>OY284469.1:26482118-28882118 GCA_958336335.1 Dilophus febrilis | reverse complement strand
GATGGCGTTACTTGATTAAAATATACAATTTTAGTCATGTAATTTGTATATGATTTTTTTTTAAATATAAAAAGTTATTAAAACGAGTATTAAAATATATAATGAAAAGTTTTTATATTTTAAACAATCTCATATAATCTAAATTTAAAAATAAAGATCAAACATTTTGATAAAAGTATGAGATACAAGATGGAATATCAGTTTGATTGCCTATTTGAAACATTTATGAAAATCTATTACGTAAGACTCACAAAACACTTTTCTTTGATGTAAATTTGATCCGAGAATTTCAATTTTAAATAAATTCATAAATCAAGTCATTTCCTAAATAGTAATTGTATCCGCGAACGAATATATTATTGATCTTAATGGATTTTCAATCCCGGCGATAAGAATAAAATTATATTTTGGATATGGCTCAAAAGAAAATCATAATGAAAATTACAATATTGCTATTGAAATTCCTATAACTATTACATTTTCGAAAAAATTTTTTCAATTATTTATACTCAAAGTTTTTCCATGATAATCCATTAAATTTTAAGACACAATTAGAATGTTCATGAAAATTTACCATAATAATTCACTTTTATGCATTTTCCGAGATTTTTCACTTTTTACCAATGGTCAAAAATGTTCTGATGGAAAAAATATTTGTAAATAACAAACCACCCTTTTATTTTATTTGTCATGCATTTTATTTCTCTTCAATTATTTCAACAAAAATATATATAATTGGTGTGTATGATTGATACAAATTTTATTCTTTATCAATCGTTTACACACTCTGATCGATTATTATATACATAAATCATCAATACACATACCCGCATCCATAACGCTATTATAAAAGTGTATAGATCATGCCATCCGACAAATTAACCGTAATTTTCATTATATATACTATATCAATGTGCGCATTTTATAAAAGTTTTCAACACGCATTTATTTGTTATATTTTTTATTTATTGGTAATATTAATTTTCTTTTTTATTTAATTAAATTTTATTTTTCTTTAAATTATAAAGTGTGTTTTGTGTAAAATGGAAAAGCGTGCATTAAGAATTTAAGGATTTTCCTGAAACTACAATCATTTACTGGAAAATTATATGAAATGTATTTCTTGTCAATGAAAAAAATAAAATTTTTTTTTTCATTTTCATCCATCATCGAGTGTTATTTTATTTCATTCAGCACAATTTGGTTTAATTCTTCTTCTACAATCACAGGTAAAAAAAAAAACATGAAATAATTGTGAAGATCATTTTATTTTTGTTCAATGTTCTTAATATTTTTTTAATAATAATTTTTTATTTATAAATAAAATAATATTTTAATCACTGCACTTAAAAAACATTACTTTTTAGTTAATGGGTTTTAATAGCAGGGGTTGTTGGCAAATTTTTTATATTTATTTTTTCTTAAATTTTTTTTTGTTTTTTATGTTACATCATTTTTATTTGATTAAAAATTCTAATGCATTTTTTCTTTTTCTTTCTTGTTTTAGGTTAGTATACATTTTTATCTATAACATTTAAAATTAAGATATGGAAAATATACATACGATATAGTAAATTGTCATACAATTTGGTGGAGACACCATTAAAATTGGAAGAATTTTCGAATAAATAAAATAGCAATATTTAAATTTAAATGTCAATTAATGAAAAAAGCAATTTATTCCAAATCCGCATAGACATATAAAAGAAATATTTAAATGATATTCATAAGGATAATTATTATTGTCAAAATTAGTTTTAGATTTAAATTATTAGAAATAAGTTATATAAATAATATTTAAATTAAGTTAAATAATTTTATATGGATATTAGTATATTTCTAAGTGAATGATTTGTTTCGTATATCAGAACACGCATATTGATTACTTTTAACGAATTCGCGTTTGATGAATAAATTTTAAATGTAATCGGTTTCTAATAGAATAAACACGCGTTAAAATAAGTATTTTTCCAATACAACATTATAAATAATTCTTTCACCTATAATAAGCATATTCTTTTCCTAAGTAAATAGAGTAAATAATAATATTTGAATTTAAAATTCCACTTATATAGTTTATACAATATACTTTTAATTTTATATGATTATTGAATTGTATGCATTTGTAAATCTGTGTTTTTAAATATTTTCATTAAATTTTGTTAAGCTAAATATATACTTAAATATATACTAAACAGAAAAAAAAATATTTCAATATTATTGTCGATACCTAAAAAATGAATAGAATATATTAAATATTCTTAATTCTTAAATATTCTTAAATATTCGTAACCCGTTCAATATAGTAATTTATTGAACCATTCATAACATTTTTCATATTGATTATAAAGTAGTTAATCTAAATATATAATTATAACTTAAACTATTTCTGAACTATTATATTTGATTGATATATTTTTAAAGTAGTAAAGTATTAATATTTAAATTATTATATATTAAAATATAGGAAGGAATAATGATTATATTTTGAAATAGGAAATAGCACAGTATTTATTATTGTTTTATATCTGATTGTGACGATTAATGCATGTATCATGTATTTGAATTTGAGTTTATTAATTAATTACTAAAATTTTTTAGATGTGGGTTAATTTAAATAAAATTATTTATTTACACATACTACGAATTGAAATCATTTTAGATTTTGTGAAAATCTTTTTAACTAATGAACAATATTTTTAATAATTAAATATATATTATTGAATTCGGAAAATAAGAAATCGAATAGTGATTTATAGATTATAGTGAATACCTTTTAAGTAAATTTATAATTTATAGTGAGAATGATTTTAAAGTCAATTCATTCTTGTATAGCATTATAAATTTAATTTGCCAGTCCAATTTAAAGCGGATTCTATTAAATAACATTTTATTTAGATATTTAATTAATATTTTTTGTTTTATGAAAATTAATTTTTTTGTAATTCGATGTACTTTATATGAAAAAAAACAAACTCACTATTCACTATAATAATTTATTTACAATGAAAATATAATGGTAATTCTTTGAGTATTTTATTAATATATACTGTTAATTTATAAAGAAATGACTAATATATTTTCATAAAACCAAATAAATTTAGATTTAAGAAATTTAAAATAAGATACTCAATGCCAAAATCGTTCATGTTACATAATGTTCTTACAATTGTTTCTCCTTCGAATAGTATTTAAATTTTTTATTTTAATTCTAATTCTAATGCATATATATATCATTTCACAAATCAATTTCTAAAGATTTCATCCATTCCATATGTTCTAAAAATACGTCTCAATATATAAAATGATACAGACTCTCGATTATTTTTCTTATCGTGTATTTCCTATAATAGAGTGAATGTGAACCATAATCAAACTCGTTGTCCAAATAACTTAAATGCATCTATTCTATATCGAAAATGGAATATTTTATTTACAATAATAAAACACATGAATCGTTAGTTTTTATTTTTTCTTTTTCATTTCAATATTGCCTTATTAAATAAAATGTCGTTTTTTAACGTTTTTCATTTTCGTTATGTATTTTTATTCTTCAGTCACATATAGATTTAATATTCGTCATATAACATATACGAAATATTATATTTCATTTTATTTTAATTAATTTAATTAATTAATATTTGAATCCTAACCAATAATCACACACATTTTCGCATGGTATATAATAAAATTTCTATTTTGAATATCCCTTTATATAATTTAAATTTATTTTCATTTATAGTATATATATAATTTCTTGAATGTTGAATAAGTTAAAGAAACACCAAATAGTGTTTTCCTTTAGATTTTCCATTTAAATTAATTTTTACGAATTAATTTTAACATTTAAAAGATAACATTCGAATTTGAATAAAACTCCAACAGACAATCGTTATTCTATCGTTGAAACTTACATAAGACAAAAAAAGAAAAAATATATTAAGGAAAAACCACACAAAATTTTTTTATTTGGTTTTTTCTTGTTATATTTTTTTCGTTTTTATCTTATGTAAGTTTCAACGATAGAAATTTACAGTTATTTTTAGACGTAGAGCGGGTATCCCCGTACGGGATACCCGGGAATATATATACACAAACCACAGCTGGCAGAAACGCCAGCGCGGTCCGTATATATATAAACCTACGGGGAACATCATTGCTGGAATATGGTATGTCTCATCGTCGACTGTCCAATTTCAAGCAACCATGTTCCCCTTAATTAAAAGCAAATCTCACATGTAATTTATACATGTGAGATTTTTGTTTGAAAATCGGCCGCGTCGCTAACAACTCGACCATACTTTCATCTTAAGATGACAGACAATTTTTGAGTTTTGTTAACTTAAAATATAGCAAATAATTTGCATGAAAAAATGTTATGGATGAATCGAAAATAATTAAATATTTTATCATATAACAATTTATTAAAAGTTTCATGAAATTTCTTTATAAATAATGTTTTAAAAAAATATATATAAAAAAAAAAATATTTTATGTATAAATCTATCGGGATATGAACCAAGATTTTCCAGACATATTTTGCGATGGTTGAATGAAAGGTAATTTATATTTTTCCATATTTTATCATATACAAAAGTTATTTGAAATTGTATGAAGATTTTCAATTTTATCAATGAATAAGCACATTCGTCATTACTTTTATAACAACACTCATATAAAACCAATCTGGTTATTAAATTGTTGTATTTGTGACTAATATTTATAATCATTTTTACACATCTATAATTTTATTACATTTCATATTATAAAGCATACGGTGATGACATTGACCGATATTATAATACAATCATACATATTTGCTATTATATATACTATAGTTTTTCTCCAGACATCCTAACGGGATTTTCTATTTTTTTTCTACATTTTTTTTTTCTACATATATAGATTAGTATATTATCATTATTTTGATTGGTATATTTTAATATGAAATGTTTATAAATTATTTATTGTGCGGATATAGTTTCATTTTAAATTAATATTTCAAGCGTTGTTTGTTTGCCTATTTTAAAACGTTCAAAAATATATTATTAAATGCATTTTTTTAATTTAATTTTATTTATTTATATTCAATGCATTAATTTTTCATATTTAAAAAATATCAATAAAATCTATTGTAAAAGTTTCTTTAAGTATAACCTCCAGATGGATTTTATACAAAATTTTCCGAGATTTTTAAGTTTTAAATAAAAATAAAAGAAAGTGTTTTAAAGGTAAAATTAAATTAAACCTATATACATATGTTATTGATATTTGATTAGCATATTTAGAAAGAACATGAAAATTTACCATAATTCCTCAATACAAAACTTTTATGCGTTTCATTTACAGTTTTCCGAGATTTTCCACTTTAAAATTGGTTAAAAATAATTCTAATATATTTGTAATTATCGGATAACAACCACCCTCTTATCATTTTTATTTTATTATGTTTTTATTTTTATTTTATTATGTTTTTATTTTTATTTCTCTTCAATTATTAATGTATAAAATATTGATAAAAATATTATATTCTTTATCAATCATCACTACAATGAAAATAAAATTCAAATGTTCTTATGGATATATGAATTTGTTGTTTTTTTCTGTGTTTTGAGTGAGTGCAGAATAAATGAAATTTGGACTATAAATTAGTATAGAAACACACATTATAAAGATTATTATTATTATATAGACTATATTATATAGTCATAGAATTGTTTTATAGATTATATATATCGAAAAAAAAAATTTTTCAAATCACACACGCATACCAAATCATATATATATGATGAGGTATATAATAAAATCAAGTACGGTACATTTACGGTATTTTATTTTTTTTTCTCGTTTGTACCATGTATGATGGTTAAATATTAAATTTATATTCATTCGTTTTCGTATTGTAGAAAATATTTTGATAAAATGTGCATCGCATCAAATTAATTAGTTTTTTTTATTTAATTTTTCTTAAATTTATTTATTAATTTACCATAAACAATAAAAGTTTTCCTAAAAAGTGAATTAGTTTTTTTTAACTATATAGTTAAAGGTTATAGAGTTTAAGTTATTTGTAATATCACACGAATATGTATAAATATGTAAATATGTATAAAAGCGGTATAATTTTGTGGATGGTTTTTTTTCGATTCGAAATTCTTTTATGAAAAATAATAAATTTTTCAATAGATCGTCGTCATTCTATTTATTGAAAATATTCTTTTATTATTTTTGTGGTTATAAATTGTTGTTGTTTTATTTTAAATTTATTATCATATTGTTTGTAAAAAAAAATATATAAATTTGATTTTATAAATAAAGTTTAAGTGCATTTATTTAATTGAAAAATGTATTCATGAATCATTATGCGTCAAAAAAATATGTTTTGTAACACACATAAAATTAAAATGTATTTAATTTGTCAAAATGTTTAAAAATAGATTTGATATGGATTTTCTTTTCCTATCTCATCCATTTATAATTAAAAGTTTAATTAATGTGTGTTTAAATAATAATTTTTTTGGTATGATTTTCATTTATCAATAATTTTTTTTTTTCAAGAAATTGCTGTTCAACATTAATGATTCATCAAGCTGAAAAGCGGATAATCGAAAAAGTGGAAAATGACCGAATATTTGCAGATTATATCGGTCGAGCCTTCTTCAAAAGTCCAAACAGGTAAATATATAAATATAATAATATTTTGTTTTTAAATGAAAATACATATAATTTAATGTGTATCAAATATTAAATGATAAATTTTTCTCATTCTATTTCTTCTTCATATAGGTTAGTGTGATTTTTCTGCCAGCTTTACGAATTTGTATAAATTCCAACTATTGGTGAGTCGAAATTTGTTTTAATTATATTTCAAAAAAATTAATTGAAAAATAAAAAAATATTCATATTAACAGAATGAATTAAATTAAAGATATGTAAGTAGAAATTTTGCATTACGATAACGTGAAGAGATGAACTGAAGTTTTTTTTTATGAATCTAAAATGTTTTTATTTATTCTTAGTTGAGTTTATAAATTGAAATTTCAACCAATATTTTAAAATAATCATTAGGTATAATCTCTGATTCTTTCCGATTTTATAACACTTATAATATAAAGAAATGTAACTTATTTTTTCCATCTTTTATTGTTAAATTATTCATAATAACGCGATGATTATTATTTCAATAACATTTATTCAATATAAATTGTAATCTTTTAAAACACTCTATTATTCGTTAAACACTAAACACTCTATATTTTTTTTTTATTTTTCTAATCTCTTATTACGGTTCATCAAATCACTTTATCATATAAGAACATATCCGCCGGATTTTTTTTTTGTAATTTTTCGCTTTAATTATTAATTAAATATAAACAAATTATTTTGAATTTTTTTTTTTAATTGGATCGATAGAAAGATTTTTAGCCGCTTTGTAAGAATAATATCACATATTGCGTAAAGGGGAAACATGAGTTCAGAATGAAAATTGTAATAATTCGATTAAAAATATTAATGCTGGTATATTTTCCAAAACAATAAATTTAATTTATGACATATGTTGAAATGTATCATGTTTTTATTGGATATTTTTAAATTAATTTAATGGATTTTATATGACTTCCGAGATTTTTCATTTGTAATTTATAAAACATGTGTTTTATTTGTTGTTAAGCAATAATATTTGACAATTTCCGTACAAGTTTTTAAAATATATTTTGTTTTATATTTTCCATAAATATTTTGTATAATCATATGATGACTATTATTTCAATAACAAATTGAGTATTTTTCGTTAATATTGTTTATTGGTTTAATTTAAACAATATGAAATTTAAATGCATTAATTTGTTAAAGTGTCATTTTATAATTTTAGATATTCCTATATTAGGCTCAATACTGTAATTCATCACAGTTATTAATTTTGATTAATCGAATTTTATTATAGGATATAATGATTAAGTTTTCATGATCTTTTATTATTTCCAATCATCGATTATATAAAAAAAAATTCGGCCGTATTCTATTTTTTTGTTTGTTATTTTTCGGACTTAATATTTGTAAAATATGAATGTTTTTATTTTTTAATTTCTTTTTAGAAATATAATATTTTCTAGAGTTCATGATGGATCACATTAAATACAGTTTGCTTTTTGTAATTAACTTATTCCTAACTAATATAAAACATATAAATACACTGGTGAATGGGTATTATACACACATTAACTAACAACTAATACATGCCTTTATGTTTTTGCACAAATATAGCGATCTATCATGAACTCAAACTAATATATTTGTTACTAACCCCTTTATTATTATATGAAAATATTTATTTTTTTTTTAAATAATGTGTCCTTTTTTTCCTTTAACCCAAAAAGTAATTGTAAGCGGTCCGTTCTCTTTAATGAACTGACTACTTGACAATACTTTATCCTATTCAAAATTGAAATGAACAAATAATTGGGTCTTGCTACTCAGCATGCTATGACTGAGTGTGGCGCCAATTATATCATTTATTTATAAATCCTCGCCAGGGAATACTTGGGTCAAGCCCTCTAGTCCTTCAGCGGACCGACTACGCGCCAAGTATTCTTTCCTATCCAACAGCTCTGGTCTGTTTGAGAACCCCCATTACCCCTAAACATCGTTTTATTTTTTATTTTTGGGCTCGTTAGGGTAGTTTTAATTTATATTTCATTTTATTTATAAGTTTGCGTTAGGGTAGTTTTAATTTTGTATTTTATTTTATTTAAAATTGTGCGCCTGTGTTAAATTTTAAGTTTTAGTGATAAAATAAATTTTTATTCATAAGTTTATTTATTAGCATTTGTTGTTAAATTTTTACTAACAAAATAATCATTTATGTATTCAAAAATATTTTTGTGTTCGTTTGAATGTGATGAATGCAATTTACAATTTATCTAAATTTGACTAATGAAAAATAAAAAACTACTTTATAAAAAAATCGCTTTGTCAAAAGCGAAAAAAACTTTTAAAATCAATTTGTTGTTTGTTAAATTTCTCATGATTGAATATTTGTATACTGTATATAGGGATAACAAAAAACATACTTTACTAATTCAATTAATAGCGATTATTCACTTTTCAATTCATAAATCATTTCAATGATTATTACCAAAGAAAAATTATTATTATGTAAAAATTACGATATGTTACGATATCGAAAATACTCTGAACTCTGAATAAATGTAATTCTTTTTTCATAGAATTAGAATTGTATAATATCCATTAATATAATACCCGCATAATTTGTTTACACTATATTAAAAATACAATAACCCATTGTAACAGGCGATATCACAGATCTATCACCCATCACTTATAATATTTAATATAATTGATAATATCCTAGATTCCTTGATTCTTAACGCCATTGAATTATTTAAATAAAACCTCTTTGAAAATAAAAAATCTTTATAAAATCTGCGATTGATTGAAATGTTATATGAAAATTACTTTCATATGATTGTTTAATCATATCATTTATAATGAAATTGAAATGTATATTATTAAAAGAAAAAATTCTGTAATTATGTTTAGAAAAAGCGTTGTATAGATAATTTTAATTGCGTATGAGCAATTATATATAAATTTGTTTACAAAAGAAATATATATATATATATATATATAGTGTATAAGAACATATGTGTTTATTATATTTCTATCATTGCACACGGTTTTGTGGTTAATAAACCAAAAAGAAATATAATTATATGTTTAATTTTATAGTGTTGTATATTTGTGTGACGACGAGGTATTGTGTGGTTTTGTACTATATAATTTTGTGTATATATGCGATGGTAATCGAGTTAAATCTTCAATTTTTACGGTTTTTCTACATATACCTATATACCTTTTGCCAAATAGACCTTTTTTTCTCTAATGTATTTCTTATGAATGTATCTCCATATTTAAGGAGATGAAAAAAGGATCCTTTTCTATTATACATTGACGCATATAAAATATATACAAATTATTTTATTAACAACTGTTATGAAATTTAAAAGTAATAAAATAATTAATTTAATTATATAGGAATATTAAACATTTTTTTTATTATCAATATACCGCGATCATTATCAGTGCGGCTACCGACCGTGCACAAATGTGTTATACAAATAAATATTTATATAAAAAAAATATAAATAGAAATATTATTGTTTAAAAATTATAATTTTTTATTTTATTTCAACAAATTCACTTGTTTCCAAATAAAACAATAATTTAAATATTTTATTATATAAATATAAGTTTTATTTATGCTTTTTTATTGTTGTTGAAATTTAATTTTAAAATATATTGAAAGTGTAATATATAATATATAATGTTTTTATATTTTATAAAAAATATTTTTGTATATTAAATTATATATTTTATGGTTTTATAGATAAGATAAAACCAAAAAAACATTTAGATGAATTTTATTATTTGGTTTTATTTAATAACATATGTTATATATTTGTTTTACGCATTTAAGGAGTTTTGTGTCCTTATATATATATATATATGAATGAATGAATTAAATGTTAATATATAATAAAAATATTGAATTATTACAATTTTTTACAAAACATATTGATTTAGAAGATGTTCAAATTTATTACAAATGTATAAAAATATATTATTAGCTTTTAGTTATATAAGATTTACATGGTAATTTATAGATAGATAAATAATAAGGGTCATATTTTGATATCAAGTGCAAATTGAGTGAAGGTAGTTATATTTTAATTCTTTATGATCCTTTTCAATGATTTTCAAGTATAGTATTCTGATGACCCAACAATAGGATATTCTGAAAGGTAGTAAAAACAAATTACTAATTATACGAAAAAAAAAGTTTCTAACAAAATTTTCCAGAAAATTTAATTTATTTACAAACTTTGTTAAAAACAACCATAGTTTTCCTCTAATTGTCATTTTCTTTCACAATTTGCAAGCTAATCAATTATGATATCAAATTTAGAACAGAACATTCTATTTACATATCTAATTACATTTACATTGCAAACATAAATAATTAAAAAATACATTTAATTTCAATAAAATAGTAAAAAAAATCACTGATTGAAGTGGAATTTCTCAAAAGAATCTCGTCGTGATTTATTTTCGATTTAATTTTAATTTTCATTTGTCTAAAATTACGGTAGTTAATTGATAAAAAAATGTTTCAAAAATATGCATATATCAAAAACTATATTTATATATAGATAATAATCTATAATGCATATTCAATACGGATTTTTTTTATATA
Organism: Dilophus febrilis; assembly: GCA_958336335.1. NCBI lineage: Eukaryota > Metazoa > Arthropoda > Insecta > Diptera > Bibionidae > Dilophus > Dilophus febrilis. The sequence continues at coordinate 28,870,843 of OY284469.1, read as the reverse complement.
TACAATACATATAGTATAATTTAATTATTTATTGTAAAATATTGCACAGTAGAGTGAATTTATATATTATAGTAAAATATAAACCAAAAAACTCAAATAATATAATGTTTATGGATCAATGAAAAATTGTTGTTTTGAAATAATAATTATATATGTACAAAAATAATGATCAAAAGAGATTAAAACAATATATAATAAGGTATAAGAAAAAATATTTCGAACAGTTAAATTATTAAATTTTTTTTTTGTATTTATTTCGTTATTATGTTTTGCGTTTTATTAATATAATGAATGTAAACATTTGTGCATATATGATCAGTACCACCGAAAAAAAAATTCGCGTGCAACAAAATATTTTGTTGCAAGATTATACCACTAAAAATAATAGTCCACTATATAATATTATCGAAGCAAAAAAAAACAAATGTTGTTATTTATGGAATAAATTTTGAAATTTTTTAATTCTACAATGCAGCGATATACAAATTGCATATACATAAACATATATAAAACGCGATATATATTATTGTTTGTCAATAATTTTTTGATGATCTATAATTATATTTATGTATTCATATATATAAAATGCTCAGTAAATCTATAAGGTTAAAGGAAAAAATATGTATTTAAAATATGATTTTTTTACTGTAGCAGTAGCATGCAGTCGCACACTTTACCATCGTATATATATAGATTGTTATACCATATATATTGGTAATTATTTGAAATATACGTTATTTAAATTGTATACCTATAACGCTATAACATAAATATATATAGGATCAGATTAAAAATGAAAAGATTTTAATATATATAGATACATTATAAATGTATGTTTCTATGTCTCTAAAGTAGCCGTTTATATATTCGTGATTTGAACAACAAAAAATATAAGCCAGGTGTATCTTTTGATTTTACAAATATTGAAATTGTTATACATTTAAATGATGACCATATGTACAGTAGACCATAGATCTATCAAATTTCACTTTATTATATTCCGTAAAATACTAATAGAATTTTAGTAAAAAATAAATTTGCTTTGTATATACATATATAGAACATTGAAATATTTATAATTTTTAAACTAACTTTCACTATATAAAAGAAAATATTTTCTATAAGATATAATACACGAATTTTAGATGAACGATGTAAATATATGCATCGACAATAAAATTATACATATATGAGATTTTGATTCGCAATAATTATGCGAAACATCACTAAAATTCCCACAAATCTATCCATAAACATTATATATAAGTCAGTATGAAATGTTTAAAAGCAAAATAATTGTACAAAAAAATTTTACTTTCATTTTTAAAAATTATTTTCCAAAAAACTTTTTTTCAATAGTTTTCTCCAATTCTCATTTTTATTTAATTTGAAAATGCAATCAATTTCTGATATTTCATACAAGAAAATTTGAAAATCGTTCTATTACTTCAAAAGATATGGTCGATTTTCCAAAAAAATTTATGTGAAATTTGTCCCATATTTGATGTACTGTTCGAATTTTCACTGAACTCCGCTATTTTGAACCAAGGGGGGAGATTTTCAAAGGTTCTCCTTTGAAAGATTAAGAAATGATTGCATTTTCAAATTATGCAAAGGAAAACGAAAATTTGAGAAAAATACGGAAAATAGGAAAGTCTATTTTCCAGCAAATTTATGTCGGTGCACAACTAAATGCTAATTATACATCTGTGCCTTTCAGAATATCCTATCCTCTTATAAAGCTGGTTAACAATTTAAAAACTCCGCCCATGACATATTCCATTCACAATAAATATCAAAAAAATACTACACGACATCGACAATAATCTACATATTTATAGTGTTCTTTAATTAATAACAAATAATTATATATCACATATAAACATTTAAATATCTATTTCAATTTTATTTACATAAAAATAATCATGAGATATAGTCACTATTTATATCTCGTATTTATAAACGGAACATCAATTCAATATTATATTCATGGGCATATAATACATATATGTATATAAATAATGACAATTACATGAATATCATATATGAATATTCAATTAAATAAAAAAAAAAAAGAAATAGATTATTTACACAAGCTATTAGTAAATTTAAGCCTTAATTAGTTTAAATCAAACTGAACATATAAATAGTAGATATTGGTAATATAAAATGTAATAATAATTTATTTAAATATATCTACTCTTAATATATAAGAACAAATCTGAAATCAAAAATATTATATTGAAAATGAATGAAAATGGCAAAGATAAAATAGAATCATTATTATATATACACATGAGATTTTCTTTTGTACATATATTTATTATTTGTAATCTGTGTACTTTTACCAATATTCTAATTTAATTTAATATATCTATATATAACTATTCATTTTTATATATATATAATAAATATATATGTATAAATTAATTTGCGATGTAAATCAAAGCTTATATGTCTTCATTAAGTCTTATTATTATATACACACATATATATAATCATATATATATAATCATATATCTATAGATATTCTGTGTCAATATACACAGTGATTGAGTAAAGTTTGTATTAAAACAATTTAAGAAAAAAAAACATCTGGGCATATACAGTATGTCCCAATGTGAACCTACAAAGGTAATCCCTGGCATAGTTAAAAATCGATAAATATGAGTCTATAAGCTATATACAGTTTAAATATTACTATCCGGTACAAGGATAAACAGTGACTTTGTAGTACCATACTATAGGACACACTGTATATATAATATAACTGAATGATCATTTATACATATATACTATATATGTTAAGATGCGGTATTCGATTCAAACGTGTTTATATTGTAATATGTATAAGAAGAAGTACTATATAAAAATGTACTTATTAACCTGTATACCATACATTTTTTTACCTCAGCATTATTCCAACAGTCCAACAGTATATACGAGTATTCATATGGCATTTAAATATATATACTATAAACCCTATATATATCTCTGTATCATATATATATGTATAACTACTTGGTGGTCTGGTGAATTTTTTAGCTTTATCAGTAAATTTCGATTTTTTTTTGTGTTTCATTACCAACACAACATTTATTTCTTTTGTCTTTTAAATTTTTTTATATATATTGTAGTTGTTTTGTTAGCCTCTGATTTTATATCTTTGTGGTTTTTCAATTCAATTTTTTTGTTTGTTTTTTTTTTTTTTTGCAAAACATTCAATTTTTCAATGCATTACTTTTTCAAGAATATAGTGAAAACATTCGTAGGTAAAGGAGGTAATTACAATTATTATCAATATTTTTTGGAAAATAAACTTAGAATCGAAATCATAGCATTTGAATTAAGAATATAAGGTTTTAATTAATTTGTAATAAATACTATATTTTGATCAGTGACTATACGGCAATATTGGTATTAATAAACAAAGTATTAACAGAAATTAGATCATTAATACATTCGCTTTACTATACTTTTTATATAAATCCTATAAACCTGTCGCCTGAAATATTATTGTAAATTTAATATTTTTTTTTATTAACAATTGTATCCTTTTTTGTATATGTTCGTATTCGTAAATAAGTATCATATCATGTATAGAACTCAAAAAAAAATATGAGCAAATCATATTTTATATGATTATTTTGAAAAAAAAACAGAAAGAATTATTAATACATTTATTAAAAATAATTGAATGGGAATATAAGTTTTTTCTGTTTATTTATATACGTACATCGATCGGCTGATACACATATGTTTCGGTGAAGAGGAATCTTCTATACGGAGGTCTATATTTGTAGCTGTCTAAATAAATAAGAAATGAAGATATACATATATATGGTATTTGTGCGGATAATGATGAAAAAATATTAAAAATACAAAAGTTATTAATAATATCATAAAATGTTTGAATTGGCATTTTTATATCCATAATTAAGTTAAGTTACATAAATATACATTGGTATATAAATAATATACAGGTGATATAAATATGTTTTAGTTCAAGAATATAAATCAAAATATCAGAAATTCACATATGCGTTATTTTTACAAGTTTTATAGAATAAAATATATTTACTATAATCTTTCTACCGGTGGTATTACAACAATCATATACATTTTAACAATAATATTCTCATTATAATACATTTTTTATTTCAATAAACAATTTTAGATTTTTATATATTTATATGTAATTATTACCTTCACCTTCGCAAATTATCTTATATCATAATTATCCAATATATATGCATTTGCATATTGAAAATGTAATTGAAGATTTTTTAACATATATATTTACGAACGAAGATATTTATATATATTTATACTAATATAGTGTAATAATAATAAAAAGAAATTTTTTAATTATATCTATATACTGTATACTCTTATATTGCGGATGCAATGCGGTATAATGTATATTATAATGAAAATTCAAAATTATTCCTTTTTAAATACCCGATCGTTTATATATAAATATACTACATAAAACATTATTATAATCTTTATATGATCCACATCGTCGTATCGTACTATATATATGCTCGACTATAAATATAAAAATATATATTTATAATAAATATATATAAAAATTTACACACTTTGTTAATGTTAATTACTATATGAGATAAAGTATAATTTACACCTTTTATAAACGATATTTATGTATATTATATGTATATATAAAATACAAAGTTGCAAACATTTTAATAACCATATCGATTTTTATTATGTGAATAAATTTACAATTTATATATACACATAAAAATAATTAAAGTATTTTTTACCGTGTGTTGGTATTCTATATAACATATATACATTTATATATAGAGAGTTGATATTTTGTTGATTTAATAATATATGTATATTCTATTTCTATTCAATAAAATATATTTGCATATTTTTTCAATATGCAATTTAAAAAATAATTTTTTTACCTTCATTTACAAATACGGTTAATTTATTAGTTTAGATGATAATTACTAATTTGTATAAAGATATAAATTTAATTCATTTTGATTAATAAAAAATGTGTATGGAATGTTAACAAATAACAATTTATTATATTGATTATAATTGATATATAATTATTGGAAAGGTGTGTAAAATATATGTGGCATCTTTCAAATTATCATTCGAATTTGATTCAGTCAGTTGGTTTCAGAAATACTACCGATATTTTTCCACCGATCAAACTTTTACTGATTGTAAAAAGAAATTCATATAAAATCGATATTCAGAATACGAACAAACAAAAATTCCGTTCCAAAATATAATATGTTCGTTCAATTGTCCATATATTATACAATAATTTCAATTTCATACACAGAAAACGCAGTAAAAAAGAAAAGTATAAAGAATTAAAGTGAAGATATGTATATTATAAATAAAAAAAAATCAACAACATATACAATAATAATTTAAAATATTGATGTTATTGCTTTTGATTTGATATATACCGAACCGACATATAAAAATATAACTATATCTATATACTATATTAAATACAAATTAAAAAATACTTAACATTTCATGCAACAAACTATTAAATTATTAACTTTTGTCCTTATATTTTATATGATGCGAGTATTATGATACATTTTAAAGCTATATACATGAATAATCGCAGACGAAAAATATATCATCAGTTGCATTTTATAACTGCAATCAATATATAATCAAAAAAAAAAAAACAAAATAAAATAACAGTTGATTTTGTCAAACAAAATAAAAGTCCTTAAAAAAATATGATGCCCATAGAATTTTAAGTGTATTAAAAATATTTTTTATATAGAATGTAAAAATTTCTATATATACAATACATATTTTGTAATGTTTTCAATATATAAGTATTTAATTATATATCTACGCGGTATCCGCGCGGTATGAATTGTACGGTGGCGACATTTTACAAAATAATTCTATATAATTCTGTTTCGTATCTTATGATTAAAATGAGCATTATTCGCCAAACGAATTACTTATAGTTTGCAGTAATTAAAATATAGAAAACATGATTTAAAAGATGAATAAAATGATAAGAAGGAAAAGTATTTTGGATTTCTTATTCTTTGCGAATTTACATATACTAAAATATCACAAAAATGAATAAACGATATTTTAATCATATAAGACTAGATCAGACGAAATTATACACTTTGTTAAAATTTCTCAATCATGTAATTCATACCTGAAAGCAATATAAATAATCATTGATGTTGGTTGTTATTCGTTCAATCAAATTTCATTTTAAACAATGATAGTAGAATAACAGTAAATTGGTTTTTATCATAATATTTGTTTTTGCTTCTTAAAGTTGCTGGATGACATTTGGTTTGGTTTTTGATACATTCAGAATATAATATGTGATAAAAAAAAATTTATACGCGACATTCTATTTATATATATAAGAATTTGATAAATATTCATTAGAATGTTATTTTTATTTGTTGTGTTTTTTTTGTCTTTTATTATTCTTATTTGTTGTCGAATCTTTCTTCACAATTATAATGAATTTAATGTTTTCAATGCATTTTTTTTATATATATATTACATATATAATAAGAATGGGTATGTTATTCGATGACTATATGGCATTAAACTATTTATAAAGGGATACAAAATTATTTAAAGAAAAGTATAGAAATTTCATTATTTGAGTTTGCAATTGTCATTGAATACATTTTTATACAGATGTGCAATAATTTAAGATTGTATTTGGTGTTTTTTTTTCTTTTTGACGAATGACGTGACATGAATATTAATAGATTGAACGGAATTATTGTTTTAATTTAATATTTTAAAAGCATAATTTTAACACGACAGTAATTTCATTAACATTTCTTGAACAATAATAAAAATTTGTAATTACATAAAATACACATTTTTGTATATTTCGTTTGCAATATGAATAGATAAGTTTCTAAATATATATATATTAGTTTAAGATAATTATTTATTTAATATTTTCTATATTATTATATTACGAAGCATATGCGTCTATATATGAATATGTAATATTATTGATCAATGTGATCAATTTGACCGCATATAGATTCAATACAATTTTCAAATTTTTGTGTACACATATATAATATATAATTTTATTTTAAATGTATATTTAAAAATTTTTCCTATATACCCAATATATCTATGCTATATACATAATAAAAGGCAGACGGCGTATCTAATTTGGACAAATTGCAGTTTTTATGTTCTTTAAATATAAATATTTATAGGTATACCTATATATAATATACAATTTTTGTAATCAATTTCTTTATAATATATGGGAGAAAGGAAGCATATAATAATTGCTTAATATTTGTATACAATAACCATATCTGATGTGATAGGGTATGGATTAAATAATAATAAGTGCGTATACTTAATATATATATATATATATATATATATATATATATATATATAAAGAACTCGCAGATGAAATGAATACATATTTCTGAATATATGAAATTAATACGCACAAATATATATTTTATAATAATATGTATATATATATAGGGATATAGCTAACTTTACCTCAAATTATTTTATTCAAAATTGGTAAAAATACATTGTTATATATTTCATTATAACCAGTTTATTGGAGCTTCAAAAAATATGCAACCCGTTTTGTTTTGAAAAGGGATTATTTTTTAATTTAATTTATGTAATTTATATGTCAATAAATTCATTCGATAAATCTCAATAAAATACTTAATTTAAAGTTGTGATTCATGAAAATCTTCTGATTTAAAAAATTATTAAAAATAAACACAAATATTATATTTTACATATAATTTATTCGTATGTATTTTTAAAACTAATATAATACATAATTAGCAGCAAATTAAAATGGATAAAATAAAATATACAAATTTAAATGCGTTTTAATGAAAATTTATAGTTATACTTTTGTAAAGTACTATAACATTTTTGGGTATCATAAAATAAATTTTACTATTTCATATATAGATTTAAAATTCATATTATAGCTTTTAAAATTATTCATGTTTACATAAACCATATAAAAATCCTTTATATAATAATATGTGCGCTTAAAAGATACATTCATATCATCGCGGATGTGCGGTAATGTCATTAAACATTTTTTTTTCTATAATTTTATTTTATGTTATGTTATCCCGAATACATGTAAAATGTTATAATGACTATAATATATTAGAAATTTTAACAATTTCCACATCATATATAAATGTATTCATTTTTAGGTAACAAAAATGTATGTATCGATACATACGACAATATTCAAATGTATATAAACAATTATATCTGACAAAGTATTGCTTTCCAGAAAACTTACATTATATAACACTGAAATAAATCATTTAATCATCCTTTTGAACATATGCTGTGTACATTTTGTACATATATAATGTAAATAAAGTGAATAAAATTTAAATTTTAGGATGTTTATAACATTAAATTTTTGTCAAATTTTGTAACTAAAGGCATATGTTTTTAAAGTTAACTTTTTATTTATATACGCTCATTCTTTTATTTTTCTAACCAAAAATATATATTTAATTAGTTTATGTCCTTATTTAAATGAGTGAATAATAATAATAATAATAACAAACAAAATATTTAAAACTTAAAACTATATATATATAAAATACGGTGATAAATTATTAGAATAAAATATAAAGTATTGAATTTATTTAAAAATGTGATAACTTATATATATAAATATAAATAAAAATTGATTTGTTTATTTGAAAAGCGCCTTTCTTAATTATGCATACATTTTTTTATACGTAATGTATGGAACGATAATTAATAAATATTTAATGAATGTAGAGATGTATTTAAATCATAGAAAGAATATATTCATTTGAGGAAAAATTATATTCTTTTAAATTTTAATTAAGATTAAAAAATGAAACATTTTGAAAAACCAAAACGAATTGTTTAATTTATTTGCTTTATAACGTTTTGTTTAAATTATTAGGGAACGAAGGACTTAATATTTTAAAATTAATTACTATAGAAAGTAATTTCCAAAAGATTGATTACGGAATCAATGTTTCCCCATCATCCTTTAAGGATTCTTACATGATGTAGGAATTATTTCCGTATATGAAGAATAATTTTCATTCAAAATTTTCTGTTCATAAACATTTAATATTAAACATATTTTAAACAATCTACATTTGTTAAAACACAGACGCTATATGTGCATTTATTTGTTTAAAGAAAAATACTCTTTATGTTTCTGTTGAAGATTGTTTTATGTGTTGTATATGTTATTTGTTCATCATGTATACATCTATATATATTTATGTATGCATAATAGTATTATCTTAAGTGACTCTTATAAGGAAACAGCTGGATTATTTTTGGTTAAGGAAGTTCATTTATATACATAAATGAAGAAATATGATCCACTTTAATATACGCGCAGTAAAGGTATTTTACCATTTATGGATTACTATATACGTGATGTATATATAAACAACATATAATATATCCATCCTACATTATTAATTTATATAAGGATATTTTATAAAATCATATATATTATATATGATCCATAACGTATATATCTATGTTTATAAGAAAAAATATCATAATACATATAGAGACATATTGAGATTGGTATAAGAGGCACGTGCTTTTATTCGGTAGTATGGTATATATGAAGTATTTAGATTTTTTTCTATATGGACATATGCTTTATGTATAAACATATACTAATTTGAAATGGTATATAATGTAAATTCATTAATATCTATATATATTATATATGATTCTTAACTGGAAAACAACATAATTAACTAATGTCAACAATGTAATCATTTTAGATTTTAAAGTGAATTGTATACATAAAAACTTTCATTCGTACATACATTTATACAAACATATTTTTGATATAAACATATGTATAGTCTATTAAAATTTCATGCTTTTAACAGAATTTCTATATATTTATGTATAGTATATCACGGCAGCATTAAGTATATATTGTATATATCAGCAGTATAATAATGCATTCATGATCCATTAATGATTTATCAATGTCAAAAATATTTCTAAACAAATAAACATTTTTTTTTTGTTTTTAACACTCTGCGATGTGTGGATGTTGATGGTGTTTATAAAAAGAGGACGATTCTAAACAAAAATAAAAAACGACGAATAAAAAATGTATATTTTATCATATACTTAAAATATATATAGTATCATAGTATAAACTCTTAAATTAAATGCAAACATTTTAAAAAGATTTGTATTTTTGTTTTGTTTTTGAATTAAATGTTATTTTTAATAATTTCTGTTTAATATGCACATTTGTTTTTTTATTTTACTTTTTTGATACAGAAATTATCAAAAAATCCAAAACCAAAATGGTAAAAGGTGTGATATTAAATGAATTCAATAAATATTTTGATAAAAAGCATATTATTTTTTTGTTTATTCATTTGTATATGTATATACAAATAAGTATATATATTTATAAGAAAAATTGTTTGTTTCATTTTATTATATATCAACATTTTATTAACAACATTTTGTACAAATATATATAGGATATGTAGCAAATGAAATGTTTGAAATTTTTAATTGATAATAATATATTTTTTTTATCGTTTGTACTTTCAATACCACCGCACATTAACTACACTGCGATATATCGTCGGTATATAAACAAAACATCAATAAATATTATTAATTAAAAAAGATGAAAGACTTTATGTTTATTAATACATTTTTCGGAAATTTTTGTTTGCTCTTCCCCTTGATTCGAAAATTCTTTAATTTCATGCGGTTTTTTCTTTAAGTTATTTTCAAACATTTTCTATATTTTATTTTTACAACCGCAGAATCGGTTTAGCTCCTGTAAAACGTCGGAATTATATATTGCCGTGAGCCGGTAACGAAATCACTTAATTACCGTTTGAGAATTTCTTGAACAATAAAAGAAGTGAACATATATCTCATAATCTTATTATAGGTATTTCATTTTATGTTTGGATTTTCACCTGAAATGCATATACATTTCCATAATTTATCTTCTATTAAAAATATTACCATATCTTTTATTTTTAATCAATATACATATATTTTCATATTTCATTTGATCAAATGCATATGCTTTTAAATATTCTATATAAACTGATAATATATATAATATAGTAATTTATAATAAAACCATATTCAAACATTTTAAAGTAATTTTATATATTTTATATCATCGTATATGATGATGTATATCAAATATTTATCTAAAAAATAAAACCATCAAAACAACGGAAAAACATACTTGAACCTTAAACAAGAGCAACAAACAAACAATAGGAAAAAAAATAAATAATTCTATGTTTTAAAAACATCATGTTCATATATTATGATTACATTATATGATTATGTTATGATGATGAAAATATGAATATCTATATATTTATGTACATAATAAATATAAGGCATATGCAATTTTAAATATAACACCTGACAGCTGTATCCGATATACTTATTTATATATACGATATAGAAAATACGTATATTAAAACCGATTTATCCACGCGCCAAATTGCATTTATATATTACTTAAAAATTAATGTATATTATATAAATATATATAATATATTTAATATGTATCTTAATATAATAAAATAAGAAATTTGATACTTTATCATGATGCAAAATTATATTAAATGGGTGCAATATTTCAATATATTTATGAACATTTATATAATATAATAATATATGTACGAAATTATCCAAAAATGTTTATAAATTTGTTATTACTGTCTTATTGTACATATGCATATATATTTTTTATATATAAAATCATTTTCATATTCAGAGTAATGCATTATTTTTTGTTTGTATAAATAATAACATACGTGAGATGTGTGAAAATGAATTTTTGACAGGCAGTTGTTTATATTAAAAAAAATATGTAGATATATATAATTTTATAATAATCTTCTTGTATATAAAAATGGATAAAGAACATATATAAATGGATAAAGTATGAATATCTTTTATTCACGAAAAAATATATTATGAATTGATTAATTGCTTTGATATAAATGCATAATGAATTTGAATTTAGAAAAAAAAATCATCCTATATATTATTAAATGATATCACACCTTTTTTTGTTTATGTATATATATAATGAATATCTTTTTTTTTAAGATTGATTATTGATATATTGGCCAAATGGTATATATAAAGAAGATTTCTAAATATAGAAAATTATGTTTAAAACGTTCCTATATGCATATGAATTTTGAACAAAATATATTTATTACAATATATATTTTTCATATATTAAATATCAAAATATTAATGTTATTTTTCTATTAAAAATGCAATTTGAATAATTAATAATCAAGGAAAGTGTCGTTCTTTGACGGGGAAACGTCAATTGAATTCAATTTTGACACTATAGTAAAAATATATAAAATTAACATTTGAATTAATGCCATATATGGAAAAAGAAATGAAAACTAATTTAAAGTATTAAGATATATATTAAGCCTTTGGATTAATGGATTATATATGATCGTATATGATTTAAGCAACTTCACTTTACATATGTATATATTATATACCTTAAATTAATGATAAATAAAATTTCAAAAACAATATTCTTAACAAATTGAATTTAAAAATATTTATTATTAACTCGCTATAAACACATAGAAAAAAGGGTATTAATCTTAAAAAGGTATAAAGGAAAATAAAATAAAAGGTTTAAGTATGTTATAACAATAATTTATATCGAAATATATAAAAGAAATGTCCGCATATAATGTATTTAAATAGATAAAGTTTTTCACCACACCTTATTCATATATATATAAATTCATTTACCTCCAATATAATATATTCAAATTATAATAATAATATAAAAACTATTATAAAATAGATAAATAAAAAACCACTTTAATACCTCACACAGTTCGAGATTATTTCTCATAGATTTACCGTAAATATTTAAAATAGTAGAAATTTTATACATATATACCATATATGTATATGCGATAAAAAATATCTTTACAGGACCTTTAAAATGTCTTTATTTTACAGGTATAGAATTCATTAATATAAAAATTTTCTACCCATAAAATTGGATAACTTAACATTTTTGTAAACACTTTTCAAAAAAACAAAATATTTGATGAAATAAAAATAAAATACATTCGTTTACAATCGATATTTCATATCTTGTTCTTTCCCGATCGATTTATATACTTATAAAAACCGACATATTCAAAACAAATTTGACAAAATGGGTGCAAAATTACGAATAAATAACATAAGACAGATTGTCGCGTATAATATACATACCAAATAAACATAATCGATTCGTATATATTTAGACAAATAATAAACATATAATAGATTAATAGTTAATATAACAAAATTTTTGGTTTATTTTTATATATAAAAAGAAAAATATTATTGTAATAATTTTTTTTAAAGGCACACGTACGTGCATTGCAAATGAACAAAACCCAGAATAAATGTATATCAGATCCTTGTTCATGGTCATATATACATAGTCATGTTTTTTTTATATTAATATTTTTATATCATAAATATACATGCTTAAGGGTAATATCCTTGTTATTATATATATATTGATTTTTTTTTACTTATGTATATTTATTCTTATATATAGAGGCGGTAACGTGACAATGACAAAAAGAGATAATTGAATCTTTAAAATTGTCAATAGAATTGATATATTATTTTTCTAGATATGTGATATATTTGTTCGATATGAATTATATACATATATCACGATTGAAATTTTTTTTTAAATAAAAATATTTGTCATTTATATACATAGTAGATTTTCTATATTTTGTTATTTTGAACATTTTTCGATTAGAATTAAATATGCACATAATAGAAAAAAAAGGTGTACAAATCATATATACAGATGCAACTTGTTAGTATCAACAATTATTTAAATAAAATTTATTAGGGATATAGGGTTTGTGAAAAAAAAAAAATCCGTTTTTGTTGGTAAACATTTATATCTATTATGTCTTAAGGTGCACACCTTTTCGGTATGGATATATACATATATGATGTATAAAGAAATCCTTATAAGCATTTGATTTTTGTTATTGTTTCATCACGTAAAGGTTATTTTTATTATTTTCAATATTTATTTATCACCAAAAAAGGTGAGATAATTTTATTTTATTAGAATATATATTATGGTAAATATATATTGAGGAATAAAAAATCGGACCACCTGAGATTTGAAAAAAATGATATCTAATTTTATTTTGTTATTTTTCGTTTTGTATATTATAATATTTCGGTGTATGTAGTAAAGATTTATAAAATTTTGTAAACATATATAGTTATATCGCTACTACAAATAAATGTGAATAATTTTGAAAAAACCACGTACATTAAAATTTTCTTATTGAAAGAAAGTACAAGTATAAAAAAATAAAAATAGAATTCCAATTGGTATTTCATATTGAATATGAAAGGTTAATGAACTACAGACATTCATTTGATTTATTATATATTAAGTTTATGATTATCGGGTTCTTTTAATTTAGTTCTTTGAATATTACAAAATAGCGACATAAAGAGTTTTTATCCAAAAAAACAAGGTAATTGCATTCCAAAAATTAGTCAAAATAAGAGAAATTTTTGGTTGCATTATAGAATCTAAATTTTTTTTTATAACATGTTCTTTATTATATACCGCGAATATTTTCTTCCCACAAATATATATAGTAATTCAAATTGTTCAATTGGTGTATAGATCAAAATTAATCATAATTATTTCAGTCATCATAGTATATGAAATCACATATAGTTTTATTTGTGATATTTTAATATAGATTAAAAAAATTACTATAGCATAAATGATATAGGAATTACAAATAACAAATAAATGTTATTTGAAAAAAGTGACAATGTCAATGGACTACCAAAATTTTATACGATTCAACGAATTTAAAAACTGGAATATTTCATTTTTATAAATAGAAAAATCTTTATATAAATATAGAAATAATATTATAATTGTATAAAAATAGAAAAATATAAAGAATTGATAAAATCAATTTGTTGAGCAATTACTATTCATTTTGTATATATAAAAAAATGAATCGGTGTACCATCGGAATTTTACCTTATATAACATATGTTGGCCAAATATATGTACATCTATTATTATTATTATAATTTAATATAATTATATATTGTGTAGTATTATTCCATAAGGTATATTATTATATTTTGTAAATCACTTAAGCGAAAATGTATAAGAAAAATGTTATTTCAAAAATAAATAAAATATCCTTGTTTACTTAACTGGAATAAATTGTGTGTCGTTACCGCGTTATATTTTTACCATTATTATTGCTATACTATATATTAAATTGTATATGTGATTATATTATTGTAATTTTTTTCATTCAATTATTTAGCATTTAATATCTATTCAAATCTAATAATATAATAAGTAAAAGTAATACTAATACTAAACATATATCGAAACCTTTTTTCATATGATGACATATATTATTTTATATATGAAGTATATAAAAATAAAATCGGATTTAGAATTTATATTTTGATAAATGCATAAATATATTATTTTTTTTACTTTATTTTATTATATTTATATCTATTTATAAAATGCATACATTTCTTCAAAACTTTGTGTGGTATAATTTGTTTAGTATTCAGAAAAAAAAAAATAAATAAAAGAAATTACCACAAATTTTCAAAAATAGAAATGTTATTATATTTATTATTATTATTCCAGAAATGGAAATAAACTCACACACACAAATTTCCCTTTTTTAAGGATTAACCAAAAGATAACGTGATCAACCTCTGAATTAAAGAATTA
Source organism: Dilophus febrilis (assembly GCA_958336335.1). Taxonomy (NCBI): domain Eukaryota; kingdom Metazoa; phylum Arthropoda; class Insecta; order Diptera; family Bibionidae; genus Dilophus; species Dilophus febrilis. The sequence goes on along the minus strand of OY284469.1, from coordinate 28,854,969 downwards.
TAGAGTTGTGATTTTTTATTTTATTTTTGTTTAATATCAATTGTATATAAATAAATATGCATACTTATTTATATAGATTAAGGAAACTAATGTAAAGTTGTATTTTCTCATATATAAAGGTTAATATTTGTATAGATTTATAAATATACATATATATAATATAATAAACTAAATACAGAATATTCTTTTCGGTGATCTTTTGAAAAAATACCGCAGCGATTACTGACTTAAATTATTGGGATATTTTGTAATGTTATTTATATAATGGTTTATATACTTGCATATATTTTTGTTACATTCAAAAAATTCAAAAAAGAAATACTAAAAATATTTTCTAAAAAAAATGTGAATAATATACAATTTTTGGGCTTTCATCAAAAAGAAATATATATATTATAAATTAAATATTACTTACAACATTTACAAAATCTTGAAATGAAATAGAACCGGGTCCTTTTGGTTTTCTTGCTTTCATAGCACATTCATATAATAATTCTTTTTTATTCAAAGGCACTTGAGCATCAAATTCGACTGATTTTAATGCAGCTAAAAAATCATCAACCGGTATTTCACCAAATCCTTCAGGATCAAACTATATACGTATATTTATCATAACCAAAAACATAGAAAATATTACAATTTTAATAAATATTTAAATATCGCAAAGTTGATTATAAAATATTAAATTTACCTTATCAAATATTTGACGCCATTTCTATATATAAAAAGAAGAAAAAAATCCATTAATACAGATCTTTACTTATTTAATTATAACATTGAAACATTCTAATGTCTAGTTTTAGATCTTATTTTAAATTTTGAAATATTTCATATTTAAAATTTTCTATTTATTATAAAAATCTTAATAAAGAAAAATGTGTAAAAGGATTTTAGAATATATAAAATAAAACTTATTTCTTACATCTTTTAATAATTCACGACGTAATTCGGCTTCATCAAAATCTGAATTAAAATCTGTATGATCCGTATCATAATTTGGTTCTATTTGACACTATATAAATTATACAAAAAAAAAATTATTTGAGAATAATGTATTTTAACACTAGATTGCCGAAGCAGTCATTTTGACTGCTTTTGAATTTCAATTAGAAAAACGAATATGTATATACCGGAAATTAAGGAGGTGGAGGTAATTACAATTATTAATAAAAGCATTTATATGTTGTACAAAAAGTCACAAATTTCTAAGAAATTCTATCACTATATATACATAATGGTTTTTCTAATTGAAATTCAAAAGCAGTCAAAATGACTGCCTTGGGCAATCTAGTGTTAATAAGTAAAAACAAAAATTATATCATCATACCTCAGATAAAGTTCTAATCGATCGTAATGAACCAGCAATTGTTGAAATTGCACCAACTGTGTCTACACTACCAACATTACGTTCAACAGTACTACCTTCACCACCACCTAAATCACCACTGCAACTAACCCCGTCAACACCACCTTCACCACTAACTAAACCACTTCCACTACGACTACCGTCTGCTATACTATCACCGGTAGTTATACCAATACCAGTAGTATCTGATGTTGTTAATAAATCATTACGACTTGAGCTTTCCGATTTTGAATTATATTTTTCATATGAAGACCACATTATTTAATTTTACTACATTAATAATTTTCATAATATACATTATTTTATTAATTTGAAATTGTTATATGGGATATTTTTTGTATATTGATTGTTTTTTTTTATTGTTTATTACCACAAAAACAAACAACATTTAACAATTAGATTTCAATTAGATCTTTAGATTTCAAACCGCTATACACTATTAGTTTTTTTCAATATATCAATTTAATGATTTTTAAAATATTCATTTGAATAGTTAACATTTATTATTTTTGTTTAGGTATATTGTAAAATTCTTCAAAACGAAGATAAATAAAATGACGCGCACACCAAAGATTTGAATACTTGTTGATATTTTATTAAATTCAATTTCACTTGTTATACAAATTCCTTTTACACATTTGTTACAAATTTTACATTTATTGTATATATATATGCTATATATAGAATCAGTGGGGTAGGAATAAATCAGTTTATTTTGTAAATCTTTAAACATTGAACAATTTATATACAATATTCAGCACAATTTATGAATGCAAATAAATACACATTTACAATTTTATAAGTGTAATATTGATTTTATTTACTTATTAACCTCTTAACCTCTTGAATGTAATTTACATGAAAATTTTTATCATGTAACACCATTTATATATGAAATATACACTTGTTCTATATAATATTGAGATTCTAATCACATATATATGTATGGTATATCAGTAACAAAAGCATGTCAATGGTTTTTTACTATATACGCTATACTATTTTTGATATGCGACAGAATATAAATGCATTTTATCAAAATAGATCTTATATATTAGTGTATATGTAGATTTTTTACATAAAATCATTACTTTCATTTGCATTTATTATATATGTATATTTTTAATTTCGCTTTCAATTTTATAATATAAATAAATACATTGCAATCGTTTGGTAGTATATGGTATTCGTATACTGCGGTTGGTACTATTATGTGCACATGATTACAGTATGAATAATCAAAACTGCACCAACGTAATTATAAGAATTTTGCAATTATTCAGGAATGAAATATACAATTTTCTATATGTTCACCACATCAAATATATTAAAATAAATATATACAATATATTTCGTATATGGTTTTCCATTAAATATTTCTTTTAAAATATTATCCCTTGTTATTTTTAAACCACATAATATATATAGAAATTTAAACAACTATAAAACAGGAATAGTTTTATTACATATATAATTCCCTTATTTATTTACAACACCCTTACTATTATTTTTATTTTTTGTGATAGAGTAAAATACCACCAACGAATGTTTCCATAGTTACACTATATAAATATATATTTCCATAATACTGCATAATTTTATATATTACATTTCATAGTAAATGCAATTGCATAAACATTACAATGCATATACATATTTAACAAATAAATTAAACACATACGCAGAGAAAACACTTGCAATTGCAGTTGATATAGAAATAATTTCACTTAAACTATATATATATTGCGTCAATTTCATGATTGTATTAGTATAAAGATTTTATTCATTGTTTATAGTACAATATGATGAATATACATTTGTTTTTAATATATATGGTTGAGGAAAAATTGCGGCACATTGACTATAAAAAAACAATTACAAAATGAACGATATGGACGAGTATGTATAATATAAAAAAATATTGATTTTATATTTCTTCTCTAAATAATTCAATGAATTTTCCTTAATTATGCGTTTTTCTTTTTTTTATATATAAAATTTAATTAGATAGATTTTTTATTATTCGTATATTTAAAACACAAAAACACTTTATATTTCTTATTAACATTTAATTTAACTAACATTCAGATCACATTGTACAAAATTGTTATTATATATTTTATTATGGATTTTAATATTATTATTAAATTAAAATGAACACATAGTTTTCGATTTTTGATATAATTATAGTTAAATTTAAAAAAATTGATTATCATTCCGAAAAAAATCAATAATTGTTATTATATTTATATACGTAAAAATATTTTATTGTACACATTTTATGCGTGTTATACTAATACATGATAAATTCTATACTAAAATTCTTTTTATTTTAAAAACAAAACAAAAAAAAATAATATTTATCTCTTAATGTACAAAATCTATATAGTGAAAACGTAAACGCATTTCCAAATTCTGAACTCCACGTTCAATGTCTAACATATATATATATATAATTTTATATAAAGAAATTTGTATATTTATATATTCTGAATACATCTAGACTTATTATTATAGGGTTGTTATTTATTTACATTCGTATATATACAGCGGCGTTTTCTCATTGCATTTTGTATAAGTATTTTCATCTATTGTTTGGAAAATTTCCCCAAAGTTATATATTAATACAACGCATGCGTTTATATATTATACAATTTTCCAAATCCAATTTTCCCTATACACTACAAAAAATTTTTTTAAAAAATCATATATGAAAAAAATTTACTTGGTTTCTTTCTGGTTCATTTTAATAATTTCACTAATGTTTGAAAAAATACACACCGCATATATACCATTGCATATATCCATGATTTTTATATGAGTGTCATCGACATTAAAAGTATATGTTATATATAGAAATATATATTCTATAGGAAGAATATATATTCTATATAAATAAGTACGCGTATGTACATTTTTATGTGGGGTTGTAAATAAAGGTAAGAAGTTATATAGCATTTACCTAAATGTAGGAAATGTTATATATCTATCTATATACAGTGCATATAGAAAATTAAATATCATTAAGTTTTAACGTCACAATTCAGAAAACACATTTACATGGTAACAAAACATTGTTATAATAAAGATTAAACCAACTGACTATATTCACATTAGTTATCTGTATATTATATTTGTATGAGGGAAGGGTGATTTATATTTATATATTTATTATTATTTGATTGTTCAATATCGTCATATAAAATTATATATATATATATATATATATATATATAGGTAAAATTGGTTTGATATATAGATTAATAGATCAATGAAAATATATATCATAAATTATTAATACATGTATGTCTATCAATTTTAGGGGATTTACTTTTCTTTTTTGTTTGATATGTATATAAACTTACAAGTATTTAATATATATAAAATTGCAAGTATATATGCATATGAAAAAATATATGTGATTAATCTTAAGCACTTATTGATATATACTTAAAATATAATTTGATTTTGTAAATAGACTTTTCTGTATATACACACATATATATAGGAAAATTATTTGTACCAAATTATTATAAGGCTTATTATTATTTATGAATTTTTGTTTCAGGCGTTTTGTGCATTGAAATATTCAAAATTTATTCATTCATATATATCACAAAATAGTACACTTGAAACGAATAAATAATTTGTTGTTGAGGGAGGTTATTATTTGAATTTGAGATGAGTCACGCACATCATCTTATATATCGTACATATAGAATAAATTCATTTAAATAATATATGGGGTGAATTCTATGAAAGATTTTTTAGTTTGATTTTAAGAGTATATTTTTAATGGAAATAATATTGTATTTTTGATCGATTTTATTATGCAATAACCTATAATAATTAGTATTTTGGTTCTATTGATATTCTTTATTAGTCCTATCAGCTTTGGCTTTAGTTAATAAATAAATAAATAAGAAATTTAATAAATTGAACATTTAATATATTTATATCGGCAAATTATATCTTGTTTCATGAAATTGTTTTGATTAAATTGTACCTATTTATAATAAAATAATGTAACATTCAAATATTTATCTGTCTTGAAAACATAATCGTAAAAAAAATACATATTCCCGATATTCTTAGCAAAATATCCTTAAACCAAAAAAAGTCCATTACTTAAAATGTTTTTTTTGTTTGTATTCGCGTATAATAGTTTTTAATATACAGTCTATTTGATTTTATTAAATGAAGAAAATTCAAAAAAGTATTTCAATTGAAAATCAAATCACAATAGACAAAAATTTTACATTAAAATCCAATGATTTGCCATACATATATTTAAAATACCAAATAAATGAAACGAAAATTAAATAACACGGTTGATTTATTTAAAGAAATTATTATATATATATATATATAACGATATAGATGAATTGAATCAAACAATACATCATATATATATATATATATATATAATTTATATTAAATTAAAGTCAGTCTTCATTTCCAATTCATTTATTAAACGGTTATTTTGGCGAGTTATTTATTTATATATAAATAAAATAATATAATAGAATCAAATGTTTTATATATAATAAAACAATAAAAGCTGTTGTACTTATTTAATTTAATTTTTTTTTTCATTTGGGATTTACCTATATACATATATATAGGTATAGATATAACCCTAATTCTTTTATTTTGAAGAACTTTTTTATGGGAAATTAAAATGTATAAATAATAGAATTTTGTATTGTAATCGGTATATATATAAAAAAATAATATAATAATATTAAAGGATGGAAAATTGTATATAAAATGTTCGTATATATGGTTTAATTTTTATTAAATAATAAGATTTCAATGCTTGAAAATTAAAATTAAAATTTCATTTCATTTATTGTTAAATTTTACCTTTATATCAAAGAATGAATATATATTTAATTATATAATAGTTTAGAATTTTATTAATTCGTATTTCCTATATATAAAAATAGTATATACGCAATCTTTTTAAACAGTTTTTTAATAATATATAGAAATTGAATTTTGAAGGATATATTGCGAAAGTGACTCCAAAATCAAATAATCAAAATAGATTAAAAAAAATTTGAATCATATGTTATATCAATATCTTTGTGTGTTTGTATTCTGGCCCATTAAAGAGGATGTTATGCCTGTATAGGACTATACGGAACTGTATACAGCGTTTATATATAGGAAATAAATAGTAAAAATATATCTCATATATAAAAAAAAAATACTTTTATACATAAGAACTTAATTGAACTAACTATATACAATTTAAACTATAAATTGGTTTTACGTTTATTTGATAATTTAGTGATGTGAAAAAATTGTAATATGAAATATTATATATATTTATATTTTACTCATATCATATATGTAATTAAATATAATATTTTTGTGTATAAAACATTAAATAAATAATATATAATTAAATGAACAAAAACCAAAAAAAAAACAATTTTTCGGTTCAACATTCTGCAGTGGAATTTATATTTTATTTTATTTATAAATAACAGATATAATTTGCGTATTTTGATTATCTTGTATATGATATATATATTTCAATTATTTTAACATATTTTGTAAAAATTACAAAAATATATATAATATTATAATAAAAAAAAAGAAGAATTTTGTATATATGTGAAATTTTTTCAGTTCAGTTCAAAAACTCTATATCTATATATATATAAGTATATGCAATACACAAACAAATCATAAGAAAAAAATACCACACATCCAGCTGTGCATATATTAAATTAATGAAATATATGGAAAAAATTTATATTGAAAATAAAACAAAAGTATAAAATAATAAAAAAAAAAATCGAATTGAGGAATACAAAAAAAATATATACCTTTATATATCATACATTTTTATATATAGTATTTATTTAATATTATTTATGTGTTAAATACTAATAAAAATTTAATAAATTCTCACGCAGAAATTGATTCCGTATGATTTATTTTTACATTATAATTTTATACGCTCTGTGGATTTTTCGTAAAACATCAAAGAGTTTTTCATTAAAAGTTCTATATCTATAGTTTATATATATATATATAGATATATATATATTTAAATGTAATAAATTTATATTTTATATAATATACTATTCAATATACGTATTATGAATATATAGTTGAAGTCGTATTATTTCTCCTACCTTTTTCATTTCGATAATTAATCCATAAATATTTTTCAATTAAATGAAAATAACTCCTGAATAAAGTTAATATTATATAACATTATAATATTAACTTTATACACATATCAATTGTATATAGATAAAGATGTCGAATATACACGGTTATACTGTGTTATATAACATATATATATATATATATATATATATATATATAGATCAAGGACGAATCCTAGTATTGTTCAAAGTGTTCTAGAACGCCCTAGAAATCTCAAGAATAACGTCCAAAACATCCTAATAATATCCTAACATTTTAATTACATCATTAATTCATCCATTCAATAAAAATATTAAAAGTGAACATGCATTTTCTCGGCATACTGTATAGATAACATATATAGCAAATATTTGAGAATATACAATTGAATACTCTGATGTTCAAGAAACACAATGAACAATATAATATGTAAAAATTCTCCTGTAAACCATTAGAATTAAAAATAGAAGACGGGCTAAATACATTTAAAATACCAAATCATATGTACTTATATATACTGTGCCGATGTTCATAAATTTGCTTGAACAACACTTCTATATGCGTGCGTGACTGCCTGACTGTTTATATTTATATTTGGTTTCATTATGTACTACACTCGCATTCAGCATAAAAAAAAATCGTCAACAATTCCCCTTTCACTGTGTCGTCTTTCGTCTACTAATCTACTATGTACTGTAATTTGTGTTCAATGAATTGTTTGAACAATCATCGTAGTGTCGCTGATTATATACTTTCATATATAGCACAGAAAATGCGAATATATGGAGGTATATAAGCGCGATATATGGGCCGGTATTGTTCAAATTTTATTTGAACAACATTATTATTTATTTCATTTCTCCTCCAAATTCATTCTTTCTATTCTATTCATTCAAACAGATGATGTGATTTTTTTATGCAAAATTAAAAATATAGTGTTGAATAAAAAATTCTATTTACATTTATTCATTTATTGTTAGACGTATTTTATTTTTTAGTTTCATAATTAATTATCGTCGCTCGTCCTATACTAAAATCATATTTTATTAGCTTTTTTTATCTTTCCCTGTTTCAAGTTTAAATTAATTCTATTTTCAATTTTCATTTTGAATAATTAATATCATATCATCTTGTATTTGTTTACGAATTATAAATTATTTAGACATTTTTAATTTTTTACTGTGAATACATAATAATTCGCATATTTCATTAATTTTCATTACTTGCATTAATTTTTCTTATGGTAAATATATATTTATTAAATTGTTTTTAACAACAAAGAGAAATTGCATACAACCAACAATAAAAGAATATATAAGCAATAAAAAAGAACATATACGAAAATTTTCACGCGCAACTTATGACCGTTTTGAATGGCTTTGTGGCTGTGAAAAATTGAACGGATTGTTCTGTTGGCCTTGCATTTTATTTCATAAATCTAGTGAGAATAATTCGGTTTGGGTAAAAATGCCTTTTGTTGATTTAAATCATTTAACGATAGGCCTAAATAAGCATGAAAAATCTAAATGTCACATTGATTGTATGGTTGCTTTCAAACTGTTTGATAAAGTGTCTATTGATAAATTGATCGATAAAGTGGCGCAAATTTCTTTGACAAAACATAATGAAATGTTTACATCGCATTGTTCCATCAGAACGAAACATACACCAATATAAGTATTTTTTCTATCAACTATCTGTTAAAAATTGTTTCTTATAACAAATGTAATAAATACCAACAAGTTACTAAAAGCTAGTAAAAAGGACAGGAAAATCAGATTACAGCTTAACGTTGAACGTCCATCTATGCCTTCATATATTCGTGCATGATATAGATATATATAGATTTTTGCTTTGTATATACAATAATATATTCGTACTCACAAGTAAATTAAACACTTATTTTTTTTTCCAAACACTTATTTTTAATAATATAAATCGTTTACATAGATATTTTCATCATTGTATATAAATATATACTTTTCATGATATTATATAATATTTTATATATTATGGGTACAACAAAGTGTATACGGTAATCACCAGATTGTATAAGATTTTGATACGCTTGTCATTTTCATAAAATGATTTACAAAAAAAAATTTTTTTAATTGTATTTAAATCCATATGTGTATATTATATTATTTATATAAACATTCGAAGATAGATATTTTTATTTTATATGAAATTTATACATAAATATTTGTTGAATATTATTTCTATATTTAATATAAATATTATATTAATTATTAAATTATTCCCACGAAATGAAATGATATTTTTACGTTTTGTTTTTATATGTATCTCATGTGGAAAACCATCAGGTTGTTATAATCATTAATTGGTCAGATGTATATGTACATATAATAATAAAGAAGTGTAAAAATCAATTTAATTGCTAATTCATTTCAAAATGTTCAACATCATAATGGAATTTAAGATTATGATGCCCAAAATTATGAAAATGTATGATTTAGTAAAAAAAAATATTGAAAAAATTTTTTGGAAAATTGATGTATGCGTTTTAAAAACTCAAAAATTATATTCAAACTATTTTATAACAAACTTTGTCTCATTCGAATTTGTTCCATAAATAATTTTATATGACAATTGCAGCAGTTTTTGTATTATAAAAATAAAAAAGTTATATTTATTAAATTAAATTATTTTCTTTTAATTGATTTTACTAACTGATAAAAATAAAAACATCAGGTGGTCATATAATATCTTACATAATAATAATAAACTTAATCACACAACGTTAAAAACTAAACAAATAATCAATGTAAAACTTTGTATTTAAGAATTCGAAGTAACGCATAAATAAAAATTATAAATAATAAGAATTCATTGTTTTTTTTTTTGATGTTCATTATGAATGCAATTTTTTTTTGAGAAAATATAAATGTGCCAGTGTATGTGGTGGTATATATATTGATAATGTTAATGTATATAATTTTTAATTTAACTTTTATAATACATATATATATATATATATATATATATAAATGCAATAAATTATATTTATATATACAAATGAAATGAAAAAAAAATTAACAACCACGTAAAAAACATATATACATATCTGTATAGTTGACGATCGTACGTATATACATAATAATATTATAAATATACACACAGGTACCATATAAATATTTTCATATACCTGTAGAGAATTCGAAAAATGCAAAAACTACGAACAAAAAAAAATAAATATAAATTGAAACAAGTATAAAATGAGATTATTGCGCGACTTGCAGCAACTGCTCTTATAATGTTTTACATTAAAATGTGTATTATAAAATAAATGTTTAGTATTTATTAATAATAATAAAAAAAAACAAAGAGAACACCTGCCTTCATGCATTTTATTCACGTTTGTTTGTGTATATATTATAAAACAAGTACAGTTTATTTTTTTTTACTAAATATATGTAGATATTTTGTATATGAATATATAATATATATATATACATTAAATTACACACATACTTCATCCGACGACGATCGCATCGAATGCTTTTCAATGCAAAGAAACATAATTGAAATGAAGTAACAACACAGAAATAATATAGAAAAAAAATTGCAAAAAAAAAAGTAATAAATAAGATCATCGAATGTTGTATATATATATATATATATTGATCGTTTGATGCATAAAAAATGTATTGTTTATATGATGATGTATTTATGCAATAGTTTTTTTACAATAACAAGTCAAGAAAAGCAAAAAAATAAATGAAGAAGTCATTTTACTCACCACATGTATGTATATTAAATATTAAGGTGGTCCTTAGTAAAAAAAAAGGTCTTTTGATTCTGTGTCTCATATTTTAAAAAAAATTCCATTTGATATAAAACTATATTAAATGTAAATTTTCATGATGATTGATGAAGTTCATCAAGAAGTTGAAAGTCGCTCACAGGTCTTAAAGTTTGTAATTACAAACATGAAAAATAAAAAATTGTAATATGTTAAATTTTGATCTATTATTTGCCACAATTCCTGTATAATAATTGACATATGAAAACGTTCTATCTAACCCATTTTAGAAAGATAAAATTACATAGATTATTTTTGCTATCTTCAATATGTACACCTAGACTGCGATTAATGCTAGAATATTAAGAAAAAGTTTTTTTTTTTCAACTAATTGTAAGTCTCGTCCCTGAGTTCTACACCCCTTCATCATATCATCATAAAAATTTATATTTTACAGTTTTATAGCAAACCGAATTTTTGTAGCCTATGACTATGAGACGTAAATTCTGTGTCCTAAAATTTTCTTCAATACATTTGGCGGTCACCTTAACATATATAAGATTAAAGGGTCAAATTGAAATATTTATATATGTGCATATTATTGTAAAGAAACAAATGGAGTTATTAAAAAAAAATCTATTTCATTGTACATTTTTTTTTTATTTATAATGAAATTCAGATTGATAAAACATTAAAATAGAAATAAAATATAATTAAAATTACAATTACTATATTAAACATAAAAAAAAACTTACACTTACAATGCCAATATACATATTATTGTATTCTGTATTCTATTATATATATATATATTATTTATATTCTATCATCATACATGGACCGCAGAAATAGAATACATATCGAAGTGATAAACTGTGTGGTGGTAATGCCCACCGGTCAGTATATTGTTTATTTATATTATTTTATTATTAACAAAATACAACAACAAAAATTATAAATATTTAAATAATTATGTATTTGATGTACAACACCAATAAATTTATCATTCAATTTCAAATGTAATAAAAAAACCCAGGAAAATCTGTACATGTATTATATAAACAAAAATAAATCTTATTTTTAAGTATATATGAAGAATATTTACGTGTATAAATAACTTTTTTTCAAAAATCAGCAACACTTCCAAACAACATACAATATTAAAAACATATTATATATCAGACATATAATTTTTGGTGGCGCCCAGTCATACCGCATATATAATAAAAGAATTTATATATATTATAAATACGTGTGTCTGTTTTGAGCAAAAATTTTTTACATCAAAATAAACATTTTTATATTGTAGATTTTTATATAATATAAAGTATATATATTCCGCCAAATCAACAAGAATCAACAAATATATATATATATATATATATATAGATAGTATTTATGTTTTATTTTCTTCTATTTCTTTTATTTGATTGCATTATTACAAAGATTATTATGATGATTATACTATATATAATATTATAGAGATGTAAAAAAAAAAAACAATTTTCGGATACCTTCATCGTATATAGATATAGTTTGTAAAAACAAGGATATATTTTTAAGAAAACTTGATGTAGGTTATCTTGTAACATTTATATAGCAATATAAGAAATACGTGTTTAATTTTTGTTTAAAAGAAAGAAAAAAAGTATACAAAAGGATATCTCTCAACATCATCATAATATATATTATGTTTATAAAGTTTTTATTTTGTTAGATCACAGGTTTATTTTATTTTCATATCATAACACAGAAATAGTAATTTTTTTTAAAGGGTGTAATTTATTAGACAATATACGCATTTGTAAAGAATGCACTCAATGAACCAAATAACGCAATATATAGACGGGGTCAATAGATTCAGTATTTTTTTTTAAATTAGATTATAAAAATCCACTGAGATAACTTTCAAAATCTTGAGGTGCGTTTAAAATTATCAAAAAATAATATCAGTTGAACTAAAATTAAAAACAATTTTATGTATATGACAAAAATATAAATCTCCTTAATTTATATGATAATATCTTTAAAATATTAAGGATATTTTGACACTTAAAAATGAGATAAAAATTAATTTTAATGAATTACATATTTATTTTTAAGTGCATATATGATGTGATATATATATAAATATATTTATTTCATACAATTTCATATAATATATAGTTTAAAATTTAAAAATGCGAAAATAAAAAAAAATAACTAAAATTTATTTACATCAAATGGAAAATAACCAGATTTAATGGATAATGAATGTTTTTTTTCAAAATATTTATATATACTTGAGATAGTATTACATGTATTACTTAGTTATTAACTTTATATTTGATTCCTTCTTTACAGACATATATATATATATTTTGCATCTATGAATAGGTATAATTTGTTTGTAATTTTTCACCCCATAGTTACAAGTTATAATATAAGGTACACTAAATATAAATTGTTCATATAAAATAAAATAAATATTATTTTAAATTAAATTATTTAAATGTGTGCATGTATTATATAAGATAAGTTATAGAATGATGGGAATTACTAAAAATATATATCCTGACTAAAAAAAAATAATTATAAACATCAACATTAAAATCAAATGCTTAGTTTAAATTATATACATATAATAAATATACAGAGATATAATACGAATGGAATGTATATTTTTAGAATTTTAAATATATATAGATATATAAGATTTCATTACCCACACAATTTACCGGGAATGATTAGGGGAATTTTCATACTTTATAAATGAAGACATTTATGGTGTATATATATATGTTGTTAACTAACAAAATGACAAATTAAAAATGTTATTGTGGGTTAAACAATTTAATTTTATAGACGAATTTTATTTTTATTTACGAAAATGGTTTTAAAAAGTAAAATTTTTGTATCATATATAAATATATATATTTATATTTATAGTACATCGTATTATATATATTTTTGGTTATATATAACTATATAAATTGTTTGCAGTTGTTTTGTTTTATCTTGTATTTTATTTATTTGTATATATATAGATTTTTTTTAATAATGTTATAATGTATTACATTTATTATATTACCACGTTATTTTATCTTTATATATATATATGTTATGTATATAAATGAACTGAACACGTTAATATAATAAGAAAATATGTGATAAAGTAATGAGATTAACAAGAAACATAAAATATCATGAAAAAAAAACCTTTACTTAAGTGAAAAATTTATTACATTGGGGATGATAAAAAATTACTCGGAAAAACTCATAAATATCTATTAATATAAATAAATTACTTATATACATCTCTGGCTATGTTCAAAATATGCATTTTATTATATTGTATATACATATATATATATATATATTTATTTATAACCAAAACACAGCTAAACATATAAATCTATATATATATAAAATTAAATTACATATAATTTTAAACAATAAAATTTTTTATATTCCATTATAATTTCTTATATATATATACATGTGATGATGATCAATGATTTTTCCTTTAATTTCTGTTTTCTAAAATAGACATATATATATATATATTATATATAGAGGATATTATGAATATATTTTCTTTTATTCTAATTTTTAGTCTAATGTAAAAAAAAATGCATTCAACAATATTAAATCAAACCATCTGTTTTTTTTATTCTTTTATAAAATCTATACACGGAGTTTTTAGATATATACATTTTATAAATATTGATTACAATATAATATATATGTATATAATATATTTATATATAGTTGCAATATACAGCTACTGACTCTTTTTATACAATATAAAATGTATTTTATTGTTTGCTACCTTGCATATATTAATGCACTCAACAACCAAAAATAAATCAACTAGAAATAAAAAAAAAAAACAATATTTTTATATAAAAATATGTTTTTTTTTCTTTTAGACAAATAGTTTATTTGTTATTTGTTCCGCCTGTTATAATATAGATAGCATTTTTTTTGTTTATTGTTATGCGCGTTTGGATATAAAACCTCACAGGTAAATGTTATATAGAAAAAAATATATCCCCGTATTCATATATTATATATAAATTAAATGGATTACGAAGGATTCTTATTATATAGTAATTTATTTATATGGCAATGTTTTATTTTGGACTTTGTTTTTGTATGAATAGTAAAATACATGAAAACCCATATCTAAATTGGGCACATATAATGAAATGATGATGTAAACGTTGACAATGAATAACTAATAAATTTAATATGACAATTTTAAGGATATTTTATCAATTAAAAATTTCTTATAAAATGTTTGTGATAAAAAAAATAAATCTTCAATAATCGAGCCGCTTTTATTAGAATTTTATATATTTTTTTTTTTCACAATATGACTTAATTTTTCTCTATCCTTTAAATTTCAAATAACCGCATACAATTCACATAAATGGTTTTCTATTGTATCATTTTTTTTTAATTTATTACTTTATTCATTAAGTTTTTTTGTAAAGTCATATTATCTTCTTTTATTTATTTGGGGATTTTTTAGTAAAACCGCATCAAAAATGTGCATATCATTCGTTATACCTAATTATATATATGAAAAAAATATAGAAAATGGGGAACGTGCCACTTAGGATTATCACTATCTGTATATAGGTGCATATGTTGCATATATATTTTGTTTGAAAGGAATAATTTACCTAAAATACCTGCTTTTCGTATAATATAGTATCAAAATTTTGTATTTTCTATACAAAACCATTCAAATATAATGAATAACTAAATGAATAGTTATATATAAGAATTTCACACGTTAGTCATATGTTATGTTTTACAAAAAAATAACAATGTGGTACAACATTTATTAAAATACAAAAAAAAAAAACAAAACAGAAGCCCAATTTACATCTTCGTTTTTTAGAACCCAAAATATTTTTAACTGTGTTGTATTATAATATTACATATCATGTTATTTTTATTTATTTCATATATCTATATACATTTCATCCTTTTGATGGATTCTATATATATATAGGATATATATGATGAATAACATAAATTTCAATTTATTGTTTAATATTAAATAAACGAAAAATAGCCCTTTGCAGATGAGTATTAATACAATATATTGTTTATTATATGTATATATAGAAAAGTGGGATGGATAGTAATTAATTTTTGAAACACATTTGATGAGGTTTTATACAAAACAAAACAACATAAAAAAAAGGGGACGAAAACTATTTTAAGAAATTTTTGGGGCAAATTGTACAATCAGGTGTCAAATATTTTAAAAATACATTTATTAAATGTCAAATTCATATAAGTAGGTAACATTTTGGCATTTAAGATTTCAGAGGCAAAAAATCCCTCCATAAAAATCCCTCCATAAAATGAAATGTTTATTATTATTATTATTATTTAACAACTAATGATGTATGTAAAATGCCAACATTAGTTTTTAATAAGCACTATGGCTGCTAGGGCCTTTGGCTTTTACCGGAATTAGAAATCATTAATATTATAATTATTAATGTAATTTTAATAATGATGATGAGTATTTGTTATATACTTTCATATATAATTGCGAGTATATGTGTGTGTAGACTTTGTTAATCTTTGGCTGCGTCCGACACAATATACCAAAGATATTCATTAATTTAATCCCAATGAATAAATGGTGACTTAGTTCATGAATTCAAATCATAAAAAGCACAGAAAAAATTTTCCGGCTAGGATTTGAACTCGTGACCACCCGCAATTGGGTTGGATGCTTTATCAACGGCACCACCAAGTCGTCAGAAATGTTTAAATCTCAATCATATACATATTAAAATCAAACATATTTTTTTCTTCGATTTTTTAATAGTTAATGGTTTTTATTTATATGAATTACGCAAGAAAAAACTATAATTCCTAAAACTATAATATAGTTTGAAAATAAAAGAATTATACAAGTAGATATGATTTTTTTTTGTTTAAGCAATTATAAAATTTTAAGTGTCATTACATAATTACTGCATTCATTTTTGTTTGTGAGGCAAACACCTTCGATTGGTTATTTCACATTATCAAATATTATATACAATATCATCCTCAAGGTAAAACATAATCAAAGTATATTAATATTATTTCGAAAATCGGACAAAATTGTAATAATTGATATAAGATTGTGGTTAACGTGATTGTGGAAAAATTTAAAGAACATTAAATATTTATCACATAATCAATTATACGATAATATATAGCAGCAATGTTTAATTTAATTAACAACATACTTTACTGCGTATATATAAAAATATTATTTTATAAATTTATCAAAACAGTAAAAAATTATAATAGCAAAACATTTTCGAAAAATCTAATTCTGCTTATCGTTTCGTAAAGAAATACAAAATATATATGTACATAAAAAAAAAGTGACATGAATTTCTATTTATTGAAGTAAATATAAACAATAATAATTAATGTAAAAAAAAAATAATATAACATTACATATCCATAAAATCGTTTTACATGATAGTATAACCACCTTAAAAAATATTATGTAATTTACATAAAACTATATATACTTTTCCTAATAACATACATGCTAAATAAATGTATAATTAAAATTCACACCTTCTTCAATATAAATGTAAATAAAATTTTTTTTGTATTTTTTACCTTCATCCATATATCCATCCATATAATATATATATATATAGATATATATTATTATTATTAGCTGCAAATACATATATATATAGCATTTATAATTTGTTAAGCATTCTTTAGAACATGAGTCAGAATTTATTTTCTTATAAATGCATGTATACTATATATTATTATTTTATTGCACATACTTCAATATGCATTAAAGTTGACTCTTTTAAAATTAAACTATTATTATTATTATTATTATTACAAGATCTTCGTAACAGTAAATTTAATCTGTAATAAAATTGTGTTTTTGTTTTTGTGTATATACAAGGTAATTTAAATATATAGCGAAACAATAAGAAAATACTTCCTTTATTGCAATTGCAATAACATATGATGACGATGTAAATGTGATAGAATTGTGTGAATTTTTTGTTCCAATTCAAAATTTTAAAATTCATATCAATACAAATATTTTTAATTTGACTTTACTGTACAGAAATATGTATATTGAACATGTAAAGTACAATTTTATATGTATATATAATATGTTTTTCAATTGTATTTTGTATATAAACATCCTACTCAACGGCGCTCGAATAGCAAAAATAAAAATAAAAAATATACTCGTATACCTCTTAAAATGAATCTCGTGGTTGTAAAAAAAAATCCCACGTATAGATTTAAGATCATTTTAAATTTTGCAATGATGGGGAATGGAACATTAAAACATTAAAAAAAACACAAATGAATGTGTATACCAAGTATATATTATAAAACAAAATATTTATCAGAGCATACATACATTCTATTTCCATATGTACATGATTTTAATTGTTGTATGGTATATTTGATGGCATCCATATATATATATATAATACGATTTACTGAATGTCGCACTGCAGATATAGTTTATATTTAAAATTGTACTTTTAACTCGTACTAACACATAGTTTTTTTTCAATTTGAAGATTGGAAAGGATTTATTCAGATCTTACTTCCATAAATCCTATTATACAATATATTTACCTTAATATAAATATGTTAATATATTCCACCCTGAAGATAGATGTTTGAGACACACTGTATATATATATATATATAGAATAATAAAAAATTTATTACATTTTCAATTTTACTATTTATATTGAAATTATTTGTCTATATATATATATAGATACATTAAAAAATATATTATCAATTTATATTCGATATCCCTATATATTCATCCGAATATATACCAATAAATATTAGTTTGTTCTATGCAAATGAGTTTGCAATATATGTATAAATGTTATCAATATAGAAAAGGTAATACAGTCAATATAAATTATCAATTTGTAAAATGTATATATAAAAATAAATATCTTAACTCAACAATTTTCCAATGAATTGTATAATTTTCTCATATATACATAAATGACAATATATATTTATTTATGCATTTGTTAAATATAAAGTATTTTGGATTTTTATTCTTCTGTAATAAATATATTTTTGAATAATAATTTTTGTGATGTTATCATATTATATTTATTGTAATGTTATTCTATGGGTAGAATTACATTTTTATTTATAACATGTTTTTGAAAAGAGATGAATTAGAATTTATAATTTGATGTAATTTAAATAAGTAATTATTGTATGGATCGTAAAATAATGTATAAAGCCAATCATTCAATATTTTATTAAAAATCATCTTTGATTTTACCTTTGGCCATTCCCGGTGTGTGCAATCGAACAATCGAAAGACTGGAAAAGGGTTTTAAAGGAAAAATATGATAATAATAAATTGCATTTTTCCGGTTTTCCAAAAGAACTTTTCGAGAAAAAATACACTTTAACAAAAAATTAAATAAAAACAAAATAACACATTAATTACTTATTAAAAAATTATCACCAATTCTCGATTATGCGAACAAAACCAATTCGATATTATAATTCTTCATACAACCGAATATATATAGAGCTACAAGATTAAATAATTCATTTTTTTATATTCAGTATATATAATATATATATGGATTTATCTAAATTTCAAACATTCAAATTCAGATAGGTCAAGATAATATTATGATTGTAATTCATATATATATATATATATATACATTTTGTTAATGTATACAAAAAAGACTTAAAATAATAAAATGATTTAAAAAAAAAAATGAAATAAAAACTATTATATAAAATGCGGTATAGGTTACATAGTTATAGTTATATATACAAATTATATACCATATACATACAATAAAAAGGATTTTTATATTGACTTTCTACAGAATTAATTTTATGTGTATTAAGTTTATTTATACAAATTACAATTTACATAAAAAATATAAATGTTAGAAATTTTTTTTCAAAAATTCCATATGAATATTTACATAAATTCGTATATATACAGAGAACTTATTAAGAAAGTGTTGAATTATACATAATACAATAATATATATATATATATATATATATATATATATATGATACTAAAATGAACAACATTTTGACAGTGTTAACTACTGAACAAATAAACAATAAAATTGAATAAACATAACAAAAAAAAGTATACTTTAAATATATAATTGTATATATAGTATATATAATGTATTATATATACAATATAAATACAATGTTATTACTGGAAGCTGCTTATATTCTTTGAAAAAAAAAACAATTTTTTTTTATCCAGATGATAATTGTTTATATATTATGTATATATGATTATTCATATAGAAATAAATGAAAGATATTGGAATATAATATTGGTGCATATTTCATTTTGTGTGTTTAATAAGTATAAGCGTATAAGTAAATTACACAACAGTTTGTGGGATGTATTCAGTATAAATTTACAAAAAAATTATAAAATTACTTCTTATATAAATATAAACACCTCTATATACTATATATATATATATACTATATGTAATATAACGTCTATTTAAAACGAAAGATCTGGTTTTTTTTTATTTTAAAAATGGATAAACATCATTTAATATCAAAACGCATATGTACACAATATATAAAAAAATATCCATCTATTTATTATTGATACAATGTATATATTTTTTTATTTTGGTTTTCCATATCCATATATACAAAGTATTCATCCATCCATCCATATATATATATATATTTTACGGGTGTATGTATGATACATGTGTATTTTACCAGAGATATTTTACATTATAAATGTTGTATTCATATATATATACAATTTCAATTGCACGTGATTTGATGTTAAACATATATATAATATACAAAATTTTCAAACGATTTTATTTATATACCTAATATAATAATTATATTATTTCTTCGAAATCATATTTAGACAGACAGTCACCGCATATATATAATCATTTTCTTTTAAATATTTTTTTGTTTTATGCGCATCTATATGAAATTATTTATGTTTATTTTACAATTTTTTCTGTATATGTATATCAAAAAACACATCATTCTGAGAGATATGTTACATTATTTATCAAAATATGTCACGATTTTATATATAAAATTGCATAAAATAATTTTAATATTATAAATAAATATATACAGACATTCACATTCGCATCTCATTCGGATATAAAGATAATTAATTGTGAGGTGTTATGAAACATTTACAAAGTGCATTTATAAGTTGAATAAAAAAAAATTAAGAAACAGATTAAAATATTAAGAAAAATAAAACTAAAAGATTAATTGAATTTAATGGTGAATAATAAAGACAAAACCAAAAAATTCATCACACGAACACACACACAATTATTAGATTTAAAATGTATATATATATACATAAAGCTTTAACATCGCAAACGTCAAATGATCAATATAAAATATACAAATAATACGATCATTATATAATATACATGAAATCTTAAAAATGGACCACCAATATAAATATTTTTAAAAATATAATGAAGAAATCAAATTTATTATTTCTTCTATATATATTAAATACACAAATAATACCATTCAAAGTTTAAACTTGAATAAAACTTTATAAAATATGTATATGGATATATTTATTTAGAATATACAAAAGAATAAAAAAGGCTTTGCGATAAAAATCTAAATATTTTAATTGGCATCATTCTTTATATATATATATATATTATATATGTATTATAATTCAAAACCAAATCAGAATTGAAATGAAAAAGTTAAATAAGTTGTATCATTTATTTATTTTATTTAAATTTTTTTTAACTATATATTTATACGATTCCTTTAACTGCCACACAACGTTTTTATTTTTGTTCTTTATCCGCATACACAACAATTTTATATTTATTTATTTATATTTATACATATAGAGAAAGATGATAATAATATGTTAATCCACCGTTTAAAATATGTAATCCTTTATGACAATATGTAAGTATATATATATATATAGTTTAAAAATAGTATATGTCTCATAAAGATTATATTATAATAATATAATTGAATTTCCAAAAAAAAAATAAAAAAATAAATATAAAAAATTCAATCAAATTCAATTTGTTTGAGAAAAAAAAATACAATTTGAATCGAATGCGGTCTTTATTGGACTAATTGATATGTTATTAACTATATTGTGGGATAAACTTTTTTGAATCTTTATTTTTGTATATATTTGAAAGTTTAGTATCTAATATAAAAATTCTCGATATAATTAAATAAAATAATGTGACCGTTTTTTGTTTTTTAATTGCTATAATAAAATTTATAATATTACAGTAAAATGATTTTCTAATTGATTTTATTGTTTTATATAGTTCACAATCGATATAATATATAACTTCAGGAGTCAGGTCAGTTCTTGTGATAGAATTAAGATTTCTCATTTGATCATTATAAATATTTATATATTTGCGAATATATTCAAAAGAAAGGAAAAAAATCAATCGATTAACTCGTCAAATATTCCACAAACAAATCTTATAGATTCATTATAAATTTTTTTTACACTCATATTTTATTATTATAATAATAATTAACAAATAAACAGAATATATATAACAATCTCAAAGTTTACCACTTTAAAATTGCAGTATAACACTATACATGTCGAATTTGAATGCAAATGTGAAACAAAGTGAATGTATTGAAAGCGATTTGAGATAAATATAATTAATATTTATTTTTCGGTATATTATAATTTAATATACATTCAATTAATTAAAATGTTATTTATCTTATATACAACAAGAAAAAACTCTATATTATATGAATATTAATTTTCGTATAGTTTCTTTATATTTATTCATATATATGTAGAAGAAATATATAAATAATAAGTGGGTTATTTTGCATACAACTTTTGCGGTTATAATAAGATATAATAATGAATGTGTATATTTAAAAAAAAAATAAAATTATGAATCAACATTATATATACTTTGTATAATATATTAAAAAAGCTATAAATAAAATCAAATTAAATCTATATAAATATTCAAAATTCAATGCAAATAACACGAAACACTTCAAAATAAAACAAACCGCATTATTTTGTTAAAATAAATAAGATTTAATTAACTTTATTTTGAATATATATAAATTCGATTATAAAATAAATAAATAATTTGATTTTCACGCCATCATTATGATGATGATCATCATAGTAAATATCTATAATATATATATCGAATTATTTTTATTCCTTTATATATATGGCAATATAAGATATCAAACCGTTGATTGTGAATGAATAAGAAATAAACCTATTTACTTATACCGACAAAAGCATAAATCAATAAAATGTAATTAAATCTCAATTCAATTCACAGAATTAAATTATATAATTATATCCGTGATAAAAAAGAAATAATATATAATTATACAATTTTGTATGGGAACTCTTTTACGATTTTATTTATATACAATTGAATTTGAACTGATATATTAAAAAAAAAATCACCGAAAAACGGAAATATCTTAAATTGTTTATGTTTTGTTTAATTTCTGTATTCATATATATGTAAATGTGTGAAAGTATATTAATAATTATAATATTTTCTGTATATATATATATATATATATATATCTTTTTATAGTAATTTAAAATGTATATATGTAAAATTGAAATACGAGTTTGCTAAAAAAAAAACATATTTATATACAAACATACATAATTGCATGTACAATAGTAGTATTATTATATTGTATATTCATTCACTTATTTTTAATAATTTATTATAAAGTAAATCTTTTGATTTATTCATTTTCATATATGTACATATGCGATGGTTATCTTAAAATGAAATTATAACTAACAAACAAGATAAAATTATGCAATTAAAGATATGTACTAAAAAAAAAGAAAAAAAATATGATTGATCTGAAAAAAAATTTATACTTGGATTTAAAAAAAAAAAAGGAACAAAAACAAAATAAATTACAATGGATTTTTTATTTATATTGTTCTGTATATGATGAGGAATATTGTAATGAATGATATATAAAAGAAGGTTTATTATACAAATCTTATTTGTTTACATTTGAACTTTTTTTTTACGTCGCGACGAAACACCCACACTTTTTATCTTCGTTTACAAAAAAAAAAAAAACAAAAACTATGAATATCGCAACAAAATTGAATTGAAAATTAAAAGTATATGTATAATATAAGAATTCTTATTTTTATTTATTTATTATTATTTTTCGATTATTTCTTATATTATTTATTATATTATATAAATGATGATTTTGTTCCTTGTTTTTCGAATATTTATGTGTGCGTATATAACCTTTATTATAACTCTTTTATTGTATATATTATAAATATATATATATAATTATATGGATATATCATATACACGTTGTTGAATAATTATAATTGATGTGATGATTATGTATAAGAAGAACAACATATATATATATATATATATATATATATATATATATATTATATTATATATGATCAATGATATGCCTATAACATAATATTATATGATGATGACGATGATTATAGTGTGAGGATGTTAAAATTATCATCATATTGTACAGTAACGTTATATGTACAGCAGGAGCGAAACTGACATTTTTTTTGCTATATTACCAAAAGGATAGGATATTTCGAAAGTCACATATATAGTCCATTTTCACAAAAGTTTACGTACAAATTTCTGACCATTTTTGACGTACTGTATAAAATATTTATACATCATATGGTGGTTTACTTTTGCAGTATCACCAATTTCTTTGAATATTTACTGAATTATAAGAACTGAAAAATCGGCTATATCTTTTGAACAATTAGCTATAATTGGACATGTGCCATTCAGAATATCCTAATCTCTTTTGAAAATATTATAGTCACCAAATTTCCCAGCTTCGTTCATGATTTACATTTAATATATAAGAAATCAATGCAGGCAAATTCAATGGTGGATGTTAACAGCTATATTTATAACAATAATCTTATGATATGAATGAGCATAGTTTTGTAACTGTTATTCAAATTAAATTTAAGGCAACATCCGAATCATAACAACAGTTTTAAGAGTTAAGTAGATATTTTTTAAGATTTGAAATAAATTTTATGATTTTATGCGTGAAACCTTCGAACATTTGAACACGGGAAAGCCGCAACATAACATATATCATTCATTAATATATCGAAACACCTTGTATATTATAAATATCAGCATAAACCAATAATATATAAATAAATGTTACAATATATATATACATAACAAAGATTTATGATATTGTTGAAATTATTTAAACATGCAAATATTTATTCATATAAATTTAATAAACTGTCATGCAGTTAATAATATTTATCGAAATAAATGATAAATAATAAAAAAAAAATTTATCAATTTTGTTAAATCTATAAGGCGACAAACGAAAAGGCACTTTTTATACGTTACCTATATGAAGGAACATTGTTATAGAGAGCTATATGGCAAATTTAGTTGGAATATAAAAATTATTTTCATATTTAAATTAAATGCAATATTGGCATTACAACAATGAACAATTGTATATGTTAAAAAATTTCTTATGCTCTATTTTAATCAATTATATAGATAGTAGTATGAAGAAAATTATTGTTATAATAACATTTGAAGAATTTATTTTTGATATTTATCAAATTTAAAAATAAAATATACCTTCTTTCATGAACCATTTAGCACCTTTTTAATTTTTTTTTATATTTACATATCAAATTCATATTATAATTTTAGATTTATAATTATATTAAAAAATATTTTCTTTAATTAAATTATATATTTATTGTGTAAATGATATCGAGATTAACTCGAACGTCAGTATTTTGAACTATTCAGTGTAAAATTGCTCACTGTTTACATAAAGAAACATTTTTCTTCTATTGATTATGATATTATCATTTTTGGTAAAATTTCCAAAATTGACAACGGATATGTATAATTTCATAATTCTACTTTATATCACATCATTTTTGTTTCTTATCCATTTGAATGAAATGCAATATTCTAATTTTTCTTCAATCATATTTTTAAATACCTTTCTCACAGAAATTTTGTGCATATAAGCACTTGTGTTTATTATAGTATTATGTATATATGCGCTTATAAAACTACATATTTTTTAGTGGCCATTCTTAAATAAGATATAATTAAAAATAAACATCGATATCTATATACACTTACAAATGGTATATATTTATAAAAAAAAATAATAAAAAAAATAACGATTTAATATAACAAGAAAATACAATTATATTATTCTAAAATTTAAAGTGTGAACATAAGCATGAATGTACAGAAAAAATATAAAATATTTTTAATACCTATATAATATCATACATATTATAATGGTATTATAAATGGTGCACGATGAAGGAATTAAAAATTAAAGTAAAGGTATATACATTTTACATATATGTATGTATGCTAATGTTTATTTAAAAAAAAAAGAGTATATAGTATAATATTATCTGTTTTTGAAAGATTATGTTTATAAGGAAAAAAAAAGTTTGTTTTTAATATAATATAAATGAATTAATTTTTTTTTCTTTCTTTAATTTTTTTCAATTGGGAAAACGATAAGAAATTTTGTGGGAGGTCCTTGTTGTGAAACATTTTATTTTATTAAATTCTACATTATTTTTTTTTGTTTATCACGATGTGTTATATATTTAAAAAATATATTAGATCACCTATTTACAAAAAATATTAAATTGAGTGGTTATTTTTTTTTTATCTAAATGTTTTTATTGTCAAATATAAAAAAATTACGTTTTTATATATAGAAAAAAAGAGTTCTAAATTCAATTATTGTGTGTAAAAAAAGAATTTAAACAAAAAAATAAAATAAAATTGGATAAATAAGTACAAACTCCACCTCCATATAATATACAATAACTAAATAGGTTTTGAATAAAAACAGATTCCAAAATATAATGAAAACAAATTAGTTTTACTATATATATATAGTTAATTAGAAATAAACCGTATGTACTTAACCATGTTATTTATTTTGGATTTAGTTTATCCATCCATGGTATATTATACTATATAATTTTTTTTCATTAGTTTCTCTCTTAACTATACGTATATAGTTTTATTTTATTTTTTTATAAATTACAAATTAACATTAATAATATGGGTTATGGCCTGATACATGAATGTACATACAGCGATATTAAGAGTATACACAATTTCGTTTATGTGTTTGATATATACTTTTTTTCTATTGTACTTTATTGAATCAAATACATTGAAAAATGTATGGTAAAAGTCTTTCATTTTGTTGTCGTTCTATGGTCATATTCAATTTATGATCGATGTTTATTATAAATAAATATGTATTCGTACCGATGACAACTATTTGTTAGATTGATTTTTCTCTGATATATTTGCATCATTAAACATCTCTGATATATTTAATCGCATTTACATCAGTCCA
This sequence comes from Dilophus febrilis, assembly GCA_958336335.1. Lineage (NCBI taxonomy): Eukaryota > Metazoa > Arthropoda > Insecta > Diptera > Bibionidae > Dilophus > Dilophus febrilis. The sequence continues at coordinate 28,827,184 of OY284469.1, read as the reverse complement.
ATTTTTGTTTGCTTACATTATTATATTCATTTCTGATTATCTCTGTGGTCATTTAATTGAATGCATCCTTTCACAAAGCAATCAATTGATTTTTAATGACACTTTTGTGAATGCACGATAATTATAGTTGTAATATTCTATTTGATGTATATTTGAAAACTAAACATAAAATTCTGCTAACATTTTGAGGTTTGAGGACTATATGAAATATAAAATTTTATTTAATAATATTGTTTATTATTTACACAATCTTGGAATTTTTTATTAAATCAAATTAAAAGATTATACAAAATAAATAATAATATACAAAAATTAAAGTATAATAAGCAGATATTACTTTTTTTTTATAGATTAGTTCTAGCTCGATAATAATTCGGTTTATATCTACACAACACATATTATCAATTGTATTTATATACGGTATAATAAAAACCAAAAAATATGCCTATTTATCGCTATATTTATGATTTTAATCCAGTTAATAAACCATATTTATAGGTTCATTTTTATAAACACACATAATCCATTTCAAAAATACAAATAAATATAATATACATCATATATTTGATGTGTATGACAAATATCAAAAAAAAAATCTATTTAAAAAGTAATAGAACTTTTTCTAAATATTTATAGATACTAATAATATATATATAGAACGAATATAAAAGCAAAAAAAAAAAGGCAAATTGAAACAAATTTTTTAATCTGATTTCTTAAATAAAATCTAACTATATAATATATTATATATATATTAAATAAAGGTATATATTTGTATAACACCACACCACCAGTGATGTGTGATTTTATGCACAGCAGCTACTATATAATAAAAAATTTATTTGCAGGTGTGAAAAGATTAGTGTTTATTTCAAGACATACCTATGTAGTATACACATATATATATTGATTGATATACAAAGATTTAGATGATTATGTATTTATATGTTATATATAAATAGAAGAAGTAAAAAAAAACTAAATATCTAACTTAATTGAAATTTATATTTATTTGATTTTATACGTTCGATTTATTTCACATTATTTTTTATTGTTATTATTACAAATAAATAATAAAAAAAAAAACACCACGATTTTTTATTTACTTTTATGATGTTAAGGTTTTTAAATCAATAATCTTCTTATAATATGAGAATTTGATATATATATATTATATTTGATTTTCTGTTTATAAAATACGTGAATTTCTATTGTTTGTCGATGCGTATTTCGTTGATGTTATTTATATAAATGCAAGGATTATAATATAATTGTTTAAATACCGTGCACTGAGGTCCTTGCGAATATCTTAAATTCTATTTCACATATATATTAATTTGAAATATCTGTTTCTCGTATGATAGAAAAATTTCCTAAATTACATAAATACAAATAATAAATCAATATAATAATATTGAAAATTTTACAGATTCATGTTAAAATTAAATAATATAAAATGAATTTATTTATTTTTACAATACATTTTATTTTAGTATTTATGCGATGACATTTATTTTGCTATACAAATATCTTTATTAGATTCCCTTTAAATAATTCTTATATAAATGTAAAAATATTATTATTCTATACTTTACCATTAATTCTATATATAAAAATATTTGTATATATACATAACTTATTTTATATATGTTGGTTAGGTATTTGAACGAATTAATAATTAAATAAAATTTAATGAGAAATTCTTTTGAATCTATACTTATACACATATATATGTAATTGAATATATATATTATTTATAATCATCTTGGAATATGCGGTTGTTTTACCGATTATAAGATGAATTTTATCTATATATATAAAAGAAAAATTGCAATATTTATTTATTTTTTACATTTTACAATAAATATATATATTCTTTATATTTAGTTATAATTTTATGGAATAAACCTGTTATTATTTATATAAGATTATGCAATATATTATTAATTTTATATTATATATGCATTAAACAATTTAAAATAAAATTGTTTTGTATTACTACAAATATGCACAATCGCAGATGTGAATATCTTAATCAATTTTTAATTTTCCAAGATGTATATACATAAAATTGTTTTGTATATACAAAATAAGTTATATACAACTTTTAGTAAACAAAATTGAAAAACAAATTATCATATATTGTTAATTAACGCAGATATATAGATTAAATTTTAATTAGACTATATAATATTAATTGGTTTGCCATAAAATTACATTATTGAATTCTGTAAATTAATTTTCATTAAATTATTATTTCTGTTAAAGAATATATCTATATAAAATATGTTTAGAAAAATATTCAATTAATTTTAGCAGTTAATTTAATATAGGTTGTAAAGAACATATGAAGTCAAATCATTAGATTGATTACTATCACTAAACCAACAAAAAAAAACATATTTTCATAGATATATGTTTAAACTAAATTACAAAAAACGAATATAGACCTATTTTTTGGAAAAATTTATTTGTAAGATAATAATAACTATATATATATTTCAATTCATCAAGGGGTTAAAAGTCCTATATACATTTTTCTTACAATATATATTTGTTATGGTAAAATATTGCAACTGTTTATATACAATTAAATAAAATAATTTATCTAAATATATACCGCGTGCGTTTCGCATATTCTCAATCGCAAATACGATGATGATGAAAGCAAAAGAATTAAGATCATTAAAGAAAATCAGAAAATGCAAAAAAAAAAATAACAAACTGTATGTATATAATAAGTCAATATAAGAAAGATATATCAGGTAAATTTATACATAAATATATATATAGATAGATATATATATATATAAGTTAAGAATTTCCAGTTAAAATATTCTGTATTTATTGTACATAAAGAATAATTACGTATGTACAAGCATTTTTATATCGTGTGTGATGGATGCATTTAATGCATTTTAATAACTTTTTGCCTGTAGTCTTAAATATTATTTATATATAAACAATAATAAAGTTAATGATTTTCGATATTTATAATACATATAGTATATATACGCGTACGTACGTACGTACATATATAAATATATTCACATTAATATATTATATATAAATGAATGAAACAAAGAGATAAGAATGTTGTTTTGATATAAATGATGAGCTATATGTAATGCATAATAATAATAATGATATAAAAATAAAAAAAGTTGCTGATAATATTATAACCTTTTATATAAAAAATGTGTTGTTTTATTGTCGTTTATAAATGGTGGAATATTGGGGGGAGTCGCGTGCGATATATGGACAGGTGCGGTATATTATATTATTCATTGTTTTATAATGAAATTTAAACAAATAGGCTTTTCATTATTAAAAATAAAATTAAGTATATCAGTAATTTTAACAGCTCATATATTGAAAAAAAAACAGTATGAATTAAATAGTATTGTATTATTAATTGTAGTTGTATTAAATAGTATCAAAATAAATTTTGATCGAAAATCAATGAATAGAATTCATTTTAATTGAGATATATATTGAAGAAAAATGTTTTCTATTGTATTACCTTTTCTATAAAAAATTACTATTATCAATATTCACATTCATATGGATTTTTTGTTTCATCATAAAAAAATGGTTTGAAACTCGAATAAGGCATGGTCGCATTGAAAATATATAAACAATTTATCTTGAAATGTAATATAACTTGTTGATTCTATATCGATTATTTGTATATATTTACAATGAAAACCTTATAATTTTATATATAGGTAAAAATATATGTATTATCATATCAAAGAAACAATAGTAATAATATAAAAAAAACACATATTTTATTCATTATATTATAACACATCACTCAATAAGTTCGTAGGGTGACAGATTCATCCATTGGTTTTTGATTTATTGCCTCTGGGACCAATTGATGTATCTGGGTAGATAATCGAATTCAGCACCCCTTAATCTCTAAGTATCCATTGGCTACCAATTTATTAAATATTTTCTAAAAATAACGACTACCATCTGATTCAATCAAAAATAACTATCACTACTACTCTTAATATTTATTTTGCTATAACCATATGATATAAAAAAATATTTATAGAAATAGTTAATAATAACATCAATATTAAATCCTTATACAAGGATATCACTTTAATATATAAACTTCATTTTATAATTTAATTGAAAGCACTACCTATCAAAATTCAATGTCATTAACTTAAGCAAAAAATATTGATTAAAATAATCATATTTACATTAAAATAATCATAATTGCATTCACATAATCATAATTCCAATTGAATTCACATTAAATATATTAGATTTTCATTTAAAAATATATAGCATTATTTACATTTTCAAAGATAAATAAAGAATAATAAAATGTGAAAAAATAATCAATTTCATTATTTGTTTTTATTTGTTATATTAATGTTTATGTTCTAAATATAATAATTGATATGTTTACAAAAAAAAAATTAAATGAAAATGAAATACAAAAAATAATCCTTTCATATATCAAAATAAATAAAACGATTTCAAAATATATCAAAAAATAAAACAAAATTCAAATATTTACATAAATATTTAAAATTAAAGGGTTGATTATAATTAATTATGCATCCTTTTTTTTTTTTTTTTTACATCCATATATGATTTATTGTTTTGTGTTGGTATACAATTTGCATATTTCATTATATTATAGCTGGAATTTTGTTATTATTTTACCTGCTGTATATTTTAAAATTGATGAATATATACATTTATCAAATGCGTGCAATTTTCATTCGAATTTGATTTTTTTAAATAATTATTTTCAATTATTATTCTTGTGAAATGTGGATGAAAATTCAAAATAATTGTATGTGATTCCCGCAAAAGTTTGTCGGAAAGTTACAAAACAAACAGAACAGTTTCCTTTTTTAGTTTTCCATTGGTATATCTATTATGTAAATATAATCTTTTTCATATTCTTGCATCCGAAGTTCATATAAAAAGATTACATGTATTTAGTATATTGTATATTTTGAAATTGATAAAAAATACGTACGACGAAATACGTACGAAATTTTTCACATATATGCTTTGAAACTAAATCCGTGCCGGCGAGTTGATGGAATGCATATAAATATAATGTGTATTATAACATAGAAAAACGAAATTAGTAAAAGTATATCATATATAATATATGTTGATATTATCCCATAGTGATATAAGATAACCAATATACAGAATATTTGTAAGTTGAATTGGACGAAGTATATTTATCTACAAATATCATAAAAAAATGAGCTATAAAATAATGGTAACGTTTTTATGTTATATACAATGTTGATTTTATATTCTTTGATATTATTTCTTATTTATACATGCGATATAAACGAAATTGTAGTATACAGATACAAATAAAGTGTGGGGTATGCTTTTTTTATATATCTATGCGGTATAGATATAAAAAACATCGTTAAATAAATGTTTGCGTAAAGGACATTTAGTATTTATGCGTGTCTATATATAAAAATGTAGAGTATATATAGGGATATTTTGAAAAAAAAAATTATTTTTGCTGTTATTTGTATTTTGTAAATATAAATAAATATTCATTCAGTAATTAAACAAGAATATATAAAAACAAATTTAGTTTTTGTATATATATATATATATATATATATATTAAGAAAAATATATTTTGTATACATTTTCAATCTCTTTGAATAACTGAATAATATTTATATATAAGAATTTTCTTTTTAATTTATCCCCAAAAAAACTATCTATACAGTTTTTGAATAATTAGTGTTTATAGTTATCTTATCATATGGAAATAAGGATATATAGAATTCAATTAAAGTTGTTTATATATTGTATATATATATTTTCTGTTTATAATTTACGAATTAAAATGCGTGTGACATGAAATATACCGAAACCATCTAATATTCATGTACAATATTTTCATAAAAGCAAATAAAAAAATATATAAAAAATAAAATAAAAGTAAATTGTTGAAATATATTTTATGACCCATATGTCATTCGACAAAATATTATATAATCCATTTTTAAATAATACATGTTCGAATGTTATCATATTCATGTGCTTAGAATATCTTATTATATACTTGGGGGTTATTTTTATTTATGTATTACTGATTAGAATGCAAAGAAACTTATTACATTCCTTATATATAGATTTGCCATATAGATATATATGTAACGTTTTTACAAATTCATAATATTTATATTTTTTTTATTCTGCTTGACAGTCACAAGGCGATAAATTTGTTTTAGTGCTTAAATATGTATTATGCGTGTTCATATAAAAATAAAATGAAAGTGTAAAAGTTAAAAACAAAATAATACAAAACATTGAAATATTTTTATATATGACGAGGTATCGCTCTAAATACAGACAGGTTAAAATCCAGTAAAATGTAAATTTTATTTGAAAAGCATATCACATATTATTTAAAAATGTAAAATTTAATATATTCTATTTTGAAAACAATAACATATTATATGTGAGTATATATATGGTATTATATATAAAAAGATGTATATAATTTTACATAAATGTTCTATTTTCATTACATGCAAAGGATATATATATACTTATAAAAAAAAATACAATTTTAATTTAAACAAATTGTTATATATTAAATCTCTAAAATAATGCTTACATTCTTACCACATTTATTTCACATTTTATGACGCGTATGACAACAATATACAAAACTTGCGTGCCGTTCATATACAATTATACATACGCTTATATAATAATAATTTTTTTTTTATAAATTGCTACTGTTGAAGGATGAAATAATTGGTCGTTCAGAAAAAAAATTCATTTCATGATCTTTAAGTACTTCCATTGTTCTATTTAGGTATTTTGTTATTATAACGACTATGTGATGAAATGTAATATGAATTGAAAATTCATTTTCATTTTTTGTCCTCTTTATAAAAAACAGATCCTACTTTCGGAGAAAATTAATTGAATGGAAAACTAATTGATGGTTTAATAAATATATACAGCAATATTATATATTCATATCCTTTCAGAAAATATCAAAAACGAGTACATATATATTCAAAATTCATGGATAATGCTCATTATTATAAACACTCTGGGATATGTCCCATTATTCCATTATTATTATTATTCCATTATTTTTCCAAACGATATATAAAAAGATAAATTTTAAAATTTTCCTTTTTTTAGAATATCTTGTGACATAAAAATAAATATATGTATCTGTAAATATAAAAATTAATTAAGGATTTTACACTATATATTTTTTGTATATATGATATGTGTATGGCAAATATATTTAATAAAATATTCTGTATTATGCGTTTTGCTCAACAGACAGTCATTTATTCAAAAGGATGATATAAAAGTAACACTACATACAGTAAATTAATTTTCAATGTTTATATACATTATTCTTTGTATAAATGTATATCCATAATGTATATATACTATGATATTATCCATGCGAGTATATAATTCTAACCACATATATAAGTACATGTAATAATATGGAATAAACGATAATTTATTATGACATGCATGTAATAAAGAGTAGGTGTATTTTGTTCACATATATAAATGTGCTGTAATCTGGTTAATAGGACACATGAAATACATATTTCTCATTCATCCATCCATGTATATAAATTTTATTTTTGCTTTTACACATTATTGCGGTATTGTAAACTTTCTTGTATATATTTATATTCGAAGGGAGTGAATATATATAAATAATTTTAATATTTGAATTTTCATAAATATATATGTGCGTATATGAAAAATGAATGTACAATGCGGAATGCAATAAAATAAATTACAAAGAAAGAATTACCATATGCTCTCTTGCAACATATAAAAAGAATAATATGATGATTTATACAAAATAATGAGGATGTATGATAAAAAGCCTTTTAGCAATTTGACAGCAAAGAATTCAGTCATTTAAATATATATGGTGTTTATAGTATGTAAGCAAGCACAGAATAAAACGTGTGAAAATCTGTGGTTTTTATATATAGATACCTATATATTTAGATTGTATATATTCAGTTTAAAATGATAGCATTATATATTTGATATGAAATATGCCATACATTACTGATTATTTAAACACTGAATAATATAACATTAAATCAATTTATTATAGACAAAGTGTCTATATCTAAAGATATTAACGATATAATTTAAATTATTAATATGTTGAATATCTATTTGTGTTAGTTTTTTTGAAAATTTATTCTAAATAATAATTATCAACTCTGTGGTGTAAATGTTAAAAATGCCAACCTAAAAATTCTAACGAAATTTTGGGGTCGTGGGTTCGAATCCTACTGAATGCATAAAATATGTTTTGTGTTTTCGGTTATTTTTCGAATTTGAATTTTAACACAGAGTTGTATATTCCGCTTGCGGTTGGTCGTACGGCTAATTACCGACACCGTAAAAGCCACAAATTAAGTAACTAATAACAGAAGGCTGTTGTTGGACGCTAAAACCAGATTGTTGGTTGTATAGCGAAAAATTTATTTATTATTTATTAATAATTATAACAACCAACTAATGCCCAGAATAGTTCATGTTATAAAATCGTTATTTCCTAACAAATCAATAAATCATGTACAGTTTGGACGTTTTTCAACGAAATTTAGTTCAACTTTAAAAGTTATAAACGCTCAGTGAAAATTAAAATATTGCAACAATAACGTTAAAAAAAATTATTGAAAAAAGAATAAAATGAAAATTTTCATATACCTATATAAATATATTTATAAATACGAAAGTTTTCTGGTTGATGGATGAAAAACGAATGTAAGCTTGATTTATTTTTTTCTATATATAAACGATTTGAATGAATTTCTTTTTTGATCCTGTATATCGCTTCCAAATAATTTTTTATTCAACATATTTACATATTTTTCATGAGATTTACATGTACTTATGTGAATTTTTTATTATATTTTTTGTTGCAATTTCTATTCCTCTATTTTTAAACAAACCAACTTGTATAAATTTATATTTTTTTTTTGTGTTGTGTATAGATCGACGTATTTTATATAACATATAATATAGTATCGCATATTTCATCAACATATATGTATAAATATAGTATATAGAGTAGGTACAAAAGAAAAACCTATAAATATAAATGTTAAACAGTAATTTGTGAACAGAAAAAAAAATGTTATATATATATCATAAACCGTGAATGAAAAATAAAAATGAATCTAAAACCTTCCATGTTTTATTCATTTTTTTTATTTTGCTTATGATATAGAGAAAAAAAAATCAATATTTTAACCAATTTATATCAATTTAAAAAGTTATGTTCATAAAGTGTTTATCTTATTATTTTATATGTATATATGTATATATATATATATATATATATTAACAAATAGAAATCCATATCATGCATATATTTTGTTTTATATACTGACATAAGCTTTAAATAAATTGAGTGTAAAGTGTATTATAATAAAACAAAACAAACAAAAAAATCATATAATATATAAAGATTGATATAACAATCTATACTTTTATAACAAAGTTTATATCCATGATTTTTGTTTTAAATTTAGTATATATATATTTTGTATTGATACATCATTCAAATACAAATACAATAAATAACATACCGCAAAGTTGAAAATACCAATGAAAAAATGTAACCGCAAAACTTTAAGATTGTTTAACAATAAAATATGATACCAAGATTTCATATGTATATTATGAAAAGAAAAACAAAACAAACATATAATCTATAAAATTGCGTGTTTATGCAAATTTCCTAAATTGTAATCATATATAGGGGTTTAAAAAGATAAACATCCATTGCACATTTTTGTGCAAAGAATTCGATAAACTAAAATTGTAAGCAATAATATATACATATATAGTATTTTATATAAGACAAAGGCGAGGATTTTTTATTTGGTGTGTGATGGAATTTAATATTTTGTTTAAAAATCAATAACTATAAAAAATCGATATACAATTGAAATAAAAAATATTAAAATATATACTATCTATTTATATGTATATATATATATATATATATATTTAATATTTTCGCTCCAATATAAAAAAAAATAAATAATAGCTCTGTCTATAATATTACATGAGTTCAAATCAATAATGGATGTTTATATATATCTATGATATTTATTTATAAATATGTATATTTCGATATATAGGTTTTGCAAATCCGTCAATTTTCATTATATGCGAATGCTGTTTTGAATAATTAAAATACGGTTTGTATTTCATTATCTATAGTATATTAATTATTACATTTTTTTTCTTAAATTAAAAATTGAAATCAATATTTTAATAATTTTTTACTCAATCAATATTTGTATTTTAATAATATTCTTCATAGAATTACTAATTAGGGTTTTAAAACACATAATTATTTTTTTAAATTACATATAGTTAACAACAAAAGAAAAATTGCTCCCTTATACAGCATTTATACACCCTACACAACCGAATGTTATAAAGTATAGGTCTATATAAAGCTCGCGTTACTATTGATTAAAAAGATTTTCCAAATTCATAGGTTATAAAATGCTCCATACTAATGGTTTTTCTATATATCAACTGATTATCATATATGCTTATTTTATAATTGTAAAATTCATGAAAATTCACAATAAGTTTTGATCATCACTTTTATTGTTTTGCTTTCGTACGAATTTTCCGATAAAATTAAATTTTTAACAAAATATTTAACCTAACCCACAACAATGATAGAATTTTGGAAAACTGAAATATTTTATATACTAATTCTTAATATTTATATCTAATTTTTTTTTCAAGATTATACACTTGAAAACTCAACATTATTATTTAGTATATTTATAAAGTGTATTGATACAATACACGCATTGATTTGATATGTTAAAGAAACAAATTGACTTTTGTTTTGTTATATCTTGGTATTCATTATATATCTTATCGATTTGGTATTATACATTTTTGTAATCTAGTCCTATTTGTATGTCACGTATATGCAATAAATTCGATAACGGACGTTTTTTTATTCACCATAAAACATTTTTTTTTTGCATTTGTGTAAATAAGATAAAGTACATTTTTTATACGAATGTGTATGTGTATATATTTTTCACACGGAGATATAAAAACGTACATAGTAGCAGTTATATATGTATATGTATATGCGATTATCGATGTACAATATAATTATTTTTTTTATGATCAATATGCAATTTCACTGCGTGTAATATATGCACACACCATTCATTTGTGAAAGGGATTTTTTTTTATTTGAATTGTTTAGGTTATAAATTATTATATGGTAAATTACACAACTTTATTGTTGTTTATCGATTACTTTTTATTTATTGTGTACTGTATATACAATTGAATGGGATGAGCTTTCTGGCATTACCCAGAACAAAATTGTATGAAACTTTATATAAATATATGTATATGTCGGAATGTGAGATAGTTGCAAAAGTACAATTGGTTGTTGGTTAAATGATGTAATGTTCTATGGAAATATGTATTGTGAAATGAAGAAAATTATAAACATTTCAATTGACATACTTTCGAATCAAAATTGTTATATTTATAAAATTATGTTTTTTTCGATTCTTTAAATTTTCTTTTATTTTTTTAATTTGCAAAAAATATCCTATTACTAAAATTATCTGATAATAAAAGTCAAAATGTGAATTTAAATTATTTTATATTTAAGGAGTTTTTCTATTTTTTTTTCTTTGAATTTCCAATTTTAAATAAAAGATTTTGTGCTTTTTACGCATCTGTGTATATCTGTTCTATTTGTATAAATGAAATGTGTTTAAAGAAAGAACAGCGTTCATATATAAAAAAAGAAAATTGACAGAAAAAAATGTTGAGGGTAACAATAACAAATAAGGGTAGGTATATAAAGATAAAGGTATATACAGAAAAATGTATATAAATAACATTGTGATATGTTTTTGTTACGGTTATGTGTCGTTATATATATGTTACTTCCTTCATTATCATATGCGGCTTTGTTTTTGTTGTGCGGTTAAAGTGTAATCGTTAGTACAATTTATAGTATATATGTATGTATGTTATTATATTTTATATATAATATTGATGCAGTTGTTGATATTTCTATAAAAATGTTATTTTATATATATATGATTATATTTAAATTTTGTGATGTGGAAAAAGTATCCCCTTTTCTTTTCTTATATATTTATTTAAAATGAATTGAAATTCAAATATACATTTGATTTATATACAATGCAAAAACTCAAAAAAAAAAAGTAAAAAGTATTATTTTCCTTTTCACCCACTTTATATCTATATAAAATTTAGAATTCACAAAAGAATTTTAGGATATTCTGTTTTTTTTCTGTGATTTTATATAAATATATAAAATGTGTACCTTGCGTAGAATGCTGAAATGATTGTATTCTTTGGTTATCATTTTTACATACGCATAGCTTTTTTGCCTAAGAAAAAACACACTCCACAATAAAATATTTATGAACCATTTCAAAAGAAAATATAATATATATTAATAATATTCTAAATTCAGATTTTAATAAACATATTTTCATGATAAAATGTATACATTATTAATGTACAGATACACTATATGCAGACAGACATATCAAAATAAGAGGGTATTCATTTGGTTATTTGAAAAAAAAAATTGTTTTTTAATAAAAGAAAATTATTTTTACCCATTGTAATATTGGATACTTTTTTTTTGTTTCTAATTTGAAATTTATATTTCAACATTGTACTTCTTATTCAATCACACATATGTGTGTATTATTGTTTTTTTTGTTTATTATATTCAAATTTACAAGTTCATTTATATTTCTTCATCTTTAACTTTTGTTTTTCCGTATATTAAACCTTTTTTTTTAGAATACATTTTATATATATTGATGGAAAATGTTTTAATATAATTTACATTTAATGTAAAAATAAAGGAACATTTTTTTTTTTGTAAAATCTGATATAATATTTTAGACATAAAATATTGAATGATCTAATTTTAATGATGCAATATTTGAAGAACCAATCATGATGTTATAATGAAATTAAAAAATATCACTATATTAATATACTATATATCATAAATTAAATACCATTTTCGAATCCCAAATACATGTCTTCTTTCGGGGTTTTCCATATAGAACATCACCTTAAAGCACGATTGCTGGAAATACATCGTTTTGAGAACCTGAACATTTTGGGGCGTCGTAATGTAATTTGAGTAGGAAAATTTGGAAGTACCACAACTTTATTATTTCAAAAGCTAACTTACCAGGACTATTGACCATTTCTGACTATTTCTTATTCCTTTCATGTCCCGAAGGTTTGATAATCTCTATAATCTCTAAAACGGTTTGAGGTTTTAAAGGTATTCCCAAATAATCAATTTCCTTTAGTATTTTATTTATCTATATATATATGTGAATATAGTGAACTGATGATTGAGTTTATATATCTACCTACATAGTTGAATATAGTCTGAAACCATTAACTATATAGATACACATAATTAAAATGAAGAAAAACGATATATAAATATATATATGAAATCGTTATATTGTCAAAGAAGTCTTTTAAGTATACATATATAATTATAGATTTTTATATACAGGCATTTACAATATTTAAGCTTTTGTAAAAAAACCTTTTAATTTTTTTTCTGTCGTTGTATATAAATTGTATATTTTTCCAGCAATATAATCCATTGATAATATTTATCATTCATAAAACTGATCTCTAATGTCGTCTAATGTCGTTAATAGATATATATATAATAGTTAAAAGTAAATACGTTTATACAATTTTTTATGTATATATAAAAGTTTTCTTGAAATTAAATGAATATAGAGTTTTTAGAAAAAAAAAATAAAAGAAAAATAATAAAAGTCTATATTCATTTTTGTGATTGTTAAAATCGAACAAATTAATGGAATTGTTAAACATCTTCATTGATTTTTTACGTGTATACATATAACATTTTTATATATGTATATATATAATATTCGAATAAAAATAAACAACAATATAGTTATTGAAATTTTAGTATATCTTTTATATGTATATCTATTTCGAATCAATAAGTTCGGACTTTAGTCAATCATAGTTCAATATATATATAAATTTATTTTTATTTGATTTTAGTTTTTGTACATCGGTTATGGATTTTGTCCAATTAAATTAAAAGATACAAAAATAGTTTAAAAATGCATTTGATATCACAATTCCATATATTCCTATATATGAAATATTATATTTAATCCTATTTTATATAAATATTTTCAAGAATGTAAATACAATTCAACAATCTTTTCTATTCTATATAACCTAAAATTGAACTATTATATGAAAATATCCTTATTATATATTATTTATTATACTTTAATATCAATTTATGTATGTAACCAACCCTTAACATTATTTTGCGTATCTCGTTTGTTGAACATTTCTATAGTATTATATATATATATATATATATGTATTATTATTATTATTATTATTTAACAACTAATGATGTATGTAAAATGCCAACATTAGTTTTTAATAAGCACTATGGCTGCTAGGGCCTTTGGCTTTTACCGGAATTAGAAATCATTAATATTATAATTATTAATGTAATTTTTATATCTGTTTTATATACAGACCTAAAAATAAAAGATTTCTATTATATTGATGAAATCATATAATTATTCCTGAAACAATTGATAATGCTCCAATTGCTCCTGTAAGGGGTCAGGGGCTAAAGTTAACTAAATGATAGGGATGGTTAGAATGTGTTGACATTTTTTTTTATGATACTTCTCTAGAATATAATGTACTTAATACAGTAAATACATATGATTGAATAATTGAGACGGCTAATTCTAAAAATAAAAGAATGATTTGGCTAATAATAAGAATTCAAATTAAGGTAAGAGGAAGATTAGGGCCATTATTCCCTAATAATGTTAATAATAAATGTCCTGCAATTATATTTGCAGTTAAACGAATAGCTAATGTGCCTGGTCGAATAATATTTCTAATAGTTTCAATACAAACTATAAAAGGTATTAAAATAGAAGGAGTTCCTTGAGGGACTAAATGTGTAAATATATGATTAGTATTTATAATTCACCCATAGATTATAAAGGTTAATCATAAGGGTAGAGCTAAAGATAAAGAAAATGTTAAATGTCTTGATCTTGTAAAAATATATGGGAATAATCCAATAAAATTATTGAATAAAATTATAGAAAATAATGAAATAAAAATTAGAGTTCTACCTAAATGATTATTTTTTAATAAAATTTTAAATTCTGTTCTTAATCAATTTCTGTATATAGTTCAAGTTGTATATAAGAAGTAATATGTCTGACATTTTCTTTATACATACATATTTATATAAAGATCACCATAAAAGCAAAATAACAAAATATTTTCTATATATATATATATATGTAGGACGTATATGTATATAGCTTTTAAATTCTTTCTTAAATGCATTACAACATTACAATAACTTAGATATATATCACAAACTTATATAAATAATATATAATGGGTATATACTGAAAAACATTTTATATTTTTAATATACATTACTATACGAATATATACAAATATACAACATTCATATAAATACCTGTTATGTGAAATAGGAATATATTCTTTATGATATTGATTGTTGATATATTATAAATAAATATTTGCAGATATGCAAAACATATTTGTTATATAAATTTACATGAATGCTTATAAAAAACATTTTATATAATATAAACCAAAAGGTTTACATCATAATTAATATACATGTAAAAATTCAATCAATTTATATATTAATTTTTATTTGTTTTATTTAATTAATTATAGTGTGAAATAAATTACAATTTTAATTGTTATCATTTAAATTGTGTATATACAGATGTACAGTAATATAATGTGCGGTTTTTTCTCTAAAACAAAGGGGGATAGAAGATCACAGAATAAAATTTGTAAAGTTTTCTGGGAGCGGTGTATTGACAATTATTGTGGAACTTGTAATCCTTTGGTTAAGATTAAGTTTTAGGAAAAATTGATTTTAATTTGACTATTATTAATTAAATTAGGCGCATAAAAAAATACTTCGGTAATAAAGAGTATTTATTTTTAGCTCGTTAAACAGATAATCGAATAAAAAATTGGGCGTCCTATTCAAAAAAATGTTTTATTTGTTCCTAAACTCTTTAACCAAAAGGATTTCAAACTTCACAATAATTGTCTATACACACCACCCCCAGAAAGCTTTACAAATTTGATGACCATTATATAGACAATTACTTCTACCTCTTTTTGTTTTCCAAAAAAAAAAAAAAGACTGGAATTTATTTACATTTTTTATATTTATATTTACATTTTAATAACACATGCAATATTTTACTTTTTTAATTTAATTTCCCTTTATTTATATATGATATATAGTTATTAATTTAATTTAATTTTTATTGGCTCTGCTCTATTATAATACATATTTATTAAATTAAAAATAATCAATCAACGATGGTTTTTTTTTTATATATTTATTTATGTTTATGTTTATTTTCAAAATATAACCCTTATGGAATATAAAACATTTATCATTCGGTGACAAATAGTTTTTCCAGCAATATAAAAACGATTTATCGCAGTATGTATATATTATTAGTATTTTAATATATATATATAATAATCAATAATTGAAGATTTTATTGAAGATATAAATAAAATAGAATTATTATTGTATTAAATATAGAAAAAAGATATATAGATATAAAAACACGCACGATACATTAAAATAACAAAAAATTATAATCATATAAAATGTTTATCTATATATATTTGTATTTACATATAAATCAATCGAATCGATACGTATATTTAGTTTTTGAAGGGTTCTTAAAAGTATGCTATATAATACATAATTTCATTTCCTGAATCACATTTTTATTTTTTCGTAAATATATTTTCATGTATTACAACATTAAATAATACAAATAAGAAAAGTTTTAATTTTGTTAAAGGATTCTGATTTTATATAATAGTAACAGACTTTTTTTTTCCTGGTTCTGTGTTATTTCTGTTATATAAAACTCCAACGCTTTACTATTCCATATGTATATCTCTGTAGATTTTCAATCATGCCAATTGCAGAACAATATCATATGAATTTTAAAGTTATTTTTATCCCATTTTACTGTAATCCATCCAATGAAACATTGGTAATTTAATATAAAATTTAGATACAAAATACGTATAGACTATAGAGTATATATTATTATTATTATACAATAATATTTTAAATATACATGCATTCGGGCTAAATCTCTATATGCAAATAGGTATATGGTATTTTACTATTTTACCATTCTACAATTTTAACATATTACCATATATAAATTTGAGATTAAAACTTTAAATTTATATATATACGATGTTCAACTTAAATAATATTAAATTACCTTCATCATTACCTTCATATGATTATAAATATATAAATATTTCCGTATATATTCACATCATATATTTTTATATGTATGAATAACATTGAATCAAGTTTCAAAAATTTTGCAACACAAAGCTAGTTTATTTTCCCATTTAATTTATAGTACATAAATTCCACAAATAATTACAAAATATAGATTACATATTTACCATATACTTTTGCATATATATTTTATATTCTTAACATTATAATATATAAATCAAATAACAAAACACAAAAGTATTTAACCAATTTCACAAAATACCAATTACATTTTATATAATTGATATCAATTATTTCGTATTATTTATCATTATTTATTAAATATATCTATCTCATTAAATTACCATTGCGATATAATATGTTTTTAATTTCGATAAGGATTTTGAATTACAATTCCACACATTCTTTTTAAAATGATAAACAAAAATCTCAGAAATAATATATATTATATATATTTTATGTATCTGCCTGCATCTTTTATCTGCCAAGCATGTATATATATATAGGAATCAGAAGTATAAAAAATTATATATACATTTAAAGTATATAAAGAAAACTTTTATTTTCTATAAAAGATTAAATTGTATTTCTATATAACATTGGGTTATTTATGTTTATACATATTACATATAATACATGAACTTTAACTTTTATACATTAATTGTTTTTTAATGTTTGTTTTTTCTTTCTTTTTTTTTTATATGTTTATTTGTCCGCAAACAAATATCAAATATTCTATTTTTTATAAATTTATTGATCAGTAATTATATTTACAATTAAATAAATCAAAAACATTTTCGTGAAAAAGAAAAAAAATGGACTAATATTACTTTAACTTTAAATGCTAATGCATAAAAAATATATTTTATACATTTTTAAATCTGTGTGACAGTCTGAGTATATCCCTTCTATATATTATATGTACATTGGTTTGGGGTCATCATTTTGTAAATATATTTTCGTATTCGTACATATATACCATAAATGTATATATTTTTGATATGATTAATATTTGTTGAATGATATCATATTTTCTTTTAAGGAATGTCTATATATGAAACGCGATTGAATTTATCAAGCTATTTAAAAAAAAATGATGTAGGTTTTTTTTGTGTTATATTGTAATATTTATATATTTGTAACCCACATTTTTTTTTTATATAAGCCAAAAACGGATATAATAATATACATAAGAAGATGATAGATAAACAAAAATAAAAAATAAAAGAAAGAAAAAGGTTTTGTTTTATAAATATACGTATGTTGAAATCAATGTCACAAAAAATTGTATACCTTTTTTTTTCTTGTGTTTTAATAAACATTTTATCATATCCTTAATTTTATAGTAAATATTTTTTAGTGAATTTTTTATGTGTTTAATGTTTTGAAAAAGGAAAAAGAAAAGGATATATGTTTTTTGGAATAACTAATACAATGATTTAAAAATATTTATAATATACTGTATGCATCTATATATATAAATATCATTACGCGTCATTGTATATTTTGTATATATTAGCACAGATAAGGTAGAAAATAAAATATCATTTTATTCCGCAGCTGATGAACACAATAAGATTTCGACCTATATGATGCTATTCTCGAATAACTTACTTTCAAAAAATAAAGATTCATTCTGGTCTTTTTAAACAAAATTTTTTTTTAAAAATATTTTTTTTACAACATACCAAATATTTACAATTTAAAATATATATATTAAATATATTTTTAATGATAGATCTTATGATGAGAGTATTAGCATATCGATTTTTTTATTAACTATATAAATATATTTAGAAAATATTTTTATAAGACTTTTGTTTTTATTTTTCATATATAAAAAAATCATTTATTCATTATGAACATTATATTAAAAATAGTGGAATTATTTGATATTCAAAGGTATTATAATTTTCTTTTCAAAATCGATATTTGATATGAAGTACATTAAATTTTACTTATTCAAAAAGCGTTTCAATAAAATTAAAAAAAAAACAACACAATTTTAGAATAATTTTTGAAATAAAAGCTTACGATTTGTGCATTATAACAATAATATATATAAAAAGAATAAATTATTATATATACAGGTCTTTGAATTTATTTATTTATACTATAGTACATGAACTTTATGCATTTGATTATTTTGCATTTCGAAAAAAAAACGATACTTTTATAACATTTTATTTTTTTTTTATAAATAAAGTTCAATTTAAGGTTCATAATCATTTATATATTTATTTATATAAATATAAAATTCTTTATATGCAATATTTGTATTTTAAAAAGTTACACAAATAATCTAAATAATTGTTTTCATCATATGATGATATATATGTATATTATAACGGAGTTCAAGCGTTTATATATAAAGTATTTTGTCTAAATAAATAATTCAATTTTATCGTTCTCTAAATTTCGAATGCAGACGCAAGAAAATTAAAAATAAAATCTACACATAAGTCATTTATTTGTTTTATAAAATGTATGTAGCCAAAAATGTTAATAAAATTTATATATGCAATTTCTTCTTCTGTTAATGTCTGCTGTTGATATATATCAATATGATGTTTACCATATAAAATGTATATGATGGTTTATTGATGTATACATTATTTGTATGAACATCACCTATTTTGATGTGAAATAAAATGTCATTGTTTTTTGAAAATTTTTATGTATCTTATTAAATATAATTAATTTTAAATTATTAACGCAATTATGCACATGAATATATTTATAGTAAAATCCTTTGATGATATAAATCTACACGTATATAGTTATATGATTGATTTAGTTATATAGATTAGATCATCTATCTAATATAATATATCTCAACCGGAACATCAATTGGATTAAAGGATAGTGAAAAGATGATTTGTATACGATAGAACATTTTTTTATTCTATCAACAGATATGTGTACGGAATATATGTCGAAAGATTTAAATTGACAAATTTGTTATGTGCTTTGAATTTTAAAATTTTTTATATTATTTTTATATATATGGTATATACGATCCGTCATAAGAAAGAAACACAGGAAGTTATAAACCTAATATTGATTATGTGATAGTAAGAATTGCAACGTTGATAGTAATTTTTTATAGGAAATAATGTCAATTTTTTTTACTTTTTGAGTCTAGGTGATATGATATTAAATACGTAATTATAATATTACCTAAGTTCATTTTAACTAACATCACTTTATTTATGAACAACCTAAAACAAATACACACCTTATTGAAATAACATTTCATAACAAACAAACATTCATGAAAATATTTGTTAAATCATATACAAAAAAAAAATAAATAAAAGTTACAATTTGATTTCAGATAAAAAAAAATTATTTTTTTTATATTTACATAAAACAAATATATAATAAATGAATAGGTACATATATTTTTGTAAAAAATTTTCTTTTTGATTTATATAAATTAGAATATAAATGAGAAAAATACACATAACCCCGATGTATTGTGTCGATGTCGTCGATTCAAATATTAATAAAACATAAATAATAACTTGAATATATAGTAAATATCATATATATAACATATATATATATATATTTCTATTTTTCTTCCTATATATACAAAACATTTTTATTTGTATTATGGCATTATATTTCTTTTTAAATTATTACAATAATATATTATATTCTTTTTTCTGTGTGGGTGGAAAAAAAAGTTTATATATAATTTTAATAATTTAATTTAATAACATTATGGATAATTTTTTTCAAAAAGTTTAAAACCCTTTATGAATATGAAATAAAAATTACTTACCTTTGTTATTTGACAAGATTTTGATTTCGTATATTTCGTTAATAAATTCAAACCAGAAAACCCCAAACATTTTGTAATACATTATAAAAGAAATTTCAAAGGAATATTTTTAAAAACCTTCACATTGTATTAAACCACATTAAAACAATATTGACTTTTACTATATACATTATAGTACACTAAATATAAAGTGGGTGAAGGACGTTTATAAATTTTCATTTTTAAGATATGAATTTTAAACAAAGGTATTTATCAGCTCATATATATATTATATATATATAACGCATATACCACCATTAATTTTTTATCCTATATTTATTTATATATTCTCATTATGATATCAGAAATTTTTATTATTTGTCTTATTCTATCCGTATAATAAATTATATATAAATAATATTTCATTCTACTAATGGAAATCAAAGTATTAACATTATAATATATATAGTATATATAAATATACAATAAATTTATAATTAAATTAAATTTTATAAGTTGGAAAATTTTATAAAATACATTTACTTTATATATAATACATATAAAAGTGGAATTTTCTTATTATAAATGGTATACGAGAAAGAGGGTTCTTTTATTTATATTAAAATATCTTATATTTACAGATGCACATATATATATATTGAATGAACATTTTATGGTAATGTCTTTATTAAAATATAAACGCTGTTAAATCCTCTATATAAATAAATATGAGTTTATACAACAATAATTTTATAAAGATACTGTGTTTAAGACAATTTGTATATTTAAAATAAAAATCAAATGTAATTATATACAAATTAATTAATTACTCAAAAGAATGAAAGAAAGAATGAAAGAATTAAATTTGAACAGGATATTTTTAATACACAAGGATTACATTATATAGATAGATTTATTCGTTAATTTTAATTATAAGAAATTATGAAAATTTGTGGTATCATTATTTTATGAAAATGTTGACACAATTTAAAAATAAGAAGAATTGACAATATTCATATACGGACAATTTATTTAATTTTTATTGAAATAGACATAGGTGAATGGAAATCTATAATAAAATAAAAAATATATAAATTTCATTTTTACAACAAATAATTTTATTTATCAAAATCTGTAAATTCTTTATTTTTATGTGTTCATAAAGATAATTCATTCATAATTAATTTTTTTTTAAAAAATCATTATCATTCATTAATGTGTACAAATATTTATTTTTTTTTATTATAATAAAATTAATTTATTTTTTTAGAAATTTTTTATAAATAAAATTCGTTTTATATACATTTATTTATTTTATAATTTTTATTATACTATATAATTATATATTTACAATTATTATAATTTATTTAAAAAATTGTATTTAAATAAACTTATATATTTATTTGAATTTATATACAATTTACAAATGAAAACCTTTTTTCCAATTTTAATTTTTATAATATAAGAAAATTTAAAATAAATATAGTACTCAAATTAAAATCAGTTAACAAATATTCATTTAATTATAAAAATATATAAATAGTTATTTGCCATATAAAGTATATTATTATATTTACAATCAATTAAAATAATTCAAAAAATTTTGATACTCTTAAATATAGAAATAGTTTTTTACATTAATAAATTATAATTATATTTAAATTTTTCATTTCAAGCTCAATTGTTTTTATATTCGTTTTAACTAATGGGATTTTTTCTTTTTTTCTTAATAGATATATCAATATAATTTTATTAAACTATTTTGGCTGTTGCCTTCGTTATATATATAATACAAACCATATCTACGTTTTTAATTAAGTTAATACCTTGTTGGCAAACATTAATATAAAAAACAAAAAAAAAAGAAACAAATTCAATTATTACAATTGATAAATGTTTTAATTCGTATAGTTATATAGATATAGACATTTCAATAAAGGACATTATTATAAAAAAAATTAATCTTTTTAATATATGGAGTTGTTAAACTTCATTTGTTGATGAAAATCTGTTACAACATTTAAAACATTTTATTAAATTGATATTGATTTTATATTGTTTTGTATTCTGTTCTTGTTGTTGTTGTCCATCATTGAAATGCCTTAACATTGGTTAAACTTGTGTAATCTGTGTTGTATGTCCATTATTATCTTTACCACCGCAATCTGTACGACCTAAATTATCATCTTGTTGTGCAATTGGTAACCATTTTTCTAAAAATTTCGGTCTAAATAATAGTCCAAATGTTGTACGAAATTGACGTGACATTGAACAATAGAGTATAAAATTTATACTTGAATTTATTAATGCTAATATATCCATAAAATCACCTGAAATTAATACAATAAAACAACACATATTTTTAATTTTATATATACTTTTCATTAGTTAGACATTTGTTAGACAAATTAGTTAGACATTTGAAATTGATTAAACAATATTAACACTATATAACGTCTAGAATATTAAATTTTTTTGGTAAATAATTCAACAAAAATGTTTTCAAATACAAACACACACTTTAAGTGTATATCATAAAAAATGCTTCTATATGTGATATTTCGTACGATATATGGAAAATATATGGGGGAAAACTTAAACTTGCCGTAAATACACCTTTATTATATTGACATAGGTATAATGATATTAATAATAACAATATGACATATATAAATAATATAATGCTAATATTCATTTTAATTAAAACACGTGTATGCATATAAATAAAGAATATTTTTATAATGTATTTATCCTTATTATATATATACGTATTTCTATTTATATTAAATATTCAATGTGCTTAAGATCGGATCCACAATTATTTTCATTAAAAATACCTATAATATTTATGTAACCATATAAATATTTATATAATATATAATAGATTAAAACGAATATAGAACATACATAAATACTTATATATAATTAATTAAAAATGTTTTTTTCTTAAATCTCTGCTGTTTATGTTGGTTTTCATTTAAGTTTTATCGCACATATATTTTTTATATTAAAATTAATGTAAATTATGTACGAACGTTTATTTTAAATTTATTTCTTAGAAATGATTAAAAATACAAACGGTTGTTAAAGTAAAAGTTTGTTATTTTTTTAATTAATTTGAATCGAATCTTTAATATAAATATAGTATGTATTAATCATTAATATATATACGATTTATTTTTATTTTATCAATGAAATAAATACTTTGATCATGTATATACCATCTATATAAATATAATCCTATATATATTTATATTGAAATGTACAGATGAAATAATTAAATAGCAATTGTTGGCCAATCGACAAATTATAAAGTATAAAATATATTTGTAATTTTTATTCGATCATTGAACTTAAATAATAATAGATTTTTATTGTTAGCTATATAGAATTTTAAAGAATAACATTTTAAAAAGGTGTATATGCGTTAAACAATCGTATAATTATTTTTTGTTTGTAAACCTCGTGTTATTTAAAATTATCTATTAACAATTAATAAATTCTGTTCCATGTTTGTTGATTTAATGAATACCCATTTATATACCATTGTAATATTATTATATATACGCTAACATCATTCATTATATTGTCAATTACCCATTTGATTTGTTTTATTGAATTGATTTGTATAATAAATTGTCTTTGTGTGTCAATTATAATTGTAAATTATATAGTCATTGTTTAAAAAAAATTACTTCAATTTAATATTTACAACATTTATTCTGTCATGTTTTGTTATATATATATATATATATATATATACATAAAAAGGATATTAATAATTTATGCCATTTTTGAAATATACATTTCCCTAAGTAAATTTAAAACATATTAAAAATGTGAATCAAATAAAATTTTATATTACATTTGTGATATTCATCGTATGTATATTTACACATTCATTTATATATGTATTAATCAAATCCACATTATGCATTTTGCAATTGAATAAATACGATAGGATATATAATACTGAATATTTCAATCAAAATTTATATTTGTTCATTCAATTCATATTTGATATGTAAATAATTAATTAAACATATATGTACCTTTCATAAATATCGAATATGTAATATACATTATTAAGGTATTTCTATCGCATATATGGATGGGAAAACCTGCTGTCAAATATATTGATTTATCATTCAAAATTAAACATTGATACATTAATTTCTTTTATTATATACAGACATACATAAATATTCTTATCTACAAATATACGTTTTTTTTGCTTTTGGTTTACGATAAATATATGTAGAGAATGATTATTATTATAGATATACATCGATTTTTCTTTATTTGATTACGGTTATGAAAATAAATTGGGATTAGACATAAAAAATTTTTCATTTTAATTATTCATATAAATACCGTGTTGTAATACAAAATTTAATTCTTTAACATTTTTTTTTGCTTTTCAATTTCAATTAATTTATGCGACCTATTTGGGTTCAGTTGAAATTGTTGAATCATATATTTGAGTATATATATCGCCATTCGCATATAATAAACATAACATATATAATATCTGAGATATTATAGAATATAATATAGAAAAGATAAAAATTTGTAAAGATTATTATATATTATATTTTTATGTAATGTAAGAAGAAATGTATTTCATTAAATAACTGAAAAATAAATAGAATATGTTATTTTCTAACTTTTAGACTCTTCTAGGTATATCAGCTTTTTTACCATTGTTTGTAATTTGTTTTGCTGGAAGATTATATTTATAATGTTTATACATAAAATTTCGTATACGTTTATGATGATAATATACAATATAAAAGAAAATGATTATATTTAAGATAATAATAAATGATATATATAACTTTTCTAAACCATTATATTCATATATACATTTGTATAGAATTGAAAAATAAAAATAAAACAACATAATAAACATATAAAATTATATATATATATTATATATATATATATATATATAGACTTACCTAATTTCAAATAACATTGCATAAAAAATTCGGTTCCTAATATTGCACTTAATAATCCTAATATACCTTGAGGAAATTCGGTAATTAAAAATAATAGCAAAACGGCTAATAACATTCTGGTGGTGCGATCCGTTTGTTTTTCCTTTTCTAAAGTTTTACTATTTTTTCGTATTTTCTCGGTTGATTTGCCATTTGCCATCACCTTCATTGCACCCGCTGAATTGTTTGTCAATTGTTTTCGTCGTTGTTTCGCCTCTAACAGAGCTCTAATTAAACGTAAGCTCAATATTGTCAGTGCAATACATGGTATAATTTTGATAACAACACTATATATCCAAAAATTGGAATTCAATAATGCAGTATGATTATTGGCCAATTCACTTGTTGTCATTTTATATAGTGTAACATTTCGACCGCCGACCATGGATTGTTGTAGTTCCGATTGTGGTTGCGGTTGTGATACATTTGTGACATTCACTGTAAAATGTTCACCATATTCATTTAACAGCTCATTTGACGGTGTAATACTAAATGATAAATACAATGGTATTGCAATGAATGGACATACAATGTATGAACTGGCAATGGCAATTAATGTTGTACGCATACCACACCATAGTCGATTTTTTTGTGGATGTGCAACGGCTATGAACCGCCAAACGGCTAACGTTACCGTTAACCATATTGATATCGTATGACATATTTGGGCAAATATTGAATGAAACATTACAAACCAAGTCCAACTGTATGTTAAACGTTTTTCTCGTGAATAATTCAACATTGGTAAAATATAACCAATGCATGCATACGGTATATAATCCATCATTACTAATAAATCTGCAATTGCTAATCCGGTTAATATTGCATTTGTCGGTGAACGCATTTCACGACGTGTCAAAACAATAACATTTAAACCATTTGCAAAACATCCAAATACGCATACGAATAAACTTAAATAACCGTGCAAACGAAGATATCTGTTGGAAAACAAAAATTGTGAATTATTTTCATATCTATATCAAAATACAAATAATTTTATATAACTATTTATAAATTAACTCATATTATTTCGAAATATATTGATTCCACAAAGTTTTCCAAACATTTCTGTAATTTTGATTGTCCTCCCTTGTCGTTAATATAGAAAAAAATTCCAATTTAAACATATAATGAAATATCTTTTGTTGTTAAATAACGCAACACGCAGTATATTTATATAATATGTGTGTATGCGGTATATACATCTTCATTATATAAACTGTTGCATAAAATTTAATATGAATTTATTTATATATACCTATACATACTCTATAGATATTTATACGAATTGAATTTTGTTAAATCCAATTATAAAAATGAAAATTTACCAAGAAACATTTTCTATTTAGAGCAGGTAAAATTTAATTTAAATTTCTCTTCGTTAAAATATATAAATACGGTTATATATTTGCAATAAGGTAAAGTATAAAGTATTTATATACGAATTACTCGCGTTTACAAATATAAATATAATTATATTGTACATAGGTTGGGTCTATATATAACGTAAATTGTACTTAATCATTGACATTTTTCAACGTATAGATTTTCTTTTATGAATTGCAATTGAACGTGAAAATAATGATTTTGTTTCCTTTGCTATATATTTATATATAATATCATAGTAGATGTTTATATGATATAAACTATATAAATGAAGTTAAAAAAAAAATTATTCTTGTTAAAAATAATTAAAAGATTTTAAAGCGAACGTATAATATAATTTAATTTGATTGTGGACAACTTTAATTCGTTTTTTTTCTTTCAAAATCCCACGCATATAAAAACAAGAATGACGCTGTCGTTAATGTTATATTATCCTTATAATTTATATGTACATATAAATATTGTATAAGGAAAATTTGTCAAACATTTCTTTTTAATAACACAATATTAAAAAGTATTAATACGTTTAAATACTTAATTTGATATTGTTGATAAATAGTAGAAAAATTGACGATTGAATAAATAATATAAATATAATGCTTTTATTATACGGAAATAATTTTAATCAAATCATATAACAAACATTTTAAGAAATATCCCCCAATATTCAATAGTCTTATTGATCGTATTTCTTATTCATAGTAATAGTAAATAAATGTTCATCAACATACGGACTAAATTTGTATTAAGATTTATTTATATTTATTTAAAATTATAATAGAGATTTGCAAAATACAGGAATATATATAAAAGAATGTCTACAATGATTATTAAATTGCTGTTTTCTTTTGTTAATTAAAGGAAAATTTAAATTTAATATGGTATCATTTTTCTTCGGCATAAATATTTTGTGAGAACGAAAAAAAAATGTATAACAAAATATTTATGTCAAAATTTAATTAAAAATAGATTATTGATTTAATAATGTTTTAAAGTTGAATGAATAATATTTATACGTATTTATATTTATATATTGAAAAGTTATATATTATGGATTCCTGTAAGGATTCATTACTGTTTACAAAATTTAATTTTTACTGATAGACATTTTACATTTTTAATTTTTTGTAATTTTTCAAATCGGTTTTAAGATCTTGCGATTATATAAAGTATTAAAATAAGATACATCAACATAATTGATGAATGTGAATATAAAGACTTATGTTAACATACAATATAAATGAAATTATAAATGATGTACACTTTTTTTATGGTTATATTAATAATAATTTTTCTGGAAATATTATCTTAAGCTGTCGATGTCATATAATCAATATGCAATTTATTTTATATATAAATATAAACCGAAAATCAGTTGGGGATTTATTTTATGCATAATATTTTTTATTATCAATATTATTATAAATATATAAAGTTTCATTTTCGCGAAATATATAAATAATAAATTAGTTAAAATTTACTTTTGGATTGTATATAAATATTTATTTGAAACATACACTTAATTGGAAAACTGTAATTCAATGAATTTATACTATATTATAATACTATTCAAAAAAAATATCGGTTGAAATGGAAGTCTATATAAATAATATATATATACTGTAGTGAAGTAAATGCACCATGTAATTAAAAATAAATTACAAATATTTATTTCATTTATAAATTGTTAGCGTGTAAACTTTTTTCGTATCTTCAATACTTTCTATATTATACTGTGATATAGATATATTATGTAATACAAATATGTATTGAAAAACGATATATAACTAGATGTACTTTAATTGTTATATATATAACCCTTTATTTAATATAATATTCTATTCATTTATATTAAGGATATATAATTGCAAAAATGTTTAATTGAAAAAATTATATAGATAAAAATCAATTATTAAATTCTTTTATATATTTCGATAAAACAGAAAACAATTTATAATTAAACATAATAAAATTCTGTCAGTCGGTCAATATATAAATTAATAAATAAAATATCAACAATTTAACCATCACATTTAATATAATTTCAATTACATTTCAACAATAGAAAACAATTTTTTTTCCTTTCAAAATTATAAGATGAATAAATAAAAGAATAACTATATCTGTAATATTCGCAAAAGAAAAAATAACTCAAATAGGACTTTGTCCAAATTGCACTTTAGGTATAGTTGCACTTTTGTCCAAGTTGCATGGGTCTTTAGTTAAGAAGAAATGTTTAATTTAAATGATTATTGGTAGTCATAAGTAGGGTAAAATACTAGCCTTGGGAGACTTTTCCGCATATAGCCCATAGTGTCCATACAGAATATGAAGGTAAAGTTTGAGAATTTCTTGAAATTATACGAAGTCATATTATCTATTGATTGTTTGGAAGAGAAAGGGTTAGACCTCTTTCAACAATCCATATATTAATGATTAAAATAATAAATAATAATTAACTTACCCGGTATGAAAATCATCTAAACCTTGTCCACAATATAATCCTTCTGTAGTATCTACGGTTGAATTATTTGTTAGCATTTTTTGTTTTTTTGTATTTTATGCTATTATAATATGTTGTATTTCAAATATTTTCCTTTCTGGGAAAATTAAATATATTTTCTGCTACAGTATTACTATATATATATATTTATAAAAACAACACACAACAAAAATTATTTATATGTTAAAATGTACGTGTAAAAACATATATACATTTCTGCATGTTTTTGATTGGAAAATTGTGTGTGTGTATTTTCTTTTCATTTAAATATAACATCATGTTTTTTTCGATATTAGTTTTTGCATTCTGTTTATTTTCTTTTGCATATACTCGTATATATTTGTGTATTTATTACAAGTTTAACATCTGCGTATGTATCTTTTATACTTACATGTATATTTATTTTATTATGCGTTATGTTATGTTATATTTATGTATATATAAACTTTTGACAACTTCACATACATATTATATTTATTTTCTTATATTCAAATTCATCTTTTAAGCGAATATTGTTGTTGAAGAAATATGAGCATTTTATTCAATTGAACATTTTCAAATTCTATTTTTTTTTTTTCATTTATTATTCTAAAATTTTGTATATTATATCCATTTATTTTTAGTTATGTATAAAAGCAGGCAGTTTCAATATCATAAATCTGTAAGAAATTCATTTTATCTGAAAAACATATAAGAATTTAAATTTGATAAAAAAAGTATATGATAAAAAAAACAATAATAAAAAATTATATATAAAATACAATATTTATCATATACTTAATTTGAAATATATATTGGAACTGTGACAATATAGAAAATTAAACACCAACGCTCTTATATAGTAAAAATAATTAATGCAAATTTTATGAATTCAATGTTTGGATACTCAAATAGATATTATATCGTTTTATCATCGCAAGAATATTTGTACAATCTAATTTTACTTTCTTCCTTATATTAATTAGAATGATTACGCGAAATTATAAATCATACTTCCTGTGAGCTTATACATATTTCCATAGTAAAAAATGCGTTCATAAAGATCATGATTGATTATTACTGCCCTTTTTATTATATATTGTTGTATATATTAATGTAACACATAAATACAATAATAACATCAAATACAAATTACTTAAGACAGAAATTAATTATATATATACATAAATTTTTATGCAATGTAATCATTTATATATATATGATAAATTGTTCATTCAACCTATTTTATTATATATATATATATCAAACTAATTTATACAAATAGATTAATGTATTTGTTTATATGAAATGTATATTATATACATTTGATATATATATTTTTTTAGATAGTTACAAATTAATCATATACATATACCAAAAGTACCATATTGAAAATTAATTAAGTGTAATTAATTTATTTCAAAATATATAAATCGAAATGATTGAAAAGCCATAAAGGATAATTCTTTATATAGAGAATATAAAATATAATAATAAACTATATATGATGAATCCTGTTTTATATACGATTAATAATTAAACAGTCCGAATTTTTATAGGTTTTAGAAAAATAAACAATTTCCTATATATATACATTACAGTAAAATGTGATTTAATAAGGACATGAAAGTATAATTAATACATTTTTTTTATTATTGGTAATATTCCTATATATATAAATGTGTATATATGCATCATGTGAATATTCACCAGGTAGAAAAAAATTAAATATACACATAACTCATATATTACCTATATATATATATTATATGTTCTATAAAGTATACGTGCTATTAATTTCAGAAAAGGTATATATATCATCTGCGTATTTATTTATATATTAATCCCAATGGTATATATAGCTATATAATTTATTATACATGATGATCGCAACACACCAAAACAACAATCAATAAAACATATGTTATATATACGATATTCATTTAGGATGCTTTATTTTTTTATACATGTAAGATATGTATGTGTATATATGGAAATACGATATTCCCAATGAAAATATAGACATATTTATTTATTTGAAATTCCGCCTATATAAAAATAATGAAATGTAGATGTTATTGTTATGTTTTCGACAATATTTTATATGCAATAATTTAAATCATATGTATAAGAAATTATATTTATATGATTCATATATTTGTTTAAAACAAAGGCTATTTTTCATTTTATTAAAACATATTTCCTTTTTACCGATTTTCTATATTCAATTTTCATTTACTGCATTGGTCATATAAACAGACGTTATATGTTATTACATTACTATTTAAAGATAACTGCACAGTTTTCATTCAAAAAATGAAATGTTTATAAGTTGAATATAGAATTAAATCTAAACTGGAATATACACTTTATATTGTTTGTTTATAATTTATTGAAAATTTTGGATGTTTTCAGTTTTCCGATTTTTATATTTCATAGAATTACGAATTTACTATTTTGTTGCAAATATTATTGCTTTAATATTTTTTTTAAATATAGTAAAATTTGCAAAACAAATCAATATTGTCTGTATATATATAAACGGTATATGCATTTTATTTACTATTTTCATAATTTTAATTTGCTAAAAATACTACCTTTATATCTACTATATACTAACGAATTGTTTATAATAAAGTTTTTGAAAAACTTAAACCCATACAATAAAATGTATAATATCTATATAAATAGTTTAGGTACTTACTTACATTTGTTAAATAAATTCCCTATACCAACTCGCATATACAAATTTAAAAGTTACAACCTTACAACAGAAATCGTTTATATAATTTTTAATCGATTATAAAAATATTATAAAGATATGTTTTACAAAAAAAAAGTTATATTATATTCATAAAAATTATTATCTGCATAATAAATTACTGTTTGTTTTACGTTTATTTTTATTTTCATTTATATAAAGAATATTTTTTCTTCTATTCAGTATTCATATATTTATATATATTTCCACCATACAATTGAAACTTGTTAAAGTTGTTTTAATTTTTGTTTTTACTTTTTATTATAGAAAAATTAAATATTGTTAAATTTCTCAATTTTAAATGGTTATAAAATACATTTTTAATTAAAATGCAACGCATCCAACTGCTTATTTGATTGTTGAAATTATTTTAAATCCATAAAAAACTAAATTTGTCTATATAAAAATGTTTCCTTTATTAAGTTTACATATATGTTGATTGAATGAATATCTATAATGTGAATATAACTAATTTTTTTTAAGGAAATTGTTTGATTGCATATAATCATATAATGTAACTAATTTTGTAAATTGAATTCATTTTCTACAAATAATATATATTAAATAATTATATCAATTTTCCATTAACATATAAATAAGAAATTTAATTATGCAATTATTTCATTAAAACATTTTTTTGTGTTTTTAATTTTCCGTACATATACAAAATAAAATATACAATTTCAAATGATATAT
The DNA here is from genome assembly GCA_958336335.1 of Dilophus febrilis. Classification (NCBI taxonomy): domain Eukaryota; kingdom Metazoa; phylum Arthropoda; class Insecta; order Diptera; family Bibionidae; genus Dilophus; species Dilophus febrilis. The sequence continues at coordinate 28,793,593 of OY284469.1, read as the reverse complement.
ACAAGAAATAAATTATTACGTAATTTAATATATATAAAACTAAATACAAAACTATTAGCCTCTTCTCTACTACGCTTTTTTGAGTACAATACACCAAAAACATCAAATATCTGTTTTTTTCATCGAATGCTACAATGGTGTGTTGAATTTTTATTCTTTTTTACTACAACAAAACTATACCGTCACCACAACGTTGTACAACATATACTGGTATTCTACACAATGAATATTTATGGTGTAGATACGATTTTGATGTTGCTTGTTTGTAATTTCGTAATATTGAGTATTTGTATATATGCATTTGCATATATTATTAATTTTTGGTCTCTGTCGTATATATTCTCTTTCGCATTTGTGCTGCGAGTATTTTTATATATATTGAGAAAATACACCAAATGTAAAAATGTAATCTTTTCAAATCACACTACAATAGAAATATATCGTAAAACTTCATACACTTTAATATTTTAAAATTGTGTAGTCTACACTAAAAAGTGTAGTACAAAAGAAGCTATATGTGTATGAATATGAAATCATTCATATAGTAAAATTTGTTTTGGGGTATGCGAAATATAAATATGATTGTGTTATATTAATGATATATAGAAATTCAAGTATAGAGAAATTCTATGTTTTTGATGTTATTTCCTTTGATAAATATTTAAATTTAAATTTAAATATATTATACATTCATTCATAATCATTTATAGATAGATATACATTATATGTACTTAACATTTCTTCAATATCATTTTGTAATATAACATATAATTTCATTATTTATGGAATGGAACAATTGTATAACTTTATTCGATGTAATGAATTCATAAATTAATTTAAGTTATATTTATATACAATTTTGTATATTTGATAATATTTTACGATTTTACCTTATATCCCTAAAAGAACATAAGTAATTATTATATATAATCTTCATGATTTATTTACATAAATATTTATGTTGATTAAGTTTATCCAGTTCGGTTTTACAGAGGTATTGCAAATTATCCTTTAATTTAATATTCTTATACCATGGCATATATCATTTATATAAATAAAAGTAAATCATTTTGTGAAATTAACGGAATATTTTCTAACAATTATCAAAAGCTGTTGGTAGTTAAATTGGGATCGTGGGTTCGAACGCTTCTGAAAACACATATAAAATATGTTTTGCGATTTTCGGTTGTTTTCGAATTTGAAATTTTAGCACAGTGTTAAATATTTTCCCATGTGGTTATTCATTTACTGTTAATTACCGTAAAGAGCAATGAATTACGAAACACACAACAGAAGAATGTTGTCGGACCCGATAAAAACCAATTGTAACGCGATTTTATTATAGCGTAATTTATTAAATATTCTTATATATATTAAATCTAATAATACCTCCAAAACTAATATTATAGCAAAATATCATCATACAATTTAAATATATTACATACATTTCTATATATACATATTTAAAATAATAAAGAATCATCTTTATTATTATTATAAATTACCCCATGATAATACATACATCATAATGATATGTCTATTTTATATATAAATAAAAAGGTGTTTGTAAATATGTTTTGAAATGTTATCATCAGGTACGATACGCAACACACATTATTTTTACACTTTAATAAATATAAAGATTGTTTTGATTTCATAACGTTTGTTCATAACATAAAGTATATAAAGGAAAATAGAGTATAATCAATTATATATAATAACATTCATATATATATATATATACGTCTTGTTATTTTACAATCAAAGCGATTTTTCTTTGATTCATCTCATTATTATTTATTTTATAATATATTATATAAGAAATATTACACCTTTTATTTTGTTATGAATTAGTTATCATAATATTGTTTATAAAATTTAATCAAATTAATTGTACAATTAAATAACTGTGTGCAATCGCGTATTGAATGCTTTAGGATGTTGTTAAACAGAAATATTATTACATATACATACTTATTTTTAATTATAAAGATCAATAAAAATTGTATTATTATATATACTCTAGTATAAATACAAATTTTATTATTTAATTATACAAGTTAATATTTAAAAAAAAATCTGTCAAAACATCTATATAGCGAATCGTTAAGAATATATTTATAAAGCATCATATAAAATTATTATAAAAAATATATATGAACAAGAACATATTTATTTTTCCTATATATATTTTATCAAATAAATTTTATTTTTGTTAATATAAAGTTTTTATTTTTTTTTGTATAATATATTCATAAAAAAAACTATATTATACTTGAAAAGAAATCTTCTTGAAGTTATATACTATATATTCTATTAGTACATTAGATCGATAACTGATGATGAGGGGTTTTACTTTGAAAATATTATTGTTGAATGGTGTTTTTTTTTTTTAAATATATATATAATATATATATAATTTACTGTGACGTTGTATTGATGTTCATATAGTATTTTTTTATTTATTACTTGATATACAAAAACAGATAGTAATTGAGATAAAAACTTTTTGCTAAAGGTTAACAAAAAAAACAACAGAAAAACAAAAAATAAGTAGGTACAAGAAAATGCTTTCTTTCAAAATATACGACAACAAATGTGAATATATATATATATAAATTATATACAGATTACGTATAGTGAACGTAAGTGTAAATAAATAGAAGAAAAAAAAACCGTGATGTGAAATCAAACTTTTTTTTCTTTCTTATATTGCATTTTCTTTTATATACTTACTAAATAACATATCACAATTTATTTTGTTTACATGTAACAAGTTTTCTTGTTTTCGTCTTCTCCTGAAAGTAATTTTTGTTAAATAAACCCCCAACCCCGGGATATATTGTCACGTATAAAAAGAAAATAAATATTATCTGTGTACTTATCAATAAAAAAAAAATAAAGAAATAAAATTTACTATAGAAAATATTTTTTTCCATTATTTCATATGTGGATTTTTCGTCAAATTATCTTGTATACAGGATTTGATTTAATGATGATAAGACGAGATATGAGATAGCTATATAGATATAAATTTAATATAATAATAAAATAAAATAAGGTTTCATTTTTTTGTTCAAATATACAGCATCTTTTTTAAAAAAAAATATATATGATTTCGAAATATGAACCGACGACATCATATTATTAAATTAAATTTTTGAATAGTTATGGGATGTGAAAAGTTGTTATATATATAAAGAATATATGGTGGTTGCATATGGTATTATATATTTATATTTTTATTTATATCATTTTCGTATTTATTAATTTAATCCTGTATGTGTATTCTAAGCATGATTTCCATAACCATACTATATGTATTAGAAATAGTTTTCCATATATAAAAGCACATATTTTTTTTTTATTTGTATTAAACGTGACAAACGCTATATATTAAGATTTTATTTATGGTATTAATATTTGAGAATATTTGCGGGTTGACAACATAACAATCCGTTATATATAAATTTATACATCTTATATTAGTTTAGATATAGATATACATATATATTATTATTAAGAATGTTTATAGTTTGTTATTATCTGGATTGGATTTATTTTCGTTTATTGAATTCACAAAACTTTAGACCTTTTGGCTTTGGTTTAATAAGTAATTTATTGAAGGTAATTGCGGGTGAAAACGCAATTATTTTTATGTTAAACCTTAGAGAGATTACGTAAGATAAGTTGTGAAACTTATATACATCATATACGGTTTCAAATCAATCAAAATTAATCGTTTTCCAAAAAACACAGATTTCAAGTAAGTTTCTTAAATATATAATGTATAAAATATTACGCACAAGAGGTAAGAATAAAGGATAAATAGAATAAAATTATATATATATAAATATATTCTTGGATGGGCTAAATAGTTATATATTCGTTTAATAATCGATTTCTTCAAAACTAAATCTATCCTTGTGAATATACCTATTTATTTTTCATTATACCTATATAGATTTTGATGTAATAATCTAATAGTCATCAAAAATGTATTATAAACATTTTATAAACTTTAATAATATCCATTTTCCGTTTTGAAAACAAAATTGAATTCAATGTATATATTATAAATATACGCATGAATCTTCAAATTTTATAGATATAAAACTAGATATATGTTCGAATATATTAATCATAATTTCTATATAATAATATGAAATCAGATATATAGTATTATTATATAAATAATATATGTAGTATATATAGCTATATGTATAATAGTATAACAAAAGATATATGTAATAAGAAAGGAAATGGTATTTATTATTTATTTAATAATTTTTTTTTGTATAGTTTATTCAATATTCATATATAATTTTCTATTTATTCACATATACTATCTGTATTTATTCTAAATATTTATAATAGGATTTTTTCTATGTACTAAATATATATAAGAAACGAACGAAGATATACCTTTAATAAAATAAGCATTATCAATATATATACTCTATGCGAATATAATGCTTATTTATTCAAATATATTTTCATATAATGTTTTGCACATTAAAATATTTATACGATATAATACCTTTTAAAAATATCCGTCTATAAATAAAGTTGAATTGTATGTATAAATAAGGAGGAACATATTATAGAAGATTTTTATTGACAAATAGTGAGAAAACATTTTATAAATCCTTTAAGTTTTTCATGTATATAATAAAAATTCATTTAATAAGATCATATTAGATTAGAATTTATTTTTGGTAATGTATATCTTACTCTGTGCTGTAGTTGATAAAAACTACAACCTGAAATAGTTAGAAAAATTTTGTAAGTCGTCTGTTCGAATCCTACTGAAGACAAAAAATATGGTTTTCGGTTCATTTTGAATTTGAATTTTCACACAGAGTTTGTCTATTTTCCCACGAGGTTGTTCGTACGGCTAATTACCGGTACCGTAAAACGCACCGTTATCGGACGCTAAAACAATCGTCGATTGTAAGAAAAATTATATATTAATTTATTTGAATTTTAGATATAAGATTATATGCTTGTATTTTGTTTATATTTTTTTTTGGTGATCTCAAATGGAAAATGCTCATTAACAATTTGAATTTCGCATAAAGGTATTTGTATATGCGTATATATTATTTATAACCAAATAACTATAAATACGTGTAATGTAAATATAAGATATTATACGTATATTAATTTTAGCTAATAATATATTTGTAATCTATAAGCTTATATGATATGATGTTGTATTTACATAAATTTATATTGTATTTAGCATTTATACATAGATATAGAATAAATTAAATACAATTATTTGATATTTAATGTAAAATATATATATGTATATGATAATATAAATATTTCCCTCTATATTTAGCATCATATGAATTTAATATCTATATAAACAAAATAATTATGCCAATTATATTAAATGATAAATGGAATATATAATTTAGAAAATATAAATTTCCTGAGTTTAATTTATATATATGAACGATATATACAATATGAACAACATATATGCATAGAGATAATTAAATTTACAAAATTAAATGTTATTTAATGAAAATGTTGTATAATTATCTAAAAATAATTTCGCGTATAAAAAATCTATGCACAAAAATATTATATAATGGTAATTAATGTATGAATCAATTTCGAATATATACCTATAGTAAAATAGTACATATGTATAAATATGTACATTTTCAGTTTATCCGACAATTTATATATGTCATCACAGCTAATATGAATATTTATCGAATATATTTTTGTATATCACTGATAGAATATTTAAAATAAAACAAATATTATATGGAAGCCAAAAATAAATATTTATACAATTGTATTTTTTCGGTAATATCCTCCAAAAATCTACGTAAATCATTTTATTTTTTTTTGGTTTTGTTTTTCGAGTTGTTGTTTTTATTACAATGTTTTGAATTGCAAATATACATTTTTTGTTTTATTATTCAAATCGCTTCCAAGTCAATAAATATACATTGTGTACGCATATATAAATATATACCTATATACATATATATATATATATATCTATTTATATATTCAAACAAATAAATTTTCATTATATCATTCCGCATAAATGTAAATCACGTCATATATAACATCACATATTTTAGCAATTTTTCTGCATAATGAATAATGAATTTCTTATCAATACAAAGATTTGAACGCAAAATTTGACAGTTCATTTACAATACAAGTCAATAAATGCCGTAAATGTATATAAAGAGTTTAAAAGGTATATTTTAAAGAATAGATCAATTTCGATAATAATTTTGGAAAAATAATATTATTTTGACTGCATGAGTTTATTAATAAATATATAATTCCATATATATAATATCCTAAAATCTTAATCAATTTTCCAATTTATAAATAGATAAATTAAACGTAAAATAATATATATATGTATATACTAAATTTAAAATACTTCAAGATATAATTTTTCACAGTATATAAAATGTTTTTTTTTTAATATCTTTTTCCAAATTTTTTTGATTTAGATACTAAAATGTACTATATATACATTTAATATTATAACATATAATATAAACATGTTTATAAAAAGATTTTTTTTTAAAATATGAATATGAAAATAATTTCAATTATTTGTTTACTACATACTGAACATTTTTTCACTATTTTTCTATATAGATTTTGAAATGTTTATTTATTTAAAATGATTTATTGTACTTGAAAATGAATAATGTAATCAAAAATTTGAAAAAAAAAATTATATGTACTCGAACATTTCATGTAAAATTTTTATTTTTATAATAAAAACAAAATTCAGATAATTACAAAAAAAAAAAAATATTGGTACAGGATGTAAAAAATCTTCATTTTTTTCTTATATCTATATAAATATATCTTAATTTTATGAATTCACATTTTTTCTGTATTGTATAATACAGAAAATCATTTCTTTTTTTCTTTTCTATACAAAGATTTGCATTAAGATTTTATTAAATAAGTGCAGTTTAGAAAAATTTAATAATTAAATTATTTATTTTATAGTTTCATAAAAATGAATTTTTTTATATATTCAAATTAAAAACGAATTCTATATTGAACAAATACATTTTTCCTTTAACACTTTTCTTTATGCGTTTCAAGAATATGTAATATATTTTATATGAAAGAATAAAAACCAACACAAATATTTGAATATTGTATGTTTAAATTTTTCTCTCTGAAAATCTGAAAATAAATTAAAATCTATATACAGCATATATTTTTAAATACAAATAATAATAATAATTATTATTATATAATTTATATGCAAATTAAATCAACGGCAAATAGAATTTACTATAAAATATTTTTCAAAATTACGTTTACTTCTTCTATATACATAATCTATATATATTTATATTACCCAGTCAATGAAAATTATAAAGTACTTCTTAATGTGTTTAGAAGCAGTGCAGGAAACCACCCCGAAATCAATTCATTGATATAATGAATGTATTGATCGTTTTGTCGGTACAAATTACCAATTTTGAACGATTTATTTGTATAATTAATAAATAAGAAGACCGCTTCTTCCTAAACTTCTAAATGCATTGAAAAAAAAAACTTCAGTCACCATTCCAAAGATACCTTTTAGAAGCGAATATACACATAAAAAAATAATATAGACTTCTGTAGGCATTCAATCTTCAGTTTCTCGAAAACTGCTAATGTGAATGCATTCCAAATGAATATTCTCCGTTGGTTGGGTATATTATATTATTTATTTATTATTTGTTCATTATTATAGGAACGCACGAACAGGTATGCTAATAAATATTATATGTATTTGGTAATCAATTATATTAAATTCATTCAAATGTACTTACTATATAAAAAAAAAATCAATTTTATTACCCCGTATCAATTTTCCTATATATGGTAAAGTCTCATAAATACGAAATAAATAAAACAAAAATGAAATCAATCAATATATTATTATATATACAAAAATTATTGAATAAATATTGATGTATCAATTTACTGTCACATCTCTATCTATACTTCGTTTGATTTACCTTAAATAATACAGCTTTATTGTTTGTTTTTATTTTATCTTATTACATTTTATGATGTTATTTAGACATTTATTATGTATCAAAAATATATAATAATGTAATTTCGTTGTTTAAAGAGATGTGCATGCAATACCATATATCTATTTATTAAATTAATGTTTACCGGATATTTTAAAATGTTTTTATTATAATTTTATTCTATTTATACACTACATATTCATCGCATTTAACAATTAAATTGTCAATATTTGAAATTCTATTAAATTATTTTCATACAAATATAAAAAAGCATATTTAAACACAATTCTCTATTGTCTATATACCAAATATATATCCTGTTTATAATATGAAAAAAAAAATGTCATTATAATTTGAATAAATTTTGGAATCCAATTTAACTTGGGTTTGCTTTAGTTTATGCAACATAGTTAAGCATTCGTTTCTATATATATATATATATATATATATATATATATATATACAAACCTAATTGTATCAGCAATATCAATATAGATTGAAAATATAGATACATATTTATTTTAATATATTTACTCCAAAAATGAATTATTTATTTTAATTAAAACGTTATTGAAGTATTATCTATATATAGTATTGTATAAGTGGGTTATAATTAAATATAATCAAAATCATATATAATAAATATATAAAATTGTGTTGATATTATTAATAAATATTTAAATACAATAATAATGTAAATAATTTGGAATAAATATAAAATATAAAACCATAACATAATTATTTTCGAAAAAATATTTTTTGTTTATCCGATAAATGTGTATTTATAATTAATCAATAATTTTGATAATTAAAAATAATTCAATTATGCAAATAATAAAAGTATTTATAAAAACGATGTATAAAAAATTTAAAAAATTCACATAATTTAATAGTTTCATTTTGTCACAGATTATTTCGTTTCTAATAATGGCTTTGAAATAAAAACAAACCATTCTTGAAAATGAAATAATCGTATAGTACTAGTTAAAAGTAAAACATTTACTTTTCATTTTAATAACGTTTTAAAAACACAACAAATAAGTTAATAATTTCATCACTATCTCAATTTGTGTACATTAATTTATGTACTGATAGGAAAAACGAAAAACCACATCATAATATTAATATGTAAAACTTTTTAAATTATAACATTTATATACAAAACTCCTTCCAATAAACGTCAATCAAAACTTAATAATCGTTTTATGTTGGTATATATACTGCATATATATTGAATAACACCAACGTATAAATAACTTCATTAAAAATTTCATCAAATATAACACTAATTAATATTTTTTAAATATATTTTAACTAAACTTCTAAACGTCCAATTATATGATTACTATGTGCAAATTAACCATATACCTTTTTTATAATGTTATTATATACGTACAAAAAGTGGTATAAAGTAATAAAAATTGTCAAAACTAGGTCAAATGTCAAACACAGAAACACAGAAATGCAAACAAACGTTTTTTCTATGTATAACAAAAATCTAGGGGTATTCAATGTATTTTACCTTTTAAGTTTATAAATTGTTTTCTTATTTTCGCTTACAAGAGTCGATTGGGGTTTTTTTTTGCCTTCCATTAATTGTCTTCTGTTGTTGGTTTCATTATTTGTTTCTTTAACGGTGTCGGTTATTAGCGGTACGGCCGATGAGGAAAATAATCGAAAAATTTTGTAAGAATTATTTCGGTTGGCGTTTTAATCAACTATACCACATAGTCACATCATATGTAAACTTCAAATAGTTATGTTAAAGTAATAGTATTGATGAATGTTTTATTAAAATATTATATTTAGAAATGTTTCATTTCATTTTTTCATCATTTCTTGTATTGTATATTTATTATATATACCACCCATACGATAGATTCTTTGAATAAAATTTCAGAAATGTACATATATATATTTCAGTTTTTAACGCATTTGGTAAAAAATAAAATACCTATATGAATATTTATGCATTATTTGTAAATCTTTATAAAGGAAATTTCGATTTTTATTCATTTGGAAATTGTATATATTATACAAATTACACACATATAAATGTTAATTATGTACAAAATAAATTTCACCCAATTATTGTTAAGAAATAAAATTTTCTTTGAAAAGCAATAAAATAATAAGTTAATTAAATTATGAAAAGGATCGTTTACGCAAATACAAAACATTTTCCAATTGTATTAGAATAAATAATTTTTAATTGGAAATTTATGATATGATTGTTTTTTACAAAATCTTTTATAATAATTTAAATAAATGAGTTTTCATAAGTGAACATTTAAAATAAAGAAAGAAAAAATGTAATAAATATATCAACACCAATTATATTTACGAATTTTATGATATACATATAATTGCGAGACCCTTTTCTTACAAACAACAAAAAAAAAAGATTATAATGAAATAAATGAATAATAAACATATATACAATATATATATGGGTTTAATAAATAAATGGTTCAATTTATAAATTTGGGAAAATTTGTATATATATTTGCGGATTGTAATAAATCATTTTCTGTTCATTAAAAAGTAGATAAATTCTTTTTTCGCATAAAAGTCGTCTGTAATTATAAAATAACAAATTTTACATTGAATAATATATTTTTATAATAGAATTTTAAAAGATGAGTTCTAAAAATATACCATAAGATCAAATAAAGTTATCAATTTATTATGAGTTTTCACAAAATAAAAAATCCAGTAAAAACAAACAAAAATTATTCAAAAAGAGCTTATTTGGGTTTGTCAATATTTTTTGCTATTTTTTTGTCATTAATTTCAAATATATATCTAACGAAAAAAACTTCCATAATCAATTGTAAATTTATTTATTATATAATAAATATTTTTGGATATTTTTTTTTTGTTTGTTGTTCTTTGAAATACACGATACATTTTCATGTTTTGATCATTTGAATAAATAATTTCTTTAAAGGTATTCTATATTTTTTGAAAAATAAATAAACGTATATAGATAGGCATCCGTTTATACTTGTAAACATAAGATAAATAAATACACAACAATCACTTAAAATCATATTGCATAGATATATATTTACTTACTTTGTCAGTATCAGTACATATTTACATACTGATGATACATTTATTATGATGAATAAAAAAATCTACATATTTATATAATGCCATCACATCATTTTACATTAGAATTGATTGATTTATATTTTTGAATTTTGTTAAAATAAATTCACGTAAAAAATTTTGCGCTTCACAAACACACATTTTTATATACATATTGGTGATATACAATCAAATTCCAACAAAGAACAAGATCTATTTATATAGAAAATCATTTAAATAACACATTAAATACACCTGTGATATACGCATATATATCTGAATTTATGGTATTTTTTTTTGAAAATATTTTTCTTTATATTTTCTTATAGATGCTATAATCATGTCTATATAGATTATATGCGATTATATATGTAAATTGTGAATAGATATATGAAAAATAAAAAAAAATATATGAATAAGAGCAATGAAAATCTTTCAAATTATTATGAATTTTTTTATTTACATATGTTAAATGCGCTTACAATGTATGCGCTTAAGGACAATAACCATAAAATCTTTAAAATATAACTTTTATTATTGCTGTACGGTAAAGTTTTTTTTATATATATAAAATTGTTGAAATATTTCTGTCTATATATAAATATGAATAAACTTTTAAGACTATAAATACATATTTAATATACATTTAGTATATGTAAAAATGATATATGATATCAATAAATTTTGATGTTGTGTTGTAATTTTATAAAAAACCACATGCATACTACACATTGATTTATTAGATTTATTAATGTAACATTTATCCGTGTATGTGATACTAAAAAAGATTTAATAATGTATAATGTGCATAAAAAATAGCTATCATCGCGAATTAGATATTTATATAAATAATTATAAATTATAAACGTCTATAGGAGAAGAAGATGCATATAAGTGAAATAATTATTAAAATTTCAAAATATTCATAATGTTCATAATTAAGTTTAATTTAATAATAATTTTTAATTATAATAATTTAATTTAATAATAAATTATATCTTATTCAATCTTCATTCTATTTTATATATAAAGGTACACTCAAAAAATTAATATGATGGTTACAATCATAAAAGTGAACAATCATAATATGATAAATATTTATGTTTGCCGCAAACATACACTTGCACTTAAATGCATAAGGCTTATGGACATTTTGTGTGTTTGCCGAAACCATTGTATGTTCAATACTAACATAAATATGATGTCCAACATCATATTATATGGAGAACCTGAACAAATTATGATTACAGTAAGCAGAGAACTTCGGTTGAGACTACCGTATTATGGTAACGCTAAAAATATTATTATAATTACAATAATCATATTATTATTTGTTCAATCATATCATTATGTTTTTGTCTAACATAGTTATGATTAATTTGAACATTTGACTTCGTTCGAAGCTACCATAACATGCTCCAACCAAACATATTTCTATTGTTATAATAATCATAATATGATTGTCATAATCACAGGATTAAGGTTCGTGCTAGAATGCTTCCAGTAAACATGACAAGAATGCTTCCAGTAAACATGACACGGCATTTGGATCCACTATAACATACTCCAACCAAACATATTTCCATTTTTATAACAATCATAATATGATTGTCATAATCGAATGTTTAAGGTTCGTGCTACCACCGGAATGCTTACAGTAAACATGACACTGCATTTGAGTCTACCATAATATATGCAAACAATACACATTTAAATTGTTATAGTAATCATAATATAATTGTTATTTATTATTAATTGAAAATATTTATAAAATAATTATTATTAAATTAAATTAATGTGGCTAAATTAAATGAGAGGTTTTGTTAACCTAAATTCTACGTTATATAGTTATTGATTACATTATTTTACGAATTTACGATTATTTTACGAATTCTGTTTTAATATGAAATAGATGTTTTTTGTAAAAATGACCATACATTTTTTGCCTCGGCTGGATAATTAATATTAACTGCTAAATAAATAGACATTACACCTTCTACGGCTTCATAAGGATTGTCTAACAAGTATCTATGATCCGTTAGGTATATAATGGAGCACGTTATTGGAAGTCCAATAAATGCAACCCTGGGTTGCACTACAACGTCGTTTTTTAGACATTTTACATTAAACTCCCTTTCAGCATTGTCAGCTTCACAATTATCCTAAAATGTATAGCATATATTTTCATTTAATTATATATATATATATGAAATTATAAATTAAATGATAGTAGCACTTACAATATAATGGGATATAAAATATTCCTGTGTTTCTGCTTTTGATAATTTTATTGATTTTTTCCCTCAAATTTTGGTAACAGGGAATATATATGCTAATAATACTAATACTAAAATACGTCTGTTTGCTGTAAATAAAAAAGATGAAGTTAGCATCCACAATTTGAAAATAAAAACTAAAAAAATGTATTGAAAAAATAAAAAATACCATCAGTAAGGTCTTCATTAATATATTTGGCGATTGCTTGACCACCGGTCCGCTTTAATCTTTTAAATTTTTCAAGAAAGCCGACAGCGAAATCTTTACTTATTGTTAAAACTGGCCTCTTATTATACCTTTTTTCCGTGTCAAAATGAAACTGAAATAGATATATAAAATAAAGTTTTTGAAAAAAAAAATAAAACCAATATAATAATATTAAATAGTTGCTTTTCAATAATAAGTTAAATTAAGAGGCTTACAAGTTTATATCCTTCCGGTTGTAAAAGTACTGGAAATTTGTTTATATATTCTGAAGTAGACAACGATTTGTTTTCCAGCATTGATTTCCTTACATAAAAACTGTTGCACCACTTGGTATTAAATTCCGTTGGTATCCCATCGTTTAGATCTCTAAAATCAAATAATGCGTACGTACGGCGTACAATTAAATGCGTACAAGATTTGTCATATGATACGCCGGCAAAAGGTTATAAAAACAAAAATAATATGATGCAAATATTTTATTGATAAAATTCACAAAATTACAAACCAAAAAAAAAGAAAATTGATGATGAATTATTTTATTAAAAAAATACACAAAATAGGAAAAAAAAGAAAGAAAATTGATGATGCAATGTTTTATGTTATAATAATCAAAAATACACAAAATTAGAAAATTAAAAAAAAATGAATGTATTCCAATTTTAACAACACTATTTCATAAAAATTAATAACACTATTTTATATTTTAACTTTTTATTTTCACAGTTTCACAAATTACAATTTAAATTGATTATAAAAAAATCAAATTACCGATTCACAAGAACATCTCAACATGTGTTATGTATTGAAGCTGAATGACAATTAAAAAATATTATGATGCTCTGAAATTATAGTCGAAACAATACAAGAATAATACATGAAAAATATGATTGAGAGTATCATACTATGTTTGCATTAAACGAATTATGATTGCAACAATCATAGAATGTTTTATACCATCATACAATTATTACGGTTATTATAAGCATAAAAACAGTATAAAGTCATTGTATAGAATTCGATTGTTGCAATTATAATATGATAGTGGTAATCATATTATGGTTGGCTTAAATATAAATATGTTTGGTAGAATTATAATATGGTTAGTGATATCATAATATGATTGAGGGTATCATAGTATATTTGTCTCAAATTCATTATGGTTGTTCATATCATAATTTGATTGGCATTATCATATTATGATTCCTATAAATAAAAATATGTTCGTTGGAATTATAATATGATTGGCGATATCAAAATATCTTTTACAGTATTATAGTATATGTTTATTTCAATTCGATTATACTTGTTGATTGTTGTAAAAGTGTGTTTTATATCATAATATGGTATAAGTTATTATAAATCGAATGGAGAATATGACGCAATAGTAATTCTTAAGAAACTATGTATCATATATACTATGTAATGTAATGTATCATATTATCATATGATATCGGTTAACTTAAAATTAGTTTTTTTGGAACCAAAAACTAAACTACTCAATAAAATACAATTGATTGTTTGATTGTTCTGGATATACAAACCAACGCTATAATAAAAATAAAAAACGCTTTCCGATAGTTGCCAAAAAAATGCATATATAAATAGATGTGTTTTTGATGGTGTTTTACTATTAAGTGCGCACGATACATATTTGTAACTTATAAGTTTAATTTTGAAATTTTGTTTTTTTCCCTTTTCCAGATTTTTTTTTTATCTCACTGCTTTCATACAAATTCAGGAGGTTATTGAAAATTGAGTTAAAGATATATAGCATATCATTTCATTGTAAGATTTTTACAAGGAGGTCATTAGTAACAAATTTCACCTCTTTCAAGTTATAAGTGCTTTCTTTTTTAGGTATTGTCCTATAGGCATTTTTTTTATCTATAGTTTCTTTTTCATTAGTACATTTTTTATGTATATGCATAATAAAAACAAAAATAGATTGTTTTCCAAAATATTATATATATATAGTATGATTGGTGTTAGCATAATATAATTAGACAGTCATATAGTGTTATTAATCAAATTGGAATGGTTAATGTAATCATAAATATGTTTTTTACCATCATACTTTACAATCATATAATATTTATGAGAATCATATTAAGAATATGATTGTCCTAAACATATTTACAAACGAAATTGAACATGACTATTGTTGCCACAAACATACAAACTGAATTTTATAGTAATACAAAACAAATTTTTTTGACCCTATGGTTAGCACAAATAAATATAGTTGCAGCAAATATAGTGCAATAACCACAAATATATTGTGTTACTCGCAACCATATCTCAATCATATTAATTTTTTGAGTGTATATGTGAATAAAAATTAATGAAAAGCATTTTGAGTTTTAATGAAATTTGCATATATTATATAAACTATATTCAAAAGTAAAATATATATATGTTTCTAACATGTTAATTCATATTTGATGTTTTTTGCGGTATTCAAAAACGGCATTCAAAACGATCATCAACATCAGGTATTTGCATATATAACTATCAAATAAACACATATGCGATTATTTATTCAAATTTAACTTATATATATACATAAATATATCAATTTTTATACAATGATATTTATTTCAAATATGTATGTTTGTACAAGGATATTCATTGGATTAACACTTTGCCGATTCATTGGAAAATGTATCTATATATATATATATATATAAAACTTTGTATGATTAATTTCAAAATTTTCATTTATTGTTATAACAAATATTTTATATAATCGTATATCTATAAAACAAACATATATCAAAAATGTAAAATATTAAATTCCTTTTTGAAAAAAAATTCGAAACGCTAAATTGTTAATTGCACCACATCAAATAAAAAATAATAAAACAATTTTTTATTTGAAATCCATTTATCGATTTTTATTTTATAATCTTTTAAGAGCAATTTTTTTTAAATTGAAAAACAAAAAAAACACTCGCAATGATATAATTCGTTTTTCACAGCATGAAAAAAAAAATTAAATATTTTATATATTCATGAAAAAGTTATATAACTTTTATAGCTGCATGTGTATTTGAATTTAAATAAATTTTCTTGGCTTTGTGAAAGATGTGTACAATTTATTTTTATGATATATATATTATAGATCAAATTAACTCATATACGTTCAGAAAATATATGATTAAAAAAATTTATTATACTACTCTTACCTCGATTATATAAAATGTATAGTTAAATTCCGACTGTAAATATTTTTTTACAATAAGATATATAAAATATGAATGCGATGCATTAAAAGATTTCGCATATTTTTACAAATATTTTATATCGTCTTTTTGAAATATTTTTTATCACAAATTAAAAAAATAATATTTTATTGTATATTTGGTTAGATGAAAAATATATGTATAAAGTTTAGAAAGTTATATTTATATAGTATAGATACTTCATTTTCTTTACTATATATACATAAAGCAAATGCCTGTTTAATTATCTCTATATATTATTGTATATATTTTTCAAATATCCATTGGTAATTTTCATTAAAAAAGTAATATTTCATTTTTCTTTAAAAATTCCTTATTGTTTAATTTTACACAATAATTAATTAAATTATGAATGAAATGGTTTTTATTTTACATTTTAATAAAAACAAAATTATTGAAATTATAAATTGAAAATTCAACAATTTATTAAATATAATATTAAAAAATTGGTAATTTTTTGTTTGATTAAACTTTCCGTAAAGTTTTGAAACTTTGAAATGTTTTCAATAATTATATTTACATATATATATTTGTTATAAATTTATTTGTTTTTTAATTTTGATCTGTATACAAAGAATATTTTTGTATTGATATGAAATATGGAAATGCTTTGTTGTATATTTTTTAAATAATAATATAGATAAGAGATGAAATTTGTGTTTGTTCATTTTCATACAATATATAGTTGATCGGTATTTAAACAATGGAAAATCTTTAGAGGAAAGTCTTTATAGAGGCAAAGTTTAAAGGAAATATAAAAGAAATTAAAAGATAAAGTAAAAATGCTATTGTTATGCTTTTATTGCTATATAGTATATACATATATCATTACATATTTTCACAGTTTTAAGCACGTATATTTATACTGAATAATTCCCGTATATAAACATATATTTTTATATATCAACAATTTTTTTTCGCAACATTTTATTTTTTATTCACAATAAGCTTCATATAGTATAAATATAGCTAAATGTATTTATATTTATAAATAGTAAATTGATTTACAATACCTATATTAATATATATACGTTATTCACATTATGTATATCTATATTTAATATATGCATATGCAATTTATTTAGAATATCCGCTCTTTTGAGATTTATATAATAAATATGATTGAAAATGTTTGTAATATATTGAAAAAAAATATAGGAGATATTAGTGTATAAAATTATTATTTATATTAAAAGCAAAATATAATCCATAAACATTTACGTTGACAGCAGTATATGAAATGAGGGATTTATGGTAACCAGATTCTGCAATGAACAAAAAATATTTTGTTATTTTTTTTAACTAATAATCTATTGATTGTTCTATACTTAAAGTTACTTGTAAAATTCGATACTTCGAGTATTTAACTTTAAACTAGGTAACTTTAAATTGAATCCCTTTACCTGTTAATTTATTTTTAGAAAACAATGAATGATGAAATCACCGGCGGTCAAATTCATATATTTTTTAATATCACTTTTCACGATTACGACATAATGCAATAAAAATATCGATTTATTTTCTATACTTAGGTATGTATAGGCATGTTATGGTAAATAAAATCATAAAATACATTATAAATGTGTCATAAAACATATGTATAGAACGATAGAGAACATTCAAATATGATTTTATACAACTTTATAGGGTTAATTGAAATATCTTGTATAAAATATTGTAAGTATCATATTTATGGTGGTCCTTTTTTTTTTATTATTCAGTATTAAAAAATATAGTGTCCCTTTCCATATAAAATATACATTGCATAAATTTTCGTTAAAAGAACAGTATCAAAAGCATATATTTTTATAAATATACATATATTTTCGATCAAAATATATATTCATAAATTGCATATTAAAAAGGAACATTGATTTAGGATTTTATGAACCAATTTAAATTAATATTATATAATACATGAACTGAAATATTTACGACAGGTTAAATAATAAAAATATGTCCTTTACTAAAAAGCGTTTGTGATTGCAAAGTTATAATAATCGATAAAACAAAAATATTCAATGTAATAATCATAAAATGATTATCTATATATTTTTGATCTGATACTACTAAATCTTTTAGTATTACGTTAGACGTTGATTAAAGTGGTTTTGAGAAATTTAATTTAATGTTTTCCTTAAGACTTTGAAAACGGTATGTGATAAAAAGCATATAAATAAAAAAACCGGAATTGAGATGAACAATGTGCTAAAAAGGTATTCTTTCAAACCATTAGTCATTATATGAAATCTAATGTCTAACAACAAATGCTATGTTAAGTATTTGAGAACCAAAGTGTTAAATAAAATGTTATCTCTTTATAATCTACGTACAAACACTGCGGAAATTGTTAAAATATATAGTATATATTTATACATATACAATTATTCGATGAAGATTTATGATTTATTTTCTTTTTAAATTTTCCGTTTAAAAATATATAAAAAGAAAATTAATATATCGGTAAATAAAAAAAAATTATTTGTATATTCTATTTTGTGCGTAATTTTTCAACGATAAATATTATTATAACGTAAATTGAACACATAATGGAGAAAGAAAATTGTTTTCTAGTATGTATATTATTATCATATATAGAGTTGCGGGTTGGAATTCAATTGTGCGATATACATATACGATGAAAAATAAATAGATTTTTTACAATAATATCATTATAGTTCTTCCATAAGCTTATATATTTAATCAAATATGTAATTTTTTCTGAAAAAGTAATATTATTTTACATTTCTGTAATAACATAAGTTATTATTGATATATATCTATATGCACTATAAATAAATTACTATATTTTGCAGTGCTGTGCCGTAGATTATAGAATATACACTACCGCTGTTTTCGACACATTTATTATACGGAAAGCTTCAGAATTCCCTTTGATTTGGGAAAAAACTTCAATTTCTTGCAAAATACCTAAAGAAACTCTTGCAAAACTAATAAAATTGTCTACCGAGATTATGCCTATACAGTATAAACATTACTTACTTACGTATGCCCGACACTGATATTTACTATATATTTATATACATCCACCTCTCTATTTTCAATTCTAAAATGCAATTCTTTTATAATGGTACTTTTTTAAATGATAATAAATTGAATTTTAACAAGATACAAGAAAAATGCTATGTAAGTTTTTTTTTAAATTCGAATTTTATAAAGGTATATCAATCATAAAATAGAATCTATACTGGTATATTCACGAACCTCTATATTATTATATATGTATATTGTAAATTTAAAAAAAAAATACTATTTTCATTATTTGATATCTATGATTATATATCTGTAAAAAAAAAAAACTTATAAAAATATGTCATACAGAAAATTTAACCAGAACATTATTTTGTATATTAAAACCCATTTCATTAAACTAACAAACTTAAAGAGTTTAAAGAGTTCTGGATAAATAAATATAAATTTAAACAAAAGCAATTTGTTTATTTAACCTTTAACAATCACAGAATCAACAATCATTTAATCTATATAGTATTTAATGTTTTGATATCCAAAAGTTTTTTCTCAAATTAAAATTCTATTATACATTTTTTATAAAATTTTGTATAAATTGTTATTTCAATTTAATTTAATTACAGTAATATGCATTTTTAAAGTGTACATTTTCGTTTAATTCTTCATGCAAAAAGTAATTCTTTATGCAGCACATTTTTTTTTTAAATAAAAAAGAAAATTTAGTCAACAATTATGTATTAATTTGTAATAATCTCTATACATCCATTAAATATTTATAGTGAAAAATAAATTGCAGGTATTTTATATGTATATAAAGGTATTTAAACTATTCTTTGTATATGCGATATATATTTTATGTGTTCTTGAAATTGAAAATATTTTGAAGTTTTTTTTATTTTTTATTTATTTTCATAAATATTTTATAACAAAAATGCATGTATATTGAATATAGTATATAGATATATGGTAATTTAAACGATGTGAAATTTAATTAAATGTTATAATACGTATATCTATATAGTTTTTGTTTTGTTATGTGCATACATTACAAATGTTGGAAAAGTTTTTAAATTTCCATAATGAAGCACATATAATATAAAAAGATATAAACAAATTACATTTACACATTTTCAAAAATATATATATAATCACATATAATATATAAAATTATTACACAAAAATTATCTGTTATTTTTAACTTTATATATACCGATATATATTTGAAAATATAATACCTTCAATTATACAATCTCTTTCAACTTTTTCTGAAACATTTTCTGAAGTATTAATTATATTCATATATTCATCATAACATATGCGTATATATTATACAAAGCAATGAAAGGTGTCTATCGAATAAATAATAAAAAAAAAAAACTATATCTATACGATTGAATATTTACTCTGTAATATGTATGTATATACGATTTCTCTGGAAATATTTATATACAAAAAAAAATTTCATATTATATGCGGAGAAAACTTATAACTTTTGCTTATGTTATATATAAAATTAAATTATATAGAAATTTGAATACTATAATTGATATACGATGGTTTCTGTTCACGATATATGGTCATAAAAAATTAATTAAAAAAATGTTACTCATTAACATGTATAGATAGAGCATATATTATGGATTGTTTTTTATATAACATTCATGAATTTATAATTACTAAATGTAATTAAAATATTCACAGATTTTTTAATTAACTGTTGGTATCTATATATACGATATACATTATCTATATATACGATATACGGGAGAAACCTTTACGATTGATTGATTGATATATATTAAAATAGATATATATATTTATTAATTATATATAATGATAAAAATAAGTATATATTGCGAAATATATCGATTATTAAATAAAATAATTGCATAAAATGTATTTCAACCACCGGTTTGGTTTTCCATAAAGATACAAAATAATATATATATATCTGTATATAAGTACATACCATATAGATTTGAGGTTTTTCAAAACCGTAAATTTTGTAATTTTCAGTTTATCTTGCTATTTATAAAGCATATATTATATATGCATACAAAATAGTTAATATTAAAGACTATTTGTATATATAATAAAATAAGTATAAATTTCAACAAATTTAAACTCTAAAATGTATGCATATGAAAATATTAAGAAAATGTTCAAATTCAATAAAAAATTTTAACTCTGAGAATGAACAAAAAACAAATGGAACAAAAAAATATAACCCTATATAAATAATGTAATATCGTGTGGATGTCGTAGACTTGAATACATTTTAATATATATAATCTAATCTATATTTAATCTTTTCATTATATATTTGTATTTTATATATATTTTATTATAGATAAATCCAATCTTTTATATACTTCATAAAAATATATTAATTATTATTATTATTTAACAACTAATGATGTATGTAAAATGCCAACATTAGTTTTTAATAAGCACTATGGCTGCTAGGGCCTTTGGCTTTTACCGGAATTAGAAATCATTAATATTATAATTATTAATGTAATTTTAATAATGATGATGAGTATTTGTTATATACTTTCATATATAATTGCGAATATGTGTGTGTAGTAGACTTTGTAAATCTTTGGCTGCGTCCGACACAATATACCAAAGATATTCATTAATTTGATCCCAATGAATAAATGGTGACTTAGTTCATGAATTCAAATCATAAAAAGCACAGAAAAAATTTTCCGGCCAGGATTTGAACTCGTGACCACCCGCAATTGGGTTGGATGCTTTATCAACGGCACCACCAAGTCGTAAGTAAAAATATATTAAAAAAAACAATAACCATATACGTATGCAAATAGAAATATAAATTGATATGGTATATATTTAATATTTAATCTAGTTTGAATGTTAAAACTTTGGATAACATTTTATGAATGTTTTTCAAATAACTCTTAAATAATCATTAAAAGCCAAAATTTACATTTAGACAATGAATATCTTTTCAGACCTTTATAAATGAATAAATTTATTCAATTTACGTATTCGAATTACAGATCTATTCTATATAGGTATTTATTTATAGAAATATCAAAAAAGACACAGTAATTTAGTACATGATCAAATATTATAAACGGTCGTCCTGGTCACCGTTTAACAATATCAATGGAAGAAATGTTAAAAAAAACATATTATTTTGTATCTGCAGTATACAAAATAATGTTGAGTCCAAATATTTATACATCTGGCATTTATATTTGAAATGTTTTTGTTTTTCTTTTGTTATGCCATATGAAAAATATATGCGAATTAAATTAATTTTATATACAATTTTTCTGCGAACATTTCAATTCAATTTAAACATTTTCGTAGAAGACTTAAATATTTATTATTATAAATGTTTCAAGCGAATTTTAACCCTAAAAACTATAGTTGAGTTCGGACAAATATATTATGGAAATATCGTTACAAATAATGTTTATAAAATATAAATATATATATATATAATATATATATATATATATATATATATACGAATACAATTGAATATAATGTAATTTTCTATATATCTAGAAATTGTTATTATAACAATATTGAAAATGAATATTTTATTATATATTAGGTTATCGAAAAAGTATTGATAATTTTTATAAATAGATGTCATTATAATTGAATATTTCAAGTAGTACTAATCTGATCAGGTAACACTAACATATGTTCAAAAGATGACATTTCGTAGATAAAAAAAAAAAAAAAAATAAATTTGTTTAGTCATTTAAAAGTTGTAGTGCATTAAAGATGAGCGAAATTAGTGAAAAAATTCGATACATTTTACAATTTTATTATGAAAAAGGTGAAAATGCAACGCAGGCACATGAAAAAATTTGTGCAGTTTACGGTGAAGGAACTTTATCAAAATTAACAGCCTATAGATGGTTTGCTCGATTTCGTTCCGGTAATTTTGATGTCAAAGATGCACCTCGTTCTGATCGACCAATCACTGAAAAAGTCGATGAAATCATATCAAAAATTGAAGAAAAGAAACACGTAAGCAGTCATGATATCGCTAAAGAACTAAACATCCACCACCAAACAGTTTTAAACCATTTGACAAAGGCTGGATACAAGAAAAAGCTCGATGTTTGGGTACCACATGAATTAACACAAAACAATTTAATGAACCGAATTTCCATTTGCGAAACGCTGTTTAAAAGGAACGAAATCGAGCCAATTTGAAAGCGAATGATTACAGGTGATGAAAAATGGATCACATACGATAATAATGTACGAAAAAGATCGTGGTCCAAGAAGGGTGAAGCTCCTAAAACAGGTGAAGCTCCTAAAACCTGGATTAACACGAAGAAAGGTAATGCTGTCTGTTTGGTGGGATTGGAAAGGAATCGTTCATTATGAATTACTAGCACCCGGTCAAACCATTGATTCCGATCTCTATTGTCAACAATTAACAAGATTGAAGCACGAGATTAAAAAAAAACGTCCAGAATTAATCAATCGAAAGGGTGTTGTGTTCCATCATGACAACGCCAGACCACACACATCTTTGATGACTCGGCAGAAACTGAGAGAGTTTGGCTGGGAAGTTTTAATGCATCCACCATATAGCCCGGACCTTGCACCTTCAGATTATCATTTGTTCCGGTCTCTGCAGAACTCCCTTAATGGTTTAAAATTAAATTCCGCAGAGGAATGCAAATTGCACTTGGATCAGTTTTTTGCCCAGAAAACACAGAAGATCTACAGTGATGGGATAATGTCTTTACCAGAAAAATGGCAAAGGGTCATCGATCAAAACGGCGCATATTTGGTTTAATAAAGTTCATTTGAAATATATAATAAAATCGTTTGAATTTTGTAAAAAAAATTACCAATACTTTTTAGACAACCCAATATATATAATGCTAAAAATATGATAATATTAAAGTGTATATATAGTTTTATATATAATATAGAAACCATTAAAAGCTGTATATATCATGTAGTATATGTGCAAACATTAAAATATATACTTATAATGAAAGTTTCTTTTTATATTTAAAACACAATAAAAAAAAATATAGTATATGTTTTGTAAATATTTTTTTATATTATTATTATATCATATATTCATTCGTGCGAAAGTTTTTCATCTTGTTTGCAATTACTTATAGAAAAATATATATTATATATATTATATGAAGTTAATTGATGTTTTTACTATACACTAAAGTGTTTGTTTATACATTTTTATGTATGAATATTAAATCATAATATATATATATATACATATATTATATATATATTATATTATTTTTATGTATATAAATATAGATATTCTTTATATCTCAGATATTGTGGATGATATCATAATTTTTGCATTTAACTTATAAAATACCGACGTCAACAAAATAATTTCATTTTCTTATCTATATATTTTTTTATTTAATTATTTATCGATGAACAACATTATAGAGCATTATATGGGAATTATCCAATATGTTTGCGATTATTATATGCGGGAATAAAATATTTTTATTATATCTTTACATAAAGAAAATAATATTATATGTAACAAATTTAGTTAGTTAGCAAAAAAAAAAAGTAAACCAACTTTGTCTATTAATCATTTATAAAAATAATTACTTCAATGTTCTTAATTAAAACTTGCATAAAATACCAATTAAAATATAAAGAAGAAAGCCATATATGATTTTATAATTGTTCTGGTTGCGTCTATAACAATTCAAAATTTGTAAAAGCCAATTTAAAATAATATGTACTTATCTTAATGTACATTACCGCATAAATACAAATTAATAATACATAAAGGTAAAAGAAAATTTTCCTCATAACGCTATATAATATTTATAAATTTATTAACTTATAAAATGATTTTGATTATTTTGTATTTTAATATTTATTATATTACTTTGAATTGTTTATGATATTTATATATATATATGTTATTTAATAATATTATTATTTTTAATAAAGTATTCATATCTTGTATATTTATATAGAACAATAATAAATATATATAAAGTAAAGATACAAATAATATCATTTTTATTACTAAACGTATATTTTCAAAACATAACTTTAATATACATATAAATAAATGTACATGACATGAATTTGTATATATATATATAATAATATATATATTGTTATATAAAATGTCGTTTAAGAATATATATATATATACTTATAAACCTTAAATTTACAAACTTTGAATTTGCAATAAAGTATATGTAGGTGTACATGTTTTATAGAACCTGAACGATTATTTAACTTTTTATATAGTATATATTTTTAGTAAAAAGTTTAATTCATTGTTCTAAGAAAACATTTGTTATATTATTACCGCAAAAGTAAAAAATATATTTGTAAACAATTGTTAAGTTATAAACAAACTTATATGTAGATGTGTAATAAAACAAATAAACCACAAAAAAATACTCACCAAACATAATATTGCTATATATATTGTTACATAATTTTCTCTAAATATCTTGTGTTGCTTTAATACAATTTATACGAAATCATTTATTTGAAATAGATTTTATCAAAAAAAATCTTTGAATTCCTTTAAAAAACCAGGAAAATTTAAATAGTCCAATAATATACATACAATAATAATCGTATCCTACGGGGTAGCCTTTAGGATACTCTACGGGATAGGCCTTAGGATACCTACGGGATACCCCACGAAATAGCCTTTAGGATATCCTATGGGATAGCGTTTAGGACTTTTACTTTTTACTTATACTTATATAATAACAAGTACAACAATGAAATTGATGAAAAACTAAATCATTTTATCACACAAATATATTAGCGTTCTATATTTGTTACACATTTACATTATTAAACTATACATACATATATGTATAAGGACGGAAGTTTCACTCAAAATAATTTACTGCGGTTTTTACATAATCTATAACACCCTTTTGTGTCTATATGTAGAAAATAATTACATATATATATATTTCAAATGAATATTTCTGAATATTATATTTTCATTTAATAACATATATTAAATATATAATGTTTGTGTTTAGAAAATTTGTTTGTTTATGATAAAATAATTTGTCTCAATATATATATATATTCTATATAGTACTATCGTACTATATAAATATATATTCTGAATGATGTGTAGGTGTATGTAGTAATATATATAGTGTTAATAAACAATTAGATTTTGATATATTATATTTTATATACATATATATATGTGGTAATTTCCTAATCTTCATATAATGTATGTTTATGAATATTATTTATGACATTATTGAATTTATCATATATAACTACACATTTATTCTGGGCACGTATATAACAAAATGACTGATGTGTAAAATAGTATATTAGAATTAGATGATAAAACACACAGTAGCTGGCCGTGAAAAATGTTATCCTGACGACCACCCGAACAACAGGAAATTCTGAAAGGTACGTGCCTAAAAATATTGAAAATATTGAATATAAATATATGAAAAAAATATTTTTATTTCAAACAAAATTTTCGGGGAAAATTCAATTTTCCAAATACCGAATTTTTCCATAGAGTAATATAATTGCAGCAATAGAGTTTTCTCCAATTTTCATATATTTTTTGTTGAAAATCTTTTCAAAAAATTGCAAATTTTCTTCTACAAAAAAACAGAACTTATTGGAGTTTTGGAGAAATGATACAAAAAAAAAATTACAATTGGAAAAAACTAATTTAAAAAATTGAATTTTCCCAAAAATTTTGTTCGAAAAAACATTTTTTTTATTGAATAATTAATTTGTTTTTAAGCAATTTTTGTTTTTTGAATATCTTATATCGTTTGGATCATCAGGATCAGGATACCGCCACCATAATGACATTAAAGACATGAACAAATTTTTTATATTTTGTCTGTTATTTTTGAAAATGAATTTCACGCATTGTTAAATATTTTTCTCATATTCGGTTACAAATTACTGAAACATCCTCTAGTTATACTCTATAAATTCATTTTTAATTTTTAGCAATTAAATAAATCCACTATATAACGATTGTATATATGATACATAATAAAAATCCCAATCGAATGCCTATTTAATGTTTTTGTGTATATAATCTTATATAGATCTTTGAAATATGTTAGAATGTTGCCTCTTTTTAATACGATTTGAGGGTTGAAAATATACTATATATATATATATACTATATATATATACCACTTTATATACATTAGAGAATTGTTCCGAAAAATTTACGATACTCTAAGGAAGTGTGTTATGAATACACACCATACATATATATTATATGGACTATATAAATAAAAAATTCAATATAAATATACATTCGTATACACTTGTGCATGTTTAGATTTTAAATTACCTATATATATATTTATTTATATATGTATATTCTTAAATAATATATTTATATATTGATAAAGAAATAAATATAGGTAGGTATATAGAATCATATACAGTATCATTGCGGGATTGCACGATTTTTAGGTGTGTTGTATATAAATATTGTTAAAAATAAAATTGTCTCTTATCATATCTCTTAACAGCACATATGTGTTCAATATATTTTGTACCGTTTATTATTGTAAAACATGTACTTATATATAATAAATATTTAAAAAGCATGAAAATAAGGAATATTTATATATTTTTTTTTATTTAAAATGTAAGACGCGTTTTGTTTTATATTATTTTCATTATCATATACTATTATTCGCAGTCAGTGGCATACATTCAATATATAAAATAAAACATTAAACAATACTCAGGACTTTATTATTTTTCGTACGTGCAAAATGAACCAAAAAAAAAACCTAAGCAATATGTAGGCCAAAACTATACGATACCCCTCGTAAAGGTATATCTCTATATTGACCATAAAATGCATAATAACAATATATAAATATAAATAATTTTATTACAAAATACATAATTTTATACATTTTTATATTACAAAATGCCAACATGAAGCTGTGAAATACGAATACGACGAGTAGATATTTTTCTATATACCATATATACAAAACACATTTATGAATTTTGTAATTTTAATTTCCTTTCCCTTTTTTGTATTAATTTTCTATATTAATTAATATTTAATGTAATAAATAATATATATATAATGTTTCATATAGAATTTTAAAATTATACATTAAAAAATCATTAAATAACACATGAATAAACCCCCCATTCGTTCGTATATCGCTATATATGTATGATGATGATAATTAGCTATACAATTCTAAATTGAAATAGTATTTTTAACCTATCTCTTTTGGTATAATTGAATATATAAAAAGCGTATTTCTGTGCGTATAGAATAATTAATGAGGAAATATATATATAAAAATCCTATGACTTGAAATTTCGAATAGTCTAAAAAAAAATTAATTTGATTTATATATGATGAGTTATTATGTAGTCCTTACGGTGACTGATTTTCTATTTATACGGTTTTTTATATAAAATATATGAAAAATAATAATAATAATAAAATGGGTGAAAATTATTAAATTGTAAATAATTTCATAAAAATAATATATTCATATACAAAATGAAAATTGACAGGATATCCTTTAGAAAAAACAAAAATTATAAAATCCATTATAAATAACGGGTTAATCGCTTAAATATAGTTGAATATTTTATGATTGCATAAATAAAAGGTAATATATTTCTAGTTTCTAGTAAAACCTGAGAATTCTATGTCCGTAACGAAATAACTTAATTACGCGATAAAATGAATACATTTAAGTGACCTTGGAAACTATTATAATATTTCGATTAAATTATGAAATGTTGAGATTTAGATTTAAGGAACATTTGAACATATGAGAAAAAAACTTAAATTTACCGTGTATTTGGTTTTCTTTTATTTATAGAAGTTCGTAACAACTAAATTAATATTACATAGTTATAAATTTTATAGTATTGTATAGCTTTGTTAAGCAAAGGACACCTCCAAAAATTCTTTGACGATTTTTATGAATCGTTCATTTTTGTGGCGAATTTTTTTCATTTAAATTTAAGTAAAATTAATAACTTTCTTAAAAATTCCTTTTACAATTAATAGTTTAAATTTAAATTAATTTACAAACAAAAAAAAATTAACCCAAACAATCATTTTAACAACGTAAATATCCTGTATGTTATATATTACAAGTCTATATATTGTGAATATATGTCCATTGTTTATGTGATGATATGCTACTCTATAGATATATTCACTTTCCTTTTGATAAATTATGTATTATGTATTATATATACACGATGATAACAAAATTATTTGTTTGTTTATATATTTTTACAGAATAAGGCAAAAAGGTCTACTATATAGACTATCTATAATTTATATAAATATATCCATATATTCATTTATTCATGTATATATATAGTATGAATTTTCTCGTACACTCGCATTAATATATCTATAATATATATACGTATAGACTCACAAAGATAAATGAATTTAATTTAAAATAACATTAAAATAATTCTTTTTTTTTTTTTTAAATAAAAGTGTTTGCGAATACATTTTTTCTATTATACATTTTATTCGGTTACAGCAAAATATATAAAAAGTAATATTTTAAACAATCTTCTCGTACTGTTACATAGTAAGTATTTCTTATATTATTTATAATATGTTTTTCATTTGATGAGAAAATTACAATTTTAAAATTACGATGACACTTTTTGCTTTTTTAGCTCGACACATTTTTATCAACATAAATAAAATTAATCATTTTTTAATATTATAAAATATCATACCATTTGAATATATGGAAATATACACGCAGGTAATTTATATATATTATTATAAAATTTATATGATATATATTTTTCGCAAAATGATTATGTCAGCAAAATATTTAATTTATAATATATATACTGAATAAACAATTTTCAATTTTCAATTATAATTCTGCAATTTAAATTTTACAATTTTCTTAATTTTCATTTTATAAATGTTTCTAATTTAACTTTTTCTCTTTGTATTATCAGTATATATGTAGAATAATTTACCTATATTATATATGTACATATATTTCTATATTAATAAAAATACATTAAAGATACAATCTAAATGTGAATTTTGCTTAAAGGTATATTTAAATAACATGTATAATAAAATCTATATATAAAAACGTTTTATTTAAATTTGTAATCATTGAAAAGAGAAAAAAATTCAATTCAGATTCATTTAATAGTTTATTTTTGAATACGGGTTAGTATAATATTATTCAGATTTTATTGCATATTGAAAAAATTGTTATAACTTTTCGTTTGAAATATAAAGAATGCACTTCAAATATTCATGCTTTTTTTTATTATTATTGTTCTATATATAATGTAATGTAAATCTATATAACAATGTAAATCTATATATTGTATATAAAAAGCTACTCACAAATCTACAATTACCATGGTATAACCAAGAATATAGTAAATATTTAACGCATATTTTAAATAAAGTTTCAATTTCTTCCTTTCAATAAACATTTATTTTGGTGTATTTTTAACATAAATATTATATGTATATGGTATGTATCTAATACGAGTATATATTTTGCATTTTCATTTTGTTTATATACTTACAATCGTTGATATAAATAGCTATATGTGTTTTTATATTTATTTACATATAGTTCAATATTTGAACAGTATAAATATATATGGATATAGAATAAAATTTATAATAGAATAAACACGCAGAGATTTTACAATATTGGATATATCATGCATATGTAAAATGTAAAAAAATATGTAAATTTAAAATGCATCTATTCAAAATTTTATTGGAATTTATATACATACCACATTTACAAAAACATAATTTCAATATTTATGTTTTAGTTACCAGTAAATACACTTTATAAAATTTAAATTATATTATATCATATGTTAATTGAAGCTGTGGAAAAAATCAAATTTCTATATGTACAAATCTTTGTTTCGCATATGGTCACCGCGATAACACATAGATTTTACATATTTTAGTTTATTAAAATTAAAAATATGTTTAATACCATATGTTATTATTCAGATTTTAATGTACATTTAAATATTATGATATATATTTGTAATGTATATGAATAATACAGATTATTAACGCGGAGTTGGATAGTTTATTAGTTCAATACGTTTATACAATTTCCTATTTTATATATTATACCAACTACAATATACAGTATTATTCAATTAAATTTGTATTATATTGTATTGATATGATTTATTAAACGAAAAAGACATGTTTTCCAAATTTCAATAATTGTCAATTATAACATTATTTATTCATAATTAATTATACAAATGTAATTTATTATAATATTTAATATATCAATATATGTATGTTATATAAATTTTATTGAAGTGATTTGTATATTTTTATTATAGTATATTTTTGTTCAATTTCTATAACTTTATGTATCGCTTTGTAATATAATAGACTATAGAAAATTTTTTTGCTCTTTTAAATTTCTATACATATACATAATAATCAAATTGGGTCGACAGTTTTTATTTATTGTCAAAGTGTAGAAATTTAAAACCCGGCGGAATTTTTTTTACATATATATAAATATTATAAAATAAATGTTAAATTTCTGATGAAGTTTATGAATATATAAATAACGAAACCTAAAAATATAGACATTTATATTTTATTACAAAATATTTTGTAAACAAAACGTTTATGAACCTTTCGTTTCTCTATTGTTTTTTCGCCTAAACAAATGATTTCATCATATATTCTTATATATTATTATTATTATGTTGCGGCGTTTTATTTATACAAAAGCTTTCCATTTTATATATGCATATATAATTTTGTATATTGTATAGGTATTATGATTATATGAACTTACGAAATGATATACTTTTTGGTACATACACATTTTATAATTAATTGTCCTATAATATAATAATATATATTTACAATATCGTTTTATATGTAAACAAACCAAAAATATTTTATTGTAAAACAATAAATGGCGATCCTACAAAAAGGTTGAATTGGGGTAGGCCTTTGGCGGGATAAATTGAGTTATATCATTGAGAATTTTTCTCAAGAAATTATACCGAATATACTCATAAAATTTTACAGAATCTATAAAGAATTGATACAGACTATTATATCGAATTTGCTTTAGAAAAACATATCGAATTGTCTTAAAAAATTATACAGAATTTCCTTGGAAAACTATGCAGAATTTTCTTAGACAATATACGGAATTTCCTGGGAAAACTATGCAAAATTTCCTCGGAAAGTGACACAAAATTTTCCTATGTAAATTATAGCGAATTTCCTCAAAAATTATACAGAATTTCCTTTGAAAATGATACTTTGAAAATTTTGATTAGTTAAGAATGACTTTATGTGGTTTATGTAAATTAACTTTTTGTTAATTAATATTCTGCCAAGAAACGGATCCTTGGAACGAACGAGAAAATATGAAAATTTCCCAATAATATAAATGGCACCGTTTATAATAATATAAACAGCAACCGGACTAAATAATTAAAACCGTTGAATAATATAATATTATATATACATAAATATATGTATGTATATCAGACACACATTGCAATACATATATATATAATTTTCTTTGATCCCCGTTGTGCGTAAAACAACAAGTATGTATGTATAAATTGTTAAATATTTATTTAAATAATTTTGAATGTGTTTTTATTTCTTTATATATATATGAATAATGAATGAATGAATACAAAGTTAAGGTGTGAAACTTAAAGCGTTTAAAGCAAATGAAAATGATAAAATATACTTTAAATTTTATACTATACATATGTATAATAAAATTCTACCATTCAAATATATTATGCTAAATTTTATAACATTTTTCTTCGGTTTAATTCAAGTTTTTTTTTATTATTCGGAATAAATTATGATGCAAAAAAAAAATAATTTATTTATCTATAGTAAAAAAAATAAAAATAGTTTTAACAATACCATAAAAATATAGTACACTATTAAATACATTTTATCAAGATTATATGTTATTGATAGATTAATTCTATTATATTTATTCATACTAACAAACAACTATACATTATTATTATTATATTGTAAATTATATATATATATTTTTCTATAAAGATCAAACCGCACAACACATTTTATTTACATCGTAAAGTACATATATATGCATATTTAGTTAAGTAATTGTTGATTTTAATTCAGTAAACATTTATATATAAATATATGTATAAATTATATATACCAGTATCATTTATATATAGAGATAATATAAATTACATTTAAGTATATATATATTGTGTATATATACGTTGTGTATATATACGTTATATACTATGTATATATTCTATTTAATATATATATGTACATAATTACATATAATATAAATTTTCAATTACAACCGTCGATTGGTTTTAGCGTCCGACAACAGTTGTTGCTTGATAATTTTTGTCGTTTTTAAAGTATCAATAATTAGTACACAAAAAAAATATATTACTTTGCGAGTACTTCAGTTTCGGAAATAACAGAAAAAATGTTCCATATAGTATTCGAACACCTTCAAATTTTATCAGAATTTTAGTTTGATGCGGTTTCATCAACAATATACACCACAGAGCCACACTAAACTATTATATAGATTGGTATTATTTTTCTTTACATTTATATATACATAAAAAACATAAAACACTTTAAAAAACAATCTAAAATCATATATATATAATATATATACTGTATACTATATATAAAAATCATTTTGAAAGATATAGAGTGGCATGTGAAATTAACATTTAATTTATTCGATTATGTAAATAAATTATATCATTGTATATATGTTTCTATATAGTTATATGAATTATGTATCGTATAAAATATACTGACAATGAGATATTAATCCTATTTCAACAAAAAAATTAAAATAATAAACATGAAATATATATATATATATAGTGTAATTAAATCAATATATAAACATAACCAAACCATATCTATATAATATATATTAGATATTTAATCGATCAACAATGATAGTATTATAAACTTACAGGTTAAAAACAATTGTAAACATTGTTATCATTATAAAAATACACACTTTTATGATATACAATATATATATATATATATATATATCTATATATGAATATGAATATATATAACCTATATATATATAATATTTTACAAGAATTGTATTTTCCAATATACAAATATTTTTAATACTTTATAAAACCCCCATTTTGGATAATATGTATACAACATATATATATTAGTTCGAAATCTTCCAAATTAAATCAATTTTTGAATGAAATAATATGAAATATAATCTGTATGTATATGATATGACGCTTATATTGTATATATATTGATATTCGTACTGTGTATAAAAATAAGTTTATTATGTTTTCAAAACCTTTTTTTTTTTTGAATTTATATTTTCAAAATCAAATCATATGTATTTTTAAATAAATTGATGTTTTTTCTAAATAGAATTATGATAAAATTTTATCATATCCATCCCCTTATTATAGATATATATATTTATATACTATAGATATGTTTGTTCTGTTTGTTTGCGTATAGTATATAATATATATATACATTATAATTTAATAAAAGATAAAAAAAAATGTTTTTGAATTAAATTTATAACACATATGTATGTAATCGTTATATAAAATCTTACTATATATTCGTTGCTACAAAACATATTATTATACATTATCATATATATATATATTTTATCTATACAAGCGACTGACAATGAGAGTATGTATATCTATATTCACAAAATTGTGCGGTATATATAAAAATTGTATATATTTGAATATTAACATATAAAATATATATACTAATTTAATGTTATATATGCGTATCGCATACATATTTAAATAAAATTATTTTTATTCCCCATCACACAGTATAATATGTATATCTATCTATATTTATACAAAAAGAATGTAAAATTTGCTGTTTCGATGCTAAATTTAATGGAATTCAAAATTTTATAATTTCCACTTATCTACGGATATAATCGTATATGCAATCAAATGGCAGATAATATTATACTTTAGGCGTATATAATATATTGGAATGGTATATTATCTAAATAAATTTTAGAAATTATCATAATTCAATTATTATTTCATAAAATTTAGGTTTTTTTTCCAATATTTACACATAAATATTTGAATATTATTTGTTTATATACTCTTACGATATGTACTTCAAAATAAAGTATATAAAATAATTATATGAGTGATTGAAAGTGGTTATACCGATGTTTTATTATTATTATAAAAAAAAAATATTAAACGGCACTTACATAAATTAATTTTTTCACAAATATATATACATATATATACTTTCAGTTCAAGGGGGTTTGTTCATTTTATCGCACAATTTATATTGTAATTTTTCTTTAAACAAAAATAATACCGAAAATATAGTGGATGTTGACATATATTTTTTTATTTTTGTTTTGATTTCACACCAAATTTCTTATTAACTTAAAATATAAATCACGTTTATCCGATTATCTTATATATTTTATCATGATGGTAAATATATGATCCAGTAATTGGATTGATTATTCAGAAAATGTTTTCAATATATAATATGGATAACATTTAAAAATAAATTCAAAGATTTAAATTACACAAAATATACTTTGCTGTCGTAGACAATTGATTTTATATGAGTAAAATTATGATGTACAGTGAATATTGTCAATGTCAATACTATTATAACCTTACTCAAATTTATTAACATATATTTTTGTAATTTAATACTTATTGAATTACAATTATTATAGTACTGTTGGTCTATTTAATATGACCACAAAAAATGAATATTTTATGTTTTGATAAATTCAAAAATAAAATCTCAAACTTATTACTGTATCTAAATCTAATATTAGTGACTTGATAATTTAAAGAATATACAGACAGGATATTGGTATTGAAATTTAAAAACAAATAGGATAGCATCAATTTTCAAGTAAAAACAATTTGCAAATTTTTTTAAAATAAATGAAGGACAATTATTAAAAATAATATAATAAAACAAACAAAAAAAACACTTACATTTTCACAATACAGAAAATATTTTTATTATTTATTTATCAAATATTTTATGCGTATACACTTTTCAGTACTGAATAATTTAAACATTTCACTTTAAAATCATATAAACTATGTTACATCTATATATACGTAAAATTGTTTGTAAATTATTCTTTATGTTTCAAACAAAATAAAATCACACACATATAAAAACAATATAGAAACTTGTCCATTTAAATTAATTAAATCTTAAAATGGAAACATTTTCAAATATTTATGATTATGACTATATGGATATATACGAAATTACGAATATATAAGAATTAAAAAAAAAGAATTCTTTTTTCCACCACATTTATTGTAGATTATTTATTTATATATAAAATAATTTTTTAACTGCGTGAGTGCTTTTACATGTTTATTTATATTACTATATATACCTTTATTTATTTATACGATACAATAAAATAAAGATTTAAATTTATTATTTAAATATATCAAATGCATAATATTTTTGTTTAGTCGTTTAACAAATTAGAAAGAAAAATTTATCAATTATTAGACATTTACAATATGCAACACAAAATTTTTAAAGTATTATATTAAAAAATCGGAAAATTTAAATTTTTTCAAAGTTTTTACTATATTGTAACCAAAAATTAAAAAAATGAATAATATAAATCCATCGACACTAAACACTTAACGTTTCAAAGATCACTGAATAATATTACAAAATATGAAATACTAAAACTTTTCTTTTTTGCATCGAATATTCTCAATACGGTTGTATTTCGATATAAATAATATAATTCTATATATATTTTTATGGAAAACTCGCATGGGTTTTCTTTTATTTTCCACATATATATAAATAGAAAATTCAGTTTAACGCAAACTCTCTGCGAGAATAATGTTAATAATAATATTATTGCATTTATATATATAAATATATCTACAAAAATAAATAATATCTAATACATATCATATCTTTAGCTGTTACACAAATTATATATAGACCTTTATGTATATATAAAAAACTATATATAGATATAGATTTGCATTTATGATTTTTACAGTACATATACCACCAGCATTTATGTTGAATTATCTTTTATCATACAAGTTTATAAATTTATTGATATATTTACATATTACATGTTTCTTAATGTTTATTCAATTCAGTATATATGATATAGTACATACATGTTTTTTGAATATTTCAAAAATCTTAATATAAATTTAAAGATTATTTATGTAAATGAACCTATAATACAAAATATCTAAATATATGTATATCGGTTCGTTGATTGCTATATAAGTTTTTATTAAATTATGGCTAGACCATTGTAAATATACGTATGTAAATTTTATGCAGGTTAAAACTATTTTTAGTATATCTAAATATTAAAAAATATTCAAATACAAATTGTTGGTATATACTCATTAATTTTGCCATATATGACAATACCAAAAATAGTATGATACATTTAGAAAGATGCTAAAAAATTACTTTGAAAAATTCTCTTTACAATACTTTTATGGTTTTTCATAGAACGAATTTTCCGTAAAAATTTACATTTAAAAAAAATGCACAAAAACAATACACCGAAAATTACAACATTAATAACTATAATCAAATCCAAATTGAAAATCTGAATTTTCACACGGAATTGCAAATTTTGAGGTTGATCGTATGACTAATTATCGTCATTCGAAGAGGAACCCCCATGTGATCTGGTTCGAAAAGCAATTAAAGTAGTTGTTTTATTCACTATATAATCATTTGACACAAAATCTGTGCAAAATTTCCTCCATATTTTTTAAAATGTACTTGATTATATAATTTTTTAATATTCCTTTGATAATGGTGGTATATCTATACACAAACGTTGTGCTAACATATATTGATTGTTTAAAATAAATACTTTTAAGTTTTTAGATAAAATTATATGTTGTTATACATTTTAAAATTAAATTGAAAATTAAATAAATCGATTCGACAAATTTTCACCTTTAAAATTCAATATACGCAATTAATTCAGTAATTCGAAGGTGGTAAAAAATTATTTTTCGAAATATATACTTTGTATTCTATCCTATAGAAGTATTATAAATAGTAAATACATATATAAAAATGTACGTAAATAGTGTAATATAAGATCAAAAGAAAATTTACTTTCTTTCTATACTATAATATCATTATATTGGATTTCATTTTTTTTTTCGTGTTATCTACGTATATTATATTATAAAAAATACATTTTTCATACAATATGATGCATTTATAAAATATAAATCCTTTGCATCAAAGTGCAAACCTATATATATGATTATACTTCTCTATATATATATATGTATTGGATATAGTATTAATAGAATATATACAAAAACATATTCGAAAGTTTCATTTATATATAAAAATTATTAATAAATTTTCTTTGTTGTATATAGAAAAGCTTTGAAGAAAAAAGAAATAAATTCGCATTCATTGTTAATTTAAAAAATAAAATACTGAACATTTGTATATACAAGTTGTTTTTATATCCAATAAAATAAACTTATATACATATATTCGAAATTTAAATGGCAAAATACTATATTGAATTTTCCAATAGTTTTTCATTTACAAAAATCTTCAATAAATTAGATTAGTATAAATATTTTTTTTTAAATATCTGTATTAGATAGGGTTGATTTTGAAAAATCAACAAACAAACCCAGTTTGTTGAATGATTGGTTTTAAATTTTATTAGATAATAATAAATAAGGTATTAAAATTATCAATCGTGTTATGTACAGATTTTATTATTCACAATTGAATTTAAAACCCTGCAGAAACCCGTATTCTCTATACTTTAAAAAAAAAATAAATATATTTTATTGTTTGAAAAGGAAATAATCCACATTAGTACTTCGAAACTTTATTTTTGCAAAATATTTTAATTAGAGAATAAATCGCATTAAGTGGTATTATGAATAAAAACGTATATACGCTAAGCAAACATATTTTAAATAATTGTTGTTATGTATATATAAATGCTATATTTATATATGATATATATTTTATTTCATTATTTTCCATTTTCGCAGAAATTAATATGATTTTAATTTTCTATATAAACATAGCTTTCTATGAAAAAGGATAATAATTTTTATTTAATTTTTTTTTTTTTAAACCAATATAGTTTGTTCAGTTTCTTTAACATTTCATATATACACTTATAATAATCATAATAATAATCATAAATCATAATAATAAATTATTTGTTTTGTTTATATACGCATAAAATATTAAAAAAAAAAATAAATTAAAAAATTAAAAAAATATGTCAATTGAAGAATTTAATCAAGAATTTATAGAAGCACATAAAAACATTATTTATGCATCAACAAATTCAGAATTAAATTCATTTCGTTAGTATACATATATAGAAATCAAAATCCTTTGCGTATTATTAATAATATATTTTTAAAAATTTAATTTCAATTTTGTATATTCATAAGTTTATTTGTTTTTTTTTATTATTATGTTTATTTTTTTTAATTTCATTTCTAT
This sequence comes from Dilophus febrilis, assembly GCA_958336335.1. Lineage (NCBI taxonomy): Eukaryota > Metazoa > Arthropoda > Insecta > Diptera > Bibionidae > Dilophus > Dilophus febrilis. The sequence goes on along the minus strand of OY284469.1, from coordinate 28,753,148 downwards.
ATATATATATATGAATATATATAAAAAAAATAAAAGATCGTGTTATAACATTAGAATGGATGCGAAAACTTTATGATTATGATAATAAAACATTGGAAAATGCAAGAATTCGTAATGAATATATACAATATTTGAAAATTATGTTAAATTTTCCTCCATATCAATTTACCACACCATTTGATAATTATCCACCTGATTCAAAATTAACACCATTACCAGAATTATTATGTAATCATATAGCGGATAATGTTAAAGATTTACCAAGAACAGGTATATACATTTTTAATTGTTAAATAGGCATATGCGGAGATGGTTGTTTGTTTTTATGACCGTCTATTTATGGTTATATCAATATTTTTAGATATATAAAAACAAATAACAACAAAAATCATTGTGAAATAATTTTAATTTTCCATTTTCATATATATATATATTATATTCGTATATTACTCCTAAAGGTCCTATACAACCAATAATTTGTCATAAATCAGAAGATGGTAAAGCTTTTATGACAGTGAAAAGATGTCCTGAGGGTGGTGTTTTCTGTTATATGGCTGTTACACCAAATAATTTTTTAAGTGAATAACTTTTTTGTAATATACGCAAATAACTATATATATATAAAACAAAAATAAATATATAGCATAAAAATTGTTGTGTTTTATGACAGCATTTTGGGTAATACACCAGAAAACTTCCTTTATGTATAGTATATGTATATATATGTTTAATCTTTTACGTGTTTATAATAAATTATTTATATATATATTTATGTATAAATTTAGAATTTTTATATCTTCTTTTTCTTCACTTTTTTTTTTTGTTAAAATTATTACTGCCTTTTAATAATAACAAAATTAATTTTTGAAAATATAAGTACTGTAATCAATTACCAAAAATATTTAATTATATATTTTTAATTTTTGTTATAAAAGTGCCAATGTACAAATGATATGAATGAATGTTTTCGGTATTGTTTTAAAATAAAATATTATGTCATATATAGATATTTGGATGTTGAGTTGAGTTGTATATTTATCATTTGAATGCCACAGCAAGAATTTGACCTACATTAATATTAGAATTTGATTAACCTTGATATTGATTGAAATAATAATGTTTAAAATTGTCTATGAAAAAAATATTAATAAAAAAAATAAAACTGAATATCAAAATTGAAATCTTATTAAAAACAAAATTGAATAGAAAAAAAAATAAACAAATATATATATAAAAAAAATCACTTCTATAAATTTATATATTTTTTTTTTCTTTTTGTTTTGTTATCTTAAAAATATATAATTAATAAACATATAAAAGTATATATATATAATATAGATACAAAATATAAGCTATCAACAATTATTGTTATTTAATTTATTTTTTTTTAAATTAATTTAGAAAACATTTAAAAACAACTATATAGTTTTTTTTTTATTTTGCCATATATAATTATTTTTATTTATTTATTTTTATAAATGAAAAATTTCACAAATCAAAAAAAGTAAAATTCAATTTATATAAATGTTTATATACAATTAAATATTATAGATGATATTGAATACGATCATCGTAATGTTTTTTGTATGTGTGTAAAAATTTTATCTATAAACATAAATTTAATATTCTTACGGTTCATGGAAAAAATTTAATTTTACAAACATGGACCACGAACACAAGATTTTGTGCGATCATCAAAATGTGTATTAATTGGACAATTATATTTTTTAGCCGTACCATGAATATCACACTGATAATAACTTAAACAATTGAAATCGTCTTTGTAGAGACCCGGTGATTTACAAATATATTGTGTAATTGGAGATTCGGGCATTTGAATTGGTTCACCATTTTGCGATTTCGCGACGCAATCTTTTCCATTAAATACTTCACCCGATGAACAACGATATAATGTTGGATATAATATACGTGCGCCTTTATCATACGTTGCCTTACAAATATAAAATATATTTTTATTTCCCGGCCATGATGCACTATTTCCAGAATTTTCACATTGATATTGACGGTGGGTACACACAGCATCACGTATGGTTAACGCACAATCGCCGGTAGCCGCTGAAAATGCTTTATCACCGCCACAATCGATATTGGCCGATACCAATGTATTACCCGCTTTATAACACATATGATATTTTTGACAATCATATGGATCCGGAAATACACCTTCACTTGTACACGCAAAATTGCCTTCAAAACCAAACGGTTGACACGGTCCCGTTTCATTTGAACAACCATTTTCACTTAAATTGCAATAATATCCATTGTCAGTGTTACACGATTCAACGGGAACGGTAAGCCAATAACCGTTACTCTTAACACACGTTGCAACCAAATCACAACTTTGGCATATCAAACCGGATGTACCACGATCTTGGCATGTATTCGTTTCACGTGTTGTAAATGAATAAACGGTGGCCGTTGCATGTGCATAATTTGGCAAAATCTATTCATATATATATAGGAAGAGTGAAAAAATATTTAATTGTTATAATATTATATGGCAAAAAAAAAAATTTTTATATATAATAATTATTATAGTGGAAAGTTTTGGTTTTTAAATTCAACAAAATTAAAAACTTTCAATGTATTTTTTTTTATTAAATTCGATATATTGGAAACAATTTTTTAACAATCATTAGAGTTATATGAATAGAGAAAAACGTCGGAAAATGAATGTGATTTATATTTATATTTCATACATTTTATATACATAATGTATTATTGTACAGAAAAATGGGATTTCCATTCGTTATATAACATATGGATGGAATAAATGAATATAATTATATTTATAGAACTCTTTGAATACACAAAATATAATTATAAATAACACATGCCAATGATTTATTAACATATTAACAATACATTTCACATTTTCCTTTCAATTAAACTTAATAAATAACACGATTTAATTAAACCATCAAATCACATAAAACGGATTATTTATTAGTATTAGTTATTTAAAAGTTTGTTTTTATACAATATTTATCATTCACGAAAACTTTTGAAAACACAACTATAAGTAAAAATCCAATGAATAAATTTAAGACAAATAGTTTCCAAAAGCTTATAATCACATAATAAATTTTTTATCAACATTTAAAATAAATAACTTTAAATCTTAAACACTTTGAGGTAGTCGAACGCGCTAGTTATAATTATGTTATAATAAAATTTTACATATAATTTTACATAAATATAAAATAATTAAATTATATTTATTCTATAGCTCACCAGCACAATTAACACCACATAAATAAAAATGAACAAGTTTTTCATTGCACTGCCCTTTTTATATAGTTAAATATTCATAAAATTAGAAGAAACGTTTTTATATGATTTTTTTTTATTATTTTTGTGGAACTTTACTTTGTTTAATAATTTATATATATATATATAAGATAGAAAAAATTTAATTATTTAATTTTTGAACCATAAATCTATAATATGATTCAATGATTGATTGTATATGACACACTGATGAAAACGGTAATGTAACTGAACTTATAATAAATTAACAAAATGCTTTTATAGGTATAGTTATAATAATATTTATATAAAATAATTAATTTCTTTCGCAGACAAATGTGTAATGTGTTAGGGTACAAAAATCAATTGTACATATATATATTGAATCTTCTATGAATTGCTATCTTATACTTATATTCATTAATATTATTATTATCATTTTGGTTGATATATTGATAAATAATAATTATTATTATTGAGTCCGCAAATATTTTTTAAAGATACATTACAAATACAATTATATAATACCCCATATACTATTTTACTTTATCTACATTAAATTTTCAAATTTTCATATACTATTTTTTTGTTTTAATTTAAGATGATTTATATAAAATTTGAATGGTACAAAATAAAAAAAAAAATTTATCAAATTATTAATTAAAAATAACAACACAACAATAAAAAAATTAAATTAAATTAATATAAGTGTAATAAAAATAAGTTGTTCGAGAATGAAAATGTAACAAATATAAAAATAATATAATAAAATTAATAAAAACATAAAAATTCAATTTAGATGTAATAAAAATATTTGTCGGTGGAAATTTCATTTTCTTCTTTTAATATACAAATTGATTGAATTTGAGAATGTATATATATAAAATTATTTTATTTATATTCATATATTATATGCGAGAGATAGACGAGGCAAGGTTCAATGTTGGCCAATAATAATTCGCATTCAATTACGCTTTTACTGTTTTGATTATTATTATTATAATAATTTTTGTAATTTTTATAACATTTCAATAATATCAAATATAATAAATACGTACATATATTTTTGAAATGATGATAAAAGATAAGAAAATTACAGTGTTTTATTTTTCTTGTTGATTATATTGTATATTGTTGTTTTCATCGCATATATTATTCAATTATGTTCAAAATATTAAACATCTCTTACGTAAATTACCTCAATATACTAAAGATACATGATGATGTACAATTAAAATACAGTGAATATGTACACCGGAAATTAAATTTAATTAGTAGCACATAACATTGTATAATGTATATAATAAATGGTATAGATATTAGATTTGTGTGTGGGATGCTTATATAGGATACAATTATTTGTATTTTCAATTATAACTTGTATATCATATACTATATAAATATAACATTATATGTGTTGTATAACTATATATATTTTAAATCAATATGTTTTTATAAAATTTCAGTTTATATTCTATATATTTACATAAATTTGTTGAGCTTGTTTATAGTTTGGTTATATTCAAATTCTCTATATACATATATGCTATATACTTTTGATGCGGAAAATATGGATAATTAAATTTTATGTTATTTTCATAATCCTTTAAAATACATTTTCTATATGTATAAGGTTTTTTTGAATATATTACGGTAAGGAAAATTTACAATATTTTTCAAATGGAAATCTTCAAATTTCATAATTTTATGTACATAAAAACACATATATGCATTTAAATATATAAAATTAAAACAATATTGTCGAGAGGTATTTATGAATATTATAAAGCTAATCAATTATAACTTTGGAAGATAAGGTATTTTTTAGCTAGCTGTGTTCTGCTATGTTCAGATGAATTAATTTAATATTTAATCAGGGGGTTGAATTAACGTAATAAATATATGAACGAGAATCTATTAAATATTTACGATTATAAGATAATCGAGAAAAAATATTTGAAATCACGACATTTTGGCAATTGGTCATCAAATTTTTTTTTTCAAGAACTTTTTTTGTGAAATCATAGAATATTAGAATGTTGCTATGTTTCTGTACTCTATATATATCAAGTAAAATCATTTGTTTGCTTTAAATTTAATTTTTACACTGATTGGGTGAGTTCTATTTTGTTTACATAATATAAGAACAATATTTTTAAAGTTAAACTTCGTACTGATCAATTTTGTTTGCATATAGGATAAAAGTAAAGCCGCTTCATTACGTAATAAAACAAAAATTGTTTATTTTAATATTTGTATACAACAAAAATATTCATTTTAAATTACCTGAAAACTATTTAACCAAAATATGTATGTGATATAAATGAAAATTCAATAATAAATAAATTGCATTTAATATTAAATTTATATTTTAACTTTATGCATCATATAAATGAATTTTGAATCAATAAATTTTCTTATATATACGATGATAATTTGATTTTACCTTATTCGATATGAATTGATTCAATATCCCAATAATAAATTGCGTATAATATAATTTAATATATATAATAATATAATAATATAATTTTTTTTTAATATAAATTTACCTTAAAGTTTGAATTTATATTATTTCAATTTTGTATATACAAATCGGTTTGAAAATTAATATGTCAACGATCAATGTGGAAAAATACGTTTCATAAATGTTTTCCATTTATTAAAATGAATGTTATATACCAATGCGATTGTATATTTAATATTATATTAAAAATTATATTAAAATATTTAGCCAATGTTTTGAATCCTTTTTAGATATATATTTGCATTTTGTATTTACGCAATAACTTTAATATATTCGACTATAATACCTTTAATCGCCGTTTAATACAATAATATGTAAATCTGTTGAATATATAATGTATAAACACATTTTGGTGCGATACTCAATGTTTCGAACAGAATTTGAAAATACTATATATATTATTAAACAATTCAGTATATTAAAATCTAATTTAAAAACTTGTATATGATGGGTTTATTATAAATAAATCACTTCAAGCTTTTTTTATACAGATTATAATCATCAAATTTATTTATTACATTTTGTATAATGTTTTTGTGTATTTAATGATGTGTATGTTTTAATAATAATAAATAATAATAATAATAATAATCATAAAATGTAACCAACTAAAACTATATATAATATAGTTTTCTTCAAGTATATAATAATATATTTTTATGTCATGTTTTTTTTATGCTTTTTATATATACTTGAAGCAAATTGAAAAGTCATTTTTTGTATTTATATTTATGCAAATATGTTTATGAATTATTTCTCTCTGCATATATATAATAAATATAAATAATATTTTGTAATAATAAACATATTTCATAAACTTGTATATATACATGTAATATATAAATTGTATTCATTTTATTCTATTATATATATTATTATACAAGCAAATTAAATATAAAATAATACACACATCAGTTGTACAATTTTCCATGTTATTTATATTATTTGGTATATTAATACATTACTATTATATTTTAAGGGCTATATATACGCGTCTAGGAATGCATGGTATTGTATTAACCGTAACTTCGAAACGAAAATAATACCAATATTTTGAATATTGTATATAATTCAGAGTAATATTTTGAATATTGTATATAATGTAATGCTTCAAAATATTTTTTCGTTCAAAAGTAATTTTTTCCACAGTAAACGAAATTTTTCCAGATTTTAACAGATTCATTTCATTTAAAAGTTCAAAAAAATTATGATTTGTGCCCAAACAGCAGATATTATTTTAATATTTGTGTTATTTTTACCAATCAAACTTTATAACTTCAATACACAATTGAAATACAAAAGTCCAAAAATATTAATGTAGTTTTTTTATAATATAAATGTTATATGTCTCCCAATTTCCAATTAATTGCTTATAACTCTTTTGCTTAAATTTTATATTATAATATACATAAATCACTCAATAACCAGAATTACATTCATGCAATAGTTTATTTAACACTTTTGTATATTGTATTTCGATTATCCATTTTTTTTTATTTATAGCTATGTAGACATTTTTACGGTATTAAATATCTATTGTTCTCAATATATATATATTATGATAGTATTTATTAGATCATATACTCGTATATTCTTGGAATAAATATGTAAACAAAAAAGAAAATATATATATAATATAAAATATAAATATATTATTTATGAGATCAATAAATTTTCTTATCATATATTCAAAAAAAAAAAAAAATAAATAAATAAAATTGTGTTTGGTATATAAAAATGTATATCAAAATACACTTTTCTTCCACTTCATTTATTTCTCATACATTGTATTGTACCATTGTACATATGTATAGAAAGTATTAAATGCCATTACTAAATATACTATATCGTTATATGAATATACATACATATAAATATTTATATTTACTTGTTCTTCAGTCTATCTTCCGAATACATTATTTCATAATATCTATATATCATCATCCCGCAATAAGTATATATAGAGTATATGAATGAATATGAGTCCTTTTTTTTGCGGTCCGTTTATTTGTAATACTCTAGAATTTTTATATTGAAAATATTACGTAAATATATATATGGATAAATACAGGACATTGGGTATCGATAAATATATATATATATATATATATGAGTATACAAAATAATATGATGATAGCTTAATCTGTATATAGATATTTTTATTTAATAAATATAATATCGCATATATCGCATATGCAATTTTAAATATAATATATGAAAAAATATTATTAATGGATATATAAATATTATATAAAAAATATTTATAAATAATGTTTTAAACTATTTTATACAAAACATTTATAGCCAATGTATAAATTATCAATATTTATATATTTAATTTGATTATGGTTTAATGAATTTATATTATAAATAATTTATGATGAACCATCATATCGCTAAATATATAGTAGTTTAAATATTATTCAATTAATTCAAACCTTAATTATTTATATGCTTTTATTATATTAAATATCATAAAAAATATAAAAATTATAATAGATTTTGTTTTGAAATTTTGTTTTTTATGAACATTTTGTTTAAATTTTGGTTCAAAATTACCCTATATAGGACTAATAAATGCCCTTTGATTATATAGTAAATTTAGGTAAATTTTTACAAGAATATAATTCTCTTATGTATTCTTTATATAGAAAATGTTTGTCAATTATTCGTTAAGTACAATATATATATTTAATCAATATTTAGTTACTTAAAATATAATCAAATGAATATATCAACACCCAATTATTTAATATTACATGCCTGCAGTAATATATGACATATGACAAATTCAAATATATATTCATTTGTATATCTTTCCGACGATATTATCAACAGTTGTGTATATAGTTTAAAAATATTCGAAACATATAATATATTTATACCGACATTCAATCTGTGTTATCTTTTATAGGTATATATTGAATGAAAAATTTAATGATGTTTTTACTTTGTGATTTTCAGTAGCATTATTTTTTCTTATATCTTAACCTTATATAAAATGTATCTTATCAGTTCAATAACATTACATTATACATTACAATGAATAAGTAAAGAAATATGTATATTTTCTTTTTTTTATTTGGAAATTTATTGCGAGGTCTTTTTTAAAATAGACACAACTTTTATATTTTTTTTTTATAGAAACCCTAGAAATATTTTATAGAAATATTCTGAATAATACATTTTTTTTTAAATATAAATGTTATATAGATAATGAATCAAAATAGAAAAATTACTAACAAATTACAATTCGAATAGAAAAACAATGTCAATAGTAATAATAATAGAAATAATAAAAATAATTGTGCGAAATGAATTATTATCAAATAAAATTTATAAAATTGATATATTGATATATAGATATTTTAATTATCATGTTAATTTTTATCAAAGATATTAATTTTTTAATTTACCTTGATGAAGTATATGAACCTTATTCAATTGTTGAATTGTCATTACAATCAAAGTTAAAAAAATTTTTTAAAATTGTGTCTGTTTTTTAATGATAATCATATAGTATAAATAACGTATACAACCATCCATTTTATTAGTAACTTGCTTTTATAATGATGCGTATATATGTAAGATAAAATAATTATTCGATTTGATTTTTAATAAATTATTTGTGATATAAAATAGATAATTTTAATTAATTAAAGAAATTCTTTGTCATCATAAAAAACAAAAATGTTTATCAATGAATGACTAATATATTTTTTAATTTATATTTGAACTGCAATAAAACGGACGGAGAGTTGTATTTTATTTTAAATATTAAAATATTTATTGTAAAATCTAAAAAAAAAAAATATTAATACTATCATAATAAATTAAATTAAATTTTATTTTATCAACAATCAATCTTTTATCATATATACTCAATCACAGTCATACATATTCATACAAATACTTATAATATACAGAAATAAATATAAATCATTTTTATTTTTACACAATCATATATCACTAATATCCTTGCATAATTGATAAATGTTGTACGGCACCGCATCCCACGGTATTATGCATAAAATCGGGAAAATTACTTTCTAATACTCGCATACGTTTACGTTTATAATCGGTTAATGCATGTGTGGCCAATTGACATGTTTGACAACGATAAACAACATGGAAATTTTCTTTATCATAATTGTTATTCGTATCCCAACGATATACGTCAGATTCACCCTCATTACGGAAAAATATTGACGAACCCATATCTGTACCAATAATTACTTGTTTACTTGGTTTCAATCCACAATCTATATAAATACAATTGGAAATTGGACAGTGTCAGACATGTGTTGAAAAAAAAAAATATTAAAAATAACTTTATTTATACAGTGATGTTCGGTAAAATAGGTGTAAAGCAATTTTAATGTATTTTGATTAATTTCAAATACCAATATCTATTTGTGAATCATGCCATCCATACGACAATTTAGTACTTTGTTTACCTTTATTTATCACATGAAAAGAAAGAGATAAAAAATGTTGTCCTTCGTATTTCTGGGAAATTAGCTATGAACATGCTGTTCGGTAAAATAGGTGCGGACTATGTTAATTGTGGTTTATTTAGTTTTTGCGAATAAATTACATATATTGGTGGTGAGTTTGTGAATTTTTAAATAAATTTTAGGTAAAGTAGTGATTTAAATTTAATTTTTGAAACATTCCGGATTAAATAAATACATATTTCTAAGTCACAATGGGTAGAAGTGCACATTGTACGGTATTTGAATGGCAACGTATAAAGGATCTAAGAGCATCCGGGCTAACATATAAAAATATTTCTGAAATTATGAAATGCTCCCAAAATATAATTACCAACGCATTAAAATTCAAATATACCACAGAAAGAAGGGGTAACAAACGTAAAACTAAAAGCAATGACGATCGTAGAGTGGTTGTTGCCACAAAAAAGAGCCCTTTTTATCATCCAGGGAACTTGTAAGAGAGCTTGATCTAAGCATTTCATCAAGCACGGTATGAAAAAGGTTAATAGCATCAAATTTATAGGGGCGACTAGCTAGACAAGCACCAATGCATACAGCGAAACACATTAAACACCGTTTAAAATTCGCACATGTACATCGTGATTGGTCAGGTGATAATGATATTAAAAAGTGACGACATATTCTTTATTCTGATGAAACCAATATAAATTTACATGGATCAGATGGCAAATTACATGTTAGACGAAGACCAAATTCAGAATTTTTACCGCAAAACACAAAAAAAACCATTAAGCATGGAGGTGGTAGTTTAATGATATGTTTTGGTATCATCATGGTATGGAGTTGGTCCTATATATTTAGGTCAAAAATATCCAATGGATGAACAGGAATATATAAGGATACTTTTAATCGAAATGTTGCCATACGCAAAAGAAAACATGCCTATTATATGGTCATATCAGCAAGATAACGACCCAAAACATACGGCTAATAAAGCATCGGTTTGGTTTCCACAAAATAATGGGAACAAAATAGAATGGCCGACACAATCACCCGACTTGAATCCGATTAAAAACTTGTGGAAGCACGTATAAACATCAGTTGCAACAAAACGGCTCAAAAAACAAAGTAGAACGGGGGAAAGATATTGTAAAAGTTTGGAAGCGATTTCTATAGAAAGGTGCCAAAAATTGGTGCAGTTCATGCTAAATCGATGTGAGGCAGTAATTTAAAATAAGGGACATGCGACAAAATATTAAATCATAAATGGTATGTACGCGAAATACTTAGATTTTATTTAATATTGTGGACATTTAATACTTTTTCTTGTGTTTTTGGTAGAACAAAATATATCGCACCTATTTTACCGAACAGCATATTCCTAGCTAATTTCCCAGAAATACGAATGACAACATTTTTTATCTCATTCTTTTCATGTGATAAATAAAGGTAAACAAAGTACTAAATTGTCGTATGGATGGCATGATTCACAAATAGATATTGGTATTTGAAATTAATCAAAATATATTAAAATTGCTTTACACCTATTTTACCGAACATCACTGTATATACCTGTAACTTTTCCATGTGAATGTCCATTACGTAAATATTCAGCTTTTATACTAAACATATGCTTTGAACTTAAATAGGTAAAGTATAAATGGGTGGTGCCACACGATTTTCGTACTAATGCCAAATAGAGTACATCACGTTTGGCACATCCATGGGTAACGGCTTTCGGTAATATTACACGAAATCCACGTGATGCCTTTGCATCATAGACGATAATCGAACGTGTCGCCGCATCACTTACGTACACATAACAACGTCCATCATTGGCATAATCAACAACCAAATATTGTAAACGTGATGTATTTGTACATAATTCCTCTAAATCAATTGATTTTAAAACTTTTCCAGTTTTTACACTAAACGCTACGATTTTCGGTGGACATTTTTTTATCGGTTGTTCTAATGTATTTACAATGCCAATATCTAATACCCATAAAATACCATATGAATCTAAATAGATGTCGACCACCGATTGTAGCGATTCACAATTTCCCTCTTCTTGCATCGTCCAACCGGGAAACGGTTGTAATGTCGTATGACAAGCACCTTTTTTTAATTTGGTTCGTACTAATGTTGCCGGTACACCTGGTTTATACCGAGGTAATGCCAAATAAACATCATCATTGTGTATTTGAGCACGTGTTGCAATCACATGTTTACTTATATATTTTCCAGCATGTTTATAAATGGATTTTGTCGATGAACATGGCCAATCAAATGAACCGCCTGTCCATTGTAAACACGGTTGAACTGGTTCAATGGCCGTTTTCAATGATGGATCGGCGAGCGCCAGTGATTTTGGAAAAATTCCATTAATTGTTTTAATTATGAATAGCCAATTTAATGCTATTATAATGAATGTATTCCGTGCCTGCGATTATATAACAATAATTATTAAAATACTTTATTATTTAAAAATAACAGATTCAAATTTAGTATATATTAAAAACGAAATTTATTCATTTATAAATTATTTAAAAAATTTTAAATATTCTATATATATATTTAAAAATGTACTTACTTTAAACATTTCTTTTTATTATACTCTTATAAATGTTCTTATTTCTATATACTATTGTGTTTATTATATATATACGAATATGTTTGAATTGCGAAACAAATTTAAATTTATATGAAATTTTTTTTTTAATATACCTGTGAAAATTTGTCAATTTCACAGTTGCACACCAAATTTAAAACTTAAAGTTAAATATAAGTTTTTCTTTTGAACAAGAAAAATGCATTACATTCAGTTTTATATAATTTTTTTTTTATGCAATGTTATATAACCGCGAGTGACATTCAAATATATGTATTAACATAAACTATATATAATATATATATATATAAATAAAAAAAATTAAGCTGACATTAACAGAATTTTGTTCATTGACCACACACCGCATCATATTAACCGAACTAAACAAAATTTTATTATCGCATAAATGTTTTATTATTGTTATTTTTATTTTTCTCAAACATTTATTTCATTATTCAATTACAAATTTTTACATACATAGACTTTAAAATTGAATAATACTTGAACTTTATATAATTATATATAACAACAAATTAATTTTTTTTTATATAAAACAACTAAAATATATTTAAAATAAAGAATTTTGAGTTAATAATGCAGTAATAATTTTTATTAACTATAAACTTATACAAAACTATATAAATATAGGAAAAATATATGCTTGAAATTCAGAAACGAAAATAATAGCGAAAACTGTTTCTTATCTTCCTTATATAAGATACGACCTTAAAATTTTGTCAGCATTTTTTTCAAATTTCGATGTTTGTATATACGGAGAGCATTTATAATAAATTAATTCCACAGAAAACCCTTACAATGACTTGTAATTATGTTTTGTATAAAGATTTATTTAAAATTATGGTATACGCATTTTATTATTTATTAATCCATTTCAATATATACTCAGTTGTTATTAAGATAATATAAATTTATCCGATAATATAAAGTGTTTATTGCTGTATGATGAATGTCGCATGCAACCCACTTATATTTCCCATATATACATATATGAATTATTGATTTAATTTATATATTCAAGAGCACTCTATATTTCAATCAATCCATGTATTTTGTTTTTAAATTTGTAAATTGAAAATTTTAATTTAATTATGCAGTTCAAAAAGGAAGCATTATTAAAGTGCACAAACGTATATATATATCGCATATATATACGTTTGTGCACTTTAATTTGTGCGCTTGAATGAAGCCTTATTTATGGATATATACTTTGAATATTTTCGTTTCATCAACACAAAAAGAGCAGAAATAAAAACAAGATTTAATTAATTTTAATACAATATTCATTTAATACAATTATTTTATACAACACCGTCCCATACATATACAAAATATGTGTTCAAATATGAAAAAGATCTCTATATATAAATATATAAAGTATATTCAGATTTTTGTTCATTAAATTGTCCTGTGGTTATGCGTCTTAAAACTATCTATCTCTATATATTTTCTATTTAAGTATATATTTATATTTTTTTTTATATATATCTCTTATATTTTATTTAATATAAAAATGTGTATATATCTTCATAAAATTATGTTTATATTGTAGATATACAAAGATATACAAATTAAATGTATTATTTTTCATAATAAAAATAATCAAGAAATGCAAAAAAAAAACAGAAAATTTGTTACATTTATTCAAAGAAAATGTACATATATAACATAAATATATGTATATACAGATAACATCCATGTACAAATAAATTTATCTTATTAGGGATGAGGGATGATAATTATATTAAAATGAATGACAATGATATAGAAATATAACCAAAAAAAAAACATAAGTAAAGTTTTTCCCATTTGGCTTTACCATAATATATATATTTTTCTTTGTAAATTTTTCCTTTCTTTATTTTTCTCTGACCAAAATTAATTATATATAATATTTAACAAAAAAAAAAATTTTAAAAATAATACAGTTGATTATTTATAATCTCTATATAATTAACTTGAGATATATAAAATAAATTTATTTTTACAAATGCAAATCCTTATACTTAATGTAGCACACATTTAATAATAACAATTTAATACAAAAATTCTTGGATTTTTTTTGCGATTTTCTGACAATTTGTAGAAATATTTTGTTTTATTAAAAAAACCCAAAGCTGCATTTTTGTTAAATAAATCAATAGAAAAATTTACTTTCCACTATCAGGGATAATGGAAAAAAATGGTTTATGATTTTTTTTTTTGGAAAACAACGCAATGATCCTTTCTATAAGTTATTATATGTGTGAGATTATTTAAATTAATTTTCATTGTATATTTTTTGTCAACCCTATTCGAAAAAACATTAAAATATTAATTCCGTGAAATCTTTTTTATTCAAAATATCCTATTTAACTTTTTGTACATATAAAAGAAATTTTATGAAAAAAAGGACATTTTTTATTCTGAATAAATAAAATTATAAAACTTATATATACAATATACATATATATAAGAACATTTGTCAAATATATAATTTACACCTTGAATCCTCCTTCATATACCTTTAAGTATATTATATATATAATTTACATATTATTGAATGAAATATTAATATCAATTTTCATGAAAATTATGCCATTGTGATTATTATTATTATTATTTAAATATACCTTTCTTTTTTTATATACCTTCAAAAAATAATTTCTTATATTAATTTTTTAACACTTGGATTTATTTTTTGTTTTGTTCTTCGTCAAATTAAAACTCATATACAAATTGTTTTATGTAAATTTTAATTGTTTTGTATCATATCATATATAATGAAATACAAAAAGGAAAGATGTTTTGAAATTATAATATTCTAACGCAATGCATAAATTATTCATTCATAATGCGAATCTGTGTATATATGTATAATAAACATTTTTAAGTTTTTATTTTTTGTATATATACACTTTTCATTTCATATACAAATATCTGTGAAGAATTAATGGATTTTCATTTGATCCTGTCTATCCGGGTTATGATGATGATTATATGTGAAAGAGATAAGAGATGCTATGTATTCATTATATAAAATTATTTATGATATTTCTTACTTAAATATAATCCTTATATTTCTAAATGTTTAATGATAATGTTTTATATCAAAGACATGATATTATATATGGTTTACATTTAAAAACAAATCTTAAATATATTTGACTTCTTAAAGACTTCAGATTAATTGTTTTGTATTGAAATATAATAAATGATTTAAATTAGAATTTGGGCTAATGAATTTCAATAGTATAAATCTGCTTTCCTCAAATCTTTTCCATATATACAGATCAACAAATGAAACCCTTACAGTTTTTACATATGTAGATGCAGTACAGTTGAATGACCAAAATATATGTGCATTTTAATTAAAAATAAATATATCTTTTATATTGTTGTATTGGACATCTTTAAATACATATATATATATTTTATAAATTAATATAGCCATTAGTTTAACATGAAATGTATATATGGATATGCGAAAGTTGAAAAACAGGTCAAGCTGTACTATATAAAGAAATTATATATATGCTTAGAATTGTATATGGTAATACATACTTTATTAAGAGAATCATTTAAAAAAAATATATATATACAAAGCTGCATATATAACGATGTATATTAAGTACATAAATATATAAGAAAAGTAAATTTATTTTCCCTTAGTGAGCATTAACTATATTATACATCTATTACTGTATATAGTAGTATATATGTATATAGTATTTACTATATTAATGTTTAAGACATTTTCTTCTATAAATACTCGTATATGTTTTAAGAGGCACGTATATATTGAAATAATTTCAGTTAAAGTATATTTGAAAATTATTCTGAAAATTAAATGCTATGTCAATAACTTAAACACGAACATTATACATATATACATATTATGTTCAGGATTTCATTTTATAGTTATTTTATATATACACATATGTGAAAAACAGTTTTCCAAATATACATATAAAAAACAGATTCATTTCATTTATCACACAGTCATATAGAACATTTTATATATGTGTCACAGCAGATATTCAATGTGTAACCACATATTAATTAATCGTAAACAAAAGCACACAACGATTTGCTGAATACATTCATTTATTAAAAATAACGAGTCATAAACTTAATATATTATGAATTATAACATATATATGCAATTTCTTTAAAAATATAACCTTTCTTCAATTCAGTATTAATGTAACACATACAAAATATTTATATAAAATAAATGTTATTATGACTACAATGGCAAAAAATAAAATATTATTATGTTAATTTTTTTTTTCTTTATATACATATATATGAAAATAATAAACAATTCATTATCAATGAAAAACTTATATTATTAAAATATAATTCATTTACATATACAAAACAGAAATGCAATGAAAATATTTATAAAATTCTTAATATTTTTATTTATATGGAAATAAAAACATAGAAAATAAATGTTGAATTTTCACCTTGAATATAAATGTTTTAAAAAGAAGTTAAATATTTTACCTTTTCACTTCCATAACGTAAATATAGTAAAACAGAAGTATTTAAAAAATTGTTACTTTATAAAAAAAAAATGTTTGTTCATTAAACATTTATCTATTTGAATAAAAAAGAATTATAAAATAAAAATTTTTATTTAAAATATTGAATTAAAATCATATAATTCATAAGTTAATTTTGTAAATGTGCGTGTGTTAATATTATAAATATAATAATTTTTGTTACATTTAAATCGAATTAAATCGAATAAGTTTTAGTAATGTTTTAATTTGTATTTTTCAAATTTTACATATTACAGGTAAGTTAATTTTATTTTGTAATTTTATAATCGTTAATAGTTTTTCTGCGTTACTCTAACTGCACGTCTATATAATTAACATTTCAATTCTAATTGTAAAACGTTTCATCAAATCGGAAAAATCCATTCAGATAAATTCATCAAATAACAATTAGTTTTACGAACCAATTCTATTATCAATAGTACTTTTTTTTTTAAATAAAATTTTTAATTATCAAATATCAACACAGAATTTACTTAATTAGTTTTATGAATTTTTTTTTTGTTTAACAAAAAATGGCAATTTTATCTTAATCTTTGTTATATTCGACTTATACATATATTTATGTCATTTAAAATCTAAAAATTATGCCAATTACGTGACTTTGTTATCTTATATTAAAACTTTATACTTCCCGATAGTATATATAATGTAAATATACAAATAGAACAAAGTTAATACAACGTTTTTTTTTATATACCTTTAGTATTTTATTCCATAAATTAAAATGGAAAGTTTTCTATTTACAATTGAAAGTAACGAACAACTCTTATAAAAATCAAATAAAAAAAAAACTAAAAGGTAAATATTTTCACTTTAAATAAATTATTATCATGTTAGAACAATAATAGATGATTTTAAACTGATATAGTTATATATACAAATAAATACACACGGATCGATTGTTTAACAAAAAAATCCCTTTTATTTTATTTTATTTTATTTTATATATACCTATTTATATAAAAATTCCATAAACGAATGAGGTATATAATTTATATATATATATACTGTTTGCAATATTCCCATTTTGTGACCTTATACGTGCCTTTTACAACTTACCATCATAAATAAATATATAAGGATAGTTAGATATAGATTCAAAATACATATAGATCTATACAAGCGGTTTACCTACATCATTAGTCTCAAATTGTATATTGTATGCAAAAATATTTTACATAGACATTAATTTTATAAACTTTAAGTTAACTGTTATAAAGTTCATATCGTATATAAATAATATAAAATGAATACGTTTTTTTTTTAAATTGTTATCCCATTACTTGAATTTTATATATTGAGTGTTATATTTCGGAAAAATGTAAATATTGTGATAAAAGTAGAATTGATGTCCTTCTTGAATCTGTCCAAGAACATAGTCTATATGAAAACTGAAAGACTATATACATTATATACCGTATACCGCTATTAATAAAAATTTCAATTCAATTTGAAGGTTTATTATATATAAAATCATTTATATTATTTTACATTTTATAGGTATTTCAACGAAAAAAATAAAAAACTACGTAAAAAAATCTATTTGTTTGAACACAGTTTGTTAATATAAACAAACCAACAATAAAAAAATGATTTATAAATCATTATTAATATTTGTATGTGTATGTATTGTTGAAATATTATCACATTGTGATAAATCACTGTTACCTGAATTAACGTACCGTTTAAATGGTAACAATTTAGAATGGCCATGTCAATCGACAAAAAATATCTATACAACAACGGGTCGGTATATTGCAAAAAATGTAATTGCAACACGTGCTCAAATCTATCAAGATGAATTTATTTTAGCATTACCACGATATAAATCAGGGGTTCCGTTTACATTGGGTCGTATTAAAAGTAAACGAGGACAGTGTCAATCATCAATTGAACCATATCCATTTTGGTCAATGCAAGAGGAAGGCAATTGTGATGCAATGCAATCCGTTGTTGATATATTCATTGATAAACAGGTACGTTATCAAATTAATTATATTTTTTTTCTATAATTTAATTTAACAAATAAAAATTTTATTTTAACATATAGCAAATTTTATGGGTATTAGACGTTGGCATTGTCAACACCTTAATGCAACCGATTAAACGATGTAACCCAAAAGTGATTGCAATTGATTTAAAAACTGATAAAACATTAAAAATCATTGATTTATCAAATTTAGTTAGTGCAAAATCTCGATTACAATATATTGCCGTTGATTATGATGTGCATGGACGTGCCTATGTGTAAGTATTGCCTATATATTTATATTCTCATATGGTCATATTTACCGATTTCCAAACAACTCTTCAAAACAATTCTTTATAACGATCTTAATATTAATCACTTCGCGTATTCAAGCAATCAAAAAAAATTCATAAAATTTATAAAAAATTTATAAATTTATAAATTTTATAAATTTATAAAATAACCTATATACAATTACCATGTACAATTTGGTTTAATCAAACCGAAAGATAATGACTTTTTGTATCCAATGACTGATTAATTATTTATTTATTTTTTAAATATTTCAATTATTTGTTAAATTGGTAAATTTCGCTTCTCGAATTTATAAATTTCAAAATAATATATTTATTAAAAAGAAAACAATTCATTATTATTTCTTGATTCTATATTTATTTATACAATTAAGTAAATATTTTTAGAGCATTTTTTTTTTTATATAATTTAAATTCAAATATTTTCCGGGATCATTATATACATATATTTATTCATCGTCAAATATGTAACTTTTTTTTTTATTTACATTTGTTAAAATGTAATATTAATTTACATTTAATTTAAAATTAAATTAATATACATATACCAAACCAAATATAAAATCTGATTTTTTGTTTTTTTTATATAAATATCGAATAATATTTTTATATATTATTTTTTTTTTTTTTTGCGTTTTGTTTTAATCAAAATAATTTGTTTTGGCCAATTTTCAATTTAAATATAAATTGTGAAAATAGTGTAAGTCAAAAACAAAAACATGTACCTGCAAGGCAAATGAAGTGAAAATATATTTTTCGTGTTCAAAAGTTTTCTTTTATATATATATGAAAATTTATTTTTCACATCACCATCAACCTGTTACTTTTTAAATATACTGTTATTATTATAGACTCTGTTGCGCGCTACGATAAACGAATATCACTGAATATATTCTATATAAACAATGTTTTTTTTTTATTATGTATATATCATCATGCATGAATATTAAATATGTTGTATATAATATCGGAAAATTCATGTTAATTTAAATTATTATTTATATATACTCGAATATATAATCACTAGAACCATGTATATATATGTTTTTTGATCATTAAGTTATAAATTATGAAAATGAATTTGTATAACGTTTGTATTTTATAAAACTAAAAAAAAAAAAAAAAAAACTGAACTGAATCACATCTCATATATAAGTATATAAATTGCGTTTTAAATATATACAATTTAATTATATTTGCTGTATATTATTATATATATAGGAAACTGTGAAACGATTATTATTATTATTAATTTATGGAAATTACCAATGCTTCTTTCTTTCTATATATAAAATGTGCATTTTCTATATGTATTTTTAAAATGTGCAAACAATTCTATATAATTATATATATATATATATATATAGTGTTGTGTTTAATTAAATGAAACCATTTTCTGACACAGCAAAAACAATGTGTTATATATATATGTATTGTAATAAGAAATGTCTTAGAAAATTGAATTGTATATATAAATAATTTTATCTAAATGATTTGCCGTATAAAATATACATAAATATAGGAAAAACCATTGAACTATTTGTTCTATTTAGAATTTTCTAATTATAATATAGATTTTTTGCAGATATAGCATTTTGCCAAATAAAATTTTTTAATCAACATTTTATCACAGCGTTGCATATTGCTGCGGTTTATTTTAATTTGATATTTCACGTACTCTAACAATAATTTTTTTTCTTAACATTCTAAAAAATAGTAAACATTTAATAATCTACATTTTTTTTTTTAAAATATACAACCATTTTGATAAATTTTGATTTATATTTTATTATATATATATATACAGGTACATAACGGATGCTGGAACACGTACAATATTAGTACATAATTGTGGTGAAAATAAAAGTCATCGTGTTGTATTACCCGGTGCTGTTACAGCTGGAAGTAAAACAAATGATGTATTGTATATGGTATTAATACGTAAATCATGTGGAACAAATATAATATATTTTACGTATTTGGGTTCGTCACGATTGTTTTCCATTAAAACGGAATATTTACGTAAAGGTGTTGGTTCGGGTGCGGTCATTGATGTTGGTCCAATACCAAAAGGAAAATCAATTGTACTATTGGGCACCGACAATGGTTCATCATTATTTTTACGTTATAAGGGTCAAAGTTGTATATATCTGTGGAATACCGAAACATGTTTTAAGGAGAGTAATTTCTTAGAGGTACAGAAAGGTGGGGAATGTCGTTTATCAACACAGGTGTTACCCGGTCATAAACGGTATATGTGGACAATGGAAAGTAATTTTCATGATTATATCCAAAATACGGTGGGTTGTCATGGGGCTTCAGTTGTATTACATCCCGTTGTACGTGAATGTAAAGATTAAGAGTTTTTTTTCGTTTTTTCGTTATATAAGATAATAGTTGTATATATAGAGAATAAAATGTATAAGTGATAATTTTTATGGTATTTTAATTTAAGATATTTATTATTGTGTGTATGACCTATATAAAAAAATAAGTGATAGTTATATATAGTTTATTAAATAAATATATATTGTATAATATTTGATAATTTATTTATTTTAACAATTTTTTTTTTACTTGGGAGAAAACTGAAAATGTTTTTAGCGATATATAAACTAACCTAACCATATAAGCGATATTCTGAAAGACGCATTTATAATTATTTTATTTCTTAATATTCAATTTTGTTGGGCACCAAACTGAATTTTCAAAGTTTCAAAATTTTCCGGATATTTTTTTAATTAAAACAATGGGTTTTCTTAATTTTTTTTGTTTTTTTTTTATATAATTTAAAAATTCAATCAATTTTTAATATTTAATAAAAGAAAATTTGAAAATCGCTCAATTGGTTCAAAAGATATAATCGCGATTTTCCATTTGATTTCAAGTGAAAAATGAAAATTCAATGAATATATATAACAATATATATATTTCTATGAAATATTAGAAATTAATTGAATTTTCAAATTATTTAAATTAAATTAAAAATTGGAAAAATAAAACCAGGGCCGTAAATAGAAAAACAAATAGTCATAAACATTAACATTTATTTCTGATATTTATTATTCAATATATTTTAGCGTGTATTTGTGTATTGAATTTATCAAACCCATAATCAGAATTTTATGAATTTCAAAGTATTATATATATGATGTATAAATATGTTTTGATTTCATAATATATATATGAGTCATAAATGGTAATATTAATAATAATAATAATAATAATATATAAAAATAATAAAGATTAAATTTGTATAAGTTTCCTTCTCCGTATATACATATAATATATAATAACCAAGGATCAACAAATAATATATAAATAATAATTAATGAATATTTATAAAAAATATATAATTAAATTCTATTTTCTATGCAATTATATATACGTTATACGCAATCATATTTGTAACAAAACAAAACTATATTTAATATATAATTAATTCAATTTTATGTGTGTATATGCAAATTAAATATATAATAAGCAATTTTAAAAACAAAATATAAAAATATAATAATGTATTATACAAAATAAAACGTATACATTGTATATATAATTTACGTAATAGTTTTTATATATTTATTTAAATTATATATTAATTATATAATTTAAAAAAAAAAACAAATAAATGAACCACTATATGGAATCTTATATAAAGAATTGTATATGTGGTGGAGGAAAAATCATATTGTTCGTTATAGAAGATCTACATTAAAAGGTTTTTGTTTTTAAATTATATTAATGAAATCAAAAATCTCAATCATTCTGTTTCGCAATATTTCAAAATATGACTTATATTATAAAAATCACTTTATATACAAATTAAAAATAATCAAATTTTTATAGACAGAATAAATTATTTTTAATCATTTTACTTATTTTTATATCGTAAAGTTTGTATCAGTATATATAGTATATAAATTTAATAAATTAAATTTGAAGCATTTAATCGCAAATATATATACGAACCTTTTAATAAATTATAATTTATGTATATAAGTTAATGTATAAAGAAAATTATTTAATAAATATTTATCAACCCTTATCGATAAACATTCGTTTATAATTGAATATCAATAAATATATCGATTCAATTTTACCTTTTATTTTGTATTCCCAAATAAAAGAAATTTATTTATATATAACCCTTTGTTAATTTATTTATTATATATATATACATAATAACATTATATATAAACAATATACCAACCGAAATTTTATTAGTTTTTTTTGTTTTACTTAACATATAATCAGTAATAAGATATTTTGAACTATATATAACCAAATTACAAATAAATATTATTTAACAATTTGACCGTACAGTTTCACCAACAACAATATACCATTATCATTGGTACTACCGTACTACATACATTTATTCTATATATACACAATACAAAAAGATATCCTCCCGCATATAATATAAATAGATAAAATATTATCTTTATTTATATGTATTATTTAGATGTACCTAAAATATACTGGACTAAGCTGAGATTATTTTATACCTTTCATTTCCGTATTTTCTTATTTCATTGTTATTTTTTAATATATATATTATATATATATATGGAAAATATATAAATATATTTATCCTTGATATTCAAGTTGTGTACGTTTTATTTGTTTAGAACTATAAGATATAATTTCATTTATATTATTTTATCTATACACTTTATATCAGCTAGCATTCCAACAGTATACATTCCGATATATATTGAGACACAATAGTAATTCATTAAAGGAATTGTCAATGGTTATAATATATTAATTAATAAATCAATAAATGTTCTATATACAGAAATTGAAGTGATTCGATTATCATGAGACACAGGACCTTGAAATTTTTGCGTCCTGTTTAAGTTATGTAATAAGATAGTCTGTTTCCTATATATAGACAATTATAGAGCACTCACCCAATAAAGAGGTCAGAAAAGAGGCATCTCCATTATATACCGAATTACAGGCAAAATTGTACAGATCCAAAAAATAATAATTAACAAATACTACTTCTAAATGTTAGTCTGTTGTACCTTAAGGATAAATCTAAAGTATAAAGTTCAATAACTTTCTTATTCTTCAGGGTAATTTAACCAGACTAAAGTTACAATTTCTGATCACTTCTTATACCTTTCAGTTTTAATTATTAGTAGTAATTCTATCCCTTACCCATTACTCATAAATGTTTTTGGCCATAACTCATAAACCAATAATGGCGATGAATCGGGCTGAAAATTTTCATACTTATAGATTATCAAAAACAAAAACATCAATACGGTGGAAATTACGTTATTATTAAATTATATATACCAAACGGAATGCACCGTACATAATGTAGTTGTAGTTTATATCTTTTATATCTTTATTTATTACACATATATGTTATATTTCAGATATTATAAATATTTAAATTAAATGTGTGTGTTTATGTATATATAATTTTTTATCTAAATAATTAAATCTATATTTATTTATCACGCAAATGAATATACCATTTTTGATTTTACATGAATTTAAATATATAATAAAATGAATCGCAGGCTCGTTTTATTTGTTATTGTTACATATTGTATATATAGGAAAAGGAAATATAATAATATGATTTATTTACACATATAATTATATAAGTTCGGGTTCCGTTTCCAATTCGTTAGATTTTTTTGTTAAACATTCAATTTCTAATTTAGGTTTTGATAAGGATTTAGAGCGATTGATTGAAAATTTTGCCAAAAATTTATCATTATGAACTATCTATTTTAGATTAAATTCGGTAAACGGTATATCAATAAAGAAATCTTCTGTTTTGTTTTCAAGACCATATCTACCGTAACAAAATATTTATTTGCATATTTAAATTTGCAAAATCTTTAGCTTTAAGAGGCAAATAAAATATATCTATATATATACATATATAGTAAACTTTTACAACAAACAAATAAATATATATTTTCATAATTTCCTGTATATCACAATTTCATATATATATATATATATATAATTGAATGTAAACTATATAAAATAATAAACCTATATATATAAACATATAAACATATATATATATATAGGTATATAAACTATTTTATATTATGTATAATGTATATATACATATATTATTTGTATCCTTTAGTATATATAATTCGAGATCATATCTATTATTATTATTATTATTATTATTATTATTAAAAATAACTATTATTATATATTATATATACATATAAAGTATTTAATACAAATAACCCTTTTTCATACTTATATATACAATTTATATTATAAAATAATATTTTAAACTTTAAATTTTCATCAACAAAAACA
Organism: Dilophus febrilis; assembly: GCA_958336335.1. Lineage (NCBI taxonomy): Eukaryota > Metazoa > Arthropoda > Insecta > Diptera > Bibionidae > Dilophus > Dilophus febrilis. The sequence goes on along the minus strand of OY284469.1, from coordinate 28,727,120 downwards.
TCTTTCTTCTTGTAAAATGCTATATGGATATGGATCTTATATATCATTTATAAAAATAAATGCTTAAATGGAGTTAAGTATAAAGTAACACTGAGATTGTTCCTTTCTTCGCATTTGTTTACGTATACACACATTATAAATGATGATATTTATTTAATAAAAGTCATAAATTGTATAGTGAACAAACAGACTGTGGTGTGTTTTTGACTTTGAAAAAAAAAAAATGATAAATCTTCATTAAAAAAAAAATTATTTCAGTAAATTTCAAAATTTTAAATGCCATTTGGAATCAGCAGGTATATATTATGAATGCAATAGACAAGATCTACGGGTTAATATATATAAATTATTTATGTAATTTATTGCATATAAACACATATTTTCGCTATGCTTATAGATATACAGCAGTACATTACATCAATGAAAGCGACCCAATGTGAATTGCGATTTGATTTTTTTTTGTGTTTAAAGTATATATGCCCTGAATGAAAAACAATTCAATGAAAAATTTCTGCGATATTACCATAAACTATATATACTATAACAGAAAGAATTTAGATTCTGCGTTTTGGTATATAACAGAAATTTTTATGATATATTTCTGTGAATTATATATAGCGAATTGTTTTCTCTTATAATTAGTTTTATCATTGTAAATATTGTTCTACCCCCAATTTTCAGAAACTTTCAATGCAATAAAATGTATTGGTCCACTTGGAAACTGATTGATTATTAACTCCGCGGAGACCGGAGTATTAAATATAGAAAATGCCCATAAATATTAATAGCAAGTTATCGCGAACCGCGGGTTTACTTTCGATTTTTGTAATATATGTGGATTAAATTTAAATTTAAATGCAGTACAAATTTAAAAGCACATATACAATTGTCCAAGATTTAGTGAAACAAAAATTTTTAATGAAACCACCTAAAGTGCAACTTGGACAATTGTTTGAAAACATATGAGTTATTTTTTCTTACTGCTTTTTAGTTTAAGTTTTTTTTCTCTCATATGTTTGCTTTTATTTTCAAAATTTCATAAATTAATCTACATTGAATTAAAGTGTGACCACCCATAATCACTTAAGTGCATTCAACGCATCATAGGTTCATCACCTGATTAAGTGATTTCGTTACGGGCTCACAGCAATAGAATTCCGAGGTTTTACGGGCGCTAAACCAATTCTGCTGTAGTAACGAACCAAAAAAAAAAACTCCACAAAAAAAAACGGATCCTCAGAATCCGCCATTATTTTTAGGTCCGCATTTTCCAATATAGCTATAAACGTTGTCCGCATTTATTTTTCTCATCCTTTTAGAAACCATTCATTCAATATCAAAAATTCTATTTATTATATGATGGTGAATAATTGTGAAGTCCTTGATAAACTTATAATCGTATATACAATAAGAAAACACTATAATGTATATTACATATTGTAGACTTTAAAATAATATTGTAAAATAAATGTGCTCGTCCAGTTACGCAAACCAAACGGAACAAATAAATAAATTTATATGTTATTTTTAAAGTTTCCAATTTTGATATTTATAATTATAAAGTTTACGTATGTTTATTGATTGTTTATTTTATACATAAATAAATAATTTAAAGGAAAAAAAGAAGTATATTTAGGTTAATGTGAAATAATTTGATTTAATATTTGATAAAAAAATGCATTTGTAGCAAAAAAAATAGAAAAAACATTAATATATATAAAGATATAAACATATGAAATATGAAAATATATAATATAAGAAGTTTTTTCCTATTTTTTAATATTAAAATGCATTGAAAATGATGACCCATATATTGACGCGGTAAATTTATACGATCCGAATATATATATGATTATGTATTTATATTTATTCACATAATAATACAAAAATTTAATTTATAATAAAAACTATAGCAAACTATAACTATATATAGCTAAAAATCAAATTTACATTTTTATCAACATTGATTCAAATAAATATATATATATATATATATAAATAAGAAAAACATAAAAATGATGAAGGATAGAATAAAACATTTTTAATTTGTATATTTATAATACACATAATTATATATTTTTTATAAATTTCTAAATTCATTACAATTCAAATTATTATTTCTATTTATATTCTATATATTCAAATATCAAATTTAATTTTATTTATTAATATACTTGTAAATGAAACTTCGGTTTATTATAATCTATAAATTCATGATTTTTTTTTAAATATTTAATATGACCTTAAATAATATATACTTTAAAATATTTTTCATTATATTTTAAATGTTTTTTTTTCTATAAAATATTTATTAAATGTTCATGAAAAAATAACAGACGTTTTAAAAAAATAATAATAATAAATGTTAGAGATAAATGTTTCAATTATCATCATGTACATATCGAAAAAAAAATGATAATTAATATAACATGAAAAAGGAAGAAACGAATTGAAATTGCATATAAATTCTCTAATTTCTATACATAGATATAAATTTAAGTATATCACATCGTATATATTATTTATATTATATCGGCATGTGTGTTGTTTTTATCCATATATCTCTCTATAGTTAACTATATATTTGCTACTATCCAACACAACGTATATTTAGTAAGCACGTAATTTCAGGTAACTTTAACGATTTGTTTGAAATTTTCAACATAAGCATTTTTTTATATAGAGCTATTTAAATTTAAACATGAGGTTTATTGTAAGCCCCATCCTTCTAACACCCGACAAATTTTCCGAATTTCCGACATTTTTGTTTCTCGTAAATCTCAATTAGTTTTTGGAAGATATCTTGCTTCCGGTTTCAGGATGCATTTTGCCCGGCAGCGTTTTTTTTTTCAGTATTATAGTATGTAAGAAAAATGTTCACCATCACAATACATAATATTTTTTAATATGCATTTGCATTTTAACATCTATATGTACAATGTACTATATTTATTGCTATCCTTACGATATATTATAATGAATCAATAAAATTATACACAAAGCGATGAACGAATGTATACAATTCATGAAATAGACCGAGGTACAATTGAAATATTTAATTGTCCATATATAATTAATATTTAATCACTATTGAATATAAAAAATTTTCTCGTATTGGTTGGATTTTGTTGTGGATAATCAATAAAGAATTCATATAGCAAAAATTCCAGAGATGCGACGCTGTTTTAGGGCATAATTAGATTTTTTTTTTGAATTTTCAATGGATTCAATGAATTTTGAGTTATTATCCTTATATATAATCTAGTTATATATTTAAATAAACCAAATCACACTTCAATTAGAATAGTAAATCGAATATTTAATTTATTTTTAATATACATATAATAAATATTAAAAAAAAAATCTTTTTTTTTATATTTTATCTATGAATGATAATAATTTATCTAAATTAGATAAAATTCTACTTCGTAAATAATTTTAGTTTTTTTTTGTTTGTATGTTCACTTAATGCCATTTATTAGGTTTTATTCCATTCTATTTCCATTTTAATTCAATAAAATCCCATACTGAGGGGTAGTTACTATAAAATAATCAAATCTTTAACAATAACAAAAACCAAAACAAACCGCAACGTGACGTATTTTATTTATAAATCAACAAACAACAAATAATTATTAAAAATATTGAAAATTCGTATTTAAATAATAATTGAAAATAAAGTTTTCTTTATAATAAATAATAATAAAAATATAAATTAACAAATTGAAAGAAGAAAAAACATGGTTCGTGTAAAATATAGGTAAAATATTTTCTTTCTTTTTTTTTGACTGTAGGAATTTTATAAAATTCTGAGGTCGTGAGTTCGAATCCGTACAATTGATTGGATTTTGATTTGATTCACAAACAGAACACAAACTATAATTTCATGGTATAGCCTTAGCTGACCGATGGAATACAAACAATTAAAAGAAGACAAAATAATATTTACAATTTTCAAAAAGGTTAAATAATAATTGTTGCATTTATTAAAATCTTGCAGATACTTAGTCGCCCAAATTGAACCAGACGTTTTAGGAACATATTTAAATATATCGACACAATCAATTTATGAATGTATTATAAATAGGGTACAAAAATTTTATGGTGATTATGGGGTGGCTCTTGTACGTAATGGTTTAAGATGTAAATATTGTAATAAACAAACACGAATAGCTATTATACGAATAAAACATGATCGATATCGATTTGTTGCCAGTGTTTTACCACTTATAAATACGGTAAGATTTTATCATTATATATTTAATAAATATCTTTATTAATTAGAATTTTACCCATTTTCATTCATATAAGATTTTATCACATTCAATACGATTTAAAACATTATATAAGGGTGCAACAATAATGCAATGTGATAAATTTATAATAAAATATCATCAACAAAGTATTGATCATGAAATTGGCAATATTGAATCGGCTGCTGAACGGCATAAATTTATCAAAAATATTAACGAATTCAAAACAATTAAATAAAGTAAATATATATGTTTTTTATTACAAATAAAATTATTATATATATTTTAATAAGAATTTTTCATTATACTTTTATAAATTTGTTGATCTAATAACATTCTACGAAATACTTTATATTTTCTCTGATGATATCCAATACAATTTATTTTTGGTTGTCGTACAGTTCCTTTTCCACTCATTGCTTTTGCAGCACTCTATATATAAATTTATATAAGAAGTTATATACAAAAAATAAAACAAAACAAATTTTCATTACAATAAATTACCTCTAAATCTGGATAAATTTTGGCAGCAAATGCACCTAAAATAGCTGCACCTTTTAGTACCATTTCCGTTGATGTGGGAACTAAAACAGGTATTTGACAAACATCAGCGTGCGTTTGTACAAATAATGAATTTTTACTTAATCCACCACAAATCAAGAGAGATGAAAATGGGTCACGACCAAATGATATTAAAGTATCCATAATATGAAGTGTTCCGTACTATTATTTATTTATGTATTATAATATTCATCTCGTTAACGCTTAACAAAATAAAATCACTAAAAATAAAATACACTTACAGCCAATGCCTGGACAAATGCCAAATACATAATTGCTAAATTGTCCTCATCACATGCCATTGTTAATCCACTAATCTACAGGTTCATTCGATCAGCAAACAAACAGAAAATGTATATTAAATATCTAAATAGAAAGGTTAAATTTAAATAATTACGAACCATTCCTTTTAAATTTGAATCGGCAATGGGTGAACGATTTCCATGAAAATCTGGCCATACATGAATATCATTCGTTAGCTCTTGTACATTTGTAATATTTTGTTTTGCACAGATTTTTACCAATAATTCATTTAAATATTCATGAATATGTCTGGCGGTTTTGTTTTTAAATATATAAAGAGTATTATTTCACTTTTTAATTTTAACATAATAAAATTACTTATTTTTTGCATTTCCAACGGCAATTTCATAGGCTGGATGAATTTTAATAATATGTTCCAATAAAATACCCGTGGCACTTTGTCCAGCCTCATGCAAATAATAATCTGGATATAATGCATCTTTATATGGACCCCAAATACCTGTTGCAAATATTTCAGATCCAACACTTAGATGACACGATGATGTACCACAAATTAAGGCTTTATATAATTTTTAATTAATATATATTAATTTTACCATTTTATATGTATATGGATGGATTAATTATTCTATTAATATTTTGTATACCTACCCATTTTACTCATAACATTTTCATCGATATCATTACCGGTACAACCAAATAAACTTAATGCACCAGCATGGGCGTCAATCATTGATGTACCAACGGGTGTATTCGGTAATAATGATAATTCATTGGCTGCCTGTTCTGTTAATCCATCACCAATAGCGGTACCAGGTGCATAAATCTTTTTACCAAGTTTTTCAAAATCATTTTCACACAAATCGACCAAATTAATTTTACGCAGAAAATCTGTAGACCAACAATTTTGCTCAGCATCATATGACCATTTGCAGACCACCGAACATAATGAATTTGTTGCAATTCCCGTGGATTTCCATGTTAGAAAATCGGGTAAATCCATAACGCGACCCATTTTTGACCAACATATTGGTAAATTTTTTTTCAACCATAACAATTTTGGACATTGCATTTCCAATGATATTTTCCCACCAACATATCGTAACAGCTTATGCTTTGTTTCATTTATAAAATTAGCTTCTTCCGTAGCTCTATGATCCATCCATAATATAATATTTTGTTCATTATTACCTAAAAAATATAAAAATAATATGTACATTTTTACATTTAAATAAAAAAAAAAAAATTAAAATAATACCTGTTTTACTGATAGATAGCGGTTGATAATCTTTATCGAATACAACTAATGAACACGTTGCATCAAATCCAATTGATACAATTTCATTTTTATCATAGTTTTCGGTTACATTCTAAATATTTTAAAATTTAATAAAAAATAATACAATACAATACAAAATCAAAATATTATCACTTATATTACTTGAACACATTTACAAACAGCTTTCCAAATGTCATCCGATGATTGCTCATAATAATCTGTTTGTGGATTCCAAGTTGTTATTGATTCAACATGGGTTTTAATTATTTCACCATGACCATTAACTAGAGCTGCCCGAGCACTACCCGTACCCACATCAACTCCAACACAATAAATATCTGGCATAGTGCAGTTTTTTTTAATTTTTATTATTTTAAATATATCCGTAAAATCACACCACCAAAATTTAATACATACACAATGTGTGTGTTTTTATTAACTGTTATTTGACCTCAATTTATTTTTTATTATAACCAATGACAATATAACTATACAACAGAAATTGTATATGAGACTTGTTTTTTTTTGTGTATTTGTTTATTAAAATTGTTTATGTTTTTTTTTATTTTTAAATTGACTATCATTTTTCTTTATTACAATTAATTATATATATATAACAATGTTCTTATCTCAATTTAACAGAATTAGATAAGAGATTATATATTTAAATTTGATCATATCGCATATATACATATGATTTAGTTAAAACGATTATTTTGCATGTGATGCGATTATTTAAATTTAAAATTCACATTAAATGGAATTTAATATAAATTGTTTTATGATCTCGAATTCTATATCAATTCACTTTTAGACTATATAATGAAATAAGATCCAAACTCATATTCATGTCGCGGAGTCTGAATCTGCCAATCTTTTAATGAGTCTGTGTTTTAAGGCAAAAATAATTGGATTATTCAAAAAAGATATTGACTTATATTGGAATTTCATCTATATTAAAGAGCTTGTTCATTCATTATGATGTAATAAATTTCAAATTGAAATCTTAAATTTAAAAAAATCATTCCATTTATTTAATTTAGATTCAATTCAATACGGTTTTGACTGTACTACTTTTTCTATCACACATTATTATTTATTCACACTATTTATATATATTAATATTCTATACAATAAACGCTGCAGCTTTTGTATGAATTTTACCCTTACAAACGGGACATGATAATTTTATTTTAGTTGAACAATCTTCACATAAACAAACATGTCCACATGGTAAACAAATTACCTACAAATTGTAATACAAAATAAAATTGTATTTTATTATTTATGTGTTCAAAGGTTTTTGTGTTTTGCTTACCTCTTTAGGATTTACATAGCAAACGACACAACGTTGATCATCGGTTAACGATTCAATTTGTCGTTGTTTTGTACGTCGTTCCAAACGTGTTTTTTCCAATTGTGCTTTCATTTCACGTTCATTTCGTTCTTGTTTTCTTTTGTTATAATATCGTTTTGCAATTATTCCAATTAATACAAAGGAAATTGCACTGCATACAACAACTTTGAACCTTTTTGTTTTGAACCATAAATTGTTGGAGAAAATTGATTGATTATTATATTGATGATGAATAAAAATTAATAATAATTTTTGTGTGGTAAATTAAAATATATGAATTAAAAGAAGAAATTGTAATTTAAAACCACACTTACATCATTGATGATTTAGCACTTTCAAATTTTTTTATTAATGTATTTCTTGTTGATGTGGTCAAAAGCATTGGTCCTAACTTTGATGTTTGTAATCGTAAATTATTATTACCATCTAATTCTAATTCACCGACAGCTAGTAAAAATTAATTTAATTAAATTACATTGAATTGAAAAAAAAAGAAACACAATTCGCAAAATAAAATTTTTATATATTATATTTTACCTGTTATAAAACTACCATCACGTAAAACTTCCTCTGTTGTTTGTAGTCCACGTTGACGTATACCAGATGCAAAACCAAAAATATGATCAAAAAATGATAAACTTGTTGGTTCATAATGATCATAAACTGTATCTAAATCTAAAAAAAAAATTGAAAAAAAAACGTATTTAATTTTCGATCTCGGTACCAAATCGGATAAAATTTTTTTTTTTTTTAAATACCTAAAATTTCTGCAGATAATCCATCCAGAACTTCAATGCCAATTTTTTTATCACTACTACTTACCATAAATGGTATTTCATTTGATGATACATGTATCAATTTTCTTTGTTCTGTCCAAAAACCAGCAAAACCACGAGCTATGCGATGTTCACTGAAAAAAAAAATCATAACGCGGTACAGGATTAGGTAAAATATTAGTATTATCAGTTTTTTTTTATAACGGTATTTACCTAAGTTTAATAACTTGAAGGACACCGGTAACACTTGGGGATAAAACACTACGAAGTGGAGTACCAATTGGTGTAACTGTTCCACGTAAAACTGCATACGGTATTTTCTTTTCAGGTTGTTTATTAATTTCACTTTTTAAATTTTCATCTATATTCAATTGTGGAGCACACTAAAATAATATTATTTATATTAATCTCTTTCTATTTGAGATTATTATTATTATTATTATTATTATTATGGGAATCACACGGTGTTATTAATACATTTTGGGAAAAATATTTTAGGAGGAAATGGAATCAACAAACAAAAAACTAACCTTTAATGCTTGTACCGTATTTTTGTATTTATAATATTCATGTAAACATAATCCAAGTACGATTACATCAACTCCTAAAGCTATAGATTCATTTAAATATTCCATTTTATTTGGTCAAAACAATTAAAACAAATAAAAAAATCCAATCCAAAATAAGATCAATCCATTTTTGGACAAGATTCAAGATTAAAAAAAAAAAGAAAAACAAACAACAATAAATATTTTTGACAATTATCAAATAAATTTTATTACATATGTAAACTCCTATAAATGTCAATTGTTCAACTTACACTATAAAAACAAACCTTATAATTGACAAAATGAAAAATTTTGAATTCAATTTTACTATTCCACAAAATAATTAAATTGTTTAAATAGAAAAAAATTAAAAATTATAATCTAATTATAAAAATGCACCCTACACAGTAAAACAAATTATGTAAATAAATAGTTTCGAGACTTCCTATATTATTATATAGATTATATTTATACATCTAATAAAATTTTTTGTTTATCCAAATTTTTCAACATTGAATATCGCTTCGACGTGGTTGTTAGTGATTCTTTTAATTTGGTAAATAATTCTTTAAATGTTAGTTTATTCCGTTTACTATAAACATTCAAGTATATACCGATAACCACAATTAAACCCGACCATAAATATCTGAAAATAATTATGTTAAACGAATGGCGGTTAATATATTTAAATTCTTTAAATTTAAATATATATTACAAAAAACCAATTGGTACTCACTGTATACTAAATGGTTTAGTAAAAAATATAAATGATAATGCAATTGTAACTGCTTTACGTGCAGTTGTTACGGTAGCGGCCAATGGGGCACCACATGTACGAACTAATGTTAAAACAAATTGCATTCCCAAATAACCGGATAAACTAAATAGAAATGCAAATCCATATGTTTGGATTGGATACTACAAAACAAAAGAGAAATTTCATTTCATTAAATTGTTAAATAACATGTGCAATGTGCAGCTGAATATAAGCAACAAAAAAAACTCTTACAATTCCACAAAATTCAATGCCATTCATTAAATTCCCCGTTAACAACATTATGATAAACAAATAAATGAATCCAATGCCATATGAATAGAAAACAACTTCATTATTTGGTGCTTTATACTCACGCATTGCTTTCTCTTGAACATTTCCAATGGCCGCATCAAATAGTAATGCTGTTGATATCATTGTAACACCAATTGTATTAAAATTTGGTGATATTTGTGAATCAACCAGCGTGAACATCGTCAATCCAACACACATTGAAATGGCCGCTAAAAAATCAAATGGTCCATGTGGTTTCCGTTGGATTACCATACTACCGATTAGTACCGGTACCAATTTACAACATTTAAATATAACTTGTGTCGGATAATTTAAATAACCTAAACTTGAATTCGATAGACCCATTGTTCCTAATGTCAAAAATGCCAATAATACATACGTACGAATTGGTATTAATCGATCCAATTTGATACCGGTACGTTTACGTTCAAATTTTCTTTCAAAATATCCAAATCCAGTGTAATATCCAAATTGTACAAGTGTTAAAAACCAACCGTACGGTTTAAAACCATCCAATGTAAATATTAACTCTTGCATATATCCATAGATAATGTACAGAACAAATACACCGAGACAACATAATAAAAATTGTGTTGTTTGATTATAATGTGTTAAATTAAAACATAATATTTTTATTTCATTTAATTGTTGATGTGGTTGTTGTTGTTGATTTATTGATGTTGTATTTCTTTTATTTACGTTATTAATGTTAATTATACTGCTGTTATTATTATTATTATTATTTGTATTAATGTTAATGTTATTATTATTATTGATGTGGTGTGTCCGATTATCGGCATTGTGGTATGGATACCCATTATTTTGATCCTGTTTATTTAATCTCTTATTTGAATATGTATCTAATAACACACTGGAATTATTCATATTTTAAGATTATTAGATTATTATTTTCTATATTTTATTTTATCAAATCATAGTATATTAATAAATTTTTAATTACTTATGAACTAGAATTAATTTATTAAAAAAATAAAAAAAAAACTAAACCAATAATAAAACAATCTAAACCGCAGTAAAGTATATAAATATAAAATAAAAAAAACATTACAACACCAACATATCATTTGAAAATTTGTCAATAAAACATTTGGAAATTTTCCGTCAATAATATAAAAATGAAAGCCGATACCATATTTCAATTTACATAATTCAATTCAAATAAACCGTATAAATACAAAAACTAGTTTGTGCACCAAAAACATTACACATTTTTTAATAATATTTAACATAAATTACGGTAGATGATGACACCCACCATCAACCGCTAATTTGCAATATTGTCCATTTGTCATATTGCAAAAAATATAAAATAAATATGGTGGCAGCAGCAGCAAAACCAACAAAACAATTTTGATTGTGAAGTGTTTTGTCTTGAAATGTTTTTTTTTTGTTAAATAAATTAAATGATTTATTAATTTCTTAATAAATAATAAAATAACATAATAAATAGTTTACACATTAACATTCGTGAATTAAAATTGGAAAAAGGTATCAATGGATTTACCAACTCCACCTAAAGGTAAGGAATAGTGTTTAAAATGTTTATATTATACAAAGCAAAGTGAGGTTAAATGTGAATAGAAAATAAAATTTTTTCATAAACAATTTTAAAGTAAAGAATTCCATATTTTTAAAATTATATATTATCCAAATTTATGTGTTTAGACGTTAGCCTAAGGAATATAATTAATAAATTAGCAGAATTTGTAGCACGTAATGGACCTGAATTTGAACAAATAACAAAGGCAAAACAACAAGGAAATCCAAAATTTTCATTTTTATATGGCGGTGAATATTATCCATATTATCAATGGCGAGTAACAACAGAACAAGCATGTAAGTATATAGTAATTGGGCTATTATTATATTAATCATAATGATAACAACAATAATTATTATTTTTTCAAACATAATTTGGAAATTCTAAGGTTTAAATCAACGTCAAGGTATTACTGGTAGTGGTGGTGGTGGTTCTGTTGGGGTAGGAAATAATACTGGCAGTAGTAGTGTAGGTGTTGTACAAGAATTAAATAATACTCTTACGAATCCAATGCTATCTCCAAACAATTCAACATCAACATCATCATCTATATTATCTTCAGTTCCTGTACAGAATAATAATAATAATAATAATGTTAGACAAATACCAAATTTAATGGTACAATCATGGAATAATAATAATAATAATCCACCAGGAATGAATATTTCCAATAATAATAATAATCGTAATATAAATAATTCACAAATTGAAGGAATTATTCAACAGCAAAATATTTTACGAGAACAAATTCGTCAATCTGAACATAATCTATCAGCACAACATTCGGTAAATATTGATTGATACCATTTTTTTTTTTTTTCAAATTAAATTTGAAAGATTTTTTATGATCATTATCATGGCTTATGAAATGTTTTTCCCATTTTAATAGGTTTTATTACAACAACAACAAACTCAAATTGATGATGCCGTGGATAAAGCACAAATTGATGATTTAGAAAAAATGGCAGAAGAAGCTGAATTATCAATACCAGAATTTGAGAAAGTTTTAAAACCAATTATTGATACATGTACTAAGGATGGCATTTCAGCAGGTATGTTTTTTTTGTTAATTTTTATAAATTGTAGATTGATTAGATTTAGTTCTAAATCAATCTATAATGAATTTAAACGCTTATTTGGAGTTGGTTAAGATGGTGGGGTATGTCATTCCATACCTTCTACCAACTTGCATATTTTACGACTTTTCCAAAATTTTTTCTTTCTTGTAAATCTCATTGGAGTTTTCACAAGATTTTTTGCTTGAATCTGGAGGTTTGAAGTAGCGTTTTAAAAAAAAATTCGGTTAGTAAAATCAAAAATCTTTTAACGTTTAGTTAGTCGAGTACATACATTTTATAAAAGTTAATTTGGTTATTTAATTAAATAAAAGTTTTTATTTTAGTTGCTCTTATAATACATATCTCTTAACTATATGATAATTAAAAAAAAAACATAATTTATTTAAATTTTGATTCATAAAATATAACAACAAACAACCAATTCATATTTGATTAAACTTTTTTTTAGGAAAAAACTGGATTTTACAGCACTCAAGTGATTCGGCAAAATGCAATTTTATAATGCAATATCTTTTATATAAGTACGCGCGTTTACTAAAAAAAAAAAATTAAAAAATTGATAATTTTTCATAATTTAAATAATTTTTTACTATAAGAAACCTTTAAGAATACATATTGAATTGTAAAAATTGTTCTTTCGATTTTTAATCTATTTTTTTTTTCGAGAGAATCAGAAAATAGATAGAATTTGAAGGAAACAAAACATTTGATGAGATATTATTCTTATTGGATTTCTTAAATAGTGTTTTTTTTTTTTTTTGTAAATATTTCCTTCTATTTTATTTATTTTTTTGTTTTTTTTTTAAATATTATAATATTAGGGCTTTAGTTAATGGGGCATCATTTACGCAAAAATTACATCTTATATATTTAATTAATTATATTCTACATTATTGGTAAGGTTTCAAATAATGTGTGATGTTTATTTTTTTTTGTTTTGTTGGTATTTTTTTAATTTTTTTTGTGGATTTTTGATTCATTAAATTGTAATTTATTATTGATTTATAGCGTCCGTAAACGATCTGATGAACTGAAAGTCGGTTTGGAATACATTGTAATACCAATGTTTTGTAGTGCAAAATTAAGTAAGTGGTGTATAAATCTGATGGGGGTAATGTTCATTAACTGTAAATTTCAACTATTTCATATATTTTAGTGGCCTCCGAAGAACAAAATGCAAAATTAACAAAATTATTATCGTTATGGGAATCAAAACCAAATTTTTTAGGTTCATGTGTTATATCAAAATTAAATGTACCGAAATCATCGATTGCAGAATATAAACACATTTTATCCATTAAATATGAAACATTAATTGCAACAATAAATAAAACAACAGAAACTGCATTGGAAAAGTATTGAAATTAAATAAATTTCATTGTGGATTAGTTTTTGGATTTTTATTTGGTCCTGATACTATTTATTTTTTTTTTGTTATAGTTATCAACAACAGCATCAAGCATTTGTACAGCATGCAACACAACAAATTAATATGTTAGACTCACAAAAACAAACTCTAGAACAACAAGCTGCTGCAATACCATCACTGTTAAATACACCATTATTACCACCACTATTACCACCCGGTGTTGATATAATTCCAAACAATAATAATAATAATAATACAAATAATAATAGTAATAATAGTAATAACAATAATAATAATAATCGAATGGGAACAAATTGTCCACCACCCTTAATGGGTCAGAATCTATCAATGCCTAATGTTAATTTACCACCACCACCACCGCCATCATCAAAACAACATTCATTTAATAATAATAATAATAACAATGGTAGTGGATTAAATAATAACGGAATAGATCATAATAGTTATCAGGTTGGATAAATGGCATAATGTAGAATAACGTAACAAAATAACTCAATTTTTTTTTTCTACCTTCACCATTAGAATCCTGAACCACCTGGTACTGGTTATGCATTACCACCGCCAAATTTCCTGATACCGGATCTATCAAAACCACCACCTGGTTTTACAAATCCCCAGCAACAACAACAATATCAACAGCAACAATTACTATTACAGCAGCAACAACAACAACAATTATTACAACATCAACAACAACAAGATTTGCAAAATGATCAATTATTACAACAAGAACAAATGCAACAGCAACAATTGCTACAGCAACAACAACAACAACAACAACAACAAGAAGAGGAAGAATCCGAGCATTTAGAAGAAGATGTTATTGAAAATATTAAACCAACACGACCATATTTTGAATTACCGGCCGGTTTAATGGTACCATTAATACGTTTAGAAGATTATCAATATCATCCGTTAGATCCTGAAGAAATTCGTTTACCACAAATGAAACATGCTAATGATCGTATAATCAGTGCAATTGAAGCATTTTATTCAATGCCAAGTCATGATCGTCCACGTGATGGGTAAATTAATATTAATATTTTTTCCTTTAATTTTACAATTAATGACTGTAACGTCTCAGTAAAATTGAGATTCTAGAGATATATCGTTCTGTTTCTAACCAATTGGATTGGAATTTTGCATGTGTGGGTTTGATACCATGATCATTTTTCAAATTCCATTCCAAACTACTTCCAAAGTATTTTTGGGCATGAATTATATTAGTATAAACTATCCAATTTTTTTAATTTGTTTTTAAACAATCAATCAATTTCAAATTGCATAAAATTATAGCGAAGGATGGGAAAAATTAGGATTATATGAATATTATAAAGTTAAAAATGGTGCACGTAAAACAAAAGAAGAAGAAATTGCCCAAGGTACACGTGAACGCTCCCGATCGCCAACACCAATCATAATTGAATTGATGAAACCGAAACGTAAAAATAAACGTTACTATAAGTGAGTAGTTATTGATAATTTATTATATATATATTTCTTTTTGGTTCCCATTCGACATTTTGACAATTTTCAAAAATATTATTATTATTTTTGTTATGTTAGATCAAAAAGTAGAAGTAAAAGTCGTTCGAGAAGTCGTTCAAAATCACCTATAGAAAATAATCAACGTAGAAGTAATAATACGAGACGATCAAATCGATGGTCACGTTCACCAAAAAGAAATGCACCTAGTCCATCACGTCGTAGCATTAGTCCACCACCATCCACCAAACGAAATAATTATAATAATAATAATAACAATAACAGTAATAATAATAATAATAATAACAGTAATAGTAATAATAGTAATAGTGGTCGTGGTGGTGGAAGTGGAAACAATGATCACACTGGCAGTGGCAATGAACGTGAACGTAATAATGATCGCGAAAGAGATCGTGTGACTAAAGAACGTGAATCATCTGTTTCACCACCGCCAAGTTTTTTGTAAGTAAAAACAATTAAAATAAATTAACTTAAACCCCGGCTTGGCTGGCTTTTCTTTAAATATTTTTGTTATTTTTTATTTGTTAAATTAGCACTGGAAATTATTCAAAAACAATTAATGATACAATAGAGGAAACAAATAAGGGACATCAAATGCTTATGAAAATGGGATGGGCTGGTGGTGGTACCGGTTTAGGTGCACAAAGCCAAGGTATAGATTCACCAATATCTGGTGGTGAATTACGTGATAAAAAAGATCAATTTAAGGTATGTTTAATCAAAATGGGTGAGCTATGGTTGAAATATTATAATTTTTTTTTTTTGATAAATAGGGAGTTGGTTTCGGTGCAAATGATCCATATGAAAGTTTTCGTAAAAATAAAGGTGCTGCATTTATACATCGAATGAGAGCACGAGATCATGATAGAAGAAAATAATACAAATTACATTTTATTGTTATTTGTTTTATTATAATAACCCCCACACAAACACTAACGTAATTGTTATAGTTTCATAGAGAAATTGTAAAAAAATATAAATTAATGATGATCATAAAAGGGTAAAGATATAGAATTTGAAAGAAAAAAAACCTACACATCCGTACATTTTACCCGATGATCAATTTTATTTTCATTTTTTTTTTCTTTTTTTTTATATTTAACAAAAACATCATGAATATAATTTTAATGAAATGGTATAATTGTATAAAGTATATTTAATTTAATTTAATTTTTTTTTTTAAATATATTTCGTGCGTCACACAAAAATACATAGTTTAGGGCATAAATAAATGAATGAATGAATGAATTAATTAATAATACCCATTGTACGGGCAACTGATTGAAAATCTGTACGTGATACATAACAACCGGTCATTTGTCGACGTCCCGTATATGCGGCACGTCCATGAAGAACACGCCAATTATCAAAAAATAATATTGTACCCGGATTCAATTTAAACCACCATTCATTTTCTTTCGATTGAATTTCTTGTGTCAATAAATTTAAATCCGTATAGAATTGGGTCAGTTCCGATTGTGGAATTGTATTCATCGGTGCACGATCATATAAATTAAAACTGAAATCATTATAAAAAACGGGTTGGAAAATAAACATTTAAATCTAATACATTTATCCAATAGAGAGAAAAAAAAATTATTATTTTTGTTACCGTATTTGTTCGGGTTCTTTTGTTATCGGATTTAATTTAATAATTGGACTGCAATACTTATGATGATGTCCGTCTTCAATATATTCAGCCGTTACATTGACCGTACACAAACGATCATATGACTGCGGATGATTTGCTTTGAAATTTTTCAAAACTTTAAAACCATCAATTAGCAACGATTCACCGCCAATGCCATTTGTATGCTGAATACAATGAAATATTTGTAAACCGGCTGCATCACAAAAATATGTATTATCCGTATGGGCACCTAAATATTCTTTTGTATAGGCCGTATCCGAATGTTCTGTATTTGTATCGTTAAAACTCCACATATCACCGAATAATGTTTTTTGTATGGGAAATAAACGTTTAACAGCAATTTCTGTACTTGTTAATGTTGCCGGTACACCCTCAATGAATGCCAATCCATATTGAATTAAACTTTTAACAATTTCTTTGGTCACCGTATCATCACAAATATAATCATTTATTTTTACACGGGCATATTTAAAATTTTGAATGTCCATTTGATTCCAAAGCGTTGCCCGTTGTAACGATCCACTTTTAATACTTAACGTTGCATTCGGATTAAATTCATTTAACCATTGATATAAATTTAATAAATTATATTTTGATACGTGTCCATCATTTTTCCCTATAAATATTTAAGAAAAAATTAATGTTGTTATTTAGTCAATGTACGTTTTCTCTGCACAGTTTGTATATTCTGTTTTTACTTTACTTACACTTAATGGTTAAATATTCTTCATCATCGTCATCGGTGTCCAATTCAATGGATAGCGGTTGAATTGTTAATGGAATTGTATTTATATTTGTACGACGTTGAAATGTTGAATGATTATAACATGAATTACATCGGCAATGATCACGCAACCAAATATTATTTATTGTTAATGTTTCCGATATATTTTCACATTTTATTTGAATGCAATCGAATGATTCTGTACCTGAAAATAAACAAAAAAAAAACAAACAAATATTATATTAAAATAGAATTGGTTAATTTGGGGGAGTTTTTTTTTTTTTTTGTAATTACTGCTTATAACAACTTTGCCGTTTAATTTCATAATTATATATTTAATTTAATTTAATTTTGTTGTTACTAAACTGTTCAACGGTTGATTGTTAACTAAAATAATGTAGAGTTATTTATTTTTTTTTTTCTCTGTTTATTATCATCAAATTTATTTCATTTTTTTTTTTTATTTATGATGAGAAATTTAACCATTTTTGTTTGTTACATATTGAAAAATCTATTTATATAGTCTATTATAAATATTATTTTTTCTTGGCACACGATTTTATTTGTTGTGTGGTTAACGAATATATATTATTAAATGTGCAACAAGATTTTGTCATTTATTCTATATAGGCTCAAAATTGTTATCGATCGGAGAATAAGGAGCTGGTTATTTGAAAGTGTTCTAAATATAAATAAATGGACAATAAAAGGGTTCGGATTGTTAAATTGGTTATGGTACCTGAACGAATCCCATATTCTTTCAATCAAACAATTTTAAGATTACTAACCCATATATATACTCTGGAGTGTTAATGAAAAAGTATATATTTCATGGTGTTCCACAAGAAAATGTTGTGTTTTGTTAATTTATTTATTTAAGCACTTCTATGTTATAATAAACCATAACAGATTTGTTATTATTCATTCATATTATCAGTTATGTGAATGTGACCTTTGATAATTTCACAGAAGTTCAATCTCATTATCAAACGAATACATATACAATAAACCTTTTTTTTTAGATTCTTTTAAGATTTAGACGAATAGAGAAAACTTCCAACTTAATCTGTTCAATCGTTTATTTTTTTTAATAAAAATTAATCTCCAAAAATTTCCACTGATATTTTGGATTGTTTGTTTCTTATCACATTATAATTGATTATTAAATTCCAATATAGAAAACCGTATTTATGTTGAAACAAGAATTCAAGTGGGTACACAAAAAGTAATTGAATTATGGATGATAACATTTTAAATGTGATCTACACAAATATAACAACAAAAAAAAAAAATAGATAATATAAATTAACCCTTTGCAAGTGAAAGGTGCAAGCTCTTAGGCGACATCCAATGCTTTTATCCATTCCTAGTATACTAAAAAAAAAAAGTTCGAATGCAAAGGGTTAAAACAAAAAAAAAAGGTTATTTTAAATTGGTAATACTGTTATTTGTTATGATAATTTCACAGTTTCTAAATATATTGGATATTATAGCAGGTGTTTATTAAATAGAAATAGAAATAATCTGATCTAGAAATAATAATACCTATAAAATGTACTAACATTGTGTTATCATTGGTTTTGTTGTTCTTGGTTGTTGGACATTCTTTTTGGCAATTGTTTTCATCGCACATGCAATTGTTAATTGTTTATCATTGTTGGGTAATTCATCATTTTTTCCAATGCATTCTTCATCAACAACGGATATAATTTCAACTTCAATATTATCATTATTTTGATCATCAATATTTTCCTCTTCGTCCGTATCGTTTTTAATGTCGTCCACATCAAAGTCATCCTCAACCACATATTCAATTAAATGTTCACGATTCATATCCGATTCAGAATCAGATTCAGTTATTTGATTATTATCATTATTATTATTATTAATACTGTTATTATCTGTAGAAATAACAAACATTTCTGATGATTGTGTACGGTGTGGTTCCAATTCTTCTATGGGTGATGTTACTACATCAAATGATTCTATACCTGTTGTATAATTGGTTGTTATTTGTAATGACAATGCATTTGATTTTAATGTACCTTCATCTGATAGATCAATTGAATTATTATCGTCCATTAGATAATCCAAATTATTATTGTTTTGAATTGTTGTATTGTTGCTTGTATTTTTTCGGCGGGTAACGTTAGAATTATTGCGGTCCATGTTTAGAACAGAATCACTATTATTATTATTACGATTTTTTTCTGTCAATTGACTATTATTATCATCCTCACCATCACCACCATCATCTATATCATCATCATCCATATCATCATCATCATCATCATTATCATTATCATTATCATTATCATTATATTCATTTGTATTCAATAGTAATGAGGGATTTGCCGTTTTATTTAATTCCCTTGACATTGAATGTTTATAATCTTCTTTTCGAAAATGTTTCCTACAAATAAACACTCGATTACGCATTTTTTCTAAAGACAATTCATTGCATTGTGATGGTAAATTAATTCTTTTTAACCATTCGATGGCACGTTGTTTATTTCTTGGTAATTTATGAACTAAATCAATTTTTTCTCCCTTACATGTCGAGATGATACAACAAAGTTTACGAATTTTTTTATCTACCAATTTACCCATTTTTTTCCCGTTTGTTTTGTTGTATTATTACAATGAAAAAAAAAACACACTCAGTCTCAGATGAATATACTAAATGGGTATTTTAATTTTACACAAAATAAACACTAGAATTATTTTCCTATTAGTACGATTTAGAATTAAGAATTCCTATTTAGAACTCGTTTGGTATATTGATTGATTTTTGCCATTCAAAAATTTATGAACCCAAAGAAAAACAACAACACAAATGGTTTATTATTACTACTTGCGAAATTAATTATAAAACTTTAAAAAAATTTAAACACACTATTTTTACGAATAATTAAAGCAATATGTAATACAATTGAACGTAATTATATTTAATTTAATGTAAATTAATTTTTATTAATAAATTTTAATTTATTTTCGCTTTTTTGTGTGTTTTGTTTATTTATTTATTATTTTTTATTTTTTATATTTTCCTACAGAGGATTCATGTACAATAGATTTTGAAAATTGCTCAATTTTTTTACAAATCAAAAATTATATCATTTCTGCTATTGTGAATTTACCACATTTTATGATTTGAAAGGTCGTAATTTATTTATTATTATTATATTGTTTTGTAATTGTATTTTTTATTTTTTATATATAAATTAAAAGTAAATATTGCATTTATATTTATTAAAAATAAATATTATTTAATTAATTTAAAAAAAAAAAACAATGAATTCATTACGTATATTAAATCGTTATTCAACAATGGTGGTGCCTATTGCAAATGTAAGTATTTAAAAATCAAAGATATTTTGAATTTAATAACTATCCTATCATTTTCTATACACAATATATTTCTATAAAAACTATTCCCTTTTGATGAATTTTGATTCCCGAAATTATATGATTAAAATAAAAAAAAAAAAAACACAATAATTTTTATATCTAGCCACAATACCGTGTATATTCGAGTAACACAAACACTCCCGAATTACCAATAAATAAATTAGAAACTCTGCAAACAGCACATTTACAAACAGAAAATGGAGTAATATTTGATAAAAAACCATTTAAAATCACTTTACAAGCAGGTAAATGCGGGGATGGAATTTATTTGAAAATAAAATAAATCATAAACTAATCAAATATATATATTGTATAAAATTTCATATTAATTTTAATAGATAAAAACTATTCATGGTGTCTTTGTGGTAAATCAAAAACCCAACCACTGTGCGATGGTACACATAAAGATACATTTTTAAAAATTAAACTAAGGTAAATATTAATTATTGAAATTGAAATACATAAATAAATATACATCCTATCATAGTTTAATATGCTGCAATAAATTCATATAAAAAATACCTAAACATTTTTTTTTTTTTTTTTTTTTGCAGACCAATTCGATTTTCTGTGGAAAAAACCGGTGATTATTGGTTATGCAATTGTAAACAAACGAAAAAAAGACCCTTTTGTGATGGAACCCATAAACAATCTCATATTCAAGAAGCTGTACGATAAATACCCATTACATTTTGATACAGTAAATATTATCATATAAATTAGAATGCATATATATTATTTGTTTTATTTTTTGGTACAGGGAAAATCATAAAATAATGTATAATCCTATAATAATAATAATAATAATAAAGCAATAGAATTAAAAAAAAAATATGAATTTAATTATTCAAATAAAAAAAAAAAAAACCAAATTCAAATTTTGAATTTTATTGAGCAATCTATTTTTTTTTTTTGGATTTTGTACACGAAACAAGAACAAACAAAATACAATATAACTGTAAATTATATTAGTATAGAAGAAGACGCGATGGCGGAAGACATAAAACAAATTATTACGTTTAACCGCTACGATTAAAAGTGATTTTATTATATTAAAATTAAAAATAAAATTAATTCAATTGTAATGTTGATTATTGTAATTAGTGATATATATATATATTATATAGTGAATTAAAGTGTAATTAAGTGAAAATATGGGTTTTTTTTGTGGTGATCATTAAATGAAATAATGTATAGTGAATGCGGGTATACAAAATCCCATATATATAATTCCGTACGATATCGAATGTATTAGTATTTCTACCGTAAGATATACATACATGAAAATTTACGAGCAATTTTTAGATTTTAGTGAATAAAAGTGTAATGAAGTGAAAAAAATATGATTAAAAATTAATTTTACATTGTTTTTGTGATCTTTTATAATAAAATATAATGGAGCGAATGCCGACATGAAATTTATTCCATATAGGCATGCGCCAATCCACGATAATAATTCAACATTTTTGGTAAGTGGATCAACAAATTATTGAATAAATTTTACAGTATTATACTTATATTAAAGGAATGTAACATTCACTATATAATTCAAGCCAGTTCTTTGGTTCTTTGATTCTAGGTAGATTCTTTGAGTTGAGGAATTTATGTATAGAACACAAAAAAATAAAATTCACAAAAACGAATCTTTTTTACATTTACATTTTTATTATTACTAAAAAATCATCAACTTTATCATTTTTTTTTTCATTAATTATATATTAACATATTTAAAAAAAAAAAAGAAAAAAAGAAATATAATATAGTAAAGAGAAGAAAACTTAAAAAATTGTCAAATTCGCATATTTCGGTACAAAAAATTATTACAAAAAAAGAAAAAAAAAAAAAAAACGAAAAAATAATAATAAAAACACATTACATAATTCATAAAAATAAAATAATTAATTTAAATATATAATTATATATAACATTATATAATTTATTTAAATATTAATCGATTGATTGATAGCTATCCCTTTTTTCATTAATTCAAAAATTAAAAATAAATACAAAATTATTGGCTATTTAAATTTTCCTGATATATAAAATATTTTTTATTATATTTCTATTTTTGATATGAATTTGGGAGATGTTTTTAAGATAAATGCGGGAATTTTTAAAAACAATCAACAATTTTCTATACATAATGTACTGTTGCTGAAATGAAAATGCAATTTATTAATAAAAATATTATATAATTAATTATAATTGTATTGACTATATAAAAAAAAAAAATGTATTAAATATTTGTTTATTTATTTTTAGAAGCAATTGAATTGAATTTAATATTTATTTCTTTTCGAATTGAATCGCTAAATTCATTATTTCAAATAAATTCTTTTGGTTTCCATTAAAAAAAAAAATGTTGAAACGTGCACTGACTGCCCTTATTTCATTTGATATTGATTATGATGAAATTTTTTTTCTTTCTATATCGTTCAAATTTAATGTAAAATTATAATAAAATTATAACCATAGATGATGTTAATTATAACAAATAATTAATATTTCTTGAGCATTTTATAATTTTTTTTTTGTTTAAATGGGCGCGGGATTTGGGAAGCAGTGATATAATAGTGAGATTTTTCACTTAATACAATTATATTTATTGTTTTTGTTTTAGTGTGCCAGAGAAAGCGTTAATACAAAATATTATTGTACTTATATTTCATTAATTTACAAATTATATTTATTAAAATTTCTTATCTAACATTATTTTATTCGTTATTTTTTTTATTTTTTTATTTTAAATATCTTGAATAAAAACACAATTTACTATTTTTCTTCTTCTTCTTCTTCTTCTTCGTCTTCTTCTTATAGTTTTAAACATATTTTAAATCGTGCGGTCAGTCAATAATAAAAATCAATTTGTATGTCTTTCGTCAGTTTTCTTCATATTTTTATATATATATTTTTAAAATCTAAAACATACTAATAATAATATATATTATCGTTTTAATGTTTTAAATATTTTTTTTTTATTAGAAATTAATAAATAACAATTTAAAACCAAAAAAAAAAAAGAAATAAAAAATGGAAATATTTTCATAGCAAAAATATTTAAGGCAATTTTATAAATAATAATAATAAAAAAAAAAATTGATTTTCTCAACGATTGTCTGAGGATTTCTAAATAAAATATATTATTTTCCAATTATTTTTTCTGTTTTTTTTTTACAAATATTATTATAAAATATTACATTACAAAATGCTTGAGATACAAAAAAGATTTTACATATTAAATTTAATTAAGAAAAAAAAAAATCGCATTTTTCGTTTAATCATTTCACAAATAATTATTTTATTATTATTTTTTATTTGCTGAAATAAAGTAAATATTTTTTTTTGTAAATACTTTACATAGAAAAAAAAAATTAATTACACAAAGTACATAGAAAAAAAAAAAAGAATTATTAAAAAAAAATGAACAAATTAATATATTTAAAAAAAAATGTTTCGTTTCAATTTCAAAAAAAAAAATCAAATTAAATAACAAAAATTATAATAATAAATAAAACAATTATATGGGGGATTGTTAAATTATTGTGGTTTTTTTTTTCTTTAATATTTTTTTTTTATTATTATTATTATTATTATTATTATTATGTTTATTTTGTTCCGTTTTTATTTCGTTATTGTTATATAAAGATTTTTTTTTCTTTTAATCTTTATTAAAAAAAATTGTAAAACTGTTAAATAAGTTTAATTTAATAGTCTTCTTCCTCCGGTGGAACTTCATCGGGCGGTGCAAAACCATCCTATATTATTTATAGAATAGTAATAATAAAATGGGGGGGAAAAAAAACAAAAATTTTAATTAATATTTGAATTACAAAAAATATATAAATAATAAAAAAATGTAAATGCATTAATTAAAAATTATATAAAATTAAAATAAACTTCTGACCGTATACCTATTAAATAAAATTGTTTAAATAAATGTATGTGTGTATATTTTATTATTTGTTTTTTATTTATTTATTTTTTTAATTTATCACTCCCACATCTTTTTGTTAAGAAAAAAAAAAAAACATTAAAATATTTTTTTCCATTTAAAAAAATATTTAATTATTTCTTTTTTGTTTGCGTTTTTTTTTTTTTTTATTTTTGTTTTATATAGTTAGTTTTGTTCTGTTTCAGGCATATTCTAAAAATTATTAAAAAATTTATTTTAATATTTTGTAATTCTACTTAAATTTTATAATATATTTATATATATAAAAAATAAAGCTAAAAATATAGCAGCCAATATTTTATTATAATAAAGGGAATATTAATTATTGTAAATATTTAACCAAAAATTTGTTAGTTCGTTCAAACATAAAAATTTTGTAAAGTAAAGCGTAAACGGCCAGAAGGATAAAAAAAAACAATATAATTTAAAAAAAATTATAGGATAAGATCTTTTTTTTTTTGCTTAATTAATTTCATCATTTTATTAAATGAAAAAAAAAAATCTCATCCTCCATTTTAAATATGAAAATATTTTCACACACATTTACCTCTGTTGCATAAAGAATTTCCAATATTTTTTGAATTAACGGATGTGGTTCGGCATCATCAGCTTCTTGACATCTTTATTTATATATAATAACAAAAGACAATAAAAAAAAAAACACAATAACTATTAAAATATTATACAGAATTATTATTTAATTAATGATGAGATTTGAATTAATAACCAAAGTCTGTTGCTTAAAATAAATAAAAATAAAACTAATACTTACAAAATTTCAATATCCCTTAATTTGCTGAAATAAAAATCGCGTTCTTTTTCAAGTCCTTCAAGATTTACCTTTAAATCAACTATCTGTATGCGTAATCCCAATAAATTAAAAACATATTTATAATTTTTTAATTTAGAAAAATATTAAATTCATCAAAATTACTTGATTATTTAATTCATCAAATTGTTGACCATGTGATGATTGATTAAGTCCACCATTATTTTCATGCATTTGTTTACCCACAGTTTTACCTGCTGGTGCTGATGGAACAACACGAGCACCCACTTGAGCAACTGGTCTTGATGGTGCTACCTTTGGTACTTTGTTACGCAAAAAAAACAAACAAAGAAACTCATATTAGTTAAAATTCGACGTGGTCAATTATGAATTTGTAATTATTTAAATAATTTTATTTAATTAATTATAATTTTGTTATAAATTTGCGTGTCCCATATAATTTTCAAAACATTCATGCTCGTTTTACTTCGGTTTATTTTTTTAATTTTTAAAACTTTTTAACAACACACAACACACAACAATGTACTCTAAATTAAATGATTAAAAACAATCACTTTTTTGACAAATAAAACCAACAATATGCAAGCTTAACAATGAAAATAAGTGCAATATTTTTCAAACACATTTACTTATTGTTATAATATAAAAAAATATACATAATTTTATGAAATGGGTACAATAACAAAATTATAAAAAACATAAACGATATTATCAAAAAAAAAAAAATTAACAACAATTAATAAAATATAGGAAAAAAAATTCCATAAATAATACCTATAGACGATTCATATGAAAACGTACTTGGTTTACTCGGTTGTTTTGTGGCAACCGACGATGCAATTGAACTTCTTTTCTGAATACCCGATGATACTGATGATGCTTTCATATTTGTTCCAGAACCATAACCCATTGGTAATTTATCACGTGCTGCAAGTGCATCATAATCACGTCCGTCATAATTTGCATCGAAAAATTTTTTAAACCATTGTAAAAATTCAAAATTATCTTGGAATCGACCTTTAACTAATTTATCTATTGGTATTATCTATTTATTTATTTTTTTTCGTTTTTTTTTGGATAAAAATTATAATAATAAATGATAAAATACTAAACACAAAAAAATAAATACTATATAGCATAATGGAAATATTTAAAAAACAATATATATATATATATATCATGAAATTCCTAAATGAGACGACGACAGTCAACGATGGTTTTTTTTCTTATATATGGTTCTATATGATTAAAAATGTATATAAAAAAAAAAAAAAACGTAATATTGAAAATATTTGTATGGAAAAAGCAATGTGCAAATTGCAATTATACGTTCTGAAAGCAATTTTCCTCAACAACAAAAAACTTCAAATCAATTTACAAATCACATATTGAGAAAAATCAACAATTTCTATATATTATATTTAAAAATAAATTGTGCATTGCATCTCTATGTATATATATATATAAATATAAATTCTTTTCTAATATGACCCATTAAAGTAAAAATTATAGTAATAATGATATACATTCGCAATGGTGATGAAAATATAAATAAATTAACTATATTATAGTAATATAAACTCCCATCAAAATACATACAAACAGTAAACATATTGGCACATTCATTTCATTTTCCGATTATAAAAATAATAATTTATTGTAATATTTTATTCATATCTCTATTTGTGTAAATAAATAAATAAATATACGGCTCTATCACAATTCATATTAAATATATAATATATGAAATTGATATTTCAACTAACATCCAACAGCATGATGTCCTGACCCAGCACCACCACCACCTCCTCCTCCAATTCCCGTCGAAGGACTATTACTGTGATGTCCAGTGTTTGCAATTATATTTCTTGTTTTTGGTTGTTGAATTTGTCGTTTACTAAACGTAGACGGTGATTGTTCATGGGAATTTGTAATACCAAGAGATTCCCCCGGTGGTCCTATACCCAAAGTTATACCAAAACGTGCCTCAACTGGATCATAATCACGTCCATCATAATTTGCATCGAAAAATTTTTTAAACCATTGTAGAAATTCAAAATTATCTTGAAAACGACCTTTAATTAATCTATCCACTGGAATTATCTATTTTATGTATATTATATAAATATAATGTGAAATAAAATCTAAATTTCCCCAATTAAATATAACTTTTCAACATCCATTTATATTGCAAACCATTCACACAAAAAAAAAATCAAATAAGATCCTGAAGGATTCCATGCCCATTAAATCTTAATTTAAGTTATTACAGTTAGAAGATTATCTATTGAAATTTACAATTTTCCTCAAATAATATCTTAATTGACTGATTAATTAACAATTATCAAATATGAAGTTCAATAGAAGATCTTATCATAATCAATTTAATATTTCATACTACAGAACAGAGAAAATAAAACAATATCTTCTCTGATGATAATTTTAAATAAAATATTATTATAATTTATTGCTAATATTCAGGATTGGCCAATCCGATCAGTTATATTAAATAGACTGCATGAATAATTATCGCCCTTGATTAACTTATTATTTAAATTAAATAATGATATTTAAATGGGAATATTAATTTAATATTTTCTTTATTATATTTTCAGTGTACTTTTTTACGGTGGACAATAGAAAAAGAAATCCCACCGCATCATTCGAATTCAAATAAATGTAAGTGAATTTTATTTATAAATGTATGACTTTGATTTTGTTAAAAAATATATATGTAATTAATCGCAAATACAATAAGGATATTTTTTTTGCCATACACAAATCACTTTCATTGCCTGACTATCTTACTTAAACAATTTTTATATTCTATTATGTGTGTTCCAACTTCCAATGTTTTATTATTTGCCATTTATTATTATACGTTTTCTTTTATCGATCAAATAAATATTCTATACAAAGAATTACGAAAGACACACCATTAATATTTTTATTTATTTTTTTTTTCATCCGATGGTTGTTTTTCCTTATTACAAATCATTTTCTATATTTATATATATATCTAAAAATATTTCATTTAAATGCATACCAAAACTAATTTATAAAAAAAAAACTAAAAAAGTTATATTTCCTTTTATATCTTTATTTTTTTTTTCATTACTCAAATCCACTTTTTATGGAAATCAAATCAAATTGAACAAATTTAAATTGTTTCTATTTAACAAAAAAAAAAATTGTATGTTCATTTTAAAAAGTAATAGCGAATAAAATTTTACATCAATATCAATTCAATAATAATAATAATAATAATAATGTACAAGGTGAAAATTAAGGCTATAAAAATAACAAACAAAAAACTTGTTAGTAGTTATAGATTACATTTGAAATTAATTGTATTTTGCGATTACATAATTAAGAATTTAATTTGAAAATATACAATATATAATTAAATATTTTAAGAAAAATATTCAACGTCGATAAAAATCATTAATAATAACATTTCTATATGATATTCAAATTGCAATACCATTGTTGTTATGTGAAATTGTTATTATTATTAATATTATTATTAATAATTGTCTCTTTATATTTATTAGTTTTTTTTCTTTTTTGTAAATGTAATTTTCTTTCACATTATATTAATAATATTTTCTTTTCTACTATACAAAAAATAATGTATTAAGAAAGTGGTAATTTTTTTTCTTTTAATGAAATTTCCCTTTTTAAATATTATTTTCCTACCATTTTTCATTGTCATTTTCATTTGGTAATATCTGGTAATATGTACATTTGTACCGGTAATATGTAATACAGTAAACTTATTTCCCAAGTTTTTTGTTTATTATAAAGAATCACAAGTCATCATTCATTGATATATTACTACACTCTACATTACTCTATAGAAAATACAAATTCTATAAGGAAAATTGTTTAGAAGCAAATAAATAAATTCGCTTATAACTTCTGTTATTCATCATTTGTATTATTCTATACTAAGAAATTATACATATATCAATTTTGTAAATAGATATTATTCACAATTCATTTCATAAACTGTTTTGTATGTCTTTTTTATAGTGGGTATCATATTGATTTGGATGGAAACATCCAAATAAAAATACCATCATAAAAAAAACTCACACATAAATTTACGTAACCATTGAATTTATTCTATAAGAAAGCTGTTTTATGGGCTACAATAACTTTAATATACTATCAATTCATTAAACTTTCTAATGTATTTTAATTCAAATTAATTTTTCTATTATATCAATGGAATTCATAAAACATTTAACATTACAAATAGATCGATATTTATATAATGTGTATATAGCACAAAAGAATAATAATAGAACAAATCGTAATATAAATATTGAAACATTTAATAATACAAATTTGATATCACCATTTACATATTACATATAAATAAATATCCCCCCGAAATTATTTTTGGATCTGGATTAAATGACTGACAAATGAAGTTCGATTACAATTTATTATTTAAATTAAAAAAAAAGAAGAAAATAGAGGATTATATCCATTAATATATTTTCCAAATATTATATTGAAATAACCTTAACATATTAATTTATATTTTATAATATCATTATATATATAATAAACCCCTATATATATATCCATATATATTTATAAAATATATAATAATAAGAACAACTTGAGAATTTAATTATAATTCTAGCAAACAAAAAAAAAACTCACACAGAGAAAAGAATGATAAATATATGTTTGATATTTAAGTTTTGGTTTTGTTGACGATTAATCATCATTTCACATAATAGATTATAATCAATATTGTATATATAATTTGGTTGTGGTACGCGAAGGAATGTATGATATATATAAAAAAAAAATAAAAAATACTTATCATAATAATAATAATAATAATACACTAACCTTATCAACATTCATTTTTTTAAATGCACCTTGTAAAATTTTAAAATTTTGAATATATTCATGTTCTAAATTTGTACGAAATTTTACACGTTTTATTGGAACCGAATTTGGAAATAACATATCCATATATTGACAATAAGCGGCTCCTATATTTTTTTGATAAATAAAATAACAATGATTATATAAATTAATAAAACAATTACGACAAAAGTATCGGAGTCGCATACAACAAAAACCAAGCTGAAAATTTGTATATTTATAGATTAAGGGGCATTAAATCCGATTATCTTGGTTCCAGTCAGATTCATCCATTGGTTATGGCGTCTGGCAAAGATTTTCCAATATAATTAACCGGTTATCAGGCCATAACTCAAAAACCAATGGATGAATCTGGCTGGAACCAAAATAATCCCACATTATTGACCAGCAACAGAACTGAACTGAAATGCTAATATTTCTATTTCTATTCTGTTTTTTTTTTTTAGTTGTATACGACTCCGACTCCGAAGAATCTTTATAAATAATTAATTTCAAATGTCATATTGAAAATTTGTTTTGTATTATTACCTGTACATAATTCTTCAATTTTTGTAAAACTAGAACATAAACAATCATTAACCCATGATAGCATATCATGTCGTGATAAATTTTCTGTCGTCACATTTGTGGAATACACATTTACTGCCATTTTCTGTAAAATAAAATATTTTAAAAAACTGTTAATAATTAAATATTTTTAAGAATGAAGTTAGGAGGTTTGTCATCATATCAAATATTTGTTATTTATTTTCATTAGATTAATTATTATTTGAAAGGATACATTTTGTATTCATTTTATATCTGGTATTGTAATAGATAACAATTTATTATTATACAATTTCTTTTGATGATATTCACATTGAATGTCTTAAATACACTTGGTGCAGAGAGATTCCATATCTATCAAAATGATGATTTAGTTATTCTAGTAAGAAATGTTCTGCCTGACTGTGATATGAATATGTCTGACTGTGATACGAATAATTCATCAAATATGCTGGTTATGGAGGTCATTTATCTATTTATAAAAAATCATATCAAATAGATTTTATAGAACACGCCACCAATCATCCATCAAAAAAATAAAAAATAAAGAAAAAAACTTTTGAATAATTTCATTAATACATTTTTCTTTATTTTTTTTTTTCGAGTTTATTATAAAACGAATTCAAGAAAACAACAACAAAATAAATAAAATGTTTTTTTTGTTGTTGTTGTTGTTGATATTTAAAATGTTAATTTTTATGTTAATGTTTAAAATTTTTTGTATTCTTTGCTTTTATCTGTAAACAATACGCCATCATAATCCACATTATTGTTTATATAATCATAGATATAATAAAAAATTAAATATATATATACATATATTTTTATATATGTCTGTTTTTTTTTTAATTTCAAAACAAATGTGTAACTTCTTAATTTGGTAAAGTCAAACATTAACGGAATTTAAGGTGTGTGTATCGTTCGTTGAGTTTAACCATCCTGACATAAACAAATTAATACCTTCTATATTCATATTTATATATATATATATAGACTATCGATTTAATAGACGATATACCGTGATTATAATAATCAAATTGAATATTATAAAAATTTATAACAATTTGGATGTTATATAATAAAAAAAATAATAATTATATATAATCATTTCCTTTCCTATTTGTTTTTGTACTTTTTTTCTTCTAATTCTTTCTTGTTTTCATATTCACAATTGCATTCGTTTTATAACAAATGATATATGAACGTGACTTACATGCAAAAATTACAAGTACACCTCTTTTATGTTTATTTTAAATTGTTTTGTTAACCGATTGATATGCATTTTTTATTTTATGCATTTTTTTAAATACATAAAATAAAATGTGATATAAATAAACACACACAAGAAAAATGTATTTCCTATAATTGATAAGAGTTTTTACCATAAATTTCTGTTATACATGCAATATTTTAAAAAAAAAAATGCATATGCATAATCACTATGGTCTCTAAAAATAGCGGTCGAAGCCAACAATTATAAAAAATGTATTGTTTTGATTGCCGGGATGTTTAGGATGTTTAGGATGTTGATTAGGTTATCATAAAGTGTTGTTTTTGTAGCATATTCTATATAATTCTAGCTCATTTTTTATCGATTAATATTATATTTTCACGTAAGGTAGATACGGCATTGTTACGTAAACAAGGAAAATATCCATGGAAATCAAAAATAATAAATGGCTATAGGAAGTTCGACAGTTTAAATCTTTCAGTATTCTGATAATATACATAGAAAACCCATATATTGGTAAAACGATAATCTAAAGTATTAAAATTAGTATGTAAAAAATGCACTAAATATATATCGTGTTTTTTTTTTTTTAAAACATACATATTTTATAAATACAATAAAATTTAGCTTATAGAAAAATTGTTTTGCACGCAATTTGTAAAAATAGACATTAATCAATAGAAAAAAAAATAATCAATTATCCATTTGATTGTGTTCATAAGTCACATTGGCGGTATCATATTTGTATATGGATTAGATTAGTGTTGTAATTAATTCAGAGATAACAATTAAAATTTAAATATATATAATTAAATTTATATATATATTGATCATTACTAAGACGTTTATCGGTAGATTTTCCACGTTAATTAAAAATTATTTTTGTTTTCACCACACTGAAGACTTATTAAAAAGGTAGGTTTGTTGACTTGACTATACAATAGAATGTTTAGATTTGATTCTAACTAAAATCCCAAAGATTATTGTACAATTTCTATGTTAAATAATCGATTACGTACGATTTCATTCATATTATTAGCGAGATAATCATTTTAAATATATTAAAAATAAATCGTTAAACATTTCCAAATGTTCTTGTCTGATGACAATGAAAAATTGACTTGAAAACATTTAATAACAATTGAAATACAATAATTTCTTACTAAAATATCCAATTATATATTCAAAATATAGATTGATTTTACACAATCAATTGTTTTTTTTTCTCGAAATTCTACACAAAAACTTTTAAAAACCATATTGTTCTTTTTATTATACCAATCATCTTCTCTTTTATACATAATTATAGGATTATTACTTCCTCTAATTGTTCTATTTATTCTTTGGTAAAATAATTTTTTTTTTATTAATTTGTTATCATCCGCGGTTAAAATATAATTCATTCAAATATAAATGAAATTAATGAACCAGAAAATTGTTAAACTTAATAAATATCTCGTGTCTTAAATATTTATTACCTCATGAATATTATATATCATATAAAAATAGTTTTCTTCTGACTAATAATCAATGTATTAATAAACAAAATAGTGAATAGAAAAAAAAAATTAAGAACGAAGAAGAATTAAATAACATATAAATGTGATTTCTGTTTTTTTCGTTGTGTTATTTATTTTTTTTTTTTTGTTTTTAAAAATGAAGATGAAGCGAATAAATAAGTTATAAGAATACGTCATCAATAAATATAATTATTCCAAATGACTTTTTTTCATCTATTATTATAAATAAATTGCACACATTATAGAAAATATATTCAAATTTTAAAAAAAAAAAATCAATACCCATAAATTAATAAGAATGCCACAAGCACAGATTTTTTTTTCCGATTCTTTTTTCTTTTTCGAAATGATGATATTGAACACTCTAAACAAATTCATTCATTAATCAATCCTACACACAATTTTCATATATAAATAAATGTATATAGACAAATACGAAAAAAAAAAAAAAAAATAAAAGAAAAGGTGTTGTTAGTATAAAATAATGTTAATAAGTTTGTATGGTAGAGTGATCAAACTAAGATTAAAATATAAATACAATCATCAACCTTTAGATGGAACCTTATCTGCTTAATAGATGTGGGGTATATGAATATTAGTAGATTTAAGATTAGTAACAAATTACAATTTGTCTGTTGTAATTATAATGCAATTTAAAACTTTTAAAATAATCTATACTCGTTGTTTATTTTTGTATTTAGTATTAGTAGTGAAAATTGAATGAAATTATACCTATTCAATTGATTTCTGAAAGTATATTATATATTTGTATTAATAAAATTATAAGTGTTAAATCAAGTCAAGTTCAATGAGATTAAAGAAAATTAAAAAAAAAAAAAACACATTCACAGTCACACACCAAACAATCACATCATCATCATCACCATCGATCGCCAGCATCATCAGTACAATTCTTTATCATTCAACAAAAGTAAACTATTAATAAACCAGTTAAAACTAGTTTTATATATATAACGAATGACACAAAATATAATCGTCTAATGTGTATATATACGTTTCTTATGTGTGACCGGTAAAATATTTTGTTTGTTATTTTTATCTAAATTGTTATCATAATAATACTAGACAGGTAAAAAATATTGATTATTGAACATTTAATGTTTCCTTGGAAAATTCATATAACATATTTAATAAGTATGCATACGGAAAAAAAACATCTGTTCATAATATTCAATTTCATATACAAAATAAAAAAAATGCATACATATATTATGTAGACTTGGAGGAATAACATGAAAAACCTAAAATAGAAAATAAACCTCCACTTAAACCGAACAGACACACAACAACAACAACAACAACAAAAAATGCATTCTATATGAAAATCTTTTAACCAAAATTTCTTGAATATTTTTCTTTAATGATTTAAGAAGACGAAAAAATGCATGTGGTGATTTTCCGATGATGTTGATGATTGATGATGGTATTTGGTATAGAATAAAATTAAAAAAAAAAATATGAAAAAGATGGTTGCCAATGCCATCATTGCGCAGGCAGCAGGCAGTCAACTTCAAGTCATGCATACATTCAACACATACACAACCAAACAAAAAATACCGTCAAATAAGAAATTTCATATAAAACAATAAAAAAATGATGATTCACTTCTAGAACAAAATTACAAATAATTATTATTATTATTAATTGAATTTTCATAAAATTTATTCAATTTCTTTTTTACTGATAACCATTTAATGAATCATTAAATAATTTATTTTTTCTAATGAAAAAGGTATTTTTTTTTTGTAATTTGAATATTTTAAAATTTGTCGTTTTTTTTTTTTTTTAATTATCGCATCAATTCTTTTTTTTTTTTTACACAACGAAAAAAAAACTGAAAACTAAAGCCGCACATTTTCATTTTCATAATTGTCTGATTTTTATAAAATTAAAACAGAAAAAAAAGATGCAATTAACTTATTTAATTAAATTATCTTACCGATTATAAAGTTTTATAGTTTTCTTTAAATATTTAAATTTATTTTTTCAGTTTTTATTTTTTTTTTAACAATATTTTAGATTTTTCTTTTTAGAGCACATACAATAAAAATAAAACACGACACGACACATACACACACACTCGTCGTCGTAATAATAATATACCGTACGGTAATTTTTTATTTTTGTTTTTTTCCTTTTTATTTTTTTTAATAAACGTCTTTTAAATAACCACCACTAAACGAATGAAATGCTAAAAATGAACTGAACGAACGTTTTTTCCTTTTTTGTTGTGTGCCTTCTGTCTGTTGAGAACGTGGTAAAAAGAAAATTGTTTTTTTTTTTTTATATGAAAAACAAAAATGAAAATAAAAACAACAAAAATAAAATTTAACGCCAATATAAAAAAATCAAAGATGGAAACAATGGAATGGAATGCGCACGATAACTGATTGTAAAACCTGTTATTCGTTCAATTCTGGTTCATTGGTATGGTTATAAGATAAAGAGAAAAAAAATCCTTAAAACTGTTTATTTAAATTACTTAAAAAAAATTCTAAATCATTTTATTAAAATAAAAAATAGATAATTTTATAAATAGATAATGTGAATTTGTAATTCAGATCCGTTCTTTGGGAAATTTTCAATTGTATATTAATAAATAAGAGAATTTTAACTATAAAACATTCATAAATTATGATTAATTTTGCACTTTAGTATTATAAAGAACCATCTATTTGTTAAATATTTCAAAAATTACGAAAGCAAATAAACGTATTCACAAATCCCACAGAAAGACAATTATAATTCAATTTAAAGTGTAGATTATTATACATAATAATAGCAGTAATTTAATAATTGTTTTAAAAAATGACTATTTAATAAATACATATTCTTCATGAAAAAAAAAAATAAATCAATATAACGTTAATTGAAATTACCTTCGCAGTTTTTAATTTATTAACATTTCAAAAATAAAAAAATTTAGAACACCGCGCGCTTATACAAAAATGCATTAATTATAATTAACAACGTGTAAAAAATATATATTGTGAGATATTATGTATATATTATTATTTATATTTATATATTAATTAATATAAAAAATTATATAATTTCATCGAAAACAAATACAAAAATTGCAATAGACTCAATTCAAATATGTTTTTTTTTCTTAGATTATTATATAATTGGTGCACTTGTTATACTTGAATATTTCATATATAGTTATATATATATATATATTTATTTATGTATACAATTTAAATAAGACGATGGAATAATGCAGTAAATTCGCTTTTAAACTAAAAAAAATGTAATATGCATATTATAATATGTTATATGTATATCTGTATGTGTATACATTCATTAAAATCAATAAAAAGTTTATATATTTATATTTGAATCGATATAATAAATACGATATAAATAAATATACACCTGCATTATTAAAAAGACCCAATAAAAAAATAATACATATGTTGAATTGTTGGTTGAATTGTTAAAAATGTATTTGTTCTTTTATAAAGTACACACATATTTTTGTATCTGCTTCCACTACATTAAGACAAATTAGGTTGATAAGATCCCTAATTAGGTTAATAACGTCCCCATAACGAATGTTATGATTAAATATAATTGTATTATATTTGCCATTTAAATCTTGAGTTCATTGTATAAATTATGCACATTTTCTAAAGTCAATTATATAATTATCCATTTGGAAAAAAATTACATTAGAATTGTTTATAATACTTTTCTTCTCCAGAAACATTTCTCCAGAAATATTTCCGTTTTCTGCAGCTCACTCGCTCGTTCGATTCCTCCCGGAACTTGCAAAAATTCCCAATATTGTGGTTTTTTTGTTTCTCGTATATCTCAATGGGTTTTGAAGATATTTGGAAAAATGGAAGGCTTGTTACTTGTTTTAAAACTCTGTGTAAACCGCGTGAAATTTATTGTCTCTGTTGAAACTCTGTTGATCGAAAAATCGACTTTACCGGCAGATTATATAGATAATAAATGAAAAGATTTCAACGATAAAACTTTGTGCTTATTCGAAATTGTATTGAATACATACTTATAATAAAAATAACTTAAATTTATACAAAATGATTTGTGTGTGACACAGAAAAGCGTTGTTTTTTTTTTCTTCACATTATACATAGAATTAAGAAAAAAAAACTTGTTATGCAAATTACTCTCGATATACATATTATATGGGTTTTTTTCCAACTTTAGTTTTTTTTTATTTTCATTTATGAATGATAGAACATGTATTATTATTCAAAATAACAAGGTTATATTATATATGTTATTAAAACTAAAAACGCATACAAAATTCTCTATCAACATTTTTTATTATAAATGGGAATAATTGAAATTTATTAAATGCATTATTTTTTTTTGTATTTGTAGTTTGCATGAAATGCATTTAATTTGCTTTTTAATATTATTTTAAATACAGCAAGTTTAAATATATCAGTGGCGGATCTGGACCTCCAAGGGTACTTGTTCACTTTAAAAACTGGTAAAGAACAAAAAAAACTACTAAACACCTTGGGGGTGGGGGGGGGGGGGGACAACCACCTGGAATAATATGTAACTCTGTAATACAGAGTTAGCAATAAATCACATATTTTGGATTTATTAATTTTGCAATGGATTCAATTAAATCATTTTGAATGATTGGTGAGGTTCCACGAAACTGACCAGCATTATTTAAATGTTGCGACAGAATTGAATCATATTTGGCTAAAACATTCATCATTTCTATGAAATTTCCTCTATTCACCGAATCAGCAGTCTCATCATGCCCCCTAAAAGACAATTCTTGCATACCAAGGAAGCATGTCATATCAATTAATCTTCTCAATACCAAGCGATTTTTTGTAACATTTTCATTATGAGTAGTTACGGAATGTTTGAGTTGTGAATCCAACATTAAATCAATCCGAACATCACCAAAAGTTTTCATATCTAGTACAGCAGTTAAATGACTCATGGTTTTTTCATGATTAAAAACTGCTGCACTTAAATGATTTAAATCTGAATAACCAGGATTCAACCAAATGGTGTCACGATTTGGCAAAAAAAATAAACATGGCCAACAAAAAATTTTATTCAACTTATTGCAACCAGTTATCCATTCATGTTTTTGATAAATCGACACAGGAAATCGACGAGTGACTTCTCTGCCTTGAGTTTTGCATTGTTTCGTTAAATTTTGCAAATCCGGTTGTGGCCTTTCGAGTTTAACCAATATATTTTTTATTTCAACAGTTCGCCTTGAAAAAGGCGTTTTTAAAAACTGTTCAATAATGCATCCATCATTTGAATTACATTCATAAAAATTCATATTACAATTAAATGTGAAAAAAAACAGGAAACTATATTAAAGAATATGGAATCAAACAATTATCAAATTATAAAGTTGCGGAATTTATTTAAATGTGTATTGAAATTGAAATTGAAATTATTTAATTGAACAATGTTTGGAAAAATAATGAAGTACGCATAACAAGCATTTGCGAAAGAATGAAAAAATATCGCATATAATTTTATATAGTAAATAATATCTATTTTTTATTCATGCCATATATAGAAATGAGAAAAATAAAAAAAAAACACAAAAAAAATATTTATATATTTTCTATGATTATATACACCGCAGCAGGCAGTATATGAGTATGCGAGATTTGAATGATAAAAAATAAAGCATACAAACAACCATACAGCATATATAAGAAAAAAGAAACAAGCATTTGTATTATATTGTGCACAATTTATTGTGAACGAAAATTAAAATAGTATTTGTATTATTTGTATATTCGTATACCTCGCATTTTCGGAAAATATAAATGTATTTGCCATATACAATTAAACAACTATGTATAACAACAATATTTTTTGGTTCATTTAAAATTGTGCACACTATGGGAGTGCGATTAAAAAAATGCACAAAAGAAAGAGTATATATAGATTAAAGGTGTATGTATTTTTTCGTTTTCGTTTTTCTTTTATGCGACGTTTCTTTATATATATGATTTCTTTATATATATGATATAAAGAATATTATCTCTTATATTTTTTACTGATATAATGATATAAATAATCAGCGCTGCAAATTTTTTGGGACACTTAATATTATTTTATTCATCAAAAATTAAGAAAAATATTAAAATCTGTATTTTCTTAATTATTTATCAATATTTTTAGCAGGTGGTTCACTGAACAGAGTGAACAAAACCAAGAAACGCGTATGATATTTTTTTATTATTTCTTTAAAGTATTTAATTTATATATATATTCAGCCATGCATATTCATGATTAATTAATAAAAAATTAAAATATATGGATATTGCACATTTTTATATTTTATTTTTCTATATATTATATTATTAACATATTATAAATCGTCATTAACATTCTATATTTTTTTTTCTCTATATTATTACCTAATGTATTTTATTATTGTTGGTTTGGATTGGGATCAATAGGGTAGGCACTGACTGGTCGCTGACCCAGTGTTGCAACTGTTGAGTTCCTGATCAAGTGCTTACTTTACCTCCACGTGGTAACCAACG
The DNA here is from genome assembly GCA_958336335.1 of Dilophus febrilis. Classification (NCBI taxonomy): domain Eukaryota; kingdom Metazoa; phylum Arthropoda; class Insecta; order Diptera; family Bibionidae; genus Dilophus; species Dilophus febrilis. Next base: position 28,686,196 of record OY284469.1, on the reverse strand, counting down.
GTAACTGAATGATACAATCCGTATCATTCAGGCTAAAATTGTAAGTGCGAATCCCATGCGGTTGGTCGTACGGCTAATTACCGACACCGTAAAAACAACAAATTATGAAACTAGCAACAGTGCCTCGGACAGGACAGGAAAAACGGCAACGACTCAGGCAATGGAACAAGGACAATGATTTAAAACTGGCGTCATGGAACGTGAGGACAATACTGCGCGCGGGCGGTTTAAAAACTTTGACTGATTGCTTAAAGAAAGCTAAACTGGACATAACAGCGGTCCAGGAAACACGGTGGCCTGGAAAGAACATCTTATCCAGTAAAGAATACAAATTCTACTATAGCGGTAGAAATAAAACAGGGTTATTCGGCACCGGCTTTATTGTAATGGGTAAAGCGAAAGAATCAGTCATTGGTTTCAACCCCATTGACGAAAAATTTTGTACGTTACGAATAAAGGGAAAATTTTTTAATGTAACCTTTATTAACGTACACGCCCCAACAGAAAACAAAGATGCAGACACGAAGGATATGTTTTACGAAAAGCTCAACCGTATTTACAATCAAGCTCCTAGTCGTGACATTAAAATCGTGCTTGGCGATTTTAATGCACAGGTTGGTAGGGAAATTGTATATCGACCGGCAATTGGTCAACATAGCCTTCATACACACTGCAATAATAACGGCGAGCGTTTAGTCGATTTCACAATATCAAACAATATGATAGTAGCCAGCACACGTTTCCCACATAAGAACATACACAAAGGAACATGGTGTTCGCCCGATACTAAAACAACAAACCAAATAGACCACGTACTCATTGACAGTCGTCATGCGTCCGACATACTGGATGTAAGGAGCTGTAGGGGACCTAACATTGATTCTGATCATTATCTCGTAAGAGCTTTGTTCAGATATCGTGTTAGTGCAAACCGCCAAAAAGTCATTGCGAGAGGATTCAATTTGGAAAATCTCAAAAATGACCAAGTAAAACAACAGTACGAAGATAAATTGGTGGAGTTAATTGTTCGAACAGATGTGGATCAACAGCAAAACACGTGTAATGATATGTGGAATCGATTACGTAATTGCATGAAAATGGCGGCAGAGGAGACGGTAAAGTTGAAACCTGGCGTGGTCAGAAATGGTTGGTTTGATGACGCATGTAAAACGGCTCATGAAGAAAAGAACCAAGCGCGTTTAAAATATCTTCAGCGCGCCACACGAACTGCCATGGATGACTACAGAACCAAAAGATCCATTGAACGCAAATTATTCCGAAACAAGAAAATGCGTCATGAGCAGGATATTTTGCGGGATATAGACACGCTGTCCAGCATGAATGACAGTAAAAATTTGTACAGGAGAATAAGATCTGTAACTAGCGGATTTATACAACAACCCCTTCTTTGTAAGGATACCAGCGGTGAAATTTTGGCGGATGAAGAAAGAGCCATCGCGAGATGGGCGGAGTATTTTAAAGATCTACTTACAGCAAGCAACCCAATTGGTATAAATGCAGAAAACGAACTTCCGTACCAAACAGCACAACCACTAATTTCGGAACCAACATATGAGGAAACCAGAGAAGCCATTCTGAAGCTCAAGAATGGAAAGGCGGCTGGATCTGACGGCGTACCTGGTGAACTCTTAAAATGTGGAGGGGATGTATTGTGGAATAGTATACACGAGCTAATTGTGCATGTTTGGAACTATGAGGTTATACCACAGGAGTGGAAGCTTGCTGTAATTGTGCCAATACACAAGAAGGGAGACAGGATGGAGTGTTCCAACTATCGGGGAATATCTTTGCTGAATGCAACATATAAGGTACTCGCTTATGTGTTGCATAAGCGCCTATTACCATATGCGGAGGAAGTCATTGGTGAATACCAATGTGGATTCCGTAATGATCGCTCAACAACTGATCAACTGTTCGTCATACGACAGATAATGGAAAAGTGTAGGGAGTTCAACGTAGTAACACACCATCTATTTGTTGATTTTAAGGCCGCATACGATAGTGTTATTAGGGAAAAATTATGGCGCACGATGGAGGAATTTGGATTCCCACAAAAATTGATAGCCATGTCGAAACTAACACTGACGCAAGTTACATCTCAGGTACAAATAAGGGGGATCAAATCGGATGCATTTGAAACCATTGACGGAGTACGGCAAGGGGACCCTTTGGCTACATTGTTTTTCAATGTTATATTGGAAAAATGTATAAGAAGGACGACCATTAACACCAGCAGCACTATTTTTACGTCATCTGTTCAATTACTCGGCTATGCCGATGACATTGACGTGGTGGGTAGAAGTATGGGTGCCGTTAAAGAAGCGTTCTTACTGTTGGAACGTGAAGCTTCGGAAATGGGATTAAGGGTAAACGAGGAGAAAACCAAGTATATGATCGCACCAACGAACAGTAGGTTTATGGCACAACATCAGAGCGTATCAATTGGTCAGAACAAATTTGAAACGGCGGACAGGTTTAGCTACCTTGGAAGCAGCATAAACAGCGAAAACGATATAGCGGAGGAAGTTCATTCCCGGATTGCTTCGGGAAACAAGGCCTTTTACGGTTTGCGAAAGATGTTCTTCTCGAAGACATTGAGTAAAACATTGAAACTAAAGCTATATCAAACACTGATTCGACCAATTGTGACCTACGGTTCTGAAACGTGGTGCATGACACAGGCCACCGAACGGCGACTTGGAGGGTTCGAAAAGAAAATACTACGCCTCATCTTTGGACCGACAAAGGAAAGGGGATGGTGGCGTAGGCGGTTCGATTTCGAGCTATATAAATTATATACCGAACCTGACATCGTTCGGTTCATTAAGATCGGTCGCCTGAGGTGGTTTGGTCATGTGGTACGAATGGATGGCGATCGTATACCGTCAAAAATGCTGGACAGTAAGCCGGGCGGATCTAGGAGTGTAGGAAGACCGCGGGGTAGGTGGAAAGACGAAGTAGAAGTGGACCTTCGGGCCCTCGGCGTTTCCGGCTGGCGGACGTTGGCGGTAAATAGGTCCGGTTGGAGAAGGCTGTTAATGGACGCCAAAACCAATTGTAGGTTGTAGGCGCGCAGAAGTAAGAAGTAAGTATTTTATTATTTTCATTTAATTTAAGGAATTATAAACAAAAAATTAAGATCATTATATAATATATATGATGATGGTGTTTTTACAGAATACAGAATATTTTTAAGAAATATTATTATTATATTTACAATAATAAACATTTATATATATAGAATTGAAATTAAAATGTGATTTTCCCTGATTTATTGCCTTAATAAATCCGTATCATTGTATGTTGTCGCCCGCAGTTCAAGCCATGAAGAAGAAATTGGGATATCAAGTACTTATACGTATAAGATGAAGTGTTTTTCCTTTCCTTATTTACCTTATTTCAATTATTTTATTATTGTAATTCATTAGTCAAAATGATCAATTAAATTTTTTTCTTCATCAACAAAATCTGCGAAACTGTCTGCAAAAATCATCATAAATATTTTTCGCTTAAAATAATCGATCACCCTTTTGAAATGAAATACTCGGTATATGTTCGTGCAAGTGAATCTCTATATATGATATAATGAATTTATAAATAAATCAAGTAAATATTATTGTTAATTTATGAATAATTAAAATTTATTAAATGTTTATTTATATATGAATTTAATTTTTATGATCGTCATACACGACTTGGTGGTGCCGTTGATAAAGCATCCAACCCAATTGCGGGTGGTCACGAGTTCAAATCCTGGCCGGAAAATTTTTTCTGTGCTTTTTATGATTTGAATTCATGAACTAAGTCACCATTTATTCATTGGGATCAAATTAATGAATATCTTTGGTATATTGTGTCGGACGCAGCCAAAGATTTACAAAGTCTACTACACACACATACTCGCAATTATATATGAAAGTATATAACAAATACTCATCATCATTATTAAAATTACATTAATAATTATAATATTAATGATTTCTAATTCCGGTAAAAGCCAAAGGCCCTAGCAGCCATAGTGCTTATTAAAAACTAATGTTGGCATTTTACATACATCATTAGTTGTTAAATAATAATAATAATAATAATAATATGATCGTCATACATATATATTTATAATATTGATAAAAATCAAATTTCTAGGAAAATTTTTTTGAGATATTTGTATAAAGTGTATATACTAATAATGATGTAATTAATTGTGTAATTCTCAATGAATTTTATATTTCATATAAATTCGAATTAAATATTTTAATCAATATTTTATAAATGATTAATAATCTGCAAATGGGAAATTTATATGTTACTATGTAATTGTTTTTATTATTTATCTGTTTTTGATTTTTTCTTCTTGTAACATTTTACTTAAATACTTAATTCTAAAATACATTCTTGCTCTTTATTGTGTTTAGATCAAATTGTCTTAATAATATTATTTTAATAATTATTAAACGATTAATTAATTTATTATTAATAACAAACATTTAATCAAAACAACACCACTATTTTTTGTTTATTTTTTCAATGAATAATAAACCATAATAAACACAAGCACAATAAAACAAAAACTCAGAGTGACGTCAGAAAAGTGAAAAATGGCGAACATTAACAAATATCGAGCATACCTACTTTCTTTATACCATGCATAAAACTAAACCCAGTTTTATCCAAAAATATGATTTCGCTGATCACAAAAACAAAACTATATACACATTAAATTATTGGATCATAAACGAGCACAATAGTTTCATTATACAAAATGTATAAACATTACCACAATAAATGCTATATAATTAAATATTCTCAATTAATTCCTATGGATCTATATATATAACTTCTCTTATAATTTAAGAAATTCTAAACACGTCACATCCATATAATCTGTATCTATTAAAATTTTTCAAACCAAAAGATTTGGAAATTGGCCTTTTTTAAGACTATATCAAGATTATTTAGACTCACATTGATAGCATTTTCCCTCACTTACGACTACCAATCTGTTTCCGAGGTTCCCCGGCGCTATAAATCGATTCTAACGGCAAACAAAATATATACCGTCCATAATAAAAGTGTGAACATCATTCATTGCGTTTAATTTCAATACATTTTAAACACATTTATATTATATACGATATAAAGGTAAATAAATATAATTATAAATGTATATATCCAATATTATTAAAAAAATAAAAAAACATCTGCATTAGTTAGTTAGATTGGTTAGATGTAAAAAAAAAAAATTTGTAGAGAGTCCATTTATTTTATATTTATTTTTTTAATTTTTTTGCGATAAACACACATCTTGTTTTTGCTATCTCTATCTATATATATATGGTAAATATACCTTTTTTGTGCAGAACAGATTGCTTTAAGTTATAGTTATATATTTTTTTTCTGGTTAAATTCACGTTTATTAATACATACTTATATATATATATATAAGTTTTAAAATATCGCAACCACATATTCATATATATACCATTTTTTACTGTTAATTTTTTGGGTTTGAATATTTTATACAAATATAATTATATATGTTTCGATTCCGTCTAACAAATTTTCTTATACAGTAGCGTAGTATGACATAGAATTTGACCTGATGACCTGAAACGCGATAGGATATTTTGAAAGGTGAAATTAATAAAGCGATAGTTTTTCTTCAATTTTCATTTTATTTTAATTTGTATCTTATGAAAATTCAATAAATTTCTGATTTTTCCACTCATTTCGCTACTATTTAGGATTTTGTAATTTTTATCTTTATAAAATACACAAAATATTTGACAAAAATATCGTTCTAGCAAATTTGCCTTATTTTCCTTTATTTTATTTAGAATATTTGTTGGTAATTATTAATTGTATGAGGTTAGTATATTCCGCTATATAGGTATCAATTACTGAAATAAACTATTTATATTTTTTAATAAAATTATTATTCAATCCTTGCTGCCTTGTTCATTTAATAAATGATTAAATTTTCTCTGATATACTCGCAAAAATTATATATATCGAAAAAAAAAACACTTAAATTTTAATCAAAACTAGTTTTTGGCAAAATGATTTATATTTGCTTTTGCTATATATACAAACAAATAACAAAAAAAATTGTTAAATGAAATGATAGAAATTCAAAATTATATTATTATGTTATACATACGCATAAATTATTGAGTGCGTTGTCCACTGCCATCCGCATAGGTATATATATAATATAAATAATAAAAAAAATTAGTATCTCTTGTTAAAGTAAATAAATGTTTTGTAAAAAAAAAAATTGAATTTATATCTTGTGAATTTAAAGAAGCGAAGTTGTATTATATAAAAAAAAAACGAGAATTTTGTATTAAAAACTCATTCATTGTCAATTTTTTGTTTTTTTTTTTTTGATCTTTCTTTTAAATAAATATTCGACAAACAATTCATCAATCTTATATTATATTATATTATATATAATATTATATATATATATATATATATATAGATATTAGATTTTTATAAGTATTATATGAATGTTGATATAGAAATACTATAGAAATAAAATGGGTAAATGGGTAAATTCAATTCAAAAAGAATGTATATGTTTTTTTGTTTTAAATTAAATTTGTTTTTTTATTTTGGGTATAAACATATATATGAATAGATGAATAGATGATAAAATTATCGTCATATTATATAGAGAAATAATTATTCCAAGAATGAAGATCGCATATATATGGAATGAGTATTTCTGTGAATGATATACGCAAATTTAACATAAATAATTCTATCGTTTACACTCATATATATATATAGAATCAATATAGCAGAGTGTACATTTTATGACATATTTCAAAAGAAATTTTATTCAAGAAATTCTTAAATGGCACATTTCCAAATTCTATATCTATTTTTCGAACCAAGATATTGGGAAATTAATTTTTTCCAGGGACATCAAGGCTAAGGAACGGTTTCCAGGACTAGTGTTTCCCCCCTGTTAAGAATATGCACCATTTAAATTAAGCATTTATTATTATCTATAAAGACAATTCACTATAAAGACTATTCACATTCACATTCATTACTTCAAGGGCTATTTATAAGAGCATATCGGAAAACGATAGAAACATTTTATTTGTAATTTCGTAACCAATAATTTGATAAAAATCGTCATCAATATCATATTTGATTTTCCATGACAAAATGTTTAATGACTCTATAAATGATAAATTCTTATTTATTTAAAATTCATTTACCATCGTTGTATGTATTTCAACATCAAAAAAAACCTACAAGTTTTTTTTTTTGCACCTCTATAAAGACTTTTGACATACAAATTGCTTAAATTGATGATCATTTTTTTGTATGTACAACATTTTCCATTTTGGTTTGTTCGTTTTCGAATTTTTGTACTTTCTATAACCGAAATAAATATTTTTTTATATATATACAAAACATATAAAAAGAAAAGGTATGCCAAACCACAGAATATACCATAACCATATATATATACATATAGATTATTTATACCATTTTAATCTATATATCGATATTAGAATAGATTTTTAAGTATATTTTTACATGCAACGGTTTAATTTTGTATATACAAGCAACATCTTTATAATTATCTAATATATCTGCTATCTATAGAAAATTACAAAATAATAGATTTTATAATTAAACGTATTTTGGTATAATAACATTCTATTTATACTATACATATACAAAAAGAATATATACGAAAAAAAGAATAAATTAAAAAATTTCTCATGCTTTATTATAACATAAACTTTCACACGCGTAATTTAAAGAAGTATACCAAAATTTGTTAAAATATTATGCAATTTATTTATTGAGATATATATATATATATACAGACAAATAAATATAACTTAAATATAGGCAGATAAATGAAATGAATTATGGTATAAAAATTCAAATAGACTGATGTATAATTAAAAAGTTTTTTTTTTTTTTTGAAAAATTATATTGAATAAATTGTTCAATCAATAAAAACTATATATATATATAACACTTCGTTCAATAATGTGTGTGACTAATTAATTAAAACACATTTTTTTGCCAAAATTCGTTTTTATTCATCAAGATAGTCCCCTTTTAGGGAGATACAATCATTCCAACGCTTTTCCAATCTTTCGATACCGCCTTTGTAAAACGATTTTTCTTTGCCTTCAAAATAGGCGTTAGTTTCGGCGATTACTTCATCATTTGAGCCAAATCTCTTACCACGGAGCATCCTTTTGAGGTCTGCGAAGAGCCAGTAGTCGCTGGGGGCTAAATCTGGAGAATACGGTGGATGGGGAAGCAATTCAAAGCCCAATTCGTTCAATTTTGCCATCGTTTTCATTGATTTGTGACACGGTGCATTGTCTTGGTGGAACAACACTTTTTTCTTCGCCATATGAGGCCGTTTCTTTGCGATTTCGACTTTCAAACGCTCCAATAACGCTATATAATAGTCGCTGTTGATGGTCTGCCCCTTCTGGAGATAGTCGATGAATATTATTCCATGCGCATCCCAAAATACAGACGCCATAACCTTGCCAGAAAACTGCTGTGTCTTTGGTCGCTTTGGGCGGCTTTCGCCGGCTGCATGCCACTCAGCAGACTGCCGATTTGACTCTGGAGTGAAATGGTGGATCCATGTTTCATCCATTGTGATGTACCGTCGCAAAAACTCCGACTTATTGCGCGTAAACATGTCCAAACAGCTCTTTGAATCATCGGTTCGTTGTTGTTTTTGCTCCGGTGTGAGCAAACGCGGCACCCATTTGGAACACACCTTTTTCATACCCAAATGTTCGTGTATTATGGTTTGTACACTGCCTGCTGATATCTTCAGAATGTCAGCAATCTCCCTCACTTTCACTTTACGGTTGGACATAATGATTTTCAGTGTTTTTTCAACGTTTTCCGGAATAACAGCGTCATTTGGCCTTCCAGTAGATGGAATGTCATCGGTGTCTGTACGACCACGTTTGAATTCGGCATACCAATAACAAATGCTTCTTTTTGATGGAGCAGAGTCCGAGTAATGTTTTTCAAGCCATTCCTGGCATTGAACAGTATTTTTTTTCATTAAAAAACAATGATAAATCAGCACACGGAATTGCTTTGAATTCATTTTTTTTTAAAACACAAAAATAGCGTCACTTATAGCACTGTAACTTGTAAACAAATGATCTGATTAACATATGATGTTGACAGTAAGCCTAAAAAGGTTACCAAATGCGAAAAAAAATATTGATTTAGTTCTAGGGACGCCATCTATGTGTCAGTCACACACATTATTGAACGAAGTGTTATATCATCTTGAGAGAAAATCCAAAAGACACTTTAATGAAAATATACTAATTTTTTTTTTCAATTTAAAACTTTCTGAACGAACGTTTAATAATATAATATGTAGTGAATATAATCAAAATTTCTATTTTTCCATACAAACAACAAGCACAATTAATATATGTAAAAGTCCAAAAAAAAAAAAGTCTTTAAATGCAGAATATATTATGAGAAAAAAATAATGAATATAATCGATGCAAAATGTATAATATTTTATTATAATTTCAAATGGAAGATAACTCTCTATGTCTATATAAGATATTCATTTATATATTATTGGGCTCTTTATAACACATAATTTTTAAAATAATATATTAATATCATGCCGTACAAATATGCGGCGGTGTCATATAAAACCCACACGATCATCTCGCATTCATTATTTTAATTTAATATTTATTTGAAAACATATTCGTAATATTATTAATATTATTATAAAATTAACTTCATTTCTTTTTCTTTGTTTGTTTGTATGCTTTTTTTCGTGAACGTGAACGCAACATAACCTTTTGTAATAGTTTCAGACTATATATATATATATAATGATCAAAGGTATCAGCAACGTCTCGTGAAAACTTTGTTTCATACGCCCCCAAAATGATATGGATATTCTAAAAGGCTTAAGTATATAATTAGCGAATTTATGGAAAAAATTGTACTTAAACAATATATAGTCAATTTTCCATACATTTTTGGTATGTACAAATTTTGCCAATTTTAGACGGACTGTATAATTTGTGTGTTTATTTAGGCTTCAGTTTTACAGTATCAATAAATTTCTTTAAATTTTCACGGACCCATTGACCAATTTTAACCAATTGAACGATTTTCAAAATTTCATAATTTCCTCTATGAAATATCAGAAATTGATTGAATTTTTAATTTATGGAAATTAAATTCAAATCGAAGAAAAACAATAGAACCGTATTTCAAAACAATTAACAATAAGGAAAAATGGATATTTTCCGGAAAATTTAGTACATTTCTTCCTTAGATATATTTTTTACCATAAATTACCTTACCCAAAATATCATTTCGTTTTGACAATTTCGTGAGATTTGAACCGTCCCTGATGGGCTCTTTATATTAAAAAAGAAAGATGTTCAAATTTGTATTATTAATATTATATATTTAAATATGAACAAATTATTTGTTGTATAAATTATATATGATATGATGAACGCATAGATAAATCTACCTGTTTAATGCTTCGTTTTATAATATACATATACATACAATATATATAATAATATAAGATTTTATTAATAGAAAATCATTGCGATGCAACGTGACAAGAGAAAAAAATGAATGAAAAATATAAATAAAATGAACTTTCCTATCGGATTCCAATCTTTAAAATATCAATATGTTATATATATATATACAGAATATCTATTAAAATATTTATACAAATAATATATATAGAGTTGAATGGGAATTACAGATAATAATATAATACAAAAAAAGTGTTTTTATTGATGAACAGAAATAGTTGATGATAAAAATATTTCCAATAGATCACAAATATGCATAGAAACTGCCTAAATTCAACAAAAATAAAGAAAAAATAATTGATTAATTCATTTATTATAAATTAAAACTAAAAAAAAAAAAATATTCAAATCATAAATTTTCAAAATTTATGGTTTTTGAGTAGTAAAAAAACTCCCCTTTGAATTTTTTATACAAACTTTAACATCGATATAGCAACTAGATATATATAAAACCTTAAAAAGATTCTTGCAAATTTTTCTACGAATTAAAAAATATATACTCTTAATATGCTTAACGACTAAAAACTTTAAATTTAAATAACATTATAATATTATTTTATGCTGCTCATATATCTAGTTAGTATCCATAACCTATGGAATGGTATATGTAAGATATAACAATTATTAATTAATATAGAGAAAGTCTGCATAACATTGGTTTTAAGAAAAAAAAAATATGAAATGGATTTCTATCATAAATTATCTATGTTATGTGAATATGCTTAAAAAATAAACGCATATATCACAGTTTTTATATATATATATAGAGTTGTGGGTGTAACATTTCTTCAATTTTTTTTTTTAAGATATGTGTGCGTTATTTCATTTTTAATTTTTCTTCTTCTTTATTTTTTGACATTTCCTCTATGAAATATCCATTTCCTCAAAACTATAATTGGGAGTAAAATCGCAGTCGCAGATTTTTTTCATCTTTAATCGAATTCAATCCTCTTTCGAAATGGCTAACATAACTGAGTCGCCCTCATTGACGGTGTAAATTTATGAATTTCGCTAGCACAATTCAATCAAGTAAGAAATATGCACAGAAACGTAATAAAATGGAATACCTTTAATTTTATCTTTGACAATGTGCGACTCGGTCTTTGCAGCAATTTCCATTTCCATTTCCATTTTCATTTATACAGCAAATGACTCCAAAATTGTACAAAATCTTCTTAAATTGATTTTAAAAAGTCATAATTTAATATAAATAAAAATTTATCTTATCTTGAAAATGACAAACCTTAAATGAAAATGAAAAAATTTTGCACTTGAAATGGAAAAATTCGACACTTGAAATGAAAAACAGTTTGTAGTTGAAATGAAAATGTCTTAATTCGGAAAATATAATATTGGGAAAATTCTTTTTTACCGTAAGAAAATATTTTGATTAAAATCAATTGTAATATTTTCGTGGTGATATCGAAATGAGGATATCAAAATTCCAGCTATTATAATATATATATATATATATAGAAGTGTTAATAAAAAAAATGGGGATCAATAATATCTTTTGGAACTATACTCTATTTTATATTTTGCTATATAAATATCATATTTCCATATCATTTTAATATAACTATACATATATGCATTGTAAAAATAATAATTATTTAATTCTTTATTGTCCTATATATAAATTATTATTCTCTATATATATATTATATTTATATAATAGTATAGTTATTTATTTTACAAAATTTTCAAATCATTTAAAATAATTTAAATTCATTATATATTTATTTTTGCACGCTATATAACGATTAATAAAAAAATGTATTTACATATATAATGATAAAAATTTTATATATTATATATACATAATATTATATTATTTGCTATAGTGTAGGATGAAATTATTTAAAATGAAAAATTATTTTTTATATTAATTCGTATATATTAATTTATGAACGTGTACTGTTGCTGTTTCAATATATATATACAAATGTATTATATAGAATAGAGTAAAATTTAAAATAATTAAACCTTTTATTTAATAATAAAATAATTATATAGTTGTGTAATGAGTAATGTATGCTGTATATATATAGTGGAAGTTGTAATCGCATTTTATTTTTGGGTCATTTTTTTCTTTATTTATTTGTTTTTGTTTGGTATAGAAAAAATAAGTTATGATGATAATATTTAATGAAAAATATAATTAATTAAATTCACATATACTATAGATAGATATTAGACATATATATTAAAACTTTAAATGTATATACGTTTATATAAAATGTAGAAAATAATTATATAGTGATATCTTTAAATTATGTTTGCTGAACTCTATAGATATATGTTTAGTTTAAATGATTCAATTGGTTTTGACAACAGCAACAGTAGTATTCTCCAATCGAAACTATATTCACCGCCTGCCAGCCAGGAACTCCAATAGCCCGAAAGTCCACTTCCATTTACCCCACAGTCTTCCAAAACTACTTGATTTGCCATCATTTGTGACAATTTGTTGAAATTGACTTTTTAATATAACCTTACGTTCAGTTTTTTACTTAATGTTTTCGAGAAGAACATCTTTCGCAAACCATAAATTTACTGGTTTTTTTCTGAACCAATTCGATATTTTTCTAATCGCATCTTTTGTTCCAAAGATATAGCTGCGAGTTTTCCGAAAAGATGTTTGTAAAAACCCATTTTCTATGGTAATGGTATACTGTAAAATAGTTTTTTCGCACTTTAGAATAAATCTTTTAAAAAAATGACCCGCGATCCTCGGAGAATATTATTTTATGAAAAAATCAAATTATAATCAGAGTTTTCAAATGATATATAAATAAAGTGAAAGTTGAAGAAAATCTATATGGTGTAATAATTCGAAAAATTCAAAATTTGGTATTTGTTTAATTTTGTAGTATAATTATTTTTATGCCTTCCAACAAAATATCCTATATTGTAATGGGTCATCCAGAACACAATATCTCAAGCACTGTCATTATAATTCCATCTTTTTCAATCACACTTCATTTACATTTATTGTTAGTGAAGACCAAACATCAATTATATTAAAAAATAAAAAAACATTCATTCGTGCGTATAGTCAATGCGAAATGAAACAAAATGAAAAACATTTTCACATTAAATGTGATTAAAATTTAGTTAATTCATATACATATTTATTACTATATGTATACATTATTCAGGCTATATAGTATAAGTTTTTTTGTTCATAATATTATTATAAATATATGTATATAAAAAAAAACTCAAACGATCTGATATAAAATAAGTACATCGAACTATAGCACACATATATTATTATTATTTATAATTAACGGCCAAACTCTATACAATATAAAATAATGTCTATCATCGCTGTATGTACAACAACAAAAAATTCTTTATACTTGAATGTACAACAATATATTTTTTCATTTATATATTAAGTGTATATATATATGGATAGATAAAGTATAGAGATGTACTTACATTTACTATATATATACATATGATAGTCAGTATATATATATCTGTATTTGTTTATTATTTTATTAGACTGACCTAGTTATTTTTTATACATTATTATTATATATAATTATACATACATACAATAAATATAAAATTTCTATATAGTTTTATAAAATAATATACAGAAGTGATATAGAAATATATATTATAGATATATACAAAACTTCGTCATTTCATTTTATTTATAATACATATATAATAGAATAAATAAAATAAAAACTGTGTGTTTTTTACAGCGTAGATCAGCAATTTTTTAAATATCACCCACATATCATATATATATAAAGTTGAAGTTGTTCTTTTAATTTGGGAACTATTTGTACTTATCGCATATAGAATAATTACAAAATCGTATACACACTCTTGGCTTAGAAATCCTTTATATAATAATTAAACAGAAATTTATCAGAAGCATTTCTTTAACGTTTATGTTTAAATTTTTTTTTTACAAATTAACGAAATGGATTGAAAAAAATATTCTATTTTGTATATGATCCAATTAATTTTTAATGTTATATCGTTTTTTTTCTTATATATATATAACTCCATTTCTATCTAAAACCCTGCGACAAATATAGACAAACTTTTATGGTGTTGTTATTTTATGTGTGAATGTACAACAAGCATGAAAACTTTATACTTTGTGCACACAAATAGATAGATATATATACTCTTTAATTTAGGAAAAAAACAATATATGTATATATGGTATATATGCAAAAATTTCAATTAATATTATAAAATGTATTCTAAAATTTTATAAATGTACGATATATATTTAATTACACAGTAGAATAGATATAAAAGTATGATTTTAGTTCATATATACATATAAATATATAGGAAATTATAGAGTGACAAGGAAGATTATTTTCAAATGTAGGTGGAAATGAAATAAAAAAATTAAAATAAAAAACACTGCCAGGCTAACATGAATCATCTACTGATGGTCAATTTCAAGCAAATATCTTGAAAACTCATTGAAATATACAAGAAATAAAAAAAATAGAAAAATTTTCAAGGGATGTGATCGAGTGCTTGCCGTGTTATACAATCGATTGCCGATTGAAAGAAAATGAATAATTTTAAAAGTGATAAAAACCTTAGAGTTTTATTTTTCAAAACGATAACTATAATAGACTTTTCTGAAAGTACATACGTATAATAAAAACATATTATATTACATATATATACTAAATTCATCTATTTTTATATGCAAATCAAATTTAAATTAATTTTATATATAGTAATACAATTTCCTAACCAATTAACTTATTTAAATTTTCATATTTATCAAACACGGATCTCATCATTTATATAGAATAGACAGAGGAATTAATATACATATAGATAGGTATATATGAACTGATGATTCAAGCTAAATATATAGCAAACATTAAATTATTTTGATGAAGATACCATTCAAAATGTCATATATCATACATTTTTATCATAATATATATATGTTGTTCAAAATTGATTCAAAATTAGGACACATATTTTATAATGTTGTAAAATATATATATATACCATATATAATATATATATAAAGTTGCTGCCAGTAACATCATATTATATATAGATCACCCCATACTCAAAAAATTCCATCCCCGCACATAATATTACAGAACATTTCATGAATATTATTATAATATGTAATGGTATATATATATATTTTCATCATTTTTCTGCTCCACAACAATATATACATATAATAATGTATGTCAACATTCATAAATCGAAAACAAAAATTCTCGATTTTCTATTTTGTGTATTGTATATATACGTATCAACATATAATGGAAAACCTTTATTCAATAAAACAAAACAAAAAAAACCACTGGAAAATAAATATTTTATATAATATACATATTTTATTATTTTTTTTTATAATATTTTCATCGATAAATAAATACCATATGAGCATATCGTTTTTTATTTATTTCGTTGTTGATATTTTCATATGTATACATTTTCATTTCTTATGTATAATTACAATATTACATTTATATTTTTTTTATTGGGTAAATACTAAAAAAAAAAATAGAAAATTTTCGAGGTCGTATAACGAAATACCTATATACTATATTAATTATTCATAAATAATGGATGGAAAATTATAAATATTATTTTATATACATTGCGGTATATATAGGACAATGGTATAAATTTTCATTAAATGATAAATTTTCAAAATATACCTATATATGAAAAACAATTGTTTTTCCACATTATATCTCAATATATATTATTGATTTCAATCAATGATTCAATCAAGTATATTTGTTTCTCTGTATATAATACATACTATATGAAATGTTATGATAAAGGGTGGAAAATTTTCATATATATGTATACTAATACTAAATATTTATTTACCTACATATGCATATAAATGATTGTTGTTCATATTATACATGACGAAATAACAATGTATATGTGTGTATCAATATGTGACCTAATTTCATTTTTACGTTGTTCCATTTTATATTGAATAATAGAATTCATACTATCGTTTTTCGTATGCCTGATGATGATGATGATGGTATGTATGTGAAAACATTTTTTGTATATATTATTACATAAGAATTTTATTATATTGTACCTTTAAAAGTTTTATAATAAACAAAATGATTTATTTATTAAAAATCTATTGATTGATTTTGTTGTATGCTTACTAAATTACCATTTATTATTAATCGCTTAATAAACAATCGCTTCCAGTTAGATATAACAGATCAAATTTTGCATTTCCCATTTTATAAAAACACACTGACATTCACACGAATAATTACCTATAGTTTTTATGGAAACAAATTAGCATATTCATCTTAATAAATTTTCCAGAAATCGATTTTTCCTGTGAATTTACTTCAATTTTGATTGTCCGCATACATAAATTCTAAATTCAATCATTTTCTGGTATTTCATAAAACAAAATTTTGAACATATGTACCTTTAAACCCATTATATTTTAAGAGTGTGTTCCGGAAACATTACAATCTTTTGCTTGACCTATTTTTCTTTAAAACCCAATTCTGAATTTTTTATAAATTACCCAACGTTTTATTAAATACTGTACCTTGCAAACAAACAAATGATATTTGTATATTGATAAAAATTAAAAAATTATATATTTATTTATATATACGAAAATGTATAAATTAAATAATAAGAATAAGGAAAAGAAAAGATCATTTTATATAAAATCTAATACTTTATAATCCTTATATTTATCCACGTATACGTAATTGTATATTTATATAAAGACGAAAATCCGTATAAAAGACGCGTAAATGCATGATCTCATACAATTTATTACATATCTGTGTATATTAATTTAAAAAAAGGGTATAGGAAAAGGAGAAAACACAACATACACGCAAATTCATAACTTATGTTTTGTTGAATATTGGAAAAAGGGGTTGTAAAATATTCTTATTATATGATGATATCAATACGTTTATAAAAAAATGCGTTTTGTTTTGTATCAAGATGTATATAAAAGACGCAAAAGAAAAAAACCCCTTTTTAATGTAAAAAAAATTAATAATAAATGTACAGTGTCCTATATATTTATATATATTTAATTTTTTACTGAAGGTTATTATTTCTTTTTAATCCTTAATATTTATTTAAAAAAAATTAAATTAAATTAATTATATACACAATTATATTTTAGTATTGTTTTTCATTAATTTAATACCATCAAAAAAAATGTTTAACCATTTGGTGAAAACTCAAAAACGAATAGTATAATATAATATTCAATTTCTATATTTTAGAATAATTTATATGGATTGGTTTTTTTTGTTACAAAAATATAATTCTTTTTTAATGGTTTTATTTTTTTATCTATATAGAAACTTGTTTATTAAAACATATCAATAAGGTACGAAAAAAACTATATATAAGTATGAAAATCTTAAATTTCTGCGTTGGTTATATCTTATATCATGTATATATGAAATAAAATAGGTCAAATTTTTGTATATAGATATTGCGTAATATTGGTAATATAGATATATACAATATTTTTTATATACGTCGTAAATGAATCTTTCTATGTAATGTATAAAAATTGGGAAATTTTTTGGATTAAATTATATTTAGGGCAAATCGCACAACATATATCCATTGCAATTCATTTTATTTAATACATATATATGCGTATATAAAATAATTTACGCATCAGAAATTCATTATAATATAAATATATATATATATTGTAAGAGGGGTCTCTTCATTACATCATATAATATCTTGTATATATATTTAAATATCAACTATATATATTTGTATATGTTGACCTATTTATGTAATTTTACGACAATAGAAAAAAAACATATTTCACATGCAGTAATCTTTTTAGCATATAGTCGCGGATGAAATTGTATAACCCCAAATTAAAATCTTTTTTTAATTAGAATCAAGTTAGTTTTCTTGTGTTCATACTATAAAATTATATTTTCTCCGTGATATTATATATATTATTTAGAAAGATCTCCCTTATTAGAATCTTTTGTTGATCTTTATATATAAGATATTTCTATTTATTAAATTTAGATGGATTGAAGTTATTGAAATATTTGGAAAAAGATTTTCTTTTTTAAAATATATGAAAATTCGCATCCCGATTCTTTTAATTTTTTCTTAATTTTGCAATTTTATCTTGTTAATTCTTTCAATATTAATATATCTTCAAATTATTAATGCATGAAATCTTCATTATACATTAACATTTGAGAGAAATATTTAGCAGAAAAAAACTTCGAAAAAAAAATACTACAATCTCAAACGTTTAATTGCAAAATTGTTAGTATATAATTTGCATTATCTATATATATATATATATATATAATTAATTACTATTTAAAACATCATTTATAGATAATTTATATTATTTTAAAGTTGTATTGCATATATTAGATGGGCGTATGTCGTGCTTATATCATACATATAATTTAATTTAATAATTTTCCATGTTTCAATTCATTTATTATATTATTTTTAATTAAATTTATTATAATTATAAGAAAAAAAAACGCTGTCAGACAAACATCTAAAACGGGATACATGTACTGGTGCGGTTAAGTGTGCAAAATGTAGTTAAATTCATAACATTTTAATATAAATGATGTGCCACACTATAATCTATTCAAATTCATTCCTAAGAACACCATTGGGTGTGTATCGGGTGGGAATTGGGATCAGAAAAATGTCACCAATATAAAAGTTTTTTCCCTTTTCACGATAAAAAGTTCCGATTCGTTGATAAAAGTGACAAAAAATGGGTACCTTTGAATCAAAACGATAACTAAAATGCACTTTACTGAAAGTACGTGCTTAAAATATAAAATATTATATATGATTACAAATCAGCAGTGATCTTTACATATGCATATGAAGAATAATATTCTAATATTTTTATGAATAATTATGAGATAAAAACGGAAAATTAATCATCGTTCGTCAAGGATGAAACATTTTATTACATAATTTATATTAATTTATTATATAACCAAATCGGTTTTCGTATGCTTTCGTATCCAAATCGGTTTACGTATGCTATAGATAAATGTGGCTTTCGGAATATCCTATAATTTTCAACAAATTTTTCAGAACACGTCGCTACAAAAAAGTATATTCTGCGTAAATAAAATATTATAATTTTCTCTAATAATCTATAAATTATATTTGACAATTTTGAATGTTAAAATTAAAATAAAAAGCATATCGTCGCGACAAAAATCTGCATAGCATCTGTTCAAAAAAAAATAAAATATTAATAATTCTATAATATTCCTAAATAGGGTATGAAATATTTTACATGCGATATATGAATAAAATACATATGTTTTGTATATCATTTTAAAATTTGAGTTAGAAATATATAGCATCCTCCTACATACGACCGCACACACAAAATTATTTAAACAAATATATATATACATATATATATATATACGATACGATACGATCATCAAAAGATTAACCAATAGTATGTATTTGTTAAAAATGATCTTTTACCGAATTAGAAGAAAGAAATCGAAATAGATGAAAGGAATAGAACTTATAAAAAAAACAATATATTTATAGTAAAAAAAGAAAATAAAGAAAAGAACCTACACTACATATATATATGTGCCTTTTTACTATATATGATATGTGCCTTTTTATGTTCTTAAATATATTTAAAAATACTCATCAAAATGTGTATACACTACTGCAGAAAGGATGTAATATAAATAATTTTATTATATATACATATACTAAAAAAAGGTTTCTTGTTTTTATACTATATATAAATTCCATTTAAATATGTGGGAATCAGGATATTTTTTTTTATATATACAGTATCTAAAACATTTAATAAAATTCATTTACTTACCTACATATTCTATATATGGTGCTGTGATACCCCTGCTAACAATATAAAACGAAATTGAAAATGGCTTCTTCAATAAAATATTTAAGATTGATATATATGCGATCGCAGGTAAACTTAAGGTATGATTATAATTTCTTATATATGGATTTATTGATGATCCGACGGGGGTGTTTTGAACAGTTTTGGGTAATTCAATTTTTGATATACTGTATATCCTGCATGGAGTCAGTAATATGTATATAAATATGTATATTTATAACAAAAAGAATGAAATATTTTGAAAAGGGAAAATTTTTAACAACATTTTGACATACATAAACGTATATATATATATAGATTTCTTTTTCTATATACACACAAATATACTATATATATATAGATAAGAAAAATATTGTATTTTGTGTGTATGAGCATATTGTAAAATATTCATAAAATAGGGTGTGGCTCTTTTTATCTAAGGGATCATATATATATGTATTATATATATATATATATATACAATGCATATATTTTATTTATGAATTTTTTATGATCATTTTCCTGCTGCTGCTGCTGTTATGCTTAAATATATATTTTTGGAATTTTGATACCAAACAATTTTTTTTTATTTAAAGTAAATTGTGTAGAACTGTTATAGGGAAAAAATAAACACAAACAAATTATATTGAATGACATTGAAATACCAAAATCGAAAATGGAACCTAAATAAAATTATATTTATTCTTCATAAACGCATATATAGAATACAATAATACATAACATATTATATAATATATACATATAGGTAAATATTATCATATTATATATATACAATATATAATAGGGGTGGTTTTGGTATACATATACATAATCTACTTTTAGTTATGCCAGTTCTGCCCGCATATATATATATATATGTTTACAGTACCGGTTATTAATTTACCATATATTCTTCTTCTACATATATATATAAAATATGCGTTTAGATTATTATTTAAATGCTGCGACTGACACGTTGTTGTATTTTTAGAAATAAACATATATAGATTAGGATGGGTTAGGGATTATTGCAACATTTTTTTTTTGCGAATTAAATTAATGCGAAATAAATGTATATGAGAACCCTTTTCGTATATTAATCCAAAATAATATATAAACACATATATACAATTGATGATATATAACATTTAAATATATAGGGTTAAATTATCCCATAGTTCTTTTATAATGAAAAATTTACTTGTAATGGAATATCTATATATATATATATATATATATATATTGAGAGTGCTTTTTGGTTAAATGTGTATACGCATCATATTCTGTCAATCATATTGATTATGTTATCCTTTTTCATTTTTTGTTGTTTTTCATTTTGTTTGACATATTTTAATTTATAATGATAATTTTATGATAATATATTTGGTATATTTAAATTTTGTCATCAGATGCTAACACGTCTCTGCTTGTATAGTATATACAAAAACAATTATCCCATTTCAACTTTTGTTATGGAGTGTTACAATAAAATAAAATAAATAAATAAAGAGGATTTTGTCATTATCATTTTGATTGAAGATTGTTAATGGATTTGGATTTGGAAAGGAAAAACAAAACAATTGCAAAATTTAACCAAATTCTTATGATATAGTAAGGAAAATTTTAAATTTATGTTATGTGGTATTTTTACATGATGGTATTTTATTATTATATGTATATAATTTTCCATTATTTTCAATCCATAAAGACTTTACCACAATTTAAAAAATCCCCGGCGGAACAAACAAATATTACCCCTTTAAGCACATACCTTCAGTAAAATGCATTATAGTTATCGTTTTGATTCAAAGGTACCTTTTTTTTGTCACTTTTATCAACGAATCGGAATTTTTTATCGCAAAAATCAAATAAAACTGTTTCCGTTTTTCTTCGTTTTATTGTTCAGTTCTCTTAAATTTTTCTCGGAAAATACTCTACCAATTTGGATGAAATTTTCAACATACTGTTTATTTTATATAGAGTTGGATGGAGAGTTGGTTAAGTACCAAAATCACCCGATCAGAATTTTCCGACTGCTTTATTTCTCGTATATCTCAATGAGTTTTGCCGGTTTTTTGCTTGAAATATTGAATATAGGGGCTTAGTGCCAAATGCAAAAAACTACATTGCTAGCATTTTTTTCCGATACTATCCCATCTGCAGGAGCTCCTATACAAATCTAACGTATATGATTAGAGATATCTCATTGTTTCTATGAAATTGACTAGACATTTTGTAGAAAATAATATGAAGTTGTGTTATACACAATATTAGCAAAAATATACTGCAGATGTCAAATGGAACATTAATAATTTCTTATTTATATTAATAATAGATTATTCTTGATGTTATATAGAATTCGATTCATTGCAAAGGAGAATATTTTATAATAATTCATTGCTATTTTTTTTTTTGCAATTACAAATAAAAAAGTTCTTACATCATCCATTCTCCTAAATATAAATATAATTATAATTCTATGAAATTTTTGTTGTAATGTTTACATAAAATTATATATATATATATATATATATGAATGATGATGCCATGACACAAATATATTTATATTCTATTTAATTACACATAAATTAAGAGATATTTATATAAATACACAACAAAATATGAAAATTATTTATTTATGTACGTAGAATTTTTTACATAACATATGAATAAAAATTCGCGCAGCAGATAATTTAAAACAACATTTTAATTTTTTTTTGTTCGTATGTATACCATTATCGCCGATCGTACAATAAATATAGATGAAAATGCGATGTGCTGTTTTAAAATCTTTATGAATGCATATATATTATTAAATCAAAAAAAAAAATAAATAAAACACAAATAAAATTATTGTTGTATATAAAACATTTATTTTTAATAATATTTTTTCAATAATACATTATTTAAAATATTATTTTTTGGTTTTTGGTTTTTGGTTTTTTTAAAAAGCATTGATTTATTTATTGCGTTAGTTATAGATTATTAAATTAGAAATTTAAAAATGTTAATATTAATAAATCAGCTTTATTAAATTATATCATCATTCTTCATTATAATCATTACACTTTTTTTATGCTACATTATTTTATAAAATTTTTTTTTTGTTTTATATATATGCATAAAACAATATATGTAAGTAATCTATAATATATTTGTAAATTTATAAAATTTTTCCTACATATATATAAGGAATAACAACCGCATAGCAACAAGAGAAACACACAAAAAAAGGCTTAAATTTTTTATGTTTATTTTATAAATGTAAAAAAAAATAGCAGAGAATAAAATTCGCAACATATATATATATATATATCGTACATACATTCAAGCAAGCAAAAGAATAACACAAGAAAATAAACACACATTACACTAACACAACAATCGTTTTAAATAAATTAAAAAGCAAAAAACACATTAGAGAAACTCTTCTTTTTGTTGTTTTTTTTAGTTGTTAATAAAAAAAATATACAGCTTTTGAAAACGTTTTCAACTAAACATAAAACAGAAAAAATATCTATATGTGTACCTCAAATAAAAAATATAAACATTTTCATATCACCGCATCATCCGAAGATCAGTTACCATAAAAATATGATCACTATAGAAATATATACCACCATCATCATTTTCTCCACCACCATCATCTCGTCACCATCATCACCAACACAGAACACTCCGTTCATTTGTTTATCATACATTTTTGATTTAGCTTTGTATTATTTGCGTATATTAAACATTTCCTTTTTTTTGAATTTTTTGCAATATTCTCGTTTACATTACAACAAAAAAAAAAGTTGTTTCCATTCAGATTTTTATTTTTGCAAAATCTTCTCGAAAAAGGCTGGATTCGAAAGGTGAATTTTATCTTTTATGCAGAACATTTAGTTGCTTTCATATATAATTCACTTAAATACCTTGTCAATTGTATATAATCACGATGTAAGGTAATTTTTACATAAAATAATTTGTGGATAGACAAAAAATTTTGGCAAATAAAACGGTCTCAATTATTTATAAAATGAGTTAGATTTTTAGTTCACCACCTGTATAAATAAAACATTTTTATATATATACTGCATAATTTCAGTATGTTATTTTTCGTTTGAGTTTAGCTGTTATTTATATTATACATATATATATTTTATTAAAACGGTTAAAGTATAAATTATGTATATATGTGCAATTTTGCGAAACTGGGTTTCTTGGTAATTTTCTATATATATATATAAATAATCCGAAAATAGTATTAGTTGGGTATAGAATTATAAGTCCATCGTATGATCGTATATATAAATATATATATATATATTATTTTATTCTGTATAAATCACCATATAATATTTATAGAAGTATAAAATTTGTTGTTTATTTTATATTTATATATACAATTCGGTGTTTTTAGATGTATATATATATATATATATATATATATATATATAGCAAAGCACAAACGGATGGTGTGGCCCAATTTTTTAAAAATAGTAATTCGGTAAGAATAAACCAACTACATAATATAAAAAAAAAAAATTAATTTTAAAATCATGAATGTTATTTTCAATGAATTCAATTCAAATTATATAATATTTTAACATATTCATAGGTGTATGTTTATTATATGCGATCTACACATTTTGGATGAATGTGAATATGCAAATATTCTGTATATGAATAAAAAATTGTTATACATAGATATATATATATATACAGATTACAGAACATTTTTGGAATATTTAGAAATTATTTGATGGATTATAAATGCGAATTCTGCTGATCAAATTGAGGTATACTAAATTTCAGTTATATGTTTCTTTTTTTCGTTTTTTTTTTTTTTTTCAAAATATTCAATACTAAAATAATTGTATTGTGATTCTTATCCTCACATATATGTTACGTAAAATAAATGAATGTGATAAGGAATTTTTTTTTACAAAAAACTATGCAAAATTGATAATTTCTTATCTATATAAAAACGTTTATATATATATGAGAAAGGTGTTATGTATATGAAAAAAATGATATAAATATATATGGATATATAGACATTTCTGTTAACTAAATATGTATATGTATTTATTTTCTAAATAAAAATTAGTAATTGAGATAAATAAATAATGAATATATGAACCTTTATAAAGATACATTCGTGTGAAAATGTTTTGAAATATTTTCCATATTCACAGATTTTTGTGAATCAAAAGAATCAATTTTATATAATTGAACAATTTCAAATATATACTTACTTATAGCGTTGGTGCGTAAACAAAAATTCGTCAAATTGTCCAAACAATAGAAAAATGTATTCTAAAGGAAATTTCTAAATTTCCTATTTTTTGGATAACGGTCCCGGTTTTATAATCAATTTTAATTTTCTTCAAATAATTTGAAAATTCAATTAATATCTAAAATTTCATGGAAGAAAATTTGAAAATTACCCGATTGATTTAAAAAAATATAGCCGATTTTTCATTCGACGTCAGTAATATTCAAATAAATTTATGATACTCTAAAAGCGAACCATAAAAATTTTATACAAAACACCTTTTGGAAAATTTATAATATCTTTTGAACCTATCGGATTATTTTAAAATTTTCTTCTATGAAATATCATAAATTTGCAAATAGAAAAATCGATTTTCCGGAAAATTTAATCATCTACACAAAACTAATTTTTTTTCGCCTATATCAACTGATTACACATTTCGTAATAATTTATTGTTATTTGATAAACTTGTTTCACGCACGATCCCTACCTACTTTATATGTATATAGTTGCATTAGTTATATCCTCTATTCAAATTTTATACCATACCATAAACCCCATAAATATCTAGACATTATATGGTGATCCGCAATCCATCTATATTGGTGACCTATTTACTTAGCTAAAAATAATATATAAAAGAGTAATAATGAACAGTATATATTTTAATAAATTAAAATTATTTCCAATAAATTGCCTAAAAAATTATGTAAATTTATAAATTTGTTTAAAATGAAATTATAAACCTAAAATAAAACATTTTTTTTTTAAATCAATGCCGATTAATGACCTGAATGATTTTTCAACAACATTTTTCTAAACATTTTTATGTATATATGATGCTAATATAATTATTTATATATACGTACAATATTTATCTTTTTTTCCACCTCTTATTATATATATATATACAGAAATTACGTAATGCACGCGAAACCGAAGAACAACATTAATCAATATTTCTATATATGAAAAAATAAAAAAAAAATGTTAATGTGGGCGAAATCATTCACATATATACATCGATTTGATATACATAAATCTTCTTTATAAAAATATAAATCTCTATATGAAGATAGTTTTTTTTTATTAATTGAAATTACATCAGCTGATATAAACATAAAATATTTTCAAATAATTATATAATTTATTAAATTTTAATAAATTTTTTTATATGTTAAAAATATAGATTGGTATAAAAACACACCCTTCTCTTTATGCAATAAACATTTTTTATGTATGAATATATATGCACAATTGTGCATTAGTTAAATTACCAAACAGGAGCCTAATATCTCAACCCTAACTAAATAAAATAATATTTTTGTATATACTCATAAAATATATTATATGATATTCAGAAAAACATGGGCGATTCTTAATATTCAAGGAACGAGGTGGTATAGGGTGGGGCTATTACCAAAAAAAAAAAAAACGAAAAAAAGAAAACCACCATTAAAATAGTTATTTATTTCATATGTTTATATTAGCGTATATTTTCGTTACACAATCTTTGTATATTTACACGACCAAATAAATATAGTAACTATAAACATATATACAATTTTAATAAAACCATATAATCTCACTTTCGCTTTTAAACACTCTAATTGTATTTAGTGTATACGTAATTTTAAATAATACTATGGTCGCTGAATGGAATTTTTGTTAAAACACAAAATATGCGCCCATAATAAATACCATATTATTATGGCAAGAACGATTGTTTATTATACTAAATAAATATATAGAATAAAAATTGTAATAACCGATCGTAAATAAACCATTTTTTTTAAGTTAATAGAAAAAAAAGGAATGTAAGTAAAAGGAAAATATATTATCTAATATAAAAAAAATCCACCCACACCACAGAATCTCACCACCAAATACACCACATCGTTGTTTGATTCAATTCTATTAGTGTATTGTATACTTCTATATATATATATATATACGTTCGCATACGTATGCAGTGTACACATAAAAAAAAATTTTTTTTATAGAGGCGAACTTAGGCACTTTTATTAAATATTATAGAGTGTATCATAATTTTTTTTAATTTTAAAAAGTAAATTAGAACACTATTTATTTTTGCTTATTTAAAATGTGATAAAATGTTTTTAGGAAATGTATTTTTTAAAAAGTTGTGAAAAAAACTCAGTAAAACGAAAAAAAATGTCACAGCTTTAAAAAAATTTTTTTTGTTTGTGTTATTAAACACAATTTAAAAAAAAAGCTAGCAACACCCTTATTGTATTACTGGTTAAATAAACAAAAGATGAAACTTTGCGCTAAGAAGATAGGTATATGTGTGTGTATGATTGTGCATTTTGCACATGGCATACATTTTTTTTTTATTAATATAACGCTTGTTCTTCGTTTATGTTGCAGCGTTTGAAAATATTCAAGGTCTTTTTATTACACCATTTATTTATTATTAGTGCGTTACACAACACATTTATATATATATTTATACACAATGGCCATCAGCAATCAAGAAGAAGAAGCAGAAGAAAAAGGGGTTTTTTCTTCGGCTGTGTATGTATTTCTTCAAGCGACGATAGATTCATTTTATTTTATAATATTAATATAATATGACGAATGAGACACGATTGTCCTAATTTCATGTTTTATGTTGTTTGTCCGTTATATCTATAGGAGAGAGAAAAAGACTGACTTAATGTAAAAATATATACAGTTAGCCTATATCTCACTCCCACAAATTTAGCGGGCTCCAGGAAGTCGACGTCGATGATATCATTATTTATAAAACACAATTATTTCGTAATTTTTTTTTTGTTGAAATAAACATTCTATTTTCTATCTTATACATATGGTACCTATTCCTTACGATATATTTTATTAAACTAAAACATATATTAATTTTATTTTATCATTGTAAAAATAAAAGAAAAAATATGTTCACATCTATATATATACAAACGCACACATATACACGATTGCAAATTATTATATTTGAATTTATATAAATTAAATATAGAAAAGAAAAAAAAATGCTTTTAAATATTGCGCGCGCAACGTTTCTTTATGGCAGTTACGTCATCCATCCACCATCATTTTTTTTTTCATTTTTATACAAGAACATACACACACACACGCAATCCTATAGCGAGTATATCCATAAAATGAACACACATGACTAATAAATTATTACAATATTTTTTTTATTTGTTTTGTAACTAGCACTATATAGGCTTTTAAAATAAAATGACTCAACTTTGCATATAATAGAAAATTCACTTTCTGTAACCCGTATTTTATTAAATTTATTTAAATTCTAATAAAAGTAATTGAACGGTAAAATTAGACGTTAAAATATAACTCAATTCGAAAATATATATTTCATATAACACTTATTTGAATATATAACCAAAATATTTTATTTCTATATTTAATTTTAATAAAAATTACTAATTTTTTATTTTTGAAAATTAAATTATGCATTATTTTAAGTTTACACTTTTATTATTATTTCACTAAATACACCACTGTACAATAAATCTAATTTTTATTATATGCAACGAATACTACTCAATCAATATATATATACACTCATAGAAGCAAGCAAAATTGTGAAATTCAAAATGGCTTCCAATGCGGAAGTATCAAATTAGGTCGCGATTTTATCTATATTTAAAAACATTAAATATGCAAAACAAAAATTGATAATTATGTAATCATATTTTGAATTCTCATAATTATTAAATAGATTGTCATAGATAAAGGACTATATGCCGTTAGAAAAACATTCAGTCATACAATATATATATATATATATATATATATAGATTCTGTAACTATACACACATTCACACAACAAATAAATTTTTTTAATTATTTTTATGGCATAAATTTTACATTTCTAATTTATTTCTTTGAATATTAATTTTTCAAATGAATATATAATTAAATTAATTTTCTTTTCACACACACACACATACATTACTCAAACACACCATTTACAAACACACACAAAAACAATATCAACGATATCACGCGACGACGACGACGACGATATATAAATCGGAAAATTCGATAACACAACTATACGTCGCGACGTCTGTACAACAAATGAGAACGTCGAAAGAACGTGGTAAAATTTTACGTGTAAAGAAAATGTGAATTTTGTAAAAAAAAAAATGAAAAAAAAAATGGAAATACAAAAACACACATTCATGCAAGCTTTGCTTAATGTACACACACCACATAGCTTTTTTATGCTTTTTTCTTTTTTTTTATCTGACTCTTTTTTATATACTTTTGTATGAACATTCGTGTTGTGTATAATGACGATGATGACGATTATATATGCATATTTTATATATTATATGGTTATAATTTATACATAATATGAAATGCGTATAATATATATATATAGAATATAAAAAATAATACATAATGACAATGATAGTTTTATTTAATGCTGTAATTTCTTATATACATCATTTAAAAAACCAAAAATTTGGAGCTATATACATTTTCATATTGGGTATATAATAATACAATTTTATCTAACTTTACAAGCTGCGCGCGCTATTGTCGCATTAAAAGCAAATGGTGGGGTTTGGGTGATTGGTGTATAGTTTGGTTTGGAGTTGTCTATATATTTCCAAGAAAATTTATGTTATATACTTTGTTTTTTTTTATTTGTACATATACTAACACAAATGCAGATATCATCATTTTTTTCATATAAATCATTTCAAACATACAATAAATAATAAATATACTGTTGAACATGTGTATATATTAGAAGCCATGACAAAAAAAACAAAACCAAATTGGTTACAAATAGAACAAAGAGAATTTTTTTTAAAGCAGAAAATACTATATTTATGTTTTTATAAAACATATAGAAATTATAGTTTATGCATTTTTTTTTATACATAATACAAGTTTTGCATTTAAACGAATTTAATACAAAAAAAAAAAACAAAAAATTATATAACATAAAAATAGAAAACAATCAAAACTTTTCATCATTTCAATAATATACAACTTTTGTATACCTTATATGAAAACGTATGATTTAAAAATGTGAAAAAGAAAGAAATCGTGTTATATTTTTTCTTAAACATATAACGGGCAAGTTTTTTTGATATATAAAACTACACAAACCGCTTTTACGCGCTCATCATTCTGAAATTCTATGTAATGCCATTCTACAATTGCGTTCTTTAATTATATTGATTTTTTTTTTGAAATTTAAGATTTTTTTACCAAAATTCAACTGACCATTTTTAAGTTTATTTAAGGTTGATATAACCAATATAACTTAATAAGTTCAGTTCAATATATTGAACTGTTGCATAAAACGATCCTCATCATGTATAGATATATATGTACCTTTTCTTTTTTATGTATTATTGTACCTGTTGTCAATATATATGATACAAGTCTGTCTTTATATATTTATATCTATCGTAAAAACATCTATGTCATTTTTATATGCATATATAAGATAAAAATAAAATTGGACAAATCGAAAAATATTTGAGAAAATAAATAATTACAATTGTTTTTGAACCTTATTTTATTTGTTTAATTTTATATTGTCATTTGACATCAATAAATATCCATAAATCGCATTTGACGTCGAAAACAAAAAACAACCTTTATATAATAAACCAAATGATCATTAAAATAATGTTTTTCGATCGCAAAATGTTTACGTAGTTTAGAAAATAAATCTATTTATGTATAATTGTAATAATATAAAGAACAAAAATAAATAATTTAATTAAATTTAATTTAAAAATAGAATAAGAAAAACATAATTATTTATTAATATTAAGTAAACGAAAACTCTACATATTTGAAAACGGAAATCAAATTATAGAAATAAATGTTAATTTTCCTATTGATTTTATGAGATTGCAAATTTAAAAAAGTATCTTAATAATTAATTTAAATATAATTTTCAACGTTATGAAATTAATATATAGTTATTATTTACGTATATATTTTATAAATAAATAATAACGACATATTATTAAATTGTATTTTATTATGGCAGTATGGTCAATTCATGCTAACAATTCGATTTAATGATATCAATTTAATTTGCTAGTTAAAAAAAAATTTTAAACCATAACATTTTTTTAGAATATCAATCAATTGCTAGAATTTTAAATAAATTAATAAATCCCAATCTATATATATATATATAATAAAAATCACATTCTTCAAAATTCGGTACAATCCAAAATTGTATAAATTAAAACAAAAAAATAAAATAAAGCAAAACAAATTTACATTTCATTTATACACTTTTTATAAACAAAATTCAACACAAAAACCGCAGAGTTAAATTATTTATTAAACTCGATTTATAACCATTATTTTTAAAATAAATATTTTTTTCTTTATATTGTATTCTATTTTTAAGATACAAAAGAAAACTTACTTATATATATCATATATATTATAAATTATAATCTAAAATAAATAAAAAAAAAAAATTGTGTTTAATTAACATAAATATTCTCTATATATAATGTAAATATTTATAAAACATATATTTTTTTAATACGAAATTTAATTAATTTATATATACTATACTATGTATATAGTCGTCTTCAAATATCAAATATGAATTTAAAAAAAAAAAAATATTTCATTGACCTGATTTTGAAGAAAAGTTGTCATCAAATTTGATGACGACATTTTATTTTAATGATCCGTTTATGATGATATTTGAAAAATTAACTATTGTTAAATATAATCTTTTAAAATATATATATACATATACATATAATAATGATGATAAACTAAACCGCAAAATGAAAACGAAAAAAAACTTAATCATAAAAAGATGTATTTTTTAATTATGACATATAGTTTCTATATAGAAACATTCATAATCAAATAAAAATCGAGTTCGAAATCGATTAGAATTTTTTATTTTGTATAGAGTTTTTCAGTCCTAAGTGAAGTAATTATTAAAAATCAATCATTCTATATAGTACATATATGAAAGTCGTTCCTTTAAAGTTTCATTAGTTTTAAAAAAAAACCTCTATATTTTAAACTTGTTTAATATTTAAAAAAATTAAATTATTAAAAATTGGCCAGATTACAACATCATTTTTTATTTATCCATTACAGTAAATATTACGTAAACTAAATAAATTTTTAATTAGAATATTCTACTAAAAAATGTTTTCAAAGTAAAAAAAAAAAGAGAACAACAACATTATTATACTATATATAATTAAATATTATTAACACATTTTAACAAAACCTAATTAATATATTATATACCCGTATTGGCGTGTATGTATATAGTATAAATTATTTATAATACCTTTGAATTGAAAAAAAAATATATAATTAAAAAATACAAACGAAGCATTTGCATTAAATAGGTGGTGTGGTATACAAATTAAATTAACTTTGAATATTTTCTAAAATATGACATCATTTTTTTATATTTATTTAATTAATTCTATGTATATATAGACGCTATACGGTTGTTAGTGTTTTAGAATTACGCAATTTTTGTAATTTTTTTTTTGTATAGGTATGAAGAAAAAATCTATTTATTTTTTATTTCAATTGAAATAATCATTATATTATATTATTTTTAAAACTTATATGAGGTTTTTTTTATATATATGGATTACACTTACTCACGATAATCTATAAGCAACATTTATATACTTTTTAATAGAGATATGATGTGTCTAGAACGAATTTTTTTCTAAATTTTATTTTATTTTTTTCCATTTTTTCTATACATTTATTAATTCAAATTTGAAAAAATTTCCGTGTAAAACAATTATGTGAGCGACTGTATTGAAAATTGTGTAATCTGAACAAGAAAATTTAACTATATGAAAAAAAAAATAACTATACTTAATACAAAAAATATTTGAACATTCGTTTTGGAATGCTCGCTATACGAATATATATGACAAAGTAGTTTAGAGTATAGTTAACTTTTTTCATAGGTTGATATTATCAATTGTTTTCTAAAATTGAATTGGTAAATTATATGTATTTTATAATGCGAAACAATTATTATAAATTAAAAAAAAAATAAATAAATATGAAATAAGCATAACATCGTGAAATTGTACATATATATATATTTAAAAAAAAACCAATTTACTTTGTTCAATTAAAAAAAGTGATCAATATAATATTTATTTTTATATTCAAACACAAACAAAATGAAAAACCCAACATATACCATCGCATATATTTATATATATATATGTATGGTTATTGTTCGCATACATATGAGTAAATTGAATATATTATTTAAAAAAAAAATTAGGTCACGCTAATACAAGCTCGCGCTCGAATGATTACAATAATATATAATTATATATGCATATAAAAAAAAATACATTAGTTTTTTAAATAATAAATACATCAACAAATTTAATGAAATTTGAAATTATATTTTATAAATCAAATGTACTTATTTTATATATTTTTAATGTATACTTTTTGAACAATGAAAACTTTATATTCTATAAATAAATTTAGCGTTAAATTTTCAAAAAAAAAAATCTTTATATTGTAGTTTTATTTTTTCTTCAAATTTAATTTAATGTAAGGAAAATTAACACACAAAAATTACACTAAAAATTCACTATTGTAAAAATAATTAAAATGCTATCGCTCAGTTAAAACACAAATTTAATAAAGAATCCTTTTTTTTTGTATCTTGAAATAAAATAGAAATTTTTTTTTCAAAAAATTTACACACACACACACATACGTATTTCTATATAGATTTTCCTCTGTGCGCAATACAATTTTTCCTCTTTTATTTATATATATATAAATCGAATTTTCTTCATATGACAATATAAGTGTTATGATATGTATTGTGTGTATGCATGTATGTTGTATGAGCTATATATAAATGTTTTTGTTAAATGAATATATATATATATATATATATATATATAGGATTTTCCTGTACATATATACATAGAAAGATATAAAAATATATAGAAAACATAAATATTTAGTTTTTACAACATTTTATATATATATTTACTTGAAATTTTCACCTACAAATTTAATTTTCCACATATAGAATCGAATAGAAAAAAAAACACACATAATTATATATTCCTTTATTTTTTATTTTTAGAGCACTTTATTATAGTTTTTCTTCTTCAAAATGTTAATCGATATATGTATAATAATATAATATTCGTTTTTTTTGGATATATAACACACTATATAATAAATAGTATATATGAATTCTTGTGAATGTGCACTATATTTTTCACATAGCTGCTATTTGCTATGATATACAAATTAAAATTTATCTTATTTTTCTGAATTCACTAATTATAATATCAAATCAATAAAATTAGTTATACATGAACGTTAAAAAAATTATATAATTACTAAAAAAAAATGGTTAAACACTTTTAAAAAATTTATTTTATACTTTATTTCAATCAGTGTGTTTAGTCATAGTATATATTAATTCAAAATACTTTATATATTGTGTGAAGTATATTCAATTCAAGACTCGCTTCTATAATACTGCGATGATACTGATGATACTATATATTAGAAAAATAAATAAATATAATACTGTTCACAGTATGGTGTTCATCGTCTATCTATATAATACAAAAATTTGTATTTTTCAATCAAGAGCTACAACACACGACAAAGGAAAACTAAAAACTGGATTCTATTTCTCGAGGGGACTTTCTTCAAACCTACTTTTCATATAATATAATTTTTTTTTATATATGTATATATATTTATATATTTATATGAATATATATACACTCTAAAATTTAAATAATAAATTATTTCATATATGAATAAATAAATAAATAAATAAATAAATAATAATTATATATTGTATATATTCCTCGCATATACAAAAAAAAATGCTGCGTTTTAATATAGTTATGTGCAGCAATTATTATTTATATATAAATACATCGAGATTCATTTGTTCTTATGTATACTATATCATTTTTATAACAAATTACGCGCTGTAATATATATTTTTGTATTAATTTTTTTTTTACAATTATTTTCAAATACAAAAATCACTTGAATAAGCCAAAATTACATATATATTATTAACTGATTAACTTTATATAGTTTTATCGTAAAAAAAAATAAAACCACTTTAAGTTCATCACACTTTTAATGATAAACATATGATGATTTTATGAAACATTTCATAATTTATTCTTCATATATCAATATGCGATGTTAATGCACTTATTACAAAATATATAATTATAAAGATTACATTTTCATTATCTGTTGTAACCACAACCATAAATTAACAATAATGGAATAACAATTATTATTAAATCATTTTAATAAATTAATAAAGTTTTTTTTTCTTGGTATAAAGAAAACTACATATCAAAAAATCGGTTGTTTTCATGCATATATTAAAATATATATTGTTGTTACGGTGTAATACTTAAGAAAAATTTCATAAAATGAATGTTATAAATAGTAATTGTTAAAACACAACAACAACAAAAAAAAGTTCACTAGAAATAACTTTTTTTTATTTTTTTTAAATTAAATGCCATCAATATAATATTCATACATACAGGAATATGTATACTTATTTTATTATATATATTATTATTATGACATACAAATTAAGTATATAATATCACGGTGCAATGAACGACTATATGTATTTCTTATACACGTATATATTAATTTACATTTTTTAACTCAATGTATTTAATGCAAACAAAATAATTGTATTTTTTTTTCAGTTGTATATATATAAATCATACATACCTATATATATTAAATAAAAAATACATGAATATTTTTAAATCTACAAATGAATAAAAAACAAAAAAGAATGAATATACACAAAATAACCAAAACAAAACATAAAAAGAAATTATGTATACACGTATTTTTTTTTGTATATATCATTTCATTATTAACCGTTTTTTGTTTACAAATTTTTCTTTGTTGCACGTGTAACTGTATAAAGGTCTTTGAACTTTCTTCTTGTCATCCTATATATATCTATACAAAAACACTATATATATATACAATCTCCCAAAGCACGTGTATAAAATCAAACAGTTGTATACAAATTTCTTCTATTTCCATACAAATAGTTATGTACAAATAATAATGCACGTGCACTCATACACAAACACACAGAGAACGACGTCATTATGCATAGTGCATTGTATATGTTTTATATTGTATAAAAAAAATGATGTATTGATTTTCTGTACTAAAATGCATTGCAGCTTAGCTTATTAGATATACCTATACAAATGTTAATATATTACATGTATATGTAAAAAAATGCATCCATATATTATTACATTTTGTTTTGTTGACTGTGTGTATATACAATTGTAATATGCATTATGGAAAATCGTTTAAAATTATGTATCTACATATTTAGATTTAAACTATTATGTATGTGTAATGCATCGCATCAAACAGATACAAATGCAGTAATAAAGGGAAATATTTATAAAATAAAAGAGAATATAATCCTCGATTGCAACGTAAAATATATTGTATATATATATATCGACGACGATGCAAGTTTTTGGTAACAGAAAAGGATATATGTGAATATTTAAAACAATTTATTTTTATATAGGATAAATATTTTTAAACGACTTAAAAGAATAAATTATATTATTGAAATTTCCTAAAGAAAAATCAAAAGAAAATCCAAAATTTTGTATGGAAAAAATTGATTTTAAATGAAAATTATTTTAAAGTAATTATACATTCAGATTCATGAATACAATTTAGATCAATTATTATCATTAGATTCATTTCGATTTGAGCTGATTTCTATTAGACCTATCCAAAGAATATCAATGTATTATAAATTTATATAACGAATAATTATGGATATTAAATAGATTTTAAACAACTAAGGGTTAAACTATTAAATTATAATATTTGATGAAATACAATCTGTGTTATTGAAACACAAAAAAACAATAATGATAAAATGTTTTTTTATTTAAAATTCTTTGAATTATTTTAATAATATATTTTTATCTTTTATATAACATTATTTAGCATATACATTTATTGTCATTGAATTCATTATATAAAGTTCAACATTGAATTGAGTGAACTATATCAATTCAAATCTGCTGCTGAATTGCCCATCTGAGTATCTGACATCAACTTGCAATAATCTTTCCACAAGAAAAGTCATCCCTGACACCCAATATCGCATCTAGAGCCAACCAATAAATGTATATCTTTTAATGAAATATTTCTCGATTGATTTAATTCAAAACACTAATGCATAATTGCAATTTAATGTGCGGTATAAAAAATAAATATTTTTAATTATATGTATAAATTGTTAATTGTCATATCGATATAATATTATTATTTAGGACAAATTTTTTATTTCTCATCAGTTTATAAATATATTTGTGTCTTTTTTTGTTTGTTGATAAATCGTTGTTTATAGAATCAGGATAACAAATTCAGAAAACTAGGTTATAACCTATAAAGTTAAATTGAGAATATTTTTATCCTTATATTTATAATATCAAAAATATATATATATACAATAAAAAATGTGCTTGTACTATAAGAAAATTCACATTTATATTTGATATCTAAATACAGTATATATATTAATTTATAAAATTATATCCATATATATAAATATATACATGTAAAAGGATATATGTATAATATAATGATGACCTATTTATTTTTTCCTTTATAAAACTATATATTTATAATAAAATAAGTATTTTATTTTTAATGATATCATATAATATAAGTAGGACATAGAACACACCCAGTATAGATATATAGAAGGAAAAGTATATAACTCTACATAAGAAAAATATAGGAATTATTCACAAGAAAGTTTCTTATCATTACAATAAAGATGCACATATATAGTTAAAATAAACCTTTATACAGAAAATTATATATATTCGATATAGAAATAAAATTGATTTGAT
Source organism: Dilophus febrilis (assembly GCA_958336335.1). Taxonomy (NCBI): domain Eukaryota; kingdom Metazoa; phylum Arthropoda; class Insecta; order Diptera; family Bibionidae; genus Dilophus; species Dilophus febrilis. The sequence continues at coordinate 28,647,433 of OY284469.1, read as the reverse complement.
ATATAAATTGAAAGACCACAATATTCAAAGACATATGGAATTTGATTTAAAAAACCTATGACTCTTTATCTATAACTGGCATTTTTTTTTTTCATTGATTTCTATCATTTTCACTGCCTATATTCACTAAAAGAATTTCATTTTACAAAAAATGAAAGGCATTTACAAATTGATCATTTCTCTCCCAATAATTCCGTTCATTTTGAATGAAAACAAAAAGAAATACATTTTTATTAGTTGCAATTTTATATATGATTGGAAAATATTGAAAAATATAAAGGATTTTGTTAGTTTTTCATTTGTTGTTTAAAGGCGATAACAAAATAGTCGAAAAATATATTTGTATAATACTATTTTTTGATATAAACTTCTATATAATAAAATAATATTTTTTATAAAATTATTTTTTTCATTCGACTACATTATTGATTAGATGCGTACGCATAAAAATATGAAAATCTAGGTCACAAACATTTTCATAATATATAATATTATTCTATAAAATATAAATGTATTTTTGTTCTTCATATATATATATATATACATAAATATATATGTATAAATAAATAAATATACAAAATGATATAGTCGAGAAATGATGATTATTTATGTATAAATTTAGATGTTGATTTTAATGATAATTATTTTATATTATTATTTCAGTATAAATTTGCTTATTGTGTAATTTTCTATATATAATGATATAACTCGCTATATAGAAATCTACATTTGTGCAATGGTATTTTTATTATTTAGGTATATGTATACACTTATAGCGAAGCAAACGACGATATATAGCCTTATTATGATTACAGAATCAATATATATTTCTATAGGTGTATGTAATGTGTATGCATGGATATACAAAACAAATTTGTTAAAATATATACAGATGTAGAAAATTTATTCCACAGTAAATCGAAATGTTTTTTAGACAATTATTTACAATTATACAATCTAAATGATAAAGTATTACAATCATTTGAAAACTCAAAATTCTGATTTTTTGTAGAAGAAAATTTGGAATTTGGTTTATTCATTCAAAAGATATAGCTGAAATTGTAAAAAAACTTAATCACATTTTTTGTATAGTACCGAAAATATGGTAAATGGTAAATAAAGATAACTTTTGAACTAATGATGTGATTTCCAAATTAGAAATTTATTGAATTTTCAAATGATGCAAAGAAAATGACAGTTGGGGGAAAACTATAATTATAAAAAATGCAAAATTTGGAAAATTGAATTTTCCGGAAAATTTGGTTAGAAAACAATTTTTATTTTAAGCTAATACCTTTCAGAATATCCTATAGGGACACATTTTATCCGATCCCTCGACTGAAATAGGTATTAAACAAAGTACAAAGTAAAAGTTATTATTTATTTTAGTGACTTTAAATTATAAAAAGTGTATTTTAACAGTGAAAAAAAAAGTCAAAATTTTTATTTTTACCCAAGAAAACACTCATATACAAAATTTATAATTTGTATGCGATGATAACAAATTTTAAATAAAGCTAAACCAAAAATTAAACAATAAATATAAAAATTCTTTTAGATAAATAAATATTTTTTTGGTATATGAGAAAAAATATTTGCTTTTTAAATATATAGACTTGTATTTTTAAAACGCTTTTATATAATATATCTTTGATTATCTTCTTGTTAATTTTAAATTTTTGGTCTAGAAAATAAAAATAGAAAAAATTACATATTATTAAAATGACCCAGTAAAGATGTTTGTGTATTCTTTTAAATATATGTGTATTTAACTATACTATATTTGATAAAAAATCAGTATTTCGCTTATAATTAATATGAAATTTATAAACTAATTAATTAAAAATCTCTTATTAATTAGAATTATTTAAATTTCACATGAACGTATCATTTTTTTTTTATGTATACCCAAATTAATTGAGTGATGTATTTAAATCTTACCGAAATCTTAAAATAAATTATATATTATTTTTGCGCACACAAAGTAAATATAGATATATTATTAAAGTTAAATATTTCATTTTGGTACTTTTATTTTTTTTCTTTTAGATGAAAATATGCGGAAAATTTTTGTATATAATGTGAAAATTTATATGTATTTTGGGATATATACAAAATGTGTATCCAGATACTATATATATATATATATATTACACCATATATATACAAACCAATTTATATTTATATATTCGTATAAATATAGAATTTATATGGTGTATATAACCATTTCCATTGCTTTTTATAATAATATGTATAGTATATATAATATATATGTATAATATTCAAATCGATTGACCTAAAAAGAAATTTTCTTTATTTATTTTTCAAAAAAAAAAAATACGTGTATGTGTATGCATATATATATTTTCCCATAACATCATCACTATATGTACATCTTCTGGTATAAATGTAGATATATTTATATATATAGAATAGATATAGACAAATATTTATATTACATTATGGTGTTTTTGTGTTGGTGATATATAACTATATATATATATATATAATATATATATATATATATATAGATATAGATAGAAGCTATAAAAGCATATTCATGTAAAATATTTCATGTATATGTGAAATAAAATAATCATTATTTTTATTTTTAAATATAATATAAAGATATATCTAACTAGGTCATACAATCATCACGTTTTTATTTCAGGTCTAAACTTAAATTTAATGCCACTTTTATACAATTACTAAATATATATAATTTTTTTTTGCTTTTTTTTTGTGTTGTTACAGAATTTGATGATTTGATGATAAAAAATGGGTATCTATAGTATACCAAATGATTATATACATATATATAGTAAACAAAGAATATATATTAGTCCCCCAAGCCCATACAGATTACAGTGTCAGTCTATTTAATATTAAGTTTATTATAAAATAGACTTTGTTATATGTATCTAAATTTATATTGAAAAAAGCACAGAAAAATAAAAGTTTTGTATGAGAATCTTTAAATGTACATTATACTTTTTTTTTATTAGAATTGGGTGTTTTTTGCTATGCGGTTATAGGACAATGGAAATGTTTTTCATAGATTTTATGCAATGTATTTTGGATAAAAAAGTCAAGCTCAAGCCATGCACAAACATTCCAGAATGATTAGTAGACAAAACAAATTAATTAGAAGGAACAAAATAAATGTATTTACTTGTGTTCTGTAGAGTTTAAATAATTTTTTGTATTTTCAAGCTTCAAAAGATATATATGCCGTCCCAGAGTGTGTGGGCGGCGATAATTGGATGATAATTTTCTTATGTTTTTATGAAAAATGTGCTTATAATAAAGAAAAATATATTTTATATATGTATATAAAGAAAAACACATTTTTAAAAATTTGAAAATCATAAAGTATTGATTTGATACAAATAAAACTTATATAGAATTGCATAAGATAAATGTAATTTTCCTGAATTTTCCACCTCTTCTATCTGTTGTCTAACAACTTTTTCATACTAACGTAACTATAATAACGTGATGTTATAGAAATTAATGTGCAGATTGTTTAAAAACAAAACTATATACATGCGATACCTTTTTACTGAAAATCAATATACAGTTGATTCTTTTTTGTCTGCGTGACACAGTCTTTTATTACCACCCAATGTTTTTAAATACAGAAATATTTTTGGTCTAACAAAATTGTAAACCAACTGATAACAATAAAAAAAAATCCACATGTTAAATAATATTTTAATTATATAGTGCCTGATAATACAATACTGAAATATTTAATTATATAGAGATAAAATTCATATACACATATCATGACAACATTTATACGATTGGTTTTAGCGTTTATTCTGTTGTTATATACACTATAAAGTTTCATAATTTATTATTTTTCAAATACGTAGACGTAATTCGGCGTGAAATTCAAATTTGGAAATACCAGAAAATCAGAAAAAATTTATATCTTCATTATAGGATTCAAAACCATATGACCTCAAAATTTTTTCAGAATTTCCAAGTTATTTTATCATTAATTCTCTCTGTATGTTACATATATATAAATTTATATCCGAATAAAATTGAAAATATATATTTATAGAATTTTTTTTATTTTCCATTTAATTGTGTGCGTATAAAAAAAAATAATACAAAAATTATATATCTAAAAAGTAGGTCGCTATATATATTTATATATAGATAACTTAAGATATACAAATTCCAATATATCCATAAAAAACAATTTTCAAATTAGGTTAAATTTATATATATACAATTTCAAATTTAGGCCAAAATAACAAAGGAAATAATTGAAACGAATTTCAAACTATATACTATACAGAAATTACCAATTTATACACGTACAGTTTAATTCATTCACATCCAATATATATAGTTGAAAAATAAAATGAAGATTAAAAAACATAAATTACGATTTAATTGGAATTTAATTGCTTATATATAAACAAAACTTATATTTATAGTCAAAAATATAATTACCAATTCATGTTATCTCGGTAAATATCTATATATTTGGATTTATTGAATTTACATAAAATATGTATATCTAGAATTTAGCGTGGTTAAGTTCCAGATGAACATGTGTATCAACAACCTGTATATCTATCTATATTCTATATATATGTGTACGAAAATAGAATAGCTCTTTGGAAGAAATAAATATTTATATATATCATGACCTATATATATTATTTATTTCGTTGTTTTTCTACATTTATAATGTATATACAGTATAAAAACAATGGTTTACAAACATATGATACAACAAGGTAAGGGTGGATATATTTATAATTTCCAAGGATATTTTACAAATCCAAGGATATATGTAGTATATATAAATATTATTTATATATATATATATATATATATATATATAAAGTTTTACCTTGTTTGTATAAAATTTTCTTTATGTAATAATTTAATTTATTGAAGGGTGTGTTTTATGTGTCAAAACAATCTGAAATTTTTTATTGAGTTAATTTTATTTTGTGTTTTTCTTCATCACACACACACACACACATATATATATATAGATAAACAGCGTACATTTTCATTATATTTATAACTTTGTCATCTTCGTATTCCATTTTCCCCATATGTGAATGCAGTGCATTTTATTTTTTTAAATAATACGATATTTAATAAGTTGATGCTGAACAAACAAATTAATTCATCTATATAAAAAAAATTATATTTTTACCAAATTTTCCAAATAAAAAATTTAAAATCCCCATATAGTTTTTCTACCATTTTCAATGCATCATTTGAAAATTCAACCAATTCTTATTTTTCATACCAGAACATTTTGAAATATTATAATTTGTTCAAAAGATATAGGCGATTTTCCAAAAAGTTTTTTTTTGAAAACTTGTCCAATTTTTCGTACAGTACCAAAAAAATTAGTAGAAAACTATCGCTATAATTTGAAAAATTCCAAATTAATTTTCCGGAAAATATTGTTCGAAAAAATGTAGAATAATTAATTACGGTTTTTTCAAATACCTTTCAGAATATCCTATCGTTTGGGTCAACACCGTCATCAACCTTTTTATTTAATAAATTATATATATATATAAAAGTTAAATTGATTTGAATATTTTCTATATATCGGGCGAGATTTTTCAATACCTGACAGATTATTATATATTTTTATATATAGGATTCACATACAGAATATATAAAATGGCAATTTATTATCTATACCGGAAAATAAATTGCATTATTATATATATTGGATGAAAATGCATTAGTGTATTTTTCAATTTAAAATAAATCAAAATTTTTTTTTTATATTCATAAAGCAAAAAATACATTCATCATGAAAATATCATTATATTATTTAAATATCCTTTTGTATTATTTCATTGACCTATAAATTACGGATATTTAATTAAAAATGAGTGTATATACGATTATAATTTTGTTTTCAGTAATCAAAATATTACTTTTTAAAGGGTGTCCAATGAAAATCTAAATAAAAGAAGTCATTCGATTGGGGAGTGACGAGAATTGGGACACATTCATAAAAATGAAAATACGATATATAGTAATAATGATGTAAATATCATTAATATTGTATTTTTAAATCTAATATTATAAAAACCATCAAAATTGTATATATATATTACACAGTAAAGGATATCCGATTAATTTTACTATATATATATATATTTTACATAATAAAAATGGTGCAATAAACATAATATTACATACTAATATACAATAATATTAAAGTAAAATATATGGAATATATTGTTTAATCGATTTGTATTATATATTATTATCGAAATTGGATGGTATTTTTATAACTTATATCCTTATATAATCTAGAATTATATATAATGTAAATATCGATATAGTAATTTTGTTTGAATATATTCAAAATGCTTAAATTAGCCTTATTTTTAGAATTTGTATAATTATAAGAACATTATTATATGTATTGTGAAAAACCGTATATTATTTTGCTTTTTTTTTTTTTAAAATTATATAAAGGCGATAGAGTTCGTATATAAAACGATTAACTATATAAATATCTTTATGCTTTGATAAATATTTCCTATAAATGTATTCGAATTATACTTTTAATATAAATGACAATATTTTGTGTATTGTATATACTAATTTTGCTAATTTACCATCGAATTTTAAAATTAGGCACTATAATAATTTAACTAAAATATCATTAATATTTTATTAATTCATATCCATAGGCTTTATTTAATTTTTTTTTGTTTGAACATTTTTATTAATATATATGTATCTATAATTTATTTATTGGTGACATTTTTTTTTATTAATGTGGGCATATTATAAATAATTTTTGTTTAATATTTACCCAATGACAAATGAACTGTGTATTCTATATAAGTATATATGCTTTAATGTTCATATATATACTATATATATGTATAGCATAGGCAAACGAAATTAATTATTAATTTCATATATGTATATGAATATATGAATGATTAAATTACATATTACATTTATATAAATGTTATAAATGCAATGTTCGTATATATATATTTAATTGTGTTAAGTCTATATATGTATGGGAAATGTCAATTACTTATTAAACATTTGTTCACGACTATTGCACGACCTTCGTGTTATAAATTACTTTTTATTTGATAGAGAACACATTACAGAAAATTCCATGTTTTTTTGTATATTTAAAAAACCAAAACGCATATTATTCTGTATATAGATTAAAAAATCTATATATTTGATGTTAAAATATAATATGATACATAAAATTTTAAACCCTAATGACTTTAAAAGAGTTTAATCACGGGTTTCGATTATATTTATTTCACCTTAATTTACAAAATTGGTGTCCCTTTTATATTTCTTTTGATGCCTTTAAATTTTTGTTAGTGAAAATTTGATGAATTTGTTTGAAGCTCCATGATGTATAGATACATTTTTATGTTTCCCATGGATATATTTAAATATGTACAAGACTATATTCGGGTTAAGTATGTTATTTTATATATTCATTATTATATCGCATATATTTTACAGTAACCCTATTTGAAAAAAAATAAAATAAAAAACTTACAAAATAAACATACTTATAAAATAAATATGAATATGACATACTTTTAATATATAATATTATTATTTACAAATTATCTCTATATATGTAAGTAAAAATAAAAAAAAAATTCTACATATACCTTTTATATTTATGTACAATTACATGACCATCAGATTATAAATTTATTTGTTATCTACCTACATGCAAAACAATTATTATTGTATATTCTATTTATTTTTTTTTTTACACTTACACGATTTTTTTTTCTAATTATTATTTTATTTTTTTTTTGTTGTTTTATATATATAAGAGATCAATTGAAAAATTGTTCAAGGTTCACATACATTAATGTGTTTTTTTTTTATTTCATTAAATTAATATTTTAAAAAAATTATATTACAAACATTTTTTAAAATAAAAACTGTATGCACCATCGACACCAAGAATTCGAAAATAATCAATTTTCCATATAAAAAATTTGAATTAAACAATATTTTTGTTAATCAAAAACACTTTCCTAGATTTTCTTCAAATTCATGAAATGATAATTTTTTCATGAATTTATTTTGAAACATATCAAATAAAATATAGTTAGGAATAGGAAAGAATTGAAGATAACATTAAATTCAATTATAGAATAGATAGATATGGAAATTTCAAATAAAAAATATAATAAATAAGGAAAATTTCTATGATTTTCATGAAAATGAATGGATAAATTAAAACATTTGTATATAATATATTTTATATTAAAACCCATTTATATCGTCTTGTTTCGATTCTTTTTTTTACTGAATTTTAACTTATCGATATTGCAGTAGACGATATGAAAATTTTATATTATTTCTTCACTTTTTTTACGTTTTGTCTATATGCAAATGGTTTGTATTTTATTTAGAATGGGAAATTGTACAAAATGTGTAGGAAAAATGTATAAATAAAAAGCATATCCTTTTTTTTGCCATACATATATATAAAATTGTAAATATAGTAAAATATCAATGAATTTTTCTTGACTTTAGGAAATTTCTACAAAGTGATGGACGGTTTATTTGTTCAAACGCACTTATTAAAAATTAAATTAAAAAGATATATGTCAATTAATTGCATATACAATATACATTAATGTGGGAAACTCATTAAATGATTATATGCTAATGAAATTAAATTAAAACATTGACATATATAAATTATGATTTAAAAATTTTTCATACTTTTTTTTTACTATAATATCAATATCATTTAATATCATTTAATATACAATTATTTTTATTTTGCAGATGATGATTTTGTAAGAGCTAATCAAAGAAATTATTCAAAATATAAGGTAATAATTTTTTAATTAAACTTTAAATTATGTATACGATTCGTTTTAAATTAACAAAAAAATTGTACTTCAAATATACGGGGAGGGATGAATGAATATTATATACACAAGAATTACTTTTAAATTTTGTATCTTTATTTTTTAAATATTTAAATAAATGTTTAAATTAAAACATTTACTATATATACTATATATATAATTATAACATATTACATTTTATATTGGATTATACAACATACGTTATATAACTAAATATTTATTTAAAACGATACATTATATAAATTATTTATAACGTTAAAATTTAAAAAATTTCTTAAAATTATTTTCGTATAGTTCGTATAGTATTTATTAGAGAAAAAAATCAAATTAAAATAAAATATAAATTATATTTGTCCCACCTATGATGAATAACTACCAACAAATGTACCACATGCTGGACAATAATGATTTGCATTTGATCCGCAAGCCGAACAATATGGCATCCAAATACATAACCAACATCTGAAATCACAATCATATATATATTGAAATAATTTGGAAAAAATACTATCGTTTTCTAAATATAACAATTCAAATTTTTAAGTCACTTAAAAAATATAATATTTTAATTTAAGTTTTACATAAAAACTTATATATAGAGATAAAAATCGATAATCATCTATAAAGATTTCTATATTTTATGTCAATATATACGCACTAATTTTATACTTATTAAATTATATAGAGGGGAAATTTTATAATAAAAAATAAAATTAAAGCAAATTATTACTTCTTAAATATACATATACAAATATATAATATGATTGAATTGCATTTGCATTCATATATCATCATATAAATGTATATAAATATCATAATTTATATGCACCGATAAACTTTCCACATTTCGGACAATAATGATTTCCATTACGACATGTATCAATACAATATGGAAGACATACAAAACACCAGCATCTATAATTGTCAAGTGTTATTGAAAAATTATATCGATACACATATAGTATATAGAAGAATTTGTATTTTATATATATAAATATTTAAAAGCAAATTTTCTTTTAGAATGAAAAAAAAAATTATATATGATTGATAAGATATGATAATTTTTTTTTACTAATATAAAATTGTTTTTGCGTAAATCGAAACAAAATTTAATTGATTATAAAATTAAAGCACATACATATGTATATATATAGTATTTATATTTTAAAAATATACACTGATGATACATACCCAAAAAGACATAATAAACCAGCAATAATGTGAGTTTTTGATGTTGATTCATATTCTAATCGTGTTACAACGGTTGCTCGACATGATGGGCATGTTATCATTGTTGGATCTGGACCAACTTGTGGTGCCATTATAACGTGCACTATAATTGCAAATAATAAATTGTATATAGCCAAAAATTATTAAAATAATATATAAAATTACGATATGTGAAGATTCTATTTATAGAGATTTCAGATTACTTATTAAAGAATTCCTCATGCGATTAACCCATTATTTATATCGAGTTATACTAAAATTTGAAATATGTATACAAGTTCTATGTATATATAGTATTAAAAATATGATGTCATTTAAATGTTAATACACGATATTTTTTTATCTATTTTTACTTTAACTGTAACTTATGGTTAATATTTTATTAAAAAAACATTTTTCAAACTCAAGTATTACAAAATTAAAAAGATTTTTAATGAAATTAAAAAAAAAAAATTGTAATATTTACCTGGTTGTTCGACGATAACATGTGGTGGTTGTACATATACCGGTTGCATTGGTGTTCCATAATTTGGATTATTATCATATGCAGGTGGTGGTTGTGGATGTGGATAACCGCTCATTGTTATTTTATTAAAATCAAAAAAACTTTTCACAAAATTATCACTGTTATCACTGATTACTTTTATTTTTCTTTGTTATTGCTGAAATTTTCGGTTATATATCCAAATGAAAAGTTAAAAATCAAATGATATAGAAAATATAGAAAACACAAAAATCCTTAAGTTAACCAAAAATAATGATAAACATAAAATAGATATTTTTTTAATTTTATTTTATCTAAATCCATTGAGGAAAACAAATTACGATAAAAATCAAAATTTATACTTAAATGAATCATAAAACAAATACGATAGCAGGTATATATGAATTTTTTTTTATTTATTCTGTTAATTACAAAAACAAAATTTTCTATTTCAATTTTTACGATTGAAAATATCAAAAAAAAATCATATATAGTTCCGATGTGCGGATATATGATGATGATGATGATGATGATAAGAAATAAAAATATTAATTATAGCCCGTCATTATTAATCCTCCTGTATATATTTTTTTATTGAATTTCGATAATATTAACATTAGAATATATCAGTAAATATATCAAAATAAAATTATTGAGTAAACAAATCGAGATTTATATCCATATTTTGTTTAAAAAACTGAGTTTCGGGAGTTTTTTTTTTGAATCGTCTATATAATATTAATTTTTTATAAATACTTAAACGCTTATTTGTTATCTATAATATCTATCTATATATAAAATTGAAAAGTCAGTAAAAGTGAAATGACTAATAACATATATAAAGTCTATAAAAAGAACATTCTAAGAATTCATGAATAGAATTTTTATATATATATAACTTTTATATAATAACTTTAGAATTCAACGAATGTTCATTCGAGGTATGAGAATAATTTGGTTGTATAGATAATCTTCCATGAATACGAATCAATAATTGAGAACCTTATAGTATATTAATGTCCATTTGTTTTTTTAAAATCAGAATTGTTTAACATCATTAAAATTCCCCTGTAATCTCAAGTATAAGCACTTTATTATCATTTAAAAATACAAAATAATTAAAATTTTTAATCGATTTATTTTGAATTTCTTTTTTGAGAAAAACTATACATATATATTGTCATATATTGTCTATATACATATATATGTACTTAGGATTAATATTTACAAATTTTTTGTTAAAAATTATATTGCTCATTTAAAAATTTTTTAAACATCAAAAATAATTAAACTTTCACTATAGGCATCGAAATAAAATATATATATGGATTATTTTATCCTTTATAACTTCCAATGAATGTTCCACAAGTTGGACAATAATGATTTCTATTGTGACACGATTTAACACAATACGGAACACAAACAAAACACCAACATCTATATTTATAGATAAATATTCCAAAGGGAAAAAAATTAAAAAAAATTAATAATTATGAATATAATATCACAATCAAATATAATAAAAATTTCTAAATAATTTTTCCATTACCCGACTAAACATAAAATACCGGCAATTAAATGTGTTTTTGTTGATATTTCATATTCAATTTTAGTAAGAATTGATGTATTACAAGATGGGCATTGAACAGTTGATGGGTCTGGTCCAACGGATTGCATTTGCATAACAATCACTATATATATATATATAATATATTAATTAATCAGCTTTTTTCTATCGCATTTAAAATATTCTATTTTTTTTCTTTTGCTAAATATACCTGGTTGTTGTGTAATAACTGACGATGATGGATTATCGTGATAAGCATATTGTTGTGGTTGTTCAAATAACACTTGCTCTTGTTCTTGTTGTTGTTGTTGGTGTTGTTGAGGTTGTTGAAATTTGGGTTGTTGTGAATCATGCACGATATCATCATAATGAGGCGGTGTTTTTGTTGTTAAATTTGGATATAGATCAGGATTTTTTTCATCAGTCATATTTTATAATATATTTTTTGAAATAATATTCACTTGCACAACTCGCGAACTGATTTTAAATATTAATTTAATTTAAAACACCAAAATTTAATTTCTGAATGAATATTTTTTTTGCGTATAGAGATGCGAGTTCATATATATAATTTAAAAATCAAATATTAAGTTCTATTATAATTTATATATATTTTATTTTGCAAATGCAACGATAAAATTTGCGATAACGATTCTTTCAAAAATAAATAAAAAAAATAAAACACTCACACTCACTCCAACCAAACCTTATATTTATGTATGATACACATTTTATCTAATTTAGAAATTTATTTTATATTTTTTGAAATTTCGGTTAATTGTTTCGACCTGATAAAAACCATAAATATTACGTTTCGGTAATGATAAAAACAACTATAGCTATATATACGTGTATATGTTGATAATATTTATATGTACATATATTTGTAAATATGTACCTCTTCATATTTTTTTACATTTTATCAAAAATTTTGATTGGATTTTTTGTCACTTTATTGATGTATGCATATATACATACATGGGAATACAATCAATTTACAGAGGCGATGTAAATAAGGGATATCAATATATTGCCAAAATTTATTACAATTTTAAGTACATATATACGTCATATTAATATAGATAGATAAGGATTTAATTATATTTGCCAGTAACATTCTGGGGAATATAAGCGTATAAAAGGCATATTTTTTTTGATAAGATTCTGAATTTACAATATAAATTTTCTCCTATATATTATAAGTTTCAATACATTTAACATTTTTTTTGGAAATTGTATGCAAATATATGAAAGTTATATACGTTATGAAAGCGGAAAACGGTTTTTTAATATTTTGATATATATTTCAAAACATTATCTATATATATATATAAATGAATAAATAACAAAATTATGAAATATGCATATTTTAATTTTGGAAATCTGCACCAAAATAGATTTATATAATGATTGTAAATATCTTTTCTGTTAAATATTAATCACGTATTAAAGTCTGTGGAAACTGTTTTGCAAAAAAAAATTCCAATATAGCTTTTTTAACAATTTTTTATCATCCCCTGTTCAACACCACATGAATTCTGCTTAATGCAACGTTTTTATTTTGCTATACTTAATCTTTCTAACTCTTTTTCAATTAACAATTTTTATTAAAGGAGTTGCATTTTCACTGGTATAATCAATATAAATTAAAGTTAAAACAATAATAAATTATTATAGATTTATATATTTATTATGATAAATGTTTAAATGTTTAAGTATTTATGTTAAAATAACCCAATTTTAGATCAATTTCTATAATTATACATTTGTTTTAGAAATTCAAACATCTTTTATCTCTAAATATTATTGAAATTGCTTATTATGATTATTATTGAAAAATTAATTTTTAACCAATAATCTATAAATAATAATGTTTAAAATAAAAATATAATATAATAATTAATATATATAGTAATATACAGTAATAATATATAAGAATATAATAATAATTAATCGTTATAATATAAAAATAATAATATAAAAAAATTATCAAATTTTTCGTTTGAGTTAACAAATTAACTCATCAAAAAAATGTTCATCAAAAAATTACGTTGCTGTATCATATTATATATCATAAAGATTTTTAGCGTATATATATTTTTTGTGCCCATAATTTACGAATCATATTTTCCAATATATGCTCCACAACTTGGACAATAATGATTGGCATTTTTACATGAATCCATTACGTATGGTATCCAAGCACATGGCCAACAACTGCAAAATAAATAAGTTTTTTATTTAAATAATAATTTTTAAGCTTTACTTTAAAATATATTAAATTTTTGAGGAAACTAATCTAATGATGATAATTAGCTTTATTTTACGTATATTAATGCCGATAGTGAAATTGAATGAAGTATATTATAATGCAAAAGAGTTAATAAATTTTGTGTTGCTTATTTGCAATAAAATGATGTGATCTTTAATACAAAATCAATTGAATTTATCATTTAAATATAACAAATCAAAAGCAAATAAGATGAATAATTTTTTACTAAACAGAATACTCATTCTGCCTATCACAAAAAAGAAAGACCCTTTTTAAAAATTAAAATTTAACAAACACGATTTTTGTTTTATTTTGATAAACGAAGGATGTATCTATTATATATTTGTCTGCCAACAAGGCTTAAGAATCTGGAGAACTTACAAAACAATCCCAGTGCATATAATAAATTAATTTATATTTCATAATAATGAAAAAGCAATATCTAAAACAACTTTGAATTAATAAAAAATTCAAAATATATTACGTGAATATTTTGAACTAAATTTTATCAACAAGAGTACGTATTCAAAAATATATTTATTATGAAGATCTATGATTTAGTTTACATGGTAAAAGTATAGCTTTGATTTTATATATGGGTATTTTATATATACTTTGAATACCGATTGAGTTTTGTAATCAATTGCACAAAATGTTATCTTTATTGCATAAATAAATATACTGATAATTTTTTTTTGCAAAATACTCGGTTATAATCTGATAGATTATCGTATATTAATAAATATACTGACTGATCTCTCATTATTTATATAGACGTCATGTTTAGGTGTATTATACAATATTAATAATATATAGATAATTGTATATATTTATGGATAGTATTAATATATATGAACATATATAATAAATATTAAATTATAATCTGGTATTATAGAAAAAATGCTACCCTCCCATAATTAATATATTTGTATGTATATAGATAAATTTTAGATTGCGCTTTTCAATGTTAATATTGGAAAATAAAATAATAAATTTACACTTACGCAAATGCACATAAAATTAAAGCCCAAACGTGTGTTTTTGTTGCCGTTTCATATTCTAATCGGGTTACAACATGTTTATGACATGATGGACATGCAATTGAACATGGATCAGGACCAACTTGTGGATTTACATATATGGCTATGGATAAAAGAAAACAGAATATATATAGATATATATATAGTAAAATTGATTTGTATACGTAGGAATATATATAAAAATATAATAACTTACTATGGGTAACTTGTGGTTGATACATAATTGGTGGTTGTTGTGGATGTTGCGGTGGTACGAATCCGGCATGTTGTTGTTGATGTTGTGGTGGTGGTACAAACCCCGATTGTTGTTGTGGTGGTGGTACAAACCCCGGTTGTTGTTGATAATGCGATTGATCATATGATGGTGGTGGTGCTGCATGAGGATACATACCTGGTGCTGAAGGATTACCAGGTTGATTATTAATCGGATATGGTGGATTACCCTTTTCATTCATTTTGTGTTCGTTAGATTCTATTATTTTTTTTTATCAATTTATATTTCGTCCGTGTGGTTTTTTTTCTACGATATAATGATAATAATAATAATTGTTATATTTATTAAAATTTTATATCAAATTGAAAATACTGACTGTGAAAAATACAAGTATTTTATTGTTATAAATATAAGATTTTTAAATAATTTATTTTAGTTATTTGTTTTTTTTTTGAATAGATAAGATATTTTTCTATGTGTTAAAAATATATTTTGTAATATATATATATATATATATTGGAAAACTGATAAAATACTACAATAATATATGCGTGTATTGATGAATATATTTGTTTATTTGCGTTATGATAAGATTGTGATATATTTAATGAGAACAATAAAAATATTATATGAAAAATAATGATTGTGTGTATATATAAGCAACAACGTTTTTATATAATAAATAAAAGCTAAATATTTCAAACATATATAGTGTATATACTCTGAACATTTAGAATTTCAAAACAAACAAACAAACAACAAAACAAAGGGATTGTTAAACTTTTAAATAAAAAATGATATCATTAGTCATATTTTATTTTTAAATGAATAAAACTATATTATTAGTATTATAAAATGTATAAGTCTTAATTCACACTTAATGTTTTTCTTTTGGTTGTTTTTCTATTTTTTGCATTTGCATAAGTTTTTAAATTACATATATGTGATTGTATTTGTGACCCTCAATTTCACTAATTTTGTAAATAACATTAAAATACAACAACAACAAAAATAAAGTGAGTGTTAAAAAAAAAATTGAGAGAAAAAAAATAGAAAAACAACGAAAAATATTAAAAAATTATATATTTCTGTTGTATTTCTATAGAAAAACAATTGTTTTTCAAAAAGAAGAGAGAGCTCTTTTATACTGTAGGTGAATGAATATTTATTAACAAAGCAACAACAATTTAGAAAAACAACATACAACGAAAAGAAAAACATTAAGTGTGAATGAAGGCTAATGATTACACAAATGATGATGTGTCATGAATATTTTTATCATTTTAAATTTCCCAATTAATAATAATGCTCTGCATGCACGTATAGAAATATGACGTCTGAAATTGTTTGTTTGTTTGTTTGAAAATCATTCGATAATCTTTCGTCTGTCGTCATGTAATGCAAAGACAATTGATATAATTATAGAGTATATAGTTTTTCTATTGTTGTTTTTTCTATATACAAACTGAAATTTGTATATAAACTGAAATTTTGTTTATCACATTACATTGTTTATTAAGGGATAGGATATTCTGAAAGGCACTTGTATATATATATATATATAGCTTTTAAAAAAAACAAAATTGAGTTGAAGCAGTTTATCAAATTTTCCGGAAAATCGATATTTTTTTATTACCACCCTGTTTTTTCTTTCAATTTTTAGTTTTCCTCGAACAATTTGAACCATCAATCAATTTCTGATATTTCATAGAAGAAAATAGACCTATTGGTTCCAAAGATAAATTCGATTTTCCCAAAAAAGTGTACGTATAAATAAGTGGTATTATATTTCTTGAATCAATACGGGGTGAATTTCAAATTTCTTTATATGATATATCCGAAATTGATTGGATTTACAGATTTGGCGCAAAGGAAACGGGAAATCTAAGAAAAATCCGATTTGTATAATTAAATAATAAATAGAAATATTAGAAATATCGATTTTCCGGAAAACTTTATTCGGTGCACAACCGAATTTTTGCTTTTATAAATCAGCTAATTTGATATGTGCCTTTCAGATATGCGCCTATTTTAGGAAATATGGCTAATAATTTCCCAACTTCACTGTATAATATACAGTAAATTTATTTAATTAAAATAATTAAAGTCATATACAGATATATTTAATGCATTATTTCTTTTTTATCTATATATAATATACAGAACAATATATAACTTCATTTATATCTATATATCAATGTTCAATATATCACTTAATCAATTGATGATTTCATCGAATTAATTATAATAAAACAACTGTGACATATTTTAACTTAAATTAATTTATAACAGCATTATGCTAAATATACATACGTCATTATATATTTTATATACACATACAATTTACTAATAAAAAAAAATATTTACTTGCTTTGAACTCACAATATATATATGGATGGAGGATAATCATAAAATATACAAATTATCGATTTTTATTTTATATACATACATGTGTGAAATATATATATACATTTTTAATTACTATAATAATTTTAATGATTATAGTTATTTTGTATAGACAAACACTTTATTATTTATGCAAATATATATAACGAAAATACAAAAAAGAAAATGCCTTACAAAACATATTATATACTGAACCTCACACGTACCTTGAATCAGATTACTTTCATAAAAAATTTCCATATATATTATTTTAATAATACTGCGTGTATGCCTGCTCCAGAAAATTGTATATATACATTTTGGATAGAATATGATATTTGAGCATATAATTATATATGTAGTAAGAAATTATTTATTCATCATCAATATATAGCCAAACATCAACACATTACCAACAGTACGATTTTATTATTTCATTCAACAATTTATAAATATAAATATACATATATTAGTATTTTGCTTCTGAATAATTTATGATTTTTTTTTTACTTAAGTATATTTATAGCAGCAAAAAATTAAAAAAAAATGTTATAAATTATGGATAAACAAATGCGGTTTATAATGTACACACATCAAGATCATTGATTTGATATGAAATTAAACTGTATATTTTTATAATAATATTATATATATATATATATATGAATAGATTTATACAAAAATCATTCAATGTTATATATATTTTATTTTTCCTAGAATTGAATATAAATATAAATTTGGAAATGTTAATAAAATATATTGTTTAATATATACACGCAAAACAAAAAAAAAAATAAAACGATAATTTGCCTTAACGCAAATACTTCACGAAAAATAAAATAAGTAATAATGGCGTATAATTTATATATCCACATGCGATGGTATTTAAAAAAATATTGTAAATGTTAATATTAAATTGTGGTATATAAGGGTATAATTTTTATATACAATTTAAAACACTGGCAAAAGTTGTTTATTTATTAGTCAAAATAATGTAATTTGTCATTAAAAAAAAAAATCAAGATAAAATCATATATATATATATAATATCGATAAGAGGAAAAAAAACCCCCAGACGAATCATCAATACAAAAAATGTGTATATTAATTTTTTTATTTTTCAATAGCAAATTCTATATATTTTATTTTATTTATAACACATAAAAAAGAATACAACAATGCGATAATTTAATGAAAACTTTGAATGTCACATGAATTAAAAAATATATATAAAATTAATTAATTTATTTATTCGTTTTTGTATAGAGATGATTCTATATGTATAAAAAATGTTGCGTATATACATTATATAGAATTAAAGTGTTAAACGTATAATAAAGCAATAGCAGAGTGGTTTTGAAAAATATATTTATACATGAAATAAATCAAAAATTGATAATGTAAACTGGTTTTAGTAATTTCCATATGATGGAACTCATTTTGACAGACCATAAAAAAAATTGAATTGAATATCATAAATAAACACAAATGCACAAACTTTTCAATGAATATTATTATTATTATATACTATATATAAATTAAAAGTGTTTTATTACCTTATTTATTTTCTAAAAAATATATATCATATAGTATAATATAATTAACAAATAAACAACTTTATATAAAATTTATTAATATTAATATTTATCCCACTCTATAATGATGATTATATTATTAATTCACTATTAGTTGTATTTTTAAATACTAAAATAACTAATGTAAATTTTTCATGTATTTTTTATTTTATTATATTTTATTTTATCAGCATGCACTCACTCACTCACTGTACAGAATGTTTTCTATATACGAATTGACTATATTATTATTATGAATATCACTATATGGATATTTACTCATATTATTACAAAATTAAAATGATGTGGTTTTATTTTTTACTAAAACGAATTTATTATATTGTAATACATTTTTAACACACAAGCATATATATATATATAAATATATGTATTGAAGTATGGTAAAAATATATTTATATATACGGTACAGTAAAATCTTAAATCAAAAGGAAATTGAAATATGTATGGTATGAGTTTAATTCAAATGAATGGTCCACCTTAATAATGGAATTTAAATCAAGAAAAAGGTATTTCTAATTTATGATAATAAATTATGATCATTTACAACACAGCTTAATATTTAAAAAATTCAATAATATTTGACACTATGGAAAAATAAATCCACATTTATAAACTTCTACTGTCAATTTTAACTTTGAAAAATAATCCGGTATTTTAACCAGCGAATATATATATATGCTAATTAATTACAGTTGATATAGTATTAAAAAAAATAAATATCAAATGGTTATTTAGATTCTTGATTCTAAAGTGTTGTTTAAGAACAATAAATTCTCAAAATGTTTTATTGAAAAATAAAAAATACAAATCCTTAAAAATAAATAAATATACACATACCTGATTTGTAATAATCATTTACGTTTTAATTTAAAAAAAAGGTTTTAAGAAATTTTTTTAATTATAAATCTCGTACACATTTAATTTGTTTTAATTTTAATAGGGTTTGATAAACAAACACATTTTCAGTATTCATGTGATTAGGTTTTATATATTTTATATATGATACATTCGTTCATTTATTCGTATTATGAATTGATAATTTGTTTTTTTTTTTAATTGTATATTGTGTATGGGGATCGCAGTTAGTTCTAGGTATATATTTTTTTTACATATGTATAAAATTGATCCTTGTAAAAATGTATATATAAAATACATCATATAGATACATACAATACATTGATGCGGACCGTCGGACGCACAGGAAACAGATCAGCGCGTTCATATAAGAAATATTTTATATTTTAGTATGCTTATTTATTTGTGTATTTTATTATAATATTCATTTTCATACTTCACTGAATAATAATATAATGATTATTAAATCTCTATTTAATTGTTATAATAAAAAAATAAATAAACAAAAAATGCTACATAATTTTTTTTTTTTTAAATATATATATGGTTGTTTAATATCTCTTCTATTTGTTTTTTATTTTTAATATCACGATAAATAAATAAAAATAAATATATATATGTATAGAAAGAAAAATATTTTATTTATCTTTTTAATGTAATATATGGAGATATACAGGTTCGTTTTAGCACATTCATGCTCCTGGCTCAAATCATATATAGTGCCCTAAAACTAGAGTCGTAATGATTTTAAGGCATTTTTAAGACATATGTTTAAGACCCATTTGAATATATACTTCATTAGCTGCGATTTTATTGTATTATAGAAAAGGGACAGATATTTCATTGATCAGCTTGTTTTTTTTCTTCAATATCTCAGATAAATTCCGTCTTTTTAAAAAATCAACTAATAGGTTTTTGTTTCACTGACTTTATTTAGACAGACAACGGCGCTTGACTCATTTGCACTAATAACATATATGCACTGGCGTGTATGTATATAAATATATATGGAAAGTTTTTCGATAGCAAAATAACAAAAACTAAAATGTTGTTTATTCTATATATATATAAAGGTATTTATTGATAATGTAAAATATTCATTAGGCACTTGATTTTAATAGACATTATTTTCTTATTATTCAATTCATTCCAATTGACAATGACCCTATATAATACAAACAAAAAATACGGGTTTCTTAAAAGAAAATAATTTCAGTCTATGAATGACACGCATTTTATATAAATTATTATAAATTTGAAACATTTTATAAATATTAAACATGCATATTCATAAAATGTTAAAAAATTCTATAAATGTTTTTGTTTTATTATAAGAAATTGTGTGTTTGTAATCTTCCCTAAAATGATTTTACTCCGCAAAAACTGAATATTTCCACAGTAATATGTTATACAATGAAACAATAATCATTTTTCTTATAACAAAACCGTGGATAACGTTTTTTAGCCAAATGTTTAGTATCTAATTAATATAGATAGTATCATCTCCACAGATATGGAAATATAAAGATGTACTTAGACATATATATAGGAAATCATTTTCAAATCACTTTTTATTATACCCTTGCTATCTTAGAATACTTTTATTTTGGGTACACATATCGTAAACTTAAACATTAAACTATTGCAAATAATGAATATTTTTATCAGCCGCCTCAAATATACGATAAGATTTATATATGATTTTATATACAATTATAAAATTTTCGCAATCATCATTTTTATCGCATATATACCATAGTTTTTATTATCATAATAATGTAATAATAATTTTTATATAAATTTCTGATAAATTTACAAATAAAAATTAAAAAAAACACATATGTATAGAAAGAAGTAAATATTATATATATTTCGAAAAATAAATAAAATATTTTTTACATTATTCATGTATACATATTTCAAAAATTAAAATAAATTACTTTATTCTGTGCACAATATATGTATTATCGAAATTATTCAAGGTGTGTACATTAAAATTTTTTTATTAAGAAATATTTTTGAATATGAATATTGTTATATATCAATACAATTTGATTTTTATATATTAATTCTATGAATGTTATAATTTTAAGAATTACTTTATTTATTAATATTATATGACATATTTTTTTTATCAATTAAATTAAATTGCATTAGTTTTAAATCGATATGCCTTAAATTTGAAATGGGATTATATTTAATTATATTCATATTTGAATTTTTATTATTATTTATTTCCGATATAATAATCAATTATTCCTTTTATCATCATTAAAATTAATTTATTTTAAATATATAATACAAAATAATATGCCAAAACAATATTTAAAAAAAAACCTGTTATAATGCGTTTTCATTTAGTTAAAATAATAATATATTATCAATTTTTTTTTTTTTTGGTTTATATTTGATATAAACAAAATATCGTCATTCCAAGATAAAATTTAATTTTGAATTAATTAAAAAGGTGGTTAATGTTTTTATAAATAGATTATCACCGCACATATATAACTTTGTTGATACTCAACTGTGTGCAAAAAGTTGTGATGATGTTCGTAAGTTTTTAAAAAATTAAAAAAAAACTAAACTGGCAATTTTTATCAATATATATATATAATATATTATTTAGCTGATTTTAAGCGGTCCCTTTTTTTTGCACTATGATTGATACGTTCCAATGTATGCATTACAGCTCGGACAATAATGATTTGCATTTTGACATGAGTCCATACAATAAGGTAAACAAACACATGGCCAACAGCTATATATAGAAATGAAATAATAATCATAATAAATAAATTAAATTAAATATTTATTAATCGCGATTTTATATATTTATTATATATACTTACATAAACAAACATAAAATTAATGCAATGCAATGTGTTTTGGAAGATGCTTCATGTTTTAAATTTGTCAGAATTTGTGCTCGACACGATGGACATTGCATATGAACGGGATCCGGTCCAACTTGTGGGGCTATTTTTGAGACAGAAACATTATTAATAAATGATCAATTTTCTATTTTTCCAAAAAAAATAATATTTTTTATGTATTTTATTGCCCGCATTTAATTATATATATTTTATTCAAATAGTATTTATTTAGGATTTTATAATGTTTTATTCATTACACATTCATTAAATTGGGTTTTTTACTATATATAAAAATTATTATTCAAAAAAACAAAAAAAATGGAATATGAACAATATATAAAATGTTTACAAATTTTGGCCACTTAAATTTAATAACTTGTTTAACCACTTTATTGATCACCTGTTAAATTAACCACAATCCATTATATTATTATAAATTTTTTTTGTTTATCGCCATTAATAGATATCAAAAATAACAGATACACCATATATAAATTTTTTAAAATATACGGAACGCAAATATTATATATGAATATAACATGCAAATTAACTCGTTAAATCGTCTAATATAAAATTATACATTATTTGTACATCATAAAAAAAAATTTTTTTAATTATAAAATTATTCAAATGGTTTTTATATATAAAAAAAATTATGTAAACATTGTTATAAAAAATTAAAAAAAAATTCAATTTTATTTATAGTTTAGTAAATTAAATTTACAATTTACTAAACTACTAAACTATAATATATGTTTTTCCCCAATCAATTGTGCATATAATTACCTGTAACAATTACAGTTGTATGTCCAGGTTGCATATTTTGCATTTTTGATTGGTAGAGTTAATTTATGGTAAAAAAAAACAAAAAAATTAAAAAAAGGGTTAAAATATAATTTAATTGTAAATAAAAATTAATAAACGATACACTGCCAACGTTTTCACTTAAACTAATTTTCTAATACACAATCGTTTTTTTTATATATGAAAGTAAATAACACAAATTATTACACAAATGTTATATATATATATTTATATGTATCGCTGCCGCGTCTTATCGGTTATATAGCTAAATCGGTTATGTGTATTCATTGGTATATAAATAAATTAAGTATATGTATAATGGTATAATTCTGTTATATGGCTATGAAATGATTGTTGAATATAACATTTAATACATTAACGTGTATATAAATGGCATAAAGTGTGTGCATACACTCAATTTATTCAATACAAATGTATATTACAGTCATCTATTATTTATATATATATTTTCCAAGTGTATGGCATGCATTTTCAAATATCATCATTTCTATACAGTCTATATATACTTTATCTGAATGTTTTTATACATTTCGAATTCAATTATATATGGAATATTTTTTATCAATTGTTTTTCAGTATATATATGATGGTCTTTCCGAGAAACAATTTTTCAAGATTGTGCTGAATTATAATTGTATTGGAATGGCAGATAAAATTTGTATATATATATATGTTTATTGTTTTTGGAACAAATATGGATTCAACGTCTGTATATGCGATTGATAACAAATTATGATTCATATATGAATCTTTTATATTACTAAATAGTATAATAACAATTATTATTATAACTACATTATAACTTAAACAAATCATTGTTATAGCAGTTTGTATATACGATTGCGTCAATATAGGAAATTTTATCACTTCGGGGACTTTCAATAAAAATGATTTGACAAATTTTTGATCAAACTCTATATGGTTATTAATAAGATATATGTTTTGTAATTTTGTTCTATATATACATATATTTTTCAATTGAATTCATGTGTACTTTTTGTTTTTTAATTAAAATTCGCATTTAATTCACTTACATTGTTTATTTGTATGTACATCGCGTCTATATATAGAAAACGCATATTGTTTCTATTTTTAAAATGTAACTTTATAAACATTACATATTTGACGTCGTTCGTCGTCGTCGTGGCGTTTGTCGTCGTAAAGTTGGTATATTTATTCAAATTCAAAACACTTGTTTATATATCATATAAAATTATATTAAAATATATATAGAATTTATAATTACACATATTTATAATAACAATATTCATATTTATTTTTATTTTTTACAAATATTATTTTATAATGTACGTGTTTATTTCTAAATGTAGATATAGAAAAAAAAATGAATCATATCCAAAGGAAGTACTTTTAATAATTCATTATAACATAAATACTTTCTTTATATATATAAATACTGTTGGACAAAAGGCACATAAAAACATATGTATTATATCTATCTATACTGTATATTTGTTTTCTACTTATTTTTCAATTATTTGTAAACATTTTTGAAAAAAAAAAACAATAATAATATAATTTTTTTAAAATATTAATATTTATATGAAATATATAATATTTTTTTTTGCAATACTTCAATAATTAATATGATCTCTATATTTAAATTTAATTATTAATAGTTGCATTTTTATTTATCCTCCTACGCATACACATAAACAATATTGGATGCACATTTAGCATTTACAATTTATAGATGCACATGTTTATAATTTTCATTTGGATATACAATAAATGTATTTATAAATTTTCCTATAAACACAAATGAAACAATAAAATGTGAGAATGCACTTCGTACTTATAATCTATATTGCATATTTTTATTGCACTGCATTATACAAAATAAAAAACACAGCTTATATGCAGACAGTGTTATAATTTTGGGTTTTAACAAAATATCCCCGGTTTAGAATCACAGATTAGATTTAGCATCCAACAATAACAACAACAACAACAACAATGATTAGCCGTCACTTTTACAAACATCCCCGGATATGGGATTTTCCAAAATAAATGGAATTATAAACTTAATCTATCATGAATATTTTATATATAGAAAAGCAGATCTTTGGGAGAAAAGAAATTCCCCAAAATTCATAATCTTTTTATGCGAGGTTTTTATGCGACGTTAATTATGTATGATCAAGACCACGCTTATATACATTTTTTCATTTCTTACTATAAATCACAGATGTGTTTTATTAAAGAACAAGAAAATTATCCGACACATTTTGTAGGAATCTGTAATATATATGTATATGATTTTTTTTTTTCATTGATATTCATTTATTTGCAAAGAACTCATGTATTTGTTTATATTCTCTTGATGGTATTCAAATGTGTATATCTGAAACACTCGGCATATATATTTATATATATACATCTGTATATTTTTCGAATAGCTTATCTTTATTGAATTTATTTGTGTATATATAAGAAAATATTTCAATAATGGATTTCATTCATTTATATATATACATATTTTATTGCATATTGTGCATTATTCTTTTTTTTTCCTTCTTTAATTTTGTTAATGTATTTTGTTTTTTGTTGTTTGTTTTTTTAGTGGTTTGTTTTTATCACATATTTAATTTAAAAATATACAAACATACATGTGATAAAACAATTACATCATACTCTACTCACAATCATATATGGTTTTTTTCAAGAGTTATCATATAGAAATAATATAATATAAAATGAAAAAAAAATTAAAAAGAATATATTCAAATATACACACTTCTGCAAAGTCAATACTTTATAGCGAATTATATATACGATTTTCTTTATATATATATATATATCATTTTACCGAAATTCAAAAGCACCGGTTTTTATTAAGCCAATATACAAAATAAACAGTTTAAAAATCCGATTAAAAAGTAATCGCTGTATTGAAATATTTATACAATAATATGATTCAATATTTCAATTTATCCGATATCATTATATATATGCTATCACTATTTAAATAAATATATATATAGATTAGATAATTCATAATACAATAATATGATAATACGTTAAAAATTTAATAAATATAAGTAAAAAGTTATTATTATATTGGCGTTAACGATTGATAAGTATTGGGATTTTGTTTTTATAAAATTACTTATATTGATTGACATATATGGATTGAAATACGCATTCGAAAATCCACATCTAATTGTGAAAATCATAAGTGTAACCAATAGACGTAATAATATTAATAATATTTTGTATAGCGAAATTTTTTTAATTAAGAATACAATACACGAATACACGTATATGCGAGCCGAATATAATGTATATGACCTTATCTTTATTTTATTATTATTATTATTATTATAATAATATTTAATTTTTTTTCTTCATCTATATAATGATTGCGTTAAGGTCAAATAGACAGTTTTATAAAATAATTTCATATTCATATTTAATTATATTGTATGCTTTTACACATATATAAAGATATTTTTATACATTTATATAGATATACCTAACAATGTATATAATAATTCTGGCATTAGTGCGAATGCGGTAAGCGGTATAATCTTAAAATACTTACTTAAACATTTATGAAATCTGAACGGTTTGTTAAATAAAAGTTTGTTAAATAAAAAAAATATGTACTTAAAAAAAATTATGATTACAATATGCAAAAAACGAAATGATATTAATTAAAGTATTTAAAGCATTAGTGCTATATAAGTAAAATTACATTATTAGAGACATTGTACTGGAATTTACATTGAAAAACTTATTTTGAAGAACTGTATATCTGTATTGTATAATGCTCATATCGTCCAAAAAAGAAA
The DNA here is from genome assembly GCA_958336335.1 of Dilophus febrilis. Classification (NCBI taxonomy): domain Eukaryota; kingdom Metazoa; phylum Arthropoda; class Insecta; order Diptera; family Bibionidae; genus Dilophus; species Dilophus febrilis. The sequence continues at coordinate 28,619,375 of OY284469.1, read as the reverse complement.
TAGTTATAGATAACTGCTGAATTAAATAAAAAAAAATAATAAAAAATAAAAATATATAGATAACAAGAAAGAAAAAAAAAAGAATATACAAAAATCGATTGATGATCAAATTCTATTTTATGTATATATAATATAAGGTGCGCGTTAAAAATATTTCGAAATCAATATATTCAATTGGTTTCAATATCATTTCAATATCACTAATTGTAAGATAAGATAACGCATACCTTTTAAAACTATTACACTCAAATACATTTTTTTATAGATAAAATATTAAAATAAATATAAAATAATATAATACAAATAGGAATATTTTAATTTTCAAGAGAATAATCGATGTTAAATAATTAATTCATACAAATTTCATTTGATTCATACAAAATTTGACGCACTCGCGCCATCATCCATAATAAATGTATTAAAAATTACTAAATAAATAAAATAAAAAATAAATTTTTCGCTATATACAACCAACAATCTGGTTTTTAGCGTCCAACAACAGCCTTCTGTTGTTAGTTTCTTAATTTGTGGATTTCACGGTGTCGGTAATTAGCCGTACGACCAACCGCAAGCGGAAAATACAACTCTGTGTTAAAATTCAGATTCGAAAAACCACCGAAAACACAAAACATATTTTATGTCTTCAGTAGGATTTGAACCCACGACCCCAAAATTTCGTTAGAATTTTAGTTGGCATTTTTGTCATTTACACCACAAAAATTACTAAATAGCATTCCTTAAAACCATTTTATTGTTTACATATACATTTTTCTATATAAGATTAAATAAAATTTCAAATCAAAATATATAAACTAAAACCAAATGTTATGTTCTTTGGGGCGTGACGTCCAAAGGAAAAAATTGCCTTGATTTAATTAATAAATACTATATATACAAAATTCAATATTTATTATTTCTATATGCGCTTATGTTTACTTTATCAGCTTATTCCATAAATATATAATATGCTTTTATAATATAAATAAACAATAATCAATACTATTATGTGTGTTGTGCACTAAATTAATTTTATGAATATTTATTTACCCTTAATAACTTGTTTATGAAAAATTTGTACTTTCGATTGATTAATTTTATTTTTAGGTTTTAATTTGAAATCGATAAGTCGACAATTAATTTCAACAATAAATCATTTAATAAATCGTAATTGCGTTTCGAAAAGGTTAATTTCCATATAAATTTCTTTGATTATATTGTCAATTAGCGGGTTAAATGACCATATAATAAATTTATATTTGTTTTGTTTATCAAGGAATTGTATATATGTGTTTAATGCGGTGCCAAATTATAACATTTCATATGGTTTTGTTTTTTAGTTAACGTAAATATTTATAAATTTATCGTGTTAAATATATAGTTTTATATGTATTGAAATGTGGATGGATACAAACATATAAACATACAAACTTAATATATTATAATGAATAGTATAAAAACATGAAAATAAATGCATATATAATTATGTATATATATATATACAACATGCCGATTTTATTGAATAATTTATTATCAAAAAAAAAAAAATAAATAATTTCTCACAACAGAAACATATTCATAGTAAAGACACACAACATAAATATGTATAATTATTATTATAAATATAGAGTGACATATTTTTTGATTGCGTTTTATAATTCATTGTTTATTGATTAATTTTATTACAATTATTATTAATATATAGCTATAAAATGCGATATTATATATGTTAAGTAATATTATTTTTCGATAAATATAACCATTGGATCGATCAAAAAAACAAAAATATCAATTATAATTACAATTTCTTTCTGCTGTAATATTTTTGGGGAAATTCTAATGGGATAATACTAATAATACATTCGTATAAACTATTTCTGTAATATCTAGTTTTTTAAATGCATTTAAAAAGAGTAAAATCAAAAGTGATTTTACTCAGATAGTAATTATTAAACACATATTGATTTTATTTATTGAAATTTTGTTCTTAATGTAAAAATTTGAATAAACTTTAATATCAATATTAACATCTGAAATGATTTTAAATTATATCATATTTTAAAAATATCCTTCTTTAAAAACGCATACGATCTCATAAATCTTATATTTTGTCCGTTTATTCTATGAAAAAATGTGATGAAACTGTCTACACGCGATATGGCAAAAAAAAAACAATGTAGAATGATGCTTTGTTTGTGGAAAATCGTATGGAAAATTATTTAGGAAAAACTATATACATTAAATTCATATCAATTTCATGTGGTGAAAAACATGAAAAATTTATTCGCCATAATCATGAAATACAATATAAAATAAAATGAAGAATTCGTTTTAAATTTAGTACCTCAAATAAATCGAGCTTTGGTTTAACAGTCATAAGGTTTGATAAGAAATAAAAATAAAGTTAAATTCTTCGTCTTCATAATTTACATAGTGTTAAAAAAATTTCAATACATAGTATTTTCTGTTTCAATATATATGTATTTTCCTCCTATAGAGTTATCTGAAATAAGGTTTTTAGAAGAGTTTTCATCCCCTTTAAAAGAATACTTTGTTCTTTTGCACAGATTGTCACTTCTTTGCCGGACAAATTGACATAAAATTTTCCTTAAATAGTAATTTATATGTGTAATTATTTGATTTATTTAAAAAAATTTGGAGCAAGATGATTAAATTTTCACGAAAAATCGACTTTTCTAAATTGTTCTGTATTTTGGCTTACATTTCAATTGAACAAAAAATGGGATAAATTTGTACGTACACTTATTGGAAAATTGACTATATATTGACCAATTTTGGAACGGTTTTCAAATTTTCTTTTATGAATATTCAAATTTATTGAAGAAAATAAGAATTGAAAAAAAAACACCTAGTTATAGCAGGATATTTTTGATGATTTCTATTTTATTATAATAATAATTAATTATATACATTTTGGTATAAACTTAAATATATATAAATATTATTTTATGATATTTTAGATCATTAAAATATATGTATATTAATCCATAATGCAAATATTGTCATATACAGAATATACATTTTATTAATATTAATATATAATATAATTTTTATTATAGATTCATAAAAAAAAGTTATCCTATTCGTATGGATATCATAAAAATTTATATATTAATGATATTGGTCAATCGCAAATTAAATATTTACATCTTAAAATGTGATGTTTGCGATTATTTATTTGTTTATTTTATATACCAAAATAATATATATGTATATAAATTGCACATAAATCGATCAATAATATTGTCACAGTAAATTAATTATTTTTACATATTTTCATATAATATTCCAAATGATTCCATTTTATCTATACATACATATTATACGGCATAAATTATATATGTATATATGTAATATCCAAATGCGATTTATATACATATATGAGTAAAAAAGAAAAAGAAAACCAAAAGCAACATGTGTCCTGATATTTATATGTTGCAAATAAAATGTTATCGAACAAATGTATATTCAATATAATTCTATATATATTATTGTGACTCTGTGGTGTAATTGATAAAAATACGAACTTAAAATTCAGACAAAATTTTGATGCATTGTGGTTTCGAAACCTACTGCAAAGACATCAAAAATATACACAATATTTTTCGGTTATTTTTGAATCTGAATTTTCAGAAAGAGTAGCTTATTTCCTATGCAGTTGATCGTACGGTTCAATACAGACACCGTTAAAACAACCAATTATGATAACAACTAACATAAGACTGTTGTCGGACGGCAAAACCAATCGTCTCTTGTAAGCGAAAATGAGATGGTTTTATGTTATTTTTATATTGCGTTTGTGCAAATATCCTTTATTGTATATTAATTACAAAATATCAACAGCGATTTGGTATGTAAAAAATTTGTAAAAAAACACACATTTTATATCCTTTTATCCTTTTAAATATATATATATATATATTATAGAAAAATAATAAATACTATAATAATAATTTCAGTTTATCAAACAACATATAGAAAAAATAAAATATTGGTTTAATAAATTAAATTATTTTTACTGCATGTCCGTATATACAGAAATATGATATTTGTTATTATTCATATTGCTATACCAATATATTTCACATTGGGATAGATAATCTGAATATATTATAATATACAATATATCAAGAAGGGTGGAGTAGTTTATGTCTAATATATTTACATTTTTATGGAGTAATATTTTTATATATATATATATATATATATATATATATGACATGATATAAAATTAAATTTACATTTTCAAATTCAGATTAAATACATATTTGTATTTAATGGTTTATTATTATACATTATATGATTATATACATATACAATATACATTGTATTTTATTTTATAGATAGATTATAAAATTTACGCTTTGTATATGTATAATTCCGCATGAAAATCGATTCATTTTCAATGCAAAATATTTGTTTACATGGAAATGTTCAACCTCTGTATATCTATATAATATATACATGTATATTATATTATCATATGTATATATTGTATATACGCTATTTATAGATAGATATATCCGTCGTAATATATAATATACATGAATTTTCTTTCTGTATATTATATTATGCTTATATAAATAAATGTATATGTTTTTTTTTATTTTATTTTATTTTCACATAAATAACTTGTTAATGATATTTTGCGATATGATGCGATATATCCCAGAAAATCATCAATCATATATGAACATGACAATTTAAAATTTCATGTTAATAAATTTATATATAATACAACAAAATAAAATGGTATAGAAAAAGGTATATCTAATACATATCATTTTGTATATATATGTTTAGTTTATAATTCATATAATAATAATAATAATAATTGATATACGCTTATATACATATATGGTTGGGTGTGTTAATGCAAAATTAAATACTTGTCTTGTTCATGAACAAAAAGAGAGATAATGCAAATTGTAACATAATATTGTGTTGTAATGTATATAAATTCAAGTTTAATTGATAAAACTATTATAATATTATATTTCGATGTACACAATATAATACACAAAGTATAGTACACAAAGTATATATAGTCTATAATTATTTATCGTTCAACATATGTATATGTAAAACCGTAAAACTACAATTATTAATTTATATAATATACATAATTGATCTATAAACCTCTAAACTTAAAATTTACAATATATAAATAGTATATAGTATTAATTGGTATATATACATAATACAATATATTTTCATTATCTTGATAAATGGTAGTTTGTGCGGGTATTTTAATAATATTACATTTAATGTGTGAGGATAATTATATGGCACTATTATAAAAATCAATATGCGAGACAGGATTTCGAAAATATATAATATAAACTAAAACGGGAAATTTTAATAAATATACATAATTGTATTTAAATGTTAAAATTTACGATATATGTGAATTATGCGAGCTTCGCAGGATTCAAAATGTTATATATATATATATATATATATATATATACATATATATATATGAATCTATCAAATAAATAAAAATAAACGAATTATTATTTTGTTACCAAGCGAATAACCAAATAAAAATAAATATATTAAAAAAAGAAACTACGTTAAAATTAGTTTAAAAATAATACTGTTTTTGATATATTTTTTTAAAATATATGGTTATATAGGATTTCGCAAGTAATTCAGAATGAAATATTAATATTTATATGTATATTATATATATATATATATATATATTATAATAATTCCCAATCATTCATATACTGTATATATATATTTTACATTACTTTAAAACTTTATCCAGTGATAGGATAAAGGATATCATGAAAGTTAGATGACGAAAAATAAATTAATTATTCAATAAAAAAAACTTGTTTTCGAACGAAATTTTACGGAAAATAAAATTTTTCAAATTTCGAATTACAGCCATAGTTTTTCTAACAATTTTCATTTCTTTTAGAACCCATTTGAAAATTCAATCAATTTCTTATTTCTGATGTGGTATTTTACCATCTTCATTTCGCAAATTTTCGGAATTTTTCATTTTTTTTATTATCCTGCTTCCACACCTATACATATCAAATGGATTGTTAGAGTTATAGCGATTTTAATTTACTTAAATTTAGGTTTCATGAAACAACTCAAAATTTTATAATCGTGGAATTTTATATAATCCCACGGCTTCCACCCACCAACCCATACCGGTTTACCGCTATTGCAATCCTCCCCAGTTATAACAAATATTAATATGTGGCTTAACCTACTGAAGTTACTTCTATATATTATAAATTATGATGTTCTGTATATGAGAATGGATAACATTTTGTTTTTATATATACGTATATATATATAGCTATGAATATTGTTATATTTTTGTTTCTTATATAAACATACACCGCACTCAATATTTATTCATATATATTCATTCACTATATATATGTGTATTATATGGTAAAAATTTGCATTCATTATATTATATATATAATAAGGAAATTTCAAAGTTTTTCTGAATATTTGTTAAAGGATATATTCTGTTATATATATATATATACCATAACATTATGTTAGTTTAATATTATTTCATTATATACGCTAAAGTTGGTTGTATATATAATATTGTTTTAACTTATATTTAACATTTCATTCATACAATGAAGATCAATATCAATATATATATTTATAATATATGGGGTTTGGTTTGACATATATACGTAATTTTTATATATGAATATAGTTATGTAGAAAAATTACATGTCAAAATTTAAATAAATATTTATGTGCGTGAATTCTTACTGATAATATGTTTAGAATTTTTAAATACTTTTCAAAATATTTATATATTTCATGTTGAATAATATATCTTACATATATATTTGCGTGAATATATTTATAAAATCTGTCATAAACATAAAGTATATACTAATAATAGAAAATAAATTTAACGAGAAAATACAATTTTAATATATTTTCGGTTTTTATATAATTATTATATCTTTATTTAGTTGAACTTGAAAATGTATGTAATTCTACATATACCTATCACTGACTCTGTCTATAGGGATATATTTATGTTTTATTATGTGATTATTAATGAAAAATTAAAAAAAAACTTTGAACGAATTGGAACAAGCATATATTAAAAAAAAATATGTCTAAATATATATGTTATCCGAACGAAGATGCAAAATATCTATAAATATATCTGATCTCTTAAACAAACATTCCATATATGTGTATATTATTCGTATATATACAATAAAGTCATATCGTCACATCATAAATAACATTATATATGCATATGTTATATATAATTATAGATATTATTATAATAAATATCAACAAATATATACTTTTATTTATTTTCACAAATCAGTCACACACAAATATGTCATTTACTTAGGTAAATATGTTATATAATTATATATATCATATTTAGCACGATATCATTAAATATTATGCGTATGAGATTGAGCATATAACCGCACATTTCAATATATATACATACATATTACATAAAAATTAGCTGAGTGAGTTCTTAAAGTATAATATCGTAATATATTTCGGTTACGTATATACATAAATTTGCTAATATAAACGTTTCACTATATTTCATTTATGCTATATTCAATATAATGAATATGATTTTATATATATACGATGTTATATACAATTTATCATTTTATATATAATATATATAATCATCATTGATATACAAATATTTACATTTATATATACGTATATATATATCGTCTTCAAGTGCGTTGAGTTATTTCATTATATATATTATACATACATGTTATATAAATGTACTTGAAACATGAAGAATGCATATCACAAAAAAATATATATTATACGCGTATATATAAGCTATATAGGTTTATATACCAACATACCAATTCATATGTACAATATATACAAAACTGTTGAGTGTTGAAATATATCAATGTAACCTTTTATACTGATATAGGAATACCGTTTATTATATAAACACATATGGGAAAATACAAAAATTTTAGTTCAAAATTTGTACTTGTTATAATAACATAAAAATAATGTGCAAAAGATATTTCATGCATATATTATTTCAATTAATGTATACTTTTCTTGCCTAACAAAACATTAACATGACATCGATTAAAACATTAGAAAATTATACAAAATTGAATGCGAATGCTTTTTAAAACTAGTTCACTTTATTGTGGGTGAGAACCTGATATAAAATATATGAGAAACAAATTGGTAAATTGTATATTTATAGTAAAAAGATCAAACAGACTTACGCACCTTTTGTGCGCTTTGCTATATTCACCTTTTTTTTATAAAGAAATATTATATATTAGGAATTATACTTATATAAGGATATATTAACGGATTGATATAAAGGAATATCAACTGATATATATTTAAATATATGAGAAACCCACAAAAAAAAATAAAAATGTTATTATTAACTATACAAAATAACTTGTTTGATAACATCATAAAACTATGTACTTACTTTAACAGAAATATATACAACAAAAAAATACATTTTATATTTATATTTACATCACGTATTTATTAAAACAAATAAATAAATAGGTAGATATAGAAAATGATTGTATATAAACAATATACATTTATAAAATACGTGAAAATTACATGTTTTTTTGGTTCAAATTTTGTTTATTATATATAATATAGTATATATTATATGTTTGAACATACCGAAGATTTTGGAAATGTAATGTTATCGTCGAAAAACAAAGAAATTGATGTTTGTTTAAAATCACCAAATATATAAATTCTCAAATATATTCAATGATATGATTAGTATTTATAAAAAATTACCGATAATGTAAAAGTTTTTCATACGTTTTTACATATATATAGAATTTTTATTCTATAATTATATGTTAAGTTTTCTAGAAGACTTAAATACATTTGATGGCACATTTTGTTATCCCGTCAAAAAATTAATAGATCTAATATATATTATTCTAAATTATTTACTTGCAACAACGGAATCTATTTTTTCGCTTAAATCATATTATATATAAAGGGATTTTTTTTTTTTTTTGGTTCGTTACTACAGCAGAATCGGTTTAGCGCCCGTAAAACCTCGGAATTCTATTGCCGTGAGCCCGTAACGAAATCACTTAATCAGGTGATGAACCTATGATGCGTTGAATGCACTTAAGTGATTTTGGGTGGTCACACTTTAATTAAATGTGGATTAATTTATGAAATTTTGAAAATAAAAGCAAACATATGAGAAAAAAAAAACTTAAACTGAAAAGCAGTAAGAAAAAATAACTCATATGTTTTCAAACAATTGTCCAAGTTGCACTTTAGGTGGTTTCGTTAAAAATTTTTGTTTCACTAAATCTTGGACAATTGTATATGTGCTTTTAAAATTTGTACTGCATTTAAATTTAATCCACATACATTACAAAAATCGAAGGTAAACCCGGTTCGCGATAACTTGCTATTAATATTTATGGGCATTTTCTATATTTATTGAATATCGGCGATGCCTTATATCCAAATATAGAAAATCACCAAAAATATTTATATATATATATAAAAAATAAAAAAAAATCTGAAAAACAAATTTTTAAATTTTATTTATTAAATTGAAAGCAATTTTACTTGTTGTCTCCTTCGATTCATATTCATATTTTCAATGAGCGAAATCTGCCAAGTGGCAAAAATAGAGTGACCTTCAAACAATTTCAGATTTAATATGTTTTTTCTTTAATTTTATCTATATGGGTGATTATTTTACCTGTTCTGTATATACACGGAGCAAACATTTTTATATGTAAATAAAAATAATGTGAAAAGAAATATTTTATCTCATCAAAGGCATATATTATATAAATGTATATGTATGTATATATGTTATAGGAAAAAGTTGAATATATGTTTTTGTACATATCCTTATATTATTTACTAAACTTCAAAACAATATATACTATATTTAATACAAAGAAAATCTTTGTTATGGGTGTGACAATGTGAATAAAATAAAATTGATATATAATATATAATATATATATATGGCGAATTTTCGCTTACAACCGACGATTGGTTTTAGCGTCCGACAACAGTGTTCGTCTGTTTTTTTTGGTTTCATAATTTTTTTGTGCTTATGGTAATTAGCCGAAAATACGCAGAAACATACAGGTTTGTGTTAAATTAAGATTCAAAAATAACCGAAATACACAACACATATTTTATACGTCTTCAGTAAAACCCCTAAAACTTTTTGTGAATTTTAGGTGGACGTTTTCTATCAACTACACGTCTTACAGATTCACTATTTATATACAACTTATTTTATATATGCATATGATTTTAAGGGAAATAACAAATGTATTTTTTTGAAAATGCGAGAAAAAAAAACAAAAAATAATATCCATGAAATCACAAATATATAAATATATATATTTATATATACATATGAATAATATTATATAAAAATGTCAATAATCAAAAGAAAATTCTAATCAATACAATCACATAGATACAATAGATTTTGTATACAATAAAACAATATGCAATTCATATAAAGTATATATATAACTATTTAAATACACATCAATTTATATCTATGTATATTGTATTTATATTTATATAGATCTAGATAAAGATTATAAAAAAAAGAAAAGAAAACTGTAGCTATAAAGAAAATGTAAGAAAATAAATTTTATTTACACAACATATCTCACAATATTTCTTTTTTTTTTATATGCAATGTAGTATTTGTTATAAACTAAATCGTCTTATATTTACCGAAAAATATTTTATTCATTCAAATATATGTAAAGTAAAAAAAAAACAAAAAACGGAAACATCAAGTATAAAAATGGAAAAGGTTTTTATAATATAAATAAATATATATTTGTATCTATATCTATGAATCATAATATTTAGTGAATATACGTGGGCAACGATGTAAATAAATACAAAATATTTTGTTTACATATTATACATATGTTCTATATTTAGATATAAATAGTGTGACATTTTTTTGACAAATGAATATGTGTATATATTTATATATTTTGCTACTATAGATAATACAAAAATTTTGCATATTTACGACATAAATACATATATTTGTTGTGACTTTGAATCCTTTTTACTATTTATATATACATCGCATATTATATTATATATTCAAATTCATATACATACAATTACATATATCAATATTATACTCGTGCTCGCGAATTTAGTTTTATATATACGTGATTATTTTATATTATTTATGTATATATCCTTTTTTTCCCATTATATGGTTAAAAGTAAATACCACGTTCAGACATAAAACAATGAAAATGTGTGGTTATATATTTATATATTTATATATAAGAAAAACTTAAAATTGAGAAATTTAATTCATCTAAATATATATGAATATTTACCAATATACTCTCAATAGTTGATGAAAATTCAACACAATATATATATTATATATTGGTATAAATACATATATATATAGTAACAGAGGAAAAATTATCTCATCTTTTCGGAATTTTCATTCATTCATTTATTTTTGTTGCGTGCGTATATCATCAGTTGTGCGATGTGTATTTCTATTTACGTATATGTATACGAAGGATATATGCAATAGGGTGTCGCAGTATAGAAATGCTACTCTTTTCATATATACACAATTGGGAAAGTTTCTAAGTAATTTGAATCTTTTGAAGGTAAGATATCCACAATATTATATGGTTTAAATGCGAAAATATACCATACCCTATAAATTAGAGTACATTGATCATATTGAATACAGAAAAATTGATGTTTATATTTAAATCATTGTGACGCTTTATACTTTTACCACAATGTAAATACACACATAAAAAATATATTAAATTTATTTATTTTCACATTCATACATGTTTTGTATATTTATATAGAGATTTTTGCTCATCACAAATAATATATATATACATAACTCTAAAAACATATAACATATTATATATTGAGGAAAGATGAAAACATTTATACATTCATTCATATATATATAATATATATATATATATATATATATATATATATATATATATATATATATAAATGATAAGGGAAATTTATATATTATATATAAATATACAAATTCATTTATTTTGCATCATCCCGTAGTATATAGTATGTATATAAAAGAATTACTCCCGTTTAGAGAATTTTTCATCACATAGTCAGCACCACGCAGAAGAATTATTATTATTGTTATTTTAGTGTATTATTTTTTACCATATTCGAATGGATGTGATGATAACAGCGAACAAACGAAGAACGAACGAACGACAACAACAGTTTCATTTTGTCTTCGTTTAGAATTGATCGTATATAGTGCGAATAACGTGCTCTTGTACATATATATATATATATAAATATATTATATTCATATAACATATTTTAACTAAAAATTTTTTTAATTCAAAATTATTATTTATTATATTTTATTAATTAACTGATTAATTAAAATTTTTATAACATTTTTGTACAGATATATTTAATTGGTTTTTATGAAATAGATATGTGTATAATAGTGCATGTGGTTATTTCTAAAACATATTGTGATGTTAATAAAAAATATTTTAATATATCAATAATAATTAAAAAAGTTTTCAAAATTTTAAATAAATTTGTTCAATATTGTATTAACAAAAATTTTTATTGTGAAAATATATACTCCAATTAACAAAAATCTAATATTATAATTAAAAGATATATGAATAAAAGAAATGTGTGATTACAGAAAAGTATATAAATAAAGATAAATAGATATAGTGAGTGTATTGATTGATGATATACAAAAAAGTTTGATATATATAATATACCTATATAAAATAATAAATTTAATTTATTTTCAATAAATATGTATAGCGAGGCAAAAAACTGTTGCTTTTGTATTTGATTCTATATATATATTTTCATGATGTATAGGTGTTTATTTGATTTTTCTTAGAGGAACCAATACTCGATTTATATATACATATATGAGTGTTTGACATATATATATATACATGTAATCGATTGAATACAGTTTTAAATTACATTTTTAAAACATATATTATCGATTTAATTAAATGTTAAAATGTATAATGAGTGTAATTAAAAAAATATGAAGATATAAACATTTTTAATGTAATCATAAAAATCAGTTTTCTTCAGTTATTAAAATATGTATATAGTATTTGTGGTGTTAGTGTATATAAAAGAATTTTTTAAGCACGTGTAAATCTTTTATTATCGCCACAATATAATTTTTAAGTTCTTATATTATGCATACAAAATTTTCTCCTCAAACAGTAATTTAATTATTTCTTTATTTGCAAAAAATAAGAATAAATTAATACTTATATTAAAAAATAAATAACATATGTATGTATGTCCGTAGTTAAAGGTAAAACAGACAATTTTTTTTTATCCAGCATTATAACTTTTAATTAAACATATTTAGGGATGTTTTATTATTGTATGTTATATATACAAATTATGTATATAGACATTTAAGACGATTCTTTGCCGTATTGTATTTTATTGATTTTTTTTTAAATATTTTATTGATATATTATTTTATTGTTTTTTTTTTAATATTCATTAAATATATATAGTTTGAATACAAGGTAAACATTCAAAATAACTGTTTTACTGATAATTTAAATGATTTATTGTTATGTATATATAAGAATTTCTTATCACATTGTTTTTTTATGATATTTAACGTATTTCTTAAATAATGAATTACGATTTTATAAATCACATTATTACCTTATCATATCAATTTTAAGAAGATATCGAAATATATTAATTTTATTTTTCACAACATAGAACCATTAAAAAATTAATTTGATAAATATTAATTTTCTTTAATATTATATCTAATAAAGAAATATACAATCAAATTTATTTTTATATTAATTGAATTGAATGCATAGATGCGATATAAATTTTTTCAATATATATACAATCGATTTTCTTTCAGTATACGCTTACGCCGCATATATATGCATTGAATGTTTACATTATAGAAGTGTATATAAAAAAAAATATATATAGTATATAAGTATAAATCGATTAAGATTAACGCCAAAAATGCAATATAAATCTATATATTTCGTTAGATTTCCAATTCAATTTTGATATTTCATAATGTTTAATACAGTGTGGTGTGTGAAAAAATATTGTGGCGACAAATCAAACGATGCGGTACGTGCCTAAAAATAAATTAATTATATAATTATTCTACTTTTTGTAGTAATTATCTTATTCGAACAAAATTATGTGGAAATTGGAAATTTTCTTTTGAGCATCATTTAACAACTTATTTAATTTCTCTTTTTTATACTAGAAAATTTTTAAGGACCGCTACTGATGATAGATAATATATTTCAATCTCTTAAATTTATATATAGTCATAAAAAAACAATAAATTAATCGCAATTTCGGTTACATTCTAAATTTGACAATTTAAGATGCTTTATAACTCAATTTATATTAGCCTATATAAATGTATAATAAATCACATAACATAGTAATTTTATTTTATATCAATGGTAAATTAATGATATACATTTGCGGTATAAAATATTTTATTTTAAAATTATTTTATATTTATATTCAACAAATCATAAAATGCCTATATATGCATTTACAAAAAAAAAAATAAAAAATCATTTCACATTAAAGTACATATTTAAATTTAAATCATTGTATAAATATGACATCTATATTTAGTATACTATATAGAAATTTAAATGCAAAAAAATACACAGCATATATATATATTTATTTATTTATATTAAATGAGATAGATGAACGAATATTTTATATACATATTGAATATATTATTATTATTCATTTTTATTTGAAATATCTATATATTTATCTATATTCAAACAATTTCTTTCTATATTTTTTTTTATGTGCACATAAAAAATAAAATATATAGATATATATACATTATGTCACAAAATTATAAATCCAATAAATAAATGATTGATATTTTCAATCCCTTTGCGAATCTATATCTATATATATATATATATGCGATTGAAATATTTTTTCTTTACATTAGATAATGCAATTAATTTTGAATAAAAAAAATAAAAATTGAATTCCGCATATTTCAGATTATTTATGATGAACAAAAATAAAAAAAAAATTATTCGCTTCTGTGAATTCAAGCATGTATCCTTTAAAAAAAATACCTAAAATAGCTTTTTTTGCAGCAAAGAATTTCTAGGTTAAAAACATTTACAATTGAAGTCGGTCAAATATTTCAAATATTTTTTTTTAATGTTTCTATCGCAAATAGTTTTCTATTTACATGTAGCTCTGGTTAGAGAAATTTTTTTTATATTATATGAGATACTTATTGAAAGACAATTTTTTTCTAAATTCAAACAATGTCAATTTTCCCAGAATTATACATATATAGATATGCACTGCATATTTATTGCAATATAGTTGAATGAATATATGATTTAGATTAGCATGATTTTTATGTTTGCAAAATATATACATTTCTATAAATTCATGAATTTCTATTATTATTATTATGATTATATTCATATATATTTATTATTATTATTTGTATAATCGTGTACAACACAAATAATACGATATCAATTTCATTTTACATCATTTATATGTCGTTTTTGTTTGATTATATTATTTTGATGATTTTTTTTTATTAAATTTATGATGTCATTTAATTATATATAATAAAAAAAAATATAAAAAAAATATATTTTTATGTCAAAAAAAAAAAAGTTTTTAATATATTTATTTTATATACATTCATATCATATATATATATAGATATAAAAATTGAATGAACATTATACTTTTATATTGACTTTTTATAACGTGTTTAAAAAAAATTTAAGTTATATTTTATTGTTCAAATACGATTAGCGAAATATTTTTGTATTTATTAAAAATATTTATACCCTTTATCCTATAACTTATTTAAAAATTTAACCGGTATAGCTATTTAAATTATATTCTTAAAAGATAACTAAATAACATTTTTAGTTCACGAAAAATTCAGCTTATAGATGCGATAAAAGTAAATTTTAATTTTTATAATAATATCAATTATCTCATTTTTATCGATAATTTTTGTTTATAATAAATTTGGCAATTATCTATTTTTAATATATGAAATTCCATCATTATATTTATGTATATGCAAACAAATTGATTTATTTTAATTTCAAATACACACCCGATGCCGATACTAACATTTAATAATATTTCCTATATCTATCTATTTTTTTTATTTATTTTTTTGGGGGTTTCTACTTTATTTTCTCATATAGTCATGTATATGTGATATGATGTATAGTTATCTTCTGTTTTTTTTTCATAACATTGTTTTTCAGATAAATGAAAAACTTTTTCGGTTCAATATATTAACAAAATTTTCAAGAAAATGTATATAAAAAAAAATATATAAACGGATATAAAAAGATGAGTTACATATTGGATATATATAGATCTGTTAATTAAATGATTTTATATATATCGTATATATCTTTTAAAACTTATAATTTAGTTGTTTTGTATTGATTAAATTCCTAAAATTGCGTAAAAATAGTATAAAAAAAATCAAATACATATGTTTCTGCATTATTGAAAGATTTATTTATATATTGGTATATCTTATATTTGTTATATTTGTGTAGTCTATGAGGGGTGTAGTTAATAAAAACGATAATCTTAAATTTTTATTAAATTTTTGGGTCACAATTTCGGTTGCTTTGTGCTTTTCGGTTATTCTCGAATCTGAATCGAGTTGTGGTTGGTCTTACGGCTATAATTACCGAAAAAATCATAAATTATAAAACCAACAACAGACAGGCTATATATTGTGGAACGCTAAAACCAATCGTCGGTTGTACACGAACATTATATAATATATCTCATATATACATACGGAAAGAAAATATATATACATATATGTAGTAGAATAAATTCTATTTGAAAAATCTTGTAATGAATGGGGTGTTATTTTTTTTTTATGATTGTATAACAATGTATCTGAATGTTTTAAATTAAAAAAGTTTTTGAAATAAAAATTTTTTTGTCCATTCTATTTTATGTATACCTGCGTATACAAATTAATAAATGAATGTATAAAAAACAAATATTTTTTATTAAATAAATCGAATAAAATTTCAACTAAAAATGTATCTTTCAAATGAAAATACTATATATTATAGTATATATGGCAAATTATTAAATATTAATAATTTTTTTTATTATGTGAAATTTTATATATATTTTTCCTCGAAATTTTTCTATTAAAATTCCTATAAAACATTTGATTGTTTTGTAAAATGTTGAATTTTATTTAAATTTATTTATTTATATTATGTATATACTATATATATTAATAAATATATTTGTCAATATTCATATTTTAAAATTTTTATTGACTTATATTAAAAATTTTATAAAATTCGTTGAATACATAAATTAATTGTTGTAAAACTTTTATATAAATATGTTCAATATATCACAAACATATTTAGAAACCCCTAAAGAAGAACCTTTTTTGAACACGTAAATATAATATATACATAGTAAAAATTGTCTCCACAAAACTAAACGTTTATCGAGTTGTTTAGTATATTATATAAACATTCGTTTGCTTCTGTAATATGGACTTATTAAGTGGTCAGCAGATGACAAAAGATATTTTTACGTTCTACCAGTTCTCCATATATAATCTGATATGGTTGTATATTCATGTTTGTCTAGACAATTTTTTTTTAATAATTATTCTCCCTTTTTGTACATCATATATATATATATTATATATATATATATTATATATATACATATTATTTTTGTTATATTGGACCTGTCTTCGAATATAATGATAACAATTTTTTTATTAAAAAAAGATATTCAAATGGAATGTACAAATTGGAGATAAATGTTTAAAAATATTTTTATAATATTATCCTAGATGAAATACATCCCATTATAATGTTTATATAAAAATATGTCCTTTGAGAATAATTTTGTAGTTTATGTATTCAAGGAATATATAAATAAAATGTATATAATTTGATGAAAACAAATTATGAAATCCCTTTTTGTATATATACTATTGGTATATACAAATTGCTCAAATTATGTCGGTACATTTTATTTATGAGTTTTACAATGCAAGGACATCGTAAATACCGTTTGTGTATCATTATAAGAAAAAAAAAACAAATAATAAATAAAATATTTTAAAAATGAAATAAAATAATTAATTTTTATTTGTTGAATGAAGATATGAATTTAGAAATAAAAGAAAATTATTAAAAATAAATTATTTTGTGTATTTATATATATTCTATAAAAGAAAAGGACATATGTTTATTTGATTTTTTTTTTTTAATTTTTTATCTATATTCAAAAAGTATACATCTATATTCATGATGAAAATTGAATTTTCATGTTCAATTAAATATAGATTTGTTATATTTTTGTTTTTATCGATTGTTTATTTTGGAAATAAATGGTTTTTTTATGGTATTAAATTATAATATAGTGAAATGTATATACACTTTATGCTTTATCGTATTTATATGAAATATATAAATTATATGCTGGGTGCTGCAGGCATTAAAAATTGTGAAGAAAAATATGTTTTTTTTTGTTCAACAATCAATTAAATTTTTTATTGAGAATTACATATAGATAGACATATACTAAACTATTATAGGTATATTAAACATAACGTTCGTTGGAAGATAATTTCAATGAATGAGAATAAGATATACCGCAAATAATACTATAGTAATTCATAACCTTTATATATTTTGAATCATTAAAATGTATTATATCCATATATAGAATAATTCGGTAATTTTGTTGAATTTATGTACAAACTTGGTTTTTTTCTTTTAAGACATAATTATTAAGAAAATATTTGATTTTTCTATATATTAAAAGATTCTTAAAATCTACATTTTCTAATAAAAATTATAGTTTTATTTAAATTTTGTATTCATTAAATTTCTTTGATATTTATAAAAGTAAAATATTTCATATAATCAATTTAATTTTTAATTTTTATGAATATTTATTATAGAAACTTATAAATATATCAATTGCATTGCATTTTTAATAGTTTGTAATATTAAAATATCTTTATTTATAATAAATAAGTAAATATTTTCTTCGTAAAGACAAAGTTATTTTATGATGATGTATATTTAGTATTTCTGTTCAATATATAAAAACATTTATTTTATATACTATATATACTATATATAATAAAATAGATATATTATTGATGATGTTCAATTTATATTTTTATATTTTTATGTATATTTTTACACATTATATAAATTTAATTTATGCATTTTATTATACATATATTATATAGTTCTTTATATTTGAAGTAAATATTAATTTATGGTGACCTACATTTTCAATAAATAAACATACATAGAAGTAGATCAAAATTCAAATATAGATATATTTTCTTATATATACGGGTATTTAGATAAAACATTTGACTATTTTTTTAACTTTAAATTAATTTATTCTTTCATTTTTTAACATTATAGATTATATGAAAAGTTTGGCAAAGTTTTTTTGTTTCAAAACATGCATTTTGTATTTTCAAAGTTTAATTTCGATGAAACGCACCAAAAGTTTGTCTATCAGCAACCATCAGAACTATTTATATAAACTATATATACATTAATTCAAATTTCACATATTAGTTAAAATAATATAAATTAACTTTGCCATACGACATGGAAAAATATGCAAGTCTGTGGGAAAATTCAGATTCGAAAATAACCTAAAAACACAAATTTATTAATTATTTTATATTTTCAATAGAGAATCGATTCTAAAATTTTGTAAGAATTTTAGGTAGATATTTTGATGAACTACACCTTAGAGTGTATAAATATTTACACTAAAGACATAATAAACATAATTTATTTCATTTCTATACTTATCATTTTTGTCATTATCATTACCATTTAAATAATTTAACAATGAAATTATTCAGTTTTATGCATATATTCATATGCATACAGGGAGATATAGTTCATATAAAAATGTGTTAATTAAATATTTCGTGATATATAATACAATGAATATTTTGTTATTTTTTTTTTTCATAATTTCTATTTCATTACATAACCATGGCATGGAATGCAATAAAGGCTTTTTAATTTCCGTCTTTTTCCGCTCAACTATATATCTGTATAAAATAAATATATGCAAAATGATAGATATGATATAAACAGGGATGCAAACGGTTTGGAACCGATCCAGAATTCCGACATGAAACTGGTTTGCTGATTGCTTGACCCAAAAATCAAAACCATTTACTAATTCAATTTAAAACCAAAAACTAAAACCAGAAAAGAAATGTATGCTGTAGAAATATAAAGATTTTGATTTTTATGTCAGTTACAGTTTTTTTTACATAACTTTTAAATATAATTTTATAATTTATAGCTAACTATATATAAAACAAACTAGAATCCTGGTTTTTAAATGCTCGAACCGGATTCAAAAGACCAAAAACAATTTATACGCTGTTTCTGAACCATGAACCAACACCAATTCCTCAGATTTTCATCCCTGGAAATATATATATGTATAAATAAATATCACAACTATTAAATTCATTTCTTTTTATATATCCGCATATAAATATATAAAATGCAATAAGTTATCAAATGTTTGCCACGGGGGATCATGTATATATATTGCATGTTAAACTTTATATGAACATCATATAATTATATATTATATACATTTAATAGTGTTATACAATTATTATATTTATGATTTTATATGGTATGGTTTTGGATGAAGAAAGAAATCTATAACGAAGAAAAAAACATATGTTTTTGCAATGTTATGAAAATTAATTTGTTGAACACGCAATGGGCAAATAAAAAAAACCAACAACCGACCACCGATTTCTGTAACATTCATTTGACATATATTGTCGAAATATAATATTAAATTCACAGCATCTACAAATTATTATTAAATTCTTATTATAATATATACATATATACTTATTATAATATAAATATTATACATTTAGTATATTACATGTATATATGCAAAAAATAAAACAAAAAAACTCTGAAGAAATTGATGTAACATGTTTCATTTTTGTACTTAACTTTTTTCCATCTATACTATATTTATATATATATTAAAGCATCCATCCATTCATATATACAATACATATATGATTTATATATTTTCCTATTATAAATCCAATGCTCATTAATCATCATTTACTATAAAGTTTGTTTTGAAAATAATATATTAATATTGCTTCTGTATTATTTTTTTTTCTTCAATTTTGCATAACTTTTCTTTAACCAATTTTATTTTTGTTTTTTGAATAAATAAATAACTTTTTTCATAATATGAGATTTTCCTTGTGCGTTTCACACACAAAAACAACTTTGAACAATACTCAATATATTGTTGTATATCATATCATATACACTTCTCATATGTATATACTTTAAGATTTTATAATAAATGTATACTCTCAATATAAAAATAAATGAAATGCATTTTTTCCTATGTAACAGATATATAAGTATATTTGAAATTATATAGCATTCAACATTGCACATATATATAAATGGACATGGATGTATAAATGTAGTAATAACACTTAAATATATATCCTTCACTATTTTTACATATATATAAGTATATTCCCTTACACCACATAAATGTATTACAACTTTATTGGTCTTTGTTTGGGGATGCCACTATATGTATATAGTATTTAAAGTGATTCATGTATATTATATATATATATATATATAAATATATTTTTATAGATATATGTCTCAATAAAAAAAAAGTTCACCTAATGTTTGTATATCTAGCTATATACATTTGCGACGATGAGTTATTTACATCATCAGAGATATATATATATATTTTATTATTATTTTTTTTGCTTTAGTAATGAAATTTATGTGCAATTTTATAAAAATTATTTTATGTCTGCGTATAATGTATAATATAATTCTCAAAATTATTGACACCAACGGCGTTTCTTATTAAGTATACTATACATATATACGATGTATGTACTATATAAACATTGTAAATAAAGAAAAAAAAATATGAAGTAAAATGTAAATCTTTTATAATACCCACCAATATATAAATAAATATATATTTTAAGGTATTATGGAATGCAGTAGCGAGGAATGGAAATGTCTGCAGGATAGACAATTTAAAAAATCAAAAATAAAGAAAGTCCGTATATGTTTACGTTCTGTGATGTTGAAATTTTGTCAGTGTTCAATAGCCAATCTTTGTCTTAAAACTCATATACAAATAATTTTATTGAAATAATTTAAATAATATTATAATTATTTAATAATTACAATAAAATATCAAATCGGGGAAGAAAAATCGTATTCAGTGTTCAATAGCCAATTTTTATTTTAACCATATACAAAAATAAATATGAAATCAGGAAAGAAAAATCGTTGTCAGTGTGGAATAGCTAATTCGTTATCTTTAAATATACAAAAATTAAATAATATTAAATAAACCAAATCATAAACAACACAAAATCAAATGCCGAAAAATCGTATTCAACTAAAATTTAAATTCTAACGAAAAGAAAATTATAAGTAAATACAAAAAACATAAATATTATACCGAGGTATATATAAATATAAATATATTATATATCAACAACCGTCATTCTATATGATTCTTTATTATATATTATATTTGCTTGTATTGTACAAACAATGTAAATATTAAAATATAACATATATGCATATATATACCAAAATCAAAGCATTAGAGAAACCAGTTTAAACAACATACATGCCTGCTTATCATCATCATTACCTAAAATTATTACATAAAAGACAATTCAAAATTTGTCTTTTTTGGAGTATTTTGAATTCTTTTAACTGTATATTAATATATAAGAAATTCGTTCTATATGTGTATCGGTTGACGAATGCATGCAATAGAAATCTATATTGGAAAAATTGCTCTATGAAAAGACATTTCAAAATTTGTCTTTTTATGAGTATTTTAGCTATATAGTATTGATAGCATATATCAATATATAAGAAATTCGTTCTATATGTGTATTCGGTTTATTACTACATGCATATAGCAATAGAAATATATACACTTTATAAAAAGACATTTCAAAATTTGTCTTTTTTTGAGAAAGTATAGATAAATTAATACGTAAAATATCATCTATCGGTTGATGAATACATGCATAGAAATAGAAATACGATTGGAAAATTGCTCTATAAAAAGACATTTTAAAATTTGTCTTATTTTGAGTAATATGCGAAATATTCATATGAGAAATTCATATATATATGGTTATGGGTCAATATGTGTTGAATCGTTGAATACAGTTGAATGGATAATAAATTCGTTTATAACAAAAACAAATATAAACACTTTTTAATTTTTATTTTTTATATATTCTATCTACTATTGCTACTATCTAGGCATATTCTATACATTTTTGTATTCAATATTTGTTCATAGAATTTGCAAAGATATATCCTTTATCTAAGATTTCCTTTGAATAATGGGTAGACAATGTCTTTTTTGTCTGTATGACTCGGCGTCGCTGATGGAATGTATATATAAGAGAAGATTTAACAAATATATAATATTTATAAACTGTCGATACATTTATATACATATATATATGGATAAAGAATAAAATATATTTAGCTATATAGAGACAACGTTATATAATATATATGTTTAAAGAAATTTTTTTCATGTCAATTTGTATTAAAAATTAAAATGAATTCTCCAAAAGTATATCTATATATTGTATAATATTGGAATAAACAATTTAAAGATTTATTATATTGATTTTAAGTAAATTTAACTATTTAATGTAAATTTGGAAATTTATGCGTAATCCATATTCAAAATATTACACGGAAACCAACCAAAATATTAGATAAGATTATGATCAACAAGTTTATTTCAAATCATATACTTGCGCTTACACATGTTCAGGCAACCGAACTAAACAGAATTATACGCATTCATATGAATATTGTATTATTTTTCAGTTCACTTCAGTTTTACAACAATTATTTGATTTTAAAATTATGATGTGAGGTATGATACTTTATTTTAAGTCTTTTCATAAATCAAAAACGTTTCTTATATTGTGGATTGTCAAAAATAAAGAGTATATACATCGTTTCTGTGTCAATGTAATGCTTTTAGTTTGTTTTTTTTTCGGTATTGTTAACTTAAATTTTAAGTACTTATACATTAAAAAAATTACAACAAATTTAATATTTGTTCCATATAAAATTATGTAAGTATTTATTTAAAAGATTAAATGTACTTTTTGTTTATAACAAATACATTTGACATAATTAAAAATAATATATTATAATTAATTTTCTTTTGCTTTTAATTAATGAGAATAATATAACTTAATTTTACCAAAACATTTATATCTTAAAAGATATAACATAATTTCCTATAATAATATAGCATATGTATATTTAATTTGGGTACATCTAATTAAAATGGTTATATTTATATATATATTTAAAATGTGGAGTATACCACAACTCATTAAAAAGTATTGTATATTATTATATTTATGTATTTATATATCGCGGTGTACTTTTATATATATATACATTTTGTTTAAATCAAATTTCTGTAATGAAAATTAAAAATTTTTTGGTTATATGAAAATTGATAATCGTTTTTTGATTTATTATACGAATATATTATATATGATTATATTTAGTAAAACAAAATTTAGTATAGTAATAAAAATATTTCGGTTCTAATCGCAAATGTTTCACAATATATCAATATAAATGTTAATAAAAAAGAATTTTCGTACATATATCATACAATATATAGATAAAGAATAAAAAATTTAACAATATACAGTCAATAAGATTTCTATATAAAATATCATTTGTCATCTCAAATGTCTTTTTATATATATTTAATATTACCTTAGGTCAGAAAACCCATTTTTATTCGCAATATATATTTTATACTTTAAAAGATTTATTTTAAAATAAAAAATACATGGCCATTTGTACATATATATATTAAATTATTTCTTTATCCCAGAATCGCATATATTAGAAATATAAAAAATAATCAATATTATGTCAATATAATAATCTTTGATAATATTATATTGCTTCATATATATATCTATATTTTATATATTCAGATGTAATACACATTATTATGTATTTATTTTATTTATTATATTGATACTATATATGATATAAAAAAGTATATGTATATTGCAAATATAGAGAATTCTCAGGTGTATATTCGTTTTTTTTCAATATATATTATTACATTTTATTATATGTTGTACATTATGGTTATACAACTTTACCACATGACATTTTATATATATAAATTCTATACTATAAAATTAGGAAGTAATTGAAAAAAGATTTAAGTATATTATATATAAATATATAAAAAGATTATTATTATATATGTTTATTTAGTTAATTTATATTATACTTATAAAATAGTGATGATGATATGAATATTGAATATATATATTATAGTTTTTATAGTGACAGATTTATTCAGATATACAGTTTCTTTTAATTAACTCTTAATATTATTATAGACATTTGATTTGGTACTTCAAAATATATACAATAATTCGTTATGTTTGATCACTTTCAGCTGCAACTTTCAGAATATTCTATCGTTTGTATTATGGGGACACATTTTCCCAAGTCCCGTCACTTGTAGCTGCATTGAAGTAAAAAATGTGATTGTATCAATGGAAGTCGGAGTCGATCTCTGCGAATTTTGTTGGAGTCACAGCGTTTAGGATTAGCAAAAAAAAAATCAATAAATTAAATTAACATATATAACATTAAATTAAACAAAAGGAAACTTTCTATGTAAACTTTTCAAATTACATTTGAAAAAGTTTTGCTTCTTTGTCCATATAATGAAAAGCGTATATAGTTAAATAAATACTATTGAAAATATACTTAACCATATATAGTATATAATACGAAATTGATTCCCACTTATATGTATAAATGGTTAGTCTTCATATTTTACAATAAACTTTATTATTTATGTGATAAGATAAGATTATCCCACACTGATATATATATATATATATATATATAGTTATAAGAACCCACATTCAAATACACCATACCAGATATAATATATTTTGTCTATAATTAATATTTATCCATATATTGTATATATTTATTTATAATTTAAACCTATAATAAGGATGGATATTATAAGATGTTAATAATATATATACACTATATTTAAGTTTTGTTTTGTGTATTCGCATATAGGTAAAACTAAAACTTTTAAAATTATATTTATTTATTTATTTTTTTTTTTTATTTATTTTATATTTATTTTATGATACTTACTTTTTTATTGATGTTTTTAAGATTCACTTATATTTTATTATCATTTTATCAAAGCTATATTAATTATTAAATTTATATATATATTATACGTATATATGTACGTATATAGACAAATTACGAAACAAATAATTAATCAATTATTAACTTTTAAATTTGTTTGAAATTTTTTTAACTTTTATATTTGTATATTTTTAATGCAAAAAAAATGTATGTATTATTTTACTCCTGTTGATGCCATATTTTAATTAATATATGTTCCTAATTGGCTGATAATATGCATTCATCAATCTTATTGTATACGCACAGAAGTTTATAACACCTATTAATAAAATTATGCATTGTCGCATGAATGAATGAATCTATATAAAAACAACCATTAAATTGTGTAATATGGTAAATATTTCACTTCAATAATTTTTATGACATAATGCATTTTTAAATCAATTATTATAATCTCTATATATATATTCATGGTCATAAGCAAGTATATGTATTGCATTTTTATTTAATATTTCCTCTCATAAGAATATTTCATAAATAAAAATTTTCTTCACCGTGTGTTCTGTATATAGCATTTATTTGTATATATCATTTTACTATAGTTTTACTATATATACATATAGTATATATACATTTTATGTCAAACAATTTATTCTTGAATGAAAATAATCTTTACTTTATATGTTATATAGAGAATTGCGTTGGAGATTTATAAATATAGTCTTACAAAATCCTGTATATATATGTATATTAAATATACCCCTGTTTGATGTGAATAAGTAAATTGTAATTTTTTTTTATATGTTTATGTGTATAAATTGCATTTTAATTAAAAAAATAAAATGTTAAATTGTTTATTTTATTACAAAATTTCCTACTATTTTATACTTTGATATAAAACTATATTTATACACGAATAACTAAATTTCACTTGTTGTTATAAAATAAATCGCTTTTGCTTGCATATATCGCTATATAGAACTATATTAAATTAAATATGTCTTTGATATCTAGAATTCATATATAAAACAAAGAAATAAAATATTTATTGCTTCATGTAAAATTATATACGGAAAATAAAAGCTTAGATGGGGTAAAAAATTTACATATAGATTGTATATATATAAAAACAGGATAAACATTTATTGAATAATGTAAATTATTGAAAATCTTTTATAAAATCTCACCTGCGAACGATAATATAAATTATTTAAATTGCATATATAAGAACATTGCACAAATGCAAATTTAAAGTGCAAGTACAATATGCGGAATATATAATCTATATTCTATTCTATATAAGTACTTTATATTATATGTACAGTAGATTCACGATTTTTGTGTTTGAAATTTTCGTATGTTTCTTCGTACGTAAGAGATAAGTAAAATTTTTTTATAAGAATATAAATATGGATTATTTTCAATGTATTCATTCCAGTTGCATTGATGTTTTTAATCTCGTATCAGACAAATTTCAAATGCGGAAAACCATTTCAACTTTTTTTACTATATATTTCGAATTGCGAACACACGTCTGTTATCAACTGTAAAATATATATATATGTGTATGAAAACCTTTTGAAATTAAATCATTAAATTTTTACATTTAAATTTTCAATTGCTTTCGCTTATATATATCTAAAATAAATTAATGTTAATTTAAGTTTATGCATTTCACTTCACTATATATATTTATAAATTTTTCAATATATTGATGTAACTTGTAAATATCCATTTATATTTAATTGCTCAATAAAAATTGTAAGAATTACTTTTTTTTTAATTTGTTGGATTATATATTTAAAAATTTTTTTTTGATTATAAAAACGTGCTTTATTCGTATAAAAGAATGTTGTATATAAACATTTAAATAACATTTGGAATTTAAATAACAAAATTGTATAGGAACTTATATATTTTAATGAATATTATATTTTTGTAATCCGATTTTACATATTTGAAGACAGATATCATTTTTACATTCTTCAATATATATATATATTTGTATTTAAGTAATGTATATTATGAATATTTGAAGTCATACATTTGCACAATGCACATCAATCATGACATATATATATATATAATTTCAATTAAATTTCTGCTAATATATTCTCATTACGCACATCACATCAGACAACATGTATATTCATTTATTTATAGACATTTCATTCACATGTTTCCTACATATCAATGACGGGCGTGAAAAAATGTGTCCTAATGATATAAACAATAAAGGATATTCTGAAAATAGGTGCTAAAAAGGAAACCGAAAAATTTTCCGAGAAATAAAATCCAAATTTTCAAATGTTGTAAAGAATAATGAATTAAATTAAAGAAAATTTTTAAAAAATATAGAAACTTTAATTTAAAAAGTTCAAAATTTGAAAAGTTGAATGTTTTGGAAAATTTGTTAGAAAAAAAATTTTTTTTGTACAATAATTTCGTTTTATTTTTTTCCACACCTTTCAGAATATTCGATAGTTTGGATCAGCGGTACAAAATGTTTTACGCCCCTGCTACTTATATTTGAAAGTATATTTTCCTTTTTGAAATTAATATTGTAAAATTGGTATACACAGAAGAAAATTTTTAAAATTAATTGAACTTACAAAATTAATTTCGTATAATACACATATATAAATATTTCTAATATTTCAAATATACAAAATTTTCATTACATATATATATATTCAATATATATATTATAACACATTTTAGGATTTCATTTTACAGAAATTTTACAGATATACTAATTAAATTTGTATGTTATAAAATGAAATAATATACATTTGTCATATACAGAACAATTAACATCCATATTATGTTTAATATAGAAATTTTGTATTTATAATCTAAATTTGTTGTTTTTGTATATATATTTATAAATTTATTTACATATCATTATATTGATTTTTTAAAATTAAATCTACTTTATTTATCTGTGAATATAAATGTTTCATTAATTTAGATAGTATTCATGTTTTTTTATTACATATACATAATATTATATATGACACATATAACATATATTCTGATTCATGTATATACAATGTGATTAAATTGAAATAAATATATAATATATGTAGGTCATTTAAAGATAATTTATACATAAAACTATTTATATATACAGAAATATAGTTTATCTCTTTGAATGTCTCTATATAGGAAATGCATTTCATTATATTTTATATTTATATACTAAAAATTCGTATGTATAAAGTATATATTATAATATATACATAGATAAATTTCAACTGTGGTTTAAAATTTATTTAAACTTTAATGTTTCTTGTTTTTAAAATATAAAGTTTTAATTGATATTTTCATATGCCAAATCAATTGAGTTTTTGCATACAGTATAGTAAATATATATTATATAGCAAAAATATCATTTATCTAATCTATACAATTGAATATCTAAAAAATTCATTTTACAATTTAAAAAATTGATGAAAATAAAATTTAAGATTTAAAATCAATATAAATTTGACAATTTTTTCACTATATGGGCGATTTGGTGATCCTTTTAAAAAAGCCTTTATAAATATTGTATATGAAATCCATTTTTATAATTAGTGTAACATATCCAATATATCTTATACAGAGAATATTTATGATTAACATATTATTTAAAACCCATCCTTCATGAATCCTTTATAATTTTCAATTAGCAAACAATTGGATATACTTAAATATAGATTCGAAACGAAACCATATATTGATGTATTTTGTACTAGATGATTTTTAATTACTATTTTAATGTAATTATATTTTGTTTTCAAATGCATTTAAAGTTTAAACATATATTTATATATATATATATATAACAGTATACAGATATAATCATCATTATTATATAAAAATAAAGTTTCCCATTTAATTATATAGATATATATGCGCATTTGTATATACAAAGCTTTATGATGGTACAAACACAGAATATCCTATCTATATATTTATTATATGATTATTGTAAATAAAGTTCGCATTTACAATATATTAATAGGACATCATCACAACCTTTACCTTCATAAAAATTGTTAACCATATATTTAATACTATAGGTATTATAAATATACTCCCGTATATTCATTTTTTTTTATAAAATGTATTAAATTATTTCATTTGATTCACTATTACAGATATACGTAACGTAAAATACATAGTATAATACCAATATATATACATTTAATGTGGTTAACATTGACAAAATGATCATTAAAACAACTTTAGTAAATTAGTCTATATATATATATATAATATTAATTAAATGGTAAAAAAAAAAACAATAATAATATACACATGCAATGCAATCATGATAATTATAATTGGTATCAGAATATAGTTATATAATCAATTTGTAATAAAGGTATAAAAATATAAAAACATATACAAATAAATTACAGTTTGTAATCCATATAAAAACAATGAAATTATTAACAGATATATGTATAGACTTCAATTTTAAATGGTTTTGCATTGAAATTTGATTGTTTTCTATAGAAAAAATAATTGTAATGATTTATCTCGGATATTTTGATAATTTCTCATGATTTAAAAAATTAAACAAAGTTCATAAAAACGTTAACATAAAATTCTTACAAAATTTGGGGGTTGTGGGTTTGAATCCTGCTGCGAGAACATCTAAAATATGTTATGTATTTTCCGGTTATTTTTGAATCGGATATTTGCCATAGATTTGCATATTTATTCTGCATATTTACCGACAACATAAAAACAAAAAAATTATGAAACCGCAACACCTCATAAGAATCATGGATTGTAGGCGAAAATTAGATAGATTATAAAATTAAACAAACTTGATTGATCGATGAATTTATTACCCGATTTTATTATTCTTAATTTTTTTATAAATATTTTCACAAAATTGAATATCTATTTTAATGAATTTTTTTCAATTATAATATATAAGAAATATTTCAATTCCACTCACTTCATCAGAATAATGAATACTAATAATAATAATGGCAATAACTAATTTAACTTAATTACATTTTCTATATTTTATGCTCTTTTATAAATTACTTTTCATTTATTATATAAAAAAAAATATTTTCCATGTTGCTTTTTTTTTTGTTGTATATATATACAAATATTTAATAAATATGAATTCTATTTTTATTGTACTTCTTATATTAATATTTATATTTCTTTCTTCTATTATCATTCAATTTATATATTAAAATAAATACATCAAAATTTGTATATAGGTAGATACAGAGGTAGTATAGGTACCATTTTGATAAAATTATATATATTAATATTGATATATAATAAATATATAAATAGGTATATGACTATTGACAAATTGAAATAAAATGAAATTTGATTTTTATGTTATAATTATAAGTCAATTGAATGATGACGGGTGGGTTTAGATGGGTGAGGATGGTAATTTTGTTTATATATGTATATTTTTTTAGAATTTTCTTTTTATGTAAATTATTCATTTATGGTTCAGTTTTAAATAATATTCATTTCATTTCATTTCGTATAACGCAGTATAATGAATTTATGTTTGTTTTATTGTATATCAAGTGAAATCGAAAATAATTTCACAAACAAAATATTCAAAAAGATCAATAAAATTCACTAGACTTAATCAAAGAGACAAAGAGATTCTGACTATATAGAAAACTAAATACATTTTTCCATTAGACTATAAATATTTTGAATATATATCTTAATTTTAATTTCACAACATATTATTTATATATATTTATATATTTATTCATTGATGATGATATACTTCTATATAGGTAATTTATTTTTCAATTATATATTCAAATAGAAAAAAAAACGGTATATATGAATAAATTTTCTTATTTGTACCTGTCTATGTCTATATATGTTCTTATTTTCTACAATATATAAATAATGCAGGATCATAATCGAATATGTCCTATGATTAAATAAAAAAATCACGTAAATTAATTATAAAAGAATATAAAAAATAAAACAGCAGCAGAATATCAAAAATATAAATAGAATTTTACTTATGTACTGAAATAGAATTAATAATATTATGAAATATATATGAATTATATTTTATTATTCTATTCAAATTTATCTTAAATAAAAAAAAATATATGTGTATTCATTCATTCACATATAGAATTGAAACGTGAGTTTTGTAATTCATAATTCGTATACACAAATAAAAATCGATAAAACTATATATTAATTCATTTATTTAGAATATATACATAAGACTATATTTATATTTACTAAAAGGTATATTATTTCGCAGTTCAAACCATTCTACCAATCTTCTATAGAGAAAAGAGAAATCCATCCACGAAAAATTCACTTAATTGTTTTTCTTTCACCGTTGGATAAGGAATTAATTCTAAATTGCTTATTATAAAGTAATAAACTTTTTCCACGATTTCATTTCTAAAACACAGCATTAGAATTTAGATTTAAATTACCCAAATATGAGATTGATGGTGATCGCGTTTAATTTTGGTAACACATTATTTATATAGTTGTTTTAATTATAAAACGTTTAAACGCGATTATTTTTAAAATTATTTCTTATAAAAGGTTTTATCTTTTGATATTCTATAAATTTGATATTTTTTTTCAATGCATATCAAACATTTAAGAGCCTGACACAATATTATAAGAAATATATGTCAATATAAAATAGAATATCAAAGAAAAATCCATCAAGTACAAAAGAAAAACACATATATCTATATATCAATACAATAACATATACATTCTGTCAAATAAGTACCCGGAAATTTGAAATTAAACACAAACAACTTATCAATCATCTAAATTTATTATATCCCCTTCAAAATAGGCCCCTTCTGAGGCAATACACTTCTTCCAACGAACAATCCAATCATCGCAACACTTTTTAAAGCTATATTCCGGGATGGCCTTCAGTTCTCGTTGCGAATTAGTTTTGATGTCTTCAATGCTCTCAAAACGGGTTCCACGAAGTGATAATATGAGTTTCGGAAACGGGAAAAAGGTCACACGGGGGCATATCTGGAGAGTACGGTGGTTGTTCGATGATATTTGTTGAATTTTTGTTCAAAAACTCGTTCACAATGATCGCTTTGTGCGCTGGTGCATTATCGTGGTGCAAAATCCAACTGTTGTTCCGCCACAAATCTGGTCTTTTGCGAAGAACATTCTCTCTCAAACGCCTCATAACGCCAAGATAATATTCTTTATGGACGGTTTGGCCTACCGGTAAGAATTCCGAATGAACAACACCACGAATATCGAAGAACACGGTCAGCATCACCTTGATTTTCGATTTGCTTTGGCGCGGTTTTTTCGGTTTCGGCTCATTATGATGCGTTCGATGGAACGTTGGATCGGAATTTACGCGTTCAAGCATGTCTTCAGCCACCTTACTGCGATTCGCTTTTTGAAGAAAATTCAGATCTTTTGGCCCCAATCGCGATGCGACTTTCCGCATACCCAAAACATCAACCAAAATATGACGAGCGGTCTCATGAGACATGTTCATTTCTTGGGCTATCTCTCGCAAACTATAATGACGATTTTCGAGCACCATTTCCTTTATTTTGTCGACGTTTTCTTCAGTTGAAGAGGTCGAAGGCCGTCCTGAACGTGGCAAATCGTTCACTTCTTCTCGCCCCTCTTTGAACGATTTATACCAATCGTAAACTTGAGTTTTCGACATGGTTGAATCACCAAATGTTTTTTTCAACATTTCCAACGTTTTGGCACAAGAAATTTCGTTTGAAGCACAAAATTTCTCACAAACTCTTTGTTCGATATTTTTATCCGTAGTGAAAATCGCAACGCACACAAAAGGTTGACTTGTTCCTAACGACGCCGTAAACAAACTAAATGACACACAGCAATAACAATTGACAGAATAGTTGCTGACAAATGTGCCAACCTGGGAAAAAAAATGTTTGAAGTATTCTCAGCGAGAAAATTTAAAATGAGAATTTCCGGGTACTTATTTGACAGAATGTATCTTATATATACTGGATTCCCAGTCACAGAGTATATTTACATAAAAACATTTTAATATAATTATTAAATTCTCTAGAAAATAATTTAATAAATGGTAATATAATGGCATATAATAATTAAGCAAAATGTATATATATTTATATATAACGCAAAATATTTACACAAATGCTTTTGTAAATATGTATTGTAATCGTACATAATATAGATATATGGTAAATGTGTATATATTATTTATTATACACAGTATATCTGCGAATTAATTCAAAGGTATTAATGTTTCGTATTATAGAGAGGATTAATTAAAATAAAAAAAGACTATATACTATATACTTTTCAATAAATAGATATAAATATAAGGATTAGAATTTTGTGTATATTCTATATAATTTTTTATTATTATATAAATATATATAGAGAAATGGTAATTGGAAATTTAAATTTCACCGTTGCTCTTATACGAACGACACCATTTTATTATTATTTCATTTTATATATATTTATATATTGTATATGCATATAATTTATCATTGTAGAATTTGTTTAACAATCACTTTACAATTTGTATCTCTAAATATAAAATTATAAAATATATTGATGTGGTTTTGATGGATATATAACCTTATTATATATTGTGAATACCATGATATTTATTCATTTGGAAAATGATACAAATTAACATCACAATTGATATACGTACGTTTTTTATATACCGCATCCGTTTATATATTCATTTACTACACATATATTAGCGGTGTATCATTAAAAATGTGTTGATCCATATGATAGGATATTTCGAAAGGCGCACACATTTATAATTAGCTAATTTATGGAAAAAAATATTAGCGTTCAACGAACTCTACTTTTCGGATTATTATCCTGGATTTTTGTTTTCAATTACATTTTCCTTCAAATAATTCTTAAAATACAATTAATTTCAACATAGAAGAAAATTTGAAAATTCCCTCAATGGTTCAAAGAATATCGTCGATCTTCCATTCGTTGTCAGTAAAAATTAAAAAAAAAATTTATTATACAACAGTTTTATGTTTAAAATGGGAAAATCGACGATATCTTTTGAACCATTTGGGAGATTTTAAAAATTTGCTTGTTGTAAAACAGAAAATGAGGAAAAGTCGATAGAAAATTTAGTTTTTTTTTATTGTTTATCAATTCTTTCGGAATATCCTATCATTTTGGACCAATAGATCAAAGGTTTTACGAGACTCCATTGCTTTTATATAATATAATATTTACAAATTCTTGCTATTTTTCCTAAATATTTTGGTTTTATTAGATGTATAACAATAATAACTATATATTTAAACAGAGCGTTTACTGAAAATTATAAATTAAATATGCGGTGTAAACATCAGAATATAAAAAATATATGACACTTAAAACACAAAAAGAAATTTGATAATCGGTATATTATACATATATTATTTTATGGTTAAATAACACATACCGAAATTTATGAATGAGGTTATCAACATGTAAATAAATTAACATTAATTTTTAGTTGTAATAAAATATAATATATCTTAAATATAACGTATATGATAAATATATGCTATATTATTTATATATGTATATATCCTCACTTATTCATAACTTAAACAAATATTTATATAATGTAATAAATTGATATATAAACATACATTTCTCATATTTCAATTAAAATATATATATAACTTATTATAAATTATTAATTATGATAAAATATTGTCGTAACTTAATACTATACACATAATTAACCAAATAAATATACTTTTATATATAACATCTTTATTTCTGATTTTATCTATCGCTATCATATCTATATATACCTATATATACAATACACCTATATGACATTATAAAATTTGTCTGTGTTTGAAGAATAAATATGATATATATATATATATATATATAATATATATATCTAGATATTTATTTATGATAAAGACCTCTTTGTGTATAGATACATTTGATATTTACAAATGCCTTATAATACTAATATATACCTTTCATTTTATATTTTATCATAATAATTACTTGTAACAAAATTTTACTCTATATATATGTTATAATACATGGTTTATTATATCCCTATATATCTCTATGTATCTCTGTCTATATATTCTATATATTACTTTTTTAAAATATGTATATACTTTACATATACAAATTGAATACAAAATGAAAATTTTGTATATAAATACCTACTTATAAAATTTATATAACTTTTATAACCACACACATCGACAACATATAATATTTTATATATGTATATGCAATGTATATATAAACAATAATGAAAATATATACATCATATATTTTTGGGTTTTTAAAGCGATTAAATTCCGAAAATTATTAGGTGAACATTTTTACGGATATATTATTGTTGTAAAATAATATACTGTGTGAGATTATTTACATTACAATTAATATACGAAGGTGGAAGTAAAAGTTTTATTTTTTACGTGGAATAGTTTATCTATATAATGTCTTAGTTATAACGTTTACGAATCAGGAGACCATCCATACACAGATGTTAAGGGAATTTTATGTATATCAAAATTTAAGAATCATAAACCATTCATAACAATAAATCCCAAATATAATATAGTTATAAAATATATTTTTCATTTTATGTTGAACCACCTCAAAATAGAGGATATTGAACCTATATATTTAAAATTCATATTGCTGTTAATAATTTACTTTATATTACTTTGGTATATCATCATTAGAATATTATTGTAATATTTAGATAAATAAACAATGTTTTTAATATTTACTTTTAAAACAGAATATTTTTTGAAGTTAATTTATGAAATACATTTTTAATATTTGATTTTTACTTTTTATAGTGTCTATACAACTATATAAGCATCATATTTGTAATTAATTTGATTTAATTTATTTCTAAACAAATTTACAAAAAATAAACGATTAAAAAATTAAAATGGGTATAAGAACTACATATTTTTCTTACAATTCGAATATCATATGTTATTATTAATCGAGTGCATCAGGTGCACAATCGAATTTGAATCCCTGTGAGAGGAAATAACTTATTAAATTTTCAATAAAGTGTTTATATCTTGTTATAAAAGAAGAATGCAGAAAAAAAAACAAAAATACATTTTTATTGATTAAAATCGTTGAGTGCGAAAACTTTACAAGACATTTACCAAAAAATCCATTTCATAATATAGGAAAAATTACAACTCCACATGTTAGCCACAAAAAAACTGCTCTAGGAAAATATTCAGTTTTAGTTTTTAAATGAGAGAGTAAATAATAATATAGGAATAATATAAACCAAAAAGCTAAAAGCGATTTTTTTTATATATCTCCTATTTATTTTACGTCTATTATTATATAGAATCTCTACAGTAAATCTTCTATATACTATATATATATATATAGGAGGTAATAATATTCATTATAAAAACATTCGTTTTAGCTTATCCGCATATATACATATAAATATATATTTAGTCGTTTATATACAAAAGATTTTCATATATTTATATACTTAACCTTTATCCGTATTTAATTTCCTTTATATACATATTCATATTATAAATATATATAGAAATAGTTTTTAAACCTTAAAATTATGTTATACAGTACGCATATAATTATAAATACACCGTATTACATATTTTACGACTTATTATATGTATAATTATTTTAATCCTCTCACTAAAACATGTAAAATATATTTTAAGATGCTCGAAAAATTTTATTATTTATATATTTATGTGTATACATACACAATTTTCATAGATGTATGTGGTGTACTTTTACTGTGCTATTGTACATCGATTTTTTTTGTTAAAAATTTAACATCCTTTTATTAAAATGGTGATGTTGCTGTTTTGAATACATTTATATTTTATTCTAAAATTTGTTGTAAGCATTTTTTTTGAATGTGAATATCAATATTAAAATTATTATTTAATATTTACGGGTAAACTTGAGATTCAATTCATCCAAAATATATGCTGTAGAAATGTCTATAAATAATCTATAATAAAATGTTAAATTTAAAAACATCCCAACTCAAAACGTAATCGATTCAATTATGTGATTGACTGGCAAAAATATATAGAAAATTTATGGAAACAATTTATGGATAATTTTATTATTTCTTATTTATATAAATATAAATAAACATATCACCAGATCGTCTGTATAGGATATGGAATTTAATAATCACATATATACATTCGATCTATATTATTAATTAAATTATTGCTGACTAAAGTATTCTGAGATATTATTTAGGATTTCTTTTATATTTTGATGTTCATCATATATTATTTTTTATGTAATATATAATTACTATTAGTTTACAACATTAAAGGTGATAATGTTTTTGAATTTGCCATATTTCTTAATTTTTAGAAGTACTTAATTTCAAAATTATATATATATACCTGTATACTATTTGTATATAAGTACACAATTTTTGTATTTTGGGTTTCAGCTGCGTGTTAACACTTCTTTTTAATAAAAACAAATGATAACAATTTTGGTTGTTATTTTTTTTTTTGTTTGTATGTTACTTAATTTATATGACAAATATTAATGTATTTTTATTTACATTTTATTTACATATTATTAAATAAATAGATAAACCTAAAAAAACATATACAAATATAAACGTATATATTTCATAGATATTCTTACAATCAGTCATACCTATATGTATTTATAATAATCACCTATATTAATTGTATTTAACAAAAAATAATTTGTTTTATATGCAAAATGATTAATTATTTATTATACACTTTTTTAACTTTAAACTTTAAATTTCACATGTTATTCTGTTTGCAATTTGAAACTTAACTTTGTGGTGTATAGTTGTTAAATACTCCGACCTCAAAATTCTGTGATCATTGGATAGATTCCTACTGAAGACTAAAAAAAATGTTTAATGTTTTTTTGTTATTTTCCATTCTGAATTTCCTACACAAAGTTTAGGAACGCTATTTATTTTATACTTATACAGCCACTTATTGATATTGTTATATATTTGCCTTAACTATAGATATACCTTTAAATAAAATTATATATTATAGCGAATTCAATATGCGGGAATAATATTATTTTGTTTTGAATTGAAAACCTTGAAGTTTTAGTTTTTTTGTGGTTTATTTTAAAATAAACTGTATATAAATTTGTCTATATAGTGTCTATATATGTTAATATATAATGATGGTATATAAAAAATATATGTGCGTTTTTTTTGTAATAAAAATAAAACATTGTATATATGCCAAAGTGATAATGTTACACATAAATTAAAATAAAATAAAATTTAACTTATCGCAATTATAATAAATAAAAAAAAAAACAAAACATTTTATTATGTATTTTACCGCGTACATTAAAGTATAACATATTAATTAAAAGAAGTAAAAAAAAAATATAATCGGAAAATTCTTAAAAAAGAAATAATAATTTAGTTGATTTTTAAAATTTATTATTTCATGTATTAAATCTCGCGATAATGAACGTTTAAGCACAATAAATAACAACTAATTTCAATTATTCAACTAAAATTATACATACCAGTGTAATATCAAAATATATATAATAATTTTATTAAAAAGTGAATATTTATCGAAAAAAGAAAAATTAAACATTTATTTAAACAAAGAAAAACTTTATTGTGTAATTAATAAAATTAATTTTTGCGATTATTTTGCAATAATCTATTTAAAGGAAATTTTTTTTAAATTGTGAATGTGTTAATTTGCAATGATTCGACGACATGTGGACATATATGATGGCTGCGGCCCGAGGCGATCGGGCAATGTCAATGCTTTCACGTCGAAATGGTCGAGCAGACGTTGAATCACCAAGGTATTATGATTTATATTCATATTGTAATTATATCCCAAAAATCATTTGGAATATATATGAATGTAAAATGAATGAATACATTACGTTGTGTAAATAAATTTTTTATATGTTTTTGATTTTGAATTCGAATATACCATATATATATATATAAGTTATTGTGTAAAACCTTGAAGTTTTAAAGAAACATTAAATGATAGTAAAATATATAACTTGTATCTGTATAAATATATATAAATTATAGATAATAATCTATATAAATATATATTTAGTATATATATGTCAGTTTCGAATATGCTATAAAACAATGTATGAATGTATATTGTATAATGTATATATAACAGTTCTTAAACAACAAAAATATAGCATATATAATTATGTGTATTTTAACGTGTATGATATGCAATGGGAAAATGTCATGTAAAACTAAATTTTTTACAAATTTTGTTATATGCATATTAAGTATAATGCGATTATAATCTATAATGCAAAATCTTTTGCTATATATATACATTATTATAATCACATGTATAATATATTTTCATATAAATATTTTAACTGTATATATTGTAGTAAGACTTAATTTTATAAATAAAATATGATAATATTATTCTTTTACCTTATAACGTATATAATGAACATACATAGAGAGATATATAACTTTTCATTTATACGATTTATATACATACTATTTATATATAAGGGATATTGCAAAATATATATATTTATATAAAAAACATTGATGTTTTTCAGTAGATTATCACGTCCGTTATTTACCGGGCATCATCAATTGCATCATCATCATCGTACGCCAAGATTAGCAAATGGCCCAACATTATCTACAACAACACAATTTGGTGGTACACAAGAATATCATAATACATATTCTTCAACACCAATATATTTGCCACCACCCGAGTACACAACATCAAATCCAAATCGTTGTCCTGCGAATTCAAATAGTTTATTTGAACAATATACGACAACCGCATCAACATCATCAATTGCACTTACAAACCATGACCTATCGTCAACAACAACAAATTCCACAAAAACAGCACTTGAGCTAGCCAATACCTCATGTACGGCGGCAATGAAGGATGATGAATTAAATGAAACTGTGATAGAGGATGAAGTACAATATAAATTTGTAAGTACACTCACAAAAAAATCATATTTATAATATATTTTCAATATACCAATATTGAATATGCATTTTTCTCATCCTTATTTTTTATTCATATATTTATTAAATATTTATGTAAAATTTTTAAGCGGAAATAATAAGTAGACTGTATATTGTATATATAATAAACTTAAACCTAATAAATTCTACATATACGTATATATAATCTCCCTTTCCATTCCACCATACAATTTTAAAGGTTGAAACGGGAAAAATAATTTACAATTACACATTTAAAATTAAAGATTTAAATCATGAAGGCATGAATTTTCCCTTAAATTTAATTTATTTTTCACCTGAATACTGAATTTATATACTATATCGTCATATATCAACAATTTATATCAGTTGAATTTTGTGTGTATATAAATAATGGTGATTTTATGTGGGTTTTGTATGTATACATATGCTCTAATTGTATATATATAGAAATAAATATGTTTGTCTGTTTTATCATCACAAAATGAATAAATATAATAGGTGGTGTATATGGATACAAAGTGATACAAAAGCTATACACATAATTGTATTGTATATATATATATATATATATGACAATGGTAAAATGAAGGTTATTTGTTGTTGAGGTGAAGGATATATTATTTATATATGATATTTATCATATACAAATATATATATATATATATGCTATATAATCTATCTATATATATATATAGTTGTATA
The DNA here is from genome assembly GCA_958336335.1 of Dilophus febrilis. Lineage (NCBI taxonomy): Eukaryota > Metazoa > Arthropoda > Insecta > Diptera > Bibionidae > Dilophus > Dilophus febrilis. The sequence continues at coordinate 28,577,201 of OY284469.1, read as the reverse complement.
TAAATAATTTTGATACACGACAGGTTATTAATTTTTTAATTAATATAAACATATACAGTATATACAGAAAATCTATATTAGAAAATGTTTGTAAAAGTATATATATATAAAGAAAATATTATTAAAAAAAAGGAATTCCTAGAAAAATTTGAAATAATTGGGAAATTTTAATGAATCGATGAAATTGATTTATATATAGTATATAGTATATGGATTTTGTATACAATAAATATATTTATTGTTGTTGTTGGCAATTAAGATTATGGATGAGAATAATTTTGTGGAAAATGGGTTATGAAGTTGAATTTCTTTCTTTTTTTTTTGACAAAGGTCAAATAATATCTATGAAAAAATTCTTTAAAAATATTTAATAATTAGTTCTTTTATACTTTATTGTTTTCAAATTGAATATATATACCTGCATACACTCAAAATAAAATCGTGGTATATCTAACAATAAATTTATTGTTAATAATTTTGTAAAAATTTATTGTTATTATAACTAAATTCATAGTAAATACGGACTTTTTGATATAATATTACCATAAATGTTGTAAATCCTAAATATTGTAGTTGTAATTATTTATGGTAATTTTTACATTTTTTATCGTAAATTTATTTACAAAATTGATATCGTTTCTATTATAATTTTTTGTATTTTCAAACAATTTAACAATATGTGTAGTTATTATTTTTTAATATTATTGGTTTTATTTGAACTTACGAATGGTTTTATTTGAACGAATTTTTTTGTTTAATTATAGTTAACTTCATAAAATTTACTTTGTCTTATTTATATTCGTACAATCTAACAATTATTATAAATAATAAATTAAGTTCAATTCAATCATACATTTAATAATGCAAGAAACGTAAAAGTACTTTAATGAGAGACAAAATTCTTAATGTCCTGAAAATATATATGTAAGTTATATCCATATATATCTTGATATAATACATAGTATATTTTTACATGTCTAAAATAATAAACGCTCATACATATATATATCATACAAATAGCATTTCTTGGGTAGTAGTCCATTTGTCTATATTTTAAATAGCTTTAGCTGAGGTGATTAATCCTCATTAAATTCTGGAGTGATGACCTCTTACAATGATTTTTAATTATACAGAATTTGTTATAAAGCAATCCAAATGTGTATCCAAAGAATTTGTCAAAATATAAAAATATTATAAAAATTATCATAACAAATTGGGCACTGTTGTTGATAAAACATGTGTTTTTTAGTTTTATTAAAAATATTATTATATTGTATATTTTCTCTATTTTTACAACATATGTATTAAAAACTACAATATTTATTGTAAATAGATAGGTACAACATCATCCATTGTAGTAATAACAATATTTATGGTAATTTTTTTTCAATATTTATTGTGTTTTTTATCAAATTACAATATTTATTGCTAAAATAACAATATATTTGTAGAAATTTATTAAATTACAATATTTATTGTTAAAATAACAATGATTATAGGATATCTACATACGCCTGTTTTCATTAATAGAATTAATAGAAATGCATTAATGGGTAGTAGTCCGTTTAGCTTAAGCTGAGGTAATTAATCCTCATAAAATTCCGGGGTGATGACCTCTTACAATGATTTTTAATTATACAGAATTTGTTATAAATCAATCCAAATATGTATCCAAAGAATTTGTCAAAATATAAAAATATTATAAAAATTATCATAACAAATTGGCAGTGGCGGGACGTGAAAACAATCTGTTCTGATGACCCAAACTAAATCTATCTTCTAAAAGATACGTGATTAAAAACTAATTAATTATCCTACAACAAAACATTTTTTCAAACAAAATTTTCAGGAAAATCCAATATTTCAAATATTTCAAATATTGAATTTTACGAATTAAAGCCATAAATTTTATCCAATTCTCATTATCTCTGCGTAATTTAAAAGCTCAATAAATTGCTGATTTTTCAAAGAAGAAAATATTGAAATCCCATCATTGCTTCAAAAGATATAACCGATTTTATAAATAATGTCTGTGAAAACTATTTTCATTTTTCCAACAGTAACACTTGAAAACCACATTTTTCACATTTTCAGCTGTAGCTTTTGAAAAAATTAACCGATTTCCAAATTTTCTTCTACAAAATATCAGAATTTTATTAAATTTTCAAATGATGCAGAGAAAATGACAATTATTGGAAAATTCCGGCACAAGTATTGCAAAAAAAATCAAAATCGGGCAAAATGAATTTTCTGGAAAATTTAGTTAGAAAAAAAATTGTTTTTTGTAGAATAATTAATTAGTTTTTAAGCACGTACCTTTTAGAATATCCCATCGTTTGGGTCATTAGGACAAATTTTTTCACGCTCCGTCACTGCAAATTGGGCATTGTTCTTGATAAAACATGTTTTTTTTCAGTCTTATTAAAATTATTATTATATTGTATATTTCCTATATTCGTACAACATATATATTAAAAACTACAATATTTATTGTAAATAAATATTTACAACATCATCCATTGTAGTAATAACAATATTTGTGGTAATTTTTACTCAATATTTATTGTATTTTTTATCAAATTACAATATTTATTGCTAAAATAACAATATATTTGTAGAAATTTATTAAATTACAATATTTATTGTTAAAATAACAATGCTTAACGACATTTACAGTTGATATATTTATTTTAAAGTTAGTTGCATTCAATTTTTCGGTGCGGTTGGTTGAATTTTTTGACTGGCAGACAAAATTTTTTTATTTTTTGTGAAATTTTCTGTGGAAAATAATAACTATAATTACAAAAGGTGAATAAAATATGTGTGAATTTGATGTAAATTTAATTTATCAATAGCTGCATTTATAGCTGTGTGAAATAAAAAATAAATAATATAATTTAACTAATTGTGAACTTAAAAAAAGAAAACCGTTTGTGAAAAAGGCATCGTTATATTGAAAATTTAATACAAATTCAGTAGAATTAGTAGAATTTGCAGAAATATTTTGTAAGTATTTATAATAGATTTTGTATTTTTTATATTTCTTTTTTTAATTCTACAATATCTATCATCATTTTTACAATATTTATTGTAATTTTTAAATGGCGCAATATTGTATTACAAGAATTTACAGTAATCGTAATATTGTTTTATTATTGCTTCTTTCTATATACAATACTGATTTAAAATTTTGTACTGCGCAGTGTGGGGTGTGGCATTACCGTACTTCGCATTGTGTTGCACTCATTGTTTTTATTATAGATTTAGTAGCATTTCGTGTAAATTCAAAATAATATAGTACTAAATTGTTAAAGGAAAAAAGAAGACAAAATGAGAGTTACACGAATAAAACAACAAACGAATATTTTCTAAATATTCTTCTCCAAGGTAATTATATCTTTAGTTATTATATTATATGGTAATTATATTGTTTAATAAATGTATATCGCTTCTGAATTATAATTTTGTAAATTTAGATTTTGAGTTAGATTTGGAAAAGCTAAAATATATGAACATCAGAAAGGTTAGAAGTTTATTGCAAACAAAATATATAGGACCACGTATAATTTTTGAAAATAATTATAATAATAATAATAGTAATAATAATAATGACAGCCATAATGATAATAATAATAATACTAATAATAGAGCTATAAATAACAATCGTGAATTAAAGCCAGCAACACCGAATTACGATAATAATGATTTATATGAAGTTCTTAATAGTTTGGATCCCGTCAATATAGATTACATATACAATAGATTTAAAGGTAATTACAAAAATTATGTTTATAATACTAATATAACGACAATTATACCAATTTAATTAATCTATTTTTAGAATGTTATGTTACCATTGCATCATTAAAAGTTCTCAGAAACGAACATCTAGTAGATATAATACCTAATCCATATGTTGGAATTCGCGCATTATTTTCAGACAAACTAATACAATGGCAAAATATTCAGGTAAAATCGAAATAATTGTATATGCCTTATATAATAAAGGATTGTAAAACCACATTTAAAATTATTATACTTGTAGAAAAACTTATCCGGGTCTCAAAATTTACAATACGTACCATGTGTGAAAGAAATTCCTGGTGTGAAAGAAATTGTATGATGCTCAATGTGAAGAAATGTTTTGTTATGTCATATCACAGGAAGAGTAATCCAATTGCTTTTGACTATGTCATATCCGGCAATTCTCTTGCAATTGTCGATGAAATCATTGATTTGGGTGTTAGATTTGATAGACGTATGACATTTAGTTCACACATTGATTATATTACATGCAAGGCCTATTCGATGCTGGGATTTATTAAACGGTGTTGTGTGGATTTTTCGGACCCATATGTATTGAAGGGTTTATATTGTGCATTGGTAAGATCGGGATTAGAGTATGCATCTGTGGTATGGAATCCATACTACGGTGTTCATTCGGATGCTATCGAATCGGTGCAAAAAAATTTTATTAGATATGCTCTTCGCAAGTTGGGGTGGTCCGATGATTCCACACTTCCCCCGTATTTGCATAGGTGTCAACTTATCGATCTGCCGACGTTGGGGCATAGGCGGGAAACTGCGTGTGTCATGTTTGTATTCGATATGTTGACAAATGTGATTGATGCGCCGAATTTGTTGTCTAAAATTGATTTCAATGTTCCAATTCGGTGCTCACGTGGTCACAACTTCTTGCACCTGAACTTTCATAGGACAAACTACGGGAAATATGAGCCGTTGTGCAATATGTCTAGATTATTTAATAAGTACAACGATCAATTTGATTTCGGTATTTCGCGGGGTATGTTTTTGGGTAAATTAAGGTCGGGATATTTCGGGTTGGCGGTTTGAGATTGAGTCCAGTTTTTCTGATCGTCTTGTGGTGTGATGATAATGATATTATTGTTTGGATGCGTTTGTCGATATGACAATGGTGTGAGTGAGCATATTATTATATACATTGCCATTGCCATTGCCGTTGGTGTGTTACTGCTATTATTGGTCATGATTAGATTTTTGGATTTTTTATTTTTGTTTTTTTTTGTATTTTATTCTATTATTCGTTATTTGTTTTTTATCATTGTTATGTATTTAATTTTGAAGTTTGTATTTTCTATTTTATGTATTAGTTATATTGTATTAAATGTTTTGTAAAACGGCAGTAGGGCTTGTACCCGTTGCTGATGAATAAATAAATAAATAAATAAATAAATAAATAAATAAATAAGCAAGGAAGTTCAAATTGAAAACCTCGCCGATGCTGAAGCTGTTGCTGTGAGATCAAATATTTTAAAACGATCACATTGTCAAGTATAATATTTGTTGCTAACTTTGAAGTCCATATGATCGTTACAAATAACAACATATATGATTTTTATTCAGAGTTTAGCTGCAATATTAGACATTAATGAAGGCAATCAAATAGAAGTAAATTATAGGGTTAACAAACGACTATCTGATTGCAATAGAAAAAAATTGATAAAACTAATTGTGACATATTTTATTGGTAACAATATTAAAATGACACCAGATGTTATGGAAGAAATGTCAAATCAAATTGTGCAACACTTCCCCACTGAATGTAAAGTATGTGTAAATTTTTTAATACATAATTATAAAAATTACTAATTAAATTGTCAAAGACCTTATAATACATGAGTTTATATCATTACAGCTATCATATTTTGAACGCGTGAAAAATAAATCACATTCAGGGAAATTGCACAACAAATATCATAACATGTTACGTGAGTCAAATGTCAAGTGTAACATTGACGCACAAGAGATAACCGATGCAGCAAAAATGCCAGTAGTTGGTAATTTCTAATAAAAATTTGAAATAAATTCAATCAATAATTTTAAATAATTTAACAAAATAATTAATTTTAACAAAATGGAAAAAAACAGTGGTATTCAGAAGACAGTTTTTAATAAATCATGTTAATGATATTAATACCAGCAATATAATTTCGAATTGGCCATTATATAATCACCCAGAAGGACATCTTCTAGTAAGTGTCATCCACCTTTATAATTGCTTTTAAATAATTTAAAAAATAAGTTGCCATGCGTACTGAATGGATTGTCGGTGACTTTTTAAATTCTTATATCAAAAATTTATTAACTATTTCAGATCGATATTGATTTTGAACATATGTATCCAGATAGCAAATTTTTTTACACCAAATGGGAGCATTTTTCGAATGAACTCCATACTTTGTTCCTGGACATAAACGACAATGAAACTCTACAATTTTGGAAAGCATTTCGCGCCCGCAAAGAAATTCCCTATGAAGGTATGTATTTATACTTTTTGTTTAATAATAAACAATCCTTATTACACATTTTTAGATTATTAATTGAATTGTTTTATTTTATAGATACGCTGAATGTAGCAATAATGAATTGCATACATGCAGTTATCCGTCCAACAACATATAAATCATTTGGAAACAATAGAAAAAAATTCACTATCATATCATAGAAGTACTTTCTTTAAACTGTTTGATACGGTATCGAAAATTAACGACTATTTGCGAACAATTACCAACCAACTCAACCATTTATTTTTATGGTGGGAGATCATTTATTAAATATAAAAGAATAATACGTGTATTTTAATACCATGATATACAAAGTGCATACATTTTTGAAAACAATAGACTTATGTTTCAAAATATATATGGTGTTCAATTTGAAGCATCCACCTGCATGCCACAATATTTGGCTTTTCATACAACTTCACTTATAATTTTGAAAAATGTATATATATTTATATATTCATAAGTAACTCTATTATATCTTGATTAGTTACTTTAGTTTACATACATATATTATATATATTATATATATTATTTAAGTATTAACTGTATTATTTAAATTAAAATTTGAATTTGGACAATTATAATTTTATAAAAGGTATTGGTTTAAGTATTGTGATTGATATTAAATAAATGTTTTTGTATATTTCAAATCTTTTTAATAAAACGTCTTTTTAGTGGGAAACCTATTTAAAAATCTATTCATTATTATTGTGATATCTGCAATAAATATTATTAATATTTACAATAAATATTGTTGCATCTTTTTAAACATTTACAACAGGTACAGTGAGCATTACACAATATTTTTGTAAAAATTACCATATTTATTGTTAATTTTATTGTCAAAAAACACAACTAATATTGTAAAAATCACAATAAATATCACCAGTCCATTTAAATATTTACCAAACAATAATGTGAGATCTGCAATACGCATTGTTATTTTTACAATAAGCGCTGTAGTTTATATCCGAAAAATAACATTATATATTGTAGATTTAACAACATAACTTGTTAAATTTATAATATTTATTGTAATTAATTCACATTTTTATTGTAAAATTTACTATATATTTTGTAAATTCGCTATAAATATTTGTAAAAAAATTACAATGATATTTTAGATTTGCAACATCACATTGTAACTTTTCACGATATTTATGGTCGACTCAAAAAGGGAGCATTTATTGTTAAATTAACAATGAATTTAGTTAGTTTTACCACGATTTTATTTTGAGTGTAATAAATATATATTTATATACTTTTATATGTGATAAATTGACAAAAAACAGGGTACTCAAATAAAATTATATTTTTACAATTTAAAACCATATACCATAAATTTTGGAGATTTTTATATAATCATTTTTTTCTGAAAGTTTTTCACAAATTACATCTATATCCACTATCGGGCTATACAAGAAATCTTACAACAGTATAGAATATAGCGATATTAGGAACCATTGAATAAGGACACTTCGAAATAGGGAACGCTCCCAATGTTTTTTTTATAGTCTTTAAATAAGAAACGCTATAATCAAATATTATAATAAAAATAATCCCGAAGAATTCGAGCATATATAAGAAATCATTTTCGAATAAAAAATGCAATGAATTCATCTTTAAAATGTTTTTTTTTAATCCCATGAAAATCTCATACACCTTTTAAATAAACATAATTAAAAACTATGCCATACATATAATATCATATGTCATATGTTTATAATAATATGAAATTATTTTAAACTTATCATTCGATGTATTACATAATCCAAATGTATATATTAGTCTAATTAAATTAGTATTCATGACATCGAATTAAGAAATTTGTAATGAGTTGCATATTATATATTATTTATTTTTGGTAAACAATATATATTAAATGCATATATTATATTCATGTAACATAGGTATACACTATAGATATAGATATTTAAATCAACTCTTTATTTATACTATACTTCACTTTATAAATATATCATGAATTTTATTTACACGGCATATGAAACTCCTTAATAATATTTAAATTAAAATAATCATTGATTTATATTTTATATATATTTATTATTGTTCATAATATATATATAATTACATAAATAAAATATGATAACAAAATTTTAAATTTTATATTTTGAATTCGAATTAACCTATCCACATTACATATTTGTTTATATATATATTTGGCGTATTATAATGTCGACAAGATTTAAGAATATTAAAAAACCTTAGAATATTGATTTTCAGATGAAAATTCAATCAATTTCTGGTGCTTCATAAAGGAAAATTTTGAAATCGCCACAGTGGTTCAAAGGATATTTTCCGATTTTCCTAAAAGTGTACTTAAAATTTTGTCTCATTTTTGCTAACTGTATATAATTTTTATTTTTTTTTTTTTATTTTTATAGTCTGTGCAAAATGGGACAATATTTTAAGTACACTTTTTGGAAAATCGACTATATCTTTTGAACCAATTCATAAATTAGTTATTCATATATACATGCAACTTTCAGAATATCATCTCGTAATTGACAATATCGTTCACGCATCGTTCCTGCTGTGTTTATATACATTTTTCATAAAAAATCAAATCATTTTGTAAAATATTCTTAAGACAAATTTATAATATACGATTCTTTGTTATATAGAATAATAACTTCTTCATTTTTTGTATACATAGTTAGGTACAATACAATCGTTCTGATAGTAATAAATTGGAAAAGAGAATTTAACAAGAAATTTAAAATAGCTATTCATATAATTGATAATTATTATTCAAATGAATCTAAGAATATACTTGTCTACTGTACACATAAGAGAAGTAAAATATGCATTAAAATTTCCCATAGAAATATGATAATAATAATGATAATTGATTTTATGAAAGCAATTTAGTATATTAAATATACGAAGAAAGTAAATTTAAGAAAATAATATGAAAGCATTATTCATATATATATATATATACATATATAGTAATTAATTATTTCAATTTATTTTTTTTTTAATTAAGTTGTTTTCCAATATCGTCCAATTCGTATACACATCTTATATCTATATATATATATATATATATATATGAATATAGAAAGACATTGTAAATTATTGCAAAATTTCTATGTAAATTTTGTCTTTGGTGGTATTTTTTATAAAGAAAATGTTTTCTAAAGGAAGAAAAAAATATAAAAACATTGTGTGTTTGTTTTTTATATATATTTTTATCATATATCATTATATCACATTTTGTTCTGTTTACTTGTTAACTATAAATGTATCTATAACATTTTTTTTTATTGTTTGTCCATACAAAAGCATTTTAATGCGCAAATAAATATATGTGTATATATATATATATATATATATATAGATATGCATATATAATGAATGTATATGTATATAAAATAATTAAACAAAGATTATTATATGGTGGAGAAAATTAAAATGTATATTTTCTTATATGTATATAGATACAATTATACATACAATACATTTGTTGCATATATATATATATATACGAGTATAAATGAATGTATATATTGTAATTATTTATAAAAGCATTCCGGTAATATGTCAATTATATGTCCTTGTTATATTGTGATGGTCGCCTTTAATTCAATTTATATATACATTATATTATATACGTATCTTTTCTCAATGAATAAACTTTATTCATATATAAAGAGACTTTTGTAATATATGTATATATTAACATAAAATAATGTATATATAGTTCTAATGAAATTGAACATTAAGAGTTGATTTGTACTTTTTTATTTGTTCTATATATATATTTTCAAAAAAAAAAAAATTATGTAATGTATATTTTCAAAATACATATAGATATTAATTATCTATAATACTTTTGCGACTATTGATTTATTTTGTATTTTATTTTTATAAACATTTCATTTATGAAGAAACAGAAAAAATTATTATTATATGGCGATGATGAGGAACTCGGTGACATAAAATAATAATAATATTTGAGGTGTGTTTAAGGAGAATAAACAATATACATTTCTATTTTTCTAACAATATATACATTACTATATTCATGTATAAGTTATGTAAAGATGGACAATATTCTTATATACAATACGATGAAGAAATTGAATGGTATAGATATTTCATATTTTATGCGATATGCGAATTTGATAAATGATATAAAATACATCGCATAATTTATCAGGGTTAATTCTGTTTATTTTTATTATTATATATTTACTTCTATATGGATATAAACGATAAAATTTATATAAAGATAAACAATTTTTTATTTTTATCTACCGTTTTTATTGTCCAGATTAACAATATTGTTTTTTTTTCTGTACGTGCATTATGTGTATTGTGTTGTGTGTATGTTAACATAATAAAATATATGCCTTTTTTTGTATATAATTTATTAAAAATTTGAACATTTTTATAGGTTTTCAAAAAACAAAAAATGATAAAGGTAAAATAAATGAGATTATTAAAAACCTAGAGATTCTATAACAATCACACACACACACACACACACACATATAATAAATTAATACTGATTGATCCACCCGGTTAATAATAAATCCGGTAACTTTTAAACATATATAATTTTTTAAATTTTGAGATTTTCCTTTTTAATACAGTATAAATTATTTACATTTTTTTTTGCAATTTGTTGATTTTGTATAGAATATCTGGATTACGTACATAGAATTCAATATTTTATATTATAAGTTTGTTTGAATAAATTTTACTTATTTATATTTTGCTTTTTGAGTGCTTAGTACAAAATATTTCTGTATATATATATGCTTTAATTTACGTACGTATATTAAATTTATTTTAAAACAAAAAAAAAATAGGAAAATTTTTTATTTTATTGATTATACTAAAATTTGAAACTAAAATACCAAGAATAATAATTTTTTTCATTATTACATTTTATAGAATGTTCATGTTATAATTCTGTATATAACCAGAAAGAATTTATTGAACAATAATTTCTGATATAAAAAAAAGTTCAATCCCTTCCGATACACGCACTAAATAAAAAGAAAAACCAATAAAATTGAAATATGTATGTATATAATTTTAATTTCTTGAGGATTTTTGAACATTAATTTAATTTTGTTTCATTATTTTTTAAAAAAGTACATTTTTATCAAATTAAAATTAAAAGTTTTATAAATACAAACGGAATGTAAACTTCCTTCATATTTAAATACGTATCTATACAGTGCGTTTTCAAAATCATTATGTAAAGAGCTGGGGGGGGGGGGGGGGGGGTGCTTTAACTTGAAATTATTATACAAAATTTTAGAGTTCGAAATTTGGTATGATTTATTACAAATTATTTACCCAAAATAAAAGAATTTCCAGTTCAGATTTTTAGTAGATATTCATAGAGATAAGTTAAAAATTTAATCCTTTACAATATTGTCTGTGAACATATTATTATTTGCCTTTCGAAGATCAGGCATATCAATTGGCATTTCCATCAACCTGTATTCCTTTAAAGGCAATTACTGCAAACAAAAAATAAAAGTTATACCATAGTAAATATATTAATTCATCCGCATATATAATTTTATAATTTCTTTAACCTATACATAAACTATTATCAAATTTAATTTTAATTTAATATTGTTGGTTTATATATATATTTTAAAATTATCCTAGAGCTATATACTATTTTCTATTGAATTTTAGCTATATATAAATTGCCTATATATGAAAAACTGCTTTAAATAATTCAATAAATCATCAACCATAATCACCCAAAACCCTAAATACATGATAAATATTCGTGATATATGTATAGAAATATAACTATACCATATGCATGCATATATTATATAGTCAATGAAAATGAAAAACCTCATTGTTTATGATAGATATAAAATCATGGAATATATACATATATAGTATAAAATCTATAATCAATAAAACTTTTTCAACTAACATATAAACATACACAGTATTTATATTTATATATATATATATGGTAATGGTAAATCATATTTCTATAGAGAAAACTATATACAATATATATAATTCAGTAATAAATTATTAATAAACTTATTTCAGTGTAAACTTTACACCTTTTACTATATTTATTATGTACAATATAATATATGTATTTGTATATAGAATAGAATTATAAATTTACTATCTTGTTAGAAAATATATATCAAGTGTTGCATTTGTTCCCATATATATATATATATATATATATATATATGAATATATAATTTATTTACATATGTGTGTGTATGGTTACATATTATATTATGTGTGGTTTTTTATTTAAATATATTGAATATTATTTACCATATAAACCATATATTGATTGAAAAACATCTTTAAAATATTTCTATAAGGAAAATTGTTTTTATTACCCAAAGGGAAATTTTTTATCATCAAATCATCTGAATAAATTTTGAATCAAATTGATTTTTGAAATTTATTATTACCATATTTTGTTATTATAGAAAATATATTATTAATATGTTAAAAATGTAAATGGTCATTTTCATCGTGAAATGAATTTGATTTATATAGAGATATCGAGTATCAAATCAATTAGAATGTATACCTTTTCGGCATTCCTGCGAGAAATCAATTTTTTATTTTGCCGTTCTTCGAATTTCAACGATAATGTATTATGGGTGACCAACTCAATCTTTTGTTCGACATTTATTGATTTGATTTGAATACGATTTGGTAAATTTCACGATCACGACACAATATATTTAATAATATTAAATGGATATGAAAAATAATTCGATAAGGTACACTCCATATAATAAAAATCAAAAATTGAAATTGAAGGTTTCTTAATAAACATCTGCCGCGTAATCTATAAATATAAACGTATAATCTAAAAATAAACTTACATAAAAAATCAATTAAAATACATTGAGTAATTAGATGTTAAGGTCTATACTATATATTTTATTTGTTTATGTAAAACAAAATATGTATATTTAATTAAATTAAAGAAATTCGGCATGCCATAATTTTAATTAATTATAACACTTAGAGAACCTTAAAACCCCAATATAATAATAATAATAATAATAATGAAAATAATATAATAAGAAATCAGTGATTAAAAAACAAAAAAAAAGGACATATTTTTTTAACATCAAATTCCAGATGCAAAAAAGATCTAATTATACAATTAAATTAGACTTAAATCAAATTTATAGCATTTATTTTAGCCATATCATCAAAATATAGTATATATCATGATCACGTATCACGTATACACAAAAATTATATTAAAGAAATTTTAACTAACTAAATATATAATGAAAATCGAATGGATAAAAACGAATATAAGTAATTATATATGAAAAAGAAATGTGTATCGTTGGTATCGTTTATATAATAAAACGTTTCATACATATATATATTATATATAGGTATAGTAATTAATATCGTTATTTGCTTGAGATAAACATAATAAATATATATATATATATATATAATATAATTATACCTCTATCTATATATATAGTAAAATGCATATACACACACCCCAAATAAACTTAAGGTATAATAAAATGGTTTACTAAATTCTTATGACATTTGTTTATTAACTATATATATATAGACATAAAGTATATTAGTAAATACATTTAAAAATATCATCAATTTAAGTATCCAGCACGTATTTTATTGTACTTGATGGATATATAAAAAAAAGAAATATAATATACGCGATATATACGTGAAATACAATAAATATATCTATATATATCGTATAAATATTATAGGATAAATGTATAGGTGTAACGAATTACCTACGGTAGATTATTGTTTCATTATATGTTTATTTATATAATAATTTTCTACGTTATTATACGATGTATATTAAAAAAAATATTGACTATACCATACAGGATTGTGTATTTTATTAAGCTTTTTTTTCTAAATATATAAATATATATTCTATATATACTGTTCTTTCGTAATATTTAAGTGTGTTTATGTATCTATCTATATACATAATCGTCAGTGTTTTTCTTGTTTACGTATCTATTTCGTATAAATATCGTTATTATTATTATATATTTTTTTGTGTGTGCATATTTACAACAACTTATATATATAGTTATATATTTACTGATGTTATGATTAAAAAGCACCTTCAAAAAAAATTATTATTATTAATATACAATATATATAAATTTGTTAAAAAAAATGGGATGGGACAGCAATTTACACTTCTTGGGGTATCGCATAAACGTTTAATATACAAATATATATTCAATACATCAATTGAATACAATGGCCTAATGTCCATTATTGTATATAAAAATGTACATTTAGTTAAACAATTCAATTTTTAAGCAGTATGATTTTGATCACCGTGTAAAGTGTGTATAAGTGGTGTATAAGAAAGTTGACGACGAATTTATTGTGTGTATTTAATTCGATTTATGTGCATTATATGCGTATATTGGCTTTTATTTTATATATAATATACGCGATATGGTCATCGTCTATTGTTATTATTGTTATTATTATGATTATAAATGAAATATATATTTTTAATTATATTGTAAATATTATAATTATTTTCTATAAATTATGTGTACAATAAATCATTTATATAAGTGCATATGCGATTATATAAATATATGTATATAGTTCATAAAGTTGATGTTTAAAAAATTAATTTTTTTGATAAATATTATTCTATTGTGCATATAAAATTATGTTATTGTGAACAAAAAAAAATGTTTGTTATATTGTTAAATTATTAATGTGTTATAAAATGGTTTTCTTCAATCAAATAAATATTTAAATTCATTAATATAATTAAAAATTCAATTGAATTTAAGAAATTTTACTATGAATAAACATTAATTTTTGATAATGAATTTGTTTAAAGTTTCCCCAATAAAATATTATGATAATATAACAATTAAAATATATATTAATTTTCATTAATTTCCCATTTTTTCATTTTTCATATTTCATTTTCAATTATTAATCTTTGTATATATCCTATATTAATGTTCAGATTTTATTTAAAAATATTTTTGTTTTTGTTTTATTTATTGACAAATTATACTCTGATTGGAAACAAATATCTATAATTATGCGAATAATCGTGCGATAAATGAACGAGCACCACAAAAAATTATGTATATATGATGATGATGCATACGTGAAAATAATTAATTTTTATTCATCATTTAGTAGATATATATATTATTAACAATTATATTAATAAAAATATAAATTATTATTATATTTCATTTGAATTCGCTTTAAAACTGATAAGGTCAAGGTGATCAATTATTACAATACAATGTTATCGATACACATTCATTATACACGCGTTTATTGTTGTTTCATTAACAATTGTCTATATAAATATGATTGAACATTAAATTAAATTAAATAATTTATTAAAATTATATAAAATTTAAATCGATTTTGGTGTCCATATAAATTTGTTTTTTTAATAATTAATGGTATTTATATTCATATTCAATGAATGGATCCACGATTGTAAAAAGTTTATATTGTCAATATAAATTATGTACATTTATAATAATATTTTTTATTATCAATATATAATGATCAAAGAGGTATTAATAGCCGATAAAAGCAAAATATTAATTTAATAATATTCGCATAATTAATTTTATATTTATATAAAAATCACTATATATAGTATAATAAAAATATATTAATATCATTTATACATTTTTATGTGAGGATACACAAAAAAAAATCTGATGCAGATTTAAATTATAAATATTAACCACAGCAAAAACAAATATATATAATTTTTAATTACATCAATAAAAAGTTTACCATTAATAGAATTATTATCGGTTTAAAAAAAATATGAAAATAAAACCTACGCTTAAAAAGCAAAAAATAAATAAAAACAAAAATCATATAGGCAATATTTTCAACAAAAAAAAATTAAATAAAATGGGGCTGAAAATATTAAAAATGTATATTTTATTTTCATAAATGTAGGAAAATATGAATATAAATTTAAATTTTTTATTAGTTTTTGTCGTATAAAATCAGAGGAAAATTATTTTTAGATTTTTTTTATTTTCTTTAAACGCACATCAAGTAAAAGTTTTAATTGACCTTTAATATTTAATTTCCTTTTTTAAAATATTCATTAATATATATATATAAATAATATACATTGTCTATAATCGTTATATGATATAATGTATACAATTTCCTTTTATCGTAATATAAATGAAATATATACATTTTTTATCGTTAAGCAAAAGCAATATATATAGTATTAGAATCGTATATAATTTCAATTTGTTATACAAAGTTATCAACAATAATAATAATTAACAAAAATTTTAACCATTTTAATTGTTTAACATCACGCTATATTTCCGTGTTGTATAACTAAACCAATTCATTATTATTTTATATTAATTATATTTATTGCATTTTAATATTATATTAATCCTCTTACAGTAGACATCTAAACTAAACTATACTTTATACGCATCATAATTGTCAATGGTCGTTATTAATTTTAATTATATATAAATTTGCATTTTTTGGTGTATTTGAATCCAAATTGTTTAATATGTAGTATTAATTTTTATTTAAATGTTTTTTATTCACTAAAGTGAATAATTGGGAAAATATATTCAAGACATCTCAATATTATTCCTGTATGATTTGTTGAATCTTTCAGACCCATCAATTAAAAGATAACAATTTTTTAAAATTATAATATTTTGGCCTATACGAGATTTGACAAAAGGATATATTTGAACAAAAATGCTAATACTTGAAAAAATAATGTTTCCCTATATTATTGGTGATTAACTGCGATAATAATTTTGATATTCCTTAAATATTGTGGACTATTTTTGAATGTAAAATATCTGGGAATAATTGATAAATAAAATGAGATTGAGCATTAAAATCTATGAAAAAAAATTTCCACTATGAAACAAAAATTCTATTTCTTAGACATGATCATGTAGAATTGATTTGTTTGGCTATGAATTATTTTTAAAATCAATGAAAAATTTACACAATCTAAATACAAAATGATATTGTGACACCGTTTCTTACTGCTTATTAGTCATATTCTATACATACATTTTCAATATTTTTTCCATAATTTAATCGAAATATTTGTCATAATTGTAAACTTATAATATATCTCTGTGTGCGTATTTTGTACAAATTGAAAATAATATAAAATAAAATCGAATTCATTCCATTATTTTTTATTAAACGAAATTTTCAATTACCTTTGATGTAATATATATATCCTTGAATGTAATTGATATACGCGTGCACATATTAATATATACTCGTATATATATGGGTAACAATATAATTTTATATATATATATATATATTTGTAATTTCTCAAATATTTATATTTAATGAATAATAAATGTGTGTAACAATTTCTAGAAAAGGAAAAAAAAAACTACCTACACTTTTTTTTATTAACAAATAGAAATAGATGATTATATTAAATACATCTAGCGCAATAAACAAAGTTTAAATATCAAAATATTTGTATACCAGATTTTTTTTGACAAGGTTAAATATTAAAAATCACACTTTATTATATGATAGCCTGGAATTTTTATTTATTTTTTTTGAAACGATTTGTTGATGTTGTTGTTGATTTGTTGAATGTTCATATATTTTATTTTTATTATAGAAATACATTCAAATTTAAAATAATTGAAAAATTTTAATTTTTATTTTTATACGGTTTTGTTGATTTAAAATAAAACATTAAAGGGCTTCAGTTTGAATTAAACAACAATATATATCGATTAAATTTTATTACATATCATCCTATATGATAATTAAATATTTTTGAAATGGTACATTAAAAAATTAAAAGTTTTTTTTTTACTATTTACAAAGATTTTTTTTCTTTCATTATTATATATATTTATATAGAAATATGGTTTCTTATTACACAATTATTCTATATATGTATTTTTCTATACTGTATGGAATTTAATGATATGGAAATCAGAAATCTATATATCTTATAATAAAAATATATAATCTAAAATGTAACACATAAGGGATTTGATTTATGACATTGCTTTATTCCTATATCATCATTTGTAATATACATATATAAATAAATGCTATCATATGCTCATACATATGTCATTTAAATATACTATAAAAGAATATATAAAGTTCTATATACTTTATTGAAAATAGTTTAACATAATTCTTTTTACCCACATATATAGGATATACAGCCCATTAAACTACAAATATCAGAGATATTAATATGTGTTTTATTCACTATATATATTTATGTATATCTATCCATTATAATATGCTTTAAAAGTATATAAATATATAAATTTAATTTACAGATATACATACGTGTTATTGTCAATGGTCATAAATATCTAGGGCAATTTAATATTCTTTATACAATAAGATATGTGGGGTAAATTTGTATAGGAAAAAAAATGAGAAAATAGAAAATCTATAATAATAAAAAAATGGTCAAAATTTTATTTATTGATTATGTATAATATATGAAAACATTTGATCAAATCATTTACGTTATCGAAAATATTTTATTGTTTGTTTTATATTTATATTTTACCAAATATTCAGACAGAAATAAGATATATGGAATGTATCGAGAGAAAAAAAATAAATATTACAAGATAAATCCTATTTTCAGAAATATATATATATATGAATATTACATTCAACTTTTTCTACATTCATTATAACAAAGTGCTATATTTATATTTTCATTTTCATTTTTTTTTTGGTTTCATATATAAATAATAACAAAAAAAATTGTGTAAAAATGTCAGAAGAAGTAAAAAAAATAAAAATTCTTATTTATATTTATCATATTTATTTGCTGTATTTGTTGTGTTCGGTTACTTATATTTACTATATAGTATATAAATATAAAAAATGATTGAATCAATGATGCAGCTTTTTCCTTATATGATGAATCACAATTT
Source organism: Dilophus febrilis (assembly GCA_958336335.1). Lineage (NCBI taxonomy): Eukaryota > Metazoa > Arthropoda > Insecta > Diptera > Bibionidae > Dilophus > Dilophus febrilis. The sequence continues at coordinate 28,557,895 of OY284469.1, read as the reverse complement.
TCCTATATACATATATATCTATAAACTATATTTGGAAATATTTTATTATTTTTCAAAAAAAATTGAACTTTTTTCATCATCATCATCACATCACATCCCTTAAAATCCATCATAAACTTAATATTACCGCGATGTATTCAAATTTTGTCTACACTTTTGGGAAAATTTATCCTTTTTTTTGCAGTTATAATATTTTATACAAATTAATTAATATTTATTGGGATTCATCTTCTAAACAAAGTGTACAATTATTATTATTAAATGTGTTTAAATATTTATTCAGTTTTTTATTTAATAATTAGGAGCAGATTTTATATTTAAAAGAAAGATTACAAATTAAAAACCAAGTGGTGTAATTAATAAAATATTTGTGTAAATAATAAAATATAATAAATTAATTGAAATGCGGGCAGTTCGCGTATATGGTGAATACAAACTTTAATTCAAGAACAAGAATAAATTATTTAATAATAAAAAATTATAATGAAATACAGCTAAGGAAATATAATTAATTAATTTATAATGAAATACAGTTTATTAAATTATTTAGACAATTTTTTTATTCTTTTTGGTACATAAAATTATTGGTTGTATTTTAATTTTTGTGGTAATACGAAAATGTGTACTAGATAAAGGCTTTTTATTTTGGTTTTTTTAGCGTTATAATTTATTGTGGCTTTATGCCGATTAAGAAATTATCAAAAATTTTATATAAATTATGGTACAAAAAATTGATATTTCAGTTATATCAGGAGATACAAAATTGGTAATTTTATGAAATTTATAAAAACATTTTTTTTTATTGATTTCATGATTAAATATATTGAACCTAAGGGTTTAAATTATTATCGCTATAAGGATCGAGTGTGTGTTAGTCCGAATTGTATGCTTAAAAGCTTTGAATTCGTATACAACAGCAGAATCAGAAATAGGATAGCAGAATTCAATAGATATTTATTAAATTTGAAATCAAAGTTGAAATCAAAGAATGAATGAGGCTCAAGTTACTTACTATTTATTTTACTTGTCTATATATAATTTTCTTAATAAAACTGTTCATCGTATAATTTATCAGTTCGATATTTGTGGTGCCATATACTTAAATTAGATTTTATTTTTTTTTTGTTATCAAGATCAAGAAATCAGCAATATCTTTTTTTGTTTTATTTATCTTATACGGGGTAATAAATGATATATAAAATTTTGTATGCAAAAAAAAAGTAAAGAAATATTTATCCAAAACAAAAAAATCAAATTCTCTATAAATGATTGCCATTCATTCATTATGCATTCACCCTCAGAAGAACGAATTAACGAACAAGAACAATTCTTTTATTTATACCTATATATATATATATATATACTTATTCATATTATATTTAATATCTATAAGATGTATATTACATAGATATAGAGAAGAGATCAAATCAACTACGACAACATCATTATCAGAGGGATTGATTGATTGAAAATCCATTTTCATTGTGACGCCTATTAAATCATTCAATCCAATATATTATCATAAGCATATACAATATACATACATTTATGTATATAAACAGAAAAGAATGTTTTGCATTTGATGATAATTTTTTTTGTTACTGCTTATTGTTCTTTTGTCAAAATTCAGTATATATATAAATTATTTATATGAAGTAACCTAAAGAAAAATTATCTTAATTTATGATAAATTTTGTTTTACTTAATTTTCCATTAAATATTTTTTTTTATCCATTTTTATTTCCTTTTTCTGTTTTTTTTTTGTTCTGTGTTCTACTAATCTTGATTTATTTGGATTTTTTTGTTTACATGACATTTCTAATTTATAATCGCATATAACATGAATGTTATGTCTAGATATATATAAATAGAATATATATGGTTAGATAAAGTTTACACATCACCGCGTTTTCTAAATAATCTTAAAAACAATGTATTCATTGAGTTGAGTGTTACAAAAAAATAAAAAAACCAAACAATGAAAAGAAATTCTGTAGAGAAATTATAATTTTTATAAGTTGAAAAATGAAAAAGACAAAAAATAGTATATATATGATGGGAAATAGGATTTATAAAAACCATGGGATAAATAAATCTATGTGATTTTATGTTATATATATATATATATAATACTATATAGATAATTTTTCTTTTACCCATTCGTTTCATTCACATTATAAAATGTTAATGGAAGAAAGGATGTTTTTTTTTTAATTTTAATTTAAACAAATACAACATATAAATAAATCTGTTGTTGTTAGATTTATAAGTGAGTGAAGTTGTAATTGTTTCTGTCTATACATATCTTCTATAACTCACAATGTAATTATCGTTGCGTTTATTTTGTTTGTTTCCCTTTTACAAACTAATCCTTTTCAATGTTAATTGAATTTTACAAAAAAATGGAAAATAAATTAAAATATTTTGTGTGTGCCAAAGTGAATTTATTTGTACAGGATAGAAAAAGGTGGAGAAATTCTGCATTCAATTTTCATTTTTTTTTTCATTTTTACTATTACACATTAAAAACTATTTTTGTAAACTTTATGAGATATAATTTCCATATTTGATAAATGAGTAACTTTTTTGTGTTTAAATTATTCCATTAAATGCCAGAAATTGAAAATGCCAGAAATTGAAAATGTAGAAATAGAAGAAATAAAATTACTACCATAAGTTGATCAATCAGTATTGATTGTAAACATTTTAATGCTTACGACTGTATATATATCTATCATATATATATATATATATACATTTCAGATATATAACAATTAAATAAATTACTTACTATGTCCAATATTTAATTTAATTTAGATTGTTTAATCTAATTTGCATGTGTATATATAATTAATTAAATGAAACGAAATTTTGTTGTTTATTATTGTATATATTTTTAATTATCTCTAATACATATACCGAAAAAATACTGTTTATTATATAAACGCTGTTGGCTATAAAGTGAGACAAACAATATGCTGGGAAATTTCAATTAAATAATTAATTTTTATTATTGGTTTTATAAATTGCATTTTAAAACATTATAATGGTAGAAAATTATTATTTTTTTTTTAAATATATTATCCGTGCTTAAAATAGACAATTGATTTTTACTGAGGGTCTGCGTAATACGGGGTCGTACGAACCATCCACATGGAAAAAATATATAATTTTGGTGGTGAATGAAATTTAGATCCGAAAATCCCTAATTGACTGTTGTATTATCAATTTTACAATTTAGATACAATCATTTAAAAATTATAAACTTATTTCATTAACTATATAATTATAATATAATCAGAAAGTATTGAATGAATATTTGAAAAAATCTCAAATAATAAAATGTTAATTAAAAACTATATTATAAAGAAAATATTATTCTCATCATAACACATTACATTAGGATCCACCGCCTTCAACAAAATTCGCATCAATTAGACGTTCCTTAAATGCACTAAGAAATAGAATAACAAAAAGAAGACGTTCAAAACCACCCGATTGGTTTTTAGATAAATTTTCACAAAATACATCGAATACACGTAATCATAGTGCACCAGCCGAAGAGTTAACCGATAGTGTATTATGTAATCGTTTATCGGTAGATCCGTCCTTACCATCCCATTATCGTGTAAGTATATCTATTATCTATATACAGTAATTATTAAAAAAGAAAAATAATTTATATGTTATATTATATAAATATATTTTCTTATAGTGGTTAGCTGTTGTATCATTAGCCGTATTGTATAATATTATTTTTGTTGTCGGACGTGCTGTATTCTGGGAAATTAATCGTAATGCACCTGTTTTATGGTGGATTTTAGATTATCTATGTGATTTTATTTATTTAATAGATACATTAGTTCATTGTCATGAAGGTAGGTGGTGAATTATATAATTTTATTAATATTTATAAGCTATATCGGTCTAGGCAATATGTATATAAGCAACATATAATCTGTGTTTTACTGTTTCATTATCAGAATATTCAATAGCATTTCTGAAATCGTTTTCTTTCGTTATATTTTTTCAAATAAAATCCTAAAACAAATCCATATATTACAAATAAATGAAAAATATAAATTCTATATTGATTTCAATTTGCATATTAGAAAGTTTTATTAAAAAGAATCGCGATATAGAATTTTATGTAGATTGGATTATTATATTCCTTTAAATGTTTTTCCTTATATTACTATTTATGTCTACATAATATCTTCTTAAAACGCATTTAAAGTAGAATATATAAGTATATAAGTTACAAATAAACCGTTTAAATTGCTTTAATATAAATATATTTGTTCGTACATTCAAATGGTTATTTTGACATGATTTTAATGAGAATTTATTTAAAGTTATTCATATATTAAAATTTGTTTGTTCTATAAAACATCGATATAAAAAATATATTTTTTATTATAGAATATAAGTAAATAATTTTTCATATATTATAATATACATATATATAGTAAAATAGAATGAGTTCATTGAATGTAAAATAAAATCAAAAAAAAAATTCTTTAGTTCAAACGATATATTGCTTGCATATTACATACATATATATGAATATATTATAAATTTCATATTTGATATATTTCATATTTATTATATTATGTAGTAGATAGAGTATGTATACAATTCTGTATAGATATTCTTTTTCATTTTTCCGACATATATTATATATACGTTTATACATTATATAATATAGGTTATTTGGAACAAGGTTTACTTGTACGAGATGCAACAAAATTACGCAAACATTATTTGTTAACGAAAGGATGGCGATTAGATTTTTTATCATTATTTCCTACTGACATTGCATACTATTGGTGGCAACCAAGTTCATGTAATGCAAAAGTACCATGTCCGGTAATAGTACGATTAAATCGTTTATTACGTCTTCCAAGAATGTGGGAATGGTTTGATCGAACCGAAACGGCAACTGGATATCCAAATGCATTTCGAATTTGTAAAGTAAGTTTATATATATTAAATTAGAAATGTATTATATATGTACATATATGATTATTATAAAATATTTATTCTTTATATATTTTATAAAAATAGGTCGTTCTCGCCATCCTAGTTTTAATCCATTGGAATGCATGTTTATATTTTGCTATTAGTTATGCATTAGGTTTTGGCACCGATAATTGGGTATACAATTTAAATGGAGTGAAAAATTCCACATTATCTAGACAATATATTTATTCATTTTATTGGTCAACGTTAACATTAACTACAATTGGCGAAACGCCAACACCTGAAAATGATGCTGAATATTTATTTGTTGTTGCTGATTTCTTGGCTGGTGTTTTAATATTTGCAACAATTGTAGGTATGTATTTGAATTGATTTGTATATATATATTTAGTTCATTTTCATATTTATTTAAAATTTTCTTTTTTTTTTTTGAATTTGTATTCATAATATTTATTAATAATTGTATATATTAAATTCATACATGCGGATGTTCAAGTACTTGAATATAATATACATATATATCTATTTTTTTTTCTTCATTGTTTCCTTCCTCTTAATAAAACGGTATTGCAGATATATTTATAATTCTAGTTTGCATGGAGCCTAAACAGACATTTTATTATTATACATATATTATCCTTTTAAATGTAAATTTTTTTACATGATCATTATTTGCAGAAGTATTGACTTTATTATTTTCATTCTTCTAAAAGGAAATTATATAACTTATTATATGTATATTATAATAAACAATCATGCGATAAAACAGACTCTATATATATATATATAAAAAACAATAGGAAAACTCATATAATTATTAATATTGATTGATTACAGGAAATATTGGTTCAATGATTTCAAATATGAATGTAGCTAGAGTAGAATTTCAAAATCGTATGGATGGAGTTAAACAATATATGGCATTTCGAAAAGTTGGTCATGAACTTGAAGCTAGAGTAAGTTTAATATTTTTTATATTCGATTATTTATTTTTTCGTCTATAAAACGTTTTTATTTTTATTTTTTTTTCATTATAAGTAAATCAATCAAATGTATATATGCTTGTAATATGTAATCAATCATTCAATTAATTTCTATATACATAATATTTTTTATATTAAATATAATATCATCATAAATGTGCGGTTTTTCCGATATCACATCATCATATTGTATATTATATATATAAAGCAATTCATTTTTCATATTCTTTTATATATAGGTTATTCGATGGTTTGCTTATACATGGGCTCAAAGTGGTGCATTAGATGAAGAACGTGTTTTAGCCGCTTTACCCGATAAATTAAAAGCTGAAATTGCTATACGTGTTCATATGGACACGTTGAAACAAGTACGAATTTTTCAAGACTGTGAACCAGGTTTACTGGAAGCATTGGTGTTAAAATTAAAACTTCAGGTAATTTTTTATATACTAAATCATTGACTGCACTTGAATTTTCCGAAAGGTTCTAATAATTTTAATTTATGAATATTTTATGTGTATTGTAATCTATTTTTCTAAACTAAACTTTATAAATATATTTTAGTAAAACAATGAAAAGTAAAGATCGCATTTTATAAATGAAGGATTTCCTTTATACTGGTAAAAGAAAATAGTTTTTACTGAATCATATTCCCACACCTTTTATATAAAATTAACAAGTTATTATTGTTGAAAATTTATCCTCGCCGATACATACAAAATACAATTATAAACTATCACATTAATTTTCTATAAAAGTATTAATATTTATACAATTGCCATTATATCCTTAAAGATACACTAATTTAATCATTTGTATAATATTATATATTTTAAGCAAAATTCCATTTTATTATATAAAAGATTTCAAATGCAACATAATCGCCATAAATCATGCATGCACACAGAGGTATAATTATATTCACATTAACTATCTTATATATTTCTTGGTTATTTATTTGTATACATAAATTTCGTTTTAAATTCGTTTCATTTGAAATAAATAAAACAATATTTCAGACTATAAGCAATTTGAAATGCAATTTAATAAATATCTATAGATAAAACTTCTTGTTTTTAATTATCAATAAATACAATTTAAACCATTTGTATAATTGTATAGACACGCTAAATCCTTTATATTTCTTTCTAAAGATATTTCATAGCATGGGGGAGAAATAAACTAAATAAATAATTTTAATTGTTTTTTTTGGTCAATGACATTTAGTTTTTTACATATATACAATTCGATTAATTTTTTTTCCATATTTTTCAAGTGTTTTATATAAGAAACATATTATGTTGCTGCATACACAATTTATTATTTGGTGACGTAAATACAATTTTCCATAATATACTATATTAACTATACGTAGGGATAGTTTTGAGATAAAAGTGGAACCAATAATATTATTGATTGAATACATAAATACATTTAATAATTTCAATATTTTAACTTTATGAAAAATATTTACTAAAAAAAAAAGAAGATTTTTGAATGAAGCTTTTACAATTCTAAAATATGAAAATAAACTTCAGAAAAAAAATTGTGATTGTTCAAAAAAACTTGCATAAAGTTTAAATAAATATATAGTAAAATAACGTCGACGAAAACAATGTGATAAAAAAAACTTGCATATTAAAATAATTCTATCTTACAAATAATAATATAATAATTAAAATATTTCTATCTGTTTTTTGTTGAATTTCTATATATATCTGCGGTTTATATTTACAATCAAATAAATTAATAATATTCAGTAAAAACTAGTCTAGAAATATAAACTATATACATTTTTCTATCTATATATATAAAAATGAAAAAAATATTTATTTAACCGAATAAAGTTATCTTTATATATATCCGTATATAAATATAAAATATTCAATAAACTACACACAGATCGATTATGATAACCTTTTAAGCTCTTGAAAAAATAAATCTATATAACAATATAAATAAATGTTTTACAATATTTTTTTGTAAAAAAAACATGTGTATGTATACAAAACATATATACCCTCAACGGTCGGTCCAGTAAAATATTTTATCTTCTTCAATTTGTCATTTTTTCCTTCATATATGGTAAATTATACAAAATACATACCCTTAATATGTATATATTTAATGTATATATAAATATATAGATTTACATAACAAAGAGATTTATTCGTTTAATAACTTAATATTTTAAATGTATATCATATAGATATATCATTTGTTTTGATATTTTCCTAAATAGAAATATGTATTTCCTTTCATAAAAGACCTTTATAGCCGCATTTATATTTGAAAAATTATTATGCTCTTATAGATGACATTAATAAAACTTTAAAATATACAAAAGGAACTTTAATAAAAATGTATTTAATTTTGACTTATCTTTTAAATTGAAATTTGGTTATACTTAAATAATTAAAATTTGAAACTTTGTTAACTGTATTTTACCCAAGATTTATTTACATTTACAAAGGTACAAAGGTAATTTCGCCTCAGTATGAATAAAACAAAATGAATAAAGAATAATTCCGCTAAAAATAAAATGTACAAACAAAAAAAAAACCATTTAATTTTATCAAATTAATTTTATATATGGTAAACTCATACACCTCTATATCTGAAATGTGTCAATAAAAGGAAAAACTTATATTTTATAGGTCAAATATTAATATAACTTCGTATAGCCTTATAAGAGATTTTGTTTTCTTGTTAAATAAAGAAACGTATTTGTTAAATTCTATAAATGAATATATAACTGCGGGAAAACATATATGTTAAAGAACAATAAAAAAAAATATTTGTTTTCTTTTACCTTTATATAGGTATATATACAAATTATTAGTTAAACGGTTTTTCTATATATACCATTTGCTTCCTTATATATTCTACATTTAATAATGCGTATATTGTTATTATTAAACTATATATGCTTGCTAAAAATGTGTATATAATAAAAAATGTATTACATACCTGTAATTAAAAATCATCAAATAAAATGTATATGTGTATATATAATTTAAAAATTTTGTATGAATATAGGTTTTCAGTCCAGGTGATTATATTTGTCGTAAAGGTGATGTTGGTAAAGAAATGTATATTGTAAAAAGGGGACGATTATCGGTTGTGGCCGATGATGGTTGTACAGTATTGGCAACATTGGGCGCTGGTTCGGTATTCGGTGAAGTATCTGTATTGGAAATAGCCGGAAATCGAACGGGAAATCGACGAACAGCAAATGTACGTTCTTTAGGTATGCAATATTACATATATTATTTATCGTTACATTTAATTTCTTATATAAATAAAATTGAAATATTTATACAATAATTGAATTTCTGTAAATTCATTTACATTTTACCAATTTTACACATTCTGTATTACTATTATATATATATAAAAAAACATTCATATATATGATGGAAGGAAACTCTAAATAAATATATATATATGAAAAGAAAATTAATGTTGGAAAAACGGAAAATCATTAAGAAAATACCAGACAAATAATATTTATATATATAAAACATATTTATATTTCTAATTTTTATTCATTTGTATATTTTATTTTGTTTCATTTATTTATATTTGTATAGGATACTCAGATTTATTTTGTTTAGCAAAACGTGACCTATGGGAAACACTTGCTGATTATCCAGAAGCAAGAGCCACATTAACGGAACGTGGTTGTCAACTTTTACGAAAAGATGGTTTATTAGATGAAGATGTATTTGCAAGTAAGTATTATTATTGTTTGTATGTGATGTATATACACTCGCATTCTTATAAAAGATAATAAAAATTATAATAAAAACCAAATCGTTAAAATGTATATACAAAAATGAATATTTCATGTTTTTTTTTTTTTGGTTTAGTTTATATAATATGTATTTGTAGTTATTGCACACAAAATTTTGTTTTTGATTTAAGTATCTGTACGCAATATGCCATTAATTATTTTTTATACTTTGATTAAATAACGTTATATACATTTCTATATATTACTAAAATTCTCTCACGTTCTTAAATGTGGTAATAATATTTTTTTTTTAATTCATTTTCTCAATTAATTATTATATAGATGCACAACGTGTTCAAGATACATTAGAGGGTGGTGTTGAAAAATTAGAAAATGCTGTGGAAAATCTTAATCTTCGTTTGGCCCGTCTACTGGCCGAATATTCTGCAAGTCAAGCGAAATTAAAACAAAGATTAGCTAAATTGGAATCAAAGTAAGTAAAATTTCACTTTTAAGTTTTTCATAAATTTTCATTTATCGATTTGTTTTATTCTGCATATATTATATTATTATTTTTTTTTTAAATTGAAAATGAAAATTTGTAAAATTTTAAGTTTATAATAAGATTTTTTTCGAATATAAATAGTTTTTTTTATTATTATTTTCATATCATATATATCGTTTTCAATCTATTCCAATATTTAAATAAATAAATTAATAAAATTATTTACAAAAAAATTAATTAGTTAAATAATTTATCAAATTCGGTAAAATCAGTAATATATAATAATCATAACAAAATGTAAAATAACTACAATATTTGTATATAAATAATAAGGAGCAAAATAATATTTTATTATATATAGAAAATAAATCTTTATTTGAAATAATTTATCAATTTGTTTCTTGTGTCAACGGCAAAAATAAAAAAAAAAGAAGAAGAAAAAATAAATAAATATAAAGAAAAAAAAAGTGCGATGATAAATGTTTTCAAAAGGTAAATTATTACTTTTTCCGATATAATAAGCAATGATATATCTCGCATCAAATCGTACATACATATATATACATAGTGTTATAATAATGCGTATTATTGCGGAATGTTATTTATTTATATACATGTGTAAATGTAGGTCTATATATAAAACGATGTATCTCTGTGCCGTGATAATGGTATATAAAACGATGTATCTCTGTGGTATATAATATTTTTTATCTGATAATGTTTATATTTTTAGCATTTTGAATACCAAAAAAACATTCTGAACTTTATATATCTATCTATATATATATATTTGAAGAAAAAGTTTTGATAAGAAAAAAATATATATATTTATTTATTTATTTATATAAGGTATTTCATCACCTCGACTTATACCATACATATAAAAAATATATATTTATTTATAGACATTTTTATACAAATTGGTTGTACAAATTACCGATATATATATATTTTTATTTATTTATGATATAAGATAAAATAGAATATATCTTTGTAAAATAAATATATGTATTTCTTTTATACCTCGATTTAAACAAACCCAAAATATGTTATAAATATATTTATGTGTTAATATAATTTATATCTGTATATATAGAAAAAAAAGTTTTGTATCTAATATAGAGATTTTCTTTTAAGATTTGACACCAATTTTCCGGGCATTTTTTTCGTTGTAGATCAATAGGTCCATTAAACTTTTAACATAACATTTTTCTTGTTTCATTTTTTTTTTAAATTAATGCGTCTATGAAAAATAGACTATGATTTGTATATGGGAAAACAGAGAAACTTTGTTTATTTTAATATTATAAAACATTTTGGTATCCCCATTTTGATGAATCAAATATATTACTTTAACCACCTCTAACCTATAATAAAAAAAAACATTAAAAATATTGCTTATAAGGAACTTTTCTAATTTATCTTTGTTTATAATCTTAAAATTTTCTTTAAAACAAATAATTTTATTATAGTTTTATTGATCATAAACTATTTTAATAACACTTGCAAAATTCCCATATCTATAATTGCACATTTTTATTTAATGCAATAACTTCCAAAAAAAAAAAAAATTTCTTTTATGTCATTTTATTTTTAAATCCATCCATAGACAAATAACTCCTTTTCATTTATATATACGAAATATTATATAAGAAAATACACATTTATATGTTTCTAATATATTATATGAAAATATTCATTAAATTCAATTATGTGTCTTTATATACCACATATATGTTTTTAAAAGACATGTTTTAAGTTTATACGTGTATAGATAGATAATACTTGCGAAAATCCATAATTATATAATCTTTTTATGTATATATACAAAGGAATAAAGGATATACTATGTATGGATATATTAAAATGAGAATTGAAATAATGCTTTTAAAAATTTGCAGTATAAAAATTTAAAATATTTTTTTTTACTATAAAACATGAAAGAAAAAAAAATGTGGCGACTGTTGTACAATTCCATTAAACGAGGGGTTTAATTTTTTTTTTCAATAGTTTTTATTTCAAATTTTCGTAATCAGACAAAATGAATTTAAATATTTCTTTGCAACATATTTAAGTTTTATAATATTTTATCTAATTTTCACATTTCAAATGTACAGCAAAAACATTTCAAAACCCCAAAATGTGTATATATACTCGTAAACCCACAGAGTTGTTTTAGTCTTTTACATAATACTGCATTTGTGTTTTTGCAGTATATATAGTTATACCAAAAAAAAAAAATGTACATTAAAATTATTTTTCGATCAATACATGAAATTATGTTGTATACAAGATAAATCTGTGTTTATATCTTATTATTTTATCCATATTTATATAATATACAGAATATTGACCGCGTCTATCGATAATATATTTTTGTTCAAATATGGTGAAAATTTCTATATATACAATATTGCAAAATTATATCTGATAAATTTGTGAAACTTTTTTCTTTATATATTTATACTTATAATAGTGTGATATTATTATTATTATATACATTTTATTGTAAGGACATTTTAAGTGCAAAAAGAGTATTATATATACATGTTTTCACCATTTTATTTTATTTCATTTCATATAATTATTGTTTTTGTCATATACAGTAAAATATATATTTAATTAAAAAACCTAAACGGTTATCTATATACGATAAATATATATTTATTTAATTTTGGTTACAGCTCAACACTTCCAAATAATAATAATAATAATCATAATAATAGTAATGGTAATAATAATAATAATTTTAACAATAATAATAATAATAATAATAATAATTTTAACAATAATAATAATAACAGTAATGATATCAATAATTTTAATAATAATTCAAATACGAATACTGCCAACACAAATAGAAATTCAATTAAAAAATTATCAGCAACAGCATCAAGTTCATCAACGCGTACCCAACGGTTATATTCAATACAAACAAGACGTAGACGACCAAAATCATCAGATGTTACCGAATTAAATTATAAACAAAATACATTATGAAGAAAATGATACTGATGATAATACATTATAAAAATGGTGTTATAATGTTGTTTTGTTATATTTATATATCTATATACTATATAGAGAGATAACATTAAACGTATACACATAACGAAGAAGATTATATGACGTGTTAAGCATCCAAATGACATTTTTTTTATATATTGTGTATGTATATCTGAAATGTGTACAGAGATTCTATATATATTTATATATAGATCAAAGTGTATCTTTATTTAATAAATATATCGGTTCTATCGTTCTATATATTGTATCATGTGTTGAGATTTGTTCCGTATCTTATACACATAAAAGATATATTACATATGTTTCTTATATATGTACGCCTATATATGCGTATATAAACATTATAAGAAAACGATAAAGTTTATATTCATGTGAATATTTCACATATATACTGCATGATAATGAAAAAAAAAACGAAATTCTAGAAAGAATTTCCTTCAATTGTGTATTGTGTGCATATACGTTACGAATTTAATAAGTATAAGACATATATATATATTGGATTTATATTCTGGATCAAGCAAGGATAAAAATGCACAGTGCAAACTAAAATGATAAAATAGAAATGTATTGTATATATATCATATATATAAAAGATGAAATGATAGTAAAGAAAAGGAAAAGGATGTATATGTGTTGTTTTATTAAACGCATATATATCTTCGGAGGATAAAATGAACAAATAATGTATGGTTTTTATCAAATTCTATATATATTATTATGTGCCTCGAATAAATCATATATATATATATATTTATAATAAATTAATATATATATAAAAAAAATAGAAATTAGATATCGCCGAGCGATTGTAATATAATATATTACATATTCAATTTTTTTTTGTTTTATTTTATTTATATACAACATATAAATGATATAAAACCAAAAAAAATAAAAAGTATTTATTTTTCTATATTTTGTCAATTATCATTTTTATTTCAATAATAAATATATATATATATAAAATTATATTCAATAATATTTATATATATAAAATTATAAAATATAAATAGAAGATAAATATTAAAATAAAATAAAATGAATGCCAATTTATATATAAATACATTTTATTAAATATAAAATGTTTCATTTCAATTATAATAAAATAAATATTAATTTATATAAATGGGAATGTATTTTTGATGGTATAGAGATTTATTGAAATATCAATACATATTTTATGTTTTATTTTTTTGATTTATTGAATGGTATGCTAATGTATATATAAAGAAATGTAATATTACACATATATATATTTTTCCTATTTCTATAAAACAAATTTATTTTATACATTTTATTAAATAAATAAATAAAATGTTTGGAAAATATATGTAAATATATTTTTACTGGTCGAATGTTAAACAATAAAACACTGTGAGAATAATTTTTTAAAACAAATTTTATAAAATAATTATTTGTCATAGTTAAATTTATGCGGATTCATTTTTATTTTAATTTATTCAATTGTTCGTGCGCGTAAAAAATTAATATAGACATTCATTTGCAGAATAATTTTAATATATAATAAATTTAAATAAAATTGATAAGAATAACATATTTTAATAAAATTCATATGAAAATAATATAACAAAACAAATTTTTATATAAAATATATTATACGTTTTACGTTTGGTTTTTTAAAGATTTCTACGGGAAAGTTATGATATGAATCGAAATTTTATGAAGTTGTTAATTCAATTTATTCGAATACATTAGACGAAATTGGTATAGCATGGACGAAATGGGGAAATTGTTAGTCATATTACAAAAATTATAGAGTATTCTGAAAGAAACATGCATAATTAACTAATATATTAGGTTGTCGAAAAAGTATTGATAATTTTTATAAATAGATGTCATTATAATTGAATATTTCAAGTAGTACTAATCTGATTAGGTAACACTAACATATGTACGAAAGATGACATTTCGTAGATAAAAAAAAAAAAGAAAAAAATTAAATTTGTTTAGTCATTTAAAAGTTGTAGTGCATTAAAGATGAGCGAAATTAGTGAAAAAATTCGATACATTATACAATTTTGTTATGAAAAATGTGAAAATGCAACGCAGGCACATGAACAAATTTGTGCAGTTTACGGTGAAGGAACTTTATCAAAATTTAACAGCCTATAGATGGTTTGCTCGATTTCGTTCCGGTAATTTTGATGTCAAAGATGCACCTCGTTCTGGTCGACCAATCACTGAAAAAGTCGATGAAATCATATCAAAAATTGAAGAAAATCGACACGTAATCAGTCATGATATCGCTAAAGAACTAAACATCCATCACCAAACAGTTTTAAACCATTTAACAAAGGCTGGATACAAGAAAAAGCTGGGTACCACGATGTTTGGGTACCACATGAATTAACACAAAACAATTTAATGAACCGAATTTCCATTTGCGAAACGCTGTTTAAAAGGAACGAAATCGAGCCATTTTTAAAGCGAATGATTACAGGTGATGAAAAATGGATCACATACGATAATAATGTACGAAAAAGATCTGGGTCCAAGAAGGGTGAAGCTCCTAAAACAGTAGCAAAACCTGGATTAACACCAAGAAAGGTAATGCTGTCTGTTTGGTGGGATTGGAAAGGAATCGTTCATTATGAATTACTAGCACCCGGTCAAACCATTGATTCCGATCTCTATTGTCAACAATTAAGAAGATTGAAGCACGAGATTAAAAAAAAACGTCCAGAATTAATCAATCGAAAGGGTGTTGTGTTCCATCATGACAACGCCAGACCACACACATCTTTGATGACTCGGCAGAAACTGAGAGAGTTTGGCTGGGAAGTTTTAATGCATCCGGTCTCTGCAGAACCCCCCTAATGGTTTAAAATTAAATTCCGCAGAGGACTGCAAAATGCACTTGGATCAGTTTTTTGCCCAGAAAACACAGAAGTTCTAGAGTGATGGGATAATGTTTTTACCAGAAAAATGGCAAGGGGTCATCGATCAAAACGGCGCATATTTGGTTTAATAAAGTTCATTTGAAATATATAAAAAAATTCGTTTGAATTTTGTAAAAAAAATTATCAATACTTTTTAGACAACCTAATATAAAAAGAATTTAGTTGTTAATGCAGCTAAGTTTTCAGGAAAATCAATAATTTTCTAATTTTATAATTACATTCCTGAGTTTTCTTCACATTATATGAAAATTCAATCAATTTCTAATATTTCATAACAGAAAATTTTATAATCGTCGAAAATTTGGTAAAACTAATGAAGTTCATTCTTCCGGAACATTTAGTTCGCAGACGCCCGCATTTTTTCTCCATAAATTAGATAATTAGGCATTTGACTTTCGGAATATCCTATACTTTTATTAATATGGAGAAAACATTTTCAGCTTCGCCCCTAATAAAAATGTATAATTATAAAAATGGTGTAGGTATGAAAGAATGAACGAAAAAAAAAATAATCTTAGGATTTTCTTTATGAATTCTCTAAAGCCAACAGAAACAGAAAAACAAAACGGTATTTTTCCGTTGCAGTTCAATATAAGAATGCACGCAAAACATATACAAACTATATAACTGTTGGTGTTAAAAATGAACATTTTCAGTTGTTAAATGTTATCCACTATTTAAATTTTTATATTTACAAAACATTCTAAAATAAATATATAAATAAATTATAAATTATGGCTTCTTAAAAGCATAATTTATGAATTTTTATCCATATACAAAACCATATATTAGTTTTTCAACATCAAAAATATAATAAAAAATCGTTTTAAAAAAAAATAATTTTACATATATAATGTTAAATATATTTTTATATTATTAAAACATTTTAAAATAAAAATGTTTATTAAAAACATTTAATATATATATAGTGAAATTTAAAAATATGTTACAATAAAAATGAATTCAGTAATAATATATATACATATAGTGAGCGATGACTATATATATAAATAGAAAAACATAGATGAATTCATTACATTATGTACAAATATGTACACATACATTTTCATCAGGGGCGAAACTGAAACTCTTTTGCCATATTATTACCATAATAATAGGTTATTCCGAAAAGCACATAAAAATAATATTTTAATTAAACTATTTATTGATATTTTAATTATCTTTCTATCAAAAACCAAATTGAGCGCGCAGCTGATAAAATTTTACGGACCATCGAATTTTCCGAATTTTCTATTTTTTGGATTTTAAGGCCTTTGTTTGTTTTTCAATTTCCATTTTCCTAGAATAATTTTAATTCGGTGCTAAAGGTTATTTTTTATAAATAGTCTACCCTTTTGCAAATATTTCTAACAATTTTCCAGTTTCGTCAATGATTTTCATTGTGTTTTCCATTCCAAAAGATTGTATATAGTACTGATAGTATACAAATGTTTGCATACAGTCGAGACAATGTTTATTATCTGTTGTACATCATCTCATATTTAATAAAATGATTCTTTGTTTATATAAATTTTGTATAAACATATATTAAATTATGTATAACATTTGATATCTAACAAATGACTGACATATTGAAAATAACATATGTGTATTTTTTGCTTTCCAAACAATGAACCTCTCTAATATACAGAAATACAAGGAATGTTATTCAGTTCACACAGGTTTAACTAACTATATCTATAAAATATGTATATTTTGGAAAAGGTAAATTTCAAAGAATGTTTATCTTTATTATAGTTTTTTTTGTATTTTGAATGAATTTAAAATTTTTATGCGAGAGGATGCATAGAAAAATGTATAAAAGAAAAAAATCAAAACGAAATATTATAAATTATATAAAAGACATATATGCATAAATAAATTAAGACATTTGAACGTTTATTGAATTTGATTGTTTAAATATTGTGATAATAATTGTATTAAAAATAAATAAATTAAAATGTAACATCGTCGGAGTGTGTGTGAATGTTTAAAAAAATATTTGTATAATTTATTTTTAATGAAAATTAAATAACACTATATGTATTTATCTTTTTAATGAATCATTATTAAAAATCCATATAAAAGTAATATATTTCTAATAATTCTAATAGAGATAAACTGATTCTTAAAAAAAATATTTCAATAATCATTTGGAATAAGCATACATATTGACTACACACATATACGAATTCAAATGATTAAATAAAATAAAAATAATAAGGTTTTCTTTTATTCCTATAATAACTACCTCATGTTGCTTTTTGGTTTGGCTAAATACAAATTTATGTATGCGGTTTTTAAGGTATATATTAAATAAAATAATTTCAATATATATAATAATGAAAGAACAATAAGGAAAAATGAATGTGAAATTTCTATTTAAATTTAATTTTTATTTTTTTATTCATAAAATATATGTGATGTCAAATTGGAAAGGATTAAAAAAAAACATTTTATTCATTAAAGCTTTTCATTTTAGAATTTATATTTATACAGAAACAAAACAAACAAAACAGAATAATAACTATTTTTAAATGTGTCATTTTAAATGTTGTATAATTTCAATTGTAATTTTAAACAATTATATATTTTAAATCTACGTGTATACAATAAAAATAAAAACAAGGATATTAAAAAAAAATAATCTGCGAACACAAAAACGTTGGTTATATATATACTATATATAATATCTGTCAAATGAATATAAAATCAATGATAAAATATATATATAGATAGATAATATATATATAGATAGATATTTATATATATATATATATAAAACAATGAGAAAATTATAAATATTATAGCTTTTAATAAATCTATTATTTATCGACACATAAACAATGATATATATACAATAAAAATATATAGCATGTGGATAAAATAAACAAAACGAGGAAAAATTAAATTTTAAATTATGAAAATTATCACAATGAAGTGAGCATTTTTGGCTTTAAATGATTATTATAAAGAATTTAAAAAAAAAATAGATAATATTTTTTATCATAAAACATATATAATTTAGGTTAAAAATTTCTATAAATGTATAACACTCACACATATAAAATTGTTATATAAACTATATGTTTAAATATAAAATTAAAAATAAATCAATAATACGAAAAATTGTGAAATTTATAAAATTATATTCGTAATAAACCAATTAAATTTAATTATATATAAGAAATGCATGATAATTATGATAAGGATATTTATATAGTCTAGTGTTAACTATACTATATAAAATAATAAAATAATACAAATTACACATCAAACTCATCAGAAACACATAAAATGATTCTTTATTAAGATAAACTATACTATAGATATATATATATATATATATATATATATATATATTTTAACAATAATATATTTTGTAATAAAAAAAAATGTTAAAATATAATATAATTATTTTATTATTATATATAAATTATGATGATTTTTCTTTCTTATTAAAATAGTTAATTTTTATTTTAGGTGAATTATAAAATTCGATGTCCAGTGTTTAACATATTAAAAAAATATAAAATCAAGAAATCATTTTCATGTCCATACATTGCACATAATTCATATTCACATCATCATCTTCATCCTGCACAAAAATATAAAGAAGAAATCTCACAATATGTCACAAGATCACAAAATCACAAGATAACAAAACATCAAATTCCATTGAAACGATTTTTAAATCAAAAAAGAAAAAGAAGACGCACAAAGGTAAATATTTAATTAATGTTTAAATTTTAATTTTTTTAAACCAAAAATGTATCATTAAGCTTTTATTTGAATACTCAAAGTGCCCATGACAACTTAGTGAAATGTTTTCATGCAGTGTTATTAGATGTAAAGTAGAATCTCTTTAAAATTAATCTGAATTTTTTTGTTAGTGTTATTGCCCAAAAATTTAATTTATGCAAGATCATTCAAAACCATAATAGAGTTCATTATAGGTTTTCATAATAAGTAGAGATTGATTTTTTTTCGGTACTTTAAAACATCGAATCACTGCAGTTATGCTTTATAAACTTTATTTTTTCATTAAATTTTATATATCAATGAACTCTATGTACGCATAAATCGTATGAGGTATATAACATATGAAAACGTTAATCTTGGTAGGGTATTTTATATATATTTATAAATAACCTCCACCCACATAAAATATTTCTGGTCTACGAGTCAATATCACATATAACAAACCCATTATCATATACATTTTCTTCTCATATATGAATGTTTACATACATATATATACAAGTTTTTCAATTTATTATGTCCTTACACTTTCTATATATAAATTCATTGTAATACATAAATAACATATAATATAATATTTATTTTCTATATATAAGAAAAACCTTCATATACCACCTGTATATATAAATGTTGTATTTGTATGTAAATATATTTTGGGAAAAAGTGATAATATAATCTTAATATCATCACGTTCAATGAAATGTATTTAAGGGTTGATTGTTTATTATTTACCTGTAACCAAATCAGATAAAAATCATATATACGAATATGTATAGGTAAATAATTTATTTAATACATTCCTTTTTCCTTTTTGCGTATAATCCAAATTTTGTATATTCACATGACTTTTTATATAAAGTACGTAAATGATATCTCAGATTGACCAATTACCTTTTAAATCTATATATACACAATCAACAATACATATAATTTAGAATATTTGTTTAATATATATCATCACACTCGAGCATATATAAATAAGTATTTTATTAATTAATTAGTAAATGGGATATGAGATAAAAATAATTTTATATCGACTTATTATTTAAAAAAAAAATGAATCTATACCTTTATTACCTTTTTATTATATACATGACGATTTTTCAATTATATACTGATGATAATTATGAAAAAAAAAACCATAATGATAATTAATTAACTAATTTGTGTGGGTTCAATTTCATTTTATCGTGCTAGTACATTAATTTTCCTATGTGAATATAACCGAAGATAATTTTAAGGATAAAGTTTATAAATATATTTTCAATTATTCTTTTTTTTTCTACCTCTTTAACGTTTGTTGACAAACACACGGCAAGAACCGTTATATAAAAAAAGTATATGTTTATAAAATTATTTTTCCATAAATTGAATTAAAATTTATTTGCATATATATGATTTTAATTTAATACTTATATATGTAAAGATAAATTGCATATCTTGTGAACTATATATAACAATATATAGGGAAACAGCGTAATGTAATTGAGGAAATTGGTTGATGATTGTATATTATTATTATTATTATTATCAGTGTAAAAAAACGTTTTTTTTGTTGTATAGTTTATATAACACATTATTTATATGCAGTAATATATACCTTATAAATAATATAAGATTTTTTTATTCTTATATATACTACAAACATTTTTCAATTTCACCGCTTACAAAGGAGGAAATACTTTTTATATGTATATATTACATCCTGAACGGTATATTTCCATATATATAAATAAGTTACGTATAGTATACCACAAACCAGATTTATACAAGGACGTTATACATATTTAATTCACATATAGCTATATTTATATATATATATATATATATCCCACATAAACAAATATTTTGTATATGCATATATATGATATACAAGGAAAAATATGTAATCACAGTAGAATATGTATTCCCCATATAGCGCATCAGTAATTTTTTTTTCTTTTAAAGCAAGGAAAAACAAATTTACCTCAACGTACATTCTTACATATATACATAAATATCGTATATATATACATACAGTTATAGCTTAATGGTAATATCACCGCGTGAATATGTTGTTTATAATATAATTGTTGTGATTCTTATCCAAAGGATCTGATAAGAGTTTAGTTGATTATATGCATTCGATGTTCCTTTTGTTGTTTTGTTGTTGATGATGTTATTTTTAGATATGTTTTTATTTTATTTACTGTTCGTTATTTAGTGCCCGGAAAACCTCGTAATTCTATTGCCATGAGGCCGTGGCAAAATCACGTATTTAGGTGATGAAGCTATATATATGCGATACATTTAAGTGTTTTTGGGTGGGCGAAACTATATTAAAACATGTGTATTAATTTATGAAATTTTGAAAATAATATCGATCATATGAGATAAAATAAACTTAAACTGAAAATCAGAGAAGAAAAAAAAACTTCATGTGATTTCAAACAATTGCCCAAGTTGCACTTTAAGTGGATGTGTAATTAGATAAGAACAAATATTTAATTTAATTGATTAATAGTCGTAAGTGGATGGAAATACTATCCTTGGGTTCCAAAGTTTTGATGTTCTTATCGTGAGCATAACAAAGTGTATTGGGTTTTCTGTTATTGTTAGAAAATGTTATTGATGAAAATTAAAAAGAGGGTGGGTGATTTTAGTATAGCCCTGAGATATCCGTTATAGTAAATTAATTCATCATTTATATATAAGATAATGTAGATGATAAAATGTATATAAAAAATTTCTTATCGTTGGACGTTGGTCATATATATACGTTTTATATACTTTATATAATTCGTATCTTGGTTGTGTTAAATCCTCTTAAGGATTTTTTCATAAAAGTAAAAATATGCCAATATAAATATATATCTAACAATAAGTAGTATAATTTAAATTCCTCATTTTATATTCCATTGTATTCCTTTTATAAATCTTTACTAAAAAATGATTTATTTCCTTAAAAATGTTTCAAATATATAATGATTGAAAAATTAAAAATTGTATAACCTATCTATACCACAGAATTCTTATTTTTATCATTTTTTTTTTTGACATATTTTAACTGATGTAAAACAAAAAAAAAACTTTATTATTTTATTTTGTTAAAAAAAACCAAAGGTATAAAGGATTTTTAGGAAAAATTTTCCATATTACCGTATATTATTACTAATATATGTATATATGAATCTGATAACAAAGAAAAATGAAGTATTTGTGAAGAAAAATTTGATGGTAAATGATGTTCTATATATCAAAAAAAAAAAAAAAATATATATACAATTACAATTTTTTTTCTGTATTAAAAAAAAACACCACATAATACATATTTGTTTTTGCTTTTCTTTTTTCATTGTCAATGCGAAATACTTAAGAATTTTTCTATATATATCAAAAAAAAAAAAATAAATAAAATATAAATGGTATTATTTTTTTTCTAGTTTCAGGGTAAATTCCTGGGATTTCAGATAATGTCATTTTTTATTGACTATATGTGTATATATACCGCATATATAAAAATATTTATATATTTTATAACATAAAATATATACTTATATAAAATATATCTTTTCCATAGAGAATTTATTATATATATGTTATATACATTTATTTTATAATATAATTTATATTATGTATATATATTTAGTGACTCTGAGGTGTAGTTGATAAAATCGTCAATAAAATAATACTTACAAAAATATTGTGGGTCGTGTATTTGAATCCTATACTGAAGACATAAAATATCTTTTTTGTATTTTACTGGGTATTTTCGAATATGAATTTTCACACAGAGTTTCCATATTTTTCCTTTCCATTTGGTCGTACTAATTATACCGACATCGTAAAATACAATAACTAATTATAAAACCAACAACAGACAACGACTGTTGCCGGACACTAAAACCAATCGTCGGTTGAATGCCAAAATTATATTGTATATCTATTTGGGTTTTACGATTTGTTTTGTATATGTATATATTACTTTGAAAAATATTTTTTAAAGACAGTTTTTTTTGCGTTTGTGGTATATTATATACAAATTATATATTAAAAGAAAAATACAACATTATATGTATTATATTTTTAAAATCACTTTATGGTTTTAATTCTTAAATATAATTTGATATGAATTTTTTTTTGTGTAATTGGTTATGGTGAAATTATATACATTTGCACAATATCCTTAAGGATATACGAATGAAGCGTATATATATGTTTATTATATTATTGTTCTTTTAATGTTTCTTTTCCCATCGCATTCATATATCAATGTGTTTTAGTAATATATATTGTTTAATTAAATTCATTTGCGATTTTTTTTATCATATCTAACTTAATACATTGAATGGATTTATATATATTTAAAATAAAAAGGCCATATAATTAATATTAAATATTAAAGATTTATTTTTAATCACGAAATTGTCTATATATATAAATGCATAACATGTATGTAAATCTTAATACTACATAAAGAAAATAAATAATTATTATTTTCACCTACACAAGATTTTGCTTTTGTATATGAATATAACAAGGGGTTTATTGCATTTTACCATTAATTCGTTTTGAGGAATGCTTTTAAATCTTAAATATATATGGACGATCTTGACTATACATTAAAGATTCGATATATTGAACCTTATATTTAATTTACAATGTTGATTTTTATATACAAAACGAAAAAAAGCGAAAAATATATATTTAAAATTATACCAAAGAAATGTTAAATTATAAGGAAGAAATTTTAATTATAATATTCCCTTATGGCTTAAATTGTTATTTTCTTTTATATATATAGATATTTATATATTAATTATGAATATTACTTTTACTCTATGATAAATTGTATGTAAATGTTAAAAATATATACCTTTTGATACATTTGGTTCACAAAACCAATACGAAAAATATGTTTTGCATATACACAATGAAAATGAAAATTTCTGATTGTGTTGTGACTATATGTATGAGTCTTTGAGTAAATGATATCCATAGAATATAATTCATGTATATATACTTAAATAAGATGTTAAATGTATCTGTAAATCAACAAACACTAGAACAATATATATGTTTATATACATCTTCATAAAATTCAATTAATTTTATTATGCACATTCAAATGAGTAAATATATACAAAATGAATATAAACATATATATATATATATAATATATAGATATTTACATATGAATATAGATATATTCCTTAAACGTGACTAAAGGATTATAATAGAAAGATTAGATTTGTATTCATAATATATATAGAATAGAACCTTTAAAACATTGAATTGTATATAACGATATTTAGAAATATACACCAATATAAATGTTGTGTAACGGATGTGGGAAAATAGCAAAAGAATGTTAAAAATGATACAATTTGCTATTTTCCCATACAGTTCACATGAATTTCTACTATAATTAAAATTTGTTGGGATATTCTCATGAATATCGCAATATATGCATTTTTAGCGTATGTGCATATATTATGTTACTTTATTAAATTATTAAATAATTTAATACATTATTAAATAAAAAATATTAAAATATAGAATAGATATGAAAATCAGCATTTTTATATGATAGAATAGATATCAAAATCAGCATAAATATATGTTTTGCGATATGCATGCATATTTGCTTTAAATGCATATTTTATATTCGTATTTTTTTTAAGTATTAATAAATAAAAAATGACTATTATTTTGATTTTAGAAAAATTAATTAACAGCACAGTAATGAATTATAAGCGAAAGGATTAACTTGTGTCAGCCCCTACCCTGCAAAGCGGCAAGTTAATCTTTGAGCTTCAAAAATATATAGTATTTAAGAAAGTGAAAATTGTATTTTATATGTTCGGAGTTAATAAAGTTTTTGTTTAAATTAAAATTGGAATAAATGTTAGTTTTTCAAATCATAAATATTGTTTCAATCACCTATCCCAACTATCCTAACCAATCTAAACCAAAACAAATATACGAACTTACAACAATTTTCTATGATGCTCAAAGCCGTCACTATACATATAAGATATTCCGTTGCGAACAGGCCTATAGTCAAGGGGCACCGAAAGCTAGGAGATATTTTATATAACTTTAATTATATAAAATGTATATGTTATAACCTTCCGGCCGAGCATTTAAAAATACATGAATTTGTAAGAGATATTAAATTAAAACACAATGTTATCAATCCGTTTAACAGAAAAATTATGATCCTTATCTATACTATAATTAAATTAACTAATGTCAAACGCCTTATCAATTTGTACAAATATCAATTAACTTTTAGTTCCTGTCTTTTATTATTTGGGCAAGGAGCATAGATGTGCTAAAACGGTCCTGATGATGATACAATATATATACCGACGTCGTATATCCCATTGTAATTATTTTACGGCTTAATCATAGTTCAGTATAATATAAAAATATCTATATAAATATATATATTTAATATATACACTCGCTGATTTATGAAAAATAAATGATTTTAAAGGTATATATTTAAAGAATAAATTTTCTTTATTGAAAATTTTAATATATATGAATATTTTTTTATGCAAGTAAAAATACATTATGAAATTTTGTATTTTCCATCAAATCAAAAATATCGTTAATCTAATCATTAATTCATTCCATAAAGACTTTTAATAAATAATAATGTCTACAATAGCAATATAATAAAACAAAGAAATGATGAGTTATATGTTGAATATATTCATAATTGAATGAAATTTTTAAAGTAATATGAAAAATATGAAATATAAAAAAATATGATGATTTTTTGTATAATATCTGAATGATTTTCGATAGATGTATGATTATCATAAATGTAATAAAAAAAATTCTAGTATAGTCATTTTTGCAATGAATTCAACCATTTAATATGATGACCAAAAAATATCTATTTATCTATTAAAATTTTCAATATTTATAAATAATAACCATTGTTATTTCAACCATTTTGAATGGAATTATGTATTTTTTAACTGATTTAAATACACGGTTAGATTTTGCTAATTTTTATTGGGGGAAATTGCTAACTACTTTAGTTATCGTAATTTTACTGAAACAATGTAAAAGAAATTTTCATATAGAATTAATTATCACTTAATTAACACAAACAGAAAAAATATATTCAACGAAAGGATGAAAAAAATGTAAATAACAATGCTATATAAGAACTTTATCTTTGTCTTTACACATCACTTGCAATATAAAATGTTAATTAATTATATCTAACTATGTATATAACAAAATATATAAAACAAATCTTAATGACATTTTTTTTGTTTCTTAAAAACATACCTTAAAATAGAAAAACTCTGCTGAACTAGTTTTTCTAAATGATTTATTTAAAAAAAATAAATCCTTATCTTTGTAATAAATATTTTTGGTTTTTATTCGCTGGAACAAGAAAAATTATTATAATATTTTATCAATATACAATATAAATTTTTCTTTTTTTAAGAAAAAAAAATATTCACATAATGATTTGAAAATAAATATAAATTTTATGTCTATCACTGAATATTTATACCTTTAGGCATTTATTTGTTTCTTCAAAACTTTTTTATTTTTCCATCTTATGATTTTCATATTTTTTTTTTTATAAATAAATTTATTTGTATTCATTTTCTATTTTTATTTATATTGAAATTTTTTTTAATGTTGGCAAATTTCTTTTTATTTTTCGCCCATTTCTATAAAATTTGACAATTTCGCATTTCAAATGTGTATAAAAAAATAATATATATACCTTGAATTTAAAATTGTTTCCGTTTGTTTTTATCAAAAAAAAAAAAAAAGTAAATGAAATATATATTTTTTTGTTTTGGAAAATTTTCGATCGCCTTTATTTTATTTATATATACATATAATAAAAAGATACAAAATATATATCCATTTCTATTTGTGTTAAAAAAACCTATATATTTAAAAAGATGTACCTAAATCAAATTCCAGTATACCTTCGTATCACCATTAAAATAATTGAACGGGTTATATATATATATAGAAATGAAACTAATTTCCATAAAAATTGAATAAAAATAAATATATTATCTTCTATATAGAAATTTATATTAGAATTATATAGGTTTTATATTTTATATATATTCAATTATCCTTTTTGAATAAATACTATACAATATTATTCAGAATAGTTTTACAAAATACATAAATGGTGAATTTTAGAAAATCTAAATCTAAATTTAACTATTATCGATTATTTGTATATATTTAGTTATTAATTAAATTGTTTTGTATTTACAAAGGATATTTATTTATTTTTTTATTTTAAAAAATCATATTGCAATCTGAAATAAATAAATATTTATATAAAATAGGTTTTCCTTTTATATATTATAGTGAAAATTTTTTATTTAAAGTACAATAAAGCTTTAAATTCTGTGTACTAAACTTGAATAAAACATCGATTTTTCAATAACTAATTTCTATTTTTGTTTGTGGAATTTAAGTTTAAGCTTGCGTGTGAAAAATTCGTATAAAAGAAAATTTAGTTTTTCCAATAATTTTCAATTAGCTTTTCCAGATTATATAAAAATGAACATTTTCAAAGTGAATGGAAATTATTTGTTATAATAAAAGCTTTTTCAACATTTTATTATTGAAAATTCATACCATATGATAGTGTAGAATATTTATAGAGCATTTTCTTTTCATTTTCTTCGTTCAGTTTAGATTTTTTTTGTATTTCATTTATAAGATATATATAGTTTTATATGATAAGAAGAAAACTATTAAATTTTTAAAATTTTGAAAAGAAGTTATCAAAAAATATCCATCTTTGATATTATCTTAAATAATTCTTTGAATATACCCCTGGAACCTTAAAATTTCTCATCATCCTATCCAATACTAGAAAAGGAATAACTGAAAAAGAATATGAATTGAAATACAAAAAATCCAATATAAATTTATATTATTTTATTTATTATATAAATATATTAGTTTCATATAATATATATATATATATATTTGTGATTAATATATATGTATATATAATTAAAATAACATCGACAAAATTAAAATTAAGAATTAGCATCAATTTTAATGAATTACAAAAAAAAAACAAAAGATTAAAATTGTACCACTTAAAATTATTATAAAATTTTTAATATTCGAGTTTTGAAAATTTTCATTTTATTTTGTTTTCTTAAATATTTTTTTCTCTTTGTTTTTATTTTTTTTTTCATTTTAAGGAATAAATAATAATCGATAAATATATAACATGAATGAAATATGGACGAAAAAAAAAATTAAGAATTTATTCATTTTCAATTAAATTTGTTTATAAATTATATGTATTGTATATTGTTTTCTGATTTTTTGTTTTATTTCTTTAAATAATAAATAAAAGAAAATTATAGAATATACAAAAATCGTATCAATTATATTATATGTATATAAATAAAAATTATAAGGCATTACAAAAATAAAATAATATAATAATTATTTGTTAAATATTAATTATTAATAGCGAAAAATTTTCTTTTGTTTTTTTTTTTTAATTTTAGATATAAATTGAAAATTAAAAGATATTTTTTTATAATTTAAAATGATTATTAGATTAATGATTTTATTAAAAAATATTATCAAATTTTTATTCAATTATCATAATTTTCTTATTTTGTTTCATATTCATAATTAAGTTTTTAATGTTTTTTTATTTTTTATTTAATTTTTCACTTTGATTAATGATTTTTTTTTTGTATTAAATAATAATCTCTCATTAATAATATTACATTATAACACATGGCATAGCACAACATAAGGGTAAACATACAGGAACCATAGCTCCACCTGATTTACTTGAACTTTTTGATTTACTTCCCGATTCGTATTCGTATTCACCACGTCCTTTTGCATAGCCACCCTAAATTTAAAGACAAATTAAAAAGTCCTCAGTTAATTAAAAGAATTAATAAATCAATGAGAGAATACAATAAGAAAATAATAATATACCTGAGCTCTCCATGCAGCTGCACTTTGTTCATTTTTAGCAAATAGTTCATGTCCGGGAGGATAATAAACTGGTGGACCGGCAATATTTTTAGTTGTCGGTTTCGGATCAACAATGGCAACCGATTTATTTGTTGTTAATGCTGTATTAACTTCTTTTCTTGGTGTATACGGTTCATCATGGATTGGTCTACCATTCTGTATAAATAATGATACAATTAATAAAATAAACAATATCATTTTTAAGTATTAACTATTTGATTTCATGAGCACATTCCAAATTCAAAATAAATAAATAAAAATCAAACAAAACTTACATCATCAAAATTGGCCAATAGGTCATCTAATCGTTTCGGTGGATAACCATCAACTTGGGTTATTTCAACGCCATCGGTTGGGAATGGTGCGGCCAGCAATGGTTGATTTTCTGGCGGTGGTGCACCATGAGTATTACGTGTTGTTGTATGCGTTGAATATTTTGTATATGATGATGTCATTGGATTTGGATCATGTGGATAACCAGAATGGGGTGGCGGTGCTAGTGCATTTGATGGTGGATAATTTTCATTTGGATACGGTGATTGTCGACCACCTCCTGGTGGACCATACATTGTATTTGTCGTATTTGTTGTTTCACGTTTATACATGTATGTTTGTTTTGGGGCCGGTTGACCCGGTTGCTGTGGTGGATGTCGTATATTTGTATCAAATGGCGGTGGATGATGTACATTTGTATTTGTATTTGTAATATCCTGTTTGTAAATAACAGTTGTATTTTCAATTGGTGGACTTGTTGTTATATGTGATGGTGGTCCATGTGGACGTCCATCATATGGTGGATATACATTTGTTGTTGTTTCACTAGCATCTTTTTTATACATGTATGTTTTATTGGTTATCGGTTCATGATGCGTTGGCATCGGTGATGACCGTACCGGACCATGACCATTCGATGGATAACCATCTGTTTTATTAATTGTATTATATGTTTCATTTTTATAAATAATAGTTTTATTACCACCGGGTAATGTATTATTATTATTATTATTGATATGTGGTGGTATATCGTGCTCGGGTTGTTGATAACCATTTTCGGATGTATTTAATGTATTATAAAATTCATTTTTATATGTAAATGTTTTATTTGTCGGTATTTGTGGTTGAGGTTCACCAGGAATTTCGTATGTAAATGTTTTAATCTAAATTATACGGCAAATGGTAAATATAAGAATTGCAATAAATAAAATTTTCCGGTATTCTGAGTACCAACATTTAAGGAATAAATGTTGGGACAAATATATGAAGTTTCCAAGCAAAACTTACCGTTGTGGTTACTTTAGTTCCGGGTCCCGGTAAAATATCATTTGATAATGGGACACCTTTTAATTCAGCTGGTAAATGTGATGTATCAACTTCAACAATGTCTTGATATGGCACAATTTGTTGATCATTAGTTTTTGAATAGTTATATGATCGTTGTTGTTTTGATGTTGATGACAATGTATTATCAATTGATAATGATGGATCTGAATCATACGTGACATCACGTAAAATTTGTGATTCAATATTTTTTTGATATGATGGACTTTTTTGATTTTGACGTGATTGTCTATTGGTTGTTGTTGATGATGATGATGTTATTGTTGATTGATTATTTAATGATGGCTCATCAAATAGTAATTCACGATTTACATATGATTTTCCACCACCACCGCCAGCTGTATTCGATGTAGTCGAATAAGTTTTAACTGTTTTTGTGATGGTTGAACCGCCGGATGGTTCACTATACAATGGATATTTTACTTATGAATATACGTTTTTATTTTTAAAAAAAGGTTTGATTTGTAAAAGTAAAGTTCACCAGACAGACATTTTATCATATTGTGGATTGTGGAGTTATTTTGATATGGAAACAACTAATGTTTAGGGATTAATTGCCCTAAAACATTAGTTGTTTCCATATTAAATAACTATACCTTTAATTTGTACTTCAAAATACATTATAAATCAAAATCAAAATACATTATAAATCATTATAGAAATATAGTTAAAGCATTTTGCTACTATTTTAAATGGGTTTTTAATATATACATATTTAATAAAATATTACTCATGGTTTTTTTATATTAAATATATAATATCTTATATTACATTTAATAATTCATTGAAGTTGCAAGTATTTTAACACACATCTACTAAAATTGTGGTATTTCCTTTAATGGTGATGTCAAAATAAAATAATTATATAATTTGTTTTAAATGTATTTATACATAAATTTCTGCGAATATAGATTAGGTGATGCGTGGTATATAATAAATAATAAAATATATATTATATGGTTTTTTATATCGTATTATGATAATAACTGTACGAAAATATATCTAATAATATATTGTATTAATAATAATGTTTTCTTTATAAATATCTTTTGCAATTCTGGATGCTGTTCTGTTGATTTCAGAATAATACATATTGCATGCGGCTTTAAGATTGAAAATATTATATTGTTATTTTAATTTTACTTGAAAGTTAATTTTGTGTGTTTTTTTTAATATTTAAATATTTAAGCGTATAATATATTATGAATGTATATATGTTTGCGTTACGATGAGTAGAGAATATAATGACCTCTATATATAATTCCGTTGATGATTTACATATATAGTTGAAGATAGATATAGAAATAAAAATATATATAATTAAAATACACTTAATAATAAACAAACAAAACGTAATTCTCCTCGCACATTTAATTCTTGATATAAAAATACACATACGATATTACAATATGTATCATATCTTATTTATTATATATATACAGCCACGAAATGAATAAAAATACACAATCTGTTTAACCCGTATATGCGTTTATTTGCTTATTTTTTGGATGGCTTATTAAATAGGTATTTTAATTGGAAAAGTTCATTGGAAAATATGTAAATAATTAGTTGCTAAAAGGAATTGTTGACATTTTATTTACCCTGACGCTTCGATATTGTGCTACACTATATTTCTATAGGGTTAAACGACATTTTCCAAATACATATACATTTATATTTTTATAGTGGAAAAATAATTATAAATATATGAAGCAAACAAAAAAACACAAATCACAAATACATAAATATATAACTTACAGCAATCCTGAATCGATGCCAACATTGGAGAAATTACTATGATCTATAATGAAGAACAAAAACAAAATACAGAAAAAAAGTGAATATAATAAAATAAAATTTTCTATTAATATATCAATTAAATGATTTTAATTGTTAAAATCGAATGTATATTATATGCTTCTGATTAAATTTGGCAAATTTTAATTCAAAATAAAGAATATATAATAATATTGTACAATTTGTAATAATTCGAATATATTCATATATGAAAATGATTTCATACACATTATGATGAATAATTTTATAATTATAGAAAATATTACAATCATTTACAAGTATTTATATTTGCATAATTAAATTGTTTGTATATAAATATATAAAATAAAAAAAATGTACCTCGATCACGAGAAGAATCACGTTCATGTTTTAAATCTAATAACAATGAGTCAAGCTGATTAATATTTGTTTTGGCATCAAGTTGTGGTGGCGATAGTGGCCGTTGTACATCACCGCTGTTGCTCGTCGTTTTATATTCATAATGAGAAGTTTTAAGAATTTTATTACGTTGTCCCTATACATATATATGTTATACAATTAATTAATTTAAATATTATAATAAGTTTTTAACCCATTTAAAAAAATAATAGAAATACTTACACCACTAGGACTAATTGATCGTTCTTTTATTATTGTTGTTGAATTTGTGGGTGATAAATATTCAATGTCCCTAGAATATTGTGTATCCTGTATTGGTGATACACCAGGACGAGCTACACTTGTTTGAAGATCATCTAGTAAATAATCTATTTACATAGATAAATATATATATAAATAATATAATCGTTAAATGAGCCATTTTTTTTATTGTTTGACTCAGAATTAAAAAAAACTATATATATATTTTAATATGGTACATTATTCTATAAAATCGACTTTTCCATACCCAATATATTTTTATATTAATAATCTTACGCGGTTTCTATAATAAATTATTTTATTTTGGAAAATTCTATATAAAAATTCTATAATACTCTCAAAAAAATATTAATTTTTTTTCTATTCAAATTTTGATAATTTTTTAGTATATATACGATATATAAGTATATTATTGGCGCCGTATTCGCAATAAACTTTTGTTGAGTGCTATACTATATTTCAAATGGGTCATGCTTACTCATAGACATTTAATTATGTATAAAAAATACATATGTAAAAACGTAAATTTTGTTAAACGATCTACTTGAATATATTTTTCGTTTATATAATTAATGAATTTTAAGTTGATATAAAATAATTAAGAAAAATTTTCTAATGTTTTGTGTGGGAATTATTAATTTTGAATTAAAATTATGTATAATTTCATTGTTCGTACGAGAGGAAGTAAGTAATTCTATAGTAAAAATCACTCTGAAGAAGAAAAATTGAAATATATGTTATCGATTATATAAATCATAAAACCGAGTTTATAATCTGAAAATTTTTTGTTTAGTTTTTCTATATGCTTTTCCGACTAGTATGATTACGAACAACTGTAGATTTTCTTTTTAGTATTATCTATATATACATTTATTTATATAACTTGTACGATCCTATATATAAATATATCTGCATATTTATATAAGTATATTATTATTGCTATATATCATTTGTGCCTTTATGATCAACTATATTTATATATATTCAGACAGATCAACAAATGTGTTGTTACGAAATGAGACGACGGTGTTTTAAGTTATAACACAACACTTGACTATATATATATCTTGATACGTTACTACACAATGTGATGAAAATTATATAGTAAATAAAAGAAAATTTATTTATATAAATTTAAATGTGACTCATATATACATTGAAATATACATGTCATTAGTTATAAACGGATACATACCTAAGTTGTTATCAAATTCTGAAGATGCATTGTTTGGTGAAAGAGGTCGACTTGGATGCAATGATCGAACAACATTTGATGATGATGATGAAGAATATTCTTCCCGTCGTTCTCTAGTTGTCATTCTATAAAATAAAATTGTACAACATATATATGAATATAAAACAAAAATCTATTTTCAATTTTGACGGAAGATGAGAATTTAAAAAAAAATAAAATAAATCGGATATACGACGGCTAAAAATATGCATTTATATATTGTATTAAATTAATAATTTTAATATGTTATTTAGTTAAAAAAAATTATACATTATAAATAAATTTTTATTCTTATATTGAACAATGTATTTATATAAAATAATTGAATATTATATAGTGTTCAATTATAATATGCCATTGACCCACTTTATTTTACTTTTGTGCGTTTATTTCATTTCAATATGTTTATGGAATTAACAATTTTTTTTTATTTAATATGTAAAATAACAAAAAAATAAAATATATATTTTACGATTATATTGCATATCCATTTTATTCATTTTAATTATAAATGCATAATTCGTAGAAATTTTGCAAATATAAAAATTGTGATAAATATATAATATATATATATAGTATAGTGAGAGTCATATATAAGAGTAATATTTATCTTTTCCGTTTTAAATTATATAGACAGTATAATAAGAATAAAAATGATTAATACAAAAATGAATATTATATATGCATTTTGCATGCTTAATAAATATTACAATATGTCTATAGGGAAAATGTGTTTTAAAATATAATACATTCAAGGTGAAGGTGTTCAATTAATCATAAAGAAAATAATTAACATTATTTTTTTAGCATTCAGTACCGGGGAGTGAAAACAAAGATATCCTGATAGCCCAAAAGATAGGGTATTCTGAACAGTACGTGCAAAAAAAAACAAATTAATTAATGAGTTTTCCGGAAAATTTTGTTGGAAAAATTTTTTTTTATAGTATAATTAATTTGCTTTTAAGTATGTATGTTTCAGAATATCGTATCGTTATGGGACATTTTCTCACGCCCCGCCACTCTAAGAAAATTATTTTGAATATAAGAAAATCGTCAGGAAAAATTCAACTAAAATAAAAGACCTTAATATATTTCCATACTAAAAATATCATGTCAACTAAATATATTGTGTGTTTTATGTATATATAGAGAAAAATAATTAATTCTTTATTTAGCATTTTTATTACATTATAACATTACCTTAACCTTGGAAATATAAATTTTAATATTATATATACATATTTATAGATTGATATATATATATATAAACAATTTATATGTTTATGATATATTCGAATATATGTCTATAATATTCATAAATATATACATTCACCTATATATATATATATATCTTTATAGAGGAAAACATTATACACATATGATGATATACAATACGTCGAAAATATATTATAATTTATTTACAAAAACCATCACAACAAAATCTTATAATGTTATAATATATTACTTGTTTAATTTATTTTTTTTTGTTTTAATTTTTTTTTTATTAATAATAATATAGAAAATATTTTGTTTGATATAAATTGAAAAAAAAAAATAGAGAATTTTCTTAAATTATTTATTAACACAAATAAAACAAAAAAAACACCAAGAAGAAAAAATATGGAAAATATTATTGAATAAAATCACAAAAATTATATTATAGGAATGTTTTCAATACGCACGAGACTCAACACTCGGTTTATTTATCTACAATTCACATACACATGTATATTAGCTTAAATCATATATATATATATATATATATATATATATATATAATATAGATAAATGGATATTGTGCTTTATAGATAATAATATATAGAATATTTTCTCTCAATATATAAAAACGAATATCAAAAGATTTTCCACACTATTTTCCATATATACAAATTTATACTATTGGTCATATCTATTTTTATTTAGGATATACAAAAATGAAAAACCAAAATTTTAACTTTTATAATGTAAACAAAATTTTCATTTATGAATAAACAACAAAAATATAAAATCCACCAACAATATTAAAAATACACACATCCAAATTCATCTATATATAAAATAAATATATATATTTTCCTGAATCATACAAAACCGCACAAATATACGATAACTGAAGATATTTTTAAACACGATATACTTTACTTAATATAAACTATATATATAAATATATTAATAGACATACATCTATATATACAAAAATGTATGTAACTTGTTAATAAATGAAAATCGATTCACAAGTTTTTCATTATTGTGGTATAGATATTATTATTTTTATTTTTATTTCAAATGTTGTTTTCAACTCATCATTTACATTATATTTATATATACAAAATAAACACATTTTTACAGGTTGTTATTTGTCTATAATAAAAAATAAAAGCAAAAAAAATGTATATACATACAGAAATTAATTGTAAAAACAATATATAGATTTTTATACCTTTTATATATGCATTAATAGGTAATTGTTTTTTTCCCTGCGTATTTGTGCCAAAAAATGATTTTAATATAAAAATCTACTATATATAGAAATGTATAAAAAATGTAAAATAAATCATTTCACTAACTATGAGTGAATGTAAATATAGATATATGTATATTTAATGTTGAATTCGATTTGAGTCCGATGATGAGTTCTCATTTTTATTTTTATATATTTTCATTACAATAAATATTTTGTATAGCATTTTAATTTTCATTTTATATACATGTATAATTATTGTAATTGTTGATTGAAACTGAACTGAATAATTAATTGTAAATTGCAATGAACATATTCAAAACATTTATGTTTATATGTATTTTATAATTGATAAATAATAAATGATGTATACCTTTCATATTTATTTAAATATAAATACATTCATAAAATAGGTCATCTGGTTATCATAAATATATCGATAATTTCAAACAAAAAAAACACAATAATTAAAATGATTTTTATATACAAAAATCTTGTATTAAAACATTCTGAATAAAAGTAATCAGAACAATATAAATGGTGAAATATATAAAAGGCAATTGCGTTTATAAAATATTAATTACAATTCATTATTATTATCAAATGATTAAAATATGCATTTCAATATCGTATTTTGTCTAACAATAAATAATAATTAGTCCTGCTTTGTATTTACTCCAATACTGCGCGGTGAGACAGGAAAATATTAAAAAACTAATAAAGATATAGTGAAAGGTATGCAAGAATAAAAATTGAGTTGAATTATGGTACAAATTGAATTTTTCAATTTAAAATCATAATTTTTCTTGAATTTACATTTTCTTTGCATCAATTGAAAACTCTTTTATGATTATTATAGTAAATTTTATTACAATTTTAAAATCGATTAATTTTTTCAAATTATCAATAGTGGAAAGTGTGGAAAATCCCAAATGACAATTTTCCGAACAATTTTCTTCTATAAAAATTCTAAAAATTAATTCAATTTTGAAATGATCGAAAGAAAATAAAAACGTAAGAAAATCTACGTGGAAGTAATTTTAAAATTTGAAATGTTTTTTGGATTGTTTATTGTTTGTTCAAAAAAAGCATAAAATCCATATGGATTAATATTTTTTTAAATTTACATCATTCAAGTATATATCATACATAATAAAAAAAAAATCCCATTAAATGTTTATTTATTTTTTTTTTTGTATGATTTATTACATTTTTTTATATATGATCTTATGAAAATAACATTCACAGTATTCTATAAAAGAATATAATATTTTAATGAAAAAAACTATTTCGAAAAATAAATAATATATATTTTAATGATAAATCATCATAATATATAGGTGGTCTAAATTTTAGAAAATAGGTTTTAAAGCTAGAAATGATTATATAATTATACATCATACAGCAATATTTAGAATAGTTGTGATTAATTTGTTTTTGATAATTGATTGAATGTTAATGAATAATTAATTCAAGAATGTGTTAATTGAAATCAAATTGAACAAATTGAATTAAAGAGCAATTTTTATTGACAAAAATAACCAAAAAATTATTTTTTCACGTATGAATTAAACAATTAATATAATGATCATATTAAAATAATTTATTTCCTCTACATCATATTAAACAATTATCTATGGTAATAATACTTACTATAAAATATGTTTTATTTTTATATAAGACATATTCATAAATTATTTATTTATATAAATATTACTTAAGTGAACATATACAAAAAAAGTAAATAATAAATTACTTGAAATTTTCTCCTCGTTATCTCAACGCGTATATAGATTTTTTAATTCATATATACTAATAATAATAATAATAAAATAATTGCATTACCAATTTAATCATAGAAAAATAACAACATCACATCATATAATTAAATTATATGCATAGTTAATATTTTATAATTTTTCTATATACGTTTTTTTTCTAAAGATGCATTATAAATTTCATGTGGTATGTATTTAATATATGTGAACTCTCTATATCACATTATATATAGTTTTATTTGGTGGCAATATTTGTATTTATTTTTTTTTTATTCCATATGGTCTGAAATGTGATCACATGCTTTTAACCGCATAATATCCAATATATATATATATATAAATTGGTATGTGCATAAGTATATATATACGAGATGAAATAAACGCATAATTTAAATGCATATCCATTTTTTTTTTACTCGAATTTGAATTTTTTTTTATTTTTTTTTTTGCTTTAATTATGTGTAAAATAACATGAAGTACTTGAACATATAATACACATTAATATATACGTTAGATATACATATATGTATTATATTAGAGGTTTGTATATATGGTATATATAATAACTATCATTAAATAAATGATGTGTTATTTTAAATGCCGGTCTCATTCTATCTGGTAATTTTTTATTTTTTTACTTGTTTGAATAAATAAATAGCGTATATATTTACGTACACCATACCATATGTATTATTGAATGTACTGATTTAAAAAAAATGAAGTATAATAGTGAATTCTCATTGCCAGTAACAATTTGAATAGAGTTTATATTCCGATTGACAACATTTTTCTTTCCACCAACATATTAAGGAAATTTCAATTCTATCCAAACGGTGTTCATTTTGAACATATAGTTGTACTGAACGAATGTAAAGTGAATGGATAGGAAAAAAAAATTGCTGAAGTTTAAACTGAGTTCAAAATAGTTCACGTTAACCTTGTTGGTGGAAATGGGCATAAATTAATATATAGTGTAACAGTTCCATACACCGTATTGGTGTTATTCATTTTGTATATACAAAATATAATGTTGTCGTTGGTTTATTTTAATTTGGAGATATAGATCCATAAATATACATTAAAAATTTAATAGTTTATTTCTATTAATAAACTATATATAGGTATAAAATATACGAAACTTTGTATAGAAAAAAGTATATTTAGTAGCAGGTTCTAGCCTGTTATTCAATTTATATAGACGGAATACTACAGATAAATTACAATTAATTCAACTTATACAAACTGAAATTAAAATACATATATTTATGATATATATATATAAATGTTATAAAAATTTGCGTGAATATTTTGAATTTTCATACATAAATGGAGATTTTTCTGTTTTACAAAATTACCGAACAGAAAATTTAATTTTAGAATTTAATACAAGCACTAAATAACTTGCCTTGTACTGTATATAAATTTAAATTTAACTATATTAAAGACACATACGGTGATGATGAAAATATGATAGTGTATACTGTATATAGTATATATAAACACAAAGATATTAAGTAAATAAAATACAAATGTATATATACAAATAACAAAACACCTTAAACTTCTATGAATTTTAATTTTTTTTTTATTTTGTATACAAGTGTAATAATCTTTGAAAAATGTTCTCAGAAATATGTTTATTATATATTATTATACAAGTTGATCCGTAACTATATGTGTGTATGTATATATAAAAATAATAATCATAATAAAAATAACAATTTAATGATATTTATATATTTTTTTATATTTTTTACATATGCATATACAGAAATGATATAATAATAAATATATATGAATGGTGCGTGGTCCCTGGTCGTATTTCATTTATATACATATATCTATATATGTTCAAATGTACTATATATGTACAAATAAGCATAAAATATGTAGAATATTATAAAAACAAAAAAATACCTTATCTAAAAATTATTATAAAATATTATTTTATTTATTATTAAAATGCGTTGGTGTTTAAAAACTTATATATATTCATATTATTATTTTTTTTATTCAAAGTGTTATTTAAAAGTAAATGTGTTATTTTTTATATGCATTTTTATATACCAAGAATAAAATTTATATTAATTCACTCAAATATTTTAATAATAACGCAGAATATATAAATGGCCTTTATATAATAAATAATTATATGGTAATACAACTGCGTTTTTTTTTATTTTGTATTTCTTTTTTTTTTTTTCAATATTATATTTACATATAATTATATTATAGTATATGTAATAAAATAAAATATAAACAAGCATTTTTTGCTATATTTGTAAAGAAATCATTTTTGAGATTTTAAAGAACACGCATTTATATACTTTTTTTATATAGACAAAATACCAAATATGGAATTTATTTAATCGCGTGTAACAGTTCAAAGGAAATTTCCCATAAAAGAAAATTACCTGTTACATTTAAACTGTATAACAATTCAACTATTTAAATTATAGAAAATTATCTACTTATTATTCGAATAATTAATATAATTATTATTATCATCAACAATTTTATTGAGAATTCTAAAATAATTAAACAAAATTTTTTTGGGTTTAAACTTCATTATATCGATTTAACGAGGTTATAGGATTATAAAATATAATGACATCTTAGTCAGTTATTATTTGTTTGTAATGTTTTTCTCGATTAAGTTTAATATATAATATTGTTTACAGGTATTGAAAATTATCCAAAACCGAATGAAACATTTTAGGCAATAATTGAAATAACATTTTTTATTTAAAAATACATTTCTATTACTATATTTATAGCACCATCCATATATACTATTTAAAAATAGATAAATAATTATGTATATTTATATTTATATGTGTTTATACAAAATAAATTTATTACATTTATAATTGAATGCATTCCCTGTTTGTTATAAATGTTTTTTT
The DNA here is from genome assembly GCA_958336335.1 of Dilophus febrilis. Taxonomy (NCBI): domain Eukaryota; kingdom Metazoa; phylum Arthropoda; class Insecta; order Diptera; family Bibionidae; genus Dilophus; species Dilophus febrilis. Next base: position 28,515,811 of record OY284469.1, on the reverse strand, counting down.
TGTATATATATAAATTTAATGACTGTAAATGCAGCATCATCATATATAAACAAAAAATGCATTAAAAATTAACAGCATATATATATGTATAAGGAAAATAATTATCATTTTTATTACAAAAATGATGTCATCATTAAAAATATAAGAAAATAAAAACATAAATTTTAAATTCCATATATAAATTATATGAGATTTTAAATGAAAATATAAATATATTATTTATATGGAAATGGAACAATCTAAAAATATTTTGATTACATATATGTTATTTTTAATTGTATATATATTGTCTATTAAAATTACTGTCAGGGTGTTGAAAAATGTGTCCTTATAATCTTATAATTCAAACAATATAGATAGGATATTTTAAACGAAAGAGCAAATTATATGCACATAGTTTTATTTCGATTTCGAAATGCAAATATAATTTTTGTTTTTATTTCTATAATACATAAAATAAAAGAGATATATATTGAATAAATACTGCATTGATCATCGTTTTTGACTCATATTTGATTTTTATCGCGGTTTTATATATAAATATAATCAATATACTATAGTCACTATATAACGAGGAAAATCCTAAAAGTTTTAAAGAACCCTTAAGAATTCCAAATTTTCTTAATTTATCATGTATTAATTCTGTATATTTTACAGTAAAGTATCATCAATTGGAATTGATTTTTCTACCTACTTATAATTTAATTATTTGCGTATTTATTGAAATCATGTTTTAAACAAATTTCATGTAATATAATACTTGAATTTTTTTTTATATAAAAACTATTTATAGGTTTTGTTGATTAGCTTTGACTTATATATTATATATATACAACTTTGTGTAATTTTTTATTATAGATGTTCTATAATTTATCAAATTTAATATACGCATATAATAAAACGTAAATTAATTAATTGAAATTGGATATTCTATATGTTATGCAACATAGAATAAGGTATATAATAATAAAACAATTTTATTATATCACAAAACAAAATAAAAGAAATGTTTTTATGATATATATATATATATACATAAAATGTTAAAATATATATATATGTATTGCTTTTGAATTAATTTCAGTTTTAGAATTGATTTCGTTAATGTTATTATATAAATAGTTATTTTTTGTATCAATAATAACATTTAATAAAATGTAAATTCAAAGAATTCTATATGTAAATATATATCAAATGGTATATAAATGATCATATAACCGTCGTCTCGTATCTTATTATAATTTTATTAAATTTCTTGATTATATATAGACAAAATAAAAACAACTATTGAATAGACACGAAAACTTCCTACACAGAAATAATTGAATAATATAGTCATCGTTTTAAATATATATATAGATATATTCGTATATAAGAATAGAGTAGAATTGATATATACTTATTAGGTTATTCAAATTTAATCTATGAATTATATACTATACGTATCGAATAACCAAAAATCATATAAATATCAATTATATTCATTCCTTTATACGTGTAAAAATTGATATACATTTCGCATTTTCTATATACATAATAACGATATTTTATATATTTCTTAAATTGGTTTATTTTGAAAAAATAAAACAAATATTGTAATTTAATATTCATAAATGAATTACTACATATATATTATAGTATATTTTGTATTTAAAAATATAAATGGTATGCCTGTGCATTTTTTATATATGTATCTATCTTACATAAACGCACTCTCTCGCATAAAATGAATTAAGAATATATTGTTTATTTACAAGTATAATTACAAGATATATTTTATTTATATAGGTTTATTTGTGTGGTTTAAAAATTGTATATTTATTCTTTCGTAAAAATTATATATGTATATATGTTTTTATTTTTTTGCTATTATAATTGTATATTCATTTGTAATTGAAACTATAAAAAAATTATACAAATAAAAATAAAAAAGAAGTTGAAATTACATTCAAATCATTTTTACTTATTATATAATTAAATGCATATATTTTTAAATGCATATCAAATATTTATATTACATTTGTTGCATTTTTTTTGGTTAATGTAAATGTAACACATATAAATTTTTTTTTCTTTTTCAATACCCAGAGATACAAATAAAAAATTGTTGGAATTGCTTATATTTTGTATTTAAAAAGTTAATGGATTATTTCTTCATTTTTTTTGTATTTAAATACACTAATGTAGATGCGTTAACACTTGATTTATATATTTATTTGAAAATTTTTCGGCTTTTTTTTTATTATGAATAAATACCATCAGTGATGATATAATTTCAATGAATATCTTTCTGATTGATGATGTATTTCATTCCCATATGAATAAAATATAAATTTTCTCTGTTATAATTTATTTATTCATTTTATTCTTAACTTGGATTGAAGCAGAGGTCTTTTCCAGACAAAATTTTTTTTGTAAAGTCAAGAGTGAGCTTCTGTGCTGAATAAAATAAAAATAACCGAACAAAATTGAAATGAATGTATAAATTTATAATTCACGATTTAAGATAAAAAAAATAACCCCAGGATAATTGAAATATTCATATTTTTAATCTCTTTAGAAATAAAAAATAAAATATATAAAATAATTCGTGCGTGATATTCATTACCTTATATTTAAAATAAAGACATACATTAACTTATTTGTTAATTAAATTATTTATATATATTTAGATACTTATATTCTTGTTTTTTTTTGTATCAATTATAAATAACAAACAATTGAATATTTTATATATATGGGCATAACATGATATCAAGTTTGTAAGTCATTTTACGTGCAAACAAAATTCATATGGTACGTGTTCAATTGAAATGTGATTTCCTCTACATGTACACACAAAAAATAATATAATAGATTTTACAAAAAAACAAATTATTGATGAATAATTTACAAACATTTATTTAACTGATTGAACTCATATTATAATGAGATTCATTATAAAAATGAATATAGGCATAGAAAAACATATATGAATATAAATTATACTAATCACAAACCAATCTTTTGGCACTTGCATTTTTATAATGAATTAATTTAATTTTCTTTAATAAGGCAGAGAAAAAAAACGTTGATGTAATCCAAAGAAAATATAGAATTCAATGTTATTGTTGTTCCAAAAATTAATAGAATTTAAGAGACCATTCATTTAAAATTATATAATATTTTTAACGAATACATTGCCAAATAAAATATTTAAATATTTTTATTATTTGTTTTTAATATCAACGATCAATATGTATTGTATATTTATGTTAAGTATAAGTATTGACATAATAATGAACAGGTATATTATTTTTTCTATATAAAAACTTAACAGCAAAAAATTAACATATATATTCACTATACAATAATTGAATTTCCAAATATGTATATAATAAATATATTTCTAAATAAAAAACTCATATATATAAAGAAAATCTTGTATTATAAAATGCAAAATATAATATTACTTGTTTTTTTTTTTGTTCATTCATTCATTACATTTGTTTTTATAAACATAAAATAAATGTATATTTATATAAATTTAAATTATTGCTAAATATGTAAATATTCAAGTATATTTAGTTTAAAAAAACAATGACTTTCTTTTATATTTGTTTTGTCGAAAACAGAAATGGACGAACGATGAACTCTATATAATAACACATATATGCATTTCAAGTTTTTTTTTTTGATATTATGTATTTTGTGTATAAATAAAAATAATAATAATCAGAATTTATATTTATTATTTGACCAAAATCTCAATGTTTTCTTATATATTATTGAGTATTTTATGTTAAATGTATATATAATCTATTGTAGAGATGATGATTATTGTATTCATATAGGTCAGATAGATCATTTATACAATGGAAAAAACCTTTTATGTATAAAAAAAAAAACTTTGATTCTTGTTATCTAAAATATAATCAAGTTGAAAAAATTCAATAATAACTGAAAAACCTTTTTTAATTCAACATTCAGATTTTATATCCAAAATTCAAAATTTACATATTTATTCCATATAAATATCATGAAATTTTAATTAATTTTAGAATCATATCATTTGCGTTATCATCCAAATCATCAATAGAAAAGAAAAAAATCGAAATCATTTATATTTATACATGACTATAAAAACATTTCAAATAGTTAATTATGAAAAATTAGCGAAAATTCGTCAGTTATTACACTTTTTTCTAACATATGTCTTCACGTAAAAAAAAACTCAACTTTTTTTTTTAATTTGATTTTTTTTTTATTTATTTTGTATTATGTGTGTAGTATAGTATAACAGCAAAAAGCAACAAATTTAATATTATAAACTTGTAGAGTATACATGTAAATGTATATATACAGAAAACGAAAATACAATTTTTTTTTATACACATAGGCATTCAACAGATTTGTATAGCATACAAATCATACCTCGTTATACATATTCATTCGGGTTTAAATATAAATTTATGTGTTTATAGCCGTAGAGTGTGATACACGTTTTGGCAAATGCGATATATCCATCCACCCAGCCCAAAAAACTCTAAGAGAATATATATATCGTAAAATTTGTTTTTTTTTCGGTGTTTTTTTATTTGTGTGCACAAAAAATTTTTGTGTATTATTTTAAAAATAAAAAATCCTCTATATATTTTTTTTTAAATAAAAAAATTATTATAATAAAATATTTTTTGCTTATGCTCCTTTTTTTCGCGATATATATGATATATACCAACACACATCACATGGTATGGGGATTTTTTTTTATTGAATCGACATGTATTTTGAATTTAAAAATATATTCGTCGTTTATTTATGGGTCCGCATATACTCTTAATTATATATATGAACGTCGGTCGTAAATATTTGCCTGTTTGTTTGCATTTTAAAGTCAAATTTAACGTGAATGCATTCATTTTGCAAAATAAAAAAAAAATTGTTTATATATTTTGTTGTGTTAAAATAAAATAAATAAAAACAAAATGGTATAATGATGCTATATATGAAATCTTTGTGCTAAAGAAAATGAAAACCGGTTGATATCATTCACATCTTATATTAATATATATATATATATATAGTTAAATGGTAATGTGGTATAATAATAATCAATTTTCATCTGTATATATATGCACGTATAACTTCGCTATAAATATACAATTAAAACTGATTTTGCAAAGTAAAAGTCACATCTTAAAAATAAAAATTGTATATATTACGTATACGATGAGTAAAATTTAAATATAATAATAAGACAAGATATGAATATTTTTACACCTACTATAAATTTATAATTTACATACATACATATATTACATATTTACATAATGGAATATATTTCTCATAATTTTTTTTATTGAATTATTAACATATTATTGTTATTACAGTATATTTTTTGGAAACATATGTTTCATTTTCATTTGCATTATTTGATTATAGAATAATATTGTTGTTACCGCATATGTTCACTGTTTTTTTCTTATTTCTATTAACAATCCTCACATATATTATAATGAAGATTTACATAAATGTTTAAAATAAATCGACAAAATATCGTTTTATGATTAGATCACATATTATTACACTAAGTATACAATTACTCTATAACGTATTATAATCGTTATATGGTAGATAAAGTATATATTGGAATTTCTTAAGCAAAAAAAAGTAATGGTAATTCTTTTTATATTTTTCGTTTGTTGAAATATAGAAATAATGTCTGAAATATTTTATAAATACTGGATTTTTACTGACATAAAAAAAAATTTAAATGAAGATTTGTTTTGATAAGCAATATAAAATATATCGAGAATTTAACACACATTATAATCTCGCATACATTTGTATATCAATTATACAAATGGAAATATATATTAATATATTGTATAGTTGTACTCGCATTTATATTTAAATGTTTACTTACACATTTTACAAGATGTATTTTTGAAAATTTTCGGATGAAGGTTAAACTATATGTAGATGTAAATTTCTGCTAATCAAATATTAAATAATATTTATATAATTGATGAAAAAAACAAGGTGTGTTTAAAATTGTGTTTGTTAACACATATAATTTACCATATGTCGCCCCATTAATTATATATTCATTTTCAATTATCTTTTTTCGTTATTTCTTCACAGCCGATGATCTATAGCGTATTTAGAGAACCGATTCAAATCATCAGATAAAAAAAAAACAGTTTCAAAGTATTATGAATCAGCCTAAAATTATCTATACATCGAAGGTTCCATTTTAAGAATGAAGTTTGAGTTATATATTACAGTATAGCGGAAATTTTTTTTTCATGTTTTCAGGTAAAATTTTTAAGAAAAGAAACACCTTAACTTGGCTATAAAAATTTCATGTTATTGAGTGAGACCACAAAAAAAACGTTTTAAAATACATCCGTATCGTAAATTAGATTGCAATATTTAAAAAAAAAATCCGTATATTATTTATTATATGGGTGTTTGCGTGTTTTGATTCTCTATATAAAACCTTTATTTTTATTATATACCACGATCATAAGAATTTTCTATGTGGGAATCAAATTAAATCATAAAATTATCTAAATTAGAATATAAATATTTTATATTGTGTAGAACTCATTTTGCGTATATATAAATACAAATATAACGTCATCATATATGCAAATAAACTCAAAAAAAACAACATATACTATATAAACTTGTCAATAAAATAAATCATAATATTTTTGTTTGTATATAGTATATATAATATACTAACTTTAAAATAAAATGAAATTAAAATTATACAAGCAATTTAATTATAAATTAGTCAATTATTATTCTGACATAGAAAGAGAGTCATTTAAATATATTTGTACATATATATTCTAATATAAATAAGTATATATTTTATGTATACAAATTAAACATATACAATTCTATATTAATTATTGTTTGTTTTCCACCAACGATTAAACATATTAATAATTTTTACATATATTATATGTATTATCGTTCTATATATATACATAACATACATATATATATATATATATATAAATTAAAATGGAAATATGCGTTACATTTTCTTCAAGTTCAAATATATAATTGAATATTGAAATACATAATATTATTTAATTTATTTAATTCAAAACATTTTTCTTTACGTTCGTGTAAACATTAAAAAAAATTCTACCATCAAAAATTGTAAGAAATCGCAATTATATTATATTTTTTCTTTTAAAAAAAAATTGCCAAAAATTCACACACAGAGAAATTAGTTTTTCGTTTGTGCGTGCTTAAAACGAACGATACACAAACTATATATAAAATCATATCAAAAACATGATGTATGATTAGTTATTTATAAATATCAAAAAAAAAGCAGTAAATTTTCGCTAGACTTCTATTATTTTTTTGCTGTCGAACGCAAAGAAATGTATAATATCATCAATTTTTGTATGGTATATAAAGATTCATCATATCATCATATATAAATAATAATATATTGGAGTATTATATATATTGACTATGTGTGTATGTCATATATATAGTTAGTGATGAGATGAAGGTTATCTGTTTCTTAATAAAATATTCATTTTTAATGATTAAATCATTATATAGAATTTATTATATATATATATATTTCATTGGTCATATAAGGTATACTTTAAAGTACACCGGTTTATCTTCAAAAATAAAAAAAAATAAAGAAATAAACCACACAAAAGTATAAAAGTTCGTGTTTATAGAAAAAAAAAAGTATGTAATTTTAATGTTTATTACTCAATTTGGCAAAAACCTTCATTTGTTATTGAATAATATTAATTTTATTTTAAATTATTTATGTGAGCGTATACATTTAAATAAAAACAACAAATTTTTCATTTTTAATTTAATTTATATATGTTGATATCTTTTCGTTCATCATCGAATATTACATTCTATAAATAAATATATTCACAAAATAAAATTATGCTTTTATTTATTATATAATTTTTGCACATGATTGAATTATATTTAAAAATAATTTTACTAAAATATTATATTAAGTTATATTACAAAAAACATTTTTTTATCTTTAACTTTTCTAATTAATTAAGGTAATGTGTAAAAAAAAATTAATTTATCAACATATTTTATCGAATAAATAAAAAGTAAAACAGCACTTCTATACTAATATATTTCAACGTCAACTTTTTCCATTATATACCTTTATATCTATTAATAATATTATTTTTTTAATAATAAAAAAAACAACATATAAACTATACACCATATAATACCAACAACAAAGAGATAGAAACATCAAAAAGATAAAATTTAATTAATTAATTCAGTGTGTTATAAAAAAAAAGAAGAAGACAAACTAAAAAAATAAATAGTATAATAAAATGAAATGATATTTTATTTAAAGTTTGATTAAGTATATCTATTCGTGTATACTTAATTTTTTTTTTAAATATAATACTTATGTATGCGCACCTTTACTCTATATAATTTACAGTCGATCACGCCTAATACAAAACGAATTAAGTAAGCACTAAATTTATATATACACTATATTTTATGTATATATATATAATTATATATTTTATTTATATATTTAAAAACACACACAAAATTAAAAAAAAACTTTAAACAAATATAGAAAAATAAAACCAAACTCAAAAAAAAAAAAAATCAACACTCCGCGCGAATGGATGAACCGTCGTACAAAGTTTCTCGAGCAAGACTAAACTCAACTCAAACAAAAAAAAAATAAAAATAAATAATTTAATTAAAGAATATCGTTTTTTTTTTGTTTCCGAACTTATTTATAACAAGATGTAAAAGAATTGAATTTTTTTTTCTTATTTTTTTATATATATAATTCATGTATTCGTAACATATATATATGATTGTATAGAGTATATATTCATGTACAGATGAATTTAAGATGATGGCTGATTTGTTTTTTTTTCACAGAACATTTACAATTGTTTTTGTATAATGCATTCATTCATTTCATATATAATTTAAGTAATAATGTGTATGACTTAATCCCCTCGCACATATACTGCGATTGCAATTGTATTTATAGTAGTACTTACTATATATATATATGCATATGATTGAATATACAATTTCATTTAAACACGGCTTTAACATTTTAATATTCAAATTGTTTAAATAAATATTTAGATTTTACATATTTTTATTTATATATGTTGTACAGATATACATAGAGTCACGGTGAAGTCTATATCGAAGAAATAAAAGAAAAATATTCCTATACGATTAGTCTATTATAGAATTAAGAATTATATTTACTAAATTTATATAATACCAAAAATTTAAAAATTGTATATGCAGAATAAGAATAATTTTTTATATTTACTTTCCATTACAAAAATGTCCTTAAAGTGTAACTTTTTCTTTACGTGAATTTAATTTCATAAATATTATACAATATACATTGAATAAGTCAAACTTATACATGTATTACAAAAAAAACTTATTGTATGAAAAATCTTTACGATCAACGATGACGTGATCCTATAGGTTAAATATGTATGGAGTCTGTATTTCTATACAGATTCAGATTGTATTATTGTGTATTGTATCATACATATAGTACAGGCAAACATTAATATTCACATCATGTGTGTAAGAAATCTATATAATTACTAACTCTGAATCCAATATAAAATCAAACTTTATATATAATATATATAGATTTAATAAACATACAAGTGGACGAATGAATTAAATTAAAATCTTGTTTCTTCGGCTGTATGAAAAAAAATTATTATTTTCCATCTCTTATAAAAACTATATACAATATATACATATATTGAACAACATATAGTTTATATACTCGTACAAAATTAACAAAAAAAAAATACTTTGGATCTTTTTTATTGTATATGAAAGATATTTTGTGTAGGTGTTTATTTAACAAATACATTTGAATACATTTTTATAAATAAATTTATTAAAAATATACATAACATAGGTGTTTATTATAATAGTTGGAATCTATATATATTCAAATATATAAATACATCATACACAGGTCTATATATATTATATTAATAAGTATTTGTTAATAACTTTTCACACGTGCTTTCTATACTTTGACTATCCCTGCATTAAAATATAAAAATAATGAATGCCTTTAAGTATACTTTAAATAATTGCGATAGATTTTTTTATATAATAAATATTTAATTTATTTTTATCTTATACAGTGCATGTAATCTTAATTTTGTTGGTAAAATGTTAAATTTCTTACATTAACTAACTAAATAAATAACTAACGTATACAGTTACACATATGATTTAAATACTAGTTGGGAATATATAACAATGTATCCCAGATACATTGGTATCCCAGCCAATAAGTTAGCGTCGCAGTAATCACTTGCAATAACTTGTTTGATATATAATAACTATAGATATTATGAGTATATTATATATAAAATTATACTTCTAACAATCAGCACAACCCTATATAGACGTGCAGAGTAAAATCTTTAAGTTTAGCTAGTAATTTATATAGTTCTGTAACTATTTATATATATTCATAATTCATATATTCAAAATGCAAACATAATTATATAGCATATCGTTTCAGTGGATAAGCAGATATCATATAATATAATGATTTATCCATTTCCTTTCTTCCTTTATATTTATATTTATTTCTTCCTTTATATTTAATATATTATATATTTAATAAATTATATCATACCATTTCTAATATTATGTATATTCATATATAATCAATTGATACGCTTAAAATTGTCTACTGAATCATACACTCATACAGTATACCTGATATATAAACGAATACAATAAAATGTTATATCATCAAAAATAAATATCATATTTTAGGATATCCTGTTAAAAATAATGTATAATATCTTGAAAAACGAGTAATTATAATAAAAAAAAAGAGAAAACGCTTATTATATTATCATTGGTAAGATATATATAGTTTTTTTTAAAATGATTATCAAGGATTATTACTGCTCCGCATAATATATATTATCTTTATATATTAATAATTACAATTTATACATATATATGATTTCATATTTATAGTTTATGGTGGTGTGAACATTTTTAAGAATATATTTAAAATACAATATGTGTTCCATCGCGATGAATGCACTGCTTTATTTTTTATTTAACATTTTTTTATTTTTTATTTAAAAGGATTTAATAATACATTTAAATAGCAAAACAATGTATGGAATGAATAAAATTCTGATACGAATATATTAACAGATTTTATAGTATACACATATATAACAAAATGTGTTTTTGTCGATTTTTTAAAGAATAATTATTTATGTACAGCTATAATTTGATCCATAACTGTAAATATTTCTTTTTTCTTATATATCATCGCACATATAATATTGCATAAATTACCATCCAAAGCTTTTTACAAACATCGATGCTTTTCATAAGCTTTAATTTCCCTGAAAATTTTCACTTACATATATTTACAAATGAAAATCTGTTTAGTCCTTTATATATGTATAATGCTTTATGTATATATATACCTATAGCGATGACGAAGGATATTAAAATTACTATTGTTATATATAAGTCCTTTTCGTATATTATATACAACGAGTTGCGCACTACACCCACTTGTTTGAGTATTTCCATATACATATATATATTTACAAAGGATCATTTTGCATTCGTTTTTTTTCTCTAATTTAGATTATAAAACACTTTGAATGCGAATTCAGGATGAAATAAAATATATAAAGATTTCTTAAACATATTATTATATTATATTTAATATGTTTTATTTTTTTTATAAAGTATATAAACGTATTACTTTAACTATTCTATACTCGGTCAATGAATTGTTTTTTTATTGAAAAATGGTCCATATCAAGTATTTTCTTTTAATAACTGTATATATAGGCATGTAGACATGTCTAAAGTATTGGCTTGTTTTTATGTAGAAAAATCGCAGGTAAATATTTATATAGTCATTATATGATTATACTATTATATATATACTACATTTGTACTATATATAACATATATAAAAACATATAGAAAGATTTCGATATAGTATTTTGTGATACGGTTTTCCAACCATTTTTTTTTGAATAAACAAATGTATATATATATAAATAAATGCATAACTTAACAGAGATTTTCGCACATAAAAAACGTAACCAGAGAGATAAAGAGTATTTTATACCATTTTCCAGGTGGTTAAAATATTTATTTTTTTTTTGATTTTGTGAGATCCCATTGAGTGAGGAAAATGTTTCCACATTTGTTTGGTATATTAATGTAGTTTATGCATATATAGATATATGCGAATATTTTATGGTGTATAAATGAAAGAAAAACAAAGGTTTTTCAAATATATATAAATTTATATACTTTCCACAGAGAAGATGTTTTCTTCTTTCTTTTAAACGAAATGTATATTGGATTTGTTAGAATATATATTCCTATATATTTTGTTTATGCGATTACAGACGATTGTAGATATTTGCTGGTATACTAGCCGCGTACTTTCTATATATGTATACTAACTAAAACCGATGGTGATATTATTTTTTTGTTTTATATGGGGTTGTACGTACAATACACATACCATATATATACAATATATATAGAATTTCATATAGAATACAAAGAAAATGTATTTCATTTTTTAGTTGAGAGTTTGTCGTTAAACTGTATGGTAATAAAATATTACTTTTTTTATTTTTTTTTATAAATTCAAACAAAATTTTTTTTCCCATTCATTCATAGATGCAAAAAAATTTGTTGTTTTTTGTTCAAATTTATCTTGTGTCGTGTTAGTGAAGATTTTCATTTTGTTGCGTTCTTTGTTTAGTTTTAAAATAAAAAAAAAGAAAAGAATTGTCTTCAGTTCTTTAACATTTAATGTGTGGTAAATAAAAAAAAATAGTGTATAGGTGCATTTATATATATAAATAATTAATTTTTGGATGTTTTGTGTTCTTTTATTATTCTTTTTTATATTTATAAAAAAAGAAATTCTATTGTTTCTCGCACAGGTATATGGACATATCGTCATATATTCACACAGTCGTCATATATTCACACATATATATACACATATTTATATTGAAGGACTTTTCCTTTTTCTTTAAGTTTTATTTTTCTTGAAACGTTGATGCATATAAATTTTAATATATTTATTTGTATATTATACCAGTAAATACATACACCAGCATATATATATTATATCGATCGATATAATAAATAATATATTTATTTATTGTTTTTTTTTTGTATCAATTTTACCTAGATAAAAATATATATAATTTTATGTGAAAAATTCATTAATATAATTTTTTAAATTGTGAAAAATTTCATATATAATATAAATAAATAGTGCAAAACATTTTTATATGCGTGTATAGTAATATATATTTTAACAAAACAAGTATAATAAGGAAAAATTTTAATTTTTTTTAAATTAAATCATTTCAATTGGATATACATTTTGCGTTTGTAATTTATTTTGTGGTATGTTAAATTTATATATATATATATAAATATTATGATTGAATAATTTTTCTTTTTTTTTTTGTAAAATATAATGTTTATTCTCATTATATTTATGGACTTTAATTTAAAATTTTCTAAATAATCTCAGTAATTGTGATCTTTTCTGCTTTCTTGAGCGTGTATACATACATTTACATTGATATAGAATTTTAAGCGACGAAATTTACTATATATATAGAAAATATGAATGACATGATAACGATGCGACGTATTGTTATTGTCGTTGATAAAGATGCGACGACGGGCGATGATGATAAAAAAACATTATTATTTTATCACTTCTTTGTACAACTCTATTATTAAATTTATTAAATTGATATAGTTCACATATATAGAAAATTATTATTAATAATATATATAACGTATATATATAATAATAGAATAAGAGTTGAATGTATTAATGTACATATAAATCTAACAAATTATGTTCATCTTCCTATTTAGATATATATATATATGAAGATAATAATGTATAAGTTAAGAAAAAATTTACAACATTTTCATATCACAAGAACTGCCTTTGTTTGATTCATTCATATATGAAATTTTTATTTTTAATATATGTTATACTGATACTATATGATGGTTTTATTTTTATAAACATTGCATATACATAATTTATAATATGTATAAACTATAAAGATTATTGTTTTGTACATCTATAATACGTATATATATAGATATATATAGAGAACTTTGTGATACACAGGAACAAGTAATTTAAATCACTGTATTTTATTCAATTGAATTGGCAAATTATATTATTTGATTTGTATATATATGAAATTGTATATATTTGTAATGTATCTACATTATAATCTTTTTTTTTTTAGATATACACTGCGTTTCATATTAATATGGTCGCACATATTCCCATTCAAATCTTTCAAATTCAATTTCAGTTGTGCGTCTATACTAATTATTAATCGTTCTACAAATAAAATATTTATTGTTTTTTTTGTAATATCGAATATAGATAATTCAATTGTTTGAATAAATCTATATATGGTTTAATGAACTGTAAAATGTATTGTTTACGATGTGAAAGAAAGAGGGCATTGACATATAGCATAACGATTTGAATTGTATATATAACTTGTTCAACGATAGAATTATTCATTATACTAATTGGTTGATCAGTTAAGTTGTCCTTTAATTATATATGCATATCAAATATAATAATAAATAATACCAAATATAATAATTCTAACAAAAGCATTAACTTCCGCATTAATTTTTTTAATTATTTTAATATACAATAGAATTAAAAAAAATGATACACTATTTTTTTCTAAATGATTCATTTCTTTTTGGCAAAATATGCAATCAAAAAATATAATGCGATCGCGGATTTTTTCGGATGTATGGCCAAACTCAAATGGATCTGCGGTATTTTGAGTATAGGCAACCATATATACTATAAAAATTAAAATTTTTATTGCTAAAATAATTTTTATCATCCTAAAATTTCCCTATACAATTCATTTTCATATAACTTTGAATAATTTTTTTTATATTTTCAATATATATTATTTCAAACTATATACCTTTATAAACTCCCACAGATTATATATACAATTTTTAATTAAATCCCCAATATATTTATAAATATAATGAAAAATTATACTTGCGGATTATACTATATAGGAAAAACCTAGACTATATATACTAGCCATGTGTCGAATAAAGTCTATAACTAAAGTTTCATCAACATGAATAAATTAAAAAAATCAAAACATTTTAAATTGGTATAAGCTATATGAATATTTAAATATTATGAATAAAAATCATATTTATGAGTTAAATGGATTAATGTGTGAATAAGCACATAAAGTCATTGTATCATAAAAGTAAAAAAAAAAACAAAATTAAAAATGTATGTACGTCAAAAAGGTATACAAACAATTTATATAAATTATTTATACATCTAAAATTCTAAATACAATATATATCTTAATATGTATGCGTAGGTACATAAAAAGAAAAATCAAAATATTCGTGATTTCAATCTCATAAAAGAGCCAATCTATCTATTTATTCGTATATTAAATAGTATATATACAATATATATGTATAGATTTTCCTTATGGGAGATACT
The DNA here is from genome assembly GCA_958336335.1 of Dilophus febrilis. Lineage (NCBI taxonomy): Eukaryota > Metazoa > Arthropoda > Insecta > Diptera > Bibionidae > Dilophus > Dilophus febrilis. Next base: position 28,500,192 of record OY284469.1, on the reverse strand, counting down.
AAATTAAAATATAAATAAAATATGATTCACCTTTTATATTCATTCTATCATCCATATTACATTTATATACGTAATTTATTAATGATGATAACAATAATATGTAAAAAAAAAATAAAATATACTATATAATAAATTCAGGATTTTGGGTAATGAATTCAAATTGTATCCCTTTTTTTTATTTTAATATATATATTATACAACCTTCATATATATACGCAGCGAAATATTTCAATCTATATATAAAAACAGTGCGTTTTATAACATATATAAATACGAACCAATGGAACGATGTATTGTATATTTTAGTATAACTCAGGGTTGTGGAGTCTGTCCAATTTTCATACAAACATCGACTCCGACTCCACAGTTTCGAATTAGACAGAATTTTATAATATTTCAAAATGTTGTGACAAATAATTTATAAGTTAATTTACCATATTCCGAGTCTGATTTCACTCAAATATCATCGACACTCAAATATCATATACTCCCAATCCATAACCCTGATATAACCAATATAATACTTAAATTATATAACATATTGTTTTGTGTATTGTACAATATTTACCTGTAATTCGGTTTTTGTTTTTGATGAACATTTCAAATGTATATATGCCATAGTGTTTCAATTCCGTTTTATTTTCAATATATACACAATATCATAATATACATATATTTATATATAGAAAATATTCAATAAAATAAAATTTTTGTATCTTGTTAGGTAAATTTGTATATTATTCTATCTATCTATCTATATAATAAAAAGGTATATAACAGTATATATTGTATATAATATATATTTAACAAATTTATTCTATTGTTTTATATACATAATATACAAATACGCAATACAAAAGCGGATCGATAGTATGACGATGATAAATATATTGTAAAAAAAACGTTTTTTTATTTATATTTAAACGTGTGACATAATGTACTATATTATCATATTATTATGTTATTATATTTCGGTTGTATATTATGTATGTATATATTGTTTAGTAAATTTCCCGCACAGAATTGAATGAAACGATTTTATTTGAACCAATTTAACGATTATCGCGTAAACGTTATGTGCTTGCGGTTAATTAAACTGAAATATATTCGATCATAACATTCACAACATTTTTATAATATCTTTGTTGTTATGATCATTTGATCATTATAAAATCTAAATATCTGTATATATTTTATTGACCTGCTTTCCATATACATATCATCATTATTATTATTTTATCTTTACAATCGATAATGAAAATAAAAAAAATGAATAAACGCATTTCCGAAGGTTTAATGAAAAAAAAAAAACTCAAGTTCATATATAATCACATCCACATGGGTCATTCTAATAATATAAATTATATATAAAATATAATTTCTAAAGTAAACAAATAGATATAGGTTTTTTTTAATGTTAAAAAAAAGGATACTACCGAGCATTTTCCTATGTAAACATTTTTTTTTACATACATAACATAATATACTGTTAACCTACCTGTCTTTGGTGCATATATAAATCTAATAAAGACCAGGATGTTGTTGTATATTTTATGTATTATATGTATATTTATATGATATTTTACATTAAAATTCAAATCCCCCCATGGACCATATATCTATACTGGATACAGGAAAATATACAAAAAAACATGTATTTGTATACTATATAGATATTGTTGTTCTATCTATCTATCTATATATAATAGGTATTACATGTATATGAATATAGAAACTTGGAATGTCAAATAAATTTAAATACACAAATATTTATTTCAACAAATATGTATATAGGAATGTATACTAGTATACATACACCACCCCCGTTTGTGTATTACAAAATAATAACAAAAATTTATTTTGTTCTCTTAATATTTATATATATATACACAGTTCATACACCCTTATTTATATGTATACCTATAGTATAGATATTTTTTTTATCTATATATATGGACTAGATAATCTATTGGTGTGTATATAAATGAATAATAAAAAATCTAAAAGTCTATTTTGATCAAAATTTAGATTACATCGGGGTTGTGTAAGTTGTCTATTATTTATATATATGTTTTGTATATACACTATAATATATTATATAGTAAATGTACGTTAAAATCATATATATATATTTTTGAAAATTATATATATATATATATATATGTATTTCATAAGTGCAATAAATATTTATAAACATGCAATGTATAGATACAAATAAATACAGAATCGATTTAGTTATAAAGTCATTAAACAATTTATGTATATGAATATTGTATATAGATATAGATACATATACATTTATCACAACTATATTCATGAATTCATTCACGAATAAATTAAATGATGTATATATTAACTATGTATACGCACATGAATTTATTTACATGTATATTATAAATATAACAACTAAATAAACCTAAAATATTGTTTCAATCATATACATATGCAAATGTATTTATTATCATTTTGAAATATAGAAATAAAATCATTTAAAAAAAATCATTTTTATGTATTATATATACATCAAAACATAAATAAATTTAACATTCGTTGCAATTGAATTAAAATAGTTTGAATTTTTATGGATCATAAATCGATAATTAAATACGTTTTAATTTAATTGATCAGACCTGAACATCTGCATACAAAATTTCAAGTCAATTGGTTATAGAAACAACAGAACAAAATATCTCTAATTATCCCTTGTATTTGAATGGAAGATGTATGGATTAGTGATAATGCATCTTTTTCAAATGTGTATGACAACACAATATCTGTATCCAATTTACATATTACATATATTGATCCCATGTTTTTTTTTTTTTTAACTTTTTTTTACATATGTATCATTATATATGTGAAATAAAGTTAAAAAAAAAATAAAAGGGAACTCAATTATCCGCAAGATAAAATTTGTTGTTAATTGGATCTATAAAAATATATCCATATAATTTATAAAATATAATATACATATATATCTCTATGCATACATATATATGTATATATAATATATATTTTTGATACTATATTTTTTACTAATATATAAATATACTTAAGATAATTCAACCCAACATATAAATGAATTCGTTATAATCGAAAATTATTGACCATATAATTACCCACCATTTTGCATATAATATTTTGTAGGAATGTATTTTTATATATAAATACAAAAGATTAAGGGATAACCATACATTTTTGATTGTATACAAACTTTTACGCTTTATTCATTTCAATTTTACGCAAAATTTGATAAATACATTTTGTGGGCAGCAAAATATTTTCAATGTAATATACATAGGTTCGAATACATCAATTTTTGGGTTGTAAATATAACCAACGATATATACGATATGGGATTGGTATACCTTTAAAGTAACCCATATTTATATCCCCATAGACAAATACATATTTAGGTGTATAGTCTGTATGGTTAATAAAATATAATACTATATAAATAGAAAGTAAATAAACGGTCAAATTTATTATTTACGTTTATAACTTTCCCTACTTATCTAAATATGTATATATATATATATATATATATATATATACATATATATATATATGCATATAATATTCATAGTGTAGGTCATATATATTTAAATAGAGATATTTAGCCATCCAAAAAAATTTATACATATATATAATATACTCAACTTAATTAATTTCTGTATTATATATTTTACTCATAATAAAATTTACTAAATTATGAAAATTAATTTTGTAAATTTATTCTTTACATTATTGCGTATACATATACAAAATAATGGCATATATATAATATAATGATGGATAAAGAAAATATGGTTGATAATAAAAAAAAATCGTACACCTACTTAATTAAATTTATACCTGTATATATGAGTTGAAAAATTGTATTTAATTATTTGTATGTATTACCGCATATATCTATAATAATGTAATGTAATATATTTATGGATACAGAAATACAAAATCATAAAAACATTTTTTTACGATATAATATTTAACACATACACTATATATAGATAATTAAAATCATTTTTATGTATAATCAATCTTCTTTTATATAAGCATATAGGTATATATGCGTATATATATCATATTGTGCGGATGTCATATCGTAGGTATATCTACCATACATTTATACATACACGGTAGTTTATCAATGTTTGGCCTAATTAAAATCTTATTAATATATTATTCGTATACAAAGTGACATCCTTCTGTATTTAACATCTAACCGTAATGACCACAGTAATAAATTACATATATATATAAAATATAATCTGTGTATCTACCTATTTATATAGAAATATTTGTGAAATCTACGCAAACATTGTGTATTAAACTTCTTCATGTCCTTGCATAAAAAGCAATCTATGTACACACAATGTCACAATTATTAAGGATAGGTATGACAGTTATAAAGGATAAAAACAAAAATATATTAAAAAGCTTTACCATATGATACAAGAAAATATATTAGTTTTATTTGAAAAATAATGCTTTATTAAATATATTTACGCAGTATTACATTATTAAATAAATTATATATCATATGATGATAAATAGAAAATGAAATTCTATAATCATTTGAATATATATGTATTCATATATCCGAATATTATATATATATAGGTATCGGAATTATAGTTATACATTTGGATATCCATGGAAGGAAAAGCGATTATATTTAAAAACCGCATATATATATAACAAAATTATATACATCCATATTTCCATATAAATTTATATAACAAAAGGTATAATAAAGGTATTCAACAATTTATATACCAGTTGATCGTTCATGCACATATTTTTTTTTATAATGGTTTTACATTTTATTCATATACATGATGATATAAAAATATTTTTATCGTTGATGATATATACTTTAAAAATAATTGAAATTTTATAATACATATATCATAATAAATGTAGATAATTTTCCGTTTTAATATAATATATATTTTATTCATATATGTTATGTATAGTTGAATATTATACATAGTTGATATATGGTCAACATTTACAAAATTATAATTCCAATGAAAATACCTGTGAAATACAAAAAATAAACACTTCAGCAAGTATATGAATGGAAAAATGGTAATCGTATTTAAAGTTTTTTTTAAACCTATTCAGTGATATATAATTTAATACATACAATTCCATTTGCTATATAGATATTATCTCTTCTATATTATATATAACATTAAAAATCCGATAATATTCTGTCATTTTTGAAACTATATTTTAATAATTAACCTGAAATGTATTGTATAAAAAAAAACTTTTACAAATTTTTATGACACCTATATTTTCAAACAAGTGTTCTATATATACATACAATTTTGTAAAAAAACTTTTTCTTAAACGTAATATAATGTACTATATATGGTGTGATATGTATAACATAAAATGAATAAATTCATATAGTCATCAATTCATATATAGTTTCCTTATACATTGTTATACAAAATGACAAAAAACAATAAAATAAGTTATTTCCAAAGGTGTAACATTTTATATTGTGTTTTTATATGACAATGAAAATGCTTTGCAACTCTAGTTATTTTGTTATATATAATATAATAAATATAATGCATTCTTTGTATTTTAAATGCGGTCGAAAACTTTCAATTCAAAATCAAAAGAATTTCAAATTATTTTGTTTGTAAAAGATTTTGATAGAAATTATAAAAAATTATATTTTCTTTAACATATCCTTTTTTTTTACTTAACTTTTCTGTTGTGCAATAATACGAAATAAATATACATTTCTTTATTTATAATGAAAATTTTCCAAAATCAAAACGGTTTAAAACCATCTTTATTAATTTATTCAGATGTGTGAGTGGAAAACCTCAATTTAACATCGTAACATATTATATATATACCGATTAAATAAAAAACTGATTATGATACAGTATTAATTTTGATGAAAATATAATAAATTATTTTATATTTTTGTAATTACCTTCACCCAGATCCCAATTTAATGGTATTGCCAATTCTCAACAATTTTTATTTTATTGCTAAATATTTCATTTTAAAAAGTTATACCAAGCGATTTATAATCGCGTTTTATATCAATACTGCAAAAAAAAAACAAAATAAAAATATTATCTAAAAATGTCTCTTAAATATATTGTAAGAATATTATCTTATGTTATTTTTGTTATATCAATGTGGATAATATCAATTTTCCTTACCCATTCAATATTCTTGTATATCTACACACGATAGATATAAATCTATATGTATATATTGCATTATATAAAAGAAATATCAATATTCTGTGTATGTACAACGAATAAAAAAAAAATATCTTTTAATACATGATATGATATGCTTTTCAATCGGTTCCGAATATATATACAATGTATTTCATAGATCTTCTGTATCTATATTTTGATATTCAACATCAGTTTCATATATTTTATGCGTTGTTAAAATAAATATAATTTTTAATATCTAATCAGTTTGAAAAGAATTGTATATTATACAACATTTTATTTAGTTATTTTTATCCATTCACATATATTATATAATGCGACTGTGAGCATTAAATGACATTTTGATGGACGACAAGATAAGCATTAGGAAAATCTTTTATAAGTAAAAATAAAATTATATGAATTTTCGAATAATTGTGTATAATGGTGAACAATTCTTTATTATGAAATGTATATTTATTGATAACAATTTTTTTTTATATTTATTATTATAGTTTAGCTAAATAATTATAAAACGTGCAAAAAATGTCTAAAAATGATTTAAAAATTTAATTAACTTGAAACGTTTTTGATTTCTTATTTCTTAATTGAATTAAGACTGGATATAGGTTATAAATAACCTTTTCTACCACAAAAAAAAACAAACAACATTTTGTCATATCAAAAATATTGCATTATTACTTTTATTAATTTATCTGTCATGTACTATTTGAAAAAGTGCTAAATAATATAATAAGTTATAAATATTAATTATTCAAGAAAAATTTAACATACCACATAAAATTATATAACAATTCCTATGAGTCTAGAAATAAAAGTGTCTCTTTATAATACTTTTTTTATTCATTTGTATTTTTCTTGTTTTTACAACATATAATAAAAATTTCTTTTTTTTTTAATACAATACACGCGAACTCCAATCCAATAGAATGTTTAAGTAAAAATATGAATTTATATTAAATATAAAACGAAATTAATTAATATTAAAAGAAAAGAAAATGAAAATAAACATCATATTTATATCATTTGATTGAAATATGAAATGTTTTTCTTTTTATATAATTCTTTTATGTAATTATTATTTGTAATTTGCTTACAGAATATTTCTAATTAAATAAGGATAAACAATATAGATATACATATAATTTTAATTTTTAATTATATTTTATAAAATTTTGACAATTATATTTTGATAAATTAAATTTCAGTGATATTTTCAATTATTAAAAAAAAAATATAAAATAAATACCAAACAATTGTGCGTATATAAGAAAAATGACAACTAGAATTTCCATTGTAAATCTAAAACAATTACTTTAAAATTATTTTGGGTAAGTAAATAAATAAATACTTTTTTTTTTTTTAATTGTATATTAAAATATGTATATAATAATTTTGAATATTCTTTTGTTTGTATATACGATATATATAATATAACATAATTTTTCAATAAAATAAAATTAATTTTAATATTCTTATATAGGATAAAATTATTTTTATCATTTCTAAAAATATATAATCAATCATGCAAAAGCATCATACAAAAGCTTCGTTTGTATATTCATTTTAAAATTGCAAACTCAAAACGTGTCTTATATATTTTCATATTATAATATGTAAATATATACGAAAATAAATATATTTTTACACTTTTTTTTTGGTTATATACAAAATAGCTTCTTCTTTTCTTTACTTTTTTTTTTTTTGTAATATACAATTTACGTGCTAGAAATTTTCCAATTGTATGAAACACACACAGAAAAAATAAATACATTTGGTTCATTTTATTGTTGTCATATACATACACTATATATATATATATATATATATATATAGATACGATAAGATGATATTATAATCAAATAAACAGAATTCATCTTATTCTGTCTTATTGTATTTTTATTTTTATTTTTTTTTTTCAATAAATAAAATGTGTGTATAAAACTCATAATAATAATTTGTTATAAAAAGGAATATATAGAAAAGTGGGTTTATGTGCTTTCATTATGGTATAAAATACACATCTCTATTACTTATATTATATTGAGTGAGTATGATATGATATACTTAAATTAATGTATTATCTATGTATGATGAACGCATATGTATATATTGAAAGCATATGATGAAATTTGTAAAATCAATATTACCGTCGAACAAGAAAATTCCATTTAAATTGTGGTATATATAAACCTAAAGTGTATATGAATATATTATCAATATTATGTATAGAAGATAAAATATAATGTGTATGAATATTTTTAGATCAATATATTTTATGCATATAATATATATACATAAATGTGATAAAAGACAATTTCACAAGTTCTCAAACCCTATATAATATTTGTTTTATATATATTTAACTAAATTATCATAGACGAATCTTGTATATATTTTTTAAAGATTTAATAATTAATATAATTTTGTTTATTGATTTTCCCTGGAGAAATTAATTGGTAATATCCTGCGTGTATATGATTTATGCTGAAATAAATTGATTTTAGTTTAGTTCAAAAATAATACTTATATATATATATTATAGAGTATTTCATAAAATTAATATCAATTTTTAATCATCAAATAGATTTAATGAAAAATTCAATAATATTTTCTTTACACCTTTTCTAAAATTTTAACTAAAAACACACACTTTTTTTTTTATATATACGCACCTTGTATATATAAAAAGGATTGAGAACTCATAAATTATATTTTATATTTTATATGACATTTAAATTAATTACACCAATATATACTCCGTACCCATACCATATATACTATATGTATATAGTTTATAAATAATTAAAATAATCAATAATATTAATAATAAATGAATTATACTTGTATAGTAAATATGCGCCAATGATATATGTATATGTATGAATATTTATTATTTTAATATTTATACCAATATTAAATTATAGGAATGGGAAATGATGAACATATATACATTAAATGAAACAGTATATAATATACGAATCATTCATATAAACTCCATAACTTTATTGTAAGTGGAAGTGATCCAGATAAATTGTTAGTCTCAACTTAAAAATACTTTATAATATACCCCATCTATAATATATTGTTAAACTTATAGTGATTTGAAAATTGCATTTTAATTTAAAAACTATAATACAATGAATTGCAATACATTTTTTTAATCTACTTATGTTATTATATTGAAATGATAACCTTTTGAAACTATATAAAACATCATTCATATTTAATCTATATAAAAACTAAATCATTATATACTTTTTTTATGAAGGTTTTAAGATTCGCATTCATAAATGTATATATGTTAAAAAAAAATTTGACGCAGATTTTGAATATATTTTCCACATATATATATATATGTTTAATAAACTTTGCCATTCCAAAAATAATGTGATTGCGAACACCTACACACACACATATATATATAATATTAAAATTTACCTTTATATTATAATTTATTACATGAGAAAAAATATAAATATATAAATATTGAATGGAAGAAAAAAAAAATGTTTAGCTTTTACATATATAGGATATATATTCGGTAGTATATCACATTTTTTATTTTATAAATTTTATCACAAAGTTATAGATGATTCGATATATATAATTTATATATCGATTTATAAAATAACATATATATATCCATAAATGATTTTCTCATATATATATATCGATAAATAAGAAAATTGAACATATATTTATGTATACGTATGTTAATAAAAAAAATTCTACGGTAATCTATAATATATACAGTATCCAAGGTATGAATTTGGCGCTGCGGAGACACTTTAACAAATTGTATAATTACTTTTCGTATCTAATGATTAAAATGCGGTATTTATCGGCATTGATCGCCAAACGAATTACGGGATATGGCGTTTGTAATATTTGGATTTCGGCCTTCAGAGTTGGGCGAGAAAGTTTATGCCATGGATGTTAGAGTTTTGGGAGGAAATAAGATTATCCTTCTTTAAAATTAAAATTGATTAAAGAACATTTTAATCATATATATAAGATACCAAACGAAATTATATACACAAAATATCTCCATCATGCAATTCATACCGCAGATACTCTGTCTATATACCATATAGTATAGATACTACACATACATCAAATATATAGAACTATACATACGATTATATTGACTATAAATATATATCCTTGAATATATGTGATACCTCTGATATATCAAATGTATATATGTAGTATATGCTAAAAAATCACCATTACATTTTCTGCGGGTTACCTTGAAACAGAATATTTTATTTATATTTATTTTTAAAATAAAATAATATACTATATATATTTTATATGCATATATGCTTATGAATATGCATGAGAATAAATATTTTTCTTTTCCTATATATATATATATATATTTATATATATAGTTATTTGAATATACATTTACCTATAAAAACATATAGAATGTAAAGAAACACCAATGCATGAATTTGTATTGGCCAGGTATTTTAGGTCAAAATAATATATACTACAAACAATAAAATGGAAAACAGTTTATACTTTTATTATATACCCATATACAAAATTCTAGAAACGCATTTCATTTTGGAATTCTAAATTTATGTAGAGTTATATTGAATGTTAAATTATTGTATCAAAAAAAAAAAAAAAGTTTTTAATATTTTATAAGTTTTCATCAGTTTTCATTCATATATACGTAACTAATATATATTACTATATATAATGTTATGAATATTAATTTTACTATTTTCAATATTTAATTTTTGTGAAATAAAGAGAAAAAAAAATGATGAAATATTTTCAATAAATTTAAACAATTATACATCGTTAATTAAAATTTTATTTAATTGTTTGATAACATAAAAATTGTTTCAAATATAATTTAATTGGTTTTATTTAAATATGTAATATGATTTATATTTTGATATAAAATACTTTTTATTAATATGTAGTTTGTTATAAATTGTATTGTTTTTTTCATTTTATATTTTACGTTCATATGATTGATATACATAAGATATATATTCAATATTTCGATTATAATTTCAAATACTCAAAAACTCAATCAAAATGTCAAAATTGTCTTGAAAAAAAAATATCGTGTGGCTATAATAACCGACGTTTATCGTTTTCTTACAATATAGTCTTTTGTTATTGGTTTCATAATTTTTTTTGTTTTTCACGGTGTCGATAATTAACCATTTGAAAATATTTAATTGCGTGCGTAAAATTCAAATTGGAAATTAACAGAAAAAATGTTTCATTTCCTATATCTCATTTTCCACAGACTCACATATCCTTGACATTTAAAATATATATAAGTTTTGAATGGCTTTCAATCATAATATATGATTCTCATCAATAAAACACGCACACCAACCGCATATACCCAATTATTCTATAAAAAAAGTATATGATCAAATTCATAATAGCATAAATATGATAAACCACAATGTATTATATATATATTTTCTTTTAATGGGAAATATATTGTTGGATATTTATATATAATAGAATCTATTATATTCTTATATTTATAAACTAAAAACCATATGCATTTATAGTTTTTCATATATAAATTGCTTAACATTTAACAGAAGGTTTCGTTATTTTTTTCTTCGCAGGATACACAAATATATATACCGAAACTTATCATATGTATATATATAAATTTTGTTTCGTTATATATACACAAAAAAAAACAATTTTCTTTATAACAATATACATTTTTTCTCTAGACCTTCATTATAAATATATACATTGTATTTTTTATATTGTATATCCATAAATAAAGTTATTTTTTTCTCCTTTTTTACGTGTATATATTTATAGTTAAAATAAAAACCCTTTATTTACATCATTATTATACGGATGCTATTGTTATTATAATCCTAAACAACCATATATATGCATATATATACGATAATGTATTGCTATATAAATGTATTATACATACGCATATACTTAAACAGAATAAAATATACCATGACTATCATCGAATTAATGAAATCGATTTTCATGTTATAGTTATAACAACAAAAAAAAATATCAAATAAATTTATTGCGTAAGAAAATGAATTTAGATTGATGTTTTTGACCAATTTTGTATAATTCTATAACAGGAATTAAGGACATTTATTGTTTTGGTAAAGAACATAACCTCTTAAATTGAAAAGTATAATATTAAAAGGGGTATATATAAAAATTTAATAACATCGTAAAAATTAATCCTTTACCTTAATAAAGGTTCCTTTTCCTTTAATACTACAAATCCACCCTCGAAATTTCCTCGATTTAAAAATTATTATCATATGATTTAAAATGTTCAATCTCCTATTAAAATTGGTATTTTATACAAACATATGTAAAGATTAAGAAAAGCTAAAAGTCGGTATATTGATAATTAAGAGAAGGATTCTAAAACAATCTTTGGGTATATTGGGTATAAAATGATTTTTCTAAAGAATACATAGAAAAATCATTAATCATTTTTTGCTATAGAAAGTGAATTATTCTATTCGTAACCGCGATATAGTATAATTTTACTCATTCATCTATATATATTATATACATATATAAATATATAGAAAAATAATTGTGGTTATTTAAATGAATTGTTTTTTTTATATACACAATTTATATATATAGGAATGCATTTCGTTTTGTTTATCTCATTTTAAAAATGTTCGCTTTGTTTTAACTATATATTCAATTATGCATGTTTGTATATATATACAATAATATAATATTTAATTCATTTTTAATTAAAATAATTTTATATAAACTATTTATATTTTAACATGAAATAAAATTTTTATACATATATTTATGTATAGATCAAAGTATATTTTCTACTATCGTTCTATTATCGCATACAGTATTTGCACATATAAAAAAAAAATAAATTTTTCGCTATACAAGCAACAATCTGGTTTTAGCGTCCAACAACAGCCTTCTGTTGTTAGTTACTTAATTTGTGGATTTTACTGTGTCGGTAATTAGCCGTACGAGCAACGGCAAATCGGAATATACAACTCTGTGTTAAAATTCAGATTCGAAAAATAACCGAAAACCCAAAACATATTTTATGCATTCAGTAGGATTCGAACCCACGACCCCAAAATTTCGTTGGCAATTTCGTTAGGTTGGCATTTTTAACATTTACACCACAGGGTTATATTGGCACATATATATATATATATATATAAAAGTATAAATAATTAACGATTGCGAAAGGGAACAATAATCGTGTAAAACAAACCAATTCCTTATATCTTGTGCTTTTTCTATTTAAATAATTTATTTTATATAAAAGAACAAAAAAATTATATGGTTCATTTTGTTTCCTTTTATTTTAAATAAATAATTTTTTTATCGTATTCATTCCATTTACAAAAAATAAATAAAGCCTTTAGCATTTTAAGAAAAGTTTTACTGTAATTTACTTTTATTTATATCCCTGTATATATATCCCTGTATATATGTAATATATAACATAATATTCTATAGAGCAAATAGATAATAGTTATATATTAAAAAAAAAATACCTTTAAAAGAAAAATGCATATATTTACATATATTTATGTATATCTATCCAAATAGAATATATTAAAGTAACTTTTAAAATATACGTATATATAAAAAAAAAACTCTTTTACATTATATAAAATATGTATTAAACATATATATACACAATATTTATCTGTAGGCTAAATTTAAAATGGATATAACTTCTCTATTCATCATTGTTTTTTTTAATTCCATATAAAACGTGTATATATAGATTTTACTGATGCGATATTATGATGATTTAAAGGAATATTATATATTAGCATGCAAAATATAAATGCGAATTAATCCTAAGACATATTATAAGAAAGATACTATAATTCTATAAAATTTATTAATAATAATGTAAATACCTGAATGGTATAAAAAACATTATTCGGAAAACAGAAACTATACTTTTTCTGAAAATTTTGGTTATTTTATATCTACCCTTTTATATCGTTTTTGCCGAGTATATTTAAACCCGTATTTCAGAAGACAATGATTGGTATATTCATTATATAAATAAAATCAATATGTACTAACCATCCGCACATACTAAAAACAATTAGAACTTAAGACTGCATCGGGAAAGTGTTAAATACATTACAGATTTGCATTCGCTTTTATTTTTATAATCTAAATAATATTTGCATAATAATTATATTTCATTATACAGAAAATACAAAAAATAATAATTCAATTTACTCATACAATTAAATTTTTTTTAATAAAATTTAAACACGTACGTAAATGTAATAAAATATTTGTATATGACCTAGATAATTATAATGTGTGATAGATGCAATAATAAATTTTGTAGTATTTTCAATATATTAAAATGTCTTTTTCTCATATAAACGAAAATATAAACGTGGTAAAAATTAAAATGAATGCATTTAATTTTCAAATTTTTTTTTCTTGTTATTGATTTCACCCCAGATAACAATAACAATAATAATAATAATAATAATTACAAATATTTATCTATATTATATATATATATTTCATATATATAAATAAATCAACAAAGTCAAATCGTATATTATGGCGAATATAACTTTTATAAGAATATAGGATCTGTATATCTATAACAAATTTGTCTCAAGTGACTTTGTATAATGGTATAATGGTTATAAGAGGTATATCTATAATATTTATAGGTATATATATATATATGTATCGTTTAAGTTATATTTTTGTACGATAACTTGTTACATGATACAATGTTTCTTCTTTTTTTTTTCACGCCATAAGAAAATATATGAAATTGTATTATTGCAAAACAAAAAAGAATTGTATATATACATATATTTTTAGCTTTTGTTTAACAGATCATTTTCTTTTATTTATATAAATAATGTTTTAAATAAAAAAAAATTTTTATATAAATATATAATATAATCGTATCTATCTATATAAACTAAAAATAGCAACAATTCAGAAAAGTAAATGTTCTTTTATCTTATATATATATATATGTAGATGTACCTATATTTATTATTTATATAAAACAATGAAAAACTTTTTATTGTACACCAAACATTTATCTTTTATTTTAATATATATATTTTCAGTTTTATTCCACAATGAACCAGGGATTGAGTATAATTTATAGTATAACTTATTAATGTTCAATGCTTTTCTTTGTACGGATATATATTTATTTATGGTTTGATAAACAATTTATATTTTATACAATATAGTTATTTATAGTTATACATTTTAAATATATTTCAAAATAATGATAAATGTTTTTAAATCATTTCAATTCAATATCATGATTAATCCAGTTTTATTTAATATATATAATTATAAACTATAAATAAATATTTTTATTTACATTGTTAATTTTTCTCGCGGTATATAATATAAAAATGAAAATGAAGACCAAAAATAAATATCCCTTCGAATAAACTCAAATTTTCTTTATTGTATTACTTTAGCGAAATCTATAACCTGATAAAATGTGTGACTCAGTAGTGCGAAGTTGACAAGAAAAGCCAAACTAAAATTCTTATAAAATTTAGGGATAGTTGGATCGAATCCTTATTACAGAAGACATAAAATAGGTTTTCTGTTTAATTTTACGATAATTTTCAGGAAATTTAATGTTGTTTTATTAACATACTCTATATACTAAAAATAAGATTTTATTAAGCTGTCGCTTGAAATATTCATGTATTATATATACAAGCATATAACATAGATATACTTTTTTTTAACATATCTTTCATATTCAATACATATGATGTGAGTATATTATTTTACTCTACAGTAAATAAAAATAAACAGCATATGTTAAACGTAAAGTTCTATAAACGAATTTTCTTTGATGTACACATATATAGAAAATATTTTCAGTTGAATATACGAGTATATATATTTTATAATTAATTTTAATACAGTAAAGTTGTTTATTCTTATTTACAGACAGAGTATATATTATATATACCATATATATTCCTTAGACGAGTTATATAAATTTAAAATTAAATTATATTCTTTTTATTACTTCTAATTAATTTCATAATATTATTTACTTATTTATATATAAAAAGCTATTTATTATGAATATAATTTTGAAATTTAATTATTATGAAAACCTTCATTTTTATATGTATATATACGCAACAATAAATGTAGACTATATTGGATTTGTTTTAAATGCTTCCTATATATAACAAATATGTTTTTATGTTTTTGGTAAACATTCAAGTGGTTTTTTTTTTCATAAAAATTCACAAGCTTCAAATAGTTCCAGAAATTTTCAATTATGACAAATTTTAAATACATTAAATAAATATAAATATATTTTTTTATTCAGGATTCAGGTCAATTATAAATTTTACATCGAATTAAAATAAATATACTATAAATATTTAAAGTATATATGCATATAAATACGAATTGTTAATTATCGCATGGATTATTTAAATGAAAAATAAATAAAATTGATTATATATATGTATATTGCATAAATCAATAAAATTGAATATTGTGACCAGGATAAAAATGCTAGAGAATATAAATTTAAATCAATAAAATTGTATTCAATGAATGTTCACTTTTTTGCGAATGAAAAATATATAATTTTTTTATCAATTACTTTTAACATTTATTTTTAGATACAGGAATATATTTATTTGATATAATTTTTGTTGATGGATCTATGAATTTATAAAAGTATATATAATCAGAAACCAAAAATGTTGTACCACTTCAAAAAAACTCTCTTGAAAAATTATTTTGCCGACAATCACGTAAATAATAAACTATATATAAAATGTTTTCAATAAATTCATATACTATATCAGAGGACAACTCTGTATAAACTCGACATATAAATATATATGAAAATAATATTTATGATTTATTTAACACGTAATTGAATTATATTTTTTTCGACAGAATTTTTACATTTAATTAAAAATATTGAAATTTTTTTTTTTATTAAATAATGATTTTAATAAATCTCTAACGGTTATGTTTTTTTTTAGATACATAAATTGATATGTGGTTGATTTGATATATATGCTATACATGTATATTCCAATCAGTGGTGTTGCTTGAAAAAATGTGTCAAATTGTCTTAACAATAGGCTATTACGAAAGGCATATGTATAATTAGTTGATTTATCGAAACAAATTTGAATGGGTAGTTGTTTAAATTTTGCGGAAAATCAGATTTTCTAAATTTTCTATTTATTAGATTTGTTCGTTGGATTTTGTTCAATTTTTATTTTCTTTAAATATAGAAGAAGAAGAAAATCTGAAAATCTTCCAATTGGTTCAAAAAATATAGACAATTTTCCAATAATTTTTCTAATTTTTGACGTGCTGTATGAAATGTTTCGAAATCACTTTTACAATATTGCAATTTTTTTTTAATAATCACTGAAATCGAATGAAAAATCTCTTCATCTATGAAATATTAAAAATCTATTAAGTTGTAAGTTCCCTTTTAAATGTTTTTCCATAAACTAATTCCAAATGTGACTTTCATAATAACCTATTGTTTTGCACAATTATTTTTCTCATGCACCTCTCCTGATTTCAATGTTATATATATATATATGATATTTATTTTTGCCATCATCCATAAACAAATAATTTAATTATTGATTATATTGATTTTGTTTTTATTTATTTATTTATATATAGATTGATTGTAAAAATAAACCATTACGAAAAAAATCTAAAAGTTATATCTTATTGTATATATGCGGTGTTTGGAAAAAGTTTTTCAATAATTTAATATAAATATATATGTCTATTAAATTGTTTAATGCACAGTCAATCTATATATATGTATATATATATATATAATAGGAATATATATTTTTATACGATCAAAATTCAATTTGTTAAAAAATCACACCCTTCTTTTAAATCAACAATACATTAAAAATTTCATTTATATTATAAGGAAAATCATCACAATCTAAATATATACCACAAAAAAAAATTATTAAAAATCTTATAAAATGTACTATATAAAAGGAAACAAAAAAACACATTTTATAAAAAAAATGTTTACCCTCCTATAAAATAAATAAAATGATAACCAAAAAAGAAATGAAATAATTTCTATTTCCATAATAATAATCAATAAATATGACAGTAATAAAAAAAAAATCTATATATTTTCTTTTCTTTTTTTTTGGATCATTGAAAATGGGGAAAATATACCTACATTAAAAAAATTCAAAACAAAAAAAAATTTAATATATTTTCATTAATATGATGAAATTTAATCGTTGCGATATTTATTTGATTTTGTAAGCACTTTTACAATTTTTACATTGTTTTGGTGAAAACATTTCTATTTTGTTTAATCGTTTGCATGTATAAAGCAAAATATATAGTTATTTTTATAAATTCATTATAATCTATTAAATATGTATAATAGGTGAGTGAGTGTGTCAAGTTAACTTCCTTACAGGAACATTTGATAAGAAAAACGGAAAAAATAAAAAAAATAATGTGGCATTCATTATGTGTATAGTGTATATACATTTTATAGTAATTCATTTTCTTTATAATACATGAATTGTATACATTTTCAACATATATTTTTATAAATTGTATAATCTTAAATGTTTAAATAAAGGAAATATTTATATATAGCTAGCAAGGACTATGGAGAAACCAACACGTACTTGACTTCTGTCTATTTGATTTACTATATATATACAACTAAATATAGTTCTAAAGGTGAACTAAAGATAATTTGATATGTCATTTAAAATATACTTAATTACCCGATATAGTTAATTCAATATGTTGATAGTAAAAGAATAAACAAAAAATAAGGATATTCAAAAGATAATCCTTGTACTTATACAGTACCTATGTAACATTTTCTTTATATTAATCTTCTGTATAAATTCTGATCCAGCATAGATTATACAAGTCAAATGCGGTCATAACATCATATGTGGCAGTTTATATATAATGTTATTATAGAGATTTTAATGCAGTTTTATTTTATTACATATATCAATTTTATTTCTTCAATTTTTGAATTTATTATTACAGCATATGTATATATAAAAATGTAAAATAGATATTTCATCATAACCATATATAATAAAAGTATAAAAATATTAAACATATAAATATATAAAATGTATATATTGCATATTATATATGTTCATAAATATATAGAAATATGCAATATTCATATCGAATATTATAAAAACATGAAAGTTCTATAATTCTATATACTCTATATGAATATGCATATAATATTAATAATTTACATATATATATTTATGACGTTGAACGTTACGTTAAGATGTATAATAAAATATTTATTTTATATTTTACAAAACACCTGCAACAACTTTAACCCTCTCTATATGTGTGCTTTTGTAACGTAATCGATCAATATTTTTTTTATACATGTATTATTTATATTATACTTTATTTGCTTTTGATATCATATAATAATGTTAAAATGATAAATTGAAAAGTTTATAAATGAAAATAAAAAAAAAGGATATCGCAAGCATAACGTTTAGAATATATTATCAATCCTGATCTTGATATTTTCCTCAATATCACAAGATATTATAAGTTTGAAACCGTCAGAATGAAAATTAAGTTTAAAAAGCTTATATTATTGTATAAGACCATAATGCTCCATTATCTATATATATATATATATATATAGTGATATAATATTACAGATTTTAAATGTATAAATATTTAGTTTTTAAAATTTTTCATCGATCCGTATAACTTTGCTCTACAAAATATAAAACTTCTATTTTATTTATACATAGTAATTTTTTTTTTGTTTAATGTTTTAGAGTAATATGCAATTTCAAATTTTATATATTTATAAATTTGCGCAGAAAAAGGATATATATATACATTCATTTATGTGATGTTTTATACTTTTAATTTGCTGAAAATATCTTCATATATAATATCCATAACAGCAGGTTACATTCATATTTTTCCATTATAAATATATTTAATATGTTTTTTTTCCATTAAAAGCATTTTTACAATCTATATGATGATGATGAAGAAGAAAAAAAAAATGGCCAGCAAAATTACATTCTGATGAGTTCAACGCAGACAATCACATATATATACCCTTTTTTTCAATAATGTTGTTATAATAACGTAAAGTATATAACAACAATGGATTTGGGATAAAGTCTGTCTACATATATAAACAAATTAAAACCTTTTTTTTTGTTTATTTATATGGGTTTTTGTTATAACTATATATAGATATGTAATATCGTAAATTATTTAATGAAAAACTGAAATTTTACCATTTACATTCACACACATATTTGGTATATTATATATAAATACGATATATATGATGATTACTATATAGTTGATAAGGATATTCGATAAAGGTGTGGTATTAAGAATATAATCGTGTTTCTTTTATTCATATTTTACTTTACTTTAACTTGTTTTACCAAAAGTGATATTTAATTTTGAAAATATTTTTGAATTTTTAATGATTATTCGAAAAATTACCCCCAAATTTTATATAAATAATAGATTAAAATGACCGCAGTAAAGTCATCTAATAAAAAAACCAAAAGGATTGATCGATTAATTAATTTAAATTAAAACCATATGATGTAAAATTATATTACAAATTGTATATTAATTTCAACATCTTATGCATATGAAAAAAATATTTAATTTTTCTTGTAAAATTTATTAAATATTCAATCATATATGTATTTCAATACAAATCATATATGTATTATTACGATACGGTTAAAAATATATATATTATTTCAGCAGTCAAATATCAATCATGATAAAAATAGAGTATTTTATTGAAAGTAAAAGAAAAGAAACTAAAATATAACATACATATAATTTGTAATATAACTTATATATCATCTTATAAATTGCATGCCTATGTCAAAAAAATAATGTTAGTCTTCTTTTATTGATATTACATTTGATTTTTTATATACATTGTTACTATTTTTACATAAAAATTTGTATACCTTTTTATTTTGTATATACAATTCTGTAATTTTATACAAAACTTTATTCTACATAACAATACATATACGTATAGATACATAAATATTATTGTCTATATCAATCTAATAAAAGTACATCAACAAATCGAAAATAGTATTTTGTTAGTTTTCCAAAAAAAAAAAAATAAGAAGGAAAATTCCTTTATTTATAGAAATTGAATTTTGTAAATATAAACGCTCAATATATAACAAGACCCTTTTTTTTATATACCGCACACGGATTCTATTTTGTTTTGTTTTGGGTATCCAAAATGATTTCATTAAATTATTCATAGATTTCCTTAAATCAATTATATTTTGCTATTTTGGTAATATTTTTTAAAGGAAAATTTTTTTTAATTAATATTTTAATGATTTCTATTATTCACGAGATACGCACAATTTGGGGTCGTCGTTTTTAATCTTACTGAAGACACACAAAATATGTTTTCTAATGTGAATTTTCACAAAGAATTGTATATTTTCACAAGCGGTTGGTCGTACGACTAATTACTTTTAATCAGAAAGGGACCTACATGTACTTTGAGAATACAGCAATCGGGGGTTTAGTCAATAAGAATCTAACACAGAGTCCATGCAAGATTTCCCTTTTTTCGTTTATACAAAAGATAGTATATATAGAAATTGAATTTGATAAAACTCTTTTTATTGTATGTCATAAATTATTATTGTATATATCCATCATATATATACGGATTTCGGGTATGGATAGATTTATATAGAAAATGTAATATATATATCGTAAAACTATATATTGTACATATATAGATCAATCAATATTTTGTAAGGAAATAAACCTATTTATACTTGTATGTATTGTATATTTACCTATATACACATATATACATTTTCAATTAATAATAATTCATATATTACATATATAATTGAATTGATGTAATGTTTATACATAGTATTTTTCGTTATGTTCTTATCATGAAATATTATATACATATTGTTTATAGGATATAACTATATAATTAATAGATGTTCGTATAGATGAGTTATTTGATATTATTTAATTAAATATACAAATAAATAAGCTTTATGGAATGAAATTAAAGCAATATATCTAAAAAAAAAGGATGTACAATACAATAAATGCCAGACTTTTTCTTGAAAACAAAGAGAGATAGAAGAAATTGCTATTGAATCAAAAATTATATTTTATTCAAAAAAAAAATTTAAGATTTTCCTTAACTCCTTAACCAAAGGATTTCAAATTCCACAATTATTGTCAATATACCATCATACAAGAATGCTTTGAAGATTTGATACTACTACAATTTCTTCTATCACACTTTATTTTCGAAGGCTGGTATTTATTATATTGGACACCCGCAGTATATAAATACAGCTTTTGGTATGTAAAGTGATAAAAGATATTGATATTGATTATGCAGAAGTTAATTTATAAGATATTTATATTTTACATAAAAGTATGCCATTGGAATGAGATTTCTTATTCCCATTTCATTTTATGTAAATTATATGTTATATTATTAAAAATGTCACGGTTGAAATTTCTATATAAATATGTATATTGTCATAATTTACTAATTATTTATTGATTATTTGATAAATATATATGTTTTTTTAAAGGAGAAGCATTTTATATATACGTGATAAGTTTAATTTCATCATTCACTTTTCTTTTATAAGTATAATATAATATAATAAAGTAACTAAAAAGATATGAATAATTTATCGCAGTATAATTGCCTGCGTATATAAAATTAAAATATTTTATATATCGTATATATATAGAATATATATTAAACACTTTTTTCTTTATCTTATACTTTATCATTTATTAATTATATATGTATATAGATATAAAACAAAAATAAACCATATATATAGTTGACGTCATTTAAAATAATAATAATAATATAAAAAAAACATGTTCAAAGAAAAGTTCACGTTTTCTATATATATGTGACATTGCATATAATATATCGATCGAATTATTTATGGATATAATATATATGAATGGATATAAGATATTGAATGTACATGTTTTTCTACTTTAGAATATTGTTTTCGTATATTTTTTATGTATTCTATTTCGATATATGTATATATAAATAATGTATAAATAATTTTTCCAGGGCTGTGAGATGTTATATTGTTAAAATTCTAAATTTTCAGTATATTCAACAATTTCCTTAAAATATTGGATGCACTTAACAACAGATGTTTGAGATTATTCAACATCAACGAACTCAAATTATTTCGATATTTTATCAATTTTACAATCATTGCATTTTTTTTTGACAAATTCCATATATTATAATTTAATGGAATTCTTTGGAAAACTTATAAACTTTGCATTTATCAAGTCTTTCTTATAATGACCCAGCTCTGTCATCTGTGATTATTTCAAATATATATTTCTATAAATAAGCGGTTTTATGTTATAAAACAAAATAGATTTGATCGCATATATTTATATGAATTATAAATATATGAATACAATTTTTTTTATGAAATATGATATTGCTAAATTATGGAATATTTTTTTATGGTGTAATAAATTCATATTGAATATATATATATATATATATATATATATATAATAAATTGTTTTTAAAGTATGCGATTTTGTTTATATTGAAGTTGAATATACAAAATACAAAATAAAGAAAATTCATATTACCAATAATTTAAATAGATTTTCAAAAAACCAAAATTGATTTTTTTTTCTTGAACAAACATATATAGTATTAAATTTGGATATAATACATTAGCATTTCGAATATATTCCAAAAAACAATCAAAAATTATGTTTATTTGAATCTCAATTGATAAATATAAATCAATATGCAATTTTTTATTTAAATAAAAATATATTTTTAGAAGTATTAAAATATTTATAATATTATAAATATAACATTAAATGTATTTTATTTCTATCAATTATTGTTTTTTTATATATGATAAAACGTTAATTATAACTTTCCCACTCATGTTCATTTAATCGATATTTAACACTATACGAGAAAATTGTTAGTTCTCAGCAGATATATTTTTAGAAAAAAAATTACACCAAGCGATATATTATTTATATATGCTATCATTTGACTATTTTTTGTTTTGTTAAAAACTGAATTAAACCGACGATATATTTATAGCCACTGGATATTTTGTTATATAATAATTTAATAATTATACCACACAACCTCTATACTGTTCATATATACACAGGTATTTTAAATAATAAATTAATAACAATTATTCATATAATATACTCTTACTCTATATACCCATAAGCATGAATATAATTAATTTTTATAAAGAAAATGTACAACGTACATGCACATGTACTTATTATTATTATATACCTATATATAAAAAAGTTATATATTTATTTACATTAACACCATGGGTTTTATTATTCAAAGGTATATCGAATTAAATGCATTAAAATATTTATATATAATTATATTTATACTCTAATTATTGTTGTTGTTTATAATAATTTTAAATAATTTATTCTTTTAATTAAATATATTTATCAGACGACTTCTATACTATTATACGTTATAGACATTGTATATATACATTCTATTTTGTGTTTATGTCTGTTATATCTATGTTTTATCTATATATTACAATATTTTCATGTCAAATAGAAATTATAATAAAAAAAAGCATAAAGACTATATAATGAATATAGAATTGTTTGTACAATTTAAATGAAACTTTATTTGAAACTAAACGTATATATTTAATATATGTACTTATCTATGAATATAGTTTATTATAAATAATTAAAAATTTTATAACTATACAGAGTGAAAATATTTAGACTATCCTTAAAACATATAAAAAATTCTTAATGTGACATCAACATTTATCTGATGTAAAATCATATTAATGTTTAATTATAAAATTGTTTGTAATTACATAAAGTATAAAACATCCACTAACTAAATGAATTTTTTGGTTAGTAAATGAAAAAAATTCTTTTTCAGGGTTAAAATTATGATGATAATCCAAATTCTATTATTGTATTATTATATGTAATTTATTTCTTTATATATTGTATATTGTATTAATTATTATTATACGTTTATTTTTATGATTTTTTGGTATGGTAAAAATTCTTGACCTTGTGTATGTTTAATGTTGAATTTATGTTTTTTTTATATATAAATTAACTGACTATAAATATACAATTTATAACTATAAACTAAACCATACAAATTATAATTAAATCACGAAACATTTTTATATGAATTTATGTATATATAGTAGAAAAGTGAATAAAAATTAATGTATATATAATTATAATTAATTATAATATGCGACAACAAAAAAAAATATATATTTTATTATAAAATTAATTTAATATATACATATATTATGGATTGGCTATAATAAACATTAAATCGATTTTGCTATGGAGTTTATCTGATTGTGAAATTATATACATTTCTGCAATGAATATATAGAATATGAATATGTAGCCTTTTTCAGAGAATTTTCACATTTTCCTATGGCCTCGTAAAAGCAACAAATTATGAAACCAACAACAGAAGGGTGCGTTGTCCTACACTAAAACCAATCATCGGTTGTATATCGAAAATTAAATCAATTTGTTGATAAGATAAAGACAATCTCAAAAAGTTCCATTTATTTCGTAAAAATTTCATCAGTTATTTTTAATAATACACGCTTGTTTACTAATGAATATGAGATACAATAGATGAATTGTTTTTAAAAGTTCTAAATGAATTATATTTATAAACGTAGTAATAAATAATTTCAATAATGCATTATAATATAAATATAAATATAAATCAAAATATATTTCGATTATTATTATTATTGAAATATATATATTAATGCGCTTGATGAAACATAAACATATTGTTTAACCAATATATATAGTTATATATATCTATCTATAGCATTATATCATTATATATACATTGGGGTATTATTTATAATATCATCTATATCTATAAAATAGGATATATGAATATAAAATATTATATGTGAAAATTATTTATTTTGATATCTATTTGATATTTCTGATATGTATATATATGTTTCACAATAAAGGTATAATAATTTATCAAATAAATAATATGCCATAAATATATTGAGTTATTATAATACATTTATTATTTGTATATGTACAATATACAAAGTGTTTATTTATTGTGACTTGATTTAATACAACAATAATATAATATTATTCTACTATATATATATAATTATCTAAATGTATATATGCATAAATTATTACCATCAAAAAAAATTTGTATTATAGTATATAATTTTTAATATGTGCATTTCTAAAAAAAAGGCACATGTTGAACATATATTCTATATAATAACTTAATGTTTTGTACATAGAACTATAAATATTTGTATATGTATACATCGAAATTAATGATTATCCATTTTCTGAAAATGAAAAACCTTATACATTATATCAAAAGCAATTATATCGCTTGAGTATCGAATAATATATAAACTACACTACACAATTAAAATGTCACATTTACAAATTTATAATAATTGCGGAAAATTTAACAGAATTCATTGGTAAATAATTTTTCCTCAATTATATATAAATAAAATTCTGAAAATTTCAATCATATATAGATTTAAAAAAAAATCCAAAATTTGTCAACAATATTGCATAGTGAATCTTGATGGGATCAGTATTTTAATTAAACAAATATATTTCGGTTGATTTTTAAAAAAAGTTACAATGTTTTTATACGGTCATTGTAATCTTATTTTAGCTATTTACAGTTCTGTCGATATATAAATTTAATCACCCTTTAAAAAACGTATCAACAAAATAGAACAGATATGTATTAAACTTAAACAAATTGTTATATATTTATAAAATAATATGGGTTTATTGTTATATAAATTTTCAATGATTTTTAATAACAGTAATATTGAACTGTTGTATACGTATATATGTATTTATAGATTTATTTCTATATATATACAATTGTTTCAGGGGTGGGCGTGAGAAAATGTCTACGAGTTTCCAAACTTACTTTCCAAATCGAATAGCAGCCATAGTTTTTCTTTCATTTTCATTACCTCATTTAAAAATTTAATCAATTTTGGATTTTTCCTAGAAGAAAGTTTTAAAAATTGGTTCAATAGACATATCCGATTTTCCCAAAATTATATAGTACAAGGTTAAAAAAAATATTTCACACTAGCTGCTATATCTTTTGAAAAAACGAACCGATTTCCAAATTTTCTACTATATAAAAGCTCAGAATTCACTTGAGTTACCAAATGATGTAATGAAAATGCAAATTGGAGGAAAACGCTGTAATAAAAAAATTGAATAATTTATTTATTTTTATGCAGTTACCTTTCAGAATGTCCTATTCCAAACGTTTGGAATATTAGGACAAATTGTTTTGACGCCCCGTTACTGATATATTTGTAGAATCACAATATTATACATACATATATAAGCAGCCGTTAAACTATTTTATAATCCTATATAGATATATATATATATAGTTATTGAGTAGGAGGATAAATGTTTTTTGATATTTTATTTATACCTATTATTATTATTATTATTATACAATACAATACGTAATGTTAAAAAGCATTTTATATAGTTGGTTGGTATACTATATATATGTATAGTGAGTAGTAAAACATGAATGCTTACAAATACATCACATATAAACCGATATATACATTATTTCATAAATATTTATATATATACGTATTGCTATTATATGTTATTTTATCACTCAATAAAATTTTATCCTTTTATATATTAATCAATTTAAAAGGATTACAAAATTCACATAAAATATATAGATAAATATTTACGTAAAAAATATATAACCATATATAACAATGTTTATATTAAGTACGACACATCATTTTTTATTGTGTAAATATAATTGTGTATATATATCCTTACAAAAAGGATATATAAAACAAAATTAATTGAACTGACAAATGACTGTCAGAAAATGTTTGTGATATTTCATTTTACTTTTGAATATTTTATTATTCATCATATCATAATTTATATAAAATAGATTTTTATTTGTATATACTAAAAAAAGGAAAACGCTGTTGATATTATCCATAATCTTTTCACGTCCATCAAAAAGAAAACATTATTAATAAAATCCGATACATATTTTTTAATATTTCAAGAGTCTTTAAACTGACCGCATGTTTTTATACAAAGATATACAAAGAAAGTGAAACAGAAATTTCTGTAATATATATTTGATGTTTCAAGTTTCTATTTAAAAATTATGATTATACATCAAATGGTGATTTATTCAATTTATGAAATAAAAATGATATATGATTTGATTATACGATAATATGTAAATTTATCAATTTTTTTTTGTATGCACTAATGTTCAATAAAAGAAATTATTTCAAATACAATCTTTTATTATAAAATATACAATTTTTCTTATTTCATATGTATAACATTACTTTTATATTATTAGATTTTAACAATACAAGAAATATCTAATATTATTTAATGATTTATTTATTTATATTTATTAGCTGTTGTTACTGTTGTGGGTATATTCATTTTTATTTATCTGATTATAGGTAATATATTATAGTATTATATATCTCAAATATATATAATCATCATAAAGGGATCAGAGATTTAGAAGAAATATAAAAAAAAATAATAAGAACTCTGTTTACCTAGAATATTTTTCTACTTTCTATATATACAATATTCATATATATTATATATTATTTTCGCCTACAATTGAAAATTAGTTTTTATCGTCCCACAACAACCTTCTGGTTTTGGTTTAATAATTTGTTTCTTTTATGGGTTACGGTGATTTTATGGAAACCGCATGCGAAAAATGCAACTTTGTGTAAAAATTCAGATTCGAAAATAAGCGAAAGCCACAAAATATATTTTATATATCTTCAGTAGGTTACGAACCCACGGGATTTTTTAACAACTATAGACATCACAGAGTCACAATCACTTATATATATATATATATATATATATATATATAAGTTTTTAAAAGATGGTAAACATTAAAGGAATCAACAAATTACTTGTTATATTGTTGGTGATAAATAAAAGATAAATTCATTTTATTTTATGGTAAATCCATTTGCTTTAATGTAATATCTATAAACATTAAAATGATCAATTGAATCCATTAATTAACTGTAATATAATTATGATATATAGTTTTATAAATAAAAATCTAAAAGTAAATATTTTCGTAATATAAATTAGAAATATAAAAGAAATAAATTAATTAAAATTAAAAATTATTTATGAACGAAGAAAGATATCCTGTTTGTTTATTTCTAGTGTATTTATTAAACATAATTTGTTTTCAATTACACAATTTTCATATATAAGAATTATTTTATATGTGTACAACATTGTACATTGTATATCAATTATACAATTGCATTATATAAATATATATATATACTAAATAAATATTATATGTAAGGGTATTTGAAAGTTTACACATGTATAATAAAATAGTACTAAAATATATTTATATATTGATTCCGGATATTACAAATAAATATTTATATATGCTACTATATGCTATATATGTCTGACTTTTTGTTATACATATTGTATCAGCGGCGTTTCGGAAAAATCGGGATGGTCGATTTTCCAAAACGTGTCCCTATATTTTGCCCCATTTATAAAATATTTGTACCATTTAAGTGTTCAGTTTCATATAGTATAATAAAAATTATAAAATAAATACATTTTATTCCATTATATACAAAAATGGGAAACTTATATAGATTTCAAAAAATTAATCGTTATTTATTAGAATATGAATAAGGATTGATTATATTTTAATAATAATAATAATCATATGACTATAATAACTTAACAAATAATAAACAATAAATATACACGTCTATACGCAATATAAGGTCATAGTTATAAAATAAAAGGATTTCATTCCAGTTCTATAAGGATATAAATATAAATAAAATACAATAAATACACAAAATTTATCTTCGATATACCCATATTACATTAATATTTACATTGCGTAATGGATATATTTTCCATAATATATACATTATTAATATAATTTTCAAATTAATATTTGTTTTGTATAGATATATGTATATCCGTAATCCTATTTTATGTTAAAAATAATAATGATTTATATATAAACTAATATAATATGTTGAATATTCATATATATGCAACTTGTAAGTATTATTAATATATATATCGTAAATATATGGTATGTTACATAAATTTGTATAAAAAATCAATTTGACACAAAAAGTATAAAATATATATTCACTTTTACGTACATATATAAAGACATAAATAATCCGATATATAAATTTACATAAAATAGATTAAATCGATCCATATTTAAAGGATTTGT
The DNA here is from genome assembly GCA_958336335.1 of Dilophus febrilis. Classification (NCBI taxonomy): domain Eukaryota; kingdom Metazoa; phylum Arthropoda; class Insecta; order Diptera; family Bibionidae; genus Dilophus; species Dilophus febrilis. The sequence goes on along the minus strand of OY284469.1, from coordinate 28,469,496 downwards.
CATTAGATATACATATTGTATTTCGTCTATATATGGTATAATACAAACAAATTATACATATTAAATTAAGTGAACTTATGAAGTGAAAATATTCAAATTTTATGAAGATTATGTTAAAAGTTAAACTCCTTTTTGTTTATTCGTCCATCTTTTTTGTATTCGAATTCCATTTATATTTAGTTTTATTAAATATCCATTCCTCATAGTTTAATATGTAATTGTTTATATATATATATTTATTAAGTATTAAGTAAATTATCTTTTTATACGTTTCAAGTTAAAGTATAAAATTGCTTTTCATTTAACTTTTATTTAATTAACAGTAATAAGTATACAATACATATCGGTAGTAATATTTTTCTTTGTGTAATACATTTTTTTTTATCTATTTTTTAATAAAAACTTTTATTAAAAAATAAAAAAAAATAAAATGTATAGAAAATTTTTATAGCATTTAAAAAAAATAGTTTTCTCTTAATTAAATTTATATACCAGTATATAAAAAAAATATTATATAACTTTTCAAAGTTCAAACTACAATTCATCTTTAGTTATTGTTTTAAAGTTCATCTATATATAATAAATACATCGTTTTCATATATTCACATTTTTATCATATATATATAGTGTGTTTATCTTACACAACGCTTTTAAATTTTAAATTAATAATAATTTTCAATGAAACATTTCCATTCATTTAATTACAAACCTGGATTTTCTTAAATTTTTGTTTATCTTTAAATAAGTCAATCAATTAATAATATTTCACTGAAGAACTTTTAAAAATCGTCCCATTTGTTCAAAAGATATAGCTAATTTTCCCAACCACAGCCAAAAATAAAAGGCAACTATGTGTGAAAATTCATATTAGGAAAAATAATCAAAAAGCGCAAAACATATTTTATGTCTTCAGTAGCATTTGAATTAAAAATGTTGAAAGAATGTTTATATGACTGCCGTTTTTTTATCAACTAAATCACAGAATCAGACACACAACACTTTTTACGATATTTAATTCTATCACCCCTTAATCATATATCCTTAAAATTGCATTATATACTCCATTAAATGAATTCTTTAAATTTTTAAATTGAATACTTGAAGTAATGATATATAAAAAAAATAACTGATATTTTTTCCTAAATTAATATATACAATATAAACATATTTATTTATATAAATTATATCTGTATATAGCGCAGTCAGGTCATAAAATTCTTCAGCTAATATGAATTGACATATTACGATTAAGGTAATATAACATTATTTTAAATGTTATACGTATATAAGATTTAATAGAAAATCAAAATATTTATATAAGATATCTAAAACAACAAAAAAGATTGATGATGCGAAAAACATGAAATTCAACATTATTATCATATAATATACATGAGCTTATGAGCATATATACTACATATATAATCATATAATGTACTTCAGATTTTATTTTAGATTTAAGAATACTCTTGTGTTTTACATTAGCTTCATATAAGAAACGTATATATTTTTGGAAATTTAAACAATATATACCTTTATTTTATTTATATGTATTTGAGTTTTGAGTAAAATAAATTCTATTATTTAATACAAAGAACAGAACATATAATAATATAAATAAATATAAATGCATTTTGTTTTATGTAAAAATTTTGCTTAACTAAACATATTTTTTTAAGGTTTTTTTTTCTTCTAAAAATTTATAAATATACTTTGAATGTATTTTATATATAAGATATTCATTAGGGAATATCATAATTACATTTATTACGTCTTTCAAAAAATATTTTATTTTAAGATCTCCAACATGTATATAAATCAAAAATATATTAACGAATAAAAACGAATAAAAATTATATTTATTTTTTAATATATATTAATTATATATAAATATAGTTATAATGAAATAATGAAATATAGTTATAATGAAATTACCGCAAAAATGTCATGAAAAATATTTCACTTTTATAATTCTAAAAAAATAATTTATAACAATGTAAAAATAATATAATTTAACAATTCAATAAAATACACTCGTTGTGAATATTCAAAACACCACGCGCTCAGCCTATGAATATTTTTACGACAAAATAAAATGAAAAACAAATATGCTTATGTATAAGATACAATTCACCGAAACATTTATACTTATATTTTATACAACAAAACTTTTGTTAAAAAGTTATCTATCTATATATTTCGCATTTATGCATAATATATGAAAATATTTATTATATGAATAAATTACAAAAATATATATATAAATATTTCTATAAAATTTTCTATATGTACTTTCATTTACATTGGCATATTTCACATATATGTTAAACAAAAACAAAAATCAACACATTAAATTTGCCAAAAATATATGCGATATTCATATCCTTTTTCATATATATATATATATATATATTTCATTTCAGATACATTTCAGTCTTCAGTCAGATGTATATAAAAATAAGAAAAATGAAAATCTTAATCTGCGGTTTAAAGTTTTGAAATAAATATGTATAATAATATTCTCTTGTGAGACATTATTTTCAATGTTTCAAATTTTCAATGTCGCATTCATTCGTATATACATACATACATGATACATGCATATGATATTATTATTTAAGTGGTTAATCTTTTAGCAAAAATGTATATACGACTTCTACATATATAGTTAAAACATATATTTATATTTTTGTGGTATAAGAACATTTTTCTTATTCATTAGTATATTATAAAAATTTATAAAATAAAAACTTTATATTTAGAGAAACTTTTTTGGTGAGATCATGAAACCTCGAATATATATATATTTCTATATTTAAATGTATATATAACCAAAAAGTTGAATGAATTTATATTGTTTGTCATAGCTATACCGTATACCGTATCATATCTAAATATATAGCGTCATTTTCCTATTTTATTTATATTGTTTCTTACATTAAAATCTGTTTTCTTTATATGTTGTTTTATATCAACGCGTATTTTAAAATCACAACAAATATTATTGGAAAAAATAAGTTTTTTTTCAACAATTTTATGTTGAGGTTGTAAAATTTTCGTTATGTTTTTATATGATTTTTGTCAAAAAAATTGTCTGGGGATGTAAAATTTCCAAAAATATGTTTTATTTAAATATATAATTAATTTTAACAAAACATATATTTGCTATTAAACATTAATTGTATATATCTATATATATATATATATATATTATGCTTTAACTATACTATTCATATGTATAAAAGGAAAACGAACTGTATTTGTTATGTTAGATATATAGAAAAATATTTTTCAGTTTTCTTCTTTGTATAAACAGCGGTGTCTCGTGGAAAATGTGAAACCCAACATAATAGGATATTCCGAAAGGCACACGATTAATTAGCGAATTTATGGAAAATAATTTGGCGTTCAACGACCTACATTTTAAAAAAATATGAAATTTAGAAAAATCGATTTTCCGGAAAATTTAATTCATTGAAGATTTATTTCCATAAATTCTCTGATTATAAATGTGCCTTTCAGAATATCCTATGATTTTATACCTTTTAGAATGAAATTTTACACAAAGCGCCCTGTTTCTAGATAATAAAGGTATATATAAATAAATATAAATATAAGCACACAAATCATTATATACATGGGTAAATATTAAATGAAAAATGATATGAAATATATAAAATAAAAGAGAAATTAAAGGAAAAAGCAAATTATAGTAAAAAAAAAAAAAAAAAAGATGTAATTAAAATAAATAAAAGATGTTAAAATTTACATTTTTATATTATTTTTTGTTTTTATCTACCTATTAATTAATCACATACTTTTGAAGAGGAGTAAAAGGATTTTTTTTCACATTATACATGGTTATTAAAGGGTAAAAAATTTGCATATATTCATCATTAAAATTAATTTTTTCATTCATTGCATTGTACATTAGGTATATATTCTTCTATAAAAAGAAATATTAAATTAAATTATATATATATGGAACTTATATGAAATACCGACAGGAAGGAAGGCAGTTAAATGAATAATTTTTATTATGATTTTCATAAAATGCAATAAATAACTCAATTTAAAAAAAAACTTTTTTGTATATATATTATGCGATAAAATATATAGTTGTATATTACTTTTTTAATGTACCTATATTTATTTTTTCTATAAAAATATATTGTACTAACCGTCCATTTTAGTTTAAATAAAATGTGTATTTTTAACAGAACATTAAAATGAAAAGTCTGTTAAAACGTTGATTTTTATAAAATTTAGTATTGTTTCAATATACATATATATATTATATATATATATATATATAGAGTTCAACTTTTATAAGAACGTTACCAGACATTACAAGTGTTTTATTGTCTTTACCATTAGTTTTGAAACGATTTGTTTGTTATATTTATTATCTTCATACTTTTTAAAGCATATAGTTTTAAACCTTTTAAAACAAAATTGGTCAACGATGTATAGTATCATATACATTTTTACGTTATTATATTCAACAAATGTAATATATAATTACATATATAGATATTTTCCTTTAATTTGAAATACTTGTCATATATTATAACGACAAAAAAAAAAAATTTGTATGTTATTATAATGCATTTTTTAAAAATTATTTTATTGTATTCTGTTCCGTTTTTATATTTTATAATTTATGTAAGTCCGCTTATAAAATTCTCAGTATATATTATATTTAATAGAAGATTAAAAATGTTTATGTTGTATGCGAAAAATTTTTAATAATTGATATTACATTTTTGCAAAATGCTTACACTGTAACTAGAATTAAAGGTGTAATATAAGATAATAATATTTATATATATAAGTACACAAAAGTAAGAAATATTATTATATAAAAACTTTAGAATCTAGTATATATGATATTTATTTATAAAAAAGAATTGTTTCAAGTGAGTTACAGAATTTAAATATTAAATTAAAAAAAAAAGAAAACTCATTATTTTACAATAAGAAATTTTAAAGATGAACAAAAATATTCACAATTCAAGTATGTGTGACTATATAAGTATATATACGGCGAACTTTAAAGGACGATAACGTGATGAAGAGATAGTGAATATCTTTTTTTTTATATGTTTTTTTATATAATTATCCTCTTGAGGTGTATCCTGTATAGCTATAAAAATAGTTTATATGTACTTCAACCAATCGATAATAATAATAATAATAATTATAGTTTATATATTCAAAATTAGAGAGTCATCAAAACTATATAATAACATTTGATATACATATGAATAGATCCATAAAATTCCTTAATCCTGAAAACTTAGCGGCTTATAGTTTATACAGAGGTTTATAGAGTGTTTATAAGACCACTGCTAGAGTATAATTCTTACATAGGGTTCAGTTAATCAATTACTACACTAAAGGTTAAAAACAGAAAAGGGAAAAATATGCATTATCACTGATCAGAAATTTAAAAATTCCATTATAAGAAATTTAAGTTACTGTATATAAAATGCGTTTGATATATATGAATGAAAAATGATCTTTGTTATGAAAATTATATACGCTCCATTATAATATATAATACAATATTTTATAAATATCTAATACCCATACACAAAATATTAATAAATACTATACTATATGTAATATTATAAAATACTATATAAAACAAAAAATATCCTCCCAAAAGTTAAATGTCCAATGTAAAATAACCAATTTTCATTTAAATTTACAACTATCATATATTATAGATATGAATAATACATACATTTAATATACTATTATTTATGATAGATGACACACATTATCAAATTAAAGGATAATGTAATATTTCGAAAAATTTATTTTCTTTTTATACTTTTTATAGCATCCGTATATATACAGTAATCCATCAAAATTATTTTTTTTCTTATGAATATGGTATTTGATTATGTATGGCATCATATAAAAGTATATAGAATTTCATATATATATAGTTTCTAGAAGATTTGTAGATTCACATCGCCCAACAATCCAACATGCATTATGTGATTATACTTATATTATGGGACCGACGCATATAAAGTTTTTAGTGCATAAGTTAAGATAAAGTTAAGATAAATGTGGTGAAAAAAAATTGAGAAAATGTTTTTCAAAGAAGCAAAAATATATTACAGTAAAAATTGTACAAATATTATAAAATGTTTTACGGGCTATACAATCTTATGTATCTATGATTTATCCATGCATTCCATATATAAATATTATCCTTTTTGAGTATACATAAATATCTATCTATATATCTATATATCTATATATAAGTAAAATAAATATTTTACACACGAATAAAAGAAAATAATACATTTATTTTGTTATTCAGTAGATATATAATAGCTATTTTCCTAATATACAAAGTATATTTATATATTTATAGTTAGATAATCAAATCTATCTTTTTTCCTGTTTTGAAAATCCTTCATTGACCTAATCTAATATATATATAAATATATTTTGTCAACGTATATTTGTAACTTTGAACATATTGACTCTGTGTTCTGAATGTGTATATATCTAAAATATATACACAATTTTTTTGTTCATTTCCCCATATTCAAATAAATACCATTTTTTCACTTGCGAAGCTGGTTCATGACATTGCAATTGTGTTAATAGAAGAAAAAATAAAGCATAAACTTCTGTCATTTATAGAAATACATTAAAATATATATAAAAGTGCGAGAAATTCAAAAAAAAAGGAAATTTCTAAAAAAAGAATCTTTAAACATATAATATACGATATATTATTTATTTTTTTTTTTTACTTCCTAACATTATAAATCTTTGTTAAATAAGTCTTTATTCGTCGCTTATCTCTGTATTTTCCGATTTTTTTTCTTTTTTTTTTACTCTGATGGGGTTGTATTTTGATTTTATAAGATTTATACAAATACAATATAAATGCAATATATAAAAAGTTTAAAGAGGAAAATTATACTTTTTCTATATTTTAAATAGAATTATCGATGGTATATGTAAAAAAATCGGTAGGTATATCTGAAAGCTTTATCCGAATATATATAACACGTACCGATTTAATAAGAAATCTATATATATATAGTATATGTATATTGTAACAAAACTATATATTTACACATCAATATGCTGCTGTTATTATATTATATTTTTAATCGATTTAAAAATTTAGTTGTGTTTTTCCCTTCTCTATAAATATATTGTATGGCATTTTTCCTATATTTATATGTCGATTTTAAAGCAAAAAATAAAACAAACTTTAAGAAAAATATGCAATCAATTTTAATTCTGCTTTATAAAATAATAAGAAAAAAATGCTTTAAAAAATACTATACATGTGTGTATAAAAAATACTATGTATGATATCATAAAAACATGTAACTAAATAAAATATAAAAGATTATAAGAATCATGGTACTTGATTATCAAATGATTAATGAGTTTTTAATGAGTCCCATTTGTTATTGTTATATTCTATACACATATAGGAATTTTTTTTATTCTTAGAAAATACTGTACAATGTAATCAATTAATTAATGTTTATACTTTCGCTTATTGTATTGAATTATTTTTTTTATTGATTATTTCATACCTACAGATATATTTTGTTTGTTTATTTATAAATATAGCTATATGGCAAGTGGATCAACTTGTTCTTATATATATAATTAAGCGGATGATTATCGCGTGGGTCAATATGCATATACGTATATTATATAGCTGGTAAAAAAATAATAAAATGTCTGTGTTGTATATATACTCGTGCAAAAGAAAATTTACCCTTGAAATTATAAACCATTAGTTTTCACATTTAAAATTAACCATTTATTGTATTATACATATGTATGTATATAATAAATAAATTCAATATCCTCAACAGAATTCATTTACATTTTCAAATCAATTTGCCATTAACTACATATACATTAGATTTTTAACAATAATTTTAACCGCAACAAAAGGAGACTGTTGTCGAATGCTAAAACCAATCGGCGATTGTATAACCGAAAATTACATAACACATTTTCAACATAATCTCATTAAAACCGACACTGAACTTTTTGTATATATTATATATCACAAAATTTGCGTATATTTCAAAAATATATGTATAATATCTCTCAATATATCAAATTATTTGTTGTAACCATATCAATTGAAACAAAGAAATATTCAAATTATTGATCCAATTATTATAGTTCCCTTGCGGATGAATCATTCCATCCATCATCATATATATTGTCATCGTCATCATTTTCATCCTCCTTTTGCGTGTTATATTAATAATATTACTATATATGGTAAAAACATATATATATATAATATTTAAGGTTTTTTAGAATACAGAAATCATTTTACGGGAAAATAGCAAAATCAACCGACAAAATAAATATATGTGAGATGAATAATAATAAGTAATACGTGTTCTGTATCCAATTTAATATATATATATATGTATATATAATATTTGTTTTTCTTATTATTTTATTTTCCTATTTTCTTCACAAAAAAAAACGTGGCTAATACCAATATCTTCTTTTGTATTATATAAATGATATATATATATATATATATATATAATATATGTTCAAATGAATCACAAAAATGTTGTATTGGAAGCATATTCTACATTTTTTGTGTGTAAATCTACTTTTTCAGATTGTCTGTTTTTCTTCATTATACATAAAAGATAATGTTGATATTAATATATATATGATAAGTGAATATTTGTATTAATTTTTAATGATATTATCGCGCGGGTATATAAATAATGATAACATAAAAAAAAAAAACAATAAAAATAATCATAAACAATAATAAAGATTTTCACATGGTAAATTTTCATGTTTTCATGAAATAATCTAACATAGAAATATGATATGGGTTATAATAATTTATATAAAAATAAAAAGATCTAAAAACACTTATTTATAGAACAATCATCATGCGTACATTATAAAATATTTTCAATTACAGAATTTTCCACTATATACAAGTTTCCTGTAAATATATACAATACATACATGAAAAAAGGCTATATATCTAAATAGAGCAGATTGTATATATTTTTAAAATTCATTAAAGATTAATGCATCCCATAAATTCATATTATAATATAATGCATATATATTATATGTATATAACACATAAAAAATGAATTATATATGTAATGTATCATTTTGTGGTAAATGACATTTACCTTTGTTCATTTATGCCTATAATTTTATTTATGGTATATATACAGTATCATCTGTATCAATTGCACGTTGGTGATATTTTAACTTTAATATATAGTTATGATTAAAATTGCATTTATCGCAGCAATATTCGTGAAACGAATTACTGCGGGGACACATAGCTTTGTGTTTAATTTGGTAATATTTGGTTTTTGACACAATCGATAAAATAATTTCAAATTTAAAGATGAGCGAAATCGTTCAATCGGGTTTTTTTTTGGATATATTTCATTAACTATGTTTTTCTTTTCGGAAAGAAAATCGAAAAAGTGAGTTCAATTTAAAAGAAAAAAAAATTAACAGATATACTAACATATCATCAATCATGAATAAATGAAAGTTTGTTGAAAATTCTCAAACGAACCATTCATACCTTGGTTACTGTACATATATGGAAATACGAGTATATATATATGCAACATATTTAAGTAAGATTTTCCAAATAAAATAAAAGATGTGTTTGTTTTCCTTTATTTTTTATCTTAATGTGAAAATCATATCATTTACACGTGTAACTCATTTTAAATAAAAAATGTATATATGTGAGGTTCATTACACATATGAGGGTATAAAAGCTACTTTCATATGGAAAATCTTTTTTATTTTCCTTGTTTTCTACTTTAATCTACTTATATGTATATATGGCAAATTTTGACTAACAATAAGTTATTTGGTGTGAATATATAATATATATATATTCATATATGAGAGAAAACACATGGAAAAGAAAAATGGGAAATAAAAAATATATCCTTTTTATTAACTTATACGTTTATATTAAATTATTTTATATGCGTAATATATGGATGAGTTTTCCTTTTAAATATATTAATATATAGGTTCTGTGTATTGTTATATATGATTATATTCTCTTCTCTTCCATACATGAATAAGATGATTAAGGTGTTAAAATCAGTTTCATCATAAACCGTATATATATCAATTGATATGATTAAAAATTAATGTTTCTTCGTTGGATTTTCCCCATAATACTTTTCTGATTGGAAATTTTCTAGCTAATTTTCGGTAAACAAAACCACAAAGTACACAAATAATTGTAAGAAAACTAAAAAACAACCAAACTTAGGGAATGAAAAATATTTGACAAAGTTAATAAATATAAAAAAAAGTTTATTTATTTTTTTATATTTGCTCCGTTTCATTTTTATATACAGAGGATATTGTATAACAAAAATGAAATTTTGTGATGTGTGCGAGTGTATGTATAAATATGCTTTTAAAAGGATCTTGTATAAAATGATCTTATATGTATATAAATATAGTATAACTGAAATGATGTGACACATAAGGCTGTAAATTTTTTCATATGCGTATATATATAAATATAATAAAAAACTGAAAACAAATAATATTTTTTAGAAAAATATTATATATATTCTGATGTAAGATGGTTTGGTTAAAAATATTTGAAGTGCAATTTTTTTTTTTTTTGCTTTTTGAATTTAAAATACAATATTTTTTTTTAACTTATTCAATATATACAGATAGATATATTCGAGGAGTACTTATTAAGTTATTGGGAAAGTTGAAAGTTATATTTTCTTTATCATAAAATATTTGACAGATGTGTTTTTTTAGTACATTCTATATGATATATAGATTGTGTATGGGTATATATAGGAAACAATTTTTTTTCCGTTAGGCAGCCTAATTTAATTTATTTATTTATTTATTTGGTCACGATATTTTGTTATGGGGGTTTTTGTAGTCGTAATAATAAATTGAGTCATTGAGAGAATATACTTTTTATATATATATATATATATATATACATATATATAAAAACGGTTTTCGATAATTCGATAAAAATATATTTATACATTTTTTTTTAAATGCAATATAAAATGATAATGGGATTGCTTTTCCTGATTAAACAGCATATCTATATATATATATATATATATATATTTAAACAACAAACATGAATTTTAGTATACTTATAAATTATACATTTAATAATACGTTATAGGATATTTGCAAAACCAATGGTTTGCATTGATATTTGCTATCAGTGCAAAATATTCTTTGTATTACTTATTTTATCACAATTTATATAAAATATAAGTGTAATCGTTTAACAACTTAATTATCTTTTATGCGTGAGTGTGTGTGATTGGTAAAAAGACATAAAAACCTAAAATTCCATTAAATTTGTTTATTTGATTATTTATATATATACGGTTATTGTACATGTTGTTCCCAGACAAATTTTTAACTTTGGATTGAGAAAAAGAAAAAACGAAATCTAAGCTATTATTTTATAGTTCATACGTGAGTGCTAGAGTATAGTAATCCAAATTTATACAAAAACATTTACACAATGAATGAATTACATGACATATTTATATATAATTATATTTTTGAACGTTAAATCATTCGCATATTGATATTTATTAGGTATAAATTATATTACATTAAACTTAATTAAAAAGTATAGTGTATTTTTTTTATAATTCTACTATAATATTTTATATGGGTTAATACTTAATTGTCAACTCTTAATATTTGAGAGAAGAAAATTTGAAAATTATCGCATTGGTTCAAAAGACATAGTCCGAGATTTTCCATTAGATCCTATCCTTTTGGCTAAACAATTTCTAGCTTCGCCCATGAGTTAATTATATAACTCATTTATTATATATAAAAAAAATATTTAAATAAATATACATACCGCACACAATATAACCACAATTTTCAATTTACATATATGCATTTAAACAAAAATAATTGCGTGTTTAATTAATATATAATTAAAATTTTCATGTGGATAATATAAAATATATGCGGAATATTTTTAAGCTTTAATTAAATCAATATATAATATTATTATGATTATAAAATTGTTTTTTTTTTAATAATTCATGTATTACAGTTTGCATGCATTTATGACATATTATAATACGGCGGGTTATTTCACAGTTAGCGCGGGAAATTCATTTATTTATTACAAAAAAAAAATATAATTTATTCATATAGTTCTCGAATATCAATAACCATCTATATGTAAATCAATTAATAAATCACTATATAGAGTTTAATTACAACTCTGTGGTGTGGTTGATAAAAGCCTCAACCTAAAAATTCATACAACATTTTTAATTACCGTCACAGTTAAAAACAACAAATTATGAAACCAACTATACAAAAGGTTTGCGTTGTCGAACGATAAAACCAATAAACAAAAATATGTAATTATTATAACAATTTCTATTGTTTCATTTAAGCATTTACAGATTGTATAAAAATAGAGTTTCAATTAACATAATCGACACAATGTCGTCAGTTTAAATTTCATACTATGTATATTTATGAACATTAAAATGAATGGTATGAATAAAAAACCGTATTCTTTCATATGTGCAACAACATTCGATATATATATATATATATGAATTCTAAAATGTAAAAAGCTTTGTTCTGAATTGAATTTTCGATTTATTTATATATTTACATATATATAATAAACGTGTTTATCCAATTTATTGTTTAGTTATATTGTCCTATTATCCATCTATCGCTATACCGTATATATTTCAAATAAAAGTACGTATATTTCTATATGTACTTTATAAATATATATGGTTAATTAAAGCTATAATATTTATATGTTTAAATATTTATAATTAACCTGCATTTTATATCATAATAATGTGTGCATATACATATATAAAGATAATATAAATTTATATGAAATTTTAATATATTATAGAAGGTATAATTGTATCATATAACGAATATAACGATCTATATATATGCGTGTTTAGAGTGCATATACCATATAGTTATATTTATACAATTAACTTTTAATATGTTGCACATATATTTATTATATACGATACGATATACATATAAAATATAACAAATTATGAACATTTTCATTTATATATAGTTTTATTAACCTATAAAAAATAGTAAATATTTTAACGTAATAGAGGAATTTATCTAATTTTCATATAATTTACCTTTATTTTATATTAAAAATTCATCCTTTTATCTATATATTGTATATATAATTTGTATTTTGTATTATTTTTGTGATTATTTATTAAGATAAAATAGATCTATTCACCTATCTGCTATATTTCTAATAATATATAGAAAAATATATTGAGGTGTGTTTTTACCTCAAATACCTTCATTATTCTGTAATAGAACAAATGTGTATCTGAATGAAACAAAACAAAATAAGCCAATTGTATAATTAATATTTCATCAAGTTTCAGCAGATATACTTATCTATATAAATGTACATAACTATATAAAACTGCGATGTTGATAAAATGAAAGTCAAGCAAAAAAAATGCTATGTGGATATTACATTTAAATATACATTATCAATTAATCTCTCTATAGTATGTATACTATATATTTAACAAAATTTATACGGATATGTAATAATGAATTTTATGAAAAATTTAATTTACCTTGTTTTATATTATATTTTGTCCTGTTAATAAAGAAGAGGGTGGTTTGATATATTTAAAAGGTGTGTTTAAAAGGTTTTCATTCTCAATTTCTTTCATTTCCTTTTCCTTTTTTAGAAGGGGTTATCATTGAGAGATATAAAAAATGATATGGATAGCAAGTTGCGTAGTTCACCATTATCATACGAAGCCCCCCGGAATTTAAATGTAGTCGTACGACCGTAAATGTTGAAGAAAGATATAGAATCCCATATTATTGGCGCAATTTAGCAAAGAAATATATCAAACCACCCTCATATATATCGTTTCTTATTATTAAAAAAAAATCCAGGACATTACGTGATACATTTTCATATTTCATTTTCGCATTCACAGCAAATATATCTTCTACTCCAATATATAAGAATATATAATACTATTATTTGACAAAATATATAGTGTAAAATTATATGTATATAATATTAATTATGTATAAGGATATATATATATGTATATAATCATTACCGCTCCTTTATTCACATATATATAAGTTATAACTATAACGATATATATATACTTATATACGGATAGTTTTTCATATAATTATTTTGATATACAATTGAAATATAGCCATAATAATCACGTATAATGCCACGTATAAAATGAATTCGTTTTTAAAAAATTATTCAACCATTATATACAAGTTAATCGTGATATATATGTTGTAAGAAATTAAGAATTTTTTTATCTGAAAGCGTGCAATTTTTAATATATTTCTTTAAAAATAAGAGGTTGTTGATATTTGTTGTATATGAAACAACAATGAATTTTTGATTAAAATTTTCACATTAATATATATATATAATATTATTCTTATTAAAATAAATATACATTTATATAGAGACGGTCTATAATTCTAAAGTTCGTATTAATTTTAAAATATGACATTTGAACAAAAGAAAAGTGTTATTTTATTTAAAAAAAAAAATAAAATAAAAATATTTTCAACAATAATATGCGAAGTAATATTTTATATGTTACATAAATTAAAAACTTTTATTTTAAAACAAAAAATAAACAGAATTCATTTTAGCATATATAAATTAACTATATATATAGATATAAAATCCATGTATCTATATTTGCTGTTATAGAGTATAGAGACTATAAAGTGCATAAATTTTAAATTGTATATGTTTATACTTAATTAATAAAATGTTATTCAATCATTTGTTATAAACAAAGTTTTATATACATATACTATATAGTAAATATTGGAACATGCCATTGTATATAGATACATATATGAATAAAGAATAAATATTCATACAGAGTGTTTAACGTATTCAAAGCTTAAAAGTCAATTAAAGGTGGATTTTACATTTAATTAAAAAAAAAACAAAACAATTTTCTTACATTAAAATAAATACATAATATAATAATTTACTATAGTAAAAATAAATTAAATATAGTATTTTTGAAAAATTATGCCCAATATAATTTCTGTATTTTATTCAAGAAGTGACGTGTGTATTTATATATCAATATATATATTTAGATTATAATAAATAAATACATGTATATATATTTAAATTATAGATATACAGTTGTAAAGTTTAATTGATGTCAAAAAGTAAAACGAAGAGAAAGTTTTTATTTTATTTTGTCGTTATATTCATATATAGATGATATATAGAAATTATATTATAACATTTTAACCCGCCATACAAAACTTTTTCTCAAATAAAATTATACAAATCACATCGATGTATAAAATAACACGATCATGTCTGATGATAAATATACGATTCTGTTATATTTAAAATGTATCAATTCTATATTCTATATATATATATTAAAAAATCAACAATCACGTGAAATTAAAATGCGTCATTGAAAATACATTTGCATTTTTTTAATCTGATTTGTTTTAGTGACTTTTTAAATTCGATTGAAACTATTTAAACTGTTTTGAATTAGGGATTAAAGTGAAAATGATTTGTTTTATTTGATAAACTATCTCCCACTAAAAATTCGTTTTATTATTATTATTATATTATGATCATTTTGATGAAATTTGAATTTACCTTATTTCTACATATACTAATATATTTTCATTTTATGAATTCTTTATAGTTAGCGTTTGCTGACATTTAACTAACCACCCAAGAGGATATCGCGTATAATTGTATAATTTAAATGTAGTATAGTCATATATTGTATAATTTTAAATGACAAATTCGTTTTCTGTATAAAAGGTTTAAAATATTTACGCTCTAATTCTTCAAAACAGTTTAAATGGAAGTTTTGCATAATTTTGCAATATATATATATATATAGATACACAATGTATATGTATAATAAATTAGAAGTGAGTTATACAATATTATTTATACTGTCTATATGTATTTGAACGTTTTAGACATTTTTTTTAATTTGTGTTCGTTAGCGTATAAAAATAAAAATATAGTTATAGTAAAAATAAAACCAAAAAAATAAAAAAAATTGTTGTAAAATGCTGTTAAAAATTTGCCCCGCATATCAGTGATTCTAAGAAAAAATGATCATTTAATATCTAACATAGAAATATTGAATAATTCTTATATTTATGTATTTTAAATTCGCAGTTTTGCATAATTTTGAATCCTTAATGATGATATAAAATACATATATATATATATATTTCTATATGAATGCATCGTGAAAAGGGTAGTCTTGTGAAGGTGTCAAGGTATAAAGGACATTAAATATGCGAAATGACAGGATATTCCGACCTAATTTATGAAACAGATTGTCGCACAATCGATTGTTCTAAATTTTCTATTTTATTGGGATTTCTATATTTTCTTCCAAATAATTTGAAAAATACAATAAATTTCTTTAAAAATAACTTTTAAAATCAATCCATTATTGGTTAAAAAGTTATATAGTCGATTTTCAAACACACGTTTACTTATACAAATATGTCCCGCTTTTTATGAACTGTATATAACATTTTTGTATCATGTGCAGGTTTAATTTAACAGTATCAGAAATTTCTTTGAATTTTCACTGATATAGAATGGAAAATCGACTATATACATCACCAATTGGGGTGATTTTCAAATTTTCTTCATTTTATTCTACAAAGTTTGAAATGTTGATTTTCAAAAAAACTATTTAAGGATGATAAATAATTTATAAATATATCTGGTTTTTCGGAATTTTCCCATTTTTTAAGTTGTTATCTCTTTGTATTTCTTTTACTGTTCGTATATAAATAAAGATATAACTTTCATATAGAGTTTGTTTTCAAAAAAAAAAAAATGTATGTAATAATAAGTATCTATAATAAAAATTGGATATATTATTTAAAATGATAAAACTATACAATAGAAAATTTTTATAGGGTTGACTGACACTGAAAAGACATATACATAATAATATATATGGTATATAAGATAAACAATGAAATTCAATTCTTTTTTGTATATTATTTAACCATGCATTTATATATAGAATATTTTATTATCATATATATATTGGTTGGAATTGTTATATTTATTTCTATTGCAACATTTTCAAATTGATTAACATACACACAACTATATAGTTAAATATATTTATATGATTGTCATACTACAAAAATGCTAAAAAAAATAAAAACAATTGTATATCTTATTTTCTATACATATTTTTTCGTATATTACAATATAAATTGTATAACAAAAGAGAAAATGATGCTATATAGAATAGTTTATTTTCTTTTTCATTTTCATTTTATTTTATTTTTACATTAAGATAAAACAAGCTACATATTTGAGTTGTAGTTGTTTATTTTATATATTATTACACAAAAATATAAGATCGTTTAATATATATAAACATGTATATAAACATTTGTATATTATATATATATATATATAGATAAATATTTTATGTATTTTATATTATAATACACATATCTATCTAGTATTTATATATATGGGAAAATAATGATATATGTATATAGAATTGTCAAGCATAATTTGTATATCTATACATATTCATTTTCCCCGGAAATGATACAAATAATTTGTATACATGCAAATATAGATAAATCTAACTTTGAATATATATAAAAAAAAAATATTATCTTACAATTATATGTCGTATTATATATTTAACATTCAGATTTAATGTATATGTATCAGATCTACAAACGATTAAGTGTGTATATATAATAAAACAAAAGGTGTATTTAAGCGTTTAAATGTATATATTCATATATAAATACTAAACGTCAATGTATTATTAAAGAAAAATCTGAGAATTCAATAATCAGATAAACGGAAATGAGGATGTTATTATTATTATTATTAGTATAGTATATAATATATAAAATTCTTTGATGCGGAAAGCAAATGTTTTTTTTCTCGGATGCGGTTTATTTGATAAAATCATCTAGACAAAATGCATATACCTTTAATCAAAGCGTACTTTAAAAACATTTACAATATAAATCCACATATATAATATACATCATTAGCAGCAGCAATTTCATATACGATTTAAATTTCATTGAATTCTTTTATTCCTAAATTTATATTTCAACGTTTTATCATATATATTTTATATCTATAAATAGAGTTTCAATAAACACATATATATGTATATCTTCTGAAAGTGACATAAAATTATTTGTATTTTACGTTTCCGCATATATATTTTTCATCACACAAATATTGTTTAATATATTTCATACAAAGTTGTTTATAAAATCAATTTGACAACAATACTGTTTATATGTTCTGTCAATTATAATTTATATAATTATTGTATTTGTATGTATGAAGTACAAGTACATTAATATTTAACGACTGAATTGCAATTAATTGCAATTATACTAATTTATGGAAAAATATTTTTGTATATTTGGTATTCAAAAATTGGAATTGGTTTTTTGATTGTATTATTTTCAACTTAAAGTCTTTTTGTTGTTTTATTTCGTTTAATATTTTGAATTTAAACCATTTAATTTTTATAATGGTTTTTTGATATTTTCCAAAAACCTGCATTTTCACTGATCAGAAATAAAATTATAAAAATTTTATTGAATTATAGGATCATGGACGATTGCAGTGTAGATTGATTGCACACATTTTATAAATATTACCACCATTCATCTGTTGTATAGTAACGAACAAAGGGACTTCAATTAAGGATATATACGTACGTATACATTGATGATATACATTCTAATTTCCAACTTATTTTAATTCTATATATAAATATATATTATATTACATATTAAAACTTATAAAAATATATATATATATGTTTCATTTTTCATGTGTAACATTAAATTTATATTTATGTATTTATATTGTTAAAAAAATATATGCTGCACATGATTTTACTATATTATAGAGAAACATTTATATACACGTTCCTTTTGAAATATACATTCCAATTATTTCAATATATAACATCTATGTAAAGGTTGAAATTACATTTCTATATACATATATATGGCAAAAATGTATATAAATGTAATTTAATATTCTTGTATAAATATTCAGCGTGAATCTGTGGTGTAGTTTTTAAAAAGTTACAAAATTTTGAAAACAAATTTTAGAGCATGAGTTCGAATTATAACGAAGATATATGGACAAATTTTTAGTGATTTTCTGTTAATTTCAAATCTGAATTTTCACTCATGGAGTTACATTCCATGCGGTTGGTCTTATACGACTAATAAGTATGGCAAGGTAAAAGCAACTAAAATTATAAAACCAACAACATAAATCGGTTGTCGGACGCTAAAACCAATCGTCGGGTTTTAAGCGCGCATTTTTTTTTCTATCATACATAAATATGCATAAATATACATTTTCTTTTTGATACAAAATCTATATGACTTTTTTTTATATTTAAAATTAAAATTGATTGTAGATTTTCAAAATGTTATTATATTTGTTATTTCAACATCTATATAGGTATTATATTACATGTGTATATTACAGACATGTAATTTTTATATATAAATATAGAAAATATTTTTATCAAAATACTATATATCAGTTCTTTTTTCCTGAAAAAAATATTTCCTCTCATATAGTATATATATTCAAAATTTAAATATAAAGGTATTTGAAAAAAAAAATGATTCTATATCATTTTAATTTTTGTGATATTCACAAAGTGATATTTTTTTTTTAAAACAAATTTCTATATGTAATAAACATCCTTATAATTTGTAAACAACCACAACAAAAAAAAAAAAGGAAAGCTTTAAAATATAAACGATTCATAAAATGAAAGCTGTCAAAAACATATACAAAATATACGGTATTACAGAAAACATACAATATTACAGAAAAGGCAAATCCATAATTTTTGGTTTTAAAATCATTATACAATAGAAATTAATTCAAAATATATATATAAAATAGCCATATGTGAGTGAGAATATGTTCTTTAAAGATTCTACATATAGATATACATATAGTTGGAATATATTGATAATTCTGTTTTGTGCCTTGTCCATTTTTTATTATAATTTTCTTTATTTTGAATCTTTGACAATTCCTCATCACATCTATTGAAATGTAAATCTATTGAAATGTAATGAAATGTATTTCAAATTATATGGTTCAATTTATGCCATAAGTGCATTTCGTCTGACGTCTCCTTGCAGTAAACCATTTTTTTTATTGGGAAAATATGAAATTCACAAAAGCTAGTCACACGGTGTTCAACGAATTATATATTTTTGGGTAATTTTAATAAACACGCCACCCATCTAGGATTTCGTATATGATGAATATGCAAAGTATTATTCATATACTTTTTGATATCTGTCGCTTTTGATAACGTTTTAAAACAAAAACTTAATGAATTGCACCACGAACTTGAAATTTATCCATTTTTATCAAAAATCCAATAAGGAGCCTATTAAATTTATTGTAAATAATAAACTATAATTGATCGATTCTTTTGAAAATTTACATCGTGCTTTTTAAAAGAATGTTGTTTCCAATGGCCAAACGTAAAAAATTTTTAACAATGCGGTAATTAATTGTAGTTACAAGTTAATATATCAAAACACCTTCGTGTTTATGTTATTATTTATGGCAACTTTTGAATTCTTTAAAATATAACTTTAAAATAAATATATACATAAATAGATAATGTAATATATATATGGTTAATTATTTCATATCAAATTTCAAACTATTGAAATATAAATAAAGGTGTGTTTAATACATGATATTAAATGTATATATAATATCAAAACAATTTATATATAAATTATAGTAAATATAGTAAATTTTATAGAGATGTAATTACAATTTACATATTATTAAATAAGTAATACACATTCGCAACCTCTAAATATAAATTTTAAAATAAATATAAATGTGTACAAATATATAAATATTATACATATAATCTTTTAAATGAAAGCTTCAATACATTATTCTACTATATTTATGTATGAAACAAAAAGGGAAATGAAATATGTGTTAGAGTTTATTTAGTATATTTTTATATATATGTATATATTTGTGTAATCTGTTTCGCATATAATCAAGGGAAAAAGATGAATAATTTATGTATATTCACATACAGTTAAATGATTTATTAATTACCTCATTTTATATATATACATATATATATATTGAGACATTGAGAGTTAAATTTTCCACATATTACATATACACATTTTCTTAATTTATTTATTTGTAATTTTCATAAAACAGTTTATAATGTAACATATACATAGATATATATAAATATAGAATATATATAGAAATATTTATATAATCTATTTATGTATATATTTATTTTCATATAGTATATATAGGAATATTAGAAGAAATCTTGCAAAATATACACTATCTATATAAAATATATAGATACTTAAACATCCTTTTGATGATACGTTATTTATTATCCAAATATACACATATTATATATATGCTATATATAACCAAAAATATAAAATACATACCTATACCGCTCACTTATTTCTATATATGTATGACTATACTTATATCACATATATTTATATATTCGTTTAATATTTGTGTAACACACGAAGATATTATGTTTGTTCATTAATTTCTATCTTTTATTTTATTTTTTTTTTTGGAATTGCAAGTATATGAATTTTGTGTATATTAGAAGATTACCATTTTGAAATCTGTATATATATACACATTTAGAGATAATGATTTCGGATATATAATGTATATAAAATAAATATACACATTCATGTATATAACAAAAAATTACCATTATTCAATATAGAAAACAAACTAATATTCATTAAAAGTTATCCTGGGTCATATATAATAAGAAAATATATAATAAAAAAAATTTCTCGTTTTTTCGTTTTTCGGTTATTTTCGAATTTGAATTTTTCGACAGAGTTCGATATTTTTCCCATACCCCACTGACCCATACGGACGCTAAAACCAATTGTCTGTTGTAATGCGAAAATTTATTATTATAGTATTATATATTAACATTTAATTTATCTTTTATAAGTGTTTTTGAGGCTGATATATCATAATCTTATTTTACAAATAAATGAACAAATGAACAGTCAAATAAAACAAAAATAATTTCTAAAATATTTAATACAAGTATTAAAATTATAAACATATAATAAAATACAATCAAAAACATACATTATTTTATTTAATAAAATATTTTAATTCTATATAATCATCAATAATTCCAACCGTTATTCCATTCATCAAATCCATTTCCAATTGGCCAAAAACTCATCGGTTGAAATGGTGGTGGGAATGGGTAGAATTGTGGAGGAGGTGGTGGAAGTGGTAAATGTATTAGAGGTGGTGGTGGTGGTGGTGGAGGTGGAGGTGGCGGAGGTGGTGGAAGTGGTATAGGTATTACTTGAGGTGGTGGCGGCGGTGGTGATGGATGATGAAAAATTGATGGAAATCCTATAAATTGTGGACTTGGCATACTACTTACAGCCGAAGTATATGCATAATATGATGGATTTGGATTTTTATTATAAAAACCCAAACCAAATGTATTCGATTTTAAAAGATCCTCATCAAAATTTTCATCATCATTGGTTACATTTAAAATTGTCGAATTTTGTTGAATTTCATTACCTGATTTTTTTATAACTATTGTTAACAATTCTTTAGTATTATAATGTTTTGCATTTGTTTTTATAGGCATTTCTTTTGTAAAATTAATTAAATAAAGAAATAATATTATTATTGCGTGTATCTGCGGTTAAAATATAATAATGAAAAATATTTTATTTAATTATATATTATATAAATGATATAGTATTATTAATAAGAATAGAGAGAAATTTACCTTCATGATAATATAAAAATCCCCTTATGCGTGCTTATAAAAATATATACACTATATATATTTATATTTCTTTCTTTTAAAAATGCTATATTACAAATGACAAATTATTTTATAGATAACAGTCTTTTATATCATTTATTTATTATATATTTTTTATTACAAAAAGTAAAATATGTATATAGACTCTAAATATGAAATATAAATTGTATATTCTATATATATATATAAAAAACGATGATGGTACATGTCTATATATTTATATTATTTATATATTTAGTATATATTATCAAATTTTTCTATATTTGTTTATTTAATTAAAACAAAAAGTTGTATATTATTTTGTATATATCATTTATATATGGGATGTATTTTTATTTACGATAATTAACCTTTTTTTTTTGTTTGTTTATTTGTTTCAAAAACAAAGATATAGATTTTCTGAAAATAAACATAACTTTTTTTTCTTCTTCTTTTTCTATATAATTGTACAAAATTAAACCTCGCTTAGTTAGTACTAGGAAAATATATAATTATTTTCATATATCTATTGGAGAATTGTATGTATGTTTTTTTGTATTTATAGAAAGAAAAAAAAACTTTCATTTTTGTATTAAAAACTTTTTCTATTACATAATTTAGAGACTTTGTGTATATATAAAAAATGTTTTCTTATATAAAAATATACCTATAATATATAAATATTTATTTATATAGTCTATATGGAAATTTTAACATCATTTCTTGTATTACATAAGAACAACAATAAATATATTTTCAGTATTCATAATTGACTATACATATAGTTTGCGATTTATATGCGAATATAATGAGAAAAGTAACAGAAAAAAAACACCGCGATTAAAACAAACATATATAAATGGTAATTATATATGCATTTATTTATAATTGTATTATTTTGACGAATTCATTTTATATAATTAAAGTAAATACAGATATTGAATTTAATTATACTTTTTTTTGTTATATTCATCTATTGGCACAATGCAATTTATTTTTTCAATCAATCAATATATAATATTGTTTTTTTTTTGTAAATCTTCAAACCAAAGTTAAATAATAATGAAAAAAAATTTATTATTATGTTGGATATTTTTTTATTATTGCACACTTTCAATATTATTGTAATATTCTTTAGGTATTTTTACCTCAATTATTCATTTTAATATACTTTTAACAAAAAATTGTAAAATGAATTTCCGTATAATTACATTGGGTATTATTTTATCATAATTATTTGAATTTTCGAGGAGTTTGTTGAAAAATTATATGATGTGAGTTTCATTTTTGTACCTAAAAAGCATTTTTATTTTTTATTGTATGTAAGAAAATGTGAATTTATTTTTTAATCTAATTTTGCTCAAAAAGAGCATTATTGATTTTCATGAATATACATATGTACTGATAATATTCGTATACACCGACTATATTGGTCTTAACGTCTGACAACAGCTTTCTATTGTTGGTACTAATTAGCCGTACGACCAATCCGCATTGGAAAATATGCAACCCTTTTGAGAAAATTCAGATTCAAATTTAGCGAAACATATTTTATGGCTTCCGTAGGTTTCGAATTTACGTCATCCAAGAATTTTAGGTTACAGACTCACCATTGGAACTATATTTTTTTTTTTTAATAATTACATATAGAAAATATTAAATCGCAAGAGTTTTTTATGTTAAAATATACGATGAATAAAATCACGTCTTCGTTATTATTTTATGTATAATTATTTCTTTATATATGGTATATTCAAATCATATATATATAATTTGAAAAACAAATAAGTTTCTATCACGATTTTTCACAAATATATAATTGTAATAATATATTCGCAAAGGTACACAAGCACATACATATATATAAATTTATGAAATATTAGAAATTTTATTTTAATAGTTTGAATATTACATTAAAAATAAAAAATATTAAAATTTGAATAAAAAAATAATTTGATAAAATCGAATATAGGAATTTATTTTGAATTTCAATGCAATTTTGGTTATCCGTATAAGTATAATTTTGTGTACATATGTATAAAACAACATATATGAATATGAAATTTTTTTATGTTTATATTATGAACTCAATTGTTTTATATATTTAGAATTTTTATAGTAAAGTTTGAAGGAGTTGCTTTATTGCTTTATATTCCATTAAATTGTTATACAATTTTCTATATATATGGATATGCGCTTTGTGCTATATGAAAATGAATTTTATATGAACACGTTATATATAATATGTATATAAGGTATTATACTGTGTTATATATGGTGTTATTATTTATATATGAAGAAAATTATTTTAATTGTTTATACGTGTTTTAAATTTAGTTTTCTTTTATAAAATTCTATATATATAAAATAATTATAACTATATATTCATATATGAACAAATTTAAAGTTCAATATATCTGATTAGTATACATATATAGAGAGGGAAAATTTATACCATTTTCTGCCATTAAAAAAATATATATATATATATTGTATAATATATGTACTCGTTCATCATATATATTCGGTCTATTATTTTCCATTTGATTTCCCGCCACGTATACTAAATTAAAAATTTAATAATAGGTAATTTAATATTTTACTTATTTATCTTTATTAGTTGATCTTATAAACACATATGTATATATATTGTATATATATACGAGGGTGGTTCGATATGTTTCCTGAATACAAATCCTGAATACCAGTTTCCGCCCATTGTTTCGATTGATTTTTGGTATCTAGTTTGATCCATATCTCATCAACTATTGGGTTACTCAGATATACAGCGAAAGGATCTTCACAACTTGTCCGACGAATTATCTTTTATGGTAACATTAATAAACGAGACAGATGAGTATCTTACACATAATTTTTTCATCTGTAATTCCTTCAAATAATATATCATTTGAAATGTTGAATAGCGCAGCAACAACGATCATTTGCCACTATTGATTGTGTACTGTTCTTACCATTTCAATGGATGCTGCTATTTTTGCGGTCTTCCACATATTTCTTCATCATTTACGATCGTATACGACCACGTTTAAATACGCAGATATCGAAAACACGAATGGTTTTCATATAATGGTGATGAATTACCCAAATTATGATCCATATCCTTTATGAAATTTATCGTCACTGATATAACCCTTTCAATAAAAGGTACCGAATTGCTCGATGCAACCCCAAAAAATTAAAATAATGGTAACTATATAGATGTAGTTACAGGAAATATATCGAACCACCTTCACGTAAAAAAAACTTTTATCATATTGATTTTCAATAAATATATCATTGATTTTCAATGAAATGAAAAATTAATCAAGCTTATATTTATATTACGTTAATACTTTAATTGAATTGATTGTATTATTTTATTATTGATTAATGGATATTTTTCATTTAATATAATTCGGTTTAACTAATTTTTATTCCGCACCTATTCATTAAAACAAAAACGAAAACATTTTCATTATTTATATATCTAAATATAATTATATTTGCGTATATCCTTTATTGTTATATCAAAATTATATATGATTATAATATTATTTTATATAACAAAGAAAAAAAAATTAATATATATAAGATAAGTGACTCTTTATACGTTTTTTTTTAAATGTATTATTATTATTGTATAATCATCATAATATATTTATTTATAAAATTAATTATTAAACATAGTATTCAAAAAATACATATAAATGCTAATGCTTTTACTAAATTGTTTGTATATTTATATATATATATATATGATGCACTTCAGGTGATGAATAATGTATATATGTCTTTATTATTATATTGTATATTATCTACATTACATTATACAACAACAAACAATTATGAATAATAGATTAATGTTTAAGTGATTATATGATATAATCCATGTTTGTTAGAATTAATAAGGTTTTTTTTTAATGTATTATATATGATTATAAAAAAAAAATTTAGTACTTTATTATGAAAACACAATAGTATTTACAATAATATTTATTAAAGATTAATATAAAAAAAGTTCTATATACATAAGTATTCATTATATATGTATAATAATATATAAGAAATGTGGTTTAACAAATGTGTGTTGAAGTACACATTTTCTAAATTCCAAAAATGTAAACAGATAAAGTTATTAAATGATTTGTCGTATAATTAAAAGTCAACACATTGTAAATTTCAATTAAATATAACTCACAATCAGTTATAATATGTGGTAATGTAATATCTATTGGTTTGTATAAAATAGCCATACGGAGAAAAGTCTAAAGAGTTCATATATATATAATTTAATTAAGATGTTAATTGTCGCAAAGAAATTTATGTATTACAATTTCTATATATATAGTTATATAGTATATATAGTTATATACAGATTTCAGTTTTACCATATATGTATAATAAATATCTTTTAGAATATGTGCAGTTTATATATATCCTTATAACATTATAATTAATCTTTGCATTTATATATATATAGTTTACTTGTTGCATATATCCATCCATTGTGAATTTAATTAATGTTATATCTATATATGCAATATATTAAATATTTATTTCAAAAATACTATACTATAACAATATATTATTTATAACAATGTGGTTTGTTATTTTCACAATCCTTTTGATAACAGATAATTTGGTTTCTAATTCAATTTCAAAAACATGGAAAATTTTAAAATTAAATTTATTACATTATATTTTCTATAAGATTTTAATCTCAAATATCTTATATGCACAATTATAAAAATTGTTATTTTAATCCTCGACATAAGTGCATATGAATAATTTATATTCCCAAAGTATTTACATTAATACAACAACAAAAAAATGGACATTAAAAAGTATAACCTCTCTTCATTATTATTATTATTTTAAGAGAATGTTGTACATTTCATCATTATTTATAAAGATTTCATTTACATTTTACAGTAAATTTTAATGCAAATAATGCGAGTATAAATATTTGAACGAATGAATGAATGAATGAAGAAGATAAACTGCTTTGCAATAATACAAAAGCAATAATACAAATGTTGTACATCAAAGAAAGATTATTCGCCTATGCACTTTGTAAAAAAAAAAAAATTAAAATAATACTAAATAAATAACAAATAATATGGTGTTTATTCATTTGTGATATTTTACATCTATTTTTTTTTTGTTAAATATATACATTACAAAAAAAAATTTATTTAAAATATATTCACGTTGAAAGTTTGAAAACGCAGAACCTATTTAAAAGGTGATAATTGACGATATTCATTCATTAACACATTCAATAAATTTTCACAAACAAAATATATATATTCTGATATCTTGGAAAATGATAAATTTTCCTAATATAATTATTTTAAATTATAAATTTATTTTATCTTTATGATTAAATCTATAAATAAAAGCCATTTCAATTGATATACCATTGAATTGTTTTATTTTTTTTGAATAAATATACATTTTTGATTGATCCATTTAATATATAATCAATCATATAGTTTTAAGTTTCGTTACTCAAAATCACTTAAAAGTATTCAATGCATCACCTATAGGTTTGTCACCTATCTAAGTGATTTCGTTAGGGACTCATGTATAAAGAATTCTAAAGTTTTCCATCCGCTAAACCCATTCTGCGGTAGTTGACGAATAAAAACAAAATGTTTACCATCGAATATTGATGTTGAATAAAAATTGTTTGAAATAAACACTTGAAAGATTAGTATTTTACTGTTGATATATAATAAAATATATACCAGTCAAGTATTTATCTTCTGTATATTTGTTTTTCATATATGTATTTATATACTTCACCACAATAAGTATTTTCCCTTAGGATTATTCAATAAAATTTTATATTCGCGCAGTTATACATCATGAATAAAAAATTGTATTAAAAAAGAAAAAAAATGTGTATACCAATAGAATGAAAATTTCAATTTTTGTTTTAGAAAATTATGCACCTTTTCTTTTCATTATAATTTTATTCTATATAATAATTTTTATTTTTTTTTAAATCAATTTACATTAATTATCACTATATTTAGATCAGATATCGTGTTTATAATCTATACACGTAGATATATTTGTTTGTATATTATTCAGTATATTGTATAATTTGTTCAGCATTCCCATATACAGAAGATATTTCAGGTGAAATTTATATAGAATAGATAGAGGTACACTAACTTCTATATATACATCGCCCGTTATCTGTTTGTTATATATAAAAATAATGAAAAGGAATTTTCTATACACTTTTTCCTAAATCCCACATCGTCAATATGCAAATAATATTATTTTTATACAAAACAAAATATTCGTATTTTTTTACAATGATGTATATTTACATTTTCTATATACATAATCAGATATGTACACGCGAACACTTTAAAATGTGTATATTCATCGTATTTTATGCATATACAATACATGTAATATATAATGTATAGATGTAAAAAATAAAAGCATGAGGTAAGAAAGCTCAATAAAAATAAATAAAACATTTTTATGATTGTAATAAAAAAAAAGCAGAAGAATTTTACAAAAAATGTTTTTTCACAACTTCTTTATACTTGTGTTATTCTTGGAAAATTGTACAATTTTTATTTATACGTACATGCGAACACTTTATATTTTCCTTCAAGTGTCTGTATTATTATACATAATCAGTAAAATCTAAATCGACCACCAATAATATATGTATATAAATAAAAAGTATGATATTTGCATTTTAGAAGAAAAAATTTTTCCATAAATTTAAATAGTTATTACCATATTACAAATATCTATATACGACAAACGAATTACATATACAATATAAATATTTCTTTTCATTGCTTTTGAACTTTTTTTTTTTTTTGAATTGAGAAAATTATTCTTTTTTTGTAAAATTGCTATTGAATGAATGAGCACCCGCACCGGATCTACTTCACATATACAATTTTGTAGTATAGACATACATACCATATATATATATAACCGTTTTCATTGAATTTAAATAGAAAAATTTAAGGACATTCATTCCTATAAATTGCTTTTTCATATAAACCACAACCACAACCAATTATATATATCGTCGAAATTATTATTTATTATTAAGTTATTATATTAAATTATATGATGATGGTACTTATACGCATATTAATAAATTTTATTTGTCGTCCCCCGTATCATTAATATAGGCTATTGACACAACAAAATCATCCACGGTGAAGAGGAAAAAATTTATAACCCGATTCTGACGGCAAATGATGCCGTCTTTGCATGCCCTTGGAGTTACCTATGTACTCCTTGGGCTTCTAATAGCGTTTGCATCAATTTGCGTTGTTGTCGCCCAACCAAATGCCGCTCAAATATGTCCGACAACTAATGAAATAGCACCGTGTGTTTGTAATGTTAAAAAAAATGGATTGGACATATTATGTGAGGCTACGGATTTTCATCAAATTAATAAGGCTATGAGTACGCTTAAGGGGAAAAATCCAATAATATTCTATTTGAAATTACGTCACAATAATTTACCAAAATTACAAGGATTTGTATTCTTGGGTTTGGACATTCGACATTTAACCATACATAATAGCAGTTTAGCGGTTATCGAACAGGCAGCACTCAGTTCACTCGGTAAGTTTTGTGTATATTTGAAATATTTATTTATTTTTTTTTATTTATAAATTAAACATATTTTATTCGTAAAGAATCTTTTATTTTCAATCAGCATGTTATAAAATTTGATTTACAAATTTACAAAATAGTATATTTTCATACATTTGTTTTATATGCCAATATATAAATAGATTTTGCATGGGCGAAAAAACTGTGAAATGTTTATTACGGCTTTTGAACCAATTGGGCAATTTTCAAAATTTATTCTATGAAATATTAAGAATTGATTGAATTCTCATATTATTCAATGAAAAACAATGGTTTAAGATACCCCTGGGCCGTAAGCCATAAAATACAAAGTTTAAAAAATTAAATTTTCCTGAAAATTTAACAAACCACCAAATTTTTGTTTTTATAAATTCGCTAATTAGCCTTTTAGAATAACTTAACCTTTTATAGTGACTAAACAAAATTTTCAGCTTCATCCATGATATTTTGTAAGCTTTAAAATGAAAATATTCCTCAATCAAATTAGTTAAAATTTAATATTTTAATAATGCGGTGATATTCTTTATATATAAAAAATATTAAAAATATCATATTTCAATAATGTTAATGATGAAATAGAAATGCAAAACAAACAAACAAATCAATTGATTCTTATTCTTTATTATGATATTCATACATATATTTATAAGTATACATATATTTATTATATATATATAAGTATTATACGCGTATTATTATACATAAATATTTATTTAGAAAATCCACAATAATATTTTGTTTACATATACCCTTATGTATATTCTTATATACAATATATATATATATATAAAAAAATAAAAATAAATATTCGTATTTATTACAACCTTTTGAATATAATGAATAAATGAATAAAGAAAAATACATTAATTTATATGTCAACAGCAGCATCCTCCCCGAACTCCCGCTAATGTAATTTTAAAGTATAAGGGAAATTTCTTTTAAAAAAAAAAACCTTTTTTATATGGTTTTTGTTAAAAAATAATACATAAAGATGCGAATGAAAACAAATGCAAATTTATAATAATAACATTTTTTTTTTCATTTTTGATTTCGCATTTCAAAATAATATCTAAAAACATATTCTTGTAATTATATACGCAATAACAATCATTTTTATTATGTAAAATTTTATTATGTTTACTTATATCAAATTGCTTTTCTGATTCTATATTGATATATATGTATATGAAATCAAAATCAATATATTCTTAATGTTTTAGTAATGTTAAAATTAAAGTCCTGCTATATTCATTCATTTATATATTGAAATTTGATTGGATTGAAAGTTTAAATTATATATATGCATTTAATTGAATAACATTTAAAATAAATTATACCATGAAATAATATCATAAATATATTAAAAACAATTATATTAAACAAATATATATATAGATAAAATAAGAACCATTTTAAATATACAAATGCTTAAAATTCTAAATAATTCAATTAATTTATACAATTAAAAATGTACCTATAAATAATACTACTGTATTTAAGTATCCAGAAAATGTTATAAAATGAATTAATAATTAAAAATCTTAAAAATTGTCTATTGTTTTATATATTATATATAAAATATATTAAGATACAATTTATAGAATTTATATTATAAATTCTGTATAATAATAAAATTAAATTATATATATAAAGAAGACAATACAAGTAAAATTATATCGTTATATATATATAACTTTTGGCATTTATATAAGTGTATGTATAATATATTAAATAATAATTAATTTAATATAAATTTATTATATATATTTAATAATATATTTTTAAATCAAGAGGCGAATGGAATAATTAATAAACGATATAATATTTTAATTGATATACATCCGAATTTTCATTATATAGACTTTTGAGGGAAAATACTAATAATAATTTTCTGTATACTTTTTATACATTTTTTTATTATAAATTAATTGATTTTTATAAACGTATATAATAAATTATTATAAACAAAATTTTTTATTTTTTGTTAAAAACATACAATGCGGAGCTCATCTATATTTAAAAAAAAAACATTTAATTGAATAAAATCGTTCGACACTTAATTAACAATTCATTGTTATCTAAAATGATTGTTTCTATTTCCATATATAATATCATCAGTGGCATGATAAAATGTGACCTGATTACTCAAACGATGGGATATTCTAA
The DNA here is from genome assembly GCA_958336335.1 of Dilophus febrilis. NCBI lineage: Eukaryota > Metazoa > Arthropoda > Insecta > Diptera > Bibionidae > Dilophus > Dilophus febrilis. The sequence goes on along the minus strand of OY284469.1, from coordinate 28,436,680 downwards.
AAGGCGTACAAAAAAAAACAAACGTGAATAAAATCAAATTAATTATTCTACAAAAAAAATTATGAATTTTTCGAATTACATCCATAATTTTCCTTCAATTGACATTTTCTTTGAATCATTTAAAAACTCAAGTAAATTCTGATTTTTTTGTTGAAGGAAATTAAGAAATCGGTTGATTTTTTCAAAAGATATATATGAAAGTGTGAAAGAAATTTATAGCATTTTTACAGTTAGGTAGGGAAAAATGGAACAAATTTTCACAGATACTTTTTTGGAAGATCGGCTATATCTTTTGAATCAATGGTGCGATTTCAAAATTTTCTTCTATATGACAAATCAGAAATTAATTGAATTTTTAAAAAAATGAATTGAAAATAAAACAATTAGTTGGAAAACTATGACTATAATTCGAAAAATTCAAAATTATAATAATTGAGTTTTCCGTAAAATGTTGTTCGAAAAAAAATTTTTTTTTGTATAATAATTTATTTGTTTTTAGGCACGGAGCTATTAGAATAATCTATATCATTGGGTCGTCGACAACAATTTTCCTATGCCACACTGAATATCAAATCACAAATGATCTTGATTTGCTTTAATTCTTTACCCAATTATTTAATACAGGATTTCTCTTCAAATCCTTAAACGATTTTCTTATTATATATTATATATAAAAATGAAGAATAAAATTGAAATGAAATTTCAAATAAGAAAATACAAAAAAAATAAAAAAATAAAAACCTTAATTGCAAAATAGAGTTAATATTTATGTAAAAAAAAAAAGCAAAAAGAATCCAATATATTTGATTAGCTTATAGTTTTTTTTTTCTTTTCTTAAAGAATGCAAATGAAAATATAATTTATTTCCATATATATAGTTTTCTTTCTTATATATATTTATATAATATAACACAACAAAAAAAAACTACTATAAGTAATGCCATAATATATATTATAAGTACATTGCATGTATAATTGTATACACATTTAACTTCCAGAGAAATTTATTAAGTTTTTTTTTTCTTCTTCCTCACAATATTTTTGTTAACAACATATAAATGTTATAACAACTACTATACATATATATTCAAAATGTTTCCATTTATGTATAAAATTATATAAGTATATAGATGTTGAATGATATAAAACAAAAACGAATGTATATAAAGATTTAATATATGTACGTATATGGTATGGATAAAAAATATAAAACTTGTTGCAAACATTTTCATTCGAAAATATATTATGATATCCTATTCATATATACACATTGATACTTATGATGTGCATATATATTTATTTAATAATGAATGTATATGTGTATTTTATATATTCATTTGGAAAAATGTGATGTGGTGATACAATTTTTTTTTTTTGTTCTTATCTTTATGTTCGTAAAATTATATTTTATCCCATCTATTTCACTCTGTATATGTATCTTTTGTTTATTGCAATAGCACTGGCGGAGCTGAACATATTTTAGTCATATATATTACCAAACACGGACAATTTTTTAAATCACATTATATTGGTTCAAAAGATATGTAGTCGATTTTCCAAAAAGGGGTTTCGTAAATTTTGTCCTATTTTTGATATACTGTATAAAATGTTTGTGTATAAGATTTGATCGTTCACTTATACACAATATCAATATCTTCTTTGAATTTTCACGGACATTAAATGACATTAAATGGAAAATTAAATTGAAAATCGACTATATCTTTTGAAATCAACCTATGGCGATTTTGCAAATTTTCTTCAATGAAAATTAAAAGGTTATTGAATTTTTAAATTATGCGAAGAAAATCGAACATTGAAGAAAATCCCTGGTTATAATTAAAAAATGTATACAAAATTTAGAAAAGTCAATTTTTTATTAGTTTGGTGAACGACCAAAGTTTTTTTTTTTATAAATTACCTAATGTGACGTTCAGAATATCTTATCCACTTGGAAAATGATGGCTAACAATTTCCCATAATCGCCTATGATCTATATAGCAGTAAAATATATTAAATATTTATATATAGATATATATATATATTCTTTATATATAAAACATATTACATTTTTATTTGTCATTTTTCTTTATGATTTTCATTTTCTTTGTTTTATTATACACCAAAAATATCTATATAGAATATTTATGAATATATGTATACACATAAAAATATCTTCAACTCTCATTCAACATGTACTATATACATATAAATAATCTATATTTGTGTAATAATAATCATATATGAATATGAATAAATAATCAATATATCAGAGCTTAAATTTATGATGAAAATCTATCTGCGTATATATATATATATATATGCGGATTATGAGGTGTTTTTTTTTTAATAATTTTATATAGATTTTGATTTTTTATACTACAAATTATATATATTTGTGAATGCGGTTTATCTATATTATATAATTACAAATATTAAGTTGTCTATAAACGTAAATTCATTCCTATTTACGGCACACAAAGCTTTTGTCTAAAATCATATAATTATATTAAAATTACATATATTATTTATATCGATAATTATATAGGGAATTTACATACATAATAGAGTACATATCAAAAAATATATTTACATATATACTAATTAAAGATATATCAACTATATATGATATATATTATTAAAAATTATATAGATTATTGATATATTATTGAAGAGTTAATAACAGAGTTAGTTAGACGTGAGAAATAATTAGTGAAAATTATTTCGTGAATATTTTTTATATATATAGAAATTTGTTTAATGAGCGCATAAAAAAAAATATTTAATTACATTTTACAAACCACCGTATATAAAAACGAATTTTAAATTAATTTAAATTATATACAAAATATACAAATTTATAATAAATCATATAAATAAATGTATATTTATTTTAAATAGGTAATGGATTAACCCAATTGGATGTATCACAAAATCAATTACAAAATGTACCATCAATGGCAGTAAAACAACTTCATCATTTATTAATATTAAATTTAAATCATAATAAAATATCACAAATTCATGATAAGGCATTCGAGGGTTTGGATACATTAGAAATTTTAACATTATATGAAAATAAAATTAATGTTGTTGAACAGGAAGCATTTCGTGGATTGGACAAGTAAGAATATATATATTATATTAATTAAATTATATGCTTTTATTTCTATATATATATATATAAAATACACTCTATATTATTTATAACATTCTATAAATATTCTATATTATATATAATTATATATATAAATTTCTGTAATCTATATATAATGATATGCGGTCATTTTATATATGTATATTTTGCATTATATTATTTCCGAAATATATAATAGGTATGTGAATTTCAGATAAATTATTAGGGAAGGTGTTTTATATTATAGTCGAATTTTTTTTTGTGTCTATGTATATATATTATACTTTATATTGTTATTTTTTTTTATTATATTTACCCATTGATGTTGTTTATTTGGTCTATATATACTATACATTTGTTCCTTATACATTTATTATACAATGTTTTGTATATAGACAATAATAATAGATGATTTTATTGTGTATAGATGTAATGATAAGGGTTGGTATATATACAAAAGAAGTGTATTCATTAAAATTTATACAAATGATAATATTGAGATATAATTTTTTTTTTTTTTGAAGGTGGATATTATATATTATGGAGTTATTATAGTTTTGTAAATTTAGTTTAACATCCGCATAAATATTAGAACATATACTTTTAATATACCATATCTTTAACAAAGTTTATATATTAATGTACTTATTTATATATATATGTCAGTAACAACCCTAAAAAAATACAAAATAAATTTAAGTAATTTATTACATATACAAGGAAATGCATAAAAATAAAACACCAAATAAAGTAATCTCAAATTAATTCGATTCTATATATTATTTTTCTTCATAATCACAACTCTGTATGGTGTAGAGTAGATGATAAAATCTTCAACCAAAAATTCTCACAAACCGTGGGTTTGAATCCTATACTGAGGACATAAAAAATATGTTTTGGCGGTTATTTTCGCATCTAAATTTTCACACAGAGCTGCATATAGTTGTCCATGAAACCGTAAATAAAGCAACAAATTATGAATCCATAACAGCAGATAATAACGGCAATATTGTCGGACGCTAAAACAAATCGTCACTTTTAAACAAAAATTAGATTAGATACAGAAATATTATATTTTTCTTATTTTGATTATAAATATTTTACTGCATATGGTTTTATAAACCATTTTTTTGTGTTTCTGAATTTTATATTTCTTTTTTCATTGTTCTTTATACAGGGAAAGATACATTCAGACCATTTATTAAAATAATAAGTACTTATATACATAATAATACTAAATATGTATTAAAAAGATTATAAGATTTTATTTTATTTATTTTTTTTTTTGTAAAAATAAAAAGCATCTTATTTTAATATATATACTTACACTTGATAATTGACCTTAAAGTTTTTATCTGTATAAAGTTAATAAGTAATAAAAAAAAATATGTTATAAAGATATATACAGTACACTCGCGATATTTAAGGATTCGTGAGTTTCCTATTTCAAAATTTTCTTATTTGGGTTCCATAAAAATGTGCAAAACAAACAGTAGATATTCATAATTAATGAAAAACACTTATATTCATAATTGCAAACTGAAATGTGGTGGTTGAAATTTACTGTTTTTTTTTTTTCGTTTCGTGGAAAACAATATTTCGTAAAGATTTTCATCTCTTGCCGTAAATGCCGTATTGGAAAGAATTAACAACAAAAAGAATGAAATAATAATATAAATGAATAATTTTTTAATAATCTTCAATTTTTTTAGTAATTTTTGCATATAGAAAAAGGTTCAAATTGTTTTCCGCTTTTGCCCATAAATTAGTGATTCTTTTGTAAAAAAATGAAATGCCTTTTCCTCAATTCGAATTTACCCAAAATAATCCATTTATATTTTCTTTATTATTGAAGCGATCCCAATTTCGAATCAATTTTCTAATGCACAGAGTTCTTATATTGCTATAGTGTCTACTGTGTAGATAATAATAAAATGAGCTTAATTTTTATTTTATTTTTGTTTAGGAAGTTGTTTTGCTAAAACCACAGAAAGATTAGTATATTATTACTTATTCAAAATACATACCATAATATTTTTTAGGAACATATACACATCAAATATAAATAACAAGCTAATATAAATTGTATAAAATAATAGAAGAATAATTTTATATCTTTATATTCTGTTAATGCGGTCACTTAAATAACCTCAAAGAAATCTAAGAATTTTGAAATAACTAAATAAATGAATATATAAATATAATATATTTCTATAGATTTCCAAAAATGCTTATAATTGGCTTTGTACAATTTATATAAATATTAAGAAATGCGGAAAAGAAAAACTATCGCAACAGTTAAAACTATTGTTGAATATTTTTAAATTTATAATTCAGATATTTTCGTATCTAGAAAACTTTGCTATATAGTTAATATATTATAAAATAATATATATACTTTATTCAAATTACACAAATTAGTATATATATATGTATAAATTTATTTATATAAAATATCTATATAATCTGTAAATCTTGTATACGTATAAATACGAAGAATTTACCACAAAAAGTACATAACAACTATATGTAATTTAATACCATTTATATATAAACATAATAAATAAATGTAGAAAATACATATAAATAAATTTATTTCTTATATAATTTTTAAATATATATATTAAAACATTTTCAGAAAATTAAAACGTTTAAATCTTGGTGGAAATGAATTAACATCGGTACCACAAAAATCATTATCAATTTTAGATATGTTAAAGAAATTAGAAATACAAGAAAATAAAATAAAAGTTATACGTGAAGGTGATTTTGAAGGTTTGTATATTTTAAATTTAATTAATCTTCAATTACAAATTATATATTTATCTTCATTGATTAGGTTTACGAAATTTAGATTCACTTATATTGGCCCATAATCAATTAACAAGAGTACCCGGTAATGTTTTTAAACATTTACCATTATTAAATTCATTGGAATTGGAAGGCAATCAAATAGCTTATATTGATAAAAATGCATTTGCTGGATTAGAGGGTAAATTGTTATTTATTTTGTTATAATTAAATACACTTTTAATTGCATTTTAATTTTTAATTAATGGTTTGCGATAAAAATATTTTACTATATATGGTATTTATGAAAAAAAATTTCACGTTATATTATATATCACATATATGTTTTTGTATATATAGAAACATTTTTAATTATAATTGTTAAATAATTTTTTTTATTATATAACATATACGAATTAAAAAAAAAATATTATGTTTGTTAATTACACATTATATTTAAAAATTAAAATGTATTGATTTTAATTATTGATATTTATCCATTTCAATGTATATATATATAGAAAATCTTCAATATTTACGATTGGGTGATAATGATTTGCATAAAATTCCAAGTGATGCATTACGTCCATTACATCGATTACGTCATTTGGATTTAAGATCAAATAATATCAGTGTCATTTTAGAGGATGCATTTTTCGGTTACGGTGATTCAATAACATTTTTAAATTTACAAAAAAATGAGTTGAGTATAAATAAATCAATAAAAACATATTTATTTTTTCATATAATTATTTAAAAGGAGGAGATTTTATTTTTATTTCCAATTTTCTTTTATCGCTATATATTGTGCTATTGCAAAGATTAATTAATTAATTAATTAAAATGCAAGGAATAAACTTTGTCCTCTTTATTGTGAGCTCTTATGTGATTTATGGTGCGATTGCAACATAAATTGTGTTGTGAATCTGTTATAAAATATTCAGTAAGATATATGAGGTCGACCTAAATATTTATAGGGCGATTCAATCCATTATAGTTATTCTCAAATTCTTATAAGATTTGCTTAAATATTTTTTTCGCTTTATAATATTTTATTTTTAAAACTAATTTTGAAATCTATTTATTATACAAAAAAATTTCTAAATATCATCACAGCATTAAAGTGTTACCAGCAATGGCATTTGAAAATTTAAATTCATTAGAAACATTAAATATACAAAATAATAAATTAACACGAATACCCGAAGAGGTAATGGAACCAATTATGGATACGTTACGTGTCGTTGATATTATGGGTATTTATTTATCTTCTGCTCTAATTTCTTATACATAAATAATTTACTAATTAGATTTTAAAAAAAAAAAACTTTTTAATTAATAGACAATCCATTGGTTTGTTCATGTGAATTAATTTGGTTTCCAAATTTATTGCAAGATTTAAAGAATCGTGATGATGAAATGACACAGAAAAAACGTCCAATGTGTACAATGCAAAATGAACATCGTGAATATTTTGTACAAAATATGCCAGTGGAACGTATGAATTGTATTGGAAAAAGTTTAATACATGCTGGATTGGCAAATAATGAAACGAAATTATTTATGTTAAATAAATTTAAATTAATTTTATCAACATTATTATTATATGTTTTTTCTACAAAAATATGTTTAAATTAAAATATTTTGTTTATGTTTTTTTTTTACTCTTTTTTTTTATCTATATTTTTGTTTTTATTTTTATTTTTTTTTTAATTATAGGGACGGAACATTTATCGGTGATTAAAAAAATATTGCACATAAATGAATTTTTTTTTATGAAATTTAATTTTTATGAGTATTTTGTATTAGCTTAAATGTGGAATGAAATATTTATTGAGAAAAATATGTCGTTTTTTTTTTTTTATTGTAATACAGATGATTGCAATTTAATTTCATATTTATTTTTATTTAATTTAATTCAGTAATTTATTAAACAGTTATAGATTTTTGTTAGACTTTTTTAAACAAAAAAAAATATTAAACGCATTTTTTAATTTATACAATCAAATTCTAAACGTAGAAGCAAAAAAAAAAAAATCAGAAAAAAGAACAAAAATTATTGTTAAAGTGTCAGATAACAATAATTTTTTTTCTTTTTATTGGTTTTTTTTTTCGTCTTCACATTTTCATGTGTTTATCGTAAATGCGAGATTCAAAAATATTTAATTACCAAACAATAACCAATTAAGACAATTTTAAATACAATATTCAATTAATTTTTTATTATTCTATTATTATTGGGTTTTTACATAAAGTTATAAGCTCGCATTCTAATATCAAAACATTTCTAATTTTAAAAAACTATTTAAAATATCTAGATTGAGATTTTTCTTATTATTTTTACCATAATATAATTCTTATTAATTTTTAATTGAAAATTATATTATAAAATTAAAATAACATATAACTTTTAAAGTTATAAGCACTTTTAATATATATTTTATATATAAGAGTGAATATATAAACAATCGTATCGCAACCATTTCATAATAATTTATCTTATCGGCAAATTTTTGGGTAGGTGTAAAAAAAAAAATAATTCATCAAATAAAAAATATTTTCTGTATTCAAAAAATTTCAATATAATATTCAAAAAAGGTGAATTTTCCTGTATTTGTGATTTATTTTTCCCTTACAATCATTCCCTTACAATCATTCCCTTACAATCAATAAACATTTAATTCAATCATATAAACAAAGAAAATAGTGAGTTTCAATATATACATTTTTACAGTTAAATTTCATATTTATAAAAATATATGTATATTTATTTATAAAAAAAATATTATATTATTTAAAAAACTAATAATCTATTAAAAGATATATTTTAGTTTTCTTGAAATAATTCATTAAAAATAATCAAAATGAATTGAAATCTTTTATTTATGGCAAAACCAATAATTTTCAATAACTTTTTGACCATCTAAATTTTTTTATATCCTTTATTATTTTATTGAAATTTAATCAACAAACGATTTTGAATTATAATAAATTTGATAAACAAAAACATTTATTTATTGTAATTGATCGAGAAGATACATTTAAATAATGTATATTTAAAATATATATTTAAATAATAATTATATTAAACACAGAAAAAAAATCTACCCACAATAAAAAATAAAAAAAGAACCTGAAATAAAAACCAAACATCCCCTTTAAAAATATATATATATAAAAATATAAGTCTGTCTTTTCAAAAACAAAAAAAAATGCAAAAAATTAAATTAAAATCTATATAACATTATAATATATTTAAAAATAAAAAAAAAAAAAAAGTATAAATATTTTATACACATTTTGAATCGATAATTTATATATTATTTGAAAAATCAAATACATATCAATAGTTTTTCGTGATTTTCGTGTATTTTATTTACATATAATTCAAAAATAATTAAAAAAAAAATATTAAAAATATTAAAAAAGGTAGAAACATTTTTTGAAAAATTTATTCAATAAAAACAAAAAAACAAAACAAAAATTATAAATACAAAAATTAAAACAGAATTTTAAAGAATACATAAAAAGCAATTAAAAAAAATTATCAAATTCATATCATTTATTCAGAAAAAAAAATAAATAAATAAATAAACATTTACAAATAAAATATATATTACATAAATTACATAATTAAAAAACAAGAAGAAACAAATTTTAAAAATCATTGTATTTTAATATTATTAATTATTATATTATTAAAAATAATATAATCTTTAATAAAAAAAATAAATAAAATAAAATTCATTAAAATAATATATGGATCTATATAATAAACGCAACCATTTAATGTGCAAAAAATGATATTTAATAAACATATTTTTTTCCCCTAAATATATATATATATCGCTCTTTATTACTTTAATGAATTTTAATATTTTATATTGTTAATTGCAATATATATGTTAATTAATTATTTATTATTATTTTTCATTAAATTCTTGATACGCATATATATTTAATTTAAATATAAAAAATTCACTCAAAATTGCTTGCAACTATTTAAAAATAAAAATATAAGATTTTAAATTATAAGAAATTAACAAAAAAAAATAAATTTTATAATTATATAAGCTATATTAAAAGCTATAATTTAAAATAAAAAACATATACACATCACATATATTTACAGTCAAAATTCAAAAACATATCATTTTTGGAAATAATATAAAATTAAAAAAAAAATAAAAAATCATATATTTCAATATAAAATTTATTTTAGAAAAAATTATTTTTTTTTTTTTGAGAATTTACAAAATTTAAATTTGAATCAACAAAATAAAAAATTACAAAAAAACATATCCCCTTTATTAATAATAATACATATATTAAATATATAATTATATTATTTGGGAATCAGAAGTCAATTTAAATAAATCAATCAAAATATATGTTAATTATAATTATATTTATGGATATAAAAAAGAACTTAATGGACATTTATTTATTTTATTTATTTATTGCGAAACTCTGCCCGATTTCCAAATAATTATTATATATATATATATTTAATATAAATTAAATAATATTGGTCGTAAAAAAAAAAAAGAATATTTTAATACATTATATATTTATTGAAAAAATTTAAAATTATATATTAAAAATAATTTATATACAGAGTTTTTAAGCAGAGAGCTCGATAGAAAACATATCATTTTCATATATATAAGAATCTAAATTATACGATTGAAAAATATAATACAAAAAGAAAATAAAACAAAACATTTTAATATACACATATACATAAAAATATCTTAAAATTTGAAAAATTTAAATATTTAAATATATTTGTCGTTGTTAAAAATAAATAAAAAAAAAATATCTCTCTATATCTATTATATATAAAATTTATTATAAAATCTAAATAAATAATATAACAATTTATTTATTATTTATTTATTTATTTTTTTTGTTCTATATAAAATTTTTTTTTGATTATAATTATTTTTTAAATATTTATAATTATATTAATATATATTAAATAATTATATATCATAAAATGCGGTTTTAATTAATTATAAAAGACATCGCATAAAATGAAAACACGTACGCATCCCCTAAGGCACACACACACACACACATCATCTTATATATAGGGGAGGAAGATATTTAATTAAAATCCGTATTTGTGGTAAAATAATAATAATATATATTAAAAAATAATTATAATATATATATTTTATATATAATTGAATTATTTTAATTTTTTATGAATCTTTTTTTTTAATATATCTTATATAATTTTCATTAAAATTCCTCCTGATTAAAAAAAAAAAAATAATTTATCAAATAAAATTTTTATAAATGTAGTTCTTTTTATTGCTTAAATTATATATATATATAATATAAAATGCATTTTCTCTTTTTCATAATAAATATATATATAGATATATTAATAAAAATAATTTAATAATTATATAGATAAAAATAAAATGTTCAATATTTTATCATAATTCTTCGACTTATATTAAATATATATATTTAAAAAAAATATCAATATATAACATTTATTATAATTATAAAATTTCGCGCATTATTTTTATTATATATAGAAATATTTTTATTAAATATAATAATAACTTTTGATTCAATTTAAATATGGAAAATGAAAATTAATTAATTATTTTAAATAAATATATAATTATAAATCATAAAAACACATTTTTTTTCTTTATAACTTTCTATATATATAAATATATTTATTTCACAAATAATCATATATATTTAAAAATAATAAATTTCTCGTATAAAATATATAAATTAAAAATATAATAATATATATGATTATAAATAAATATTATAATATAATTATATAAATACAAATATATAGAATTTTATTTTATTTAATAATTCAAATTTATAAATATATATATTTATATATTATATAATTATATATGTATAAGAAAAGAATTAATAATAATTAATGTGTTTATCAATATTTTTTTTTTTTTTTTTTAATTACAATTTTTTCATATTTTTTTTTACCAATAATTTTCATTATATAATTATTATTAATATTAAAATATATATTTAATATTATTATAAAGAAAATAAAAAAAATATATATGTTCAATCAATTATTATAACAATAATATATCAAAAAATATATGAATATGTGTAACAAACAAAAATTAAAATTAATTAAAATTTTATCAATAAAATTTATTCATTAAATACAAATAAAAATGTATATCACTTAAAAAATAATTGTTTTAGTATTTTCTTTTAAATCTATTGAATTTTTTATTATTATTTATTCTTATAACTCTATAAAAATGGCCTTATTTTACCAAAAAAAAAAAAAAAAATTAAATATAATTTTCCATTGAGACATTTTTGAAATGAAAATTTCTTTAAATATTAATAGATTTATTTCATTTAATGAATTTACATTACCGATAACTCAAAAAATAATTAAATTGTTTTATATAACTCACACACAGATGGCAATCCAACCAAATAAATAAATAAAAAAATTATCATCGAATAATAGAATTTTTTTTTCAGCTGCCAAAATAATAATAATAATAATAATTCTTTTTTTTTTTTTTAATTCACAATTTTTATTATGTTGGTAGTTTAATTATATTTGTGTGTAGAAATGGTCGACAAACTTGGTGAGTTTTTTCTTTTTTTCTATAAAAAAAAATAAAGATAAATAAATTATATTAAAAAAAAAAAAAAATTACATATCTAAAAATACCTATAAATAAATTATTATAATTTACTAAAAAAAAAAAAAAAAATTATTCAAATATAAAAATATGATTTCCTTTGAATTTAAATTGAATTACATAATGAAAAATGATCACAAATAATTGTGATTGAAAATGTGGAAAAAATAATAAGAAACGAAGTCGTAAATGAAATTTATTTTTTTTGGTCAATTTTTGTACCACAGTTAATTTTTTTTTTTTTTTTTTTTTTTGCTTTTATTAACAATACAATTCTTAATTTTCATTTATGGATTCAGGGTCACAGATTGTTATGTATCCAAAATAAAATTAAAATGTTTTTTAATTATTTATTTATTATTATTATTATTTTATTGTGAAATTGATAATGTAAATAAAAAGCAAAATGCACATCACAGAAAACAAACATCACACCACCCTAAAATGTAAAAAGAAACAAAACAAAATAAATAAAAAACTTGTGGACATACACAACTTGTTAAAATATAATTTGAGATTTTTAAATTAATATGTGGTAAAGGAAAATTTAAATTCATTTTTAATTAATTATTTTCATAATGTATTATATTATTGTTTTTGTTTTTATTAAATGGGAATGTTTAATGTGGTAAAAAAAAAAAAAAAAAATTGCAAAATTAAAAAAAAAATGACTCATGGTAAATTATGATGACTGATATACTTACTATCATCTATCCAGCTAAAATTAATTTTTTTTTTTTTTTTGTTAATTGTTTATATTTCTTTGGCAATTATAAGGTCATATGAAATTATATGGTTTGTCTTCTATGTGTGTTTGTGTTTGTGTGTGTGTGTGTGAAACAAATCCAACCAATATTTCGGGATGGGATTCAAATTCATGACATCAGAAATTTCAATCAGATTTCTCCAGTCAAATACGCGCTATATTTTACCACTGCTCCACAGAAACAACTAAACAAAAAAAAAAAAGAAGTGAATCCATTATCCATTATTATCACAAACACTATTTTTTTTATTGTTTTATATTTATAATAACATGTTGATTATTGTTGTTGTTGTTGTTGTTGTTGTTGTTGTTGTTGTTGTTGTTATTGTCTTTATATTACAAAACACAAAAAGAATAAAGAATTAAATACTATATATAATTATATTCCATTTTTTTTTATATTGTGTATTGAATTGTTATGATGAAGAAAAAATAAATAAAATACGGATATTATCATAAATCATACTAGTATTATTAAATATATATATATATTATATTACGATATTACTCATAATGGAACTGGTTCATTCATTATATATATATAATTTATTTACTTACTTCATTATATTAACATGGAAAATCTGTTGCCTTATTTACTATAATTATATTCAACAAAAAAATTTAAAAAGAATTAGATTATATTATATTTTTATTATCAGATAAGAAGCGAATATATTCAGTTTCAAATATTTTTTTAAGAGAAAGAGAATCATTTGCATGAACAATATATATAAATACGATAATATTAGTAATGTTATTTTTATTATATATGCATAGATAGAAGTCTATATATACCAAGTAGCTAGCATTTTGTTGTATATAGTAAATATATACAGTAATAATAATACTTGTTGCATTGCAAATGTTAACAAATCAACAACCATATATAAATAAATAAATGTATATAGCTGCTTCTGATTTACATATCGCCATATCACATCATATATATATATATATATATATAAATATGATTATCATCATGAATATATAGGTATTATTAACATTGACAATGAACAATACATACAAATTATGCTATTAGGTTTGTAAAACCAATAATAATAATAATAATTGATATTGGTCAATTGCCAGCAATTTGATAATGAATTCCAAAAAAACATATTGCCAAATATTCAACAGACAAATTAATTTAAAGTGAAATTTTTTTTTTTTTTGATAATGTTGCTAATATTATAAATATAAATGGGACAAATTTTGGATAAACTCAAACTACTACTACTAATATCACATAAAAATATATTTTATTATAATATGTATATTGATAATGTAAAACTCACGTACATTAATATATATTTTTTTTTGTAAATTTTCATTCAAATGTATAATATTAATAACCTACATTTATTGTTATGATTATTTAGGAAATTTTTCGGATTCTACAAAATCATATCAATAATTTCGATAACAAATCACAATTTTCACCCACACAATCAATATTTTATAGTTATATAGTTATCATTAATTAGATATGCAGCTGGGTGATGCTTGACGAAAAAAAAAAAAACGACGACTATATCCATGTTGAACCCATTTGGAAATTTTTTTAAATATTCTTCAATGAAATATAACAAAAATTGATTGTCGCTGTGCTTTGTTAATTATTCGTAGAAATATTAAAAAAATTAAATTAAATCCAAAATCAAAAAATAGAATATTTCGATAAAGTGGATTTTCTGGAAAATTGTATTTATCAGCTGCACACAAACAATTTTTTTTTTCTGCTATAAATCAACTAATTATACATAAACGTGCCTCATCGTGCCGTTAATGTTGCTTCCATAATCGATTTGTATTCTTTTTTTCATTTTTTCATTTTTTTTTTGGTCATATCAACAAATTATATTTAACGGAAATGATTCGTTTATACTTATATGTTTATCAAATATACGAATTGACTTTGTTTATTTTTTTGTTTTGTTTTGTTTTGTTTCGGACAGAATTGATGACTATAGTCTGAAAAAGACAAAATGCACATTTTTTTTTATCGCAAATGCTGATTTAAAAACAATTTTTATTTATCTATTTATCATCAAAAATAAAATTACAATTGTGTTATAGTTTATTGATCAAATTAATCATATCATTGCGGTTTGATGTATATATATATTCTTGATATGTTCTATTGGTTCCATTTGGAATTTGTAATACTAATCTATACGGACTATAATTTATGGAATAAAAATAATAATAAATCAATTAAACATATAAACATTTAAAAAATATGTTATATGCATTCATAAAATCAATATTTGATAATAAAAAATTGAAAGTTTTTTATATTGCCTTTTAATTTAATTTATTTGCAATAATGCGAGCGATAACTTATAGACTTATAATGATATAAATGAATTACAATTCTACAGTTTTATATAAGTATAGAAGATAATTTAAAAAATTAATTGTGTGATATATAAACATTTGTAGGCGGTAAAGAATATTTATAATAAAATATAAGTCTCATATCATTTTGTTTATATTTTGTTTGCAATATATTCTGATAAAAAAAAAAAAAGATTGTATTATTGTATTATGTAGTTGTTAAACTATATATACCGCACAATATGCACGTTGATGACGATTTCAACAATATCGCAATTATTTGCTAGAGAAATGTTTTTTTTTTTTTTTTTTCTGATGATAATTGTTTTAATTAATAATTTGTTGACTTTTTCTTATAGAATTCATCAATTTTTCTATTCCCCTGTAAATCGTAAAACCATTTAGTTTTATAACAAATGCAAAACATTACCTCGATCAAACCTTCAGATCCAAAATTTCTCAATAGGCAATAGGCTAGAAAACATGTTAGATATCTCTAATCATCCCTTGGATTTGTATGGGATCACTTGGATCGGATGTGATTAGAAAAAATTTCCTGTGAATGTAATGTTTTGCATTTGGTTCACAAAAAACCTTCTAATTTCATGCTTAATAGTGTCTAAATATCTAAATGGAAATCATTAAAAAAAAAAACCCCAAGCCTTTGGATTAATTATATCATAATAATAATTATAATAATAATTTTAATCATTTATCATTATTTTCTATATTCTATATTATTTCAGTTAATAGTGAGGCAAATGCCCGCAGAATAGCAATGGTTGAAAACTGCTTTGGCAGTTCAGGACAAGTAGTTAATAACAAAAAAAAAAATTCCAAAACAAAAATCGAATCTATATTAAAGTTCAAATTTTTTATTTTTATTTTTTATTTTAGCCATTAGCAATTCCCGGTCGGGTACTCGTTGGCGAAGGTGTTCTAACAAAAATGTGTCGAAAAAGACCAAAAGCCCGGCAATTCTTTTTATTTAATGATATTCTAGTTTATGGAAATATAGTTATTAGTAAAAAAAAATATAATAAACAACATATTATACCGTTGGAAGAAGTTCAATTACAGGGATTGGAAGATAATGGACGTAAGTATACAAAAGTAAAAAAAAATCAATTAGACAGAAAATTGAATAAATACAAATTTTATGTTTATATTATTATAAAAAAAAAAATAGCATATCGAAATGGTTGGCTTATTAGAACCACAACAAAATCATTTGCTGTATATGCAGCTACAAGTACAGAAAAACAAGAATGGATGGCACACATTAATAAATGCATAGAGGATCTGTTAAGAAAAAGTAAGTTTTTGCGACAATTTTTTTTTTTTTTGTACGATAAATAATTAATATATATTTTTAATTTATATTATTAAAGGTGGAAAAAAACCTGTTGAAACGCATGCAGCCGTTTGGGTTCCAGATAATGAAGCAAACGTTTGTATGCATTGTAAAAAAACACAATTTACAATGATTGTTCGAAGGGTACGGATTTTCATTTAATTATTAATTTAATTTTTTGATGTAATGATAATGACATTTTTTTTTTGATTTTGAATATATGTATATATATAGCACCACTGTAGAAATTGTGGAGCAGTTGTATGTGGTCCATGCTCTTCGAAAAAATTCTTATTACCACAACAAAGTTCAAAACCAGTACGTGTTTGCTTAGATTGTTATGATTCATTGAGTCAATCGAAAAATGAACAGGTATTAAGATTTTTTTTTTTTTAATTTGAATAAAAAAAACCAAATGACAAATATAATTAAAAAAAAATCCATTATAATTTTTTTGTGTTTCTCTAGACAAAAGGCTCAGCTGGAGGAGGTGGAGCAAAAGCAAATTCAAATTCAAATAATAATAATACAACAACGGCTGATAGTTCGAATGAAGATGATTCCGATGAAGATGATGAACAAAAGGAAACTCATGATGAAGTAAGAAAAAATTTATTATTATTAAAAATTTAATTTAATTTATTTTATTTTATTTTATTCATAAAAAAAATCTTCTCTTCTTCTTCTCCTTTTTATAATTTATTTTTTTTTTCTTTTTCTATTTAAATTTAATATTTACTTTCTTAATTTATGTTTAAATATTATAATATTATATTTAAATGATTATTTTTTTTTTATATTATGTTATATTCGCACAAATATGGCATATCAACAACAACAACAAAAACTAAATAAAAATGTATAATTAATATTTATATGTATATAGAGATTTAAAAGTCATTGTACCTCATCGTCGTCTATTTCAAGTATTTTATAGCAGAAATTTAGATATGAAAAAATTTTTCAATGTAAAAAAAAAAAAAATACCTGTTTTTTTTTTTTTGTTTCCTTTTCTTCTTAATTATTTTATATTATTTTTGTAAAAAAAAAAATTCTCTATTAAAAAACTTTCTTGTGTGAAGATTACCAAAAACAAAAAAAAAATGTAAGTTTTTTTTTTCTTTTCTTTCTTGAGAGATCTTTATTTTGATTAATTTTATTTTTTGCATATTTTTGAATTTTTGATTATATTTTTTTTTTGTTATTTCTAAATTTATTCTGTATAATTAAGACGCAAAGAAGAAAGCGAATATTTTTTTATAGCTTTATGATAAATTTGGCAATTATTTATCATAATACATATATATAATATTTTGTTTTTAAATTTTTTGTTTTTAATTAATTTGTTTTTTCACTCTATAATATGCTGCTTTACTTTATTTTGACTTTATTTTCTAAATTTATAAAATTTTGAAAAATCTTATCTAATGTCTAATGTTCAATTTATAATAATTATTAGAAGTGTTCTTTACTCACCATAATAATAGTTGTTGATAACCTATTGAACTTTGGTTTTCATATTTTAGAATTTTGATAAACAAAATATTAATCGTTTGATTAATATAAAATAAAATATTTTACAAAGACGTTTTTTTTTTCCTCTGTTATTTAATGTTTTGTTGGAGTCTTTGTGAGAAAATTTCATTTAATTTACTACATTTATTTTTTATTTTACATTTTCATTTTCAAATTAATAAAATTAACCCTATAATAATAATAATAATAAAAATAAATACATATAAAATTGAAAATTAAAAAAAAAATAATCCTTTAAACATTTCTAGCCAAAGTTTTATGCTGATGGAGTTGGAGACAATAAAATATAGAATATATTAATGTATTAATTAATTAAAAAAAAAAAATTAAATAAATTTGTATGTGTATCACATTAATAATAATAATAATACAAAAAAAGCAATTGAAATATATATATCCTAAATGCTCAACACACAAACACAATTTATTTTTTTTTTTTTGATTGGTTCAAATCCTCGTCGTATTTGTGTTTATTTAAAAAAAAAATAATAAATAATATTTAATAAAATTAAATTAAATCGGTGCCGTCATCATTTATTTTATAAACAACAGCCGCCTCCACCTCCACCCGAATATTATATCGTCATCATCATAATATTTAAATTATTATAATTAAAAAAAAAAAAAACTGTAGAATTTTTTTTATTTTCAATTATAGGTAAAAGAAAAGTATAAAAATTGATTTAAAAAAAAAATGGGAAAAAAGAATTTTAAATTAAAAAAAACTAAATAAAATATCATGATTATGTATTAATAAAAATTAATTTTTTTTTTTTTTATTATTTAATATAAATAAAATATATTTATATAGAGTTAAAATACATAGAGTTTATAATAAAAATCGAGAGATAATAAAACAATTTTTAATATATAGGTTATATAAAAGAAAATAATAAATAGAGAAAAAAAAAAAAAAAAAAACACAATGAAATTATTTTTATATAAGCAAATGATAAATAAAATTTATACTAAAATATATCAATAAATAAAAATAATTAATTACCAAAAGCAATTTAATATATTTAATATAATAATATTTATGGGAACTGATTTTTATTCCATTTTATTTCTATATATATATGTGTGTAATTAATTATGAAAGAGTATTAAAGAAATACAAAAAATAAAAAAAAATCCACGTTATTTAACAAAAAAATAATTAATTTTATTTATCTTTTTTTTTTTATTTTAACAAATACACATTTTTTTTTATATATATTTCATTATAAATTTCAGTATAAAATTCCGAAGATACAAAAAATATTTTTTTATAATATAATTAATTAATATAAAAAAAAACAACAAAAATCAACTACTAAATTTGTATATTATTATTTTGGTTCATATTATTCTTATTTTTATTATTACTTATTATTATTATTATTATTATGCTATAATTATTTTTATTTTTAATAAAAAAATATAAATATATTTTTATTTTTTTTTTATTTTTCAATATTTCATATTTTAATAACTTTTTATTTTTTATCATTAAATAATAATATTAATTTTATTATTATATATTGTATATGGAGGTCAGTTATCTACTAAATTCGATTCTAACTAATATATAAATAATCTTTGCATTATTTATCTATAATGATAAAAAATTAACAAACTCAAAATATTACGATTTTTTTTTCTTTTTAAATAGATATGGTAAAAATAGATTGATTGGTTTTTATTTATAAATATATATATATATATATATGTTTTTAATTTTCATATTTAAATTTGGTAGTTTAATTTTTTTTTCTTTAGTAAATTTATATTAACTCTCTAAATATTGATAAAAAAATTTAAACTACGATAACAAAAAAAAATTTTTTCTTTTTAACGATACAAAACAAATACATATTTTTATTTTTAAAAATACATTTATTATTTTTTCCATTTTATAAACACATAAAAAAAAAAATATCACACATTTTTAATTTTTTTTTTATTTTCAATTACATATTATTTGTACTTTTTAATAATTATTTTTAACTTAAATAACCCACAAACAAAAAAAAACCGGATTTATGAATAACAAAAGAAAAACACTTTTTTTTTTTTTTTTTACAATGAATTTTTTTTCTTTTTCCTTATTTTTTAAATTAAATTTTATTGAAAATCGAATCGTTGTTATACAAAAAAAAAAAAATAAAGAAAATGTTTTAATAAAAATTAATTTTATATAATATTTAAAAAAAAAAAAAAAAAAACAGAAAATACTTTGAAGTTTTTTGTTGTTTTTCTCTTTTGACTTTTTTTTTTTTTTTGACGCCCGCACATACAGAAATTGTTTTCCACCAATTTAATTTTAAATTTTTAAATTTTTAAATATATATAATTATTTTTTTATACTTTAAATGAAATTAAAAAAAGAAATTAATTAAAATTATAATTAAAATCTTATTAAAATTTGAGTAAATTTAAAAATTTAATAAATTAATTATAAAATTATTATTATATTTATTTTTTTTTTTAATTTCTAAAAAAAAAAATAATATATAATAAAATTTGTGTCAGAGGTGTAAAATCTTAAATTATAATATATTCATGTGAATATATAAACAACGCGTCATTTTTAAATTTTAGTAATATTCAGTAATATTCAAATGCAGTAGTATATAGCATTCTGACAAATTAGAATTTGTCTATATAGGAGGATAGAATAATTATTTTTTTTTGCCGGATTATATTTCTTTTATATATTTAACAGAATTTCACAGAAATATAATACTGGAATCGATAAAACTATCGATAAATAACAACGATTTTTCCAACGAAATATTTTCAAATAAAATTGAAGTTTTTCTTTTCTTTTTTTTTGGCTGCTTTATCATTTATCAGGTAAAATTACAATATTTTAAAATTTAAATTTTAAAATTGTTGTTTATCAACTCTGCAACCCTGAATATAAATATTCGCGATTTTTAATAATAAATACATATTTATAATTACATATGAGTAATATATTCATGAGGTTCATTCAAATTAGATGCTGTTGACGAAGTACGGGTAACAACCTCTATTGGACTGGATTTAACATTAATTTCCATTTGTTTTTTCGTTGCCACTCGTTTCATTATAATATAAATGATACTAAAAATTAAGATTATAAATATTTTAAAATTAAATTTAAAGTTTAATATTGTTTTAGGAAAAAATAAAATTAAAAAAATCAATCACTCACATAAATAGAATCAATGACATTACCATAAATACTGTACTGACTTTAAAATATGTTGTATCTTTTATATACACATAAATTTTACCATATCCAAATTGTGTAATAAATCTTGCAGTTGCTTCAATCATTCCACATATTGAAAAAATTTTACCTTTTATAATATATTTTGTGCGATAAAATAAAATTAAATTCAAATAAATACATTTTAATTTTTTTCTTTTATTATATTTATTTTTGTGATTTTAGAATAACTTTTTAAATTGGGATTTAATGAACGGCAGAAAGTATATGGAGAGTGCAAACAGATTCGAGATACAGAAGAAGGACTGTTGCCTTTTCTATAAGAATATTACGAAAGGATGTGTTTATAATGTATTTAAATTTAATTGGGGGTAAGTTAAAAATAAAATTTATCAAATGAATATTAAAATTTAAGCCTATAGAAAAAAAAAGCTCTGATATTTTTAATTGATATATATTGAATTAAACTATATAATTATTTTAAATACCTAATTCACTTGAATCACCAATATTTGATAACATACTTTTAATTGTTGCTGATGGTACTTGCATAAATGCATCAAATGCTCTTGCAATGTACATCATTGTACCGGTTGTTGCAAATATCTATATATATATATATATGGTATTTAAATAAAGAAAATTAAATTGTTATTGCATATATTTAAATAATATGTACATAAGTAATTTTTTTATTATCATACGAATAAAATCTTTGAAATTGTTGAACAGGATGTTGTTACAAGTCCAAGAAATTGATCGGAAAATTCAAATAAATTTTTTAATACATGCATCATAAATATTGAACCTTTGAATGATAAAAAAGATATACATTTTCATTTTCATTAAAATTCATTATTTGTATGTGTATTAAACTATAGGGAATACGTGAAAAAAAAATTCAAATTGTTCAAATAAGATTAATTATACATATGCCTTTTTAATATAATAATCTATATATATATTATTTGGACAACTTTGACAATGTTTTTTTGTTTCACGCATTCGCCCCTATATAATATTATAATATAATTTACCGAAAGCATAAATGATAAAACTTAATGCAAAATAAAGTGTTTGATCATATTCATTCCAACCAAATTGATATCTTACATAACTATATTCATTTGCAGATTCACCTATAAATATATATATATATATATATATTGATTATAATTTTATATATATGCGATAAAGACAAATTCCACATTATAAAATCTGTAAAAAATATAACAAATAAACTCACCATAAACTGGTATCAATACAAAAAGAGATAATATAAATAATATATTTATAATTAAACGTCCGCGATCCGGTCGTTTACGTTCTATAATATTTCGATAATTTTTAATGACCGAATAAATTTTATCAAAACATTTATTATTTTCTGGTGTTTGATCGACCCCATCCACTATTTCTTCTGATGTGATCTGATCCGATCGTTCATTATTATTTATATTAATTGCACCGTAAAACATTGGATTCTCAAAACTATTACTATTACTATTTTCATTATTCAAATGAGTTTCATTTTTTGATTCATCAATTATTACATTTGTTTCCTCATCATTGTTATTATTTACCACAATATAATCTTTTAAGATAAATTTTAAATATAATATACCAATTAAATTGATTGTTATACAAAGACAAATTAATTCTGTAAATATTAAAATTTTAAAATTTATTATATATATATAATATAAAATATGCGTTTTTTTTTTGTTTTTATATTTACTAATATAACCAAGTATTTCCAATAGTATAGCCGACAGTAAACTTGATGCAATTATTGCAAATCCCAAAAATATTGCATAAATAATAAATCTATCATATTTAATAATTTGTCATAAAGAAAAAATTATTAATATTAATAATATTATCTTTAAATGATTTATAAAGGGTGATTTTTTAAAAGCTATAGGAAAGTTTTTCAAAAAAAACACATAGAATTCAGAAGGATGCATGAAATCCTTATTTGATATCGATAGTACGGTCCATATAATTTAATGTTTGAAGATTATTTCATGCAAATGTTGACTTTGACTGCGCCTCAAATGGTCCATCCGCTCAATTTCCAATTTTGGCATACTCTTTCCAACACTCCAACACTTCTTTCCAACAACACTAGTCCAATTTTGGCATACTCTTTCCAACACTTCGGCCGGTATCTCACGAATAAATGCTTCAATGTTGTCTTCCAATGCGTTCAAATGTTCACCGAACTCGCCTCTCAATAATTCCATTGTTGCGCGTGCTGTGTGGCATGTGGCACCGTCTTGTTGAAACCGCAAGTCAAGCTCTTGCATTTTGGGTACACAATAAAGTTGGATATCATCTCATGCGGTAGCGCTTACCATTCACAGTTACGCTACGATTCGCATCATCTTTGAAGAAGTACGGTCCAATGATGCCACCAGCCCATAAACCGCACCAAACTGTAACTTTTTATGGATGCATTATTGGTAGCTCTTGCAATGCTTCTGGCTGATATTCACTCCAAAATCGACAATTTTGCTTATTTGACGTACCCATTGAGCCAAAAATGAGCTTCGTCGCGCTGAACACAATTTCGTCGCGATGAACTTTCTTAACAGAGCGCACGCATTTTGATAATAAAATTCAATAATTTGCAAGCGTTGTTCGTTTCATGGTTAAATTATAGACCAAACTATAAAGATATTTGACAGTGAAACAAAACACGAAACGTGCGCGTCAGCTGTTTAAACCATTGTTGCCAAAAAGATAATAGCTAAAAAAAAATCACCCTTTAAAACGCGGTTAAGATTTTACCTTTTACTTCGTTTATTTGGTTCCGTTTTATCCGATAATAAACTGTACATGCCCGAATTAAAACAATAACTTCCACCGCCCAATGCTGTAATTAATACAGCTAATACACTACTAAATTCCATTGGAAGCTCATTCATAAAAATTGATGCTATCAGTAATACTATGTATAACAAAAATTATATTTTCATTTGATATATCTCTATCTATCTATCTATATTATGAATATGTATAAAATTTAAAACTAACCAATATATGAAAATAATTCACCCAATAACGGCACTAAAATTGATAATTTTCTATATCCTTTTTTATCACTTAATTCACCGACAATTGCTAATGTTATAAAATTTAATGCAAATTCTGTATAAACAAATTTTGAATATATATAAAAATAAAAAATACAAATTTAAATAAATTAATTAAATTAAAACAAATATTATATATTGAATATATTATAATATTATTGTAAGGGTGGGTTGTAAGTTTCAGTATATTATATATTATATATAGAGTATTGAATAAGATCAAAAATTATTATCCGTTATTCAATTTTCAGCTGCGGGATGGAACTAAATCACTATATTTATTCGCATTATTGGGATCAATTATTACGATAGATTTTTCGGAAAATTTATTTTTCTAAATTTCCCTTGTTTTTTTTTTTAATTAAACTTTTATAGTTTCTTCGAATTATATGAAAATTAAATTAATTTCTAATATTTCATGAAAGAAACTTTTAATGGTTCAACAAAAGATATAGAGCATATAGATTTAAGTGAAAATTCAAATAAATTTGTTTAAAATCTATAATCTTTATTTTGTACCATAATATAGGATGATTTTCAAATTTCCTTTTATATATTCTATCGGAAATTTATAGAATTTTAAAATTATTCGTATATAAAAATGAAAGTAAACAATAAAAAATAATTTCTTTAAAAATGAGATAAGATGAAAAAATATATTGATATAAAAATACAAGGATCAGTTTTTGAAGAAAAACAAAAAAAAAAAACATATAATCATATCTATAAATAAAATACCTCCAAATGATGTTTTTGTATTAATATCCGATTCATATGTTTGACTTTCACGTTCTGCATTACATATATCAATTTGTAATTTTGTGAAATTCAATGACGATAAAATTCTTTCATAATAATCTTGTACATTATTATTTAATATTGTTTCAATTGTTTCATTGTATTGCTGTAATAAATCTTGTCTAATTACTGTACAATCTAAATGTATACTCTTTTTTGTCATCATTAAATCACATACATCATTTGGATATGCTAAATTTACACGACATGTCTTTCAACAAAACAACCATTTTTTTTGTTATTAAATATTTATTAAATTATATATACCTATATATATGATTATTATATTTTATATACTTACTTTTTCATAAGCTAAATTTTGAGCAGGTACAACCAGTAAAAATATCGGTACTGTATATAATATTAATACAACTTCAACGGATATTACATTTATTATTAACGAAAAATAATAATAGATTTTATTTCTAATTGAAATATTTTGTTGATTACTACTATCATTACTATTACTATTATTATTATTACTGTTGTTATTATTACTGTTGTTATTATTACTGTTGTTATTATTACTGTTGTTATGATTACTGTTGTTGTTATGATTACTGTTGTTATTATTACTGTTGTTATTTATGTTGGTTTCCGATAAATTTCGAGTACTCATTTTCTTTTATTTATTTATTTTTTTTTCTGCAATATTTTATCATAACTTTTGCATATACATATATTATTTTAATATTTATGAATTTTTTTTTTTTTATTTTAAATTTATTATAATTATTATTAACACAATAATAAATCTCTATAAAAAAATTAGAAAAAAAAACAAAAAAAAAATATTTTTTTTTTATATTAAAAATTTATTTTTAAAACATAAAAATGGTTCTGTTTTTTTTTTTTCTTAATTTTAATTTAATTCTTAATCGCAATGAAATCATAATGAAAATAGTTAATTACATTTTTTTTTTTTTATAATCTAATCTTAGAATCTTGAAAAGGACTTTTTTGTTTTTTTTCGTTATTAATTATAGGAATCACAATAAGCTGATCGCATATGACAAACAATAATTTCAATAATAAAAAAAAAACGGATTAGATTTTGAAGTAAAAAATAGTAAAAAAAAAAAAAAGAAAAATATAACATAGTATAAAGTTACAAATACACGCAGGTAAATATGAATATATTTATTTCAATTTTTAAAATTAATTAAACTTTCATTTTCCGATATGTATATTAAAATATATATATTTTTATTATAAAATGCACTTTCTCTTGCACATTTTATATTTTTGTTTTAATGTTTTTTAATTTTATATATATATATAGAAGCTTTTTTCTTTTCATTATATATTAAAAATAAAATTATATACTTACAATTTATTTTTCCCTTTTTATTACACTAACTATATATAATAAATATTTTATAAAAAATGCACTTAATAAATTAAATACGAACAATTCTTTAATATAAAAAAACAAAAAACTAAAACACAATCAACATATAATTTTGATGACGTACAAATTACAAAAAAAAAAAATAATTAAATATCATTAATTTACAAAACTAAAAAAAAAAAAAAATTGATTATCGCATTATTAATTTTTTTTTTATTATTATTATTATTATTATTATATTATTTTATATATGCAAAATGTGACGAAAATTACAAATATAAATATAAATTCTACAAAAACAAAAAAAAAAAATAAATAAATAAAAATTATCAACACTTTGCTGCGCTTTTATTTTATACAAATTTTATATCGCTTATATTTATTAAATTAAAATAAAACACTGAATGACAAAAAAAAAATTTATTAATTATATATATATATATATATGATTTAAATTAACAATATCGCACTGATTTAATATATTGAATTAAAGAAGAAAAAAAAAACACAGTTTTATTTAAAATATATATTGTCGTTTTAATTTTTAAATTATTATTAAACGTATTTATTATTTATTTAAAGTAATTTATAGTTATGTGTGATGTACATTTACTGAATATCCACTTTTTTCTTTTTTTTTTCATTTATATATATAGATACAAAATAACAGCACATTATCATAAAAGTACAATTAATTAATATATTAATTTAATAAATAAACATCAAAAAAAAAAAAAAAAAAAAAATGACATTTAATGTTAAAAAGGTATATCCAAAAATTAAAGTTCATTCAAAATATAAAATATATAAATAATATAAAAAAAAATATATATATATTAGATATTGAACTTGAAATATATTTTAATTTTAAATTGCTTTTGTTCATTAATAACTCGCATCACTCACGCGATTTGTGCGAATAAATTCCAGTTCAAAAATAAATCTCTATATAAAAGATAAACTGAAATATGATTAATATATTAATATATAGTACTATAGGTCGTCGTTCAGACTATAATAGATCTTGTTAAAAACTTATGATATTAAATGATTCAAATAAGAAGAGAAAAAAAACAAAAAAAAAACGACACTGTATAATCGCAAAAGATATAGATATGCGTATATATACAAAAAATATATTGTATATTGAATATTTTATTTAAATTCCAATAAAATATAATAATTTTGCTTTTTATATATATTATTATCAATTCAATACAAACGTAAACAATATATATATTTTTATTTTTATATATAAAAATGGAAAAAAAATGAAAAACTAGTTAGTGCAGTTTTGTTTTTTTTTATATATTTATTCATGTTTTGTTAAATATTTATTTTATTTTTTTTTCTTGCTTTTTGTTTTGATAAAGAATTCACAAAAAAAAAAAAAAAAAAAACAATGTTTAAAAAATCTAAAATATATTTTTGTGCAAATTTTGTTGTTGTGAATTGAATATAATAATAATAAATACCTAAATTTTTTTGTTATACCTGTTCTATTCTGTTTTTGGTATTTTTTTTTTTTTTTTTTTAGAATTTTTAGATTTTACTTTTTAATTTTTTTTTTTTTTTTTTTATTATGTAAAGAATATATTATTCTATATATGGTTTAAGATTATAATATTTGTTTTAGGTACATATGCGAATATTAATAATAATATATATATATATATATGATATCATCATCATCAAATATTTATACGCATTTTTATACAGATATAAAAAAAAAAATGACAAAACAGTTTTAAGACGAAGAGATGATTTTTTTTTTTTTTGTACCTGTGAAATAAAATAAGTATATAAAATGATAAAATAAAAATCTACGCGGTTATAGGCAAATTATGTAGTTGAAACAGGAAGCACGTATATTAGAAATATAAAAATTATAGCACGTACTTTAATTTTCAAATATAAAACTGCGTTTTCCATTTTTCATCAAACCTCCAAAATTTCAAGTCAACTGCGGTTATATAGAAACAGAACGAGATATGTCTTTAAATCTCCTGGATTTGTATAAGAGCTCCTGCATGCAAGGTATATGGGATCAGAAAAAATAAAAAGGTTAAAAAGTTCCAATTCGTGAAGGAAAATGTTAAAAAAGTTACATTTTAGAACTTATTTCCAAAATGATAATGAACTTTACTGAAAGTAAATTTTAATAATATATATCTGCCTGAATGATGAAAAAGTATAAACATCTGATAAAAAATAAAACATTTTTGTTATATTATTTTATATATATATAAAAAAAAATAAATAAATAATAATGTAATATATTTTTTATTTATCATATATTTTAATTATATGCATTCGCAAATAATAATAATAATATATTTTTATTTTATTTTTATATATACAGCTATAAATAAATAAAAAAAAATTTTTTAATGATTAAATCGTGATATGTAAAAAAAAAAATATGGAGTTTTTTTTTTTTTTTTAATAAATATATTTACTTTTTTATTTAATTATCATTTATAAACCAAAAAAAACCTAAAAATAAATTTTAATTATACAAAATTGCCTGGACGACAATAATTTTTAAGTATCTCCCATTTTTTACATCAATATTTAGATTCCATTTAACAGAGACATCGCAAAATATACAATAATTTTCATTCATATATATATATTATTTATTATATATAGTTTATTGTGCGATGATAACCTTATATAAATAAAATAAAAATTATTATAAAGATATTTATTATTATAATTAATTATTTAAAAAAAAAAATAAATAAATTTATCTATTCGATTTTTTTTTTGTTTATTTTTTTAAAAATTCATATATGCCAATTTATTTGAATACGAAGCTTCCTCTCTCTCAATTAAAATTTTTTATTTCGGTTGCAAACAAAAAAAATGTTTCGTTCGATAAATTTAATAATTCGATAAATATATAAATTGGAAAATTTTTTTTTTGTTTATTTTTTATTCTATTATTTTGTTACATCTGAATTCGACTGTCTTACTTTTACACACAGCGATTACCCTTCTTTCACAATACAAAAACAGATCTACTATCTTCTTTTATTTCTTTCATATTGTTTGTTTTACGTTTGATTGCAGCTGCGTAACGGGGATGACAATAGTTTTATTGGTGCGGCAAGCAAGCGGTATCCTATATTCAAAATCCTTGTATAAATGGAAGTTTTTCCGAAAATCTACCTTTTTGTCGTTGTGTGCGAGTGAAGTGAGTCGTTGCGGTGGTGTGGAGTTGCTGCAGTTGAAGAAATAATAAAAAAAAAAAAAAAAAACTATATTTTTCTACTACGAAGACATTTTTCAATTCGGAAAAAAAAATTAAAAATTACATCAAATATAAAAATTAATTAATTGTATTCCTTTTGCGTTGATAAAATAATCTTGATAACATTGGTGAGTGTAATAAATATTTATATATACATATATTGATAGAAAACCAAAAACAAAAAGAAGTAAAATAAAGTTTTTGATATATCTAAAATTATAATCGCCATCGTTTTTTTTAGTGTGGTAAAATGTGTAGCTTTTTTTTTTGTACACGTGGTTTTTTTTTGTTAAATAAAATGAATTCAATTCAATTTTCCATAGTATAATTTTATCAATCCATACATTATTTTCATATAATTGTGTAATCAATTGATTTTTATTCATTTAATTGTATAATTAAATTAAATTTTTAACGTATCTTTCGTTTATAACGTGAAAATAAGTTGACAAATTTTTTTTTGTACCGTACATAAAAAAGTTGGCATTAAAAAAAAAACACCGAATCCAATTTACGAACGCGCCATTTTATATTTCTTTTTTTTTTTTTTTTTTTTTTATATTAGACGCCAAAAATAAAATTTTTTTTTTTTTTTTTGTTCTTTTCTATTCAATTTTAAATTGTAAAAATTTGTACATATATTAAAAAAAAAATTAGAATAAAAATTAATTTTTCAATTAAAAATTTATTATTAATTCTTTTGCGTGTGTGTGTGTGTGTGTTTGGGTAAAAAATTGTTGCTATTACTAAAAACCAAAAAAAAAATAAGGTACAGGTTAAAATAAACTGGAAAGGGTTAATTTTTCTTTTTTTTTTGTTATATACATACATAAATTAATTTTTTTTTTTTTGAGGTTATTTGTCATTTTATAATTTTTCATAATTCATATAAAATCATTAATTACAAGTTAATATTTATGTTAATGATTCACAGTGACGCAATGTTTGAATTCAATTTTTATATTTTATATTAAATAGAAACCAAAAACATAAAAAAAAACTACCGGTTTTATAATATAAATTCATATGAAAATCCATCAGTTTTCCTAAAAAAAAAAAACAGTGCTTTTCATGTGAACATTTTTGTAAAATTGAAATTTTTTTTCTTTTTTATCCAATTGAATTATTTGTGATATTGCATAAAAATGTAACATTTTTAATTATAAGTACATGTCGTTGACGTCGATTATGACGAGACATTCATTGTTTTTTGTTTTTTTTATATTTGTGTAATTAAATTTTTATAAAAATTACAAAGAATAAATTACAAGGTTATGTCATTAACCTTTTATTGACAATATATTTATTAAAAAAAAAAAAATAACCACAACATGTAATAAAACAAATTAATACATTTTAATATTCATTTTTTTTTTATTATTGTTAAATACAAAAGTGATAAAATCAATGTAGTAATCGGTAAAGCATTGTATGTGCTTTTTGGTTTTTGTGAAACTGAAATGTATTCTTCAATAGTGTAAATACAAAAAAAAAAAAAAGAAAAGAAATTGGCAACACAATAAACCAAATTGAAAATTGAACAGAGTTGAGGTCTGAGGACAAAAACGAAACGAATGTTATGGCATCATCCAGTTTATAATCAATTGTTGGATAAATGTTTTTGCAGGGCGATCAATCATTTAAACTGTGTTTAATAATGTTTAAATGGGGATGTGTGAGACAAGGGGGATAATATCTGATGAATAGTAGTTATGATTTTGTAGGATGGAGTGTTAATTAAAGATAGTTGAAGGGGTGGTGGTCGAGATGTATATATATTTTATGTTAATCATGGAGTTGTTGGCGCTTCAAATGGCGTGTAATCTATTTAATAGAAACTGCAATCAATGGATTATTGAATCTCAGTTGGTTATACGAAAGCAATGAAATTTATTCGTAAAATATTCACAGCATATATATATATATATATACAGATATTTTGTTTGTTAGTTGGTTGGTTTTTTGATGAATATGATGTTTGTGGAAAATGTGTTGGAATTGATTTTTGGGGAAGAATTATACACACACGGAAAATTGGAGGAGGATAAATGGTTATACGGTTATTTATTTAATTTGTTTTTATCAATGTATTTGGAATTTTAGAAAACAGAAATTTGTCAGAATGATACGGTTTTTGTTTCGTAATTATGAGGACCACTTATCCTCCTTCGATATTTAACTTAACAAGAAGACACCACTATAAAATAAAACAAAAAAATAGCGCTAACGAAATGACATTCTTTTCGCACTACTATACACATATTTGAGAAAGTGATCAAGGTTTTTTTTTGTTTTGTATATATAAAATAGATTTTTTTTTCTTATTGTTGCAGAAAAAATATAATATTGTGAACGGAAAAAAGGAATTAAAAGGATTTTGGAACGAGAGTATATACGAAGGAAAGGCAGAAATTAAAAAAAAAAAAAAATTTATAATATTTAAAAACACAAAATGCCTGGTAAATGTTTTAAATGTAATCGATCTGGGCATATAGCTCGGGAATGCAGTAGAGAGGGTGGTGGTCGTCGAAGTAGTAGTGGAGGACGTGGACGTAGTCGCAGTCGTTCACCAGATAGATGTACAAAATGTCATCAACGTGTACCAAAAAATCGTTCATTATCTCCGTATTCGTCTAGAGATGTAATGAAATTTTTTATTTCTATGTTTTCATATCACAATTTTCAAATTTTTTTTTTTTTTTTTTGCATTTTTAATATATACTAACAATATTATTATTTTTTGTTATGTATCATTTTAACATTATATTGCAAAGTTCCTTATTGTTAGTTGATTTTTTTTTTAGAAGAAAACAAACACTTTTTGTTTCACGAATATGTATATCAGTAATGTGTCACAGACAGCCGGTTTTATACATGTATCATAAATTCAAATTCGATTGTATTTGTATCTCTTCTACATATCATATTTATTATATGATATATTTTATTGTAATGTGGTTGTTGTTATTATTATTATTAATATTAATATTAATATAAATATAAATATTGGGTGGCATTATTGGTGTAAGGAAATGTATTTGTAATGGATTATTGCAGCAATGTGTTATGGCTACAATAATAATTAATGGGTTGTGTTCATTTTGGGGAAATTGGGGAAGCGATCGATATACATATATACCGTAATGTTTAAAATGGGAATAAACAAGCAAAGCTTTAATTTGTATTTATATGTGTATGGGATTGAAATAGATTAGGACATAAAACAAAAAAAAAAAAAAGAAGAAGAACATTTATGTGGAATTACGTTGGTCACACAATTTCGGTTGTAGAAAGAATTGTATATTTTTGGGTTAGTTATCGGATGGGGCTGGCTATTGAGGTAAAAAGAAGAGATCGCATTGTAATGTGTTGTTATAACGAAGAACATGATTGAAGTTAATCATTAATGGAATAATTATGAATTGGGCTGTGGAATTAGAGAGAAAAAGTTTAAAATATCAAATGGAAATTTATTGCATCTGACCGATATATAAAAAGAACCATATTTTGTGATAAGAGATAGTGAAAATTAGATGATGAAAAGTAGTTGTTGAGATTACGGTTGTTCAATGAAAACAGGCATCGTAAAACACATTATCATCGATTAAATTGAACAAGTAATGTTCCACAAATTCAAATTCTACATAATGCAAAGAATGTTTAAATGTAAACATTCTTGATTGTTATTACTTTTTAAAACAAATACAATTTTTTTTTTTTTTTTAATATCGTTCGGTTTATCAATTTGTTTTTTTCTTTTTTATGGTATGGATATTTTAATTCAATTGTTATAAACAATGTTGTTGTGTCTTGTTATGTTTTTTTTTTTCAATATTTTATCATAATTACCAAAAATAAACAGATCGCCTCGCCGCGCCCTCCCTTACCATAAATTTCGGTTTTATAGTAATTTTTGAATTAAAAAATACATTAATGAATTATATTTGCAGATGTCATTCGAATATTATAATATAAGAATGATATTCTGTGTTACAAATTTAAATTAAAAATTAAAAAAAAAACAAAAAATTGATTATGGGATATTCAAATATATGTTAACAAAGTTTTAGTCAATATATAGTATTTTTTATTTAATATAATTTTTAATTGTAAAAATAACCAATTAAAATTTTTTTATAATCCATTGATTCTAAATTTTATACATTTTTTTTTTTTTATATATATAGAGAATGTCTGGACGTAGTCAATGTTACAAATGCAATCGAATGGGTCATTTTGCCCGTGAATGTAATCAACCGGATGTGGGTGGTCGTGGTGGCGGCGGCGGCGGTGGCCGAGGCATGGGAGGTGGCGGCGGTGGTGGTGGTGATTATGGTCGTGGTAACCGTGAGAAATGCTATAAATGTAATCAAATTGGCCATTTTGCACGCGAATGCAAAGAAGATGCAGATAGATGCTATCGTTGTAATGGTTAGTATTGAAATTTTTGTTTTATGATTTATTTTTGTGTCATGCCATCATCACTATAATAAAATTTGGTTTAATTATCAATATATATATATATATATATATTAGGTACTGGTCATATTGCAAGAGACTGCAGTCAATCACCTGACGATCCATCATGTTATAATTGTAATAGACCTGGTCATTTAGCAAGAAATTGTCCGGATCAAGGACGGAATAGCGACCGTGGTGGTGGTGATCGCGGAGATCGTGGTGACCGTGGTGGTGATCGTGGCGATCGAGGTGACCGTGGTGCTGGCATGGCTTGTTACACTTGTAACAAAAGTGGTCATATGTCGCGTAATTGTCCTGATAGCGCAAAATCTTGTTATAATTGTGGAAAGCAAGGGCATATAAGAAGTGAATGCACTCAAAATGGAGGCAGAAATTTAGTTAATTAATAAATTATACACAATTTATATAACTGGCAACAAAAAAAAAAAAGAAAAATGAAATAATTAAAAACCACCATAACCAATCATAACACAAAAAACACACGAATGCATCTTTAATCCAATAAATTTTTTTTTTTTTTTTTATTTTAATTTTTTATTCCATCAATAATATGAAAAGTTCATTCAAACACCACCACCAACCACATCGCGTCAAATTAATTATAACAAATAGAAATATTTTGTCCAAACTACAAAAAAAAAAAAAAAAAAAAAAATGAAAAGAATATTATTTTATTATTTTATACTACAATAATAATATAAATACAAAATTATAAATAAAAAATTATATTAATTGTAAAGGAAAGAAGAAGAAAAAAAAACCATTAACAAAAAATAATTAAAAGATAAAAAAAAAATAAAATGAAGAATTGAAGATAGTGCTTAAGTTTATAAATTATTAGGATTTATTTAATCAATTTTTAAAATAATAATAATAATAATAATAAATAAAAAAATCAATCAAAATACAAATGTTGAAAAGAGGGGCTCGAGGTTATGGCAAAAAAAAAGGGCGCGATAAAATCCTATAAATTAAATAAGAAGAAAAGAAAAAAAACCAACACACAAAAAAAATAAAATCACTTTAAAATTCTTTTTATTTATTGATTGAATTAAAAAAAAAATAACAATTATATTTACCTCTATATTAAATTGTTAATTTTAAAGGTGTTGATTTTTTATTAATTATTTTTTTTTTTTTTTATATATATTTGAATTAGCCATATTTTATAAATCAGACACACATTAAAAAAATTTAAATAAAAATATAAAAATTAAAGTGTAAAAGAAGCAAAAAAAAAAAAAAAAAAAAAAAAAACCATTGTTTGATCATAGAAAAAAGATATTGTTATATTATATTATAATTTTTTTTTTTTTAAACAATTAAAGTAGAGAAACAGAAAGAAGTTGGAGGGATGATAGAAGTGGACGCGAACAAACCCAATAAATAAATAAAATAATTTATATTGATTTTTTTTCAATAGATTTCATTTTTAAAAGTTTTTTTTTTTTTTTTAATATCATTATATAATTAATTCATTATTTTGTTGTATTATTACCAATAATATTTTGTCGACTTATGGTTTATTATT
Organism: Dilophus febrilis; assembly: GCA_958336335.1. Classification (NCBI taxonomy): domain Eukaryota; kingdom Metazoa; phylum Arthropoda; class Insecta; order Diptera; family Bibionidae; genus Dilophus; species Dilophus febrilis. The sequence continues at coordinate 28,400,375 of OY284469.1, read as the reverse complement.
TTTTGTTTTTTATATCATTTTTGGTTACACCAAAAAATAAATACATTATTTTCAATGATCATTAAAAATAATATAGAAAATAAAAATATAATGAGCTAAAAAATTGTATTGTTTTTTTTTTTTTTTTCTTTCTATATATACATTTTTTCAAATTATTTTTTAAACCAAAAAAAAGAATATAAATGCAATTACAAAAAAATATTACAAAAATTGTAAGACAATTTCATACTCATTTAGCAAACAAAAATTTATATAAAAAAAAAATAGAAAAAGAAAAATCATAAATAAGAGAAAAAAAAAAATTGCATATTATTTTGTAATAATCATAAATTTTTTTTTTTTTTTTTTATATTCTATTAATAATTTTTATTAATTTTTTTTTTTTTTTTATTATATAAATGATGAATTGTGAAATTGTTGAAGCGATATTTTTATACAAATCAAAAGAAAAAAAAAAATGAAAATTACAAAAAAAAAAAATAGAAAATGTGAAAATTATGCAAATACAAGTATGTACACAAAAAAAAAAAAAAAACTAAAAAACAAACCAGGACAGGATAATTGAAAATAGTAGATGACGATTTTTTTTTTTTTTTAATTATACATTAAATTTAATAATTATAATAATAAAGTATGGAAAAAGTTGGGGGGACAATGAAGTAGAAAAAAAAAAAAAATTAAAAGGTATGAAGTTATTTGTGATCCTATCTTAATTCCTAAAAACTGAAAAAGATAAATTAACTGGAAAAAAAAAATCAAGAAAACTTTAATAAAATAAAATATATATAAATATATATATATTGTATTATTATATAATCAAATAATTTGTGTGGGAGACATAACAAAAAAAAAAAAAAAATAAATAATAAATAAAAAAAAATCTCAATTCTGAAAATGAATAGTTTATTTATATATACATTTTTTTTTTTTTTTTGGTTTTATATTAGGAGTGGCTAAGGACCTTTGTATGGTTCACGATCAAATTTTAAGTTACGCTGAAATATTTTTAAATGATGTCGAGCAGTCTTAAAAAGTCTTTCATCTCAAGTGCTCATTAATTGTTTTGTGTTAATACTTTTTTTGTTTGTTTGTGTAGCAATCCTGTTTATCCCGTTTTAGTTTATCTATCGGTTGGCTATCGGGTATTTACACCCGCCTTTACTCCTGTTAATCTATAATCGTTGGGACCTTGTTTTTTTCACTAATCCCAATATGCATATACAATTTGTGAAACTCCGCGAGAAATATTTCATGTGGTCTTAATGTTTTTTTTTTCAATTCAAAAATTGGCTGCGATTTGTTTGCGTTACCCAGCACAATTTTATTTATTATTATATAGTTTAAAAAACGATGCTATCAGGTAAACAACTAAAACACTAAAACAGGAAGTAGATATGTACTGGTGTTCGGGGGTGGTTAAATTTATCACCAATCAATTGTACATAAAATTTTAATATAAAATAATGTGTCTTGTGCAAATTCAGGGTTAACTACAAATTACATGCAAAAATTACCTCATATATTAAATCTTATTTACAGTGTAAATACACACGAATGGTGAATAAAAACAAATTTTAATTATAACGATTTCGGCTGAATAAAAAAAAATTTTTCATTGGAAAATTAAATGAAAAATTTTTTTTTTATTATTATTATTATTATTTTTGTTGTTGTTGTTTACTTTATTTATTTACCTTGAAAATTAACCTCTTTATTTATTTATTATTATTGTTATTTTTGTTTCCTAGAGTTTTATCTTTCTATTTTTTTTTTTTTTTTCTAAATTTAATTTTTTTATTTTGCATTTACAATTTTACATTTGTGTGTGATTTTGCTTACATTTTGCTGTATGTATATGTATATTATATTATTAAATTATAGTTGAAAAAAAAAAAAAAAAAAAAAAACGGAATTTTGAATAGATTTTTTTTTTTTAATTTTTTGTTATATAAAAGAAGAAGTTTCACACAATTAAAAATACACAGAAAATAAAAAAAAAAAAAAAACATGTTTTAATAAATCAAATTTTATTTTATTACTGTGCGCGTTCTTTATATATTATTATTCTTTTTTTATTTTTATCTCTGGTAAATAAATTAAATATACTTGAATGAATGCGATGATATGTGAATATATTATTATATTTGTGGTTAATCATAATACATATAAAAATAAATAATAAATAAGTAAAATTATCATGATGACTTTTGTGTTTTTTTTGGGTTATTGATTAATTATAATTATAAATATTTTTCATTTTGTTATTATAGTTATATACGTTTTAATAATAAACGATTATTACATCATATTATATATAGATTTCTTTGCGTGTCCTATTATTTTTTTTTTAATTTTTAATTTTATTATTTCATTCGTGTGTATGCGTATTATTATATTATAATTATATTTAAAAATTACAAAAAAAAATGTGTTTTTCAAAATTTATATATGACGAGGTATAATATATTTCAAATAAAATCGTACAAATTATATACATAACATAATAATATTAAAGAAATTAGATAGTTTTTAGTAGTGTGCAGTGATATGATTTGCGAGTGATATGATATTATAGAAATAAAATAGTGATTTATGTTTTGAAATTTTTCCATCGCAGTATATAGATAGATAGATATCAATCGCAATAATATTAAAATTTAAATATATATAGAAAAAAACAATTTGTAATTAGAAAAAAAAAAAACAAAACCCAATAATTATTACATAAAATATGGGAGATCAAGAATTGGTTAAATCTAAATCAGCAAACGCTAATTCTCGGTAATTCTTCATTGTTTTTTTATTGAAAATTATTTTTATTATCATATATATGCTATAATATCTGATGAGCCAAATATATATATGCAGATATATATAGTCGAGCCTGATTGAACCTGACCTTTGTATTTGTGTGTCATGAATTGTTATTGTTTTTGTTTTTGTTTTCGTTGTTGTTATGTTAATCTTAATGTTATTATTTGTTGCTAATAAAACATAATTTAATTTTCAAAATTCTTATATTAAAATCATTAATTTAAATTGTACATTTTAAAAACAAAATTTCTTTATCTTTATTATATTTTCTTTTCACCCCAAAAAATATTTGAAAAAAAAAAAAAATAAAACCTTTTCTTCAATGTCATTTCGGAGTGGTGAATTTTCATTTAAATTTTATTTTTTTCATAAAAAAATTATCAGCTCGCGTGGCTTCAACATAAAATAAAAAAAATTTTCATTTTCATAACAAAAAAAAAAAAAAAAAAGTTTAGTTGTTCTTTTTCAGTGATGAATGATGTGAAAAATAAAATCAAAACAATAATATATATAATTATTAAATTGAATTAAAATAAAAAGTAAATAAAAATAAATTAAATAATATTATGTCATTTTTAAATCAATGCAATTATTGTTATGCAAACATTGATAATGATCATTATTTGGAGTGTCGTTTGTGTAAAAATAAATATCATAAAATATGTTTAAAGTTATCGGGAACGCCGGGTGATTTTTATGGTGATGTATTTTTTCAGTTTACTTGTGCTAATTGTACGGATAATGGCCAAGAAGAATTTGAACGTGAACATTTACCATGGGTTATGCTTATCGTATTGGCACTTTATCATTTAACAATACATTCGTATGGTTTAAGTCGCCAGGGATATTTTCATTGGCGTCAACACATTGGAAATTTCATTGAACGTAATTGGCATTTTTTAATGGAACCAAATGTAAAACGTCGTAAAATATTTATGGGCAGTATATCCGGTTCTCTATCACAATATACAGATACGATATTTCAATCGGGATTTTCCGTACTCGGACTAAATGGCTGGTGGAAATTAAAACATAATAAAACACCAAAAGCATATCGAAAATTTACGGAACAAGTGCGAAAACGTATGAAAATCGTTTGTCATGGCGATGAATTGACTGTGAATCGTACAGTTAAATTAGCCGATACTGCTGTTGGTGGTAGTAAAGTGGTGTTTAAAGATGATTTGAATGATAATAATAAATTCCAACCATCATTGCCACTGCCATTGCCACTGCCATCTGTGTCTAATGCAATCCAAGTGTTTAGCCGTACATTACCATATATGGGACGTCCACCAAGGCATTTACAAGATGACGATTCAATAGAAGATGAAAATTCAGCTGATGGTGGAGAAATTGATTGGGATTTAGTATTACAAAAGAATAATTCTATTGTACCACCCAATTTAAAAATTCCAGCAATTAATCAAATTCCGAAACAAGACAAAACGCAGTCCACCGCAACCACCACCACCACCACCACCACCACCATCAGTACCACAAAAAATAATTTAACAAAATTGTCAAAATTTAAAAAACAAAAAAAAAATTATACTAATAATATTAAGATGAATATTAAAAGGCGACGAATAACAACACCTCATAATTTAAATATCAAAGAAGAAAGTCGAGATGCTGATGGTGATGATGAAGATGATGATGATGATGACGACGATGTTGATGATTTCGTGGAATGTAGTGATAAGAAAATTATTAAAATTGATAATAATAAAAGCACAAACATTAATCAGAATAATAATCACCGAATTCATAATATTTATGATAATGATATGGGTAGCGTATACGATGATGATGATGATGATGACGATGATGATGAAGATGATGATTATGATAATGGTAATTGTAATATAGATATTGAACATGAACCTCGCATTGTACAAGTAACAAATTTTCAAAAGATTTCATCAGATCATTCATTTCGATATTCAGAAAATGTTAATAAAATAATACCGGCTGCAACAACAACAACAACAACAACAACAACAATTAAAATTGAAACACCCAATGAAACGGATACAGATTCATATTCATATGTTTGTGAGCCAAGTCTTTTTAAAAAACCATTAAAACGTACGCCACCGTGGGAAGTAGTGAATGATAAAAATAACGATACTGAAGATGTCCAAACTGTTAATAATGAAAATTGCCAACATGATGATGATGATGATGAAAATGTAAGATTAATGAACGAATATGAAGAATTAGATTTATATAAGAAATTGCATAATGCGTTAGAGAATAGAGAAATTGGAAAAATTCCACCATGGATACGACGATTTTATCGTAAATTACATTTAAGAAAATTAAAAAAGAATTTATCAAAACCAATATTTGATTTTGACAATGAAGAACATAATCGACGACAGTTGAATTATAAAAAATCGCATCATCATTATTTAGATCGTTATTATCATGAACAAATTCAAAGCCGTTTAATTTGTACATCGACGGTGTCGACCAACGACGACGATAATCATACATCATTTCATGCCCGTTTGGTTGGTGTAACGGAATATGAACTATTTCAATCGCCTCACACCGGACGCACTTTACATCCATTTATATACCGGAACAGTGAAATTATACCGGATTGGATAAAAATGTTGTTGGAATTACAATATAAAGTTAATAAAACTGTGCCTAAACGGGCGTCTGTGGATTTTTGTTATGTACGTCCACATCACATTGCTGCCGTTAATGCACTGTTACAGCAAATGTTTTGGCCAGGCATTGATATGTCCGAGGCATTAAGTTATCCCGATTATAGTGTTATTGCCATATATAAAAAATTGATTGTTGGTTGTGGTTTTCTGATACCGGATGCATGTCATAATGAAGCATATATATCATTTTTGGCTGTACGTCCCGGATGGCAACGGGCTGGCATTGCTTCATTTATGCTGTATCATTTAACGCAAACATGTATGGGAAAAGATATAACGTTACATGTTTCGGCAACAAATCCCGGTATTTGTTTATATCAACAATTTGGTTTTAAAATCGAAGAAGTTATATTGGATTTTTATGATAAATATTTACCGGATGATTCGCCACACAGTCGTAATGCTTTATTTTTACGTATGAAAAGATAATTTTTTTTTGTTTTCTATAATTAATTAACTATTTTGTATTTTTTTTTTTTTTGATACAACCATGAATTTGATAATAATATTTTGAATAATAAAATGAATGCGTATTATACATTGATTATATTATATGTGTTTCCTTTTTATGATGAGTGCGGTGTGATCTTGTGTAAAGATGATGAATTATTCCATAGCTCCATAAATAAATGAATAAATATTATTCATATATATATATTTCTGTTTGTTTTGTTTGTGTCGCATCAAAAGTGTTTTTATTTTTTTATTAATCAATCCCATTTATTGTGATGGAAAATATGTATACTTCTAGATGGTTTAATTGTTGGCTAAATTGGTCAACCGGTTCATCTGAAACTATGTTACGTACAGTGGAAAAGAAAATATTGTCATGTTTAAAATTGGCATATCGTGGATTTTATGTTGATATTGGTCCAGTTGTTGGTGAAACCGATAAATTATGGACCATTTCAATGAATACAGATTCGAAAAAAACACCATTGGTATTGTTACATGGACTGGGAGCCGGCGTAGGTTTTTGGGTATTAAATTTAGATTCGTTTGCCGAACATCGTCCAGTTTACGCTATTGACATCTTAGGTGATTATTGCTTAGAATATTTACTCATTTGTTATTGTGGCTATTTTTAATTTAATAATATTTGTGAGTGTGTGTGTATTTATTGTGCATATATATATATTTGATGAATATCAGGATTTGGTAGAAGTTCCCGTCCTACATTTGCAACCGATGGATCAATTGCTGAGAAACAATTAGTTAAATCGGTTGAAGAATGGCGTCGTGAAATGAATATAAATAAAATGATATTATTGGGACATTCAATGGGTGGATTTATAGCTACAAGTTATGCAATGGATTATCCTGATCGTGTAAAACATTTGGTATTAGCCGATCCGTGGGGATTTCAAGAGCGTCCAAAAGAATTCGCTGCACCATTATGGATACGTGCAATTGCATTTGTAGCAACGCCAATGAATCCATTATGGGCATTACGTGCGGCCGGTCCATACGGTGAATGGGTTGTACATAAAACACGTCCAGATATTATACGAAAATTCAGTGAACTTGTTAAAGATGATCAATTATTTGCCCAATATATTCATCAATGTAATACACAAACACCATCGTAAGTCATAATCGGGCAATGAAAAACCCATTTGTGGTTTTTATAGAGTTATTTATTTGTTTGTTTTAAATATAGTGGTGAAAGTGCATTTTTTGCAATGAAAACTGGACTTGGATGGGCTAAAAATCCAATGATAAATCGAATATCAGATTTACGATCTGATATCCCATTAACATTATTATACGGTTCAAGATCATGGATTGATAAAGCAGCATGGGATAAAATTCGAATAACACGTTTATCGGCATACGTAAATGTACAGGTAAACACAAACTATCACTATATATTTAATCAAAATTAATGTTTCATTTATGCCCGCGAATTATTATTAATTTAAAAAAAATAAAAACCCCCTTCAGGCTATAAGTGGTGCAGGACATCATGTTTACTCGGATAAACCAGAAATATTTAATCAATTTGTAAATGAGGCATGTGAAATAAGTGATGAACAAGTTGATGATAAATTGTCTTCCATGCGAGCAGCGAAAATTCATGGGATGATACTTGGAAGTATGTTATATGAAATGTAATCTCGTTTTCTTTATACGTATAAATTAAACTTTATTTTTTCATTTCATATATAAAAAGGTGATGACCAATTAAGTATTAAAGCAATTGAGGATATTCAAAAAGATAATAAAGAATCATGACCTAAAATGTTTCCATGAATTCTATAATAATATACGATACAACCAATGTATAAATGTAATGTTTTGTGAGTAGTGAATGTATAATAAATGTGCGGATGCGATGAGTGATTGATGAATGAATTAATGTGTTTTTTGTTGTGTACCTCCATATATATTATAAATTGTAATAATTTAAATTTATTTATATATTTCTAAATCAATAATGAATATATTTATTAAATATTTTTTATTATATAAAATTTATTTGTTTTTATATTTTTTTAAATCACTTTTAAAAGTGTGGAATGTTTAATTTTTTGTTTTGAAAACTTTAAAATACTCCGAATTTTGAGCAAAAATATTTAATATCCTTTTTTGCTATATTGAGCAAATATTATTCAATATTTTTTTTTTGTTAAAATTACTGTTTCGGCTGAATTTTATACATGTTTTGATTTGTTTATATTTTTTTTTTGATCGCATTTTTTTCATTGCTCCTCCGCGCAGTTCAACAATTGATATTTTAATTTAATTATTTAATTATTAAAAATAAAAAAAAAACAAAAATGGAAAGTGAAACTAAATCCAGTGATAATAAACGGAGTCATGATGAGTGTGTTGATGATGATAGTGCTGCAAAAGAAGAAGAGGACGATGGTGATGATGCTGGAGATGAATGGGTTGGTCCATTGCCAACAGAAGCTGTACAACCAAAAAAACGTAAAGGTAAAAACATAACCACAATAGTAATATTTTTATTTTGAAGCAATTTTTTTTTGTTTTGATTATCATTTTTGTTTTGATTGATACCTTGAACTTGATTTTTTAATTAAACAATCAATTTTCAATTTTCAGTTCTTCATCATGAAAAATTATATTTGGCAAATTTACCGGATACAGAGTGTTATGAAAAAAGTTATATGCATCGTGATGTAATTACATATATTGTTGCTACAAAAACAGATTTTATAATAACGGCTAGTGTTGATGGACATGTAAAATTTTGGAAAAAAATGGAAGAAGGAATAGAATTTGTTAAACATTTTCGTAGTCATTTAAGTAAGTTCTCTTACATATTTATCTACTTAAAAACTGAATTTGTGAATTGTTTTAATGATAATAATATCAACATTTTTTCGCGCGTGTGTGTAAATTAAGGTTCGATAAATGCATTATCAGCAAATCCAAATGGAACCTATTTATGTACAGCGTCATCGGATAAAAGTGTAAAAGTTTTTGATGTTATCAATTTTGATATGATAAATATGTTAAAATTAGATTATGTACCACAATGTGCTGAATGGATACATACATCGGCTGATGCCATTTCAAGTTTAGCAATGTAAGTGGAAAATAAACATTAGGGTTTGTTTTGAATGCGGTTAAAAACTTAAATATTGTTTATTATCATTGTAGATCAGATGCAGATTCACCAAAAATATATATTTACGATGGACAAGGAACTGCAGCACCATTACATGTATTAGAAAAATTACACACAAAACCTGTTTGTATAATAAAATACAATTTTGTGTATGATGTAATTGTTTCCGTTGATCGTGCCGGTATACTAGAATATTGGATGGGACCAAAACATGATTATAAATTTCCCTCAAAATTGGTTCAGTTTGAATCAAAATTGGATACAGGTAATAATTGTAGTCTTTTATTGTTTTTAAATACGTCCGTTCGTAATGTAAAATGAAATGAAAGTTATCGTTTTTGGGAAAAAATGGGCCAAGGAACCATTTTTATCACACCTTTCCCGATTTTTTAGAATTATTTATTGTGAAATATCAATTTTACCCTTTTCTTTGGTTGTTTCCCTGTTTATCTCAGAACCTATTAGACGGATTTGGCTATCATTTTCAACATAAGCTATTTTTATGTAGAGCTATGGTTAAGTCACTTTTTGTATATGTAATTATTTAATATACTTGCAAACTTATTTTTTACTTAATAATAATAATCATCCTTTTTTAGATCTCTATGAATTTGCAAAAAATAAAACAATCGTCAGTGGGTTATGTTTTTCAAATGATGGTAAAAAATTTGCAACTTTATCAACAGATCGAAAGGTAAATTCTATTTAAATTGAATTTATTTTTATAGTTATTTGTAATGAAATTATATTTATATTTAAATTTTGATTTAGGTTCGTGTTTTTATATTTCTAACGGGTAAATTAATTCGTGTATTTGATGAGACATTAGCAAGATATTCAGAAATGCAACAAACAACTCAAGCATTACCAAATATGGAATTTGGCAGAAGGTTAGTATATATCTGATTTATGATTATCATTCATCGTGAATAATAGACAAAAACTGATGAAAAAAAAAAAAAAAATATGTTTTTAGAATGGCAAATGACAGAGATTTAGAAAAATCAGATTCATTAAGTTGGTCAAATATTGTATTTGATTATAGTGGACATTTTATATTATATTCAACGATGGTTGGTATAAAATTAGTAAATATTGAAACAAATCGTTGTGTTAAAATCCTTGGAAAAAGTGATAATTTACGTCCGTTACACATTGCATTATTTCAGGTATTTTATTAATTAATTGAAATGACTGTTGTGTATTTAATCAATTCCATCACAATAATTAATTCATATTTATAAAAATATAATAGGGTCGTGCAAGACGTACAAAAGCAGCTATTACAATAGAACATATTGCATCAGAAAATCCAACATTACAATCACATTCAAGTGATCCGACTATATTTTGTACAGCCTATAAGTAAGTTAATTAATATTATCTATTTGTCCAATTTATAATATTGAAAATTCTCTTCTGGTTTAGAAAACAACGATTTTATTTGTATACAAGACGATTGCCATCTGATTTACAAGATATTGATCGTGATGTATTCAATGAGAAACCATCAAAAGAAGATATTATTGCGGTACCTGATGGACAAGGTTAGTTAATTGTTTTGTTTTTTTTTTATCTTCCCTTTAATTGTTTAACGTTAATTTTGCAATATAAGTTGCTAATAATTTTTAAATAAAAAAACACTCTTAATTTACATTTGCATTCCTAAAACTAATTTCTAAAAAATAAAGATGAAGGTTAGTTTCTTTTATCATTTTAAAAAATATATTTATTTGTTAGATTTACAAATAATAATAATAATAATTGTTTGGACTGTAGTATTAAGGACAATTAATTGAGTTTATTATGTTTGAATTTTAGGTGTACAAAGAATATATGGTGCAGCAACATTACATACAACCTATGGTGATATCCATATGAAATTATTCGCAACGGAATGTCCGAAATCGGTTGAAAACTTTTGTGTACACAGTAAAAATGGATATTATAATGGTCATATATTTCATCGTATTATTAAGGGTTTTATGATACAAACGGGTGATCCAACGGGTACGGGCACCGGTGGTCAATCCATATGGGGTGGTGATTTTAAAGATGAATTTGTACAAGGTATTCGTCATGATCGTCCGTATACCGTTAGTATGGCAAATGCCGGACCAAATACAAATGGTAGTCAATTTTTTATAACTGTTTTACCAACGGTATGTAATTTTATTTTTCCATTTGCATTGCATTCGTCATGGTGTTGGATGTAGTTAATTGATTTTTTTATTACAGCCATGGTTAGATAATAAACATACAATATTTGGACGTGTTATAAAAGGTATGGAAGTTGTACAAAATATATGTAATGCTAAAACAAATTCAAAAACGGATAAACCATATGAGGATATAAAAATTATTTCAATTAATTTAAGTTAAAATTTTATATATATATATATATATATATATATATATAGTTATGAGTTAAAATGGGTGATTTCAATCAATGGCGATTGAACATTTAATTGAATAAGGTATGTTTATTATATTTTACATATTATTTTTAATTAAATATATTAATTTAAGTCACAATATTTTATATTATAAAAATTGTTTCCTTGTTGTATAGAAACAATTTCTCATTTCCATTAAATTATATAAACGGTTTCGGTTTCTGAGTAAATAAAAAATTACAGTATTATTAAGAGATTTTAATCAGGAAATTTCAATAAATTTAAATGTTTTTGGCCTAAAAATGTATACTATTTAGATTGATGTATGGAAAAAGATAGAAATTCTTATTTATTAAATAATTTTTTTGTATTCGGATGCATTGAAAGTGTGTCAAAATTTAGATCAATAAATTTTTTAGCCAATTGAATACGTTGTTCATTTTCTGCATGAAAATTACGTGTCATTATTTGATCAATTTTCTTTTGATGTTCCTATAACCATATAAAATAAAAAAGAATCATTTTAATTAAATTTTCTATCTATTAAAATGTGGTTTTCTTTTATTTAAATTTTATACCATACCCTTTGATTTGTTTCGTATTCAATTTGTGCCAATAATTCTTTTCCGTATGCCATTGAAAAATTACGTTTTTTAATTTCATTTTCTTTGTCCAATTGCATATGAGATTCTGTAATTATTTTTGCTTCAGTCGCACTACGTAACCTTTCGGTTTCATCAATTAAATGTTGCTCCTGTTGTTGTTCAATTTGTTTCAATAATATTTTTGATGTTTCCTTTTTTGTTAAATATAAACATTCAAAAAAAAACATATTCAAAATCTGAAAGTCCTTGAATAACTTCCAAACCATTTGAACGATTTTTCTTATTTTCAAACTTAATCTCAATTTTTGGATTGTCTTTCAAGAAAAACCGAAGGTTTTTAAGATGAGTTAAGGGTTTTTAAGAGAAAATTATTCAACGAACAGACAGACAGTCATTTTTTTACTATCCCCTAATCCTCCCTAAGCTCTGTCTAGTTATATATTCCACATGGTTACAAACGTAATGACAAAAATTAATTGTATATACATACCAGATTTAAAGCCTTTCGTTTCGCTTTAGCTTCTTGCATAGACAAAATGGTTTTTTGATCGATTTCATGAAGAAATTTTCCCAATAGTTTATCCATTTCGGATTCATTCAATTTACGTTCTCTTTTGATGCCACGCAAATAATTTAGATATTGTAAAGTTTCCCTTTTTTGTGCTTCATTTCCTTGTGAACATTTTTCATTTTCCTTTTGAATTTCCCGTGTAATTGCATCCAGAAATAATTTATCCATTTTTGCATCATTTTCATTTGCCTGTCGACGAATATTTTCAATTTCTTCACGTTGTTTCTATATTGATGCATATAAATAAAGTAATAAATAAGAAAAATAATTAATTATTTTAAGTTATAGGTAAATAATAATAATAAAAATGTTTGTTATAAAAAAAAAGTGTTTTACATACATTTAATTGTAATGCATATTGTTGTTTTTTTTCGAATTCTTTCATTTTCATTTCAACATCATACTCTTTGTTTTCCCTTATCTTTACAGATATTTCTAAATTTTCTCTATTCACAGCGTCTTTCGTTAATTGTTTTTGTACCGCACGATCATCCACTTGTTGTTTTAAAATCTTTAACCACGTTTAAAAAAAAAAAACGTTTATCATTCAATAATTGTTATAATTTTAAATGTAAAACAAACACGCACCTTTAAATCATATTCATTTCGAAATTGTGCCAATTGACTTTCATCATTTTCACGTTTAATCTTTAAAAGAAATGTTTTTTTTTTTTAATTAAAGAAAATCTTATCTATATAGCTAAAATTCATTACCATTTCGTCATGAACCCGCTTTGAAATTTCATTCCATAGAAATTCTTCATCTTTTACAATTTTTTTCATTAATTTATTATAATCCATTTGTAGTAATTGATTTGTTTTACACTCTTGTGTTAACCGATTACGTAAATCTAAACGTATCTCATCACAATTGGTGCTATTATATAAATGAAAATGAATGATAATATCAAATGAAAATTTGATACCCGGATAATTTAACTAAAAATACGCATACAAAATTTGTTCCATTTTCTTATGCTCGACAAATGTTTTACGTTCATCTTCACGTTCTAATTTTGCATTCAATAGTCGATTTTCACGTTCCTTGATATTTAATTCAATGCGACTGGCATTTCTTAATTGAATTTCATTTTCATATAAATCATTTTCTTCTTGTAAATGGATTTTTAATCTGTTTTTTAATTATTTTTTAAGAAGACAAACATTTTTTTTATAAGTTATGCATTTTACAGTACTGGAATAAAAGAAAAAAATCCAAAACCTCCAAAAATTTACCTTTGCCGTTTATTATCCAATTCTTCTTGCTTCGAATTCATTGCAATGTTTACCTATAAATAAAAAAAAATGGATTGAGTTTTATAATAAAAAAATGAATTATTGAATTTTTATATTGTATTATGTGCGATCACAAACTAATTTCTGAATTTCTTGATTGTGTCCCTTCTTTGTCGTTCTTGTATGAAATTCTTGATAATGAATTTCTTTTAATTTTTCCGTTTTTTCTTTTTCATTTAATTGTAATTCGGCTTCTGATAATTTTTTTAAATATATTTGTTTGCGCCATTTATAATCCGATTCTGGTAATCGTCCGATCTGCAAATAGACAAAAATATATTATTGATATTTTTTTTAAAATACATAACTGTATATTTACATGTTCGTAATCATAACGATTTTTTAAACATAATTTTAATTGTTCTTTTGGAACATGGATTGGTTTTTTAATGTCATAAAACATATTTTTTTAATTTTATTAAGTTTTTATCAATAAATGAAAATAAATAAAGATAATTTAAAAAGGTTCAAAGGAACAAATCAAAAATGATAAATAAAATGAAATTATTTATTTTCCTATAAATAAATATACATATAATAACTTTCATGTTTTGTTGTATGTTGCTAAGCAAAATCAATTTAAAGAATCAATATACATATTTATAGAAGGTTCTATATACTATATTATGGATTATCTATAAGCCATATATAACATTATTCTAAAGCTTGAGTGTGGTTCGTTATATTTCCTGTCTTCATATTAGAAAAAAAAACCAGTTATGTTTTCAACATCATCCAATTTTATAACTCAGTACACTTCATCAAACGTCTTTTTCAAGTTTTTTACCGTCTGAATAAAATACGATGTTTAAAAATCTTCAAATAGACTTCAGTTTCTGCAGTAATCGCTGCCAACAAGTCAATTTTTGTTAGATTTAGAAATACGAAAAAATCACTATGGGATCGAAATCTGAACTGTATGGTAGATGTGAATCAATCAATTTCGTATCGTAATTCATTTAATTTGTCTGTTGTTCAGAACCTATATAATGTGTCTTACCGTGCGGTACCTTGATGATATAAATATCGTCATTTATATTCAATCCAATAATTTCCTTTAAGCTAAAAGATGTACATATAATTAAATGAATGAATAAATAAATAGAATTCATATTTGCATAAACATTATCATCATATAATAGAGTTAAATTTTTAAACATGTTTAACTCCTACACAAAAAGTATAATCTCCTGTAGTTTAATAAAATTATTAAACATATATATATATATCTATTAATGAATGACGATTGCTTAAAAAATTTGGCATTTTCAAATTATAATATATACTGTGGTGTATAGAAAAGATTCTGAATTGATGATTACTTTTTTCACATAGACCTCTATAAACTTATACAAATTATACAAAAAATTTATATTTTAAAAAAAAAAACAAAAAAAATTGGTGTTAAATGGGATTTAAAATCATATTTTTTATCTCATCTCTTTCTATATAAATAAAAGAAAAAAAAACAAACCGGATTGATTCTACGTTTCCTGCCTTGTGTGGTGTCACTTCTTGATTAATACCAATATATTAAATTATCATTTATTTACTTTGAGATTTACTTACTATATACCTATATACAAATTCTATTATCAAATGTACACATTTTTACCTAAAAATTACTAATTAATTTGTATATTGTATATATGAGATTGTTGTATAAAATTCAAGGTAAATTCAATGTTAAATCATTGACATTAAGATGTTTTTTTTTTGTGTTATTTGTTAAAGAAAAGAAAGATTAAATAATATATATGAATAATATATATAAAGAAATATAAGAGACTTCGTCTTCGTATATATTGACTATATATATTGAAAAAGTTCGTTCAGGTCCATTTTATATAAATATATAATAGCCAAATTTTTAATTAAAAAATGTTTGCTTCTATTTTTTAATAAAATTTTTAATCGATTTGATTATAAAAATGAATTTATTTGTAGAGTTTGGTGTTTAAAAAAATACCAATAAAAAATATTATGAACTTTTCCTCTATCCATATCCATATATATTTTTTATATCGAAATGCAAACCAATGGAAAAATAATTATTAATTCTATTATATATATTCAATGTTTAAAAATACTCTATTCATCATTTAATAATTTTAATGAGCATCTTTTTTTTTTTTTTTTTTTTTTTTGTCTACTAAATTCTAAAATCATCAAATAATACAAAAAATTCTCTGTGGTGTAATTGACAAAAAACGCCAAACTTACCCTCAAAAGTTATTTTGGAGCCGTGAGTTCGAATTCCCTATACTGAAGACATAAAAATTGTGTTTTCCGGTTATTTTCACATCTAAATTTTCACGCACAGTTGAAACTTTACCCATTCGGTTGTTCTTATGGCTAATTACCAATCCGAAAAAAGTAAAAAATTATGCAGTTTCAGAAGACTACGTTGTCGCGGACGCTAAAACCAATCGTTGATTGTAAACGAAAATTACTTTAATAGATATTAATTATATTTACACATATTTTTAGACAATTTATCTGAATTGAAGTGTCATGGAAATAAATAATTATTTATTTATTTATTTATACTTATCTTCTTTCTTGTTCTTTATTTTATATTTTATATGTACATTATATATTTTGATTAATAAAATAATTAACATTTTTACTAGAGCTTTACACATAAACAAATAACCTAATTTATTTTTGTTTATTATATTCAATTATTCAGATATTTAATTACCACAGTCGTACTTTATATATATATATTGTTGATTGGTGAACAAACAAACATATATTTATTTTTATTTATATTTTAATATCAATTTTAACATTAATTTTAACGTACATCATCAAATATATATATGAAATGATTTTATATCTTTCCGTATCACCAATATTGAAAAGAACATTTTAAATTTTATATATAACAATAATTGTATTTATTCCTAATCGTCGGTCGACGCGTTACTTACATATTATATCAACAACCGAGTTTGATTGATCTACATGCAGAATATAATTTTCAAAATTGTATATACATAAAAAATATACCTAATATTTTTTTTTTTAGTTTTTCTTTGCATTGTGCGAAAGAAGTATGAAATTAGGGGAATGAAAATGTGGTATTATAAAACCATTTAAGAAAATCATTCGTGGAATACCGCAAGGTTAGTATTTCTTCTTATCCTTATGCGGCTATCAATCATTAAAATTAAACGATTTCATTACAAATTTAAAGACTCATCATCCATACATAAAGTACCGTAAAATGGGGTGAAGTGGATCGAAAATTTTACATTTTTCTTAGCTGTGACTTTTTATGATTCCGGAAAATTTCGGAAACAACAATTTAAGTTCTTGTGTCCTTCTAAGTTGTAAATTCAAAAAAAAAAAAAAATCTTAAGTTTTATGGAATCGGAAATAAGGGCACTGAAACACCGATCCACTTCACCCAACATTATGGGGTGAAGTGGATATGCTTTGGTTTTATGACCATTTATTGCTGGAGGATTGAATAGTAATTTTTTAGATTGCATTATATCGATAAACAATACGAACTTAATGAAATGCGCTAGAGGAAATGTGTTAGTATTCATTTCTAGAACGCGTCTAATTAGCTATAGAAATGAATCGTTTTTAACAAATATATGACAATAAAAATTATGATTTCGTTAGGTTTTTGAAATGCTTTTAATTTGAAATGATTTCAATCATTTTAAAGAAATAACATCTAATTACATCAATTTTATAGTTTGTTTAAAGTTCATTTGATTCGTAATAAAATAAACAAAATTTATTGCATCGTAGTTACGCTTCCAAGACGTCTATTTCTATTTTATATATACACACGACATTATCCACTTCACCCCACAATATTTAACATAACACAATTTTATTATTTTAATTCACCTAACAAACTAATTTTTTTGTTTATATTCCACATGTATGTACACATATGCTCTTATCATAATATACAAATAATCAAATTGTAGCACTTTTCAGAGTAGCTAAGCCACAGTTTCTTTCATGTTTTTTTATGTAGATTGACTGTTTTAGAAAAATATTGTATTTTTTTTTTTTTAATCGGATAAAGGAATTAATGTATATTTAGAATATACATCATTGTAAGAAATTAACTGTATACATTTGAATTATGATTTATAAAACCGGAATTGTTTTAGAAATCACAGATATTTGCAAAATTATACAAAAAAGATTGAGGGATAAACTTCACCCCACTGTATCCACTTCACCCCATTTTACGGTACAACTTAAGCCATTGTTTGAATATTTTTCTTGCTTCTTTTCAGTTCAAGATTTTTTCGATCTCATATGTTCGATATTTATAATAGTTTCGTCATCCAAAATCACTTAAATGTATTCAATACATCATATGTTTATGGCTTGAATAAGTGATTTCTTTACAGGCTCACGGCATTAGAATTCCCAGGTTTTCCCCAGTCACTAATCCGATTCTGATATATATAGTAACGAATATAAAAAATATTTAAATGTCTTTTAATCATATAGTTTTGTCAATTCTCCGTTTGTATAATCAAAATTGATTGAAATTTCAGTATACAAAAAAAAATTAGAAAATATGGATTTCCCTTAAATTATTATAAAAAAATAATATCTATAAATAAAATAACATTTTTCATTCATCCTTGATCCAAATTGGAATTGGAATCAGCCGCTTTTCAACAACGCGAATTATTACCTATTATAAATTTTATAAAAATTTCATTCATTCATTTAAATTATATCAATAGTACATTAAAATAATCAAAAAAAATGAGGGAATTTTATTTAATTATACCCGTTAATTATTGAACCTGCATAAAAAAATATATCAATTAAAAATAAATTAAATTATCATCGCAATATTTATAAAAAAAAAAAAAAAAATTCAATCCACTATTTATAAATATATAATTAAAAATTGTTTTTTTTTTTTTAATTTTATATCATCTCTGTATATATAGAAAATAAACGCAAATTTAAAAAAAAAACTTCGATATTTTTCTACATTAACTATTAATACAGGTTTTGTTGACTTCGCTATACACTAAAAAAACAAAATTAGGAGATGTAAATAATCAAATTATATAATAGTAATAATAGTAATAATAATAATTTTAGAAGAAGAATAAAATAAAAAAAAAAAAACAATCAAGATGATTTTAAATTAAAATAAAATGGTAATACCCCATAAAAATAAAAGGAAAAAAAAAACATACTTTTTTTTTTGTAATATAAAAAAAATTTTTTATTTAGTTATTTTCATTTTCATTTAAATTTTTATTTATATTCTTTTGTTGTTAATCAAATCAAACATTTGGTTGTGTGTGGATTCGCCGCTCGTTTATTATTTAAAAATTTTGTTTTTTAACCTGTTGAATAATCTTTTCTTTTTTTTTTTTAGTCATTTAATATTTAAATAAATAAATAAATAAATAATAATAATTATAATAAAATTAATAAAATTAATATGAATTAAAAGAATGATTTTTTATAGTTAGTAGTTAATAGAAAACTATTTAAAAAAAATACATTAAAATTCATTTAAAACAAATTGTTTTTTTTAATAATTGATTAAAATGAAAAAATAAATAAATATTCTGTATAGTAAATATTGTTTTAAATATTGTTCAAAAATGCATATCTAAGTTAAGAAAAAGAAAAAAATTAAAAATATTATTATTTTTTTTTCTTTTGTATGATAATTGACGAAAAATAATATTTTTATTAAATTAGCATCATATTTTTTTGATATTCAATGATAATTGCCCGGAAAATATAAAAAAAAAATAAATAGTTTTTCAAGTTTAAAGTTAAATATTATTTCGTATATTTTATAAATTCAATTTGATTATATATTCGTACAAAACTGTGTTTGAAAAAAAAAAAAAAATTGATCAAGAGTTGATGGTTGAAAATAAATTGAACCAAAAGAGTTGATCGATTTTCAAAATCGTTAATAATTTTTTGTGATAATTTCTAATGAATTTTTTATTAACTGTATTGAATTGTATTGAATTTTTTATTGTATGTAGGTGATTTTTCTGCAGATTCAATTTAATTTTCGTGAGTATTTTTATTATAATTAATTTTTTTTATATATGGTTAATTTACTTTTGAAGTAATTAGTTAGTAAAGCATTAGATTTTATCAGTCATTTATAATATATAAATTACATATAAAAATCATATATGCTAAAATGGTGTATTGCTTACGCTTTATTAACCCACTCATTATAATTTTAAGATAAAAACTATTTGATTTTAATTAATTTATTAATATCGCAGTTCAGTTTTTATTTATTTAAAAATGTTTATCAAAGAATTTTTAACATCTTATTCTATATATATAATCACATTAATATATAAAATATATCAAGTGATTGAGTGATATATAAAAGTGATCGGCAAATTTTCTATTTACCTACATTTGAATTTTATATAAAATGTATTCTTTACATTAAACATTAACTAATAATTGAAACATTTTATTTGAAATACTATTAATTTGTTTCGTGTAATTAAATTATACATCATGATGCCGAACGTCTCGTAATATCTACTAAATGCGGATATTTGAATCCAAAACTTATTGTTAATTTTGAATTTTGCTTTAAAATTGATAAATCAAATATAAAATATTAAATATGTCCTCGCGACTTCTCGTATCCTATCTATTTTAATAAACAAAAAATTCTTCTATATAATAAATAAATACAATTTCATTTCTTAAATAATTATTTTTAATCCATACATTTTTTTAAAATCAAAGTTTATACAATTTTAATTACAAAGTAATTTTATGTATCAATATATATAAATAAATATATAAAGACAATTTTATGTACATATATAAATAATAAAAAAAAAGCTACCACTCTGCTAGGCAAACAACTGAAACTCGTATGTGGGGGATCAGAAAACTGCTCATTTATAAAAGTTTTTCCATTTTTCATCAAACCTTAAGATTCAAAATTTCTATAGTCGTATGTGATTAGTAACAAAAACGAGATATCTCGCTAATCATTCATGGGGTTTGTATACGGGGGAGATTCTTCAATCGGATGGGATAGAATCAGAAAAAATTCCCCGTTATAAAAGTTTTCCGGTCGATTTTTCACGACAAACACTTTCAATTAGTGTGGAGAAAATAAGTGATAATAAAATTGTTTTTTCTTCCAAAACAATAACTATAAATTCACTTTACTGTGTAAATACACGTGCTTGAATACAAATTCTTATATATTGTAGTTAAATTACACATTTTCATCAACGCAAAAAAAAAAAATAATCATCATTTTCCACACATATTATTTAACCGGTTCTTCTGGATGAGTGGATGTATTTATTTATATTTATTTATATACATACATTTTTTATTATCTAAAAATTAAACACAACAAAAAAAAATGTATATGCGATTTTGTTTATATGAAATAAAGAAAAAAAAAAATCCGAAGAAGAAGAAGAATTAAGCAGATGAATAAATTGGTATTTAACAATTTGACCTCTCCAGAGAAAAAAATAAAAATAAAATAATTGATGATATCACCTTGACTTTTTATGTAAATAAATAAGTATATATAGTTATATATATTATGTTGTATTGTATTTGTATGCATCAGTATAAGTATATATAACATGAACATTTAAGAATAACAGATAAAAATTCTTTAAATATATTGATTATCATTTATTTCATTAATGTGTGATGATCACCAATTCAAATTCATTTAATATATTTACACGTACGTTATACAATGGTTATACATATATCGTTGACGATATATTCGATTTGGAGAAGTACATATATTTATGGAATTTATATATATTGTCTATCGATACATATATCACATTAAATATTCATTATCACATATATAGAAAAATATAAAAATTTATTTTTAGTATATTTTTATAAATATATTTTTATATATTGATTATTTATTTGTAAGAAATATTTTATATTATATAATAATGTCATTTATTATAAAATTATTATTATTATATTATTAAAATTAAAAATTCAGTTTTATTAGGTCCGGTTTAATAACTATATACAATGACTTTCAATTTAATTTCGCGGGATTTCCCCATATTTTTTACTATGTTCTTTAAGGCTTTTTTTGTTGTGGGTGTTTAATTTTTTTTTATATTCATTGATAATTGATTAATTTTGCTATCGTGATTATTGGAGTTTATAAATCCTATATGGAGTTATTTAAAACTTATACTTATCCATATGGGCTTGATGAGAAAATTTTTCCGACGAAACACGTCGTTTTTCCAAAAACGATATGATATTCTGAAAGGTACATATGCTAAAAAATAAATTAATTATACTATAAAAATGAATTTTGGCTAACAAAATTTTCCGGAAAATGTAATTATGCAAATTTTTCGTTTTCTTTGCATTCCTTTAAACATTCAATGCATTTCTGATTTTTAAAAGAAGAAAATGTTAAAATCTTATCATTGATTCAAAAGATGCAATCGATTTGCCTTAAATTGTCTGTTGTGAAAAATTATACCATTTTTTTTGTTAGAAAATTATACAAAATTTCCTTAAGTGAATTATACAAAATTTCCTTAAGTGAATTATACAAAATTTTCTTAAGAAAATTATACAAAATATTCTTAAGAAAATTTACAAAATATTCTTATGAAAATTATACAAAATTTCCTTATGAAAAATTATACAAAATTTCCTTATGAAAAATTATACAAAATTTCCTTAAGTGGATTATACAAAATTTCCTTAAATGAATTATTAAAAATTTCCTTAAGTGAATTATACAAAATGTCCTTATGAAAATTATACAAAATTTCCTTATGAAAATTATACAACATGTCCTTAAGGCAATTACGTAGAGTTTCCTGCAGAAAATTATACAAAATTTCTTTATGAAAATTATACAAAATGGCCTTATGAAAATTATGCAAAATTTCCTTATGAAAATTATGCAAAATTTCCTTATGAAAATTATGCAAAATTTCCTTAAGACAATTATACAAAATTTCCTTAAGTGAATTATACAAAATTTCCTTTTGAAAATTATACAAAATTTCCTATCTTTTTTACAGTCATCAGGAGACTTTTTTTTAACGCCCTTCAACTAATAAAATTTAAATATTTAGTATATTCATAGCAGAATAGCTGCGATTTTCCGGATTAAAACAAATAATAAAAGTTTAATCTAAATTGTATTAGACTTTGTGAATTTGTATATAAGAAAATTTCCATATTCGATATATGGATATTTTATTATATTTACTTGTTTTCTTGGTGATTTTTTTAATCTAAAAATGTTGGATTTTTTACAGAATTCTCGTTAGGTCAATGATTTTATTGAACCCGATTGAATTATGCAATATTTTATAGCTAGGTATCGGACAGAAAACAGAATTTTACTGAAACATTTAATTTTTCTAAATTTATTTTGTTCATTTAAATATTATTGAAACATTTTTGGTAAATGTTTTTTTTCTTCTATATACGACTCTCTAATATTTTATCAATAGAATATATTATTGATTTTTATTAATCGTGTTAACGAAATTAAATTAACCTTAAAATATATTATACATTTAAAAAAAAAATCAATTTGTATAAGAAAATTGTAAATATATTCTAAAAAATTGTAAAATTAATTTATGTATTTTGTGTTTTGTGTATTTCTTTTTGCATCGATGTGATGCGGGTGTATAATTTTTTTCTTTTATTAATAATTTATGAATATAATAAAAAAAATATTAATATTTAATTTTATTATCGTGTTTAAATAATATTTATACATATATATATATACAAATTATTTTTAATAATTAATTATTTTAAGTTATTTTACATATAGAGAGAATAAAAATCTTTTATTTTTAATATATTTGCATTCGCGTTTATCTATTATGCAATATATATTTATTTTTTTAAATTTTTATTGCATAAATAAAAAAAAAAATTGTTAATAGATTTACATTTAAAAAAGAAAACTTACATATATATAAAATGATGTTTTGTATATATTTAATTATATATATATATAATAGTTTTTCATTATAAGAATTGCAATAAATATTTAAATAATCATTGCAATTATACACGCGCGCACATACACGGTACATTAAAAGGTAAATATACATTAGGTAGATATCGATATAGAACCGCGGTGTCTATATTAGATTTATAATCAATTCTGTAATTGAAATTACTCGCTTAAGATGTTTTTTTCTGTTATTTATGCCTTTAATTTCGAAATAAGAGTTCTATATATGGAAAATAATCTTATCAGAAAAAATATTTAAAATATGAAATTCTATTGTTTTAGAATGTGTAGTATATAGAATCACACAGCCTCTTTTTTGAACACCCTTTAAAATTTCAAAGATTTTCTAAACGCGTTTATATATTTATACATATATCGTATATTATACTGTAAATATTATAATATTCTCGCGGTTAAGGTTATAAAAATATAAAGTATACAATTTTTTTTTCGTATTAATATTTAATTTATTTTACTACATGTATTATAATAATATAAGATTATATTATAATAGATTTATTTATTATTTATGTCAATGTTTTATTAGGATACATATTCTTTGGATTATGTCGTATAGATTAAATTGATAAGAAATTTTTATCACTATATGTTAGTATAATTTTTCTTAATTTTCTGTATAATTTTCTACAGGAAATTTTGTATAATTTTCTGAAGAAAGCCTCTGTGTCATTTTCAAAAGAAATTCTGTATAATTTTATCAATAAAATTATGTATATAATATTACCAACTTAATGATATATGTAAGCTTTTCTAAAGAAAATGCAGTATATTTTTCAAACGGAATATTCTATATATTTTCACTATTAAGTTCTGTTAAAATTTTCTCAAGGAAATTAACTATATATTTTTTAAATTAAATTCTATGTATAATTTTCTCAAAGAATTACTTTTAATTATTTTCGTAAAGGCGCTGCCCTAAAATGTTCAGGGAAATTCTGTCGTTGTTATTTGCTAAAATAAATTCTGTATATGTAATTTTATGAGAAAATTCGATATAGTTTTCTGATAAAATTCGAAATACTTTTCTCAAGGAAATTCTCTGCTTCATTTTCTCAATTATTAATCGTGTTTCTATATAATTTTCTTAGGAAATTCTGTATTATACTTTCTTAAGGAGTTTTCGCATGATAGGCAATTCTATTTTATTTTCTCAATAAATTATGTATTATTTTTGTCTCAATTAAATTCTTTATAATTTTCTAAAGTATATAAAATAAATAAAATAAATTTTTCGCTATACAACCAACAATCTGGTTTTAGCGTCCAACAACAGCCTTCTGTTATTAGTTACTTAATTTGTGGCTTTTACGGTGTCGGTAATTAGCCGTACGACCAACCGCAAGCGGAATATACAACTCTGTGTTAAAATTCAGATTCGAAAAATAACCGAAATCACAAAACATATTTTATGCATTCAGTAGGATTCGAACCCACGACCCCAAAATTTCGTTAGAATTTTAGGTTGGCATTTTTAACATTTACACCACATTTATTCTAAAGTATAAATTGTGTTAATAATTTTCTAAATGAATCTCTGTATATAATTTTATTAAGAAATTTTGTATAATTTTCTAACGCATTTTCTTATATATTTTCTAAGGAAATTCTGCATAATTTTCATTTAAATGAATTACAATTTCCTCAATTAAAGTATATGTGTAATTTTCTACGGGAAATTCTACATAATTGTCTAAAGAATTTTCGGTATAATTTTCTCAAGGAAAAGAAAAAAAGAATTTTCGGTATAATTTTCTTCCGAGGAATTCTTCTATTTTCTAAAGGAGATTCCTTTAAATTTCCTTTAAAAAATCCTGTGTAATTTGCTAAAATGAAATTCTATATAATTTTATGAGATAATTCGATATATACAACTTTTCTCAATTTTGCTTAGTATTCTATACAGTTTAATTCTGTGTAATTTTCTAACGGAAATTCTGTATAATTTTCTAAAGGAAATTTTGTTTTATTTTCTAAACAAATCAAAGGATCATTTATTCAATTAACTTCTGCATATTTTCAGCATTTTCCGCCTAATTTTCCTGATGGACATTTTGTTTTTGTTTTCTCAATTAAAATCTATAGAATATAGTGTCTCTATGGAATTTCGGTATATAATTTGCATTAAAAAATTCTGTATATTTTCTAAATTATTTGTATAATTTTCTCAATTCAGTATAAACTTTTCTAAAGGAGCTTCAGCATAATTTTCTCAAGAAAATTCTGCTTATTTTCCTTAATCTATTTCTGTCTCTGACAGACAATTCTGTCACAATTAAATTCATTATAATTTTCCCAAGGGACTTGATTTATATATATATATGGGAAAATACAAACCGTTCTGATGTTAAATGAAATGTAATATATAATTAACGAATTTGTGCTGCATATAAACGATTTCATATCATACACAAAACACCATATATATGCTTATATGCATATATATTAAATATGAGATTATTTAAATCTATATAATTTTTACAGAAAATAGTACTCGGTGTCGGTTTTATGATTACTTATATATCATCGTTGGCTTTTATATCCACACACTTAATTATACGAGTATACATATATTATAATAATTGCAGTACACATGACGATTGACAGATTCCACACAAGACAAATATATATATTTAACATACATACATTGCAATTTTCGAAATTTATATATATATATATATATATAATACGATTTAACTCGTTTATTTTCATTTTTTTAAAGAAAGTGTTTTAAAATCATTATATATCGCATATATATAAAATATTTTAATATTTAAATTACTGTATATATATATCTGGTATATATACAAAAAAAAAAAATACGTTTTATTAGTATACGAAGAATGTTATTTATATCATATGAATTATTTTAATAAAATATATATATGGAAAAATGTACGATAGATTCTCAAAAGAAAATATTAAGAAAAAAATAATACCATTAAATATACGTATATAAATCTTAAACTATGTCTGTATTATTATATATAATTTTTCAAGTTCATAATTTTTAATTTTTTTTTTTTTTCCATTTATACGATATGAATTTTTGTTTTCTTCATTTCAGTATTTCATATACATTTTCTCTATAGACAATATTCAAAAAAATTTGGGGAAAATCTTTATCTATAGCCACTTTTGTTTTTATATTACAAATATGCGTATATATTGATTTGGAATTTTCTACATATAAAGATAAATAAACCAAACCATTTCGATATAGAATATACATATATATTATTTATTGTGTTGTTTTATTATATTAATTTAAACATCTTTTATATATATATATATATATATATATATATAGTAGAGTAGAGTGGAATAATTTTAATAAATAAATTTGTAGAATTTTTTTTTTTCTACGCCACTAATTTATAATTTAAATTCTTTAAACTCCGCACCTGCATCAAACCAATAATAAAAACAAAAACAACATAAATATTTATTAATATATGTATATATTTACGTAAATTAAACAGAAATCAGAAGAAAAAAAAAAGATTCTCTTGTTCATATCATATAACGATACGATATTATTGCGATATCAACATCAACAATTCAACATATATTAAAATTATATAATTATATATATATATAAGATATTTATATTTTTTTTTATTATTATTAATAATAAACAAGTTATTTTTATTTATTTTTTTTTTTTTTTGAAAATATATTATCAATTTAAATTATAATTTTCTGAAAAATATATATATTTTTATTTTATTTTCTTGTCGTATTGACTCGAGTCAGGTATATTATTTAGTTTTTTTTTTACTGCGTGTATTGTGTGTTGTTTAACGTTTTATATATATTATAATCAATATAATAATATTCAAAAAAAAAAAAAAAACAAGAAGAAGAAAAACGAAAAAAAAAACAAGATTTATTTAATTTAAATACAAAATATAAATTTACTTTTAAAAGTCAAAATTAACATTTTTTTTTATTTGAGTATATTTTGGAATATATATATGTTTTAAGTTATATATACATGATTATTATAAGTTAAATTGTGAAGACTAAAAAAAAAAAATGGCATATTTACCAAATAAAATATATGTTAAAAAATCAAATTTAATTTGATAAAATAATTTCATAAAAAAGAAGAAGTAAAGTTTTCGCGTTTGTAAGATAGCGTGCGTTAAAAAATTGATAGTGGTCGAAAAGTTATTTAAAATAGTGTGTATTATATATATATATATATATATATATATATAGTTTGGTTAATTACATAAAATACTAATTTTTTCATTATTTTTCACTATAAAAAATTGTTTTAATCAAGAAATTAATATTAAAAAAAAAAAAAAAATTATTAATTAATTATATATGGTGTTATAGTTCTATTTTAACCTTTTTATATAAATAATAATATAAATTTAATAATATTTAATGTATAATATATACACATAAAACAAAGCAAAAAAAATAAAAGAGAATGCAATGTCACTAAAAAATTATATGTTTTCAAGTATAAACACTGGTTCTTATAGTCGACGACATCTATATCCAATTATTATGGAATCCGAAACACCATCATCATCATCGTCGTCTGCACATAATCGTCCATCGGTACGAACATTACCACAATCACCATTGGCCGCATCAACAAATGCACCAGCTATAATAACACCAACGACAATAATAACATCGCCATCAAGAACCAACACCACCACAACAACAACAACATCCCCTGATGATAATTCTTCCTCGAGTCCAACAGAAGTTAATAATTCAGTAATCCCATTAAATAATAATAGTAATAATATTGATAATAATCACAATAATAATAATTCAAATAATTCAAATAATAATCATCATAATAATAGTAATAATAATGATAATAATGAAACAAAAAGGAGTTTTCTTAAAATTATATTAAAAGTATGGTCATATATTTCTGTTGAACCGATGATTGCCTGTTGGTTAATTCCAAGTTTAATATTTTCCATTGGTATTGAAAATTTAGCATTAGAAAAGGTAAGTTTTTTTTATATTTTATTTTATTTCTTCGAAGGATTTTTTTTATTTTGGTTTTCAATGATTATATTAAATAATTATATATATATATATATTTTCATTTGATTATATATAAATCAATCATAATTATTTTTATATTATTAAGTTTTATTTTAATTATTTACAATTTTGTTTTGAATATTTTTACAAAAATTCTTTATATAAAAAAATAATAATAAAGAAAATACTATGAATTATTAAAAAATTTTTAAAATATCATAAAATTGTCACATAAAAAATTAAAAATCAATCGCAAATCATATCATTATAAGTATCTTTACATTATTATAACAATTTTGCTCTTGGCAGTGAAATTTTGAAAAAAAAAATTATATCAACTTTCTAACAAAATCTCGCTTTATATATATATATATATATACTTCATATCATTAAGTGAAAGATATCATCTCGCATCTATTATTGTATATCTTTACATTTAAAAGTGATAAAATTTCGATTTTTATATGTATATTTATGTTTCATTTATTTTGCAATTTGCAATAGAAATGTTTTGAAATTTTAGCATGTTGATAAACAATTTGATCAAAAACATACATTTGTATCCTTTATATTTAATATATGCGATAACATTTAAATAAATAGTCGTTTTGTTATCCAAATAAATAAAAAAGAATTTATTGAAAATGATAATATATTTCAAATCGAAAAAAAAAAAAACGTTAAGTTAGACAAATATGATCTAGAAATTTTTTACTATTCAAATGTAATTCAATTAATCCAAGCCTTTTTCTATATATAATTGCATTCACATCAAAAGTTCTGATTCCATTAAAATATTAAAGACAAGATCGTACTTCAAGCACAAGGGAAACAACATTTTTTTTTTAAACATGGACATATTATTGAACAGTCTTCCAGGGCAATATTTCTCCCTATAATTATATGACTATCAACATCAAATTCTTCCTATCTAAAGATCCATCCACGAACTAAAATGCAACTTGGACAATTTGGTTTGAAACAATCATATGAGTTATTTTTTCTTTTTTCTTTTCAAAGCGACATCATTTAAATTTATTCATATAAGTCCATCATCTAATCTATATAATTAAGTGTTTTCGTTACGAGCTCACGGGAATTGAATTCTGAATTTAATTCTTATAGTTTTTTTTTCTGCAATATTTAAGTTTATTTTTGATTTTTTTTTTAGTATCTATTTTATTAAATATTAATTAAAATATTCAATTCTTTTATTTTATTGTATTTTTATTTAATTTTTCATTTGTATATCAATCTCTTTTTATATATATAGTCATGTCGTGTAAATTTTAAATATCCAGATATTGTTTGTGATAATATGATTTATAAGTCAATGAATAATATAGATTGTGTTGTTGTACGGGCTAGAAATGAAATGCAAGCGGAAATGGATGGTAATAATATAACGGATACTGCATTATTAATGACTACAACTACAACGACAATGCCACCCATAGAAGTAACAACTGCTAAAGTTTTCCAAGTACTAAATGAACTATGGAATATAACACAATTGGAAGAAGCTGTATGTAAACGGAAATTGACAGTCAACGATTAGAAACTGAATTAAATCTACTTACATCACCAATTCGTAAGGGATAAATAAATAAATAAATAAAAAAATGTAATAAAATATGAATTTTAATTAACCAATCCAATAAATTCCTATTTATATATATTTATATTTAAGAAACTATATTTGGTATAATAATGATATTATTTGCTGGTGGATGGAGTGATAGACGAGGACTTCGTAAACCATTAATGTTATTACCATTATTAGGTGATCTAGGTGGATTGTTTGGTATGTATTATATTGTATACTAATAATATTTATATATAAATAAATAATTCCGCAATTACAATTCCAGTTTATCTTATTGCTGCCATATTTATGCATCAATTACCAATGCAATTTAATAGTATTTTAAGTGTAATATTCACTTCGGCCGGTGGTGGTATTAATTTAATGTTTATGGGTGTTTATAGTTATTTAACGGCAATTACAAAAGAAGAAGATCGAACATTTAGGTATATACGCATATATATATTTTCGTAATCGCAATCCTAATTTGGTTTTTCCCTAATACAAAATATTTAAATATTTTTATCAATACAGATATGGAATATTTGCAGTTTTTGTACCCATAATACCAGTCATATCGTTACCATTAAGTGGAATATTATTTCGAGAATTACGATACATAAGTATGTGATATATATATTTAAAAAGATATTCCATTGTGCGAAAGAAATTTATATTCAAATTATAAAATAAATGTTAATTTTTCCTATATTTTTTTTTATAGAATTATTATTATTGGTATGCATACCAATTAATATAATGGGAATACTCTATTTGATTTTTGTATTAAAAGAAGTGAAAGAACTAAAAGTGGATGATGAAATTGAATTGGCCGCACGAACTGAAAACGATACGAATGAACAACGTACAACCAATACGAATCATCAATTGAATGGTGTTGATAATCCAGGATATGATGGGCCACCACCACCAGCGCCAATTATTGATAATAATAAAAATGGTCAAGGTGTTGTTGTTGATACTTCGGATAATACGAAACGCACTCGTCCAAAATTCGATCGTTCAACATCGGTTACGGAAAAGATAAAACAAAATAGTTTTATTCAATTTTTCAATCCAATTGTTGCGATCGATTGTTATCGTGTGCTTGTACGTAAACGAAATTATAATGGCAGAACAGTTATTATTTTTATATTGGTTTTATATTTTTTGATAATTGTTCCAGCATTCGGTAAGAAATTTGTATCTGTTTATATTGTTCCTCCAATGCCTTTTATTTTTATCAAATTTTAATATGTTATTCTTAAGTTATTTTCCGTTCCGTTCATGAAAATTGTTTGTTAAATTGTTCAAATATCTGGACGAACCGGAAAATTTAATACATTTTATACCCAAATATTTGTCCGTAAATCAACTATAATTACAAATATGACTTTCATAATAACCTATTGGACAATTTGACGAACTTTTTTCACGTATCGCTCCTTTCTTACTTGATAACAAAACAACATATTTTATGTAGTAGTATTAAGAAAGATTAAATCATCATCAATCGCGCAATTATTATTTATTATATACTATATAAATACATTACACTTGTTTTCTTTTAAATTCCTGCAGGTGAAGCAGGAAATGAATATAATTTTGCAAGAATTAAATTAAATTGGGATGAATTAAAAATGAGTCCATTTAATACATATGCCAGTGCTATTACACAACTTGGTACAGTCCTTATGATTGGTTGTTTTTGTAAATTATTTAAATTAACAGAAATGTTAGCTGGATTTTTAGCAATATTTGCTACGTGTACGTCTAGACTTTTTTTTGTAAGTATTTTTTCGATCACTAAATATACTTCTAGATTTAATCCGTTTTTTTTTTTGTGATCTTCTAAATTAATATATTATTAGGCTACTGCGACGTCATCAATAATGATGTACATTGGACGTACAATTGATATGTTTACAAGTGTACCGATTCTTGTATTAAAAAGTTTAATATCAACATTTGTGGATTCGGCTGAAACAGGTATGGGATACATACAGATATATTCGTTAATATTGTCTTGTTGAATTCAGCTTCAATAAAAATTTATTTAACCAACCAAATATAGGTAAAATATTTTCATTGCTTGCTTTACTTGAAGTATGTACACAATTTATAGCCGTAGCTATGTATAGTATTGTATATGAGAGAACATTAGAAACATTCCCAGGTGCTTTTTATATTTGTAGTTTCTTTTGCTTTGCAATTGGTAGTGTGATGTTTGCGTAAGTGTTTTTATTTTATCATATAATAGAATCTATGGGTTTAGTGATTTAGAAAAATAATATTTATTGTAAATATTTCTGCCTTCTGCATATAGGATTTTATATTTTATTATTAAAAAGAAACATAAACGTGAAGAAAATGAACGAAAAGCATTGGCCGATGAAGCGGAAGCATTAAGTAAATTACCAGAAAATGGAGAAAGGCGTATAACCACATTGAATATCAATGAAAGTACTCATATGTAAAGACAAAATAGTATATGGTATATATTAATTAATTCTTTCTCGTTGTTTTTTTTTTTTACCATATATAATTTAAAATATTTTGTGAATAAAATTTTAATTAATATATATTTATAATTTCGATATAAAAAATTAACATATATTTAATAAAAATATAATAAATATATAGGTAATAACTTTGAAGATGATCTCTTAATCATCTCTAATAAAGATGATAAAATGAATATATCGAATTGAGGAGAAGGATAAATTCTAGTGGAATTTAATCCAACTAAAGAAAAGGAGACATGTTTGTTTTGTCAAACAAACGATCCATAAACGTTGATCTAATAATTATGAATAATACTCTTATTCCACGAACATTTAAGGACCTTGGGAATGTCTTTGGCAAAGAATTTTACATGGAATGAATTTTAAAAGAATTTAAAGAATTTTTCCTCCGGTCTCTAAAACTAATTTTCCATAATAACGAAAAAAAGAAAGCCTTTAATCAAATAATAAGGGTAAGAAAATGTTATCTTAACCATCTGAAAACCGCTTTTGAGTAATTTGAGTTAAATAAAATCATTAAAAAAACAATTTATAGATATAATAAAAAATTTATTCAATTATACATTTATATTTATATATATATATATATATATATTATTTAGGGATTTAATAGTAAATAAATTCATCTGATTATTTCATTTCTTATTTTCATTTCTTTACATTATCATTATAAAATACTATTTAAGTTTTTTTTTTGATTTTCATTTCTTCGTCTTTTTTTTTTTAATTATTTTAATAGGTTAATTTTTTTTTTATAATATTATCAAATTTCTCAACATATATCACACGTGCAACTAATTATGAAATAATCGTAATTCGAATATCATAAATTTTCCAAATAATTATCAAAATAGAAAAAAGTCTCATCACATTCATGTTCTTCTATTTGATATAATTCCAATATTGTTTATAAGATATAAGTTTTATTTATAATTTAATTATCCGATTTAAAATAAAGCATGAAAAAAAAATTATTTTAATAGAGGGATGATAAACAGATAGTTAGATTTATCTTACAAAAAAAAAAAAAAATCAATCAGATTTAAAAATGAAATAAAATTTTAAATATAACTTACTTAACGGATATACACTTAATTATCTAACAAAATTAGTATTTGAATAATGAAAAATTGAAAAAAAAAAAAATTCAAATTGGACCAAATCATTATCATTATTATTTATATAAAACAATATATATATAAATATAAAAATGATTAAAAACAAATCAATAAATTAATAATTACTATACAATTCAATTGGTAAAATAAACCAAATTTAATTAGTTGCACTTAATTATTAATTGAAAACCCAAATTACTTTTTATTTCTTTCTTCTTTGCATTTTACGTTTTTTTTCTTCGGCTTCTTTACGGATATCTTCAAGATCTTCTAACAAACCTATAAAAGATTTAGACAAAAAACAAAAAAAATATATATTAGAATTTAAATATAAAAACTTTTTTTATTCAAACATTTAACATACCGATTTTTTTACTAACAAATTCTTCTCTCATTTGTTGTGCATAACTTGATTCCATATTATCAACATTATCATCGATATCACGGTATCTATTAAGGAAAAAAAAACGAAAAGTTTATAACTATATTTTCTCGGTACACAAATATTTATTCAATCTACATTATAATGAATATAATGAAGATGAACTACTTTGAAATGAAATTAATCGGACTGATAGTTTCTTCGCAACAATATCATTCTTTTAAGGTAATGAATAACTATAATATTTCCAGCAAAGAACGGTAAATAAAAAACCAAAGACACAAAAATATCTTACCGATTTCTATCGTAACCAAATATTTCTTTAATATGTGATGAAAAATCTTCTTCTTCACCTTCACCATCATCAATAAAATCATCCATTTCTGAGTCATATTCACTGTCACTATCAATGCGCCTTCCTGTAAAATGTAATGAAAAAAAAAAATGTTAATTCATAGAACAATTCTCCGCTTCAATCCTAGATCATATAGATAAATCGATTCACTTACTTTTTGACGGTGGTGGTTGTGATTTTTTAGGTCTATTTCCATTATCAGGTGGAAATCGACGTGTATGTTGCAAATCGTTGGGTGGAAATTGGCGTGTTTTTTGTACATCGGCTGGTGGAAATTGACGTGTCTTTTGTACATCAGCTGGTGGAAATTGACGTGTCTTTTGTATATCAGCTGGTGGAAATTGACGTGTCTTTTGTAAATCGGCCGATGGACGTGATTTGCCTGCAATCATTCTGTTGCTGTTATTTGCGGATGCGGTGGATGAATTAGCAGCAGCAGCAGAAGAGGTACTTGAACCTCCTTTATCACGATTATAGGCTCCAGTTGTTGGTTGTTTATTATTCTCTTTTGTTATTTGCCTATTGGTATTTGTTGATTTTTTCATTATTTCAATTGTTTGATTTGGTCTTCCATTTGTTGATTGTGATTTCGTAATTTGATATGAATTATCATGTTTTTTTGGTGGTAATGGTTTTTCATTGAATAATTCCGAATTTTTTCTTGAATTTGAATGACCATTTGATGGTCGACTATTACTATTTTGTTTATGTTTATCTGTGGAAGATGAGGATGATGATGATGATGATGATGATCTACTATGCAAAGATGATTTTGAATTATTATTGTTTGTTGTTGATTTATTTATTGTATTTTGTTCTTCGACATTCGATTTATATGTTGATTGTTTATTTGTTGAATACCTTTGATGATTACCCATTGAATTATCATTTCTTGCATCGCCTGGAGTAATACGTTTTTGTGCTGATGATGTTGGTGGTGGCGGCGGCGTCTCTTTAGGTTTTGTTTGATATCCATTTAATTTTGGAATTCTTCCAGATGGATTATTAACGACTTTGTTTGATTCAGATCGCGATGACGACGATACAGATGATGATGATGATGATGACGGTTCTACTTTAGATTGTCGTGAATCATTCGATGATTTATCCGGTTGAATTCCAGATTTACGAATTTTACGTTCCGCTAAATATGCATTGCGCTGTTCCAACTCAAGTTTTTCCTTATTTGTTAATAGACGTTCGGGTTCTTTCTTTTTCGGTTCAATTTCAAGTGCAATCGGTTCAAATTGTTTTGTTTCAGCCAATTTTAATATTTGTCGAAAGTCTAACGGTGGTGGTGCAGATGGTTTTTTGAATTTAGCTTTATTACTTTCCAATTCTTTTCGTTTTTGTTCTTCAGCAGTCCGTTCCGCCTGTGGATCGTAAAGATTTTTTCTTTGACGATTCCTTTCATGGTTGTTTTCGGCGGGGTCCGACGATGATGATGTTGTCAACGATGTGGATGTACGTTGACGTTTATGTGGTAGATTTGCCTCTTCTTTTTCACGTACAAGTGCAGCACGAACCCGATCTTTTGTTGATGATAAATCGACTTTTGACGATGGTCTATTACTCTTTGCAAATAGATCAACTTCGGGCGTTGCATTGTATTTGCTCATTAAATTACTGTACAATTGTGAGGCTTCTTTGGATGTATACCCGTAATCGTCCTGATCCGGTTGTTCTGGACCTTCTAATGTATACGCGGTATTTTCATGATCAACAGCATCGGCTAATACCGAACGATTAGCGGATTTTGTTACTTTTAACATTTTTTTAATTTTATTTTTAGCCTTTTCATCGCGCATTGCTTGTAATTGATCAAAATTTTGTTTTGCCAGACGTTCCTGTTCACGCCGTTCTTCTTCTTGTTTTTCCAAAAATCTCTTAATATTTTCTGATAATTTTTTTTCTTTAGATTCCTTTTTTGGTGGTTCATATTTGGTTGAATAGTAACTTTTATTGCTAGCCTAGAAAAAATACAATACAAACAACAACAACAAAAATAATAACATTTCGATCATTACAAAAAATCATATGTTAGTAAATTAATACAAAAAAAAAAAAAAAGAAAAGATTAATCATCACCAAAGTCAAACAAATTAATTTTGATTAATTTTTGTTTTTTGTTAACAATCGAAAAAGGACATTATCTTGAATATTGAATCAATTATTAAATAATAAACACAAAATTATTAGTATACGTACCCCAATTTTCTGAATGTTGTTATTTTTCTGGGCCACATGTAATAGTTCTCCGAAATTCATTGTGAAATCTGAGCTGTGCTGCTGCTAACTCTTTAACATTAAATAAAATGATTTAATTTTCAAATACCTATATTTATCTTTACAAACACTACAAAATTCCAATTATTAATTAATTAAAAAAATTGAAACAATATTGTAAAATAATAAATTGGAATTTTCTAATTGATTTATGAAAACTTAAAGGAATTGATAAAAAAAAAATATTGAACCATAATCAATGAAAGGAAAGTTTAAAGTTTATAGAAAATAAAATAAAAAAAAATAGAAAAAATGTTGAGTGACGCAAAAAAAGAAATTCCCCAATTAAAAAAATCTCATTAAAAGTGCTACCAATATAACAGTTATGAAAATGTGAACATTTGTATTGTTTAGGTAGACAAAAATTTTCATTTAAAATATTTGTATGCGTCATTTACATTACCGACTTTATTAAGCTGTCAATTTGCTGTGCCATTTTTTTTTTTTACATTTTCTCTTTCTCCGTTTGTTTATGGTGCAAAATTTACAAAAATAAATAATAGAAATGACAAAAAAAATAAGAATTGTTTTTGTTTTAATAAGTTGTTCCGAATAATCGGATTAGTTATTGTTAATTGGAATACAAAACCAATTTGAGGGAATCTTTTTTGGATGTTCTGGCAAGACAAATCAGCTAGGAATAGCAATAAAGGTAAGTGAAATCAGCATGGAATAGAAAGACCTTTTACAAACAATCAAATAGATCATAAAAGTGTCTAAATAGTTTTATTTAATGCATTTTAGCAGCATCATTTTTGCATTCGAAAGAAATCAGCTTCTATATTCCAGGTGAACTCCGTGGATAACATAATAAACAGAACAACTATTAATCCATATTAAAACGTTAAAATGTCTTATAATTCACCATTTTACTATGACCAATCTAATGATGATTATGAATTAGATGGTGAAAATATAGATGATTATTATACAGATCCCAGTGGCAATCAAAATCACACGAATGATCAAAATCGTGAGGACTCAGATGAAGGTAAAAAATCATTTTATTTATTATTTAATACTTTTGATTAGTTGATCCAGAAAACATAAAAGTGTAATCGATCCAAGTGATAATCTTAATATATATATATCAAAATAAAATTTAAAAACATAATATCGATATGCGATTCATTCAGTTACTATTTTTCATTTAATTAATTTTAACCATATATCAGATACTGATGAGGCCAGTGAAGTGGATGAAAATGCCTACCCGGGAAAACATAAAAATTATGATCAACCAATTGAGATTAAGGAACAGTAAATATATTTTCATCAGTGTTATTAATATATAAATATTCTTGGAATATTTGATTTATTATTATTGGGGTTTTTTTTTTTGTGTCTCAAGGATGTATCTGGTAAAATTAACGAGTCTGCAGAAACAATTAGAAGATGTAGAAAATCGTACGCATCCAGAATATGTACGACGTATTAAAAAATTGGAATATCAATGTGAAGAACGGAAACGTTTAAATGAAATTTATCGCGAATTTTTATTGGAATCGGCAAATCGTGATTATATGCATGAGAAAATAGCGGCTACAAAAGAATTCGAAGAAAAACGAGCCGATTTAAAGGAGAATCTTATATCCGATTTTGAGGATAAACGTAAATTAATCGAAACGGAACGACACAATATGGAATTGAGTGGAGACTCAATGGAAGTGAAATCAACGGTAACACGAAAATTAAGACGTCGTCCAAATGAACCGGTTCCGGTAATGGCTGAAAAGCGTCGAAAAGCACCATCCGGACAATTGGTAATCCTATTGGACGAGAAAGAAATTGAAAATGATTTAAAATCAATAAATCGTGGTAAAACAATGCAAATACCTCAACAAATCAATCAATCCATTCGTAATCAAACAAATGGATTAACAAATTCACATTCATCGCCACCACCCGATTCATATCCATTGGTTGAAACAAAAATCGAAGATAATAAATTACTGTATGAACGTCGATGGTATCACCGTGGACAATCGGTGTTTATTGAAGGAAAAGACATGGGAAAATTTGCGGGTACAATTTCAGCTATTGGTAATGATAGTGTAAGTAATTTATTTGTATTAAATTACATTTTTCCATTTCAATATTTATATTAACAATATATTATTAATTATATTTACATTTTTCCATTTATGTTTTTTTTTTTTTTTTTACAAAATTAAAATATTTTTTTTAGATTTGTGTTAAAAAATTAAACGAAAGTAAAACCAAAATTCCAATATCACAACTTGCCCGTGGCCGAGTTATTATAAAAAGACGAGCAAATTAAATTAATTATTATTAATAAGATTGTGAACATTTCAAAGTTAAATTAATTATACAAAAGAATAAAGAACATCCGACTTAAAACAAGAAATTTAATTGTAAATAATCAATTATTTTCAAGAAAAAAAAAAAAAAAACATCAATTGATACTTCCAGAATCGGTGTCCAATTAAAAATTAGATTTATATCATTACAACCCAGAAATTGTACAATTATAATTAAAATTTTAGATTTAATAATCTTTTTAATGTAATTTTTAATCAATTTTAATTTAATAAAATTAAAGTAATAAAGGTTTTTTTTTATGAATAAAAAGTTTTTTTAAAATCCGATTTGAATTTTATTTATATTGGATTCGCTAATTATATATTTATCACACTATATTTCGAAACAATTCATAAAAAAAAATGATATTGAAAAAATACACTTAATTTCTTGCAGAGTCAGAGATAGACATCTTAATTTATGAGATCTTAAAGAAATATATAATTGATTTTGAAATTTTCCGATTTATTGGAAACGTGAAAAATTAAATACATAAGAATCATTATCGGAGAGGAGTGATTTTCATTCAACCCATAGGACCTATAAAACATTAAACTGCGTGCGGTATGTTAAAATAAATTAATCATTTTTAATCGACAATTTTTTTAATTATATATTTATTTATTTTGTTTTTTTTTATCTAAATATTGTAATTATATATTTATATATACATTTATATTAAAAATACACGACACAAAAACACATAAATAATTTTTACATAACAATTTTTAAACTATAAATTTAAAATATATATTTATTACGTTATATATTATTATTATAATAATTATAAATACCACAAAAAGGACATACATATCCAAATTATTTTTTTTTATTTTAAAAAGTAATTTATAAAATAAAAATATATGATTTTTAAAATTACGTTTATAATTCATTTAAAAGTTTTAAATATTTTTTATTAATTCATTTTAATATTTGGCTATCATATAATCATTTAAATAAAATATTTTTTATTTGAAATTATATTTAAAATTGTATTTGTTTATTTTTAATTATATTTAAACTTATACATTAAAAATATATATATAATTAAATTACAAATTATTTTTTATAATTGTTTAATATATAAATTTTTATAATATATAATTTTATAGTATTTTAACTAAACTAAATTTTAACTTTTGATTTGATTTCATAATTTTTTTTGTTAATTAAAATATAATTAAATAAATAAATAAATATATATATATATATGAATATATAACGGATGAAAATAAGGGATTAAATTCACGCACCGTCATATAATCAATTTAATTTATATTGTATATATATATAAATATTAAATAAATATTTTTAATTATATATATAAATATATTGGTGATTATAAAGGATAAATTTATTTAATTGAGTTTATTATTTTTATTTACCTCACATGTAAAAAAAAATCACATATTTTTGGATTATTCTCTATATTTATTTATAATTTATTAAATATAGGGAAAACATATATATTTTTAATAATGTGTTTAAATGTATAATTATTATTAAAATTTATTTTAAATTTATTTATGATTATATAAAGAATTCTTTTTTATATATTATATAACATAAATTCACATACAGCTTAAAATTATATTTTATAATTAATTATAATAAAAATATAATAAGAGATATAAATTTATTTATATATAATCACTGCGCTTTTGGTTCGCAAATATATTAAAAATTAATTAGTTATTTATAATTAAATAATTTTGTGTGATTTTCACGATATATAATGACCCTCGTATATAATTTTTTTTTGTTTTTAGATAATCATTATAACAATTTTAATATTATCGAAACAAAATAAGAGTAAATTTAATAATAAATGTGTGCAATTTTATGATCGAAGAAAATTAATGGGTGTTTAAAATTGGTATTAAAAAGGAAGATATAATAAGATAAAAAAGATAACTAATTGAATTAATGTATAATTATTTAAAAAAAAATTATATATATAGTATATATTATAATAATTAATTGTGATGGAAAAGGCACTCTACAATCATAACAAAACCAATTTTACAATCAGTTAATTAACGTGAAAACGGTTAGTATTTCCAACTGATAATCCTAAAAAAGCGCATGTTATAGATAATTTATGGACAAATATTTGGGTTAATTTTTTGAAATACTGCCCTGGTTTTTGTTTAAGTTGAATTTTTCTTATATTACATATGAAAATTCAATCAAATTTGTGATCTTTCATAAAAGAAAATTTTAAAATCGCCCAATATTGGATCATAGCCGAGCCGATTTTTCTTCGAAATCCAATTCAGAAAAGTGGAAAAGTGAATTTTCCCACAAGATTTAGAATGGTAATATTTTTTCTTATAAATTATCGCTATGCTATGTGAATGCACCTTTTATTTAGGATTAGATTATCATATTTAAGAAATATCT
This sequence comes from Dilophus febrilis, assembly GCA_958336335.1. Taxonomy (NCBI): domain Eukaryota; kingdom Metazoa; phylum Arthropoda; class Insecta; order Diptera; family Bibionidae; genus Dilophus; species Dilophus febrilis. The sequence continues at coordinate 28,358,368 of OY284469.1, read as the reverse complement.
TTATTTTGTTTTTTATCACTTCACGCTATATTCTGTTGTATAATATTTAGTTTTTAGGTATAGGTTCATTTATTTTATGATGTATATATTTTAATAATATTTTTATTTTTTACTTTATTATTAAAAAAAAAAAACTATTATTTTATTTTATATATTTAAGATTACATTTTTTATATAAAATATATATTTTTACTACCATTTTTTGATTATTTTTAATATATGGATAATATAAAATTCATCTTATATGAATAATAAAATCGATTTTCGATTTTGAACGACTTTTTGAATTTTTAAAAAAGGAATTTAACAATTTTTTTTTCTCAATTAGAATATTATTATAAATACGCACCTTATAATATTTTCTGTTTTTATTTTTTTAATATTAATAATATTATTTTTTTTATTTAATTCTATTTTTTGTTATTATAAAAAAATTATTAAATCGGTTGTTGTTTTATTTAAGACTTTAAGAGATAAGAAATTGTGTAAATTGGACTGCGTGGATACTGCGAAATAATCTTAATAAGTATATCTAAAAAATAGGAGTTGATTTTTTTTTTATTTAAACATGACCATAGAAAAATTTGTTTCCAATTAATTATTTTTTTTTAAAAAGGAATCACAGTTATTAGTATTTCAATCATTCTATATTTTTGAATGTTGAATACAGTTTTGAAAACTATATAATTTATACCATCTGTATAATAATATGGGTTTTAGAGGGTGTGAAAAAATAAATGTGTCCTGTTGACACAAACGATATAGGTTATACATTAAAAGGTATACGTATTTAAAAACAAATTAATTATTCTACAAAACATAAATTTTTTTCCGAACAAATAGCTCCACTGGTTAATTTTTATATTGTTTTTCAATCTTTTATTACATTTTATTATATTTTTGCTGGGTTTCAAAATGGTTTTTTTTTATCTTTATTGATTGTTTTAGAGGATAATAAAATGAACATCACCCGGAAAGTTTTTTATATTCTATAGTTCCTTGGGGATTTTCTTAAGAATTGTGTTGTGTTTTATTTTAAACCGTTTTATATATTCAAACGCAGGTAATTACCTAAATATTATTGTTAAAGTATATTCCTTATTAAATACAATTTTTTATACTATAATAAAAGGAAATAAATATACTATAGTGTTTTTAATTTATGTAAAAATTTCTCCCGATTTTCCAGGTGTTATAATAATAATTATTCGTAAATTTTAATTATTTGTTTTAATTTTAATATAATATAAAATAATAATAATATATATTGTATATACGCGTATACAAATTACATAAAATCGTTTGTATATATATTAATAAATGTTCAGTTTTATTTTTTGAAATTGTTAACTAAAGAACTTTTTTTATTTTTTTGGTAAATATATATATTAATTTTAAAAAATTGGTCATTTTTGTCCATAGAAAATTAGTAATATATTATGTATAGTTATATTTAATACGTTTAATAATTTAAATATGACACATTTTACCTATATATTATAATATATTTTAATTATAATAATTATATTTATATATTAAAACATGAAATAATAAGATACAGTTTTTTTTTGTAAATACAATATATGATTATTTAAAGACTGCCTACCTTTAATTTAAAATCAATTGTATTTTTTATTATTTTTAATAATCATATACATTAGAGTTCTAAAACAACCAACCTGTATATATATAATTAAATAAAATTGTTCTATTATGGTAAAAAATTATTTATATCTTCCTTGTAATTGGTGTTAAATAATTAAAACGAGAATGTTATACTGGCAACGTGCAGTGGAAGACTGACGAAAACGTTTATTACATTTTATGGCATAAGTGACAATTCATACTTAACCTAGCCTACCGACATCTCTATTATATATTGTTAAACTATTACATTCAACACCTTCTCTTAATTGTTTAACCCAAATATAATATAGAATGTCTTACAAACTTATTTTAACTAAATATTAAATTATTAAATTATTAACCTATGTAATTAATGTTAGTTTTGTTCTCTTGAATATAGGTTCTGGATACCAGCTGATCCCTGAATCCTTCAAATTTATTTACGTTCAGTGCCTTTGTAAAGATATCTGCCAGTTGAAATTCCGTTGGACAGTATTTGACTTTAATCAACCCAGCCGCAACCTGCTCATTTATGAAATGATGCTTAACCTCAATATGTTTACTCCTACGATTAAATACGTTGGTTGTTATTAATTTTATGGCACTCTGATTGTCCACGTTGAGATGAACAACAATATTTACGCCAATGATTTCTTCGATCAGCCTTTTCAAATAAATTAATTCGCGACAGCAATCTGCCGCTGCTATGTATTCTGCTTCTGTGCTTGATAGCGCTACCGTCGGCTGCTTCCTTGAGCCCCAACTTATTGGTCCATTACAGAACATGATTACATATCCCGTAGTGCTTTTTCTGGTGGTTTTATCCCCGGCAAAATCCGAGTCGCAATATGCATTTAAATCAAAATTACCTGCCGTTGAATATGTTATCCCCACATCCGTTGTTTCCTTTAAATATCTTAACATATTCTTCACATTTCCCACATCATTGACATTTGGCTTTTCAATCGATCTGCTGCCGTAATTCACTGCAAATGCCAAATCTGGACGCGTTTTTGTGGTCAAATACAATAAACCCCCTATTGCTTCGCGATATGGAAATAATCCACTTGAGTTCAAAACATCGGCGTTCGAATTATCAATTGTCATAGGTATTCTCGAACCCTTTGCATCCGTCATTCTAAATTTTTCAATTATTTTCTCAGCATACGTCTTCTGATGTAACCCCATATTACCCTTGTTTCTTTTTATTTCCATTCCGACAAATGTTGTTACATTTTCATCTCGTGTCATTTCAAATTCCTTACCAAGATCGTCCATCAGCTCACATATCCTCTTTCTATCACTTCCCATTATTAAACCATCATCCACATAAATTGCAAGTAACATTGCATAATCGTCAGTGCGAAATATACACCGGTCATATTTCGACGCAATCAAACCCTTTTCCTTCAAAAAACTTGTGAACCTTTGATTCCACTTCAGCGGAGCCTGCTTTAAACCATACATGGCCCGCGTTAATTTGCACACCCTATCATCCTCAACGGTGTATCCCTCTGGTACCAACATGAAAATATCTTCATTCAATTCACCATACAAAAATGCAGCCTTGATATCGAACTTCATGATAATCCAATTTTTCTCTGCAGCAATTGCAAACATTATTCGTAATGAACTATTTTCCACCACTGGACTATATGTCTCACCAAAATCTATACCACATTTCTGTTCACAACCTCTTACTACCAATCTCGCTCTATATCTTCCATCGTCCTTTATTTTGAACACCCACCTGTTGCTTAACAACCTTGTACCATTTGCTTCCTCCTTTTTAACATATTTCCATACTTCATTTTTCATTAACGCTTCCTTTTCTTCTTTTATTGCCTTTTTCCAGTTTTCCCCTTCATTTCCGGTTATTGCCTCTTGATAGGTTAACATTACGTAATCTTCTAATCTTTTTGGTAATCTTCTGTTTCTTTTATTTAATTCAAGATGTTCATTCTCATTACACACATCATTATTGTCATTTACATCATTTTCATCTTCACACTTGTTGATCTCGTCTTCATTTTCACCCTCTTCTATTATTACTGAATCATATTTCTTTTCCAATTTTTCTATGACTTCCAACTTTTTTACTTCCTTAAATATCACATCTCTAGCAACAGTCATTTTCCTTTTTATCGGATCCCATAATTTATATCCATTAGGCGTGTATCCGACATGAACCAATTTCTTGCTTCTCTCTTCCATTTTTCCAATTGATCCCAGATTCTTTGCAAATGCTTCACATCCAAATAGTCTGATGTTTCTTAAATCCGGAATTTTTCCAAACCATCTTTCATACGGTGTTTCATCCTGAATAGATGTTGGACTACGGTTGTGTAGATATGCAGCCGCCTGAATTGCCTCGCCCCACATATCCCTTGATAAATTTGAGTCCATAATAATTGCTCTAGACCTTTCCATTAATGTCCGGTTTAATCTTTCTGCCCGACCATTTAATTGCGGTGAATACGGAATCGTATAATCAATCACTATTCCCTTTCTTTTGCAATTTTCCTTGAAAAAATTACTAACATATTCGCCTCCATTGTCGCACCTGATCTTGCTGACCCTTAGATTCCATTTTGCTTCTACTTCTTCTATGTAGTTACCAATAATATCCGCCACTTCAAATTTATTCTTTATCGGATACACCATCGCAAAATGCGTAAAATCATCCAGCAATGTCACATAGAACCTTTTTCCGTTCCACGTATTTATATCAATTGGACCCCCCACATCACTGTGTATGATTTCAAGTGGTCTTGTCGCCCTTGTTCTTGTTGTTTTAAATGGTAACCTTGTCTGTCCTGCCTTCAAGCAGACCTCACATATTTGATCGATACCCTTGAAATTTCCTTCTCTCAAATTCATTCCGCTTGATTTATTAATTAACCGCTTGACATTTTCATAACCAAGATGACCGAGTCTTCTATGCCAATTTATTACGTTGTCCTGCATTTCCTGCGTGAACAAAGCAGTATTATCATTTCCTTGAATTGTGTACAGACCGTTCTCACTTTTCTTTCCATTCAACACCATTTTACCGTTATATATTATTTCCGCTTCTTCGTTTTTAAAATTTACTGTACCATTATTTCTTGTTATGGCGTTTACCGACAACAAATTTTTGCTTAGGCTAGGAACATATCGTACGTCTTTTAATTGTACCCCTTTTATTATTGCCGTTCCCATTGCCCTACATTGCATTGTCTCATTCTTTTTTGCAACTCCTATTGTTTCATTCACCATTTTAATTTCTTTTAATAAATTCAGCTCATTAACCATGTGCGATGTACATCCTGAGTCTAGAATCCATTCGATGCCATCTGTTTCGTTTGAAACCATAAACGACACATTATCGTTCGTCCTCTTTTTCCGAAAGTAACAGTCATTTTCAAGATGTCCCTTTCGTTTACATACCCTACAGAATTTTTCATTTGGTCCATTTTTATTTTTACAGTACTTTGCAATATGTCCAAAACAATTGCATTTATAACATTTTAGTGACGAGCTTATTTTTACGCCCGTTTTAAGTGGTCCACGGTAATTTCCACCATCTGCCCTGAATGCGACACTATCATTTTCTTTATTTGTGAATCTGGCCTCTTCTGAAATCAACCTACCCGTTAAATTGGTTAACGTTTTATCGTCCACCGGTGTTGATTCCCATGCGCTCATAAAGTACCTATATCTTTCTGGTAATGTAGATAAAATTTTTGACATTAACATTGCATCGTCAATCTCCTTGTTATGTGCTTTTAAATTGTGTACTATATTTTCAAGTCTACTTATATGTGATGCCATATCAGTCGACTTGTCATACTCATAGTTAAAAAAATCTTGCATTAACACCCATTTGCGCTGCTCACCATTACGATCAAAAATTGAACTTAACTTGTCGAACATTTCTTTTGAGGTTTTTGCGCTTAGTATATGCATTAGCGAACCCTTATCTATTGATGACATTATCATCCTTTGAGCTCTTGCGTCTCTTTTATTCCATTCACTTAATTCGGCCGGTCTATCTTCCGGAGCAACCACATCACCCGATACGACGCCATATACGTCAATGGACTTAAATAAAATTGTAATTTGAAATTTCCATACCTGATAATTGTTGCAGTCCTTTAATTTTTCTATATGAATTTCCTCGTTCATCATGATGATAGAAAAAAAAAACTCTGATGATTCTCGTTGTTTTATTTTTTTACTTTTTAATTTTTTTAGTATGAAAAATACCGATGATTTTTTTTTTTTTTTTTTTTTTTTTTTTTTTTTTTTTTTTTTTTTTTTTTTTTTTTTTTTTTTTTTTTTTTTTTTTTTTTTTTTTTTTTTTTTTTTTTTTTTTTTTTTTTTTTTATTATGATAAAATGCTGATGATGATTTTAATATGCAACGATGCTGATGATTTTTTTAATTATGAAAATGCTGATGATTTTTTTTAATCTTAAAATGCTGATGATCTTTTTTTTAAGCTAAAAAATGCTGATGATCCTTGTTGTTTTTTTTTTTTTTTTTTATTTTTTTTCTTTTTTACTTTTTTCAATATTTATTTTAATTATTTTTTAATTATTTTCTTTTACCGGTTTTCCTTTTACTTTTGGTTTTTCGTTTTTTTCTTTTATTTTAACCGATTGTTCTTTATTTTAAATGATTTTACCAGATTTTCTTTTACGTTTTTCTTTACTTTTTTTTAATTTTTTTTTTACTGTGCCCATAACCTGTTAAATAATTAAAACGAGAATGTTATACTGGCAACGTGCAGTGGAAGACTGACGAAAACGTTTATTACATTTTATGGCATAAGTGACAATTCATACTTAACCTAGCCTACCGACATCTCTATTATATATTGTTAAACTATTACATTCAACAATTGGGATATAGAATACCGAGTATATTTATAATAAATATTATATTTACAAACTTATATAAATTCGTTTAATACATTTTATTATATATAAATATAGGTAGGTAATAATAATAAAAATAGGTAAAATATTATCTATATATTTATGGTAAATTTACAAAGATTTCGAATTGTTTCTTTATACCTTTTATATTTATATTTATTTACAAAGTCAAATTAATATAATATATGGGAATGCATTTTGAGCGAATAAATTCTTTATGAATATATTATATAACAATATTATGTATGATGTGAATTTGTAATATATAATGTAACCATTGCAGTTTGATATATCTACCACATCGAACGGGGCAATGATTAACAAAAAATTATTGTTACAATGGAAAACAACGTGATTTCTTATTTAAATTACCTAAAGATTGACTACGATTTTTACGTAATCTTGATAGAATAGTTGATCTACGTTTTAATGGTTCAATAGTATTATTATTATTACTGTTGCTGTTGATTGTATTAATATTAGTAAGATTATTATTATTATTATTATTATTATTAAATTCTTCATCGCAAGTACAATAATGATGAGTATATGGATTGGTAATATTACTATTACTACTACTACTATTATTGCATTCATTATTATTATTTGAATTTTCCAATTTACATTTATTACAATATTTTTTATTTGTATTATCTTTAATTATCAGATCATCATCACTAAATGTATATGGTTGTAATTTTTGCATAGAATATCTTATTGGTGGCATTGTTCTAATTGGCGTAATTGATGATGTTTGATCATCGTCTCCAGGAGAAAAAATAGATGAAGATGATGTTGGTAAAATTTTATTATTATTATCATTATTTTTATTGCCCTCATTCTTTTGATAACTTATTATTATTGATGATGGTGGTGATTTTAATGTTAACGTTGTGGTTGATGGTGTTGTTGATGCTGTAATATTATTAGTTATATCTTCTTCTGTTTTACAATCAATTTGATCGGCAGCATCAATATTATCGTCAACCGCTGCAATAGTATCATTATTGTTATTACTATTACTGTTTTTAGCCCGTTGAAAAAGTAAATCAAATTCTTTTGTAATTTCCGATGTAAATGATGACATTACATTGGTTGTACAACAACTGTCATCATTTAAATCATATAAATTTGAATATTCTTCGGTATCAATATCTTCAACGTATTTATCACAATCATCTGTATCACCTGCTGTTTCATCGGATTTTTCTTTTGATAATTTATTATTATTATTATTATTATTGCTATTTTCATTATTATTTATTGATGTTTTTAATTTACAATTTTTTGAAAATACATTATTATTACGTTCATTTGTCAAAAATCTATCAACTATCGTTAAAATATCCTTTTTTATACCATCGCAATTATTATCATTTTCAATTTCTTTAGAGTTGTCCTCAACGGTGGTGTTATCAAGTATGTTAACGTAATTATTACTTGAGGATGACTTCAACAATAATTGATTTTTATTTTTTCGATCATCTATTGTATTTTTTTCAATAGTTTCACTTAGCGAATCATCGGGTGTTAAGGTAAAATCTTCAAAATCACAATTTTTCGGTATTATTGTTGATTCCGATGATAATTGTAAGAGTTTCATGGGAGGTCTTGGTGATGACCCCGTTGAACTACTACCACCACCACCAGACATCACCGGTTGTGATAATCGTCTATCAACCGTTGTTATTGTTTGTAATTCATCGGGGGTTAAAGTAAAATCATCGAAAATCTCACTTTTTAGTGATAGACTTAATTTTGATGTACTACAACTGTCCAGATTTAAATTACGTACGGTATCAAATGCATATTCGGTTAATGTACTACCGGAACGTAATGTACCACTGGAACTACTTAACAATTCTATTGATTCAGTACGTTCCAAATTTGTACAATCGGTTTTCAATAATGTTGGTTCAATTTCATCAATTGAAATATTCGGTAGTGGTAACATTTGATGTTTAAATTCATAAGATATGTTACTTTTTGAAGGGATACCACAAGTTGTTGTGGTAGATAAAGGTTGTTGTTTTTCGTTTTCAGTATCATTCAGCTTTTGATTAGCCGTTGATTTTGTTGGGGTTTCATGTTGTAATTTATTATTGATATTAGTATTTTGCATTTCATTAATTGTATTTGATTTATGCAATAGCAAATCTTCTTTTGAACAAATTTTATATATTGTTAGAATTTCATCACTGCCGCCGCCACCTCTACAAGATGTACTTGTTCCTTCAAAAACACCACTTCCATATGATTCATATTCAGGCATATCATCCATATGACATAAATCATTAAGATGATTAAGATTTTGTTCGATGCCAACCGATCGACATAATTCCAATGAGAAATGTTTATTTTCAAATCCATATTGTTCAATATCACTACATCTTCCACCTTCGGGCATCAAAAATATTTCATCAATATCTGATGAATCCGTTTGACGTCCATCATCAGTTTCCGAACAATATACTTTTAGATTATGTTCATCATCATCGTCATCGTCATCATCAATACTTTCATCAATATATTCTTCAGGTAATTCCTCCAATCGCATATCTTTGCTACGACCTGAATGTTGATAATTCTTTATGTTATTATTATTATTATTATTAATTGGATATGTATCACCCTCAACAGTAATGTCGCCATCATTGTTATTGATATATTGTTCGTCTTCATCACATTCTTCTTCATCTAATAGTTCATCTTCAACTTCTTCTTCCTCTACTTCTTCTTCTTCTTCTTCTTCTACTTCTTCTTCTGTTTGCTCATATTCATCATCTTCATATTCATCATAATATTCATCTTCACGTTCACCATCACCTTCATCCTCATATATGTCCTCGTCTTCTTCTTCTGGGAAATACATAACATTGTGATCATCATAATGCTGTTGATGATGAAGATGTGGAAGGGGATGAAGATGATGATGATATTGCTGATGGGTATGATTTAATGAAAATTTCGGTTCACTTTTTTGTTTCAATAATATTGCTTTACTTTGTTGACCATATTTTTTGGACGCACCAAGACCACGTTGTTCTAATCGATATTCGTGCAAACTACGTATTGGATTACCATGATGATCGTATAATGTACTACCGGAACTACTACTACCACTGCCGGCACTATTATCATTTCGTCCACGATGACCAGTACCGCCTATATACCTTTCGTCATGTTTATAATCTTCATGTTTATAGAGGCCATGAAAATCTTCCGAACAAAATTTCTCATATAATTCCATTGCACTGAGTCGTACACTTCCAGTTTTATTATAAAATTCTTCGGACAAGGGTGATTGTGGTCGAGGCGGTGCTGGTATATAATCTTGGGTATACATATATTTACGTTTGTCATAGAATGATGATGGGTCATCGTCAGTGCCGCTGCTACAGCCCATAAATCTTAATGGGCTGGAACGACACTTATTTATATCGGAATGTGATTTTGATATTTCATTTAATTTTGTACGACTTCGTGATGATAAATTTAATTCTGTATTCGAATGGGATGTGGATTTTTTCGATGAAAATAATTTATTTGATGTTAATTGATTGAATAGTGATAATTTTGAGGAATACACAGATGAACTTTTTGAATCAGTCACACTAGCCGGTGATGATGATTTACCAGGACTAAATTTTGAACGAAATAATTTTGATGCAGTTGATTGCTGATGTGTCGTCGGTTGTGATTGTGGTTGTGCAGGTGGATGCGGTGGTTTTTGATGTAATTGTGTTTGTCGTTGAGAGAATTCTTTATTTAATACATTATTCTTATTTGTATCCGATTGATTTTTTTTATCGTACAATGCTGATGTACTAAAACGTTTTGATTTTAATAATTTATTCATTTTTTTAAATCGTCCAAAGCGTTTTTCAAATAAATTAGAAAATGAAGAAGTGGAATGAACAGCAGCAGCAGCAGGAGCACTAGTACGACTATTATTGGTATCCTTATTGATAGTAGTAGTAGTTGTTGTACTAGACGAAACTGCATTTGCCGTTGATATTGTTGTTATTGTAGAGGTAGTTATTGGGGTTGTAATAGCATTTGTTGTGGTTGTTACGGTTGTTATTTGATTAGGATAATTTTGTTTATTTTCTTCATTATTTGTTATGGACGATTTGGCCGATTGAGCCACGTTTGCATCCACAAATTGTTGACATTTTTCATTATTCTCTCGATTGACGACTGTTCCGACTGTTGTATTGGTCGTAGTTGATGTTGATGGAGATTTCGTAGGTGTTGTTATACGTGAAAAAAATTGTTTCCATTCGTTACTGGTCGTTGTGGTTGGGGTTGTGGTTATTGTTGCATTATTACCTTCGAGACTATACATTTCCATTGAATCTTGTAAAATTTGATCATCAATAATACTATTATTATTTGTAATATTAATATCACTATTTGTTATTTTATTATCATTTTGATTATCATCATTATTATTGTTGATGCATTCGTACAATTCAAAATCCGTATCAAAACTTTGATTTTTCCATTTTAAATATTCATAACGTTTTTTACCAATTTCATCCAATTGATCACCGTCACTTTTATATTCCCGACGTTGTAAATTTGAATTCTTTGTAAAATCACGAAATTCTCTCTCTAACATTTCTAAATCCATTGAATCTGAAAATACTGTGTCAATTTCATCGGTTGATAAATTCCGTGAACTATCTGTCGTTGTTATTGTATTCACCGTTGTCATGGATTTCATTGGATCTTTTGGCGAACAGATATCCTCAAAATCACTGGATTCCTTATCGCGGCTTTCATCAATTGATGTGCCCGTTGAAATAACATTATGTGGATGATTATTATTATCTGTACTACAATCATCGTTATCTGGTTCTCTGTGTATTTGTATATCTAAATTGGATGCTTGTAAAATAATTTCATTTTTTTCCAATAACATATCATCCGAAAATATTTCCGAATCTGTTCGTACAATACGTTTTGATTTTCTTAATACGGATTTTCTTGTTTTATAAAATCGTTTTTGTGAATTATTTTCGATGCAATCATTATCATCGTCCTTGGTATTATTACTATCGATTTTATTAAAGTCTTCAATTGCATTTAAATCCAATTCAATTTTATTTGAATCAATTGATGACTTTGAAAAACTATTATTATTACTATTATTTGTTATATTTTTAATATCTTCATTAGTAGCAATAACGTTGTTATTGTCTTTGAATGAGGTATCGATTTCAATTTTATTTAAATCATCATTTGTAAAGATATTTGTGCGGGTCTTCGCATTATTTCTATCATTAATGTGTGTGGGTTTTGTCGAATTATTACTATCGCAAATTTTATGCATATAATTCAATGGTTTTAATTCCAATGAATCGGTCTCATGATAAGTTTTTGGTATTGATGTCGCTTTTGTTAATTGTGAATTTGTTATCAGACTATGTGATTTTTTATTATATTTTGATATATAATTTTTTTGTAATAAACAATCATCGGCTGAATGTTGATGATATTTCGCAATACCATCAGGAAGATTTTTTAATTTTAAGGGAGCTATATCGTTTATATTATTACTAATATTATTATCATTATTTTTATTATTATTATTATTATTATTATTATTATTATTATTATTATTTTTATCATTAACATTAATATTAGTTTTATTACTATTATTGAAAAGAACTGAACAATTTTTACTACTATTGCTAGTACTACTATAACAACTTCTTTTATGTAGAGCAGATTTTAATATTTGTTTATGATCAATGCCTTCAATGGATGACGATGAAGCAGTTGTGGTTGATACACAACCACCATCATCACCACCACCACCACTTTCTCCATCACCACCACCAGAAAATAATAAGGAATGATGGCTATCACCGCTCAAGTTATTGCTATCATATTGATTTAACAGGTGTTGTTTACTTAATCGTTCATTTTTAATGTCACCGCTAATAATTTTTTCATTTAAATTACGTGCTACCTCACTTAATATAGATATTTCATTATTTTCATTTTCATTGTTATTAACTGGAATTGGAATTGGATTATTACTGCCTAAATCAAATGTGCCAACCGTTTTTAAACGATCTAAACGTCCACCACGAGAACCTTTTTTTATTGGCATTGGTTCATTTCCACCTAAACTTAAAAGTCTACCCTTTTTTTTACGTTGCATAATTTTACCATCTTGTGTTAGCAGTGCTCGATTATTACCGGAATATAATTGTTGATTACGTTGTAATTGTTGGGGTAGTTGATTTTGTTGTTGTTGTTGTTGTTGTACACTAATTGCTTTTTCTATTTTAGCTATACGTTTTTTCACGACAATTTTGCCTGTGTTAGTTATTTCACCATGTAAATCCGCATTTGATGAATCTGGTGTTAATGGTATTACTTTACCCCGGCCGAACTCGATAAACCTATATAAAGATAAATTATTCAAATTTCATTTATATATACGAAAATATTTTAATTAAAAAGGTATATATTCAATTACTTTAACATTTTATATTCTATAGAATAATTAATAATATTCAAAATGTTATTACTTACCACAGGCTGTCGTGTAATTCGTTTTCTCACTTCTTCTCTTTCAGATCCTTATTTAAATAATGTAGAACATAATGTAAAACTAAATCATAACAATATTTATATTCAGTCTAAATAACAATTAAAAAAAAAAATAAGAAAAGAAATACATAACTTTTATAATTGATAATATAATTTATTTTCCATTCATGAATTTCAATTACCATATTTTCGATTAACTGAGGTCGATGTCGTCGAACAGTTTTTACCGCTTGAAATACATCAACTTCACCGTGTTGTATCACCTGTTCGATACATGCATTAGCAGCACAATAAACACCAGCACGGCTCCGACCATCACTTTTTAAAACCAGAATAATTATTATTGAATACATACTTATTGAATACATTGATTGTTATCATCCTGAAATGAATATAGATTCAATATATATATATACTTACGGTGATACAACGACAACTGGTCCATAATCTGTTTTCTGACGCCATTGTTCAACCATATTCATTAATGCTACCAATGAATTTGTTGATGTTGGAACCTATATACAAATGTTTATGAAATAAATTATTGATTCATTTAATTGTTCAAACGGAAAACATAATTTTAAAACTTGTATAGTAAAAAAAACTGAATGTACATAAATAAATAAATAAATTTTACCTTATGCCCCAAAGGAAAACATGTTAATTGAAAAAGTTGTACTACTTTTGTTGGTGCTTTTACCCCTGCCATTAATTCAGTTAGGGATACTATCTATATATATATATATATAAGTTATACAATTTAATTAAATATATAATCTTATAAATATACTTTTTATGCAAAAAATATATATTTATAACATGCACTTAAATGTATATATTATTATTTATATACCATAAACGAATGTATATATACCTTTTTATTAATTTTATATTCCCATTGTTTGATGTTTGTAAAATGTTTACGAGATACTGAATGTACAGAAAATACTGGTCCATATTTTTCCATTTTAGTTTTATCTGGCCAAAAGGACGGATATGATTGCTTTAAAATAAAATAAAATAAAAATGTTTTACAAATTAAATTAACAAATCTGATTGTGAGAAAAAAATAATTAATAAATAATAATACTAACTGAGGTTGGTGGTGGATTACATAAAACAACAACAGCTGAACATTCCTGATCATATACCAATGACCAAAATTCACCTACTGTATGTTTCATTGGCCATTCCGTAACTATATATTCTCTTGGTTTTGTATATCCCTATATGTATATTTATATAGTATAATAAATAAATGTTAGAATTTTGGAAAAATTATTTAATTCTTTGAAAACAAAAAATAAATGTGAAAATCATTTCTTACATCAACAAATACTGCATTTATGTAATCAGTAAACGCATTTCCTTGAAATGAGGTAAGATATGGACGGAAATTATCAGCTAAAAATATAAATTATTCATTATTAGATTTATTAATATTTGATAAAAAATACAAAAATATCTATATAGGACAGATAGTCTTACGGGGAACACATAAAACATCACGATTCTTTTCACGATTATCAGCACGATGACCACCAGCACAATCACCTATTGTAAATCTATATATAATTTCATATTATATAATCATTATTTTGTTTCAATAATATCAATGCTATAAATATATTTGGAGGTTATAGTGAAAAATACCTTGGTGTTTGTTTACAAATTTGTGCATATTCTTTTTGATATTCATTCATTTTTGTAACCGAATCTTTAACAGCTTTTGCTTTTAAACGTTCTGATAATTCTTTGACTGGAAACCATTTTTTACCACAAACAATATGCTCTTCTAATGTATCGTATACAAATTTATATTGATCCTAATTATCAAACAAAAAAAAAATAGAAGAGATTTTTTAATCACAATCAGAACATTATTTAATGATCATTGATTAATATTTAATTAAATTATCCAAATATATTCTAAGTGTATTAGATCATTATAAATTAAAAATGAAATATCATATTTGATATCGCAGAGACAGTGGGTGAAAAAAATTCGTGAAATTGTCCAATTATTTATATAAAAAAAACATTTGGGCGCTCTTACCACATTTTCAATAAGACCTTTTCTTGATGTTCGTAATTTTTTCAAATATCCAAATACATGAAATCGATCCTCCTCTTCAGCACTTTCCATATTCGCATCAATAGCCAAATATACACCGGAACGACCACCGCCATCGCTATAAATAAAACATTCATTAAAGCCAATAAATATATTTTGTAAATTTGCGATAATTATATAATTAAGATTTGATTGAATATGTTTATAACTTACTTGCAATGTACCAACATTGGACCAATCATACTATTTGCCGTTATAATATTACCAACCACAGCACGTACTCGTCGACGAAATTCTAATACGGAATTTGAAAATGGACATGTATGTGAATGCCATTCAGTATAATGAAATTGTAATATACGACGTTCTTCTAATATTGTTTTCTATAATAAAAAAATGTATGTGTTTAATAATGTGATGCTGAAAATTTAATGAATATTTTTTTTGTTTTTTGTTTACTTACATCCGGATTTAATTTCCATATTTTAAATGTACGAATTTGAAAATTAGCTAATTGTTCATCAATTAAAATGCCAATATGGATGTCACCATAGATTTCTTGTTTATCGATAGCCGGTGGCCAATATTGCATACACATAACTTTTGTAAAATCAAATACTTTTGTTAACATAATAATAGCACTAACATTTTCTTGCCATATCATACGCCAAAAATCATTTACAGTATCTTCCGTTGGTCCTTGTGTCACAATATATGCATTTGGTTTTAATAAACTCTGTTGTCGTTTATTTTTTTGAACAGTAATGAAAATAGATTATATTAATTATATGAAAATTTAATATTAACAATTATAATTAAATATATATAGGTACTATATACTTACATCAATGTATGATGCATTTATATAATCTGAATCAACTTTTCTATCGATTTTATTCAATACAACACGATTATAATCATATGGAATGCATTTTTGATTTTGATTTTTTTCCAAATTATTTTTACGTGTTGCATGTTTACATGTATTTGTTTCAACTTTAACGGCTGTCTAAAAATAAATTTAAAAAAATATAAAAAGTGTAATGAATATTTAATTTTGTTTATTAAGTCAATTATAATTGTTTGTTAATAAGCCATATAAGTTCAATTGTTGGATTTGTATATATATATTATCATTAACCGTTTAAAAGACTCAGGTTAATATACCCATTATATATATGCTGTGAGTTCATAAA
Source organism: Dilophus febrilis (assembly GCA_958336335.1). Lineage (NCBI taxonomy): Eukaryota > Metazoa > Arthropoda > Insecta > Diptera > Bibionidae > Dilophus > Dilophus febrilis. The sequence continues at coordinate 28,341,980 of OY284469.1, read as the reverse complement.
GTCATCAAAATAATTGTGATATTTACATACAATAATGATTATATATTAAAAATAAAGTTATTTTACTGGTCTGTGATCAGAAAATTGAAATGTTTTATTCTCATTGGAGATGAAAACACCATTAATAAGATCAATATGCAATATGCAAATTTAGCTAGAGGATATATCCAAATAGGATTCTGTTTCTAATAGTTCTGTGGTAAATAGTCTGTATCCAGATAAAATACTCAATCAATCAACGTACTGATTAATTTTTCCTATATAATTATATTTAGAATATTATCACGTATAAATGATTTAAAAACAAAAAATCAAGACAACAGACAACATCATTGACTTTTTAATTATTTTTATTTGGAACTATAAAAGGAATAACTTCTATAAATAATAAAATAAATTCCAAATAATAAAATCGATAAATATTTATTCATCAACAATCGCGCGTGTATATTTGCTGCGTATATATCGTTTATTGTTAAATTTTTTTATTAATATAAATGGAAACAAACCACAAAAAACCATATTGAATTAAATTAATTTGATTATTCATTTCATATATATAAGCTTATAAATATATGTATATAAAAATATATGCATTATTGTAGAAAGATGCCAATAAATAAGATTTTTTTTTTGTATAAAAATAATCATTTAAAATTATATATTGCAATTTTGATTGCAATTTTTTTTTGTGTGCTTTTTTTTTCCGCATATTAATTCTTTATATTTACAATGTGATTTTTTATTTTAAATATAAAAAATATCGTATAATTATAATTAAATACTTGAAAAATTATAATTTATAACTTAATGAATACATTTTTGTAAACGGGTGATTTCGCCATATGCCAATCAGATTGACAAAACCTATATACTATAAGAAAAAATCTTTTTAATTATATATTTTTAATTCGTTGATTGGTGTTTAATTCGTATTGATATTGGATATTGGGTTTTTTTCTCTGTATTTTATTGAATGAAGTAATAATAGCATTATGAAGTGTTGTGATTTATCTTAAAATAGTTATGTCGAATTTTCCTATATTTGTGATATTTGTAAATTTATTTTTTTAACTTATTCCCGATGAGGTATAAATGTATAATTAAAACAATTAAAAAAAATTTACATATATATGGTATAAAATCTTATTAAGAAGTTTTCAAAACGAATCACCCATTAAATAAATGTTTGTAATTTTAATTTCATCTCATATTTTTAATAAAGAAAATTTATAATATAATTAAGATAAATTATCTTAAGTACGATTATTTATGCAGGAGAAAATTTTATAATCATAAATAAATTCCTGTCCGACTAAAAGTGAAAGTTAATTTAAAATGCAATTTCGCTGTAACTCGATGCAGCAATTTTTAATTTTAAAATTATATATATGGACATATGAAATATACAATATAACAATCTGAATGATTTACAAAAAATAAGAGTTAGCCTCAATTAACCCTATATTGATCGTATAATTATTTATGAATTTAAATTTGACCCACTAAAAATAATAAATATATAATTTGTAAAAACTTTTATTTTATTGTTTTATATGAGATATTATTCATCTCTCAATTGACGCTATTATTATATTTGCATCGTCGTATATCGCGTCACATTGAATTCAACAAATTTAAAATAAAGAAAAATTTAAATAATTCTGTCTTAAAAATTTCAATGCGAATATTTCAATTCGATTAGCTTTTGCAAACAATTTATTTCGGTTTTATTAAAATAATTATATATTTTGTCATTTTATATATTTATTATACATTTGAAAATAACATACCTGGAATTCTAATTTATAAAGTACTGGAAATTTTCTTCTTTGTTCACATAATTTTACAAAATGTCGTAATTCTACATGTTGATCTGGTATTGTTTGTGACAATGAATTGTTTTTATCTGAAATTAAATTAATATATTAAAAATATTTTATTAATAATTAATATATAGTTTCAATATAATTTATTTCTTTTTAGCATAACCATTTGTCCACTATACTAACGGCTTCTTATATCTTTCAAGTCTCGCAGGTTTGGTAATTCCTAACCTTTCCTAATCGTTTTCTAGATATTCTCAATTATTACCCATTTTTTAACTCTAAAAATATGTCATCTTTAAGAATTTTTTAAGTTTACGATTATCAAGCTTTGACAAATCGATTGCTTATTAGATTTTACAACGATATAAGTAATTGAACATTTTCACACCTGTTCTTGATCGTTAAGAATTGAGTGAATTATCCTATATAAAAATCGATTTTTCCAATAAAATAATAAAAAATGAAAATATTTTTATTATTAATTTTTGTTTTCCTTATTCATATATAAAAGAAATTAAATTAGTATTTCTCCAAATGTAGATGAGGGAAAATGAAAATATCGAATTTGAATGCCATAAAAAAACGAAAAAAAAAAAAAAATACAAAAAGAATTTCATTTCTAAGTGTTATATGGTAAAATATCGTAATATAATAATAATAATATTATATAGAATTACACTTTATTTATAGTATTGTATAATAACATTTCATTTCTTTTTTGTTTTTCTGAAATCAACATTTGATATTATATCAGCTGTATCTATCTAAATATGTATACATGTTTATATTTATTTTAGGTATTCACTTTAAACTTTAAGGTATATAATGAAAAAAAAAAATTTGGTTTAAAAAAAATAAAATTTGCAATATCTTTAGAAGAAATTTTCTTTTTTATATTTTTTTTTCCAATTTTATTATTTTCAAAGTCATGCTGGTTTTTATTTGTTATTTGTATTAGCTTTAATTTATTCAAGAACATTTCTGTTAAACTACATCTGGATGAGTGTTTATATAGTGTTATATAGTAAATTATAATTTGAATATTAATTTTATATCTTAATTTTATTTCAAGATAGTATATGTTTTCAAACAAGATAATTAATTTATATCAAATGAATCGACATTTTTCAAGAGAAACAAAAAAAAATGCACATATTTCAAAAATTTTTTTTTTAATGAATTTAATCCAATACAAAATTTTACAATATAATCGTGTATATTTATATTTAAACAAATTTAAAATGTTAATCAATATATATATATAGCCCCATTTGACAAATAAAATAAATTATAATCGTTTAAAATATTAATCTTTGTGTTAAAATTGCATAATAATTTTATGTATAAGTTAAAGTTTTTTTTTTGTCAACAAAATTCAAATTGGACAAATTTCCCTATACAAAAAAAAACCTTTATTTATATACAAAACAATTATTATTAGTATTGTAAGAACACCCACCGCGACAACACTGCTGCTTATTGCCTTTAAATTGTACAATATATTAATATAATATTGTATTATATACATACGAATTCCTATTGTTATGTAAATTTTCATTTTATTTTTAGTCAGGCAGTCGAATACAATGCAAATACAATACATTTTTGTTTGTTTGTGTTACGTATGTTCTGTATATATAGCATACAGTCAAGTTCATAGAAATTAAATCGATTCAATAAAATGTTAAATATATCTTTATAACTTTATCTGAATATATATACAATAAATAACATTGTTAAATTTATCACACGTCGGGTGTTTAAAAAAAGGCAATCATTTTTTAGATTGATCATTTGAAAATTGCGAAAGCGGTTTTTAAGTGACAAATAAACATTAATTATTATATAGTTTTTTATATACATAAAATATCATTTTTAATTTAGCTAGAACTTTATTTAATATATTATGGAATCGTTTAAAACCTCTGAATTGTATCTTCCACATTTAAAAAAAAAAATAAAATAAGTGTATTCACATGTGTATAATATATGCAAAAAAAAAAAAATTTCTTTCAGCAAGGAAAACAATATGAATGTAAAAAAATAAAATAAACGATATGAGCATTTTATAAATAAAAATGTTATAATAGACGCTTTCCGGGTATTTTGTTGTATAAATTATTATGGCAAATACAGATATTTTATTTACATTGCAATGTTTATATATATATACAAATATAACTTGCTTTTCTTTTGATGCTTTTCATCATTGTATAAAATAATATATGTTCAACAATAATATTTTTGTTAACAAAGCTTTTATGTGTAAAATAATATTAAATATATACAATAGTAAAATGTTATATTATTTTACACGTATATTATATATATATATATAAAGATAGTGTTAAAATAGATTAAGAATTGTTGTAAATACAACACAGAGATATATAGATGCCACAAAATATTAAGAACTTCCATATATACATAAAGAAACCAAAGTTTACAAGCGATTAGTATAAACAAAACAAATGGTTTTATATATACAAAAATTTCGTTTAACACAGTTTATATAAAGGCAAGTGTGTTCATCAAAACTTTATATTGTATACATATCTATATTTCTATAATATATTTAACTAATTTTCATATCTCATTTAAATGTTTTCTATATACATATATATAATATCAAACATATATATAGTTGAACAGAGGATAATTATAATAATATTTATTATTAGTTGTTTATCATTTATTATAATATCATTTTGAATTTTAATAAATTATATTATACTTTAACACTGACATTGGCATTTTATGATATATAAATTTCATTTGAATGCTTTCATTTCATTTTTATTTTGATGATTAATAGATCGTATATAAAATAATGGTATTATCGTATAAATGAATCATGTTATAACCTTTCTAACTATAACAATATAATAAACTGAAGAACACATTTAAAAAAAAACATATCCATAACTTATATATTTAATTTACAAACGCATTTCTTTATTATAACAATATTTAAGGTACACGTTTTTTTTTCATTAATAAATAAATATGTTAACAAATACGAAACAAACAAATATTTATAAAAAATAATATATGACATTATTATTATTATATCATATATTCATTCACATATATATTATTATATGCCAATGCAAATGAAGCACGTTCATATAAATGAAAAAAAAATAAAAAAAATAAATATAATTTATTTCAATTGATAAAAAATTGTAATCTTATCATTAATTAAAAATGAAAATATATTTTACATTTGTATTTAATAATTTGATGATATAAAACAAAAAATTGTTTTATTTATTTATATATAAGTTTCAACCAAAAATAAAATAATATAATGATTTCGGGTGATCAAATAATATAATGATTTCGGCGACTTCAAAAATTTCTGATATGAAATATTAGAAATTGTTTGAATTTTCATACAATATTGAAAGATTAAAATTGAAGAAACCCAGGGATTGTAATTAAAAAAATACAAAAATTTAGATTTAGAAAATTTAGTTTTCCCGAAAATTAAGTATGGTGCTTCGCAGTATATTATAGCTAATAGCTTTCAGAATATCAGATCGTTTTGACAATATATCGGTAAATGTTTTAACGCATCATCCCTAAGAATAATATACAAATAATTTAATTCATATTTTTTTTAGCAAAAGTGAGATAATTTTAGAATTGTATTTTAATTAAAAATTTTTAAATTTTAATATAAAATAATAATACGATATAATTAATAAATAAATTGAAAAAAAAAACTGTTACCCTAGCACCGGTGAATTTTATCGTTTTTGATAAAAATTAATTTATTTTTAATACAAAAATATTTATTATTATTATTTTTTTTTTTTATTATTATTTTAAAATCAAAATTTATTACCTCCTTCAATATTTTGGTATTAATCAAAAATGTTTAGTTAATAAATATTATTTGTAAATTATTTGTGGTCGTGAATTGAATATATTCTTATTTTCATTTTTGTGTATAATAAAAGAGTTTTTCTTTTCTTTTTTTTTTTAAATTATATTAAAATCGAAAAGTTTAAAGAAGAATAATTTATAAAAATGAAATTAAACATAATTTTAAATATTATTTTAGTTGGTCTAATATTGATAATAAATTTTCAAAGTGTTTACACAAATCAAGGTAAATCAAGGGGTAGTAAGAGAAATACAAAATCAGAATCAGATTCTGCGGTACCCATCGATGAGGATGATAATGTTCGAACGATTAAAACAAAAAAAGGATTAATAAGGGGTCAAAAACAATTTACATTATTACAAAAAAAACCATATTATTCATTTAAGGGAATACCATATGGTAAGGCGCCAGTCGGTGAATTAAGATTTAAGGTATGTTTATTTATATATATATATATATATATATATTTAAATTAAATGCAAACTAACGATTATATATAAGTACTTAGTTAGATTATTTTGAATTGAATTAATAAAATTAATTGAATTATTATTTTTTATCATATAAAATAATTTATATATACGATTGCATTATCTTTTGGGTTGTTAATTTCCGAATTAATCTATATATTTGTATTGTATTTGTGAAATTTAATTGTTGAAGATACAATTTTAATTTTTTCATACCCCAAAGTTTCGTAAATAACAACAATATGTTATTTACGATTACTCTATTTAAATAATTAAAGATTTCTATCACATCACTTCTTTATAACTAGATATTTTTAATAAAATTATTTATAATATGAAAACATGACAATTAGACAGCATAAATTAGAACATTTTTCTGACGATGATATATAGAATTAATTTTGATTCTTTTCCTATATATACTATAATATACAATCTAATAGGAAATAATCTGTAAAAAGTATTATATAGACGTATGAGAAATGAAACAAAAAGATTAAAATCTTTTAAACGTATATTATATATATTATATATATTAAACGTATATATTATAAAAAATTGAGAATCAATCTAAAAGATTATTTATTTCAATTAAAAAAAAAAAAAAACATAATATTCTTTAGACATTTTGACAAGTGTACATGTGAATATATTGTGAATATATATATAATACTTGTATATTATTCTAACAATATAGTTAAAAATGACTAATAAAATGTATATATTTGGGTATTTTTTGGTCAATTAAAAATTTCCAAGCCATATATTCGCATGTATAAAATTTATTATTTTTTTACATGCAATATTATAACGATAATATAATATGTATAGTTTTACTGCCGCGGTGTTTATGAATTTGCAAAAACAACAAATCGTTGATTTTTTGTTAATTGTCTTTATATAGTATATTTGAAGATTATATCTTTTTTACATAAATATTTTCATGTAATATTCCTTTAAATATATATACATGCTTTTTAACTATTATTTTTGCTTTATTACATGCGTGTCTTTTTTATTGGTTTACAAAAATTAAGATAACCATCAACATTATATTTGTGTATAAAATATTAAATAGGAAAAAATAAAAATATGTTATATTAATTTTTCAAATTTTTATCTAATTTATTTTGTACAAATATATATAAAATAAATCTTATATTATAAAGTTATCATAATTTTATCGTGGTATATAAAAAATAATTATGTTTGTGAATTTTTATTTAAACATCAACTTTATTTTTTTGAACTCATATAATTTATGCCCTTTATACATATATGTAATTGAATATATAATCGTATATATATAATTTTTTGTAGGTGAAACATTTTTTTTTTATTATATAATTATATACTAACTGATACATACTCGTATATGTATATTTAATTAAAAATAAAACTGATATAAAATGTATAAAATGCCATATAATATCTAAATCTATACAATAAACTTAATAATTTATAACCTGTATTGATAATTTAAACAACAAAAAAAAAAGAAGCAAATTGATTTAAAATTAAAAATATTATTGAATTGAATGAATATGTTTTACGTTTGTGCAACGTGGTGTTTAAAATTAATATAATTTTTAATTAATGCTTACAAACAGTGTATGTAGGTCAATATAATCTAATCGTATATATAATTAAATTCTTTAAATATATACGGTGACAATAATGAATTATAATATTTTAGCGCATTCTTAAATGATTTTGTTATTGTTTTTATTTTTTTAAACAATTATTAAGAAAAATTTATTGTAATCCATGTTAACTATTAATCTTATATTTAGCCACCACAACGACCTGAAGCATGGCCTGAAGTGCTAGAAGCATTTGAATTTGGTAATGAATGTGTACAGGCCAAAATGGAATTACATTATGAAAATGTTGAAGAACCAGATATTTTCGGTAATGAAGATTGTTTATTTTTAAATGTATATAGTCCGAATACAAAAGCGGACGCCAATTTACCGGTAATGTTATATATACATGGTGGTGCATTTATGTATGGATCTGGTAATATATTTGGTCCAGATTTTTTAATTGATGAAAATGTTATTGTGGTAATTATATTTTCAACACATAAATAAACATTTATAATTATGAATTAAAATATAGAAATAAATTATCTTATATTAAATATTATATTATAATTATATATATATATATATATATTTATAGGTTACGTTTAATTATCGTTTAGGAGCATTTGGTTTTATGTCATTGGCAACACCTGAATATTCAGGTAATATGGGTATGAAAGATCAGCAATTTGCTCTACGATGGGTAAATGATAATATAAAACATTTTGGTGGTAATTTTAAAGAAATTACATTATTTGGTCATGATGCAGGTATATGTCTTATTTAAAATTTTTTTGTAAAATAATTCCAGATAAGTATAAATAAGTTTTGTTTTTTGCATATAGGAGCTGCATCTGTCAATTATCATATAATGGCAAAAGATAGTCGTCATATATTTCAAAGAGCTATACCGATGAGTGGAAGTGTATTCAATTTATGGTCAAGTAGTTTATATAATGATCATTTATTAAATATGTTTGCATTTGGTAAATTGTTTTCATTAATAAAAATAAACACATTTTTTAATTTAATTACAATATTTTTTTTTTGTTTACAGCCATTCGAACACAGCACAAAGTGACAACTTCTACAGATCTCATAGAATATCTAAAAATTGTTGATGCTGAACTTTTAGCAGCATTAGGTGTTTTCAATTTATACGTACCGGGAAAAGCGAAAAAAGAAATAGCTAATTTATTATGGGCACCGGTTGTTGAAGGTGAATTTTTTTTTAATTTAATCAGAATGAATACAAAATAGAATGCATATAGAATATTATAATATACTTGAATTGAAGAATTATCATAAACTAATATTGTATAAAACGATAATTTTATTTTTTACAATGTAGAAACGTCGAAAAAACCATTTTTGGACAAAAAAGCTGAAGTGCATATGATTAATGATAAATATTCAACTACTATTGATATCTTATTGGGTTATACATCAGCAGTAAGTACATCTATGTTTATTATTTTATAAATTATATACGTTTAAATGAATTTATTATGTGGGCGAAGTTAATTGATTGATATCCATATTTTCAAAAAGACCCTTAATCAAAAAAATTGAAACTTGTTTAATTAGCTGTACACCAAAATTTTTTTTTTTAATCATCCTTTTGGTACTATCCTTTTGATAATATGGCAACAGGCAAACGCATTTTCAGTTTCGTCCATGATTTAATAATTGATCACTGTATTATAAATTGTATTTTTATTTTAAAGGAATTTTTAATGTTTATCGGTGATGAAATTAATGATCCCAAATTATTAACACCATTTAATGATAAATTTGAAATTCAACTTCCAATTAAAGATATTGAAGTTAAATATGATAGTGATGTAAGTAAAAACATATGTTAATAATTTATTATATAAAAAACTGAATATTAATATTAATTATTTAAAATTCAATACCATATGAATATTTTATCATTAAATACAATCCAATATCATATAATACACAATAATATATCTTAATTGCATATAGGAATACAAAAATATGTCAAATATAATACGTAAACATTATTTTGGTGAAGATGGTCAAGTGAATGGAGAAACATTAAGTGAATATGTTAATTTATTATCAGATATATGGTTTAATTATGGTATTGAATTTACTGCCAAGGTGCATGCCCGTAAATCATTAGGTGCTACATATTTTTACAAGTATGATTTTTCAAATTTTTAATTCATTACATAAATATCACTTAACTCACATTTTATATTACTTTTATTTTGTGTTTTAATTGGTTCATATAACAGATTTTCAGTTGATTCTGATTTAAATATTATGAAAAAATTATTTAAGGCAACTGATTTACCTGGAGCTAGTCATGGTGATGATATATGTTATTTATTTAGGTATGAATATTTATTTATATTTTTTTTTTTGTTTTGTTAAATTAAATTATTAATTTTATTTAAATTTTATTCAATGGTTTTTAATTTTAGATGTAATTTAGCTGGTAATGATTTATATGAAAATTTAGAAGAAGATTCAATTTCAATGAAAACTATAAAAAATATGGCAAAATTATGGACAAATTTTGCAAAAACTGGGTAAAATAATATTAACGATTTATTTATTCACTTTTAGTTATAAATAGTGCAATATATTATTTGAAAAACAAAATAATTTTTTTTTATATTTAGAAATCCTACTCCATTGGGTGGTCCCATTGAATTTAAACAAATCACTTATATACCGGAAAAATTTAATTATCTCGATATTACAAATGATGGTATGGAACCTGGTGTACAACCAAGAGGTAATATTAGTGAATTTTGGACAGAATTATTTCGAAATAATTATAAATGGTTGAGTGGTGCAAAAGAAAATCCAGAAACACCAGTAGTAAAAGATGAACTTTAATAAAATGTATATTATTGTAATCATATATGTTATAGAAATATATTATTTATAAAAGAATAAATGTTTTTTTTTATACAGAAAAACTTTTATGATTTAGTTTACAAATTTTTAATGAATCATCCCATACTACAATTTATTTATAAATTTACGTTTGTTTTACATAAATCTAGAACAAGTACATATATTTCTCTTGATGTGTATATATTAAAAAAAATTGAACATAATGTTAATATAATAAAAATTTGCAAATAACATGGTTATAAATATTTTTATTATTTTTTTTTTACAATTATATAATGACTATTATAAAATGGTTTTATCAGAACCTGATTTTTCTCATTTCTATATAAAATACAATGAAAATTATCGCTGTATCATTACTTCAATTATAAAATGCGTATATAAAGAGTTGTAATAATAATAATTAAAAAATTTTCAAATTCCTCCATTCATTCATTTGCGTTAAGTATATATACCATAATATATAATGTTAGATAATTTTAATATTTTTGAAAATGATTTTTTTTTAAAACGCTATGTTTTGAAAAGGTTTTTTTTTTGTAATTAATTTAAAACCAAAAAAAATTCGTTCAGTACAATTCAGTAACTTTTTTTTATTCAATTTTTTATTATAGACAAAAATTAATTAAAAAATAATTAAATTTATGATGAAAATATATGAAAAAAAGCACTTTATTGATTATTTATTCACATTCAATCACGCTTCCTTATGTAGAGGACATTTTTTTAACACCAAAACAAGTTCAAAACCATTAAAAAAAATTTTAATCAATATTTATAGAATATATAATGATCTTCTTTTTGACTCGTTTTCTATATATTATAAACTATAATAATAACTTTGAAACTAATTCTATTTGACCATTACAATACAAAATTTATATATAAATTAATAAATTAAAAAAAAAAACGATACTAAATTATTAATTTAAATTTACATTTTTACCATACAGAATAAAAAATATTTTAATTATACATAAAGCAAAATACTTTTAATAATACACGAGTCTTTTTTTTTCATTTTATTATTATTGAATGATTTTTTATTTTTATTATTTAAAAATACATTTTAATAAATTAAAAATAAAAACAATCATAAATGAATATTAATATCTGTCGTTATTTATATATTGTACTTAACCATTTTATTCAAGTATATGTATATTACAAAAATAGTAATGAACAGGCGGTAAATAGTAAACAAATCTTCTTATCCGATTATTAAATATATTCATGAATTATTTAATAAAGTCAGTATGATAATTAAATAAGATATATAAAGTATAGAGTTTTAATTTTGTAATTTGTATTTGTTCGGTTACCCAGTCTTCAAAATGATGACATCAATAAAAATAGGTATATTCATAGACGTAGCTTAATGAGGAACTATAGTATATATATATATACATATGGTATATGTATAGTGTATATGCAAATTGTATAGATAAATTGTGTTATTTATTTAAAAAAGAAATAAATAAAAAATAAAGTTGTCTTCTTTATAAAATAAAGTAGTATATCTCATATACAATAGATATTTCGTGTTTTGAATTGCAGCGATAAATACAAATTTTTTACCAAATGTTTATAAATATCAAAAAAATATTATATATGATAATTGGTTAATTTATTTACGACGATAAATATTCATTTTTATAGAATTCTTTATCGGCGAGGTCACCTATTATGTGAAACTCCCATAAATGGGATAATCACCTCAGATATTTAGTTATATATAGAATATGATTTAAATATTTACGATATAATATTAATGAAACCTTCTCAAAAATAAATATACAAAAAAATTTCAGATTTTCATCAATGCCATTTATCGTTGCAAAGTTCTATAGTTGGGGCATTCCCATAATGTGCCACCGAATAGCCGATAAAGAAATGAATAAACAAAAATTATTTTCGTTATAACATATATACTAATTTACAATTAGAGTTTATTAACAATTTTTCAAAATACACATGCCAATGTTATAATTATCATCAAAAATAAAAAAAAATTGCAAAGCAGAATTTTTTAATAAGAAAACGTTAATTTTTTATATTGTTACCAAATTTTACGAATCATACAATAATTATCATATATGATTATCATATACAATAAGCATTAATTTAGAAATAATAAAATATAAGACTTTGAATGGCTATAGATTTTTGACTACATAATGATTTTTGTGTATATCCGATTAAATATTATTCAAAATCGAAAAGAAAATTTATCAATAAATCACTGATAATTATACAAGAAAAATAGTGCTTTGTTTGATTGTTTACGCAATTTCTTTAATTTTTTAACTTATATCTAAAGACAAATACTACAGAATTCCTTTCTCTGGGGATCGTATTTCTTATATTAAATATTAAAAAACACAAGCAGACGAAAATATAATGCCTTAATGGCTTTATATAGAAAATCATAAATATATAAATATATCAAAATATTTAGATTTTAAGTTTAATAATGAATTAAGATTTTATTCACATACAATTTTAACGATATATTGTGTTTATAAATTTTATATAAATATTATATATATATATATTTTCATTACATATATAATTTATTTATTAATTGTTTATTATTTATTTATAATATAATATTATATAAGCAATTTTATTATTTAATGATATATTTCAAGTACAGATTTTGCATTTTTATTTTTTATACATTGTAAATATTTTTATTATTATAAAAATAATTATTATATTTAAAGTTGACAATAAAAATATTGCAGTTTCGCTTAAAAATCATTCAATCAAATACTTCGCAGAGGTTATAGATAGTGTTTAGATGTAACTAAAAAAACATCAAATGACATCATAAAGAAATCTTACAAATAATTTTTTTTTATCATTCACTCAGATATACTAGAGGTTGTCATCATCAATGCACGTTGAATTACATTTTGTTGTACATATGATGTGCATCGTTCTACATATTTTTAAATATTTATTTAATATTTATTGCCGTTGAATGTGATGACAGTAAAATTCTAATAATATATGTATAATTATGTTAAGTCACACTTTTTAATGATTAATTAATTTATAATTCATATGGATTTGAGTTTAACAAATTTCCTTCATATGCCATCTCATTATTCATACACATGCACATGCATGCATGTATTTGATTAAAATCTTACTTCTTAAGTTTTTTCATTATGTTTTTATTTTCTTATGCATTTATATTTCTCGTCTATACGTTAGGAATAAAAAATCGATTGAATTTTCAAATAATGCGAAGAAAATGAAATTGTACCAAAAAAACTATGGCTTTAATTTGGAAAATTCAAAATTTCGAAAATTAGATTTTCCGGAAAATTTTGTTTGAAAAATATTTTTGTTTGTCGAAGAATTAATCTCTTTTTAGGCACCTACCTCATATCCTATCGTTTGGGGCGTCGGGAATAAATTTCTAACGCTCTACCACTGCATTGAATGATTAAAATAATGTTTATAGATGCTGGTGGTTCGTACGAATGAAAAAATACTATAAATCTTTCAATAAATTCTTTAATTCCTTCGTTGTTTTTTTACAATTTTATACAATGAAATTGGATCGCGATTTATAAAGATTATACATTTATTCAATATTTAATATTACTAATATATGTTTAGAAAAATGATCGTGGCATTTGTTCAAATCTATTAATTAATCTCACCAAACTATAACTAATCGATAGTATAGAGTGTAATTTGTTTAATTTTGTAAATGCAAAAAATTATTTTTAAATGGCAATTTTGCAATTACAATATACTATTTACTCGTATGTCTTTCTATATAAACACACTTACTGATGATTGACCGTGAACTTAATAATGAAATATATATAATATTATAAATCTTTTATGTTAATACAAATATTTAATAATATATTAAATTTTTAATATCTTTATTTTGAAAAAAAAAGATATAAATTTGATAAATATTTGCATATATTTTTACTCATTTAGTTATAGCTAAATTATATATTACATATAATATAGATATATATACAATTATATTGATACAGAGAACGGAGGCCGGTTTTTTCACTATTTATATTTATTGTAATACAAAATAGTATTATATAATATAAACAATATTTTAATAAAAAAACAATTTATTTATATTTGAAAAACAAAATGTTTGTGTTTGTTATGAAAAGATTTTGAGTTATTGAGGCAGGTCCATTAAATATACAATAAAAATTATAATATATTATACTAAAAAAATCGTGTTTCTTATAACTTATTGTTAGTATATATATTTGAAACCATAAAAGGAAGATAAACATAGACAAAACAAAATACTATAGTATTTAATAAAAAAACAAATTTTAGTTGTAATACACTCTATCTGTTAATAAAATAACACAGTTTTATACTGTAATAAAATATTTGTATTAATAATCGCATATGAAATAACATTTGATTTTTTTTTTGGAGATTAATATGGTTAAATTAAAAACACCCTGTAAATATATTAATATCTTGATATGATGATAATAAATCCCCACTAAAAATTTTTGATGATCGTATATGAGAAAATGAAAATGTATGTATTATATTTAATAAAAAATAAAAAATATAAAAATCTAGTTAATCGTAAAATATTCATCATTTAGTGACTTTTATTGCCTGCGATAAACAATTATTGTTTATATTCATCAGTTGCAATTGTTTTTTTCGTGTAATAACACATAAATAAAAATAATTGTTGATCAGTTAAAAATTCGTATACTCTGTGCGTGTACTTAATATTATTATTTAATTTAAAATATTTATAGGCAATTGAGATGTCTATAACAAAACATTCAATTTTTATAGTATTTTTGCTGATTAATTTAAAATGTTTTGTAGTGAATTGTAATACAGATAAAGATGATATTGTAGTTAAAATTGATAGTGGACTCATACGTGGTTATAAAGAAAAGACTGTATTTGATAATAAATCATATTATGCATTTAAAGGTATACCTTATGCTAAAGCACCGGTTCGTTTTAAAGTGAGTATGATGTGATTTATAATATATGATGTGATTTCCTATATATCCTTTAATTTTACATAAAAGTTTAACCAACAAATACAAGTGAATATACAAAATTGAAATTTTTATATTATTTATTTAAATGTTTCATTGAGTTATGGGTGTAAAAATTTATTAATTTTGATATTAAAAACTATCATCTTTTAATTGTGTTTTTTTATTATGCTATATATTTGAATATTATAAAATTATATAATATTTTATTTTTATCATATCATAAACTTTATAACTAAAATCACTGTCAAAAATATCTTTATTATCTTATAGACGATATACATATTTTTTACATATATTTTTATGGATTCAAAATACATTAAGAATATATACATACAAATATTTATATGATTGGTCTAATTAAAGAAATCGAAAACTTTAATTTTAACATATTTTATTATATATATATATATATAAATAAAAATGCAATTGAAATTTAAATTGAAAACTTTTATTATATTGGTGAAAAATTAAGTTTTAATCATTTTGAATTTGATTTTTTGTTCTGATAATATTTTATTTTAATATTTCCTCAATTCAGTGTGGATACGAATGATTTTATGTAATCGAATAATTATTTCATTAATACTTCTTGTATTTAGATTTGGAAATATTTGAAAATTTTCTATAATATCGTTTAAAGTTTATCATACAACAATATATGCCATTTAAAATAAATTTTTTATTTAACTACATGCTGTTTTATATGTGTTTTACATGTGTGATTTATTAATTAATTCTATTTTTCGAATTACCGTATAAAGAATAAATTATAATTTTATTAATCGATAAATTGAAATGCTCAATAAATTATACTTTGTAATTAATTATATAAAAAAAATCATACAAAGAAAATTCGGTATATATGGGAAAGATTAACTTTTATTTATATAGTGGAAAATTTTTGTTTTTTTAAGTACATATATAAATACTCATTTGAATGGTAAAAAATACTATTAAATAAAATATATATATATGTCATTATATGTAGTCACCACAAAGGCCTGATTCCTGGAACGATGAAATACTAGATGCCAAAAATTTTGGAAATGATTGTACACAAGCCGTTGTACTTTTTAAATTTGACAACTCACCGTTAACACTTGGCGATGAAGATTGTTTATTTTTAAATATATACACTCCAAGTAATTAATTTAAATTTTTATTTTTTTAAACAAAATAAAATAAATATAAATAAAAAACAAATTGTAAATATTATTTAGGGAAAATCTTTTATCTTTATGCATATTTTAATTATTCAATAATTGATGTTAAATTAAAAATACATTTTTAGATACATCACCAGATGCGGATTTATCGACAATAATTTTTATTCATGGTGGTGGTTTTTGTGAAGGCTCTGGAGCTCATTATGGTCCAGATTTCTTAATCGATGAAAATGTTATATTGGTATATACATAGAATGAGAAAATATATGTTAATTATATATTTTATGAAATTATGACCGTTTTGATAAATATTTATATATATATTTAAATAGGTAACATTTAATTATCGATTAGGAGCATTTGGTTTTATGTCACTGGGTACATCAGAATATTCGGGTAATATGGGATTAAAGGATCAATTGTATGCCTTACAATGGGTTAATAGAAATATACATGCATTTGGTGGTAATAAAAATCGTATAACCATTGCTGGACATAGTGCAGGTTCTGCATCAACACATTATCATATTATATCACCAGTTAGTGCTGGATTATTTCAAAGAGCCATTGTAATGAGTGGTAGTGCATTACATTCCTGGGCAAATGGCGAACACTATAGTGAAAAAGAACATATTCAGCGTACCGGTTAGTAAAAACATATAAAAGAATAAAAGAAAAAAGTTTTTTAAACTACTAATAAACAAAATTTCTATATATACGAAAAATGAATTTAGCAAAACAATTTAATAAAAATAATGTTAATGATTTGAAGAAATTTTTGAATGAAATTGATGCTCATGAATTGGCTGAATTAAGTAAAATATCATTTTTCGATTCTGGATTACCGGAAAAGGCTGCAAGACAAATATTATGGTCGCCGTTAACTGAACGTATGTAAAATTCACTTGTTTCTTTTAATATAACTTTAAACATATATATATAGAAATATATACTTTGTATTTTAATAAGATATATATTGTTGTGTATGTATATATTAGCTAAAAATGCACCATCGATATTTTTACATGATACACCGGAAAACATTTTGAATAATGCAAATTTTAAAAGTGATGTTGAAGTAATGTTTGGTTTCACATCGTCTGAAAGTATGTTTTTAATTAGCGAAGAAATACATAATCCTGAGTTATTAAAACCATTTGATGAATATTTTCAAGTAAAATTACCAATAAAAAATTTTACTTTATCATATGATACACAGGTAATGATTTTTTCAGTAAATATTTATAGGAATTCTTAGTAATTTTATTTTACCCACAATCTATAGGAATATCAAAAATTATCACAAGCAATTCGTACAACATATTTTGGCAGAGAGGGTAGAGTGAATGAACAAACAATAAAACAATATATGGATTTAATGTCTGATATTTGGTTTCAATACTATTTGGAAAAATCTGTTAAAATTCAATTTGAAAAATCTGCGAAAAATACTTTTATGTATATGTAAGTTCATAATTTATTATGAAAAAATTTATTAGTATATTCTAATTAATTTTCTATTTAAAATAATTTTCAGATTTGATATTGATGGTGAATTTAATTTATTTAAAAAACTTTTCGATATAAAATCAATGGTTGGTTCCAGTCATGGCGATGAGTTATGCTATGTATTTAGGTAGATCCCCGCGAATGACAATATATTTCAAATACAAATATTATTTATTTTAACTTTATATTTTTAAATAAAATATTATAGATGCACGTTTGATAGTAAAGCGTACGATAATTATACTGGTGATACATTTGAAAAGAAAGCAATAAAAACTATGGGACAATTATGGAGTAATTTTATAAAATATGGGTTAGTAAATTATTCATTTTGAAAAAAAAATTGATATATTAATGTTTTAATAATAAACGATCATCTTTATATTAATTTTTTAATACGTAAATATTTATATATACAGTAAACAAACAGCCACAATTGATGGAAAAACATATGAATTTGATCCGATAAGCAATAGTAAAGAATTAAATTATATGGTCATCGGAAATAATGGATTATACAAAGAGGTTGATCATCGTAAAAAATATATGCATTTCATTGAACAAGTTATTACTAAATTCACATCATCAAAACGTCATGATAATAGACCAAGTATACGAACGGAATTGTGATTTGTGAAATGTGATTTCACACAATATGTATATATATATGTATATATGTTTACTTATAGTATATACATAAAATCTTATACACAAAAATATTAATTGTTATTTATAGTATTTAGAAATGGTATATACATTTTAAAAACAAGTTACGATTTATTATATTAAAAGAAAATATCAAAAGATTTCCATTAATTTTTTTTTTGGTTAGTTGTTAATGTATTGTTTACTTATATGTTTTTATATATACAAAATGAATATTTTCTTTTATATATATAGTTTAGGTATATATAGTTTTATATGTATATTGATTTAACTAAAAATGTTATGCTAAAATACAAAACCATCAAAAACTTAGATGTGTTTTTATATGTATTGAAGTTAAAACTTTGAAAATATAACAATATTTTGCATTATAGAATATCCAGTATACATATCCCAAACATTTAATTCCATTATATAAATAATTGGTAATTTATTAATATCACAATGTTAAAATGTATTTGTAATTTATTCGGCATTCATTATAGAAATTCTATAGTAGAAATAAAGTGCATATCTATATCAGTTTAAAGAACATAAAAATATATACATATGTTCATTTAATCTAATCAAACTTTCTAATCTATATATACAAATACTTGGGTGTAAATGTTATGTCAAATAGTGTTTGTAATTCACATATATTTGGATCACCCATTTTTTTTATTTATAGATAACAATTTATGATAAAGAATTTTATTTATTTACATGCATATATATTACATGGTGTATTAAACGAGTCCATTATGTTAGTGCACATCTTTAATACTTATGAAAGAATGTAATCATTTTTGTAGTTCAACAGAGTTATGATACTAATAGAACGTTTACTATATTGGTTCTCTAGATTGGAAAAGAATTGTGAATGGGGTTTAATATTTAATATTATTTGATATTCGGTGATGATTTTCATATATCGCATTCGGATATATACGCAGGAAAGAGTTCATTAAAACCTGTTTTAATTTGTATTTTAAATATATTATAGTATAAAACAGAGTATATAATTTCATATATATTTAATGATAATATGCTTAATGTTCACCTTATTCACAAATTACATATACCCATGCAAAAAAGAAAAAAAAATTTTTGTTTTATATTTCTGTGATTCTCGCGTTATCAAAATTCATATATACGCATTTGTTTTGATGTTCGCATTCAGTTGTGTGTGACTTTGTCTTCGAATAATCCAATAATTCTTTATTAATTTTAAAATGGAATTATTTAAAATTCTATTTATTTATATTAATTTAATAATTTTCATAAAGTACATAGCGGCAAATACTGATAATAATAGTAATGCAAATGATTTTAAAATCGTGAAAACACAAAATGGTTTAATTAGAGGAAAAAAAGAAATAACGTTATACCATAAAAAAATTTATTATTCATTTAAAGGTATTCCGTATGCACAACCACCGGTCAATAAACTAAGGTTTAAGGTAAATAATTAAATATACCATATATAATTTTGCATTGTCATGTGAATATAATATTATATAGATTCTATTTTTTATATACATATGCATTTAATTTAATTTAAAACAATTATATGGAAATATACACGTTAAAATAGGCACCGAAAAAATTAAAATCACCAAAGAATAAAAATAGCACTGTTTATGATGCATTTGATTTCGGAAGTATTTGTTTGCAACCAAATGGTATTTTTAATTTTGATAAAACTCTACCAGATTGGCTTGGTGATGAAAATTGTTTATATTTAAATATTTATAGTCCAGGTATATAATTAATTCATTTTGATATATGCTTCAGTTAAAATGTGTGTTACAGAAAACATTAAGGTTATTTTTATTTATGAATTACCATAAATACCATTCTTTTTTACTGTTGCATCTATAGTTGTTTCTGATGATGCAAATCTAGCAGTAATCTTTTATATACATGGTGGTGCTTTTGCCGAAGGGTCGGGTGATTTATATGGTCCTGATTTTCTTATAAATGAAAATGTTATTTTGGTAAGCAAACGTTTAATGATATTTCAATAATTTAAAATATTCACCTTTACTTTAATTCACATAGGTAACTATCAATTATAGACTTGGTCCATTTGGATTTATGTCATTACAAGATGAAAATTATTCTGGTAATATGGGATTAAAAGATCAATTGATGGCACTAAAGTGGATTAATAATAATATTAAAAATTTTGGTGGAAATAATAAATGTATTACATTAGTTGGACAGAGTGCTGGTATATATATAGTTTTTGGTATCTCACAATTAATTCGGGTATCTCATGATTAATTTAATATATACATATTTAGGTGGAGCATCTTCTCATTATCATATACTGTCATCGGCCAGTAAAGGTTTATTTCAAAGAGCTATACCGATGAGTGGTTCAGCATTAAATGCATGGGCATATTCACCAATGGTTCATCATTTGTTTCATATGCATGAATTTGCAAAAGGTATGCATGCTATATAATTTATAATGTTATTTGGTTATAATTATTGTTTTTTTTTTGGTATTCTCTTTTATTTATTAGCTTTAAATGTTCCAGTTAATAATGTAACAGAATTAATTAGATTTTTAAAAAATGCAAATGCCGTTGATATATTAAAATTTGGTAAAGATATTATTTATACACCAGGATTATCAAGAAAAAATATTCCTGTTATGACATGGGCTCCATTAGCTGAACGTAAATATACCGCAAATATATATACATAAGAAAAACATCATCAGTTATAATAATTTAATTTTAATTGAAGTATTTATACTACACATTTTCAGTTTCATTTGTTAATGAACCATTTTTATTAGATAAAGTTGAGTATATATTACTTGATGGCGAATTTTCTAGTGATGTTGATACAATGTTTGGATTTACATCTGAAGTAATTTTATTAATATCATATATACGAATTTATTAAAATGAATTAAAAATTGTTAATTGTTTTTGTGTTTCTCGTTCTGGAATTTGCGATTTACATCTAGGAAACTGTGTTTATGATTCAGGAAGAGGTAAATGATCCAACATTATTAAAACCATTTAATGAAGAATTTGAAGTTGAACTACCGTTAAGGGGTGGACAACCTGAATATCGTAAATATACATCAAAGGTTTGTTTTATTCTATTATTCGAATATTTAAATTTACTATATACTATAAAATGAAATTTACTTTTAATTTTTAAAACAAACATAATAGGAATATAATATTAGTAAATCGATACGTGAATTATATTTTGAAAAATCAAAAATTGTAAATAAAGACACATTAATCGAATATAATAATATGTTATCAGAGATTTGGCTTACGTATGCGGTTGATGTATCCGTTAAAATGCAAGCGCGTAAATCAAATGGAAAAACTTATTATTATACGTAAATATATAAGGACGATTTATATAGAATTAATTATACAATTATTGTTTTAATTAAAAATTTTAATTTTGTATATAGATTTTCTGTGGAGGATGAATTAAATTTTTTTAGAAAATATTATAATGTAACATTACCGGGAACAAGTCATGGTGATGAATTATGCTATATATTCCGGTATATTTTATCTAAATTAACAATAATTTTATGCATATATATATATACAATGTACGATGTTGATTATTTATATATATGTTTATATTAATAGATGTTCAGTTGGATTTATGGATAAAATATATGAAAATATACAGAAGGATTCTAATGCAATGAAATTAATAGGAACAATGTCAAAATTATGGGCTAACTTTGCAAAATATGGGTAATTTTTATTTGCATATATCTATATAATAATTAAAAGAAAATCATTATTTATGGAAAAATTCAATACATATAGTGATCCAACATCAACGGATTTCAATGTTATACATAAACCAATTTATGGTAGTACAATAAATTATTTAAATATAGCAAATGATGGATTACATGTAGGAAAAGATCCTCGTAAGAAGTATATAGATTTTTGGAATGATTTTTATACAAATACAAAACATAATTTATTTACAATATATGATAATAATAATGTTAAAGAAGAATTATAAATGCAAAAAAAAAAAAAATTTTTATTTTTATAGAAAATATGAAAAAAAATAAATTGGGAATGAAATTTTTTGTTTAATAATTAACATATAACATATGCATTATATATATTTATTTATTTCTATACATGTTAGAATGTTATACCAATTAGTCTATATCTATAAAACATACATATATTTAGAATTATATTTTGCGACTTCTTTTATTTAATGTCACAGATTATGTGTATTGTATATATAAAAGAAAAATCTTTTAAATAATAATAAGCACACTCAACGAATATATAATGAATATATAAAACATATACATTAAGACTATATGGAATATATGTGACTGTGAATAGGACACGATAAACTTTTACCATTTTTTTACTTAATCTATTTTTCATTTATGTATATAAAGAATATACGTCGTATATATATTCGAATATATGTTCCATTTAAATGATGTGCTTAAATATATACACATATAAATATATAATATATAGAAAATATGATGTGTTATATATATATACAGATATATATAGTGATAAATAATAATCATCCATGAATTATATGGTAACAACATGTCAAATATATGCATTTGTATATACATCATATATTAAATATTTTCAAAGTTTCCCATATACACAATTTTCTTTATATATACAAAAATGCCTATCCTCCTTTATATGTACATGTACAAAATATTCCATCTTATATGTGAAATCACAACAAAAATTAAGATAAATAATGAAAGATCCCGAGGCCTGACTTTGATAAACTGTTATATAATGTCAAAGATCGCGTAAACAAGAGTTTATATATAAAATATATCTATATATATATGTTATACATCGTCAATATATAAATAGTGTATAATGTGTGGTGAGGAGGATATATATGTAGATTTCTATATATATTCACTTTCTTTATATGACATTCGGTAAAATGATTTTAAAAAATTGTATATACGTTTATATTTAAAAATCAAAAATAATCTTTATGAAGAAATATTTATTAAGAGATTTTCATAAAAGATGTGAAAAATGATTTATTTTTATATATACCGCTTGATGTAATTTGACAAATTTAGAGATTGAAATTAAAATAATATATAGATAGATATTCAGTGTATGAATATATACAATCAATTCAAAGTTCGTAATAGTATTTCAATATATATTGGTGCCATTTTTAAATCAATATACATATACTTTTAATCAATTTAATTTAAAGTATAAATTATTATATTTATTATCATATATGTTAATATATCGCTGTGTATAGAATGTTAAATAGACATATATATATATAGAAAATATGTATTAAACAGTTTATTATAACAAATATTTATCTTTTTTCAGGTTACAATGATTTCGTATATAAAGTGTACAGTATAGTAGATATAGATGTATAATAAATATATATATATATGCATGAACATCATCTATTTATGGAATCGTACATTGAAAACATATATATTTATATATGCATATACCGATATATATTACTATTATTAAAAGGAAAACCTATAACAATCATTTACATATAGATTTATAGTATGTATAGATATATTCGTCTGTAACTCTGTAAATATTCTATTATCACGTGTAATTTCTATATTGATCTGTTTGCAATATACTGGGTGTTCAATATATTAAATGCAAAAACAAAAAAGATATAGAAGAATTGGTCATATAATCAAATCTGTTAAGCTTTTATTGTGGTACTTGAACTCGTTTGGTTAACAAGTTAAGGATTTTGTAATTTGTGAATACGATGTACGATAATGTTTTCAAAAATAGGGCATCCTGTTCAAAAACAGGTTAATTAGATCCTTAACTCCTTAACCAAAAGATATCCAGTTCCACAATGATTGTTATTACACGGTGCCTAGAAAGTTTTACCCATATTTAATTCTATGACCCTTTCTTCAATATATCTCTCTTTATTTTCGAGAAAAAAGCCTGGCGTTTATTATTATATTGGATACCTTGTTCAAGTATATATACATAACTAGATGTATTGCCATATTCAAATATATTGTATAGACATTTGTACAATGCTCACTCTACATACATATATATATATATACAATCGTATTATAATATATATTGATTTTATAATATACCATGTTTATAAAACAAAATATATTGTATATATACATACATTATACAACAAATATATGTATATATTATATATGTATATCTTATATTACAAAATCATTAAATTGCATTTTCTGAGTACATAACACGTAAATACAATAAATGATATTCGATATTTATTTACATGTACAAAATCTACAAAATTATATGAATAGATATATAAATATATATAATAAGAGTATAAGTTGTTTATATAGAGAAAAGGATGTTAATATATATATATATATATATAAATGTATAATAATAAAATGATTCTATTAAATGAAATGTAAAATAATCTTTTTATATTATTACTTTTTATATTATATTTATAATCTATGTACATATAATATAAGTAAAAGGAATTCATTTGATGATATTGGTGTATGTATATATATCATAACAATAATACATTTAATATAATATAATAGCGGTGTTACGATAAATATGTATAAAACAATTTTGTGAAATATGCAATTATGATTAATGAACAAGTTTAAAAAATGAAATATAAATAATATTATTATTGAATGTCTGTATCGGTGATATCCACATTAGGTTAACGAAACGGGCTTTCCATCATTGTTCGACGGCACTAAATTTATCACAGTGACTCCATCACAATGATCATGATGTTATCATATACGACCAAATAATAAAGTTTTTTTAAAATAAACTATACCCCATTCACATTTTTAATATATCTACCTAGAATTATCAATTTACTTATTTAGCAATATTACACATACACACATATAATATAAAATCAATAGTAAATTGTAATAATCTTTTTCAAAAGTTGTTTATAAAAATAATTTTTGTCATTAAAAATGGTTTATATAGAATATTGACACTTCAATACAAACCGCGATAACGCAATAAATTAAACATATAATGATCGCCTTTATAGATTATTTTTATATAATTGCATGAAAGATTTGTTTGACAATTAGACCACGTCATTATATCATACATACATTTAAAAAAGTTATCAATATGTATGTATTATTGATGGAATAAAAAAATTATTCAAAAGGCTAAAATTATAAATATAAAATACCATTACCGCAATTGAAATACTAATATACTAAATATTACTTTCTATATATCTAATTCAAATATCTCTATATAATTACATTACATTAATTAACGTTCATAACCTTAATGGTATAAAATAAAATATCTATTAATCATATAAATGCATTTTCCTATATATATTCTTTATAAATAGATTATAATATTTTTGTTTAATTATAGATTATAAAATCGCGATAGTAAATGTAACATTTGACTATGTATAGAAAAACAGAATTATAACTCAAACTATATAAAACGTGTATTTATGTAAATTTGTACGTACAAATAATCAAGTGCATATATATTTATATAAAATCTCTTGTTTGTAAATTCCCAATCAGAATTCTATAAAATGTAAACTAAAACATATCATTCTATTATTGTTACCTATGTTATTAAATTATAGAAATTCCAATCAAATATTAATAAAATTTTCTATCTGTATAAAATTCAATTCTTTATCATTGTTATAAAAACATTGCGTATGTATGCTTAAATGCTAACAGATTTTCAGACAATTTTGAAACAATGTCCGATTGGGCATTTTAATAACTATAAATAAAAATAACTGATAATAAAAAATATACTGATAAATAAATATGAATGTACGCGGCGTGTAAAATATCAAAATTTAATTCATAGAATGCAAATCACAGAAGAAAAAAAAATCTTTCAGCAGTCTTAATCGGTGCGGTGTACAAAGAAAGTGTTTACTATATAATACTGATAATATATATAAATATTAAATATTTTAACAATATGAATGTCGTTATCTGTTTAATAATACAATTTTTAATTGGAATATTGTTAATAATTGAAGTAAATGCCGGTGTTCAATTAACATATATTTCGGATAATGTAGATGGAACATATCGCGGTAAGGTTATACAATCAGATATTACAGACAAATATCATATTGCATTTAAGGGAATTCCATATGCAAAACCACCAATTCAAGAATTAAGATTTAAGGTAAATATATATGTATATCAATAATAATTTTAAAGAATATTAAAATTAAAAATCAGTAATTATCTCAAATACAAATGTACACATATAATCTATAAATAGTTTTTTTAGTGCACAGGTGATTTAAATGCTTTATAGATAATATTTTTAATGTTTCTTTAAAATAAAAAAAAAGTAACAAGGTACTTTTTTAAGGGGAATTTAAAATTATATAAAATTTAATCGTAATTGCTAAAGATAAGATATGTTTATATATAAAAATAAATAATTTTTATTTTTTCTCATTTCATATAAATGGAATTATCGAAACGTGCTTGCTATATTGATTATAAATGTGTTTTTTTTTTGTAATTCATTTAATTTGATTACAATTTAATCGTACACAAAAAAAACAGAAACATTAAATAATAATATATATTTTAAATGAAATAAATTTGAATATTATAATTAATCGGTCGAGTTGAATTACATTGTATATTATATAGATTAAAATTAAAATACGATTAAATATGATTTGAATATATATACTTTAATGAAATATTGCAGGCACCAGTACCAATTGATCCACTTACATCCGTATATGAAGCATTTGAATTTCAAAGTGAATGTGTTCAGAAGAGTTTCGGTGGAAAAACGGTTATCGGAAGTGAAGATTGTTTATATTTAAATATTTATACGCCGGCTGAAATTAATATAAAACCAGATCTTTATCCAGTTATGTTTTATATACATGGTGGTGCTTTCGTTGAAGGTTCCGGCAATGACCTCTTTTATGGACCTGATTTTTTACTTGAAAATCAAAATGTTGTATTGGTACGTTATTTTTTGTTAAAATTTAAAATAAACATAATTTTTTATTACATATTTATATATACACAACATATAGGTAACATTTAATTATCGATTAGGACCACTTGGATTTATGTCAATGGGAAATGTAGAGTATTCCGGTAATATGGGATTAAAAGATCAATTATTAGCATTACGATGGGTTAATGAAAATATACATCGTTTTCGTGGTGATAATAGTAAAATAACCATTTTTGGACATAGTGCAGGTATAAATAATTATTAATTTTAAATAACTAAATAAATATGGTAAGATAAATAAAGTTAATGGTATATACACATTTTGAATTAAGGTTCTGTATCAACTCATTGGCATACAATTGCACCAGCCTCACAAGGTCTATTTCAACGAGCTATAATGATGAGTGGAACAGTTTTAAATGAATTTAGTGTAAGCACATCAAGAATTCATATACGACAAATGTATAATTTTGGTATATATAAAATAAATTTCAATTGCTAAAAATTGCATTATATATTATTGCTTTAATAGATTTAGAAAGTATATACTGATAATTGTAATTTTTTTAATCTGTTGTTTTTTTTTTTTTGTTGTTAATTAACAAACTTTGTAGTACAAGCAATGGGTGGTTCAACAGCAAGTTTTAATAATGTTGTAGATTTTATTAAATCAGTTGATGCAAATGCTTTAATAGAAAATTTAATTGATCCATTGTATGTATCTGGAGAAGGAAGAAAAACCGCTAAAGTTTCTTGGTCACCGGTTGTTGAAAGTAAAATTATTGCAATTAAAAATAATTTAGTAATTTGGTATTTGTTTACATTGCGCATTCTTTTGTCTTATTATAGGAGGTAGTGATGCATTTATCGATGATTTTCCTGAAAATTTACTAAATAATGAATTTAAAAGTGACATTGATACAATCTTTGGATTCACTGATGCGGTAAATAAATATATGTATGTGAAAATCAATAATCCTAATCATTTCGGTATGTGTTTTCATATATATAGGAAATGTTATTTTTAACAGCTGAAGAATTACGTCAACCAGATTTGTTAAAACCATTTGATGAAAAATTAGAAATTGGAATACCAAAACGTGGTTTGAATACCGATTATAATAGTCAGGTAATTAAAAATAAATGCAATTTAAATTAGTTATTTTTAAAATTGCAAGGAATATTATATGCGGTACATAGAGAATAATGGCAAATCATTTAGAGTTAAAGAGAATTGTGCAAATTGATCAATATATATATACTAAAACTGTATACATATTTTAAACATTTGTGTTCACAGAATGAATGAATTTAGTGAACCATTTCAAGAAAAGATTTTTCCCAAAGTCCTTTTAATATTCTATATATACTATATACGATTTTAAATTTGTATTCATCATCTTTCCACACTGCAAACAGGATTGAATTATCCTCATCCATGTATATATAGAATAAAGATACTATATATGTATTCTGACCTAGTTTTTGAACAAGATGAATAGGTATATATACATAATATAGATTACAAAATTTTATAATACCAGAATTTTAATAACAAATATAGTCGATGGTTCATATATAGGTTTTACAGTCCAAATACAACCTTTTACAAATCAAATTCAACTTTTTACAAATCAAATTCAACCTTTTACAAATCAAATTAAACTTTTTACAAATCAAATTCAACATTATACAAATCAAATTCAACTTTATACAAATCAAATTCAACTTTTTACAAATCAAATTCAACTTTTTACAATTCAAATTCAACCTTATACAAATCAAATTCAACTTTTTACAAATCAAATTCAACCAATTTTATAATTAGTTTTGCAGTATATTTTAATGCATATTTTCATTTATTATCATTAATTTTGTATAAAAAAGGATTTAACTTAATTTTAATCAATACTACGAAATAAAAAAAAAATACAAAAAATTTTTTAAACAAACAAAGTTTTTACAACAAACGGAAGAGTATCTTAAACTGAAAGGGTAGTTTTAATCCAGTGCATTAACAACGGACTAAAATAAAACCTGTCAATTAAAATGAAAAACACCAAATAGCTGGTGAAAAGGATTTATTCAAAAATATATATATTCGATGACTGAGCATTAAATAATGTGTCCTGATAATCCCAAAGATAGGATATTCTGATAGATATGATCGCAAATGAATTAATTATAGTGTTGTTTCTTGAACAAAATTTTCCGGGAAGATTCAATTTTCCAAATGAATTTTTATTTTCATGTGTCATTTAAAAACTCAATTAATTCATGTTTTTTATAGAGACAAATTAGTAAATTGGTTAATTTTTTTAAGAGATTTATCCTACAGTATAGAAAAAATTATCCCGACATTTTTTATTTCAAAATCGACTTTATCTTTTGAAAAAATTAATGTATTCTTAATGTGGGTTCTTAATTTTTAAAGAAAAGCTATGAATAATTAAAAAAAATTATTTGGAAAATTGGATTTTCCGGAAAATTTTGTTCAAAAAAATAATTTTTGTACTATAATTAATTTATTTTCGATCTTATCAATCCTATCTCCTATCCTATCATTGGGATCATCAGGACACATTATTGAATGCTCCATCATTGAATTTATATAATTTTGAATAATATAAATACTGTTTAAAATACTTTTTTGTTTATTGTAAAAATTTAAAACCTTTTTTTTATACAAAATTAATGATAATAAATGAAAATGTCTATTAAAAAATACTGCAAAACTAATTAAAAAATTGGTTGAATTTGATTTGTAAAAAGTTGAATTTGATTTGTAAAAGGTTGAATTTGATTTGTAAAAAGTTGAATTTGATTTGTAAGAAGTTGAATTTGAATTGTAAAAGGTTGAATTTGATTTGTAAAAAGTTGAATTTGATTTGTAAAAAGTTGAATTTGATTTGTAAAAGGTTGAATTTGATTTGTAAAAAGTTGAATTTGATTTGTAAGAAGTTGAATTTGAATTGTAAAAGGTTGAATTTGATTTGTAAAAAGTTAAATTTGATTTGTAAAAGGTTGAATTTGAATTGTAAAAAGTTGAATTTGATTTGTAAAAAGTTGAATTTGATTTGTAAAAGGTTGTATTTGGACTGTAAAACCTATATATATATAAGAACAACTGTATAACTATTATATTGTACATCAAATAAAATCATATCTACAATTCTGATTTGAATATTACAGACATTTTTATATATGTAGCTATATACATGAACGCTTGTTATATACAATATATATGTAAATGTTTAGCATTTACTTATTCAAAATACTTTAAATTATTCTATATATATGAAACATTTAAATTTCTATTATATCTCCCATCTAGTTCAATATACATATAGATATTTCTGTATTTCCCTTTATATTATTTTTTATTTTTATCATATATTTACAAATTCATATAACAAAACGTATAACGAAAAGCAAATGAACCTAAATTATGGTTGAATAAATTATGGTTGAATAAATAAATCAAATATATGCGAGAACAGGATACATTTGATATGAACAATATAATTAAAATATTTTGTATGAATATTTAATTTTTTCTTATTTTATGCATTAGAGATTTTAGATTGTACAATAATTAAGGGATGATTATAACTTTTTAATTATTATTATTTATCATATACGATACGATTCGATTAACATAAAATATATTGTGAAATATAAATATACATTATTAAATTCATGAGGGGCTAAAACATACATATATTTAAAAGTGAGATATACAAAAGATAAAATACTAATATTTCTAAAATGTATTTGAACAATTTTAAAGTTTTCTTTATTGTTTATCAATTATTACCACTCAATTTATATATATTTATTCAATATATCATATATTACATTTTATTTATAGAACTAAATATTTATTTAATTTAAAATATATTTATTTAATATAATAATTTATGCAATTAATTTCATGTGTGCAATATAAATAATAAGCAAAGAGTATGATATTGAATAAAAATGTTCAATATACATATATATATATATATATATAATATATATATATTCTGGCGGTTATATGTCGGAAATAATCAATCGGTAAAATATAAAGTTAATGATTGAATATATCCTGTCAGTATCGACACCTATATACATATATATTTGCTTTATAAAACATCATCCGCATATTTAAAATAAAATTCCACTATATCAACTACACATAACGAAAACAATCAATATTAAAACATGATTTATTTTTCAATCTGATATTTGGTATGTATATATGTCTATACAAAAAAAAATCCAATATATATATATATATCCACCTATGGATCACCTCGATTTATATAATCCATCTGTAGAATGTATATATATATATATATTATGGGATATGAATTAATTAAAAACAGACCTCACAATACATACATATACTCGCACGTATAGTCATTTATTTATATATGATTTGTGATCTGCAATTTAATTTTACATTTTTGTATATAACTATATAAATCTTTTTATAGAAATGATGATATAACCAACAAATGATAAATCTTTTAATTGGTTTTTCATATTTTAATATATGTATATTTTTTTCATCAATATTTTGTATATATATCATGTGAAAAATTTCATTAAATTGTCCAAATACTATAGGTTATTACGAACGGCAAGGCATATATGTAATTGTAGTTGATTTACGGAAAAAAAATTTTGGGGGCTTGATTACATTTTCCGGAAAATCGTCTTTTCTGTTTTTGAATTATTTGTAAAAAATTTTTATTTTCTCTTCGAATAATATGAATCCAAAATCCAAAAATAGAATATTTAGAAAAATCAAGTTTTCCGGAAAATATAGTCATATACCCACCCACACACATATATTTTGACAATTTGACCACCACCGCCGCTGCAAATAAACATATATATTGTAAATTGACATTCATATATTATTATGGTTTTATTATTTGATGTAATTTATATATAATATATAGAATTCCGGTTTTAATGAAAAAAATATATTAGAATTGGTTGTATTGTTTTTAAAATCAATAAATTAATATGGTAAAATGTAATTTTATTTTATCTACATACTAAATATATGTATGTTATTCTTTTAATTTAATTAAATTATTCTATTTGCGTTCACATAAATATATATAGTTGTTTATATTCATCAAAACAATTATAGTTTATATGGGATCATCTGTATATAATCTTAAATACAAATATGACATAATTTAAACACCAATTATATATTAATTTCTATTATAAAGTCGTAATTATTTTTTAAGAAAAAACAACATTCACATTTCAATTTTTTAAATTATTTTCATTTTTCTGTACTCTATAATACTATAGACAGATGTCTTAATTTATATATATTCATATGTAAAACAAATAGATTTTTTTTTAATTTATTGTATATATATAGAATTTAGAGTTTTTACTTTTTTGTTTTTTTTTCTGTTTCTTGGCACAACAATTTTCTAAAAAAATGTATATACATATAACGTTTGATATTTAAAACAAATAAACACATATATGTTAATATATATATAATCATTCTAAAAACAGGCATATAAAAAATTGGCAACCAAAATTCGTTTATTCTATTTTGGTGAAAATGGTCATGTTAACAACGATACACTCATTCAATTTAATGAACTTTTATCGGATACATTGTTTGTATATGGCATTGATAAATCTGTGAAAAGGCAAGCAAAACAATCCAGTGGAAAAACATTTTATTACAGGTATATATAGACATTAAATTGGAACTATATAGTCATAAGAAAATATTTATCTATAGGGGGTAAATATAATTTCTTAATTCGTGCGTTTATGTTAAAAAAAAAACCAAATTAAAAATTATTATATTTACATTCATTATTAAAATATATACAAATATTTATATATTTTAGGTTTTCTGTTGAAGCGGGATTAAATGTATTTAGACTATTATTTAATGTACCCAGTTATGTACCAGGTGCCAGTCATGGTGATGAATTATGTTATCTATTTCGGTAAAAAAAATTTAATATATAGATTTTTATACAGGTTTTTGTTTAAAATATTCTCATTTGCATAATCATATTGAAATGCTATTTCCATATTAATCATCTTCTTTATATGTCCTGAATTATACAATAAAATTGTTTAATGTGATATGCACAAAATAAGTGCACTTGAATTAAAATACTTTCCTCATAGTTAATTGTTTATTACATCATATGCATTTAGAAAAAAATAAATCTTGAAATTTATATACCGATATAACGATATATGGATAAATGTAAATTTATATATCTAAACCATTTTTTCAAATCAATTTTGACCTCCATTTGAGATCATTTTTCATATGAAATCATTACTATAACAATCTTAATTAATATTTATTTCAGTTGTAATGTAATACCAAATCTCTACAATAATATAAAAAAAAATTCTCTTGAACTGTCATTGATTAGAAACTTAGCAAAATTATGGATAAATTTTGCAACCTATGGGTAAGAATAATGTATTCAATATGTATTAAATCGATCAGGTATCTGATATATATATAATAATTGATAACATTTAATAATGACTTTTTTTTTATATTAACATAAGAAATCCAACACCAAATGGCGATCCAATTAATTTTGAACCAATTACAGTAGAAGAAGAAGAAGATGATAAAATCAATTTTTTGGATATTCGAAATACTGGATTTGCAATGGGTCATAATCCTCATATTAATTCCATTAAATTTTGGAATAAGGCGATTGATGAATTTGAACGTGATGTAGCAAACAGTTATAGTCACAAAGATGAATTATAAAATAAGATTTATAACCAAAGAGAGGTAAATGTAATATGTAAATATTTTTTTCTAAACATTTATTTTTATATTAAAACATATAATTGTAAATTATGCGTATAAAATATACAATTTAAAAAAAAATGAAATAAAAAATGTTTATTCTTATTATTATTATTACTTTACTTTTCTACATACAATTGAGATGCTGTTTAATGTTATATAGGTATATAGATAAAACGTCATAAGCATTTATATGTTTGTTATTAAATAAATACACTTTATATATAATATCTTGTATACATCTGCTTTGATTATAGACATATGTATACAAGACAATGGAAATATGTTTATATATATTTATATTTGCAGAAATTAGTTAATTAAATTTATAATATATATCAGTAATGGGGTCAATTGAATTTCTCCCCATTTTGCTCTAGATATTTTCTTTCCACATGCTTCATATATTACATAACATTTATATTTTTAAATTAAATGCATATATATTCTATTTATAAAAAAACAATATAAATATATATGAATATTTGCGGGAATGTTATTATATATTGTTGTATATAGTATATTGTATAGAACACAGCCCCGTCATATTCTGTCATATATCTGATCTTTTAAATAACAAATATAACAAATTTATATTTATTTTTTTTTACCTTTGATTCAATAATATTGATATTATACGTTTTATTGAATATTTTCTCAAAAAAAAAAGAAACACAATTTTATGATATTTTTAACAATACATAAGAAATATTTCCAATTATAATTGATTTAAAATTAAATTTTGACAATAAAAAAATATTGCCGAAATTTAAAATTATATTCATTCGTTTACAATAAAAGAGAATTTGAAAAAAATTTAATTAATTTTTTTCTATTGTGATGTACTTAAGATGTTCATTTATATGTAAATTCGTATAATATATATTCAATTTAAACTTTCCATTTGAGTATCTTTGATTATATAATACAAAAAATACAGCATAATTTTCCAATAATATAATTTTATTTAAAAAAATCTCATACCATAAATTATTATTATAAATCAATAATATATGAAAAATATATGTACAACTGAAAAAGAATAAAACAAAACTAATAATACGTAAAAAATAAAATAATTTTGTCCTATAT
Organism: Dilophus febrilis; assembly: GCA_958336335.1. Classification (NCBI taxonomy): domain Eukaryota; kingdom Metazoa; phylum Arthropoda; class Insecta; order Diptera; family Bibionidae; genus Dilophus; species Dilophus febrilis. The sequence goes on along the minus strand of OY284469.1, from coordinate 28,306,017 downwards.
TTAAATAAATTCATGTGCGTTATATTTTATTCGATATATATTAAACGAAAAATAAAAAAAAAAATTGGAAAATAAATAGATTCACCACTTGATACTTATGCCAATTATTATGTATATTGTATTTATATATATATAATACTTTTGAATATGTATTTATGTATATACGTAAATGTTTATTCGAACGAACAGATTTCAAATATTTATTTGATATTTTGTATATATACGTATATGATGTTATATATTATTACGTATATATAAAACTATTCGGGCGCCATAGTGTCTATAGTTTTTTGACGTCTCTTATTTTTTTTTATTTTAGTTTATTTTATTGTTTTTTTTTCATCTTACATATATTCAATAAAATAAGGATCATTTCATAATTTTGCTATTATAAAACCTATATATACATATATATCTATCTACATTTATTTAGGTTTTGGTTTAAATTGGCTATTATTTGTATAATATTTAGACAAAATTATCGGTACTTGTTATATGCATGAGAAGAAATACACACAGTTTCTAACATGTTGTGTAACGCATATATATATAAAATAATTCATAACCTTTTACATTATTCAAATTCCATAGAGTATGTATCTATTATTTTATAATTATGATTTAAACTTAAATTGCGTATATCGTATATGATACAGGCAAAACTAGAGATTATTATGATGATTCAAGCGTCGTAGTACATATAAGGATATAATTTATTTTCAACTCTTTATATATATTTTATATAAAAGATTTGTATGTATGAATGTATAAAAAAGAATACATACAATCTGTATATAATAAATATTAATATTATTTTATATATGTGTATTGAATCCCCATAAGATTTCAGAATATAATTTAAATAAACGATATGTAAATATAATCGCATATAAGTAATATAATGAATGAATATTTTTTAAAACATAATAAAAAATCTGTTTCTCTATATATTAAATATAAAAACTAAAAGAATTTTAAATTCCCTCTGATAAAATATAGAAAAAATTGTTTTTTTTAATAATTTTTCATTTCTTAATGCATATATGAATATTCTAAATATTTTAATCATGCGATCTTCAAATTTTTTGTTTATTGAAGAAAACTCTTTAATTTTATATAGAAATTTTGATTGCAACATCAAATAATCAACATCAATTTAAGGTTTATAAAGGGGTTGGTATATATTCTAATAAACATATAATATATATTTAATTTAATTAAATTAACGTAATTCTATCGTGTATGCGTATTACTTATATATATATATATATATATATCAGCGGCGGATCTGGACCTCCAAGGGTACTTGTTCACTTTAAAAACTGGTAAAGAACAAAAAAAAAAAAAAAAAAAACTAGAAATTTTAATTAGAAAAATGAAATGTTTGGAAAAATAATGAAGTACGCATAACAAGCATTTACGAAAGAATGAAAAAAGATCGCATATAATTTTATATGAAAGGTTCATTTCTATAAGTGAACATTATATAGTAAATAATATCTATTTTTTATTCATATATATGCCAATATGCCATATATAGAAATGGGAAAAATAAAAAAAAAATATTTATATATTTTCTATGATTATATACACCGCAGCAGGCAGTATATGAGTATGCGAGATTTGAATGATAAAAAATACAGCATACAACAACCATACAGCATATATAAGAAAAAAGAAACAAGCATTTGTATTATTGTTCACAATTTATAGTGAACGAAAATTAAAATAGTATTTGTATTATTTGTATATTCGTATACCTCGCATTTTCGGAAAATATAAATGTATTTGCCATATACAATTAAACAACTATGTATAACAACAATATTTTTTGGTTCATTTAAAATTGTGAACACTATGGGAGTGCGATTAAAAAAATGCACGAAAGAAAGAGTATATATAGATTAAAGGTGTATGTATTTTTTCGTTTTTGTTTTTCTTTTATGCGACGTTTCTTTATATATATGATATATATACCATTGTGTTCATTATTTAAAATGAACCTAAAGAATATTATCTCTTATATTTTTTACTGATAAAAATAATCAGCGCTGCAAATTTTTTGGGACACTTAATATTATTTTATTCATCAAAAAAATTAAGAAAAATATTAAAAACTGTATTTTCTTAATTATTTATCAATATTTTTAGCAGGTGGTTCACTGAACAGAGTGAACAAAACCAAGCTACGCGTATGATATATATATATGTAAAATATTACTTATCGCATAATTTGGCACAATTTGTTAGTATTCTCAATCACGTATATTTTATTTTTACAATTATAATTTTAAACATGTTTTAAATAAAAATTCCATATAAATATTTTATATAAATAGATTCTTTTTATTATATACGAATTCATAAGTGAATATATACTTATGTTTTTTTATTTGTATTTTATTCGCTCTATATTATTATCATCATATTGTCATCTTGATGATTAGGGAAATGTTTATAATTATTTTTAAATCTAACTTTTTTTTTTGTTTTCGCGGCGCTGTACGTCATATCAAACATCAAAAGTGTATATCATTTTATTTTCTATACTTATATTCTAGTTTATATATACATATCATTTGGTGTATACATGATTTTTTTTTATAGAATATCAGTGTGACGTATATAAACATAATTATATATTATATGAATATAGAGATTTAAATAAAGAAATGTTCCTGTACAATATATATATATAGTAAATGATATCTTATCATTTTGTTATGCATTTTAATATACTATATACAATGTATGCTATGTAATATAAGAAATATATAAGTGCATTAAAGAGGATTTATTAAATATAACATATATATAAATATATAAATGAAAGTAATGTAAAGATATATACATAAAAGAATATCCTTAGAGTCATTCAAGTATATATGTATTATAAAGGATTTATGATTAGCATTTCTTATAATAATATGATATTATTATTATTATATTTTGTGTAAAAAATCATAATTTTTACTATTATGTGGCTGGGGTTAGATATATAGTATATATTTATATATCTTATTATAATTGAATGCCCTTTTATATCTATCTATGCGGTGGTTTCAATCCTATGTCATATTTTCTACATGGTGAATATCACTCACAGTATATAATTTTGGATTGGTTATTCAACTATGAGGATGAAATGGAAAATTTCAAAAAAAAAGTTAGTATTTGTCTAAATAGAAATTAACCAGGACAAATAAAAAATAATTAAATTTGTGTTCTCAACTTTTGAGAATAACTGTATTGTATATTACTTTAAATTAAATCCATTTTTTTTATATGAAGTTTGCTTATGACGGAATTTAAACATATTGTGAAGAATTACTTATATTTATATGAACAAAATGTACTTCAACGTCCTTTTTTTATATTATAAACAATAAATGTATATACGCTGCGATGTAAATAAAAACTATAATATGGTACAAAACAAATCTAATTAAGTTTATTCCATAGTGTACATATGTGTTATGGATGAATATGTTATATTTATAATGTAATTGAAGCTGATGATGTTCTACTTTAAAACATAAATTTTTATTTTCAATTATATTATTAACATAACGAATATATATCATATTATATAAGTATAAAAATATATTTCTTTTAGCAAAAATTAGAAATACAATTTTTTTTTTTGAATAGAAAATATATAACTAAAAAAATTCCTCCACAGAAATGTATAAATGAAATTGTATACCAAACTATTGTATATTATAAATAATTAGATTTTGATTTGTTTATAAAAAATAATTAGAATTTTATTTTAGTACATGAAAATTATATTTATCTATATATATATAAAATTAAGACCTAAAATATGGTGCATTATATACTATATGAATTGAAATTTCAAAATGAATTAACACTTTGAATGCATTTTATTATTATAATAGAACAATTTTCTATATATTCTATACACAAACGAACCAAAATTCATTTAAACATATATATTTCATTTTGAGCATATACCATTTTAGATTCTATACATATATAAACTATATATTAGGTTGTCTAAAAAGTATTGATCATTTTTTTTATTCAAACGATTTTTTTATATATTTCCCTTTGCCATTTTTATAAGACATTATCCCATCACTGTAGAACTTCTGTGTTTTCTGGGCAAAAAACTGATCCAAGTGCATTTTGCAGTCCTCTGCGGAATTTAATTTTAAACCATTAAGGGAGTTCTGCAGAGACCGGAACAAATGATAATCTGAAGGTGCAAAGTCCGGATCTTTCGAACATATGTTAGTGTTACCTGATCAGATTAGTACTACTTGAAATATTCAATTATAATGACATCTATTTATAAAAATTATCAATACTTTTACAACCTAATATATGAAATGAATTTACCTTCTGTGGGTTGTGTGATGATGACAGGTTTTATGATGATTACGATGTTGGGTTGTTACAATGATATCTATATATATAATATGACGAAAATTCAATTACCACACACATTTTCCAAATCAGAAATAATGGTAAATGTAAATGATGTATATGGATTTTCTTACAATTAATATGGGGCAAGTCAATATAATGAAATTTCTTTAGTATATTTCTTGTTATTTGTTAAATTTCTTTTTATTATTTTTATCTCCCTTTATATAATGTTTTAAAAAGCCTTAGTTTTTCACCGCAATGTTCAATTTCCTATACCATAATTTGAAAATTCAAACAATTTAAAAAAAAATTTGAAAATCGCTCCCTTAGTTCAAAAGATTAAGTCGATTTTCCAAAATGCATACGTAAAATGTGTTTCATTTTTGATGTGCTGCCTATATGTTTTGTATCATTTGTTGGATCACGTTTATAGTATTGCAAATTGCTTTAAATTTTCACTGAAATCGAATGGAAAATCGATTATATCTTTTGGAGCAAGGGGGCAATTTTCAAATTATTTTCTATGGAAGATTAAAAATTGATTTCGGAAAATTGAGTTCGGTGCAGAAGAAAACATTTTTTATAAATTAGCTAATTAGACGTATGCCAGAAAATTCAGAAAATCCTATCCTCTCGACAAACTGGCTAACAATTTCTCAGCTACACCATGAACAGAACTTTAGTAAGGGAATGGGGATTTATCTTATGTATAAATTAAGTTATTATAACAATTAACTTAATTTACTTATGATAACAATTTATCACTTACCTCTCGCCTCCAATTTCACACGTTCTGTAATGAAAAATGATATTAAATTAGATGTGTGAATATAGAAAACTATAATTAATAATTTATATAAATGAATTAATAAAATTATATACGTAATAAAAAAAGAAAATAAATGCAACAATAAAAAAAAATACCAATTATACCCAATATATGTATTATTTTATCTGATATGACGAAATCTTAATGCGAGCAAGTTCTTTTTATGATCCTTATTACAAATAAAACATAATTAATTATGAGTGAGATCATCCATAGAGTCAGTCATATAACAAGCAAATGATTGCCTTTGTTCAATAACATACATGAAAAATTGGTTCATATTTTGAAATATATATGTATACTTACATCACAGGATTGCGTTAATATAAATATGAATTTTCCAACAAGGAAATTAAATTTTACACCAACATAATATAAAGAAATGTTATATATAAATAAAAGAAATTGTTTTTATATTTACGTATATGAACACGTATTATATACCAATACCTACATAAGATATATGATTTCTAAAATTTTCTATTTACATATAAATAGATTTATAATATTTAAAGTTTCACAAATGTCTAATGTTCAAAATAAAGCATTGTGTTGTGTATATATAAATATAATAATAATATTTGATATAAAATTGGTTGGATTGAGTATTATTACAATATACATTTTAATGTTTATATATAAATGAAAGTATAAAGCATAAAAAATATAATAATAATATAAATGGTTATGAGATACTGTGTACGTACGTGTATATATATAAATATATATAGATATGCAAATGAATACTTTTGAAAATCACTGTACTGTGTGCTAAATAAACCGTTGTCATGATACATAATAAATATATATATAATATAAAATATTCTTTGATCATTTTAGTGAAATAATTTGTGAAACGCTCCTATATAGACAAACAAAAAAAACAGAAAAGATATGTATATATATAGATAATAAATATATATATATATACATATATATTTGTATGGATTTGATACAAATAACCAAAAACCATATCCATATCCTTTTATATTGTACCTCTAATAAATTTTAAATTTATATATATAAAACTGTTATATTTTAATGTGTATATCGTGAACTATATATATCGAAAAGATCTATATAGATGCAGACGGTTATATAGGTTTGTATGTAGCAATGTATATATACGACCCAGCTTCTTTTTATATTACACTTTTGAGTATTTGATAAAACATAAAATTATATATTATCTATAGATATACATACAAATATATAAGCTATTCAACTATAAATTTTATGAAAATAATATATACGTTTACTTTCAACAGATGCAAAAGGGATATATATATTTTATGCTAGAATTCCGATTTCAATTCTTTCAGATAAATAAAAAAAACATAATTTTTAAAATGCTATATATAGAGAAATGTATATGTTACTTAAACAATTCCATATATAGTAATAATATATATATCGTTCATAAAAGTAACTCGAGCATATCGAAATATATATTTTATATGCTAGCATTCTATAAATAAAAATGTAACATATAATAACTTTAATACGAAAATTATGATAAGTGAAAATCATTAAGATTAATAAAGTTATCAAATATCATAACTATTTAATTACAATCGCAGTAAATAATTCATCATTTACTTTCAAAGTTTTGGGATTTGTTTACATAAATATTTTTAACGAAGCTTTTGTGTATGCTGTGTTTCAAAATTATATATATTGAAATTTTTTCTTAATGCATCTTAATGATTTAGAATGGATAATTTTTTGGCATATTTTAGATTAAATTTTCAAATTATTCGAAGAAAGAAAAAGCATATCGTTTTGGCAATATCATACATGATTAAGATTGATTAAGATGTAAAAATTATTCGAAATCTGTTTAAAAATATATAGAATTTTATTGCTCTTAATTTCTGCGAGAAAGTATTAGGATTAAAATTAAAAATTTAGACTTAAAATATATAATATACCATTCATTATATCTAAACACATATATACAGTGACTTATTTTATAACAAAATATATTTGTAATTAGACTATATGGGGAAAATAATCCCATTTTGTTATTTAGCACACTTTGTAGAGGTTTTTTTTAGTATATCATTTATGGCAAAACCCTAAACACTTCTATTTTCTTTTTTTTCTTTTTTTTTAAAAGTACCATTTATTATTTGCGATTTAATTAATTCACATATATATATATATATTAATACATTATATATTATAATGTTATATATAAATGTTTTTTATGGGTGCATAGCTTTTTACCTTTTTGTTTGGATATATATAACCATATATTAAATTATGTTCCATACATTAGGTATTAGTATCAACAAATTGTTCATTATTTTACTATATATCTATGTAAAATATAATGTGTATTAAGGGGGGTTATATATACACATATAACGTAAATGTGTCCCCCGATTAACACCGTGTTGAGGTTTCTTATCAAATTGGGTGCGTAATTTGTGAAATGAAAGTTGTATGGAAAATTGCGTGTAAATCGAAAACTACCATATATGAGTAGAACATCAATCTCAATTAGAAAAAGTAAAAAAAAAAAATCGCTTCTATAACAAATTTAAAAATCAAACAATTACTGACTGAGTCTTGAAGCACTACATTACCTAAGATGGATAATATTACATAAGATGGATTAATGTGGAATGTTTTCGGGATGAATTAAAAATTTATATTTTTGATTGATTTTTAAGCTCCGTTTAAAATGGAAAACGTGTAAAACAGAGTATAAGTGTATTCTATATAAACTCGACATAAATGGGTATAATAATCACAAAGCCTATATATATTGCAAATGAACAAAATATGTAAATATATAATATAAAATTTTATAATCGTTTATTATATATTTATATGTTTTCGTTATATACATATATATATTATACAGACAGATATAGGATAGGTCAAAAGCATAAGTATATTATAGCTAGTGAACTACTATGCTTTTGACTATACATTTATGTATATATAAAATTGTAAATATATGCGGATTTGAATGTTCAATGTTCAAAAATACTTAATATTCCAAGGTTATACAGAAAAAGTATTGATGTTTTTTTAAACATACCTTAACTTAAAACTGAATGGATATACCCGAACCTAAAACCGTTAGTGCTATACTTTGATTTTGATGAGATAATTTACAGTCGCCTTTTTGTGATTAAAAAAAAGAATTTACATTCAATCCAAAATATATATTTGAATACGTTTATAATTAATTGGAAATAAATTGATAGTATTTTATCAATAATATACATATAATGTGGTAGAAACAATATAATATATATGAACATGTTAAAAATACAAGATGTGAACCAAAAAAAAAACAATAATATAATTACACTATATTTATCCATATAGAAGGATATATACACAAAATAATTTGTGGTACGTATAGAGAAAATCCATATAGGATATAGATTTTTATTGCTAAGTATCATCATCTATGCACACCACATGAATTCGCGGTTATCAGATATCTAAAACAATATATAAAAAAAAAAAGTATTTCTATATATTACATCATACCACATATTTTATATAGAAAAATGAACGATTTAATGAACTGTATATATAGTATATTGAGAGTATATCCCAGCTAATTTTTGTTTTCAGATCATTGATGCGTAACTATATATATGTATATAAAAGAAATCGATAGAAAAAGGATAATTAGAATTCCTTAATTTATTATTTCATTTATTATTCAAAAATTAGAATTATTTTCGTCACATATTAACACGATTATTATTACACGAGTAAATTATATAGACAAAAAAATTAAAATACTTTTTATATTTATCGTAACATTTTTAACCAAATAATCCTATATTCAATATATTGTAGATATCCCAATTATTTTTGAAATGTTTGTCAGATACAAATAAAACTTTAAAAAAAAATCCCTGTTTACCTTTACCAAAATAACATATTATTATTTAATATATCTGCGTGGATAAACATAAAAACAACCAACAAAATAACGTCGACTCTTTACTGCGTGTATGTTTTAAGACATAAGTGCAAAATTTTTCTTTTTATGATGCCTATAATAATAATAATAGCAATAACATTTTCAAGAAATAAAAAAAAATCATTAAAATCATTTAAAACAAAAACTTCGTTAAATCACATATTATTATTATATATATTATCTTGTTGATAAAATTATTAAAATGTATACCAAAATGTTATATAGTTAGTTTTTGTTTACGCACTCAACTTTCAGTTTGAGAAATAAAAAATTAATAAATATAATTCAGAAAACATTATCAATATATGATAAAGAAAAGTTTTTGTACTTATATACTATATATATATAGGGGATGAATGTTTAATTTTGATATAAAAGGATGCGATGAAATGAAAAACGAAAAAGAAATGTTTTCAATTCTTTTTTTTTCCTAATATAACAATATTATACCATTTATATATAATAAAATTTTTTAACGATAATAAAAAAATATATGTTTTTGCTTAAGTGAATTTTTACATTTTTAAACATATTACTTATATACCATAGATCTGTGCGATGTATAAAAATAATAATATATAAGCGTGAATCAGCGGCGTGGCGTGTCTTTTCACTGACATGGAATGGAAATTCGGATATATATTTTGAACCAATGGAGCGAATTTTAAACATTCTTTGGTGAAATATCAGAAATTGATTGAATTTTCAAACTATTTAAATAAATAAAATAAGATTGAAAACATTAAAAAACAATCCATTACATTATCTAATTATACATCGTCCTTTCGGAATATATCCTATATCATTTTGGACATAAAATATATTTTTCTTTCAAAACTTTTTTCACGAAACGGCGCTGCGGCGTGTATCTGTACTTAAAATTCACTAATATATTAATATAATATACAAAATGGATATTAGTATAATAAATTGATTTTCATCTCTTTTTTTTTTTTGAACTCGAAATTCTTCCAAAAATTTTCAATTATAAATGTATACTTCTAATATTTGCCTTTTTTGCTTTTTATATATAGATAAATATACATATTATAAATCCCTATATATATATATATTTTGATTTGGAGAATATTTTTTAAAATATATAAAGTTATTTTTTTTGTATATAATATTCATAATATACAATTTCCGTTGGTCCAAAATGTATAACATTTCCATTTAGACTCATTTTATGTTTAACAAATAATGTTATTTTTTTTTAAGTCTGTATACATATATATATATCGTATTTTATAATCGATTTTGAATATATACGCCATATACATTCCTGAAGTAATACTTTATAGGGTATTATATATTCTTATATTAAACAAAAATTGAGGCTTTATTTTATATGTAACATACAATAACATTTTTTATCATAAATTTAGAAAGATAATAGAGCTATTTTGAAGAATTCTGTTTCTTATGTATATATGCATCGTATCGTATCGAATCAATTATATATATTTTAAAAAAAATATACTAAAAATGAATGCTCTAAATTCCTTATCCGAACGAATCCGTATACGGACGAAACAATTTCTGTCAGCCATAACTTGGGTAGTTTTTAACTGATCATCTAAAACAATCGGTTAAATGATTTCAACAGTTCTAAGATGAGCTAAATCGTTCAAGAGGATGAGTTATGGCCGAATCATTGTTAGAATTTTTTGGTATATGTCATCAAAAACGATTTTTTTTTTATTATTAAAGATAATCGAAAAAGTGAGTTCAATTTCAAAGATGAATAAAATAAAAAAGTCATATAATTCTTTATGATTTATATATACTATATATATATATATATAACAAAAAAATTATAAATTACATTTTAATCATATACAATAACAGAAGGAATTATACAAATTGTTAATATTTCTCAATCATGCTATTCAAACCGCGAATCATAAAAGAATATATAATTTATGATGTATGTTTTTTTACTTATTAAGAAAATTTACAATAAATTAAAATTAAATCAATATTTTTTTTTCGTATATTTTGAATTCATAAAATCAAAATCATTTTACACAAATTACCATTTACATTACCGTCGCGAGTTACAATAAAAATTTAATATATAATTGAAATGAAATCAACTATTAAATTTTTATATCAAATAATATATCAAATATTTATATAATGCTATATAAAGAATATTTTATAAATATATACACAAAAAAAATAAATAAAAATAAGAATTAAGTGAAGTAAAAAAATACAAAACCACCAAAAATTGATAAGCGAAAATCATTTTTCATTTGATTTTATATATACTAATATTTTTATATATTAGATATATTTTCATATGACATTATATATTTTTATATATAAATATTTATTTAATCATTTATAAAGAGAAAATGTCTTTTCGTTTTTGCTATCATTGTTAAAAAAAAAATATAGTACAAAAATATATATATATATTTATATACTTTATATGTACAGTAAAAAATTGTATTATATACGTCTATCGCATAGATATATACGTGCATTATATAATAAATATTACATTATATTATCTATCCATTAAGTTGTGTAAAATGTATATGTATATATAATATAGATCTTTGAATGAATCCATTAAATGGAAAAAAAAACGATTTTGTATTATAAAATATAATCATACTTTTTTTTTACTCACTGATAACATGAATCAACTTAAATCTTCCATTTATATATGTTCGATATCATACATATATGCATATTCTTTATTAACTTTTAACTATATGGAAAGCTTTTGAACCTATCTATAGAAATAATATTATATGATCGGTTTTCTTTATAAAGACATCTTTATGTTCTTTTCAAAATCTATTAAACTGCTTATTATATATTATTATAAGTTATAAAACATAGTTTTTCTTTTATTATCATTAAAAAAAAACATTGATTTTAATTTTAATAACTTTTTCTTATATATGAATTCATTCATTCTAATTTTAGTATTTAAATCCGGAATTTTCAAATTTATATCTCATAAGTACTTATAAAATATTTTAGATAAACCAAAATTCTGAAAAAAATTTGCATAAATCCCTATACAAATAAAATGAAATCGAAATAAAAAAAAAAGGTATTTTACATTATATAAGAAAAAGGAAAAAATAAAAATGAAAACAGAGAGCCGATAACTCAATCATATTCTTTTGATTGTTTATGCAATAGAAACACTATGTTTATAATACAAATATTTTACCACTTATTTCAATCGTAATATGATTTTCTGTATGAAAATTAAACAAATATATCATATTGATAAAAGAGTATATCGAAAATATATTCAGATATCATGAACAATTGATGATTTCAGAAATTATTAATTTACTTTCTGCGAACTGATTATATGTTATATTTCATGAATAATTTATCATGTGAAAAATTTATAAACAAAAATATCTATATAATGCGTATATAGATTCACGCAATTGTACATATGTATAAAAAGTTATGCCAAAAGCGAATCAAAAAACTAAACCCCTGATAAAACCCAGGCATCAATAATAAAATATTTTGTATAAATTTTTATTGATTTTTATTTTCATTTATTTTCATTTTTTTCTATCTATATATACAATATGATAAAAAGCATTTTGGAGTATTATATAAATAGATATATATATATAGGTATTATATATAGGTAAGATACACAATAAATATTCAAATGAAAAATAAATAGAAAATGGTATATAATAAATAAACCCTTTAAGAATAGACGGGTTGATATATTTATATATATATATATATATATTCATAATATACATATGTTGAGTTATTAAATATTCAGTATGTTTTTCAATATGTTGTGTGCATATGTTGATGATGATGTGATATACATTTAAATTATTATGTATAACATTATTTGTTTTATGGAAGTGAGTTTTATATATAGATATACAAATATGTGACATTTTTATTAAATGGACAAATATATATACATATTCAAATGTAGGATTTTTATTTTTCTAAACAAATCTAAACGGACAACAAACATTGTACATAGATATAGAATAATATTTACATTTGTATATTGAATTGTGTATATTTATAATATAATTTAGAATATAAATATAAAAAAAAAAAATAAATCAATCAAATATAGCAAATATAAATATAAAATTTGTTTAAAGATGAAGATTTATTTATTATACATAGCTATAGGATATATAAATAATAATAAATATATATCGCATTATATACCTGTATACATATGTCAATCTCAGATAGTTCATAAATATTTAATTTCAATATCGCTTACTTTTAATATCGCACATATATTGTTGTCTATATATAACATTGCAATATTTCCTATAGCATATTGAAAACACATTGTGTTTTCATCATCAAAATGCATCAAAAGTTAATAAAATTATATTAGTACTGTGAATTATTTCGTAGGGGGTTTTTCAAAAATTTAAAATTTATTGTAAAAAACTATATAGTTTCGCATTCAATATTCAAAGTATTGGCCACCGCTAGCCACTACTAACTTGTACCCATATCCTAATGGCAATCGTCTTACAATAAAGTAATCATGCTAGATTGCTGGTAATACACCATTGTTTTAAAACCACACGAAATAATTCACACTGCTAATGACTATATATAACAATATAATACATTTCATCAAAATTTTTATAATGCCATATCCAAATAGAAATGGCGAAAAAATATATAGTTGATATTAACTTAATATATATTGATGAAACAAAAAAAAACTTAAACTATTATCAAAACTATAAAATATATATTCGAACAGAATATTTTATGTAAAATAATAATGTATATATGCAATAAATTACCATTTTTTATATATATAGACAACGCAACTAGCATAAATAGTAAATAATTTATAAACATATATATATATTATACATATAACAACACGGTGAATAATGAATGTGCGATTATCTATGATATCTATACTACATACATTACATCGTAATAGTCCATATATACACTCATGCTAAATTCACATCAGTTAACATTTTTATAATTGTGTATGTTAGGTATATCGTATATATGCATTAATTTACTACATTATCAAAATTTGTAAATCATTATAAATGAAAATTTATAATTTTCCATATTCGCTGCTAATATATATATAATAATATATTATTGTATCATCGCGTATGTTTATAAATATTATCGTATATAGTTTATTTATGTTATATGTTATATGTATATATATGCAAAGATCGTATTTATTACGTACTATTAATTTATATATGTATGTTGTGTATGTTCAATATGATTGCAATAATAATTACCATTCTTTTCCATACATTCTGTAATAATAATAATAATAATAATAATGTACAAATATATATTGTATATATACTTTATTTAAAGATAAACAAAACGAATCCCGCACATGAAAACAACATTAAATTTATACCACCACACATTATATTATAGTTTTAAAACATTAACCAACCCGGATATTGTACGTAATGTATGTGTATATATTATGATATTATGCAGGCATATATATTTTATGTATAAATAGATACCCATTCTTCACATTTAATACTGTTTTGTTACAAATTATTTACGTAATCTGCTCGCAGTGTAATTATCATATATATATAGACAGAATACATATATATATATATATAGATATATATATTATAAAGTGCGTATTACGTGGCATTACGTATACATATTATAAAAAAAAAAGAAAAGAATGTATAGAATTTTAAACATCAACTAAATATCATGTCTATAGCTATGCCATAGAAAAAAAGATACAAAAATATATAAACAATTTGTATATATACAAAAGTTTTTATTTTTTAATTTAATATTATATTTAAACCACATGAAAAGTATTAGCGCAAAATTATACGTTGTGCTATATTAATATTTATTTTTATTTTTATGTTTTTTGCAAATAAATTGAATTCGTGTGTGATATATAAACATTGTTTACAGAATTTTGCATATTATTGCAATTTCAAATTTATATTTTTATATGAAGATATTAAATTGTAAAAAATAAAAACAAACATTAAATTTATGAAAATTAATAACATTCAATTTATTCAAATCAAACGCTTCAAATAATCAAAGAAAAGTCAAAACAATAACCAAGAGAAAAACAAAACTTGAACCTGACTGAAATATTTCGGCGATTGCATATATTTTAATATTTTTGTATTGTATAATATGAAAAAATATAAAATAAAATCGGGAAAAAAATAACTAAAACGCGCAGACATACATAGATTATAAAGAAAAATATGTTGATATATATATATATATTTGTATAAGAATATATAAAAAAAAAACTTATTTGGCAAAATACCAATGACGTTTGACAGAGTTCCGTACGTATATATTTGCTATATAATATATTTAAATATATACAAAATATTATTATTATTATTATTATTATTTAAGAACTGCTATCAGAATCGGAATTTATTTTTGTTTTATTATCACATCACATGTATATATTTTACAATTTTGTTTTGATTTTTCTTTTTCGGAATAATTATATAAGAAGATATATATATATATAAATAATAAGTTGTAATACAATATCCGGACGGTATGAGTTGCAAGGTGGATACATTTTAACAAATTGTATATATAATTAAGTTCAAAGATGGGGTATGTCAAACCACCTCTTAATATCTATAATAATTTGGTTTCGATTGTTGTATAAATTAATCAATAAAAATTAAATTATTAATTTATAAATAAACATTTTATAATTCCAAAACATATTTAAAAAAAAAAGAAGAAGCGATTATTATATTTCAATAATATTATTACATCCCGCATACAAATAATTTTCACTACGATATAATAAAAACAGTTAACCCCTTCAATTTAGATATTTTATATATTCAAAATTTTTTTTCGATAATTGGGTATAGCATCATTAATTATAAAAATTCATATGCATGTAATCGCTAGGTTTATATGGGACGTTTAAACATATATTTTTAAACGTTTAAACATATATATTTTTTTTACTATACTCTGTCTAAAATTTACATCGTAAATCGATTAAATCTGAATTATTTAGATTTTTTTTTGTTCATTATAAAATATATACTAAAAACATAATAAACATTTTTAAACATTCAACAATGAAAACACGGTTCAAAGTTTATTGTATATATATTTTTACGTTTTACAACCCATGTACCATATATAATTCTTTACATTAATGTGTATATTATATACTTAAATTGAAAGGGTTCACATATGTGCGATTATATCATAATAATAATATACCACAAAACCACATAAACAATTTAAAATACAAAAATTGTATATATGAACAATATATATATCTGAATTAATTTATTTAAATAACCTCTTACATGTGTAATTTCCTTCTATATATATATAAATAAAAACAGAAGTGTAAATAGGGATTATAATAAAATTATATATTGTGTATATCCTTTATTATTCGTACATATATATATATATATCATCGTATACAAACAAATGGAATTTTAGGCGAAAAAATTAAAATGGGAAACAAAAAAGTCATAAAACACAATAAAACCAAAAATTTGAATATGAAATCTGAAATAATGAAATAAACAGAGCTATTATTTTTATTTTTTTATTTTTTCATAAATACCATGTACACAATAATACAATAATGTAATTTTAAAATACATTATTTTAAAAGGATTTAATACACATATATGTATATTTATAATGTAAAATTTATAAACAGTATGATTTTGTAAATGAAAAACAAAATAATTGCATTATTAATTAATATAATTTAAGTATACCTTTGTACATTGTAATGATGATGATGATTAACTTTATTTTTATTTATATATAAAAGCGTTTTCCTGTATGTATGAAAGTAGAAATTTGTCAGTTTATAAAGAATTTTTTACTAATTTTTTTTTCTAATGGGATACAAATAAAATGAAATGTTTATATAATAGTTATAAAAGAATATGTCCACAAAACAAATATATTTATATATAGTTAAATAGATAACAATATATATATATATATATTTGTTTGTGTATATTATGAATCCTTTTTACCGAATATAAGAAAAAAGATAATAGATGTATCAATATTAGTAATAAATATTTGCTTTACTTTTATTGTATATACATATATAGACGATAATAGGAAAAACATATATAAGTATGCCACGCATAATTAGGATTCTACACAAGCATATTGACCTTATTGTGATTAACTATTTTTATTTTTTTCTATATAAATAAAATCGTCATAAAGAGGAGTTTTATAAATAACCTATAAATATATAAGAATTCTAATATATATATATATATATATATATCTAATGAAGAAAAATTTAATCAATAGAAAAATTAATCAATATAAAGGAAACTATATACAATATAATTATATTTATTCCTATATATACATATATATTTATATGTTTTACAAATATTATTTCTAATATTTACAATAAAAAAAATTGTAATATGAATTGTTTACCCATCAACATTATAGTCTGTGCGATAAAAATTTTCATTAATAATAAACTGTTTATATCAGCGGTCTTTTACATAACAAAAAAAAATAAATATACAATATTTAATTGTTTACATAAATGTTCCTGCGACATTGTATAATAAATATATAATGTGATATTCATTATTTTTTTTTTAAACGTTTGTATTTTTAATACACAAACATAATATAGTATATTACAAATCATTTTATGTAGTATAAATTTATATTTAAAAAATGTACAAGATTCTATGTGTAGACGAGTAGCATCCCTTTTATTGTGTATGTATATATAATAATATATGTTTTATATTTTTACAAAAGGATTTTTTTATGTTTATATACATACAATATACAACCAATAAAAAAAAATGTCTAAAACGATTTTTTATTATTCTTCTATAATATGCTTTATACATTTTATAGTATATGTATGTTACGATGTTACACATTTTTTACTATATATATATATATATATATAAATACAAAACATTTTTGATAAATTTACGATCATTTATATAATATATGTAACTCTTTTTCTACATACAAGTTTTTTTTTATTCTTAACACATGTATATACGCAATATCAACATTAAAAGTATTGTATAAAATAGAGCATAAATACTACAAATTTAATATATATATAGTTTATTGAGGGTATATGCATTGATATTGATATGGCCAGACGCAATACTGATCATTTTGGCCTATTAATTTTATCGAAAATTATTTATATTAATTTACATATATAATATAAATTTTTTGGATACTTCATTTCGAGGTGTTTTCATATAAAATTTGATATATTTTGAAATCATTTTAGTATTGCTTAATAATCGTCACATATCATTAATGTAATAATATCTGGTACGAAATGTTATACATTATTTTCGGTACTTATGTGCCAATACAACATTTATTAGGATCGCCATTCATAGTACATATATATTACCATTCTGATCATCATTTTATTATAAATCGATTTTTTTTTTATATATAAACATATTTTATTAAGCAGTATAGATATAGGAATATATATGTAATTTATATAAAGGTCCTTTTATTATATATACTATACATCATATGGTTATATAATATAAATCTATAACTATACGGTTTATCTAGAAAATAAAAATGCAAATATATATATTCTGAAATATGTCATATGTGCATTGATATAAGTTCAATACATGAAATAGTTCATAACATGAAAATTTAATGAAACATTTTTTAATATTAAATATTTTTAATATAAATATTAACTAATATATAGCCATAAAATATTAAATAATGAATCTACAAAACTTTTCCGTTATACTGTATAACTGATGAATTATATAAAAAAAAATAAATATTTTCATTGGCGAAGCTGGGAAATTGTTTAAATTAACAAAAAGGATAGGAAATAGGATCTAAATTTTCCGGAAAATCGACTTGCCGACATTTTCTATTCTTTAAATTAAAACTCTGGTTTTTATTTCAATTTCTATTTTCTTCCAATAGTTTGAGAATTCAATACACTCTTAATATTTCATGGAAAAAAATTTGAATATCGCCCAATTGGTTTAACACAAATTCAAAAGATTTTCCAAAAAGTGTACATGTACCAATTTATTCCGCATTTAGAACATTTAGAATATTGGATTCGCCCGAAAAATTTTCCCGATATTTGTCTTTTCAGAACATGTCCTATCGTTTTTGAAAATATATGACTACAAATTTCACAGCTTCGCCATTTGCTATATATTTATATTTATAGTTATACATATATATAGATTAATGTTATAAATAAATATATACAAAATCTTTTTTCGATCGTATATAAGAAAATTCTTTGCATTTATATGTGTACAAAATATGTATGTTTTTAAATTTTGCATACGGCGGATATATGTATATATATATGTAAGTATGTATAATAACAATAATATGTTACATTGTATAATTTATCTTTAGATCTTTATACATTGTATAATTTATCTTTAGCTCTCCCTCTCCTGTATTCTTGTGTACATTAAAAATATTTCTAAAAAAAACACAATAATCAATATATAAATTATATATGTATATAAGACATATTTTATTTGATATATAAACAAAAATTATGTTCGCGCAAATAAAAGAATACGCGATGAGGCACATTATTTATTATAGATGATTTTTAAACATATATTTGTACGACGAAGAAATCTCATTTGAACATTTTGAATTTAACTTTCTTTTTATAATACATTAAATTTTCAAAAAACACAAGTTTATTCGCGTTTCTTCGATGATTTAATATTTTTTTTTTTTGCCTTTAAGATCATTATAAATAAATATATGCATCGCGGATACATAAGTCTTAAAATGCGATATACAAAACATATATCCTAAACACATATGTACAGATTTCAATATATACATTATACATATATAAACAATATTAAATCATTAAATATATTATATCAATAATAATCACAACAAAGAGAAAAATGTATCGTAAATTTACATTAATATATATATATTTTACTTACATATATCGAAACGCATATATAAAATGTATAAAAAATTTATTACCAATTAAAATGAAAATGGAAATGAAAAGCCATTAAGAGAAAGAAAAAAAAGGCACTTAAACATTATATATATCTAATATAAAAGTGTTTTATATTCTATGTTTGTGTGTGTGTGTTATATTTATATATATACAAATACAATGTAAGCTATATAAATTTATAATAGAAATTTCATTCATCAAGCTATTGTATATCTATATACGACTTATCGCAGTAATGTGAATTCGATAAATAAATATATGTATTATGTATGTATATATAGAAGCAATCGAATTAATAGATACATATCACAATAATCCATAACCATTTAAATAAACTATATATAAAGGAAAAGTATATATTCAATAATTATATATATAATAAATTGAATATTTCAAAAGACCAAAAAATAATAATAAGAATAGATGAGATACTAATAAATTATATTTTATAAAATGATAAAAATATCTATTAATTTGATAACATTTGTTTGTTTGTAAACAATAAATATATATATATATATCCAACTATAATGACAAAAAAGTAAACAAGGAATAATTATGGTGAATTATAATTTTAATGAGTTTATAACACGGAAACATAAAATATATTGTTTATTATATATATATAGTTGCGTTTATTATAATTACAATTATTTAAATTAACGCATTACATCGTGCGGGGGTGTATTACAATAATGTGATAATCAATGTTTGATATCACGCAACTATATATATTTTTTTACAATGAAATAATTGCAATTACATATATATACGTTACCTTATACACGTGTCTTATTAATAAAAAAATTAAAACAAACATATTTCCAATGCATATTTTTTTATATGGTGTTATTGAGTATTATTAGTATTTTACAGTGCCTTATATTTATATCCTTGTTTATGTAGAAATTATTTAAATTTAATATTGAATTTAATATTGGACAACATATATTTTGAACAATTTTATATATATTCATACATTATTCTATAGCAAACAAACTTTATATCCGTGGAAGATATCTGTATATATAATATATAAAATGCTGTAATTATTATACAGACACTAAATAGATTAAAATATAACAAAACATGATTTGAAAAACAAATTTGATTGTATATCTCTCTTATTTATATCAAATCTTTTTGTCTTTTGTATTTACAATATAAAAAGATTAAATACATTATTATACTGTGTATATACTATATTGATAATAAGAATGGCATATATATCAGGGATGCAACTGAACGGGAATTCTCACCCATACCATATGAAACCATTGCATTGCTTTATGATTGTTTAAACTGGAACCAAAAACTAAAAAACGAATTGCTTTAATGATTCGAACGTTTTGATGCCTTTTAAGATCGAAACTAAAAAAACCAAAAACCCTTTAATATGCCTTTACTGAAACGTTAACCAAAACCGTTCACGAATACATCTGATTTTCATCCCTGATTTATACAATAGCGATCACTGTGATTCTTTGTTTGTTTGTTGAATGAAAATGATAAACAAATCCAATAGATAGAAATCTAATGGATGGAAAATAATATAATTTATTTGATATCAAATCTGTTTATAATTGTGTAATTCTTATTCTAAATATGACAACACAATGAAATCTATATTCAATGAAAATTTGTATTTTGATATTATTTATCCGTGTTAAATATATAATATATAGTATATATTGTAAAAACAATTTATATACAATACAACAATAATAAGAAATGTGTCCTTTTTATTTTGTGTATATTTTATATTTTCCATTTAACTGATTTCTTTCAATCGATTCAAATTAAGTTGGAAATTCAATTGTATAATCTTTTACGTCATTCCAAAGCAAAAGCAACCAACAAAAAAAAAACATGATAACTCTTTTATCACATATATATTATTGAATAAAAAACCTACACACAACAATGTGTAAACGTACTTACACATGAATGTATTATATATATATATATAAGATAAATTAAATGTAAAATATACAAAATAAACCTACATCCGTGTATATAGTTCCATATATATCTATATAAATAAGATATAGGGATGTATAAGCTATATAGAAAGAGTTCAAAATACATAAAATATATATAGTTTGTGTATCATTTCGTATATATATACGGATGATAGCGTAAAGATGACGATGGTATAATGATAATGTGCGATGATTATTATAATGTCATATATATCGTCGCATATATAAGAAAGTTCTAACAATCTAATCTAATGATATTGTCCTTGTTATATATATATATGTATATATACAGTATATTATGTCATATCTAGTCATATGTATTCAGGATACAATATAGATATAAAATAATATAAATATTTGTAGAATCAAACTTTACCATAACGTATAATAAAATGTCACAAAAGTTTTTTTTTTATTTTGATGTCAATATAATTTACTTACAGAATTGTTGGTGTTACCACCACAAATATACTATATAAGTATATATATGATGGTGTATGCCGTCCTCTATCCCATTTCATTATTATTATACATATATATTTATCGTTATGCTCGGTATGTGATACTTTTGTATGTGATGATAGGAGCACCCTCAACCAAAAACATATTATATATTTTGTTTCAATGTTAAAAAGCATATAATAACATATATGTAGTAAGCAATAATATATGTATATATGAATACGAAATTGAAAATGATAGTTTATGATGGTTACATATACAAAAAAAATATATACCATAGAATTAATTTATATTTTGTTATTTTACTAACAATTTCTATATTGATTATTGATTGTATAATACAAAACAAAACAATTTATGATATTTACAAAAATATATAACTTTATGTTGTTGTTGAATTATTAATTAAGACTATATATACACGTATATATATATTTATGATATTATATGAGATGATGGTTGTGAATTTAGTTTTTTTTCTAATTTATGATTCCATATAAATATATATGTATTCAATTAAAAGAAATAAAATTGGATTCAGCAAAAATATACTAAATGCAATTAAAATTCATTATATACAAAAAATATTTTCATAAAAAAATGTTATATAAATAGTGGTTATTTCAAATTCATATATGGTATATATAATTGCATACATGTATTATCCTTCCGCGTGTATAGGATATATTACTAAATTGCTGAAATGCTGTTTAGCATAATACTTGTATTTATATAGATGCAATTAACATTTGTCGAATTATTTGATATTGTAATTTGTATAGATATATATACAAAAGAAACATAATAAAGTATATGTGTGGTATTGAGAATGAATTTGAAAATGTTTATACCACTCCGCGAAGTGTTTATTAACTTACCTTTCAGCAGGCAACGGTGTTCAAATTTCGTCAAATTGTTGTCCAAACAATAAGTTAGTATATTTGTGTAATTAGTTGATATATGCAAAAGCACTTTGGGTTAGCAATTGATTAAATTTACCATAAAATCGATTTTTATAAATATTAAATCTTTTGGATTACATATCCTGGGTTTTTCTAATTTTATTTTCTTTGAATAATAAGAAAATTCAACAAATTCCTGATATTTCAAAGAAGAAAATTTTATAATCGCCCTATATTATTGGCCCACCCAAAGTTTTTATTTATAAAACCAGAACAGAATATATACTTTGTTATACAGAAAATTGGGCAATCAAATTTATACAATATATACTCATAATCATCCTATTCAAATTGAAATAAGTAATACTAAATGTGAATATTAAATTAAGGTATATTATATATATAGATATTAGATATATACATGCTTAAATTTTATGATAACATATATGACTATAATCGTGTGTATATATATATGACAAATAAATAAATCGCTGTACGATATATATATATATATATATAAATAATATAAAAACATTATATATATACATCCCATCATGTTGTATGAATATTTATAGTCATATTATAACAAACTACATAAAAATGCTTCTAAAAGAAGATGGTATATATATATAAGTACATATATATAACAATAATATATATATAATCAAAATCAAATATTGAATTGTCATATGTATTTATATATAACGAAAAGTTTCTTATTCTAAGAGATCACCACCCCCGATGTAAATAATAATGTTTATATATGGAATATTATATAGTTCTATCTTTTTAACAATAAGTATATTTTCAAGTGTATATTTGATGGTGATATATAATATATATATATATTTTGCGAATATTTTGCGAATATCTCATTCCATTTTATTTTTATAAGATTGATTTATATATGAATAGAAATTTGTTACATAAAGTCATTTTGTATCTATATATATATATATATATATATATATAAAACAACATATAAAATAAGTTAACATATTGAGAAAAATCACTTCACCATAAAAATATGGATAGCGACAACAAATTTAATGATATATTTTACTTGATTTAGTAATATATGACTATGTATACATAATTTTTGTTAAAATAAAAGTGATTGATAAATAATACTAAATCATATTAATTTAAAGTGATTAATTGTAACAACGTTTTCTTATACTATTATATTGAATATTATTTAAATTCTTTTTGATTTTGTCGTGTATTTAACCTGTTCGTATTTATCTTGTTGTATATACCTTTCTTAAAAGCATTTCAGAAAAAGGATCCGTATAATTTTCATATAAAATCATCGCAAACCATTAATTTATCATTTCCAAACTGTGTGATAAATTGATGTCTCATAGAATTTTACATCGATAATGAGTATTTGAACATCCTTTTCATTCATGCAATACACAATTAAAAAATCGAATAAAACCAATTTTTTACATGAAAAAACTTCTTGTATTTTTTGCAACTTTTTCCAATTTAATATTTTTCCAAATTTCGATGAGGGAAAATGAGATTTCTGAAGCTTCGGGTAGTGGTATAGTGATTCCAAAATTCCGAATAAACCTAAATAGATAAAATTTAAAAATACCCCTATACCATGATATAAATTTAAAGAAAACCAAATGATATTGTTGTACGAATACAGATGAATACAAGTATAAATTAAATTTGAAGATGCAATAATACAAATGTTATTGAAAATAATACAGATATTTATTTCTGAATATTATGTATAATGAATAATGATATAATTATAAATGTTGAAAATCGCCTTTCTTCCACGGACTATTAATCATTTTACAAAGAAACACTTTAAAACAATTTAAAGGTAAATAATTCATTTTCACTTTATAAAATGGAAAGGGATACAATATTCTTATGGTATAAAATTGATTAAAATAATTATGTAATATTCTATAGACGCATAAATTGTAAATAAATCTTTTTTGTACAATATAATAAAAAAAGGTATGTATATTTAAAAGATATTACTTTTATATCGTAATAGTTAAACTTTTATTATTATTATTATTGTCCAAAATGTTCCATTAAATATATATAACCGAAAAAAATAACAATTCTAGAAAACAAAATTTATATATTCATATGTATAATAAATAATATTATATATATGAATTAAACTTATAATTCACTTTCATGTTTTCGTATAAAATATATATATCTATACTTCTTGTATAGTTATATACCATACAAATACAATACAATTTATAAGAATCATATAGTGTGAGAAAAGAAAATTCTTTGTTGGCAAGAAAAATCAACTGTATTCGCCGTTTTAAGTTTTTCAACAGAGTATTTTAACCATTTTTTTTTTTTTGGCAAACGAACTAAATTGAAAACATTTTATATATACTATTTTTATATATATACAATAAACGTATATATATATATAATATAAGCACGTGTGCTACAAATTTATTTTAATGTATTACATTTAAAAATTCTAAATATATATATGGAAACTTTTAAATGTCACCGAATGAATAATAAAAAAAAACGAAAGAATAATAAAATACCTATCTAAAAAAAAAACAATCGGTATGAATGGTTATGGTATATTTAGTATATAAAATGATCTTTTGATATTAATAAAAATATTTACGAAAAAATAAAATAAAATGGTACATATTTCGTACAAAATAAAAAAAGAAATATTATTCATAAAATAAAAATAAAACAAATAAAAAATCGTTAAAAACATATAAGTTAATTTATATATATATGAAAATATATATTTATATCTGTTTCAAATGGAATTGGAATTATATACATAGACATTTCCTAATTCATTATTATTTTATATTGAAATTTGATTCCGTTTTTATTTAGTATAGATATATACGATTATAAATCCTAAATTTTATTAGAATTTTATACATATCCTATTTTTATATATTGTTGTTTATTCAAAATTTTTTAAATTGGAACTTCTGTTTTAACTTAACGGAAACTTTAAAATTGGAAATTTATTTATCATAAGTTTTTCTATAATATACTCTACTAACTTTATGTATTTTTAAAATATTTCAATTTAATTTATTTATACAGTAATTTTGAACTATATATAAATACATATAAAATGCAATATATTTAAATAAAATATTAAATAAATACTTACCAAAAGATAATAATCCACTATTTAACATACTTAATTTGATTGTATTTGGAATTGATACCAAACTTGTCGTAGCACTTAGTGTTTTCTTTTTCTTTGGTTTTTCCAAATCTGCATATCGAGACGTTGATCTAGAAATAATAAAAAAATGTATATTTATTATATATTCAAAAAGGTAAAAATATATTTATTTCTAGATATATATGATAGACAATTCGAATTATTTATAAAAATATTATTCATTAAATGAATTAAGATAAGAATACTTTTTATAAGGTATACGAGTTTGGGAGTGATTGAAAAAAATGTATAATGAACCTATAAGATATAAAATAAAATTATTTGAATACAAAATAATTATCATATAAAATTTTTCATCAAAATCGATTTTTAGTTATAAATCAATCTACAGAACCAATAACGATATAATCGATTATTATATTTACGGATA
This sequence comes from Dilophus febrilis, assembly GCA_958336335.1. Classification (NCBI taxonomy): domain Eukaryota; kingdom Metazoa; phylum Arthropoda; class Insecta; order Diptera; family Bibionidae; genus Dilophus; species Dilophus febrilis. The sequence goes on along the minus strand of OY284469.1, from coordinate 28,278,870 downwards.
TATAATGATAAATATAAGTTAATTAAGTATAAGAACACATATATATATATATATATATATATATATATATAATTGATATATATACTATATTATATAGTGCATATATACATCGAATAACTTTTTTTATTTCATAAATTATATATAGATAATAATAAACCATATAGTAGCAATAAGGCTCCAAATATTTCTATTCACGCGCGGTTATAATTATTTATTATAGGATTATAATAGATATAGAAATAATGCAAACAGTCAATAATTTCCCAGATTTTCATTATGTGTGTAACCGCAGAAAAAAAACACTAAATATAAATAGATATATAGAGAAAATTAAAGGAAAAGAAAAACAATAAGAAAATATTTAAATTCGTTTATATATAGAAATAATAACCTCTCAAGGCGATATATAATATTATTTATATATACATAGCTAGCAAATGTTAATTTAACTTTAATATTTATTTATGTGATTATTTTATTTTAAAAACTTTCTTTCTTTTTGGTGCAGAAGCATTTGTAGTCATGTATTATATTATATCCTATTATTGTATTACATATAGAAACCTATAACATGAAAATCTGATATCAACCGTGCCGGGGCGTGAAAATATTTGAATTGATGACCGAAATGGCAGGATATTCTAAAACGTAAGTGCAAAAAATAAACAAATTAATTATTCTACAAAAAGAAAAGGTTTTCCGACCAAAATTTTCCAGTAAAACAATTCCTATAGAAACCTATAACATGAAAATCTGATATCAACCGTGCCGGGGCGTGAAAATATTTGAATTGATGACCGAAATGGCATGATATTCTAAAACGTAAGTGCAAAAAATAAACAAATTAATTATTCTACAAAAAGAAAAGGTTTTCCGACCAAAATTTTCCAGTAAAACAATTCCTATCGGACAATTTTTCTCACACCCCGTGACTGTCTCAACTTTATAATATATCAAAAATATAAATTCATTAAATAATAATAAAATAATTATTAATCATGTTATTATTGAAATTAATAAATATGTAAAGTAATAAAAATGATATAAATGTGGTATATGTTTCTAAATGTTGCATAGAAGAAAATTATTTTAAATCTTTAAATTTCCTCCGTTTCATACATTTTAAAATATAAATTTTAACATTAAATATAAAAAAAATATCAAATTAAATCAAATGGATTATTTCTTTATCAATTTAATTTCTTAAATATATACTCGCATATAAAATCAAAATCAATAATATAATAAATGTATAAATTTTATCTTAACAATAATAAAAATGATAATGCTGGGTGGGCAACCGAAAAAGAAATTGTATCCATATATGGAGAAGCAGAACTATAAATATATGAAATATGGGGGAAAAAAAGTTTTTATTACATTTTTTTTTGTTTTTTAAAAAGAAGTTTATTGAAAAATTTATATATGGTATTTTATATGAAATGTTTATCTAAAATGTTTATAGCTTACATCTTCTATTCGAATGATAATAATAATGAATATAATGCACTGATGTTCTTTTTTGTAACGTATACAGTACATGTACGTACAATATAGAAAGAAACTTCTTAACTAATATGTTCACAATTTACATTGAATTATTGTGCATTGTGTAATATATTTATGTGTGCGGTTGGTTAAATATATTGGATATATAATTTAATTTTAAAAGTATTTTTTATTTTATATATTTTATATAGATAATTTACTGGAAATGTATAAATATATATTGTATTTGAAAATATTTTAAGAAAATTGCCATTATAACTAATATATATATATTATCTCTATATATATATATTATCTCTATATATATATATATATATATTGAATAAATTAAAATCCATTAAGAACTCTGTATATCGAATTGAAAATTTATATGTAATTAAAAAAGTATATTGTATAAAACAAATGAAATAGTTTTAATTTAACAATTGAATTTTGAAATTCACCGCAGGGTTGTGGAATCAGAGTAAAAATGTTGTAACCGACTTCTCGACTTCCATATTAATTATCAATAATTACATTTGCTTGTAAATTTCATTCATTCGTTTTTTTTATTATGTTTTTTAATCTTCAAAAATTAAATTAATACTTTCTTTCAATTATCCAGAATCATGTGAATATCTTCCCCAGTCTATTACTAACAAATTTGTCTTTAGTGTCGGAGTCGATATAAAATTGTGCCATGTCCACAATTCTGATAATTACAATTTAATACTTTGTATGATTTTATTCTTGAATTTCTCTTTCCGCCCAATACTTTAATTTGTCCATATACCTGCTGGCTATAAAAATATATTTTTCACAAACTAAAATATATTAATAATGAAATTTCCACTGCAATAACTTTTATAAACAAAATGCTTATATTTACATTTTCATATGTAATTACCTCTATAATATATATAGTATTCAATTTATGTACATATATTATATATATATGAAAATTGAATTAAAGATTGATAAAATTCCAATTTAAAATGTTATTTATATGGATCGCTGGTACGCATAGATATTGAAATAGACAACAAATAGATATATACATATAATATATACTCCATCCATATATATTGATTTACTTTACACAATAAATGTATATAGTACATAACATACCAATATATATAGCAATATTTTCATTAGTAAAATTTATCAAAGCTTAATAATGAAATTAATTATGCAATAATGTATTTGTAGATTTATATACGTATATATATATGTATAGAATGTATACTCATCATATAATAACAAATACATTATTCATCTAACATATTGGTTATATATTCTATATTCATACCAATTTATATTTCTATAGTAACATCTATATACATTACATAAACTTTAATTAAATTTCATAATGTCAAAGTATCGCATATATAAATTTAGTTCAATTATTCGTATATTCGTTTTTGTATATACATAAAAATAATATTAACATCCTATTGAATATTATTATTGCGAATTATTAGCTTATGTATTCACTCATCATATATTTATTTTATATATACTTTTAACAGATAATTATATATCTAAAAAAAAAACAAACCACTTTCAAACTTTATAATAAACAACGCAATTAAATATTGATCAATATTCTATCGTGTATATTTCTATCTATACCATATACATATATATAAATAAATATATATCACAGTATATATTATAGCAATTATATGTAATCAATAAAATATCATTCGAGTATGCAAATATATCAGGTACATATCAGAGGAGTTATAATTCAACCACAAGCGAAATCGTATATAGATATATAATAATAGTATTATAGGTACTTGATAATTTTAATCTATATTATGAAGTTAATTACGGACGTTCTCAAAAGAATATATAGAATTAAAAATAAAAAAAACATAAAATTAATAAGAAATTGCAAACCAAAAAAAAAACAATATACGTTTCTTCAGGGAAGCTAGCGGAATTCGAACCGAATTGGAATTCGGGCCACTGAAACCAAGACCACTATACAATCCTTTAGATGTGTTATGAGATTACGTCCTATAATTTTTATAACTATACTGATTTTTTAAGTCATAATAACATACAGTGTCATGAATATAAAGTAAAATTTTTCCCATTCGTTTTTCATTATCATTTTAAATCATTTCATTATGATTTTATTACTTTTGAATTTGGATATACTTTTGGATATATAACCACTTATTATATTGCATTGTATAATATTTTTTAAATATGCACTTTTGTATATCATTAGTATTTAAAGTTTTTCGAAATAAATAAATAAATAATTTGCCATTGAATTGCAAGCTTTGTCACTTTGTTTTTTCGGGTAGTCAACATATCAAATCGTATACAATTCATTAGATATATATATATAGATAGATAGATATATAATTATAAAGACAATTTAACAAAAATGTTCTTGAAATATTCATTTTTTTCTTATATGAATTTTCTTTGGTATATTTATCTAATATGTACATATGAAAAAATAAATAAATAAATATAATAAAATGATTTGTGTTTGTTTATAGCTTCAATTTTTTTTTTTAGATATACATTCATTCACTCATGATGAATCGTATATTATAGATAGAAAGTATATTGTACATAAATTAGATATATAGTCTGTAATATATCTATATAGGTTTGAATGAAAGTTATATAATTTATATATATATATTTGATACAAACGCGAATATTAGTCATTGACCTACATATTGTGCAAATATAAAATTATATATATATATATATATATAGAAGATGAGTTTTCCTTGATGGTTTTGGTAATAAAAAAAATATAATATATACTTTTATATATATAATATACATTATAATATAATAGATATAAGCAGCAAAATATATATATACATATATAAGTAAGTCTATGATATATAGAGAAAATTTTCTTATATTCATATATATATTTCTTCATGCAAAAAATGTGAGTTGTTTATGCGGAAATTTCTTACTGATTTTCTTTTATATATACGTACGTATATAGTATACACATATCCATATTCTGACACCATCTTAATATGTATATGCACGTTTTTTTTTCCCTCTATTTTATATCATCTTTTATTGTGTATATATACCATAGATAAGATGGTGGGGTGTCCCCAATGACTATTCTATAATATATTTTATTATTTATATTGACACAATTATAATAATGCACAATTTATATATGTATATATATAAAAGTTGTATATGAATATAATTTTGTATCTTATTGCAAAAAAAAAAAGAAAAAAGTTGCACCAACATCATCGTATACATTGTACAATATGTGCATCATTTTATGTACTTTATACTATATAATTGTATACATAACTATATGGATGAGATATGTGCACATATGATAAAAATGACATTATTCTTAATAAAAAAAAAATGTTTATATAATATTATTTTTTTTACATTATTTTATAAAATAAAATATATATAGAAAATTTATAAGTTTAATTTTCTTTTACATATCATCCATTATTTATTGAGATATTTATGTATTGATATTTAGTTTTTTTTATAGGAGTTTTTCTATTCTGTATTGATGGCATATTACTTAGTATGTCTTTGGTAAACTCACAAATGGGTGAAGCTGTGAAACTTTTAGTTTTTAATATTTAATTTTCAATATTTAAACAGTTGCGAATGGATAGGGTATATTACTAGAAAAGCACAAGTCTATAATTCCCTAATTTATTCAAAAAAATTTGGTAGCTTCGAACTAAATTTTCCAGAAAATCGACTTTTTTAAATTTTCAAAATTTTTAAACAATTACCATTTAGAATAACCTATCGTTTGTATATATGTTCTTATAACCCCATATACACATTTTAACTTCAGTTGCATTACTATTTATAGCATGCATATGATACAAAATATAAAATATGTCAAAACAAAATGATTTTAATCAAAAATCATTCGCAGTTTGATATCCCTTCCATTTGGAAACATATTGTATATAGTTTATTGAACAATTTATTAAACATATTACATTGTATTTAAACGTATATTATACATAATGCATATAAACAACTATAATGTATATATATATATTTGGTCGTATATAATCCTATATTATATGATCAAAGGTGCACTTTAACAACAACGAGCGAATATATACACATATTATAAAGTGATGTATAATAAGTTATAGTATATAAATATTGTATATATGTATATATATAGAAAAATAAAAAAGAAAAAATAATTTTCTCATCTCAATCAAGGTCGTAAGATAATCGAAATATATATAAAAATAATGTATATATAGAATGAAAATGAACGAAAAATGTATATTATTAATATTTTTTTTTTTATTTATTTTTATTTTTTCATGAAGAAGATTCACAGTTTTCGATGTGCAAGGAATTTTTTATTTTCTTTGTCAGATATTTTTTTATTTTTTTTGAATTATGTACTTCATTCAGCCAGTGAATTATACTATAGAAGTATAGAGCACAACATTATATTAAACGTATATATATAATACAATGTATATATGTTTTATATTTATATTTATATAATATTTCGTCTTATGAAAGATATAGACACGTAAACGTATATTATAGTTGCAATATATATATAGATAGATAGATAGATACATATATAAATAAATGGATAGATAAATTGAAATATATAAGGCAAAAGAATAGACAACATGAACTGAATTATAAATCGTTTAATTTTACCGATAATTCTAAATGTGTATATATATGATAACTATACGGTCTTCCACATTTTTATTTTTTTTTGTAACGTAATGTATATTAAAAACCATTAAACCTTTTACGCAATCATATTTAATAAATATATAATATATTGCATAAACATAAATTTCATAATTTTGGTATTGGTATTATCGATAGAATTTTTATATTTAAGAAAAAGTAATGGAATCCGTGAATATCCTATTTATATATAATTTGATATACTAATACAATCTATTAATAAAACCAATTGTAACTGTTCCATCAAGAAACTGTTCCCTTTCACCATATAATATATAACTATATAACCCAATAACTGTGTCCTTTGGATTTCATTATTTATACAATTTTTCTGTGTAACCGCGGAAGCGTTTGAACAACTACAACATAACAAAAATAATAAGGGTTAAGAATGAAAATCGCATTATATAATGAATTTCTTTTTTTTTTTAAATATATATATACATTTCAGATTCGCATTAACATCAATGCTTGATGTAAGAATAAAATCAAATATACATTTTTTTATAATAATCCGCAGGATTTTATATAAACATATACTTTAAAAAATCATCAAGTGTTTGTTTTTTGTTTTTATTTTTTCTTATAATTTTCAATAATGAAATAAAAATGATTAATTGTTATTTTGTGATTATATACCTGATATATATAGATAGATATGCTTATGTAATGTATACATTTATTAGAATTTGTATATGATGCGATGATTAATGTTATAAAAAAAATTTTATATCGCATAAATTAACACATCGTAAAGGTTAAAATATTTTGTTGCTATTTTTTTTATTTTTGCTTTGCATGAGTTTTTATATATAACATGACAAAAGGTTTTTATTTAAATTGGTATAATTTATTTTTTTTTACTATATATATTCGTAAATATAATAGATTTTTCAAATAATTTTAAAAAGAATATAATCCTTTTATGCGCGCGTGAAGGATTATGAAAATAAAATTGAAATAAATCTCTAAAACACATAAGTGTTTATTATCATCATCACTTAATATCGAGTTTCCTTTTTTGATTTAAAGTATATGCGTATACATGGATTTCACAAAAAAATATATAAAACAATTAATTTATACCTTGAACGTTGTCTTCGTTGACTATTGGATTGGCTTGATTTTGATGTTCCAGCACTTGTTGTGTTACGTGACATATTTTAATTAAACAATTTACCGATTTACAAAATTTACAAAAAAAAATAAAAGCACTCAAAAACAAAATAAAAAACCAAATATTAATTAAAATTTTATTGTTATTTATTTATCGTAAATATGAAATATCATATTTTTTTGTTTGGAAACTATTTAAAATTATTTTTTTTCTAATGAAGTATAAATTGTCATCGTTGTGAAGTTGTAGCGCAATGTTATTTTATGTATAAGAAGACGAAAAACAACTCTGAAAATAGATAAAAAAAACATATATAAAATATTTATAATTTTTTTAAATAAAAAATTGAAATGATCTATGGGTTAACACATATGCCTAAATAAATTAAAAAAAAAACAAATTTAAAACTACAAATATGTAAAAAATACGTGGGATTGTGTGTATATTTTAACTTTCCATATCTAAATTCTTGAATGTTTTCATTTTTCAATATTACTAGTTTAAATATCATATGTCCTTCAGATAATCGTAAAACGATTAATTGTTTTTTGGAAATATATGTTCCTCCTTCTTTAACCTCCCTTCGTTCCGAAATTCGATCACTTTAAATTTTACCAATTTCACTTTTAACCTACATTTCCTACATCCTCGTACTATCACATTTTCCCCCACTATATCCATACTCTTCCTTAAAATTTCTCATACAATTCACTCACCAACAATGCAAATATTGTTGGGCTCAATACACACATTTCCTTCACTCGTGCTTAGCAACCAAAATATTCTGATGATGTTTGTTGTACCTATATAACAAGTATAACAATATATACTTATGCATATCCCAATAAATGTATATACTATTAGCAATATGAATGAAACTCTGAAAATGAATGAAAATATGAATATCTTATGAAAATGTAATTTCCTTAGACAGTTTTTTTTTTGGAAAAGAAAAAAAAAATAGAAAAGCTTTTTCATCAACAAATTTTAAATCTGATTATATACTTTTTTCCTTTTAATCCATCATCATACAAACATAATCATATTTTATTAATATCAAAAATATTAATAAATAATAATGCGATGTATGTAATTTCACCAAAATAAAAAAAAATGTTCTTTGTCATATCATCATAATATAAAATAAATGTATCATTTTTATATAGTATTATATTTTTTATTTTGTTGTTTCGACATATCATTTGACTGTTTTTAGTTTATAATCAACCATTCTGCGGTTGATTATATGTGCAACAGACCTATATATGATGAGCTTATAAAAAATCTGTCTATCGAAAATAATTGCGTATTTAAGAAGGATATACATATTCTATTATATGAGTGTTTTCATATCAGATAATAATAAAATTAATTTTGAAATACACGACCTCTAAAAAAAACCTTATTCAATTCTATTTATGTTCATCAAAAAGTTATATGCTGACAGATATTTGTGAACAATTTTGTTAAAGTTAATTGCGACTATATAATAGGTATATATAATATACCGCATAATAAGCCGTAAGCTCTTTAAAAATAATAATTAACTGAAATATAAGGATGTACAAGGAATCATTTTTTATATATGTATATTTATATGTTTACATATACTTTAATTGAAAGTACTTGTAAAGTAGTTTTATATTATACAGTGAAATACTCTATAAATATATATATATTATATATATATATTAACCGCATACGGATATGGGATGTTTTTAATATTATATATTTATATATGCATAATATTATATATATGTAATTATATATGAATGAATTTTAATATTAACAGTAGATATACAGAGTAGACTTGTGATATAAAAGGAACCCTTCTTGAATAAGGAAACGGTCGATACGAGTACCGCTTTAAAAAATTTTGTATTATATCCATTTTTCTGAATATTTGCTATTAAATGGGTAAATTTAGATATGGAAAAGGTCGAATAATTAATTTTGATCAACATTACTGAATTTTATTGGAACCCCCTGGATTTAATTGCCCACGCATTCAATTGCTCCTTATATTGCACGAGCATTCTGTATATATTCAACCTTAATAAGAGTATAGACATGTTTTGACGTAATGAATATATATTTTAATAAAAATATATATGCATATAAATAATAAATTAATATAATAATTATCGTTTACAAATATGTATATGGATGTTTGGATATACAATACACTTATTATAAAAACTTAAAGTTAGTATATTAATTATCATTTCTCACAATATATTTATTTTATGCATATTTATTCATAAAATTACTTTTATGCATTATTTAAGTATATATATATACTATAATATCATTGACACAGATATATAAGAATTCTACATAATTCTGGAGTTTGTATAAAATATACACACATTATATTATATAAGTATATAACACTATATATAAAATTATTTTCATTTGAGTAACTATACAAAAAAAAAGAAAAAACTAAGAAAATTCACTGACTCATTGCATAGGAAATTATTTTCATTTATAAAAAAAAACATTTTTCCTTTATACATTTCTTGATTGAAATATCAATGTTATATATATAAAATGAAAATTTATATATTTAAATTCATGTAAATTTATCGCTATATATATTAAATATATATACAATGTTTTTATAACATATTTTATATTTATATAATCTTTTGTATATTATATATTTTTCAGAAAAAGAAAATTATAAAAGAAAATTATCTATCATGTATACAATTTATATACATGTGTTTAAAAAAAAAAAAAATCTAAATAAATAAGTATAAAAAAATTAATCTATAAATATCCAAATGAGAAAACAAAAATTTTAACCTCGACTGAAACACAAACACAAAATTTTAAGTATAGTTTGATATATGAATTTGCTTATATTTAATATTTTTGTTTTTGTACACTTGAATTGACCGGAAAAAAGATGATGGAATATTTTTTAGAGAAACAACAGATATATATACTTAAAATATTTTAGGAAAAATAAAAAAAAATAATATACACCTTAATTGATTTGTTAATTTTTCAGGCAATGATTTTGTGGGTATTTTTTTTCTAAATATTTATATTATTCATGGAGCTTTCCATATTTTCCCATGCGGTTGGTCGGTTGTAATGCGAAAATTTGTTTTTATTTTTTTAAATATTAATTGAAAATTCAATTGAAAATCTGATATATGACAGCATTGAATATTTTTATATTTTATCCACGGAAAATGCACCGCATAAATCATTTAGCGTCTATATAAAAAATATATAATTATAGGATATAAAATAAATAAATAAAAATATTAAAAAAAATAAGATATGTGAATGTGAAGGTGATTTTTTATTTTTTAATTATGAAAATGACGTATTCGTAAAATATTCTTTTTAAATATAAAACATTTAATTCATTTTATTTTATAAATACATTTTTCTGTTATTATTTCATTAAGAAAAAATTTATTTTTTTTAAGTATATATATCAATTTTTTTTTTGTTTTTTATAAAATTTGTATATTATTATACATAAAATGATTTAATGCTTAAAGAATGTGAATGTTTTTTTTTTTAAAATAACAATGCTACATAGTAAAATTCTATGAATAATTTTCGATAATTTTGTTGATTTTTATGTATAGATATAGGTTTTCATCAAAATGTATATGTATACTCATAATCGCAATTTATGATAATTAATTTCATTCAATTATATATTTTATAGTTGAATGTTTAATGTGCAATATATAAAAAATGCGATAAATTATATTATATTGATTATAATAATAAATGTAACAATTATATTGTTATACGTTTTGCGTATATAATATAAAAAAACTTCATTGAATTTATAGTGAATAAATCAAATGATTTAGTATATTTATATAGTTTTTGTATAAATATCGAACATGACAGAACTATACACTAATAAAATAGAACATATTACCAATATATATATATATATATAAATAATAAAAATAACAAAAAAATAGAATCTGAATAGTTGTTTTTTTCTATTTTCGCTTTCTGTTAATTAATTGAAAGACAGAAATAAATAATATTTGTTTTTTTTTCTGTGCATTAAATAGTACAAAATATATATATATATATAGTGGTGGTTGTTATTTGCTATCATGAACAAAAAAAGTGTAAAATTTATGGCGGCGCCTTAATCCTAATAATAATATTATTTTTAGCGGAGTAAATTGACAAAAAAAAAATTTTATTTTTTGTATATATACATTTCTATGATAGAATCAAGGGAAATAACAACATATTAATTTAATTTATGTCATGTATATATATATAGTTATTATAACATAACATTAGAACAATTTTATATTATACAATTTATTATTATGAATTTCCTTCATCCTTTTTTTTTTTTTATATAACTTTTCTTTCCATCAATATACATAACACCATCAAGATATAAATATAATTCAAAATGTATACATATATATATATAAAGTTATAATGTACTCCTACAACAAACGTATACTTTAAATCTTATACTATATTTATATACACATAATTATATAGATATATTTTTTAATAAATACACATTTATTCCGTTTATTACTATATCTGTATAGAACAAAATGAATAAAAGGGAATGTAAAAATTTATATATAGGTTTTACAGTCCAAATACAACCTTTTACAAATCAAATTCAACTTTTTACAATTCAAATTCAACTTTTTACAAATCAAATTCAACCTTTTACAAATCCAATTCAACTTTTTACAAATCAAATTAAACTTTTTACAAATCAAATTAAACTTTTTACAATTCAAATTCAACTTTTTACAATTCAAATTCAACCTTTTACAAATCAAATTCAACTTTTTCCAAATCAAATTCAACCAATTTTATAATTAGTTTTGCAGTATTTTTTAATACATATTTTCATTCATTATCAATAATTTTGTATAAAATAGGAGGTTTTAAATTTTTACAATAAACAAAAAAGTATTTTAAACAGTATTTATTTTATTCAAAATTATATATATTCAATGATGGAGCATTCAATAATGATGATCCCAATGATAGGATATTCTAATAGATATGATCGAAAATGAATTAATTATAGTACAAATAATATTTTTTTTGAATAAAATTTTCCGGAAAATCTAATTAATCAAATTAATTTTTTTTCCTATCAGAATCTATCAGAATATCCTATCGTTGGGATCATCAGGACACATTATTTAATGATCCATCATTGAATATATATATTTTTGAATAATATATATATTGGTGAATTATATATATATAGTAAATCGTACAAATGGACCGTTGAATAACGTCTACCAAATTATTGTTTCCTGGTTCCGACATTAGATTATTTGAACAAATTTTCGTTTCAGAAAAAAATTTTCCTATCGGATTCACCATTGGAGAATATGGTGGTAAAAATTTGGTTACGAATATTTGTCGCAAACTGCGGCAAAAAATCCTTTTCACTAGCTATTTGGTGGTTTTCATTTTAATTGAGAGGTTTTATTTTAATCCGTTGTTAATGCATTGGCTTAAAACCAGCCTTTCAGTTTAAGATACTCTTTTGTTTGTTGTAAAAATTTTGTTTGTGTAAAACATTTTTTGTATTTCGTAGTATTGATTAAAATTAAGTAAAACCTTTTTTTATGCAAAATTAATGATAATAAATGAAAATATGTGTTAAAAAATACTGCAAAACTAATTATAAAATTGGTTGAATTTGATTTGGAAAAGGTTGAATTTGATTTGTAAAAAGTTGAATTTGATTTGGAAAAAGTTGAATTTGATTTGTAAAAAGTTGAATTTGATTTGTAAAAGGTTGTATTTGGACTGTAAAACCTATTATATAAATTGTTGTATATTTGATATATTTTGCAAACATTTTTTTTTGTATATAAATATAAATATAATGTTGAAAAAGTTCAAACTTAATATAAAATTGATTAAAAAAATTGTTAAATATAATTTTTTAAACTTGGATTAGTTATATTTTTGATGTTGTGCTATTTTTGTTCATTATTTTTTTTTACGTGACGGTATCGCTATATATATATATTTGAGATACAAAAAAGGATATATATAAGATTAAAGAAAGGAAGAAAAGACCTTTTATAATCACAAGTGAATACCAATGTAAAAATAAAATTTTCTCTTGTATAGTTCTAAATAAAGATATACTCTGTACTGTTAAAGAATTAAAAAATAAAATTCTTATATCTATAGTGTATAAATTTAAAATTATAGTTTATACCATAAATTGATCTATATGGGGATTCGTATATTTTAATTTCATCACATATAAGATTACGAAAAAATCAGTAACATTTTTTCTTTTTTCTCCATAACAATAATCTTTAAATTTTGCAATTTTTAAAAAGTTCAATATATATGGGCATAAAGAACATATATAGGTAAATTTGATTATTATATGTTCATCAAGTGACCAAACAAAATAAGCCTTTTTTAAATCGCGGTTTAAACAACTCGGTTTAGATACCCAAAACAACTTTTATATCATAAACCATATCACTATTATATTGTACAAACCCGATACTATACACATATATACAAAATCTATCTAGATTTATATACATAATAAATATAACTTTTAAATAACAAATCGTATAAATGTTGTCTATTTGAGTCGCCTTTAATAAGGTCATTCTTATGTATATGTAAAATATTTAAATAGATTATGCAAATTCTTATTTATAGTTGTTTTTATGGTAAAATATACTTTATCTTTGTAAAACATTTAAAATTTTGTTGTTTTTTTTTCACCAAATAAAAAAGAAAATCAAATGTTCTAAAAATAAAAATAAAAGAAATGTGGAGATTTTTTAAAATATTTGTTATAATCACTTTCGGGTCATTTTGATAGTTCGCATCCTAGTGCGAAGAAGATAACTTGTGTTTTTCAGTTATTTTTGAACGTGAATTTTCCCACAGAGTTACATATTTTCAAATGGATATATCTTCCAATGCAGGTTGTCGTACGTCTAATTATCGACACCGTCGCCAAAAAACCAATTGTCGATTGCGAAAATAAAATGAAAAAAATAAGCGAAAATTTTATATAATAATCCTATAATATCATAAATATTATATTTATCAAATATAATACCAAAGCTTAAAAAATATATTAGCTAAAATATTTTCGAATTTTCTTTAAGTACAAGAATAATGTTTGTATAATTTTTAATATACACGTCATTTAAAAATGTATATTGATGCTATATAAATATACATATATATATATATTGTCGTTCTATGGTAAGCATAATATAGATATATAAGTTTGCATATTTATATATATATATATATATATATATATATATATATATATATATATATATATATATCGATATGAAATAATAACAATGAATATAAAGTGAGTTTTGAAATCTTCTCATTGAAAGTGATAAGTCTCTCTAATAATAGAATTTATTATTAATCCTTTTCCATGAAAATCTTTACCATAATAATTGTTTATCGCATCTTTAAACATAACATTCATATATATATATATATATATATATATATATAAAATGTGCTCAATTCAATTTGAAATTAAATGGAAAAATTCATTGGAAACATTTATACATATATGTAGATATATAGAAAGAAAAGTAAAATAAATAAATACATTTAAAGCAGAAAGAAAAAAAAACAAAGATCGAAAATCTATTCAACCGCACAAACAAATCAAATAAATTCCAATATTATACGATATTACACATCCAAATCAATATACTAAATATATATATATGAATATTTTTGTATATGTATATAAATTTATTTATAGCGTTTTCAATAAAATGATGCAAACTCATTTAATTTTATTGAACATTAAAATATATATATATTATTGATTCATTTATATATTTGGCTATATGGTAAAAGTATATTATTATTTATGCTATTAATGTGAATGGTAGATATACACTCTATATATATATATATATATATATATTTGATTGTTGTTTTTATTAAGGCGTTTTTCCGATATTTTATATATATATACATACACCTAATGTGATATGATAGTCGTAATTTTGTGGTTTTCACATTTATTTTATTGATATAGGTCCCATTCCCATTTACCTATATATATATATATATATATATATATATATAGTTTTATATATAGCAATGATTTTGCTTATAATACATTTTAATATTTGAATCTACATCAAACAATAACAAAAAAAAAACCTCACCTATAATAACAATTGATATATTATATTATATTGTGACTGATTGAGTTGTACTATATTATTATATGTTTTGTGGAATAATTGAATAAACACTGTAAATATAGTAATGGAGTCAATTTGAATATATACGTTATTTGTAGATATAAAGTAAGTGTTATATGTCTAACACTTATGATCGTTTTATTCCATATAATGAAATTTTACACAAAAAATAATTAAATAAAATTCGTTTTATTTAGATGGGAAAAATTCTATCCCTTATGCAATATATTCAGAATATAAATAAAAATAAAAATATTCATTTGAATAAAATAATATAAATGATTTAATTGTATTATTTAATTTTTGTTGTTTAATAATCCATCTTAAAATAATCTTTTATTTAATACTAAATTACATATATATTATATAATTATAATATATTAAATATGAATCAAAAAATTAATTAATGAATTTATATAAAAAACAAATATATAAAGAGTGGCATTCTATAAGGAATAATAAGAAAAATGTAATTGTTAAAACAATAATATATTTCATATACAGATGCGTCTCGAGAAATATGGCCGTTAAGCATATGGCCGTTAAACAAATTAAATTTTCCACCGAAAATAGACTTTTATAAATTATCTATTTTTTGCATTAAAGTACAGGTTTTTTATTCAATTTTTATTTTCTTCCAAAAATTTGACAATTTAATCAATTACTAATATTTCATCGAAGAAAATTTACAAATCGCTCAATTAATCTAATCCAAAAAATAGAAAATTAAAAAAATCGATTTTTCAAAAAATTTATCTCTAACCGGAACGTCCAGATTTTATTTTCATAAACTATAGCTATATAATTATTACTGGATCTTTCGAAATATCTTATTATTTTGGTCATTTGAATAAAATTTTTCACAAGACGTCGCTGATTATGTATATTAAATTACACATTCATTCCTCATATATTATATATTTAAAACAAAAATTATTATTCATCTTTAAAAACGGAAAATTTTCTAAGTTTTCTTTTGTAAAAAATAATGATAATAATAAATAATAATAACAATATAAATGTTCTTATACAAATATTTAATGATTATGGTATTTGTTTACATAAAGAAAACTTTGAAAGTGTATATTTTAAACAGATAGACAAAACATACAATAATAAATTTAATATCCATATATAAAATCATATACATAAATAAATAAATACAATGTTTTCATAATATTCATGCGATTTTATTATCTCTATCTAAATATTATTTCAAATCCATTATTGTTGTAAAATTATATCCAATGTACAATAAATAAAGCAATTCTAAAAAGGACATCAAAATTGTTTTAAATTTATATATATATAATATATATTTTATTCTGTATATTTAATTGGTTTGTTATAATTATAATTGAATGTTTTATTTATTTAAAAATAAGTATTTAAGACCAAAAAAATATTTATATGATTTATTAATTATATGCTATTAAAATGTATTTTTATAAAAATTCCTATATAGAAATAGAATTTCACTGTCATTTTCATTTTCATAACAAAGACAAAATTTTCTAACTATAGTTTAACATTTAATCAACGCAAAATTGATATATATATATAAATATATGTGAATGGACCTTCTGTTTTGTTAAAATAGAAAGATTTATATACTTAAGTATATAAATGAAAAAAAATATCCTTCATGAATTCAAACAAAACATAATAATATGCCAATGGTCATATTTTCTATATATGAGAGAGTATATAAATATTTGTATATATACCTTCTTAGCGCATATATTTTTATATCATTGTTAATCCCTAATCCGGGTATCATTTGATTCGGTTTTGAAAAGTTATTTATTTTTGTATATACATATATATATATATTATAAAATAAAATTTTAATTCCAATTTTATTTTTAAATATAATGCGGTTTTATAATAAAATGTAAAATGTATATACACTAACATATATTGTAAATCTGGGTATGATATATTTAACCCTCCATTAGATATAGATGAGTATATGGCCATGGGCCGTTTCCGATTATAAATGTATTTCAAATGCTAATTGTGTTAGCCGTTTGGAACTGAATGTAGCTTCTTCTTGAAATTTCATTATAACCTGATCTATGTAAAAACCGATGTAAAATAAACTATAAAAATTGTTTTTCAAAATGAATGATGTATCAATAAATTATTACAAGAGATAACTCCTCAGGGTTGAATGCGACAAAAATTGATACATGCGTGCCTAACGGAGGGTTAAATAGGATATATGTATTTTTTTTTAATTTTAAGATGCATATATGTGAATGAACATGGATTGTAAAATACGCATACACGCACGTACACTTCCTGATGGGATCATTCAATGTTTGTGCGTGTGTTTTATTTTTGCTTATACGGTTTCCATATATAAGGAATTTTCTATTTGGAAAATTGTGTTTATTACAGATGTAATGACTTTATTTGTATAATATATGAAAGAAAATATCAAATATAAAGGTTTATAATAATACGTATATATAATCTAATATATATACTATATATCGTGGAATGTTATACCAAAACGTATTATTTATATATGCATATATTGGGTTAGTAAAAGCGTCTATATTAAACATTTCATATATATACACGTACGTACATTCGGATATAGATATATATGTATATATATATAAATATTATAGACTAGCGATATTCAACAAATATCTTAAGGGATATAATTTTAAATACCTTTCAGAGGTGTGGTTGGTTGTTTGCATATTTGTGTACATATGAAATAGATTTTATATATATAAATGGTTTGCATATATCATATATGCGCATATATTATTCGCATAGTTTACGAAATATATGTTCAATATGTTAAAATACAATGTTTATTTACTATATGTATATCTATATGATTAAACCCATAGGATTATAAAACTGCTATATACATTCACTTTATATATCAAACATTTTTAATATATATGCATATTTATTCATGTAATAAAGATATAAACAAAAACACATATCTTATGCGGATTCATATGTATATTATTTGTAACTTTATCTATATGCATATATAGTCATACAGATCAAGTTATATATTGTTGAATTTAATCCAAATATATGTGTGTATGTAAATATTTTTAAAAGGATATATTCTTTTATTAAATGATAAACCATTATTTTAGACAATTTTTAAATACCTAAATGAATGAATATCTGTATAAAATAAATTATTTAGTGTATATATTTATTATCATATATATATGCAATAATTTATTGCCGGTACATGCATATACAATATATAAGGATAATATTAATTTACCATATCATATACATTGTATATTTTGTATACTAATATGAAAAAAATTTAATTTTTCAACATTTTCTATATACTATTATACAAAATATTTTAGTGATATTTTATTTTCCGTATAATTACATTTATTTTGTTAACCCAACAGAGACGAAAAATATACAGGAAAACAATTTATCCCATTATTATTTATATACGTATATATATGCATATATGAAAATATAGTAATAATAACTTTTTTATTGTATTTTAAATTTTTAACTTATTTAACACATTTTTTTTATATATACTATTATATACAGTATTTGCCATTCATTCTTGATCGTCGCCTAAATATGCATGAGATAAAGTTATAATATATATGATCAACAATCATCGGTACATCGGTTTCTGACGCTTTCCGTAATGAGTAAACATTTTAGTATATTATACTTTTTGATAAGTTTCAGATTATTTCAAAGAATGGTACTTTGAAAATCCCGTTTTTTTTTTCAAATTTAAAGGCCCCATAACTTCGTTATTTCTAAAGATAACTTAACCGGAATAATCCCCATTACTGGCTATACTTTGCCATTATTGCTAGTTTATTGAATTTTTAGTATTTTATCGCAATCCCCGATTGTGTAATTGAGATAAGGAAAATATGATTACAAATTTCAAGATTTTTAACATTTTATGAATCAGAAATATAAATGTACGAATAAAGTAAAGTGTTATGGTATCTATATATATAATGGTGAATAAATTGAAAAATCTAAAGAAGCACGTATACACAAAAATAAAAATATAAACAAAAACAAAAATTGTCTGGCGAATAAGTATAATATAATGTATTGCAAACTCTGAAATTCTATGAAATAAATGAATAATTTAACTATATATACTCGTATAAATATAGAGTAAACTGATACACTGAAACATTTTAATTATAAATTTTAATTGAAAAAAAAAACCCATACAAAATAATTATTTAAATTCAGTTTATTTTATATAAAACAAAAAAAAAGAAAAGAAAACTATTTTGTTATATATTTTTTATATATATAGTCGCAGAGGCGAGGCGTGAATAAATTTGGTTATACATATATATATTGTCAAAATGATATTGGTTAATGTGAAAGCCACATGTATATAATTAAATAATTAATTTATGTTGGAACACACTTTTTCATTAAAATACATTTTCCGGAAAATCGACATTTCTAACATTTTCCCAATTATTTTGTATGGTATTGATTTTCCTTAAATTTTTAGTTCTCCTCAATTCTCATTTTAGATCATACGTGAAAATTCATTCAATTTCTATCACATAGAATAAACTATAATTCCATTTGTTCAAACTTCAAATAAAGTAATAGCCAATTTTCCAAAAATTGCACCTATATAAAAATATGGGTCCCATATTTACGAATCATATTTATAATTTTTAATAATTTATCAAATATATGAAAGTTTTTCGATTAAATACATTATATATATTTATTAATATGAATATATAATCATTAATTTAATATATTGTCTACGTTCGGTATTTTATAATTCTCTTTTGTATTGATTCAAATATATATATATTTATTATGAATTCCGAATTCATAAATTTCAATATATATAATTATTAATATATATTTTTTATTATTGATTTTTATTATATGATAATTATATATAGATTATATTTATGACAAAATAAAATATATTATTTATTATATTGATTCATCATTTTTATTGATTTAAATATATATGAATTATTTTTTTATTATATTTTAGTTTTTTTTTTTATATATTGCCGTATATTTATATAAATATTTTTATACACGAAAAAATATTGGAGGAATGTACTAAAGAAATTTTGTCTATAATGCATTTTTAAATTTATATACACTTATTATTTAATATTTTATATATATTGCAAAAAAAAAATTCACTTAACCGAAAACTTCATTTTATATAAATTATATATTTATAAATATGTGTCTAAAAATATATATGAAGTATCGGAAGAAAAAAAATTCTATTTAATGTACTTTACCTAAATATACTTTTCCCACAATTATTCTTTAAATCAACCACATCATTTATACATGAGTAAATATATAGAATAGTATACAAATTTCAAAAAAAAAAACAGAAACTGAATATAATCAACGATGCTCTACATATATGGTAAATACTAAAGACAAATTTTTGGTTCATTTTATTTTCAATTTTTTTTTTTTCGTTTTACCAACAAATGTCTTGTTAAATAGTTGTTATACACATGGGGTATTCGTATATATATTTAATAGAAAAAAAAAGAAATATAAAGAGAATTCAAGACCCCACCACATAAATATATGTGCTTTATACTTTTGATGACAATTTAAAGCTGCTATCATCATAAAATAATGTAGAAAATGTACACTTTTCTTTAAATAAAATATATATATAGATAGTACCCGTCATGCAGTAGATATATCATACCACTATATATATACGTTATTCAGCAGAGATACTTAAAATGTTCAACAACTGCTTTTTGGCATTAAACATATTATTAAAAAAAAAAGTTATAATTTAAGGGTAAATTTTACTAATATTTAAATGTATATATGATGTTCGCGTATATATTTATAGCAGTCAGTATATACAATAACTCCTAGAGGTAATAAATTTTGAGAAAATTTGTCTATTGTTTATATCTATATATATATATATATTTTTCATGTGGATGGATATATGCAAAAAAAGAAAACTACAATATATTCTTATTATATTTATATAGTCATTTGATTATACTCAAAGGATTTGATGGTGGTGGATAGAATAGAAAGAAAAATAATATAAATTGCTTATTATACATAATTAATCATAACACAATGTTTCTGTGTTTTATATTTTTTCGTTCATATGTTAATTAATGCATTGAATGTTCTATATATTTATAGTTGGTTCCGTTTTAATTGTATAATAAACGCAGAAAGAACCAAAAAAAATGTAAACGTTTTTGTTTCCTTTATTTTAATTTTGTATATATAAAAAAAAGAAAAATAGACAAAAAATATATATAATGGTTAATATATCATCAAATAATATATAATGGTATTAAATATTTTCAGCGGTTTCGGGGTAATAAATTGGTAGAGGTATATAATGCAATTATTTGTATTTAGTAAATTGTTGTTTCAAAATTACATTTGGATTTAATTTACATTGGCTGTAATATTAGATTTTTCCTTAATAAACCAGCAATGTTTCAGAATGTGTTTAATGCCATTGCGGTTATAGAAACAGAACGAAATATATCTCTAAAAATAATAATACATTGGATCTATATGGCATTGAAAGCAATTGGATAAGAATAAATATTCATGAATGTAATTTTATACATTTGATCCTGATCCTGAATTAAAAAAATAAGTTATAATAATAAATTAATCTTTCAAAAATAATATATTTTTGTAAGGGATTTATCGGAACAAAAAAATATATACTTAATTTCGTTTTCAAATACATATATTCATGCGAATTGACATCACAAGAACGCCAAGGCTTAAATAATTAATATAATTAACATCAAAAACCATGATATAAACGTCTAAACTGAGACAACAAAAGAATGACAATATACGATTCTATATTTATCCCATAATAAATATATTATAAAGGACTATAATCATTTATTTAAAACTGAATTGTATATAATCCATATAACGATTATAGTAATTTTCTATAACCGTAATGATATCAAATTAATTAATTTTAATAAAAAAAAATGTATTATCTAAACTTATTATAACCTTTTTGTAAATTAATTCATATTCACATTTAAAAAAAATTCATTAAAACACATAACAAAAACACACAAATATATGAGGTGTTTTTCAATTATCACTATATATATATACATAATTAACCTTCATCAATTGAATGTAAATATATTCGTATTTTTATGACACATCATTCAAAAAGTTTGTTAATTTAAAATAAACAAAAAAAAAATGAAATTAATTTTCCTACATCATATCAATCATATATTTACCATTATGGTATTAACTTTTTTCCCATAAATGATATAATATATGAAAATCCATATATGTGTCTCTGTATAGATATATAGATTAAATAGCTCTCATGTACTTAATGTTATTTTACAAATATTTTTAAGTTCATATATGTTTTATAATTTTACATATATTTGCATGTGTGTACTAATGATGCACATTAAATTACATCAAAATGTCAGACACATTAATCTGTTTTTATTTTGTGTTGGTTTTAAATATGATTATTATTATTTTAAATTAATTATATATATATGTACATACCCACAACAACTTGTATCATTATTTATAAATAATGTTCTATACGAGATCTATATAATAATTTTCATTTTCTAAATATATATGCATTATAATCATAAACTATATACAGAGTATGATTATTATACATAAAATATATCCCATAATTGTACGAAATCGATATAATAGACTCTCAATATTATTAAATATATACTCATCAAACGCATGAAATATCTATAAAATAAAATTCTAGTTATACCTTAATATATATACACGTCTATGTGTAGAATAAAATTAACCACATGCCAATTGTTGAATATATACACATTTTCTTATGTGTATATACTCAAATAATTGATTTTATTTAAAAATAAAAAATAAAAAGAAAATCTATAATTATTATTTGTATTCAAATTGCGATTGCTAAAACTTTGTATACAATATCTTTTTTTATATATACGTCTTTATATGCATTTTCATATATTTATAATTATGAAATGAGAATGAAAACGTTTTGTTTTATCCGTATTTTATTTTATGAATAAAAATAAAAAAAAAAGTAATGAAAAATCCATATAAATTATTTGGATTATTATTTAGGTAATAAAAATATAAATGAAAACAATGAATGAAAATAAAACGAACAATTTTCATTTGAATTTAATTCAAATTATAAACGTATATCTATATAGTTTCTTCTTTCTTTATATCTATATAGTACATATATATATTATGTGGAAAATACAACGTCATCAGACGTATATATAAGAGAAAATTTACATTAAGAGCGTATATATATACAATATTATTTGTATATACCTTTGTGTTTTACACATTTAATATTTTTCATATATAGCATTTCCACACCCAAAATAAAATGTACAAAAAGAAAAAAGAAATGAAAATTTTTATTTTATATATATACATGTTTTTCTTCTCATTCATACAAATTATATTATTATCGTATATATGTTTATATTAGAGAGTCAACATAAAATTTGTGTTCGAACTTCGAAGTTATAGTTAGTATATAGCACACATATATATAGTGCATATACTAGAATATTATATGCACGAGTATGAAAGACTTGAATAATATGAATTTGGTTTTATTATGAAAAAACAATATATTATTTTTATACCCTAAATTGAAGCCAATCCAAAAGTTATCAATCACATTTCAATTGACAATTTATAATTCAATTATTATGAGTATAACAACAGAACAGTTTAAATTTCATTGTATTTTTTCCCTGTTCGATCGAGATAAATCTTTATAGAAAACGTAACAGAGCGCAAACAGAACCTTCCCAATTTTATTAACATGGTATTTATATTTTTATTTTGTTTTAGTATCATCTTATTATTATATATATAACTGATAAAACACAGAAGACGTTGAAATAAAATTTATATTATACACAGAATAAATTTTAAGAGACATTTAAAAAATTTTATTTATTTAAAATAAAAAAATAAATACAATTTTTATTATAATAATAATAATAATAATATCCTTTATTTATTATTACATATAATCATGTTATATGTATTATAAATTTATAAATTTTTCTTATACATTTATGGAATTTTCATTTGTACTTATATATGTATTTTTATATATATGATTTTATATATCACAAAGTTTTTCTTATTATAAGAATATATATATATGGGAATGATATAAAGTCTAAATACATATATACCTTATATCATCTTAATACATATATCAAGTACGTATATAGTAATAAATAAATGTAAAACATTTTATAAAAATTACATTGTTATGTTTTATCAAAAAATGTATATATATATATATATAATAGTATACGAATCCGACGAGTCGACAACCATAATAATAATACTTCGTGAGAATATTGATAATAAAACAGACAAAGGCACACATCAGATTTCTATATACAAATCGGCAGTCTTTATCAAAAATCGCAGACACATTTTCTTAGAAAAATTTTGCTTATATAGAAATATTCTTTTATTATATACCATATATATATATATGGATATCTGTCTGTATTTGTATATATATATATATTATTATTTATTGGAGTTCATTGCATTTTACTATTTCGAATTTAGATATATAGAATAATTGACAAAATTGTATAATATGCTTACAAAAAATTAAGCATGTAATCAAGTTCTGTTGGATTATTTACAAATTAATAAAATGTACTTTTTTTTTTTATTAAATATACGTTTAAAAAGGACGACTTTATTTATATATTTGTTGTGAACACCAAAAAGGATCAGTTAAGGTCAGTGTTAATGTTTTTGGTTTCAGGTCAAACTTTATTTTTGATGATTAATTGGGTTTAGTGGCAATAAGTTTTCCGTCAAAATCGTATCAGATATAGTTACTGTGGTATGGGTAAAATGTCCCCAAATATGTGGACATTTTACCCATACCACATTTTACCATACGGAATCGATTCCACAGCTTTTTATTATATAGCTGCAAGAATTTAAACCTTTAGGCGGTGTTACTTATTGAGATATGATTTGATATTTGATACTTTTTTATCTTTAAATTTACACCCGAATCAATATAATAGATATAAGCTTAACAGGTAGCTCCTAAAAAGCACATTATTTATATTATCCTTATCATATCACAACAATTTGCTTTTATTTATATAACGATTGAATAATTTAATTTGAAATTGAAAAATTTAGATTTATTCAAAATTATTTTCTTTTAAATAGACATATATATAAACAAAAGTTATGTATAACCAACCATCCATAAATATATATATATATATAGAACACCACATTATCTATGTCATGATGCGCAATATATAATCTGATACATTTATCTTCATATATAATATATATATTTTATATAATATATATATGTTGTTTATTTATTTTCAGTAAATTCATATAAATATTGTTGTTGTTGGTGGTGTTGTTGTTAGTGTTGTTTTGTTTTTGTAGAAAATACCCGCCCTGTTTTTATTTTCTTTTATCATTTTTCATCAATCTCATTAATTTTTAATAAACAAATTCTTTTTTTTTTCCATTTTTTATATATATATTTCAATTTCGGACAAATATTTTCCTATATACATTTCATCATCATAAAGTTAAGTTAAGTATAAAGTTAAAAATTTAAAGTTTTTTTTTCTTTTATTATAGCCCTATATAAATATAATATATTATTGTGTATTTACTTTCAATCACCAGTAATGAAATAAATTTAATAAATATATAATATATCTTGATTTCGTATACATATAAATAAATAAAATCCCCTTTATTTAAAAATGATCGCAATTGTATATAACATATATATATATATAAATATATAATAATTAACATATTGAATAAAAATTTGTTTAATAAGCATTTTCATTATTATATGGGTTCAGTGTGGTTTGTTTGTTTTTTTTATTTTGTTTTCTGCAACTTTTTCGCTATTTTTTGTAGAAAACAAAAAATCTCTAGAATATTTATATCACAAAAATAAAAACCAATATATATAGTTAATGATTTTTATTATATATATAGAACTGAAAATTAATCCTTCCGGTATTATAAGTTTTTATTATTGTATATATATATTTTACACACATTCGATTTAATCTATATGATGACAGAATTTTATAATGTTTGTATAAGTAAATAATTTTGGTGTATTTTATAATGAACACGAGCGAGTTATTTATATATTATATATTTGGAAGCATATGTTTATCATAAAGTTTTTTTTCTACAGCTAATTAATATATATTATATAAATATTTAAATAATTTACCTTTTTTTTTTTTTGCTCAATTCAGCTTTATAATGTAAATAATAATTTTAATGTAAAATTAATGTGTATATATAGAAAATAACTATATATCTATATCGCACTAAATAATTTGCATCGAATGTATATTCGTTTTTTTTTGACGTCGTCGTTAATTTTCTTTTTTTTCTTCTTGTTGTGTTTGTGATTAATTTAATTTAATATTTTAAATGGAAAAATAATAACAAAAATTCCAAAAACTTTTAACTCTTTTTTTTTTCTTTCAAAATTTATTTATTTTATTTATTCTTTAATTTTTCCCGTCTTAAGTACAAACACACACAGATTTTAATATTTTTTTAATATTATATACTATTTTTATTATTTTTTACACACACGCCACAATATGCCTTTCACTTATTTCACTATATATTATTTTTAAAATATAAATTTGCCACTTGATTTAATAAAAAATAAAATGTAGATAGAAATAAATTTTTTTTTCTTTATAATAATAGATCATATGTTATACATACATATATAGATCATTTTTAAAATATATATATATATAGCACAATATATTAAGATTTATTTATATAAAATTAAACACATTTAATTTACGAAACAAACGGTCTCGCACGACTATAGATATATATGTATATTATATATATATATATATAGGTTGCTGCGAATTTCAAGTCAAGAAACACAAAAAAAAATTTATATTCACTTTCACACCTCTTTTTAAATATATATAAAATATTTCTAAATTTTTCCTTTTTTTTTTTAAAGTAAAATCTAAAATAATAATAAATAATTAATTATAACAACAACAAAAAGACAACACACATAAATGAATGAAGAAAAAATACACCTCGTAATTATTTATAGATTTTCTATATAATAAAATATTTAAATGATGAACTTTATTCACTTTTTATTTTTTTTTGTTTTTTTTTTTAGATAATAAAATAATTAAAAAATGTACTATTATAATATTGCGGTCGAAGTGATTTTAAAGAATTAAAAAAAGTTGTATCGATAACTTTTATAATAATGTATATATAATATAAGAATGTACAATAAAATTCCGGAAAAACACAAACTCTAAAATAATTATAATTTGTAATAATATAATTATTATTATATATAGTTTTTAAAAATAAAAAAAAAATAGATAAAACGCGTTATATATTATAAGAATTTTCAATATTTTTACATACACTTTTTATCATCAAAAGAAAATGCACGTCAATAACATAGAAACACTCCCGGTCTACTGAAAAATCAAATTCTATGAGACTGAATATTTTTAATATATTAAATATATATCTATCTATATACCGATGCTCCCATAATGATGATATCTTTTCCGACGTCGTCCTCCCGTTGAAAATATATTTTCTTATATTATAAAGTTTTTGTTTTTCAATTTTCTATATTTATTTTATTTTCACATATACAACCAACATCGTCATCATTATCATCATCACATATACAATATAATCATTAAATTCATAGCAATATATATATATATTATAGGAAAATTGTGTAAATGTGTATTTGGAATATATATATTGGGAAAATTTATTTAAATATGTTACTTTATCATATATATAAACGATTTATTTTCGAGTATTGATACTATACATATACATACATATATATGATGAAGTTAAAACATGAATGATATGAACATTTAGTGTATATCTATAATATGTAAAAATGTTCACACATAGAAATTTAGGATGATAACATGATATAAAACAACACAAGAAAATACAGGAAAATGCTATGTAAATATATATATATATATATATATATATGATAACAACCACATGGCTGACGGATTTGTTGTGAGAGAAAATTTTTAATGTTTTATTTATATATTTCTTCTTTATTATTATTATTATTGATATAATTTCTCAGTTTATATTTTATTTTATTCGTTTAAGTTCAATATATTTTTTCTTTATAATATATACATATAGTGCAGATTGTGATAAAATAAATTATAGGTATATGAAAATGGATTAAAATTATTTCAGTTTATATAAACCTGTAAAAATATCTTTTAAAGGTTTGTACTTTTTTCAAATTTATCTTATTAATATTTAAATTAATCATCATGTATACGGTAATGATATATTTATAGTTTGAATAGATAATTAATTCACATAAAAATATTTACCATTCATTTCATGTATATATGCAATAATATATTTATAGAACCATATGGTAAAATGCATAGATTTTTGTTATATAAATGTTTTATAATTTTATAAACTTAAAAAGCACCGAATATCACAAATAATAACAACATTACTGTATAACAAGTGAATTTCAATGATATTTATTATTATACCTTTATGATATATATAATGATTTTTTGGATCACCACAAAATTGTATTTCAATTACACCTTTATTTATCAATTGTTATCTATACATATAGTATTTAGACTATATATATATATATACAGGATATACCATTCAAAACACTGCTGAGAAAGTATATATATAAATCAACAATACGATACATATAAACGTACAAAATGAAAATTATTATCATACAGAGAAAAGTATTTCCAATTTTCTCAGCGCCTTATTTCCTATACAACACACGATACCATGATACAGATCATGATGATCGTATATATATATATATATAAATATTAGCATCATCTTCTATATGATAAATAATATATAAATATAAATTTATATATAAACAAAAAAAAAATAAGTTACTGATAATAATAATGATATTTTTTTTGTAACATCAAATAGGTATATATGAATGTTATCACATATGGATATA
Source organism: Dilophus febrilis (assembly GCA_958336335.1). Taxonomy (NCBI): domain Eukaryota; kingdom Metazoa; phylum Arthropoda; class Insecta; order Diptera; family Bibionidae; genus Dilophus; species Dilophus febrilis. The sequence goes on along the minus strand of OY284469.1, from coordinate 28,249,202 downwards.
TCTAATATAGTAATATATATATATATAAATTTATCAGTTTAAATGATGGTTGGGTGCGAGAGATATTTGTCGCCATCGCATATTGTTTGTTATATGCATATAAGTATAGAAATATATATGAAATGAAATATGAATATGTATTATGTATATACATATATGAAATTGTAAAGTATATATTCATATTTCATATATAGTTATATATTAAATATAACAATAATATACAGTAAAATCTGCTAAGTTGACCACAGCTTCTTATATATTGCGATAGATTTTAAGTGGTGCTGGTCGAATCAATAGCCGCATTTATATAGGTATACAATTTCTGTGTATGTTAACTATTCGCTTAATCATCGTGATCATGACGACAGCCAATGTTTATAATATAATATAATAATAGAACTTTACACTGCGTTTTTTCAGCAGGGTCGAGGTTGAAAATTGTTTTAGAATATTTTACCAAAAACCAGATAAAAAGATACGCTTCCGAAAGACATATATATATATATATATATATATATATATATATATATATATATATATATAAATCCATAGTTTTATAATAAAGCAATTGAGACAATTCATTATTTTTATCCATTTATTTTTATATTAAACTGTACGAAAGCTAAAAAATTGTAATGATTTATAATAATACAAATTGAAATAGGCAAAGATAAGAATCTATCCACTGAAGTAATATTTAAAACTGAATTCAATCGTACATAATATTAAGTTTTACATATTATAAGAACAAAATAATATAATAGAATTCACTATTTATTTATTTTTTTTTTTCGAAAAAACTTTTTTAGTTTTACAATATTGTTCGGTATAACATTTCATTGGTAATATAATAATATATATAATGACTGAAAAAATAACTTCTTTCTTATAATTCATTCAAGTTTCATTTTTAATCTCTAATCTCAATCTATATATTTATCAAATAAAGAAAACTTTATATATAATTCATACAATAGAATAGAAAATATAAAACTTTTAAAACATACTTATTTATTTTTTCGTTTGACAAAGAAAAATCAATTGTTATTTCAATTCCAAAATATAAGTATAGTATTTTGAGAGTATGAAGAATTAGCCATTCCTTTAATAAAATCCTTTGTATCCAACATTTTATTAACTATATACTATTATTATATATTTGATAACTGGTTGGATATTTTATTTAGACGACTATAATAAATCTTAGCTATATTTCAAATATGAAATTTTCATAATATTGATTTATCGTCGTAATAAGGCTCAAATATTGTAAACGTATAACAATTAATCAAGAGAAACCCTACACACCTCCATGAATCCAATCACATATTCTCCAATCCAAAAAAACAATATAAATCAATCAATTTAAAAAAATGTTTAAATAATAGTTAAAAAATATCGCATTTATATTATTATGCCTTAAAGTAAATTTATTTTCTTTATTTTTAATTTTTTACATTTTCATGGTTTATTTTTTTTTTTTTTACAAAATATAATAGATTTTTATTATTTTATATATAAATTAAATTAAATGTATTTTTTTAATTTTTTAATTATGCTTTTTTATTGGAAAACAAAACAAAATAAAAAAAAAAAACATTATGATTGATGAAAGAACGAAAAAAATTTAAAAATATAATGCAAGTTAAATTGTTTTGCAATTATCAATTGTTTTTTTTTTTCGTATGACCTTATAGAAAATTATGATTATTTTTTATTACAATTATTTAATATTCAAACAATTATTTCAATAAAAGAAATTCTATAAGAGATAATTAATTAAATTATTTGTATTTTATTATAAAACAACCACATTTTGATTGTATATTTATTTTAAAGGTATGAAAAGTAATACAAATTTTGAAAGAAATAAACAATTTAATTAGTTAATTTATGGATTTTTTTTTTTATAATTATTTATAGTAATTGCAATTTTAAGAACACATTTAATAGTTTAGATTTTTCTATTTTATATGGGTATATTTGCAATTTTAAGTTTATATCAAATTGTTATGTTTTAAAAAAAATTATTATTAATAATAAATGAAATATAATGAAATGATATTAAATGATAATTTATAATAAAAAATGAATATCATAAACAATAAATAATAAATACAAAACTTCGTTTTACAATTTTTTTTTTATTTTTTTAAATATAACAAATATTGTATTAGAGTTTTACGAAAACATCAGTATTTAAATATTATTTTGTAGTTTAAATTTCTATTAAATTAATGTAAAATTTAACGGCGACCGGTCACTGGTCATCCGTACGATCTGAACGAAAACGTTTTTTGCCAAATGGTCCTTCAAAAATATGATCATGACCATTTCGTTTCCTCGATCCGGATCCCTTTTTAATTAGTTAAAAATTATTATTAGTATGAGAAAATATAAAATGTTATATATACATACAAAATAATATCTCGCGATATAAGAAACAATTTGATTGCAAATTTGTTGGATATTATATTATAGGGTAGAGCTAGAGATGCGACCTACGAAATCACTAATACAAAATAAATATAGAAATTATATTACAACAACTTACTTTATTATCCCATTGGAATTGTAAATATCTTAATAATATATTTTTCTTTTCCGAAACAATTACTGTAATTATTATAATAATAATCATTAATAAACTGAATTAAAATAGATAGTTAACTAAAAAAAATACTAACGTTGTTCTGATGGGATATCTTCGGTTGGCAAATAAATTGATGGTCGCCGGACAGATGTTCGAATTCCATGTTCTGTATTGAATAATGAGAAATTTTCCTCATTGTAACATGGTAAATCTTTCAGAAATTCACCAATACTCTGAAATAATTTAATTTTTTGTTAAGAATATTACAAATAAATTATTTTTTTTTATAATAAAATATATATATATATATATGCAATTTTAGATAATTAAAGAATAAATAGCATTGATTTTGGGTGTTTATATAGACAATTAATTGCATGTGTTGTACCATTTTTATAATAATTTTGTTGTTGTGGTTTTTTTTTTCATAAGCCTCCGGCCGTACCCACAAGATAAATCAGTAGATTTTGTAGAACGTTCACAAATCTTAATAAATATTTAGAATTTTGGAAATAACCCACAACAAATTTAGGTGTTAATTATATTTTTTTTATATTTTATTTATTATAAAATTAGATGATTTAATTTTTTTATTAATTTCACTTTTTATATTGTTCCACTACACTTTACATATATTTTTGTACGTAAAAATGAATGAGAAACGTAAAGAAGCCAACCAACCAACAATATTATGAATTAAAACAACAATAATAAAAACGAAAATAACAATAATAAAAACGTAAATATATGAAAATGTTTTTCATTTTACTCTCAAATCGATATTTGCTCATATCATTTATTATATCGTCATAAAATGTCTCCAAAAAGATTTTATAGTTGCGTACATTTTAAATTGTGTGCTTTTGAACAATATTTTCCACTATAAATAGGGCAAACAGAGTAAAGTGTTGGTAGTATAAATTTAGGTTTTAAATAGTTTGGATGTGTTTTTTATTGATTGAAGAAATTCTGTTATTTACATTTTTTTTTATCAGTAATCAATTTGGCAAATTGTTATTTAACAATAAATTTAGTTATCTTGTTTATCATCATAGTATGAATAAATAAATACAGGTATGTAATATTATTATTAATAAATACATTTATTATAGTATATAAAATGCTGTTTAACATATGTTTTAATACATCTTTTATTTTATATCGTTAATTCGCTATGTATAAAATCAAAATAGTTTGTGTCGTGCATCTTTCTATTTCACTATTTATCATCAATATATAATAATATCTGATTTAACGTAACTTACTGGTTTATTTGTATATATACATATATATAAAATTATACAATTATACATATATAACTATACATATATATATATTTATATATCTTCTAGAGACATACATTAAAAAATTATTAGTTATCTGTTATTATTAATAATAATTATATTGTTGCAATCATAGTTTTTTTTTGTACGTGCATATTTGCAATTTAATAAAGTAATGAGTTTAGTGGACCATTCGCAATATATACAATGATAATAATAATAATAATAATTAATAATCACAACTTGATAGATTTTATATGTAAAACGTTTTTCTTTCCTTTCATATTGCGAATAATTGGTAGAATAGAAGATGTTCGAACAAAATTACCCAATGCGGATAGACTTGCGATTATAAAGTCCAAAAATATTTTGTTCACCTCTCATACTTATAATTGAAGAACAATTTTTAATATTTTTAATGGAATATAAGAACTTTTCATATGCATGCAATTATAGAAAAGTGCTCGAAAGTCTTGCGGTTATATAATTATTTATATTAATATTATTTGGATCCGATTTGAACATAGAAAAATCCCTATTTTCCTGATAAATCGCAGTTTCTTTTGTATTTATTAATTTCACATGCAGAATGTATATATTTTTTCATGCCTAATAAAATTGAATTATCATATTTCATTGGTTCTGCGAAAAAACAACACTATATCAATATAAAGTCCAATAGAAATTTTGATAATCCCAAATTAGAATATTTTATATATATAACATATATATAGAAATATAGAATTGCGATTAATAATTTTGCAGATTTTTCAATTGGATAGCGGTTTTTAAAACATAAAAATCATTCCAAGTTTGTTTATTATAAAAAACGCAAATAAAAGATATTTATTTATTCGAAATATACATTCCAAATTCCCATCTCACATATACATTCTTTTATTGTGATATATGAACAGTTCATACCAATATACAAATTTGAAAATATCCTGTATATATAATAATAGCAGATTAAGTTCATATATAGGTCCTTTATTTATTATACGGTTAGTTCATAAAGAGATAATTGTGTACGATAATAAAAGTTATAGACGTTATATAATAAAATGTAAGTACGTTAAAATCTGTTAAGATTATATATTACATTTGTCATTTAAAGATTATTGAATTTCTTTTTAAGCCTATATTTCTGTCGGATTTAAATACGTATTAAATATTTATTTAAAAATAAAAAAATATTTTTTTTTAAGTTTTAAAATTGAATTACATATAAAGATTTTATCTATTCGTTTATAAAACCGCATGTATATTAGCATATCATAAACGCATCCATATATATACAACAACTATAAGTTGTTTGATTATTTATTGAAATGTTTTTTTTTGAATATACCTTTACCTGTATATATATATATATTTATATAAATTTATATATATATATTGTATATTTGACGATGCGATGTACCAATAAAAATTTGTTATGCTCTACATATTCAATAAATTATATTTTTCAATAATAATTTTTTTTTTTTTGGATTTTCTTTAACATGAAAATAAATAAGCTTTTTTTTTCTCTTTGTTTTTTTTATTTAATAATATATAAAAAATGAATATATAAAAATTTAAATCATATATAAATATATATTTAAATGATATATACATTTTGTATATGGATTAAGAAAAAATCTGCGTTTGAAAGTTAAAATAAATATATTTCTTTAAGTAAGTAGTGAGAGTTTATCTTTTCATATATGACCACAATCATTATAATATATTTGCAATATATAGCTTAAATGCGCACGCCATATATTTTGAATAAATTTAAAAAAAAAAATGTTTTTCTTTAACAATTAATTTTAATTAAAATTTTTTAATCATTTATAAGAATATATTAATAGTATGTAACGTGAATTACATATATACATAAAATGATGAATCGAAATCCATATAAAATTGTTCTTTGTATAAAAATATTCTTTAAACACTTTTGACAAATATTTTATAAATCATTCACATTATATATCAATGAAAATTTTCTTTAATGAAAAAGAACGACCATTTAAGAGATAAAAAAAAATATCATTTAAGATATAAAATAGCAGATGATTTTGTTAATATCCGGTAAATATATTTTTCATGCATCAAATTGCAATAAAATTAGAATATATATATATAAATAAAATTGTATATATGTTATTTAAATTACAATGAAATTACACGATATGATATCATCAAAAATTTGTTCCGGTTCATTATAAATTATTTATATATATATATATATATTTCATAAATTACACCAAAATAGTTAATTGTTTTTAATTTGATTTACCAAATATATATATAGACAAAAATGTATACTCTATTGTAATATTGGTAATAATATATGTATAAAAATTGATGTTAAAAGTCATTTATATATAAATTATTGATTACACGTTTAAAGAGGTATATCGTATATATATGTATATTTATACTAAAAATGTAAATTTCTTTATATATATAAGATACACATAACAAATAATTTATATTTCAATCAGGCCAATTACGTGTGAAAGTATAATCATAATTTACTATACATATATATATATAAATGTAAACAAATGTTTATAAAAGACTTTTGTCTTTATATGCATATATACAAATTTATATACTATTTGTATATATGAACTTAATTTTTTAGTTTGTTAAATGCAAATATTTATTAAATTTTATATATATATATATCTATATATATAAATAATAATGCAAAAGCAAAGACAATATAAATAAATAAATATACAACTGAAAATCTTGACCTCTATAAAAAAAAATAATCTGAAATTTTACGTATCTTTTTTATATCGTTAACTTCAACCATGTGGAAATGTATATATATAATTTGTTTCTGTTTTTTTTTTAAATTTTGTAAAATTAAATTTTTGTTTTTATTTTTGATTAAAAAAAAAAGTAAAGTGAAAAAAATAAAAGAATGTTACGCATATTATATTATTTATAATTATTATTGTTATATATAAAACATTTGTAAAAACACAAAATTTAATGATATTTCTTCTTTTATTCGGATTTTTGAAAATAAAGTTGATGTTGTTATTATTATTATTGTTGTTGTTATATATGGTCGAAAATTGAATTGAAACAAAACAAATTGACAAAAACAAGAAAATTATATATATTGTATATTTAACAATTAACAATCGCAACAGACGATAGTATATTTTATTATGGTTGGGTCAAGATTTAAAGTATATTTTGGGTAATCTTTAAAAATTCACACTTGTATTAGAAGAAAATTGAAAAATTATTGAAATAGTTGCAGGAAAAACTATCAAATTTATAAATTTAACCCATTAATATTACAGAAATTTTTTCTTCCATTCATTTATTGTATTTATTTTCAAACAATGTTTATATCTGAACAAACACTTAAGCTACAGTTTTATAAAGTGAAATAGCGGCTAAAATATACGTGATACGAAAAATGTTCTAGTGACAATTTTTGTAGGTCTTGACCAGGATTACATGGTATATGCGGTTTTGGTTTAACGCTATACGTAGGGACATCCTATTGTTTATACATTATACTTTATAAATCAATATTTGTTTCTTCTTTACATGAAACATGAATGTCTTTACAATATTTATGCAATAATTCAGTTGATATAATAAGTTATACATTACAACTTTTATTGCAAAATATTTTTTTCAAAATTTGTTTACTATTATATATATATAATTAAATATTTGTCTTTAATTTTTTGATACTATATGATTTTGTTTATGATACAGTAGGTAATATAATAAAGTAATTATTTTATTTTATTGTTTATTTTCTTCCCTATATATATATATATAATTATAAATATATTATATATACGATTATAGAAAATCACTGAAGTTTGTAGTTCTATATATATTGTTGAAAAGAAAAAAATGAAAGTATATATATATGTATATAAAATTTGTGTCTTTAAACTGCTGTGAAAGTGAATTTTTTCTTTAATTTATTTATAATTATTCTCTTTTGAATATTTTTCTAAAAATATGTAATGAATTAGAATATTTATATACTTTTAAAGAATAAATGAAGACTTTTTATGTTTTTCTTTATTTTTTTTTGTATATATTAATTTTATTTTTATTTAAAATAATAGTATAGATTTTTTCACGTAAACTATATTCAATTTCCAATACATCCGGTTCAATGCGATACTAAATATTATGATTAATTGACATATTTAAATTTTTCAATTCTAGTTTTTTTTTTACATTTCACGGAATTATAGAAAAAATATGTAGAGTATATGTGCGAGTTAGAACAAAACTTATATATATTAATTGTGATAATTTTCTTATTATTCCTATTATATATAGCCAAATGCTTGAAAAGGGAGATTTGAATATCCAGTTATTATATAGGCATCAAGCATCAATTGTTAATTATGGTATATTGCAATCGCAAAAAACTATGTCAAACTATTTCTACTACAACTATTTCTAAAATCAACAATTGCTTACCTCGTTAAATATTAAAAAAAAAAACCTTACTTTTAAATAAAAAAAAGAAAAATTATATTACGCGAAAAACACAAAATAATTTTCCTTTTTAACAATACTTTTAAATTGTCGATAATTTATGATTTAGGAACTTTATAATTTTAATATGTTAAATTTTTCAATCTTAATCATTTATATAATGATTTTTATTTCAATATTTTTTCAAAAACTAGTTCAAAATTACAAAATACAAATTATAATAAAATTACATCATATAAATAAAAGATATATAAAATAATTTCAGATATAAAAAACAAACATTTTTTTTTTGTCTTACAAAATATGATAGATTATGCATTAAGATTAATATATCATATATACGAGTACATATAACAAAAAATGCTTATTATTGAATTGAATTTTTTATAATCAACATAATCCGATGTTCCAATTATATATATTTTAGTCTATATATGAATACGAATAAAAAATGCGTTATATTAAAACACACGCACACGTAACATAAAACGATATTATGCAAAATTTAACAATATACATACAATTTGAATGTTGTTACCAAATGCTCGATTATATTTATTAAATATGATGATATATATGTTCGATTCATCATCATTATCATATATCACAATAGATACAATTGATTATATTTCATTCAATTTTATTATATAATTAAATTAAATTTTTTTGTGATTCAAATATTATATATATTAACAATACAGTTATCAGTTGTATTTAGATCTTGTCGCGTATATTTTTTTTTTTTTTTTGGAATGTAAATGAAAGAGATTTTATTATTGAAAGTCTATAAGGAAGTCTATATATATTGAAAATAGAAAATTTTGAAATATGCAAATTGAAACATAATTTACACACACACAAAAAAAACAAAACAAATGAATATTTATCGATATCGATACATTATATTAAATTTGTAATCATAATTACTAAAATATTATATATACATATATATATATATAGATTTGATCATTAAAAGTTTAAATTTATTCATCACACTTCTCATACTATATATAGAGATTTACTATATATTGGATATTGGTTTTGTTTATATATACAATATACATGGTAAAATAGATACTATGTGAAAAAAGACGTTATTTTTTTTAATTTCTACTATATATGTAATTCTTTTTTTTTATAAATACACGATTAACAAATTTCCATTGACGACTGCAGCAAAATAACATTAATTTATAAAATAATAATGATGATGGACAATATATGAAAGAAAAAAAAAGAAAAAGAAGAAGAAGAAAAAAATAATTTATGTTTGCGGAGTTGTATCAGAAATATTTTTACCTTAACAATTTTAACATTCGTTAGTCAGTCTATTTTAAACATTTGTTAAATAAAGTTGAATTAAAATACTCGTATATATATCTCGTCTATATATATATATGGTTTATCGGTTAGTATATATAGTTAGTATATATATATAGACGTGTAAATATATATATATATATATATATATATATATATAGTGAGTGATACGACGAACGGTCGTAGTCACAGATTTTTGTATTTCAGTTAACATAATCTAAAGAAAATTAAAAAAAAAAAAAAGGTGCATTAATGGAATAATATATGTGATATTAGTGAAAAAAATAAAAATATTGTAATATAAAATCACGATTAAATTAATATTTCATAATTATTTTTTTTTGTATTTGAAATAATCCAGAGATGCGTGTTTAATAAATGAACGCAATAAATGTGTTATTTAGAGTGTGTTTCTTATTTTATCCATTATTTTTTTATATTTTATATAGTTATAAAAAAATAAGTGATTAAATATAAAATTATTAATGTGTGCCAGTTATTCGTTTAAAAAGTGTATAATTTGTATAATAATTTCAAATGATATTATTATATATATAATAAAATAATGTATTGATTAACTAAATATTAAATAAATATATAATATAACATCTTATTTTTTTTTTTTAATCTAAATTATTGTCATCTTTTATATATATATATACAATAATATATAGAGAACATTGATCAGAAAAAATCAGATTAATGTTCGTATATCTATATAGATAATTTCATTTTATAACCGGATTATAATTATTAATTTGTTATAATATCTCAACTTATTGTAATACAAAAAAAAAGGTTAAAAATGCATAAAAAAAAGTTATTCTGATAGAAAATTATACAATATCACTATAATAAGATTAAACATCATATATAAAGAATGAATGCAGTAGATTAAAATTTTCAATCTTAAACAATCAATTCTGATTTGCACAGCAAAATGAAATTTACTGCTCTTATAAGAATAATAAAATCACGGCATGATTTCTATGTCACTTAACAGATATAAATCTATATTAAATATAAACGAAAGACATATGCAATGAAACAATTTCGCAAATCTATCTTTCTGTTACACTGCAGTTTGTTAAGCAAAATTGTTTACCTTGAACAGTAATATCAAAAAAAAACATAGTTCAATCGATATAGTGTAGTTATTTATCTGTGTTCAAATAATAAAAATCAACTAATCTTGCTTTACAAACAAATGAAATTTACCTTCAAATAATAAAAATTTATGATTTATGTTGATTCAGCTGGATTTATGTTGAAAAATGAAACCAGCATTTATACATTTCTATAGCCCAAATTCAGGTCTATATACAAACATAAATATTAATAAAATTTACAAATAAATTCAATTAAAAAAAAATATGACTATTAAAAAGTATCACTTTTTCTCAACCAAAAAAGTCAATATATTTATTTATTTATTTGTTTATTTTTTTTTTGAAATTTATTCGTTTAAAAGAATTAATTAAATAAACAAATAATATATAATTAACATTATTGTTTGTAGTACTTTATAAAATTATAAGAAATTTTCATGTATAGTAAAACATAAAAACATAAAGTATGTATATATAAAAATTATAATTTATTTGAATTTTTTTTTCAATATATTTGCGGCTCTATCATCATAATATATCAGTATAATAATAATAATATTTGATTTGTATTCAAAAATAAACATTTAATAAATTGATATATTTGTTTTTTTGTTTCTGTTTATTTATGTATAAAATGTTTATTATGTAAATATATAATTTCTTTTTATATACTTTATGGTAAAAATTAGAAGAAAAAAAAACAAATTAATAATATATCAATCAATTAAAATATATGTTAAATTTATATGTAAATTAATAAAATATAACTAATTAATTTTTTTTTATATCTATATAATAATTAATAAGATATATATATATATATATATATATATATATATATAACCGCATTAAATTGATCTTCAATTCTCGAATTTTTTTAACCACTTTGTAAATGTTATATATATACATAATTTTCTCTTTCAATTATATACCATATATATAAAATAAACACGCAAACTATAAATTTGAATGATATGATCGATATTAAATTATTCAAATATATAATCGCATCATACTATATACTTATAATTAGTTCAAAGAACGTTTTTATTATTTTTAAAACAATCGATTTCACTTTAGAAATTTAATCAAAAGTGCATTTATGATGGTCAATCTCTATATATAGAGAATGTTATACAACACAATATTTTGTAATTGCAAGATTTGAAGAAGGTATATATAATTGTAATACATTTATACGAAAAAGAATTTCACATTTATACGTATATGTTTTCTGTGCTGCATTGTTTTTAAACAATATTAATTTGATAATTTTGTTGGTTTGGAAGTCACTCAATATTTTTTACTGTCAGATAAATTTATTTACTTAAAATAAATCTATATGTTCATTTAATTTCAAAACAGTTTAAGATTAAATGATTTATATTAAAAGTATATACCTTTCGCGTTGTTGATAAAAGTTACTTATACATTTTTTTAATATTTGAATCATAAATGGTTATAAATTATTTTATTTTCAATTCAAGTCGATTCTTTATTGTACAAAAATTTTATTATCATAAAATAAGGCAAAAATAGTTGAAAAATGTGTTAATTTTGCACAGAATATACACAGAATTGTAGATTCAGAGTGTGATTCGATAAATTAATAGACGCGAATAAACATATAATAGAATTTTATTTAATTTCTCATGCCACATGTGACATATTTATATATGATAAAAACACACAAATAAATATATAATCGGAATAATTAATTTTTACTGTAATATATTATTATACAATATATATCTATCACATAAAAATCCATATATTTATTTATAATTTATTCAAGTTTTTTTTTTTAATTTATTGAATAAAATTTTTATATAACCAAAAACTCGTAAAAATAAATCGATAAATATATATAGCGAATTATTCAATAGGAAATTTTTTTTATATAATAAAGATGTTATATAAAAGATACAAATAAAAAATATCTTAATAAAATGTTCCAAATCAAATTATATATTGAAAAGAATTTATAATTAATATAGTGAAAGTTTTAACTGTTTAAAATTTTATTTATTTAGAACATGCAGTTTATATTCGCGCGAGTATATATTAAAAAAAAACTTCTAAATAATTATTGATTAGATATATCGAAATATTCATTATATAATAACTATCATATATAATTAATTTATATATATAATTATGTAATCTATAATTTGATCTCAATTTTTAATAGATTTTATATTGCATAAAATTTATATATGACACATAATTTAGTTTTATTAATGTGTTATTGGGTTAATTAGATTATTATATATTTGCAAATTTACTTTTGATTTTTTTTTTATTTGTATATATTTCTTTAAAAACAAATCGTAATAATAATCGTATTATATAACGCAATTATATATACGGTTATTATTTAAATGATTTGTAGTTTGTTTTAGATAAAAGCAAAAGATTGTAATTTTGCATCATTCACTTCACTATATATGATTAATTATATACATAAATCTTTATGAACTATTATTAAATATTAATTCATAATCTATTCATGTATAATAAGTTTCGCGGTTTCGCCCATAAGTACATCATGTATGATTCATATTTGATTATGATTTCTATATATATATATAGAGACATTATAAAAATGAAGAAGAAATCTATATGAAGAAATCTAATAAATTTTAATTATATATCTAAAAACCTTAACCATCCTTAACCATTCAGCAAAAAGAATTAATATACTAATTCAAAGAAAAAAATTTCCCACACAACATATTTAAAATATAATTATAATGCTCATTTATATAAGTATATATAGTTATTTATATTAAAACAATATATGTATTTATTTATAGAGTCATTTTTTATTTTTAACGTATATACGTTTTGATGATGATAATTTAAAAAAGAAAAATTACTTAATTAATGTATATGCAGGTTAAAAAATTATTATATTTATAGGTTCTTTATTATTCACCTAATATATATATATATAGAAAACGAAAATACATATCTTGTTAATGAAAATTAATTTGGTTAAAAAAATTATGTATAATATATTTTTAATAAACATATTAAAGAAGTATCTACAACAATTTAAAATGTGATTATATGTTAATTTTATAAATAAAAATAATAATAATAATAGTGGAAATACTATAAATATACAAAAGAATATTATTTGGATTTGTATATCGCGTGAAGATAAACCTAAGAAAAAAATTAATAATTTTAATTACTTTATAAAGAAATTTAATAAACTGATAGTGATTCGAACGAAATGATGGATTCATCATCATCATCGTATTGGATTAATATATTTTTTGGTAAGTCATTATATATGATTGGTTTTTTTTTTATTTTTACTAATTTATAAATAATTATTATTATCTGTTGTCTGTCCGTGTGTTTTATAATAAATATTATATGATATGTTGTTTATGGATATTTTTTGTAAATTATATGGATAAAATAAAAATCTAGGTTAAATATCAAAAAAAAAAAAACTTTATGGATTTTTTTAAATAATATTTTTGCGATTTTATCTGTTTTGTTAGTTCTTAATTATAATGCATCTTAATTATATTTTAAATATGATTATGTATTCTGATTTATTAAAAATTTTCATATTTATCTAAAACACTATATCGCACAGAGTTGTGGATTCGGGGTCAGAGTTGAAATATTGACTTTCTTTTTTGAAGTATAGAAGTCGATGTCTGAATTTTGCTTTGAATTGGTGATTACAATATATCTATATTGCTTTCTGATTTCCTAATTTTTCTACCATGAAAAATCAGAAATTGATTGAATTTTCAAATAATACAAAAAGAAAATGAAAATTAAAGAAAAACAATAATAATAGAGTCCCAATGGTAATAAAATATATAGTCGATTGGATGCCATTCGATGTCAGTGAAAATTGAAATTTGTTAAAGGAAAATTTACACATTTTTTTCCATAAATCAACTAATTTACCTTTCCTAAGAACGCTAGTATTAATATTATTGTTTCGACAATTTGGCAAATTTTCACGCATCACCGCTGTTTCATACACTTTTCACAATATTCTATCGTTGTGCCATCGCACGTCACTCCAGCTTTTCACTCCTCGTCACGGTTTAATCCTTTTATTATGTTTTGCAAACTGTGATATATTTTTCCAAATTAAAATCGGATTAGAAGTTCTATCTACTCAGATTTCTGATACTAATTATAAATTAAAACATAAATTTAAAATAAAACAATGTGACATAGAAATTATAAGAAAAAAAAAAAAAGATTAATTAAAATAAATATAACCACATTATAAATAAATTATAAACGATATATGTGTATTTATATAAAAATAAGAATTAATTTTAATGTTTTAATTATATCAAAATCGAAACAATTTAAGTGATACGCACACTTGCTTTTGTATATATACTATATAGCGTATAATAATAAGACAGCGAGACTATATATACATAAAATCCGAAGAAAAAAAAATATATGGTATATGTTTTTTTTAAATATAATATATATTTTGATGTTTATCCAATTTTTTATTTTTGCCATGCAGTAATTTCTGTATTAAAATTATGTATATTATTATTATTAAAAAAATTAAATAAAAACATTTATAATATATTAATTTAATTTTAATGTTGAGTGCATTTTTTGCACAATCAGAGCAGAAACGAATCGGATTGAGAAAAAAAACAACATATATATCTATTTGTTGTTAATAAAATTAATTTAACCAAATCATCTTATGATTTATAACCTTATATGAAATTAATAATATGGCGTTAAACAATACCTTATTATAACTTTTAATATATATCACAATTTGTGCAGCAGCTTTTCAAATATATATTCATTAAAACTTCTATGAAATTATGGCGTTTTCCATTTGAAGTGAATCATCTTTTAAATTTGTGGCAGTGGCATGTGTTTGTGGCGACCCGACGATACAAAAGATAAGATATACTGAAAGGTAACTGGCCTTTAAAAAACAAATTAATTATAATCAAACAAAAAATGTTTTTTCGAATTGAATTTTTCGAATTACCCAGCCATTGTTATTTTCTTCAACTGTATTTTCTTTATTGCTCAATTTCTAATTTTCATATAGAACAAGGTTTTGAAATCTCATGTGATTGATTCAAAAGATAAAGTAGATTTTCCAAAAAGTGTTTGTGAAAATTTGTCCTATTTTTCATACCGTATAAAAAATATGGTTTTTTTGTATATTGTTCAAAAATTCGGCCCAGAATTTTCACATTTTCAGCTATATCCTTTGAAAAAATGAAGCGATTTTTAAAATTTCTTTTACAAAAAGTCAGAGTTTCTTGGGTTTTCAAAAGAAAATTAAAATTGGAGGAAAACTATGAATGTAATTAAAATTTGGAAAATTATTTTCGAACAAAAATTTTTTTTGTTGAATAATTAATTGGTATTAAAGCACATACCTTTTAGAATATCCTATTACAGTCTTAATTAAAGAAAAATTCTTAATGATGATTAAAAATCAAAAAATGACCATTTTCTACAAAAATATTGTACTGCAAAACCATTTATAGATTGTATTCTGGGTTTACTACTCCATAACTTTTTGATAATAAATAATTGTTTTATCAACGATATATCATTCAGAATTTTGTTCTTTATATGATATATTCAAGTCTATTGGCGGATAATTTTAATTTTAAGATTTTTTTACGAGGTTTTAATTATATAACTACCTACTAACATTTTCACTATATAATTTAAAATTTAATTTAATGAATTTATATTTTTACATATATCAATACAAACAAATCTAATTTAATCTAATAATATAAAAAATCAATTATTTTCAGGTATCCTAATAACAATTAATATCTCGATATGCAAAAGCGATCAACTTGGAAGGTCTATAGATTTTTCGGTAAGTAAATAAATAATTAATTTTTTAAATAAAATCAATATATTCACAGTGAGTTTTTTTATATACATTACATTAAGAATAATAAAAGAAAAATTTCTACCTTGAGAATCATGTTTAGAATTTTAATTAAACAAAAAAATTGATGAAAAAATAAAATATACTTTCATTTTTCTGTGTCAAATAAAATGCTTGTATTTTGTTTAATATCCAAAACGAAATAATAATTTATAACATTCCATTGTGATGATAAGCTTTAATTTATCATTAATAACATTGAATACAATAAATTTATGTGTTTATAAAGAACTTTCAATTTTTTTTTTATTTTATTTTGTATTTGGTTTAATTTTACATACAAATACCGAGTACTGACAAAATAAAATATATAATCTATAAATAATAATATAAAATATATATTTTCTACTATTTAATGAATGATGTCTATGAATAAATATATAAAAATATATTTATACAAAATAATAACCTACAATTTTATTTATTATATATCTATTTTTGATTGAATATATTTTTAATAATAAATGTATAAACTGCTTAAAATTCTATGCTCATATCAAAATTTTAAATATATATGTATATTGATATATTTTGTATATATATAAGAAAGTTTTTTTTTTCTTTTCCATAACTAAAAATATATTAAATATTATATATACAACAGTACATATAAATTATATATAAAAAATGAAACCGCAATATTATATATAAAATTTATTTATTTATTTTTTAATTTCTATATCGTTTTTGACTTTATTAGGAAAATATATATCTGTGTTAAGTACTTAATCGGAAATCGAAAATAAATATATATTTTTATAATAAAATATACTCATTTGAATACACAAATAAATAACCAGGATTTGAATAAAGTGAAAACAATTAATCAAGTTTTAATTTTAAATTTTAAATGCTTGTTTAACAACTATATATGATATAGTATATATAAAATAAGCTGACTATACTGCATTTTGAAAAGAATTCATTCACATAATTTGTCTGTATAAATGAAAAATTTGTTAAAAAATATAGTAGTAGTATTGTTATAAGATGCGATCATAAAAAGAAAATAAAATTTTTCATATATAAATAAATTGACCGCGTTAATTAATATTATAATTATTATAAATACAATATATATTTTATATGCTCATGAATACTTTATAATATAATGAAATTAAGCATTGCAGCATGAAAACCATATTAAAATGAACAATGTGTGTATAATAAATGCAATTTTCTATATACAATATATAGAGATGCGTTTTTGTTTAAATTACATATGGTTAAAATTATAAATAATATAACAGGAATTTTTTTACATATATATATCACCAAATATAATCGGTTTTTTTTTTAACAATGAAGAATTAAAATATCTCCCAAGTTTAAGGTGTAGAAATAAGTAATTACCGTTTTTTTTTGTTAAAGAAATGTTTTATTCAAAGGTTTTTGAGTTTATGACCGCACAGAATATAGTCTTACGATCAAAACAATTTGGTTTTGCGGTCGAAGGTGCAGCTTCTCCAGGTGATACCATGCTAATTTGGGTTTTGGATTTTCAAAATATATCCACTTTTCATCTTCCGTTACGATTCGATGAAGAAATGACTTTTTTTTCGTGTCGTTGAAGTAGCATTTCACAAGTGACTTATCACATTTCAATATTTATCTTTCATTTGGTATTCATTTGGTACCCATTTTCCTATCTTTTGAATCTTTCCCATTACTTTTAACCGAATGGTAATACATTTTTGAGACACATTTAATATATGTCTGCCAATTTGTTTTGCAATAACTCCTCTAGTTCCGCGTCTTCAATTTTTTTTTGTGTCTACCATAACGCGTTCATTGTCTATTAATCACTTTAATAACGAAAACGTTTATATTTTTCGTTAGCCACACCAACTAAAAAAACTGGCAATTACTTATTTCTACACCTATATTAAACGAGATAAAATGAATAACAATTAATTATAAAGATAAATATTATTATGGATATTTTTATATAAAAGTACATATACTTTTTGTTTGTTCATTTAATTTGATACAAATTAAATATATTTGTATATAAAATAAACGCATAAAATAAATATATATTTGTATCTCTAAATGATTTATAATAGACTTTCACTAAATATTTAATACATACATTTTATTAAATTAATTTAAATTATTTATTGTATTTCTTTAAATTATATATTTATATAAAATAAATAAACAAAAGAATTATTAATTATATATAAATATAATGTAAAAATATTTGATGATATTTTCCTCTATAAATAAAAACATTTTCATTGTCGTATTTTATATAATTTGATTATATTTTTGTTATCTATATTAATAATAATAATACAATAAATATCTTAATTTACCAAAAAAAAAATCATTAAATATATGATAATTAATTATGCAATTTTATATATTTTTGATGGAATCGGAAATGGATTGTATTTTTTTTTTGTTATGATATTAATATTATAAATATTTATGAATATTTAAATTTATGATACAATATGAAAATATAATCATATTGTAAGTAAATTTGAATAAATACAAAAGATTGCGTACGATGAAAGTTAAGAAATTAGGAAAAAATTTAAATGTAATTAATTAAAAAATAAAATAATATTAAATGGAAAATAAAATTTCATATCTAAATATAGTAATATTTCTATAGAAGGTAAAGCTCTGCTACGCACTTTTGTCATTAAATATATAATTCATTGCATATACTGATAAAAAATGCGGAAAAGTTTTTATTAAAATTATAATCAATATTTATTACCTTATTTATTATTTATTTATATTATTTGTTTTTTAAGTTTATATTATCATAATTTGCGTTAAAGAAAAATAATTAGTTATATAAAAAATTAATTATCAATAAAATATATTTTAATTTACTCTATACTATTATAATGTAAATGAAATATAATGTTTTAGAAAAAATTCCCGATTGGAAAGGTTTTCCATGTTGCATCAAACCTTCAAATGCAAAATTTCTTATCAATTGCGGTTAGAATCAGTATACGAAATATCTTTTTAATGAAAATTTACCCCCAATATGTGAAGTCATATATTGAATTGTGACAATTAAAAATATAACAATAAAAGAGTTTTTATAGAGATATTTTAATGGTTTTTTTTTATTCTATAATTTACTAGACATCACAATGGAGACCGGTAGCCGTTGCTGTACATCAACCGCCATCATCCGGATCATCTGGATCATCTCCGTCAAATTTACCATTATCATCACCGGCCCATCTTATTAGTATAGCCAATTTTGATAATACCGATAATGCACATTTAGCTCAAATAGCACAACATAATGCACAAGTTTTACGTCATATAAAAGGAATAAATCCACCGATAACACAATTTCATAATCAATATCAAACGTATCCATCAGGTATTGGAAATGGAAAACAACATTTAATTGTTCAAACGAATTATAATAATCAAAATAATAATAATCAAAATTTTAATGTTCATCAACAATTAAATAAAAATTTACCACGTTTTCATTATGAACAACAACAACAACATCCACAACAACAATTACATAGAACAACACCAAATATTTTAAGTAGTAGTTCAAATGTAGCCCAAACGGTATTACCATCACAACATTATGGTGATTTTAAACAAAGTTTTATAAGTGGTAAACCGGCATTTATCGGAAAACCCGAATTAAATCCATTACAATTTTTAAATGGTGTACATCAACATTCATCAACACCGAAAATTCCAACACTATTTGCATCAACGGTAAATTTACAACCGAATTATGCTGGTGGTATTTATTCTTCAACAACAAGTCGAGCACCAGCCATAAGGTATCCATTAAAATTTTCCCATTGTAAATGTATTTTAATTCATTCATTATATATTAATTTATTATTTTTGCAGAGATATTTCCTATACACCAGCGCTCTTTAAAGCAACATCAAAGCCATCTCAACATCCAGTTGTGAATAAGCTTCAAGCTCATTTAGCATTGGCGGCAGCAGCAGGACATCCAGGACAAAATTCAATTGATAACATTAGTCCAATATCAATTGATGGATCTGCATCATCATCATCATCATCATTACCAAATTCATTTGCACAATTTGAATCATCATTACCACCACCACCTCCATCATCGAATAATTTTCATTCAACACATCATCAACAAAAATCTGTCCACGGTCACGAACAAAATATAGTACAATTTCAAAATTCAAATTTATTAAGTTATCCCATTGATCAACATTCATTTAACGGCAACGGTAACATCGGTGTTAATAATAATAATAATGGTAATTTGGGTTCGGCATTTACATCTTATCAGGGCCAATTAACACCATCCGGTCATTTTGTGTCAAAAAATAATTTTTATAATAGTGCCAAATTTCTACCACCTGCAATAAATTCTGGTTATCCACAACAATTTCGAACCGGAGACTTTTCGTCTGGCAGTGGTGCTGGTGGTGTTGGTCCTTTATCATTTGCATTACAACATGAATCGAGTTTTGGGAATTCACAATTACCACAGCAACAGTTTCACCAACTATTAACATCTGGAAAATTATCGCAAAAGGGAGCTACCATTTATGGTCCACCACAATCAATTTCATCTTTATCGGCTGCAGCATTACCAACGGTACCGCCAAGTGTTCTATCACCATTCTTTCAACAAGTTCAATTGCAAGAACAAAATGTTTTGTATAAACAACAATTTAAAGAACAGCAACAACAACTTTTGAATAATCAACAGCAAGAGCAACAGCAACATCAGCAAAATCAACAATTATCACATCAACATCAACATCAACATCAACAACAACAACAACAACCACAACAACAGCAACATCAACAACATCAACAAAAACCAAAAAAACATCATAAACAACAATCAAAAGTTAATGTACAAATTTTAAATGATGAATTTACACAAAATTTGGTACCACCACCACAATCTAAACATAAAGATAGTACAGTGTTCCGTGATGGTTTTAGTCCGATGACATCAACTGCATTGCCTGTCGTTACCTCATCAACGGCAACAACAACAACAACTGCTGCATCTCCATCACCATTTTCATCTTCAACAATTCTGCCACCTCCACCGTCTTCGATCCTTTCACATTTTGATGCCGATTATCATCGTGCTGTAGAAATTCTTAACAAATATAATATACCGGCTATATCACCATTACAGGATGTTAATCGTTTTGTATACAATTCAGGACCTAATGCGTATCAGACAACAGCATCATCATCATCGACAACAACGGCCGAAAATTATGATAATTCACCAAATGCACCATCGTTTACAACGGAAAAACCAAATATATTCCAAAATTTAAATCGTCCAACCGGTAGCAGTGAATATAAACAACATAAAATAATGCATCCCGGTTATACGGGTATTAAACGTCCGGCACACATTGAAGTGTCATCAACGAAGCAACCGGCTCTATTACCAACACCAAATACATATGAATCCGGTGGTATTACACATAGTTTCTTTACCATTGAAGATGCAATTACTTTATCACCACCACCACCACCACCAGTAAAACCTACCCAATATCAAGCCAATGATGGTGACATTCAAAGGCGACCTCATACAAAACCAAAAAAACAAAATCAACATAAAATTAAATTCATTGAAAAACCTATTGAACAAGAAACTGAAATTGAATTGCATAAACAAGAACAAGAAGAAGAAGAACCAATTGAAGAAGAATTTACAACAAAAGCAATTGAAACGTTAAAAATCGTTTCACCACCACCATCGATACCAGCAACCGTTCCACCATCACTATCACCTATTACCCCATCAACGTTACTTGTCAGGGAACGACAAAAAATTAGACGAAGACGACCAAGACCAACAATACAATCTGCTGTTGCACCTACAATTCCAACAAATAACGATATAGATGAACAGGAACAACCAACGGAATCATATAATGTCCAAGGTCAATGGGAAACAAGTCCTCAAACGATATTACATCAAGAAAATAATAGACATAATCAAAATAATCAACGTCAACGAAATCGATATCGATTTAGACCGGCCGCTGTTCCACCACCGCCATCACCATCAAATGAGGCTGAAATAATAATTGATCACAAACAAAATATTGAAAAATATGAAGATCAAGAAGAACAAATTCAAGAACAACAATATCATAGACATCGTCAAGAACAAGAACAACAACAACCACCTCATAGAAATCATCGACCAAATACACGACAACGATATAGAAATCAACAGAGAAGACCAGTAATAAGACCAACGATTTCTTATAATAACGAAGAACCAGTGGAAGAAGTGGAAAATGTTGACGAAAACAAAGAACAATATCCATTTACAGTTAAATTTCAACCGGCCGTTACCGATATAATACCACCAGAAACAGAAATACCCACATCATCACCATTACCATTAACTACCGTTTCACAATCATTAAATACAATAAGATATGATGTATTTGATCAAACTCAAGGTTTACCAGAAGAAAATGATGTTATAATTGCAACGAAAAATTCACATTTCTATACAACAACAAAATTACCACCACCAACAACATTATCCGCCAAAGATTCAGAAATTTATACAATTCAAAGTTCACCAACGACGAATGTTGTTTTTCCAGTTGATGTTGTTCCACCATCATCACCCGAAGACGATGAACATCAATTGGATAATAATGTGTCACCAATAATTGATATAGAAAAAGTTGTAAAAAATACAACACCTCAAGTTGTTGATGATGATGAAGTTTCACATGCAAATGAACACATAAATCATAGACATCGTTTAAGGTATCGGGAAAAAATAAAAGAATCAAATAATGAAGAAACAATCGTATCAACACCATCACCATCACCACCACCACAACTACCTATCATTTCCGATTCCGAAATTAATGATGAAATTAATGATGAAAATGAAGTCACTGAAAATGTACAAATTTCAGAAGATTCAACATCAGAAAAATCAATACCTAAATTAAATAAATTTGGTGGTAAGACACGTCCAAGATTTAGCATTAAAGATTATCGACAACGAAACCCCGCTGCTGGTTCATCTTCGACATCAACGAGTAGTAGTACTACAACTACAACAACTGAATCATCGGTAATTCCTACAAAACAATCAAAATTACGTTTTCCAACGAGAACAAGATTACTGCCTGGATTACATAAAAAACCAACGATTGCCGTTGATAAATACAATGATGATAATAACAATAATAACGATTCATCAAGGGATGAAAAAGAAAATGATGCACCAGAAGAAAAACGAAATAATAATGAACAAAATGTTTTATCAACAAATAGCAGACGACGCAGACCATACTCAAAAGATGGTAATAATAATAATAATAGATATAATAATCGTGGCCGATCAACAACAACCTCAACTGAAATACCATCGATATTGACTACCAGCAGCAGCAGTAGTCAAACAACATTTGCACGAAGATTTAATGGTACACGTCGAGATTATCGTAATCGTTATTCAACCACATCAACAACTACCCCATCAACATCAATTGATCATCATGAAATTCATCGTTTACCATCTATTCGTAATATATCGGCAATTATTTCTAGACGTCCTCCAAATCTAACGTTACGTCAACGAATTCAACAACAAAATCAATTAAAATTAAAATTAGAAAATGCAGCCACCGATAATAATAATAATAATAATAATGCAAATGATTTACAAAAAATAAATGATCGAATGGAAACTGATCTACCGAATACCGCCGCCGCGGATACCGATTTAATGGAAATGAATAGTATGAATGATAAAATAATAATAAATGATCAAATGACGGCATCCTCCGCACTTGAGGTACTCGATACGAATGATGAAAATAATAATGCTGATGATATTGAAGAAAAAATACCATCGGCTGCACAAGATACCCAGGAACAAAAACAAGAAACATCAATTATGAAAATAGCCAAAGATGATCATTCATATCGTCCATATATGCATACAGCTGAAACGGCATATACAATAAATTCAGATACATTAATTAATAATACTCCAACAAAATCACCAGATGATGATATAAATTTAGAATATGGTAATGATTTAAATAGTAGTCCATCCGAATATTCAGAACGTGTTGCTCAGTTAACAATTTCAGCGGCTAATAATTTTAATACGGTAAATGTTGGTGGTGGTCCATCTAGACGTATACCAGGTTATTTTACATTAGCCACCGATGATCCCATTTTACCAATTGAAGCATTTTTTCCACAATTTAAACGAAGTGCTGATTGATCAAATAATATAAAATTATAAATTATATATAATTTATTATATTGTACATTTATAAAGTTAAAAATTATAAATTGAGATGTGTACAACGAAAAAAATATATAAAAAAAAGGTGTACTATAAAAATAAAATAAAAATTACAATAAAAACAATTAAAAAAAAATTTTAAATGATACCAAAAAATATAAATAAATAAATAAAATAAATATATTCATTTTCAGTGTCCCTATAAAAAAAAAAGGAAGACGTTCACTAAAAAATTAATAATAAAAAAGTAAACTTAAATTATTTGTACACCTTTTTTTTATTATTATTATTAAAATTAATAATATATTTTTAAGAATTAACGGATAATTTTAAGAAAATTTAAGAGATTTTATATATTATATAAATATAGATAAATTATAATTTAAAAACAGAAAATTAACCGAAAAAATTCACATTGATATGGCCAAGTTGCAATAAATATTATATAAATTTTCTTTTATAAGTTAAATTATAATTTAATTTTTTTTAACAAAAAAAAAAGAAACACTTAAATAATTACCTGCTCAATTATTTTTATTACTAATTTATTTATTTTCTACATATATTCTTTTATATTTAAAACATGTAATATTTTTATTTTTTTTTTTATTTTTACATCTCTTTTTGAATATAATAAATAAATCCGTTCCATAAACTTTTATTAATATAATATTATTATTAGTAATTATTAATTTTAAGAATTTATATTTTGTACATAAAAATATTATATGTAATTATATAAAAATAATAATAAAAATTATTAAAATATATAACTAATCGTTTATTTTTATTTTATTTTATCATAAAATATAAATAAAGATTATTTAAAAAAAAAAAAAAGTATCCCCAAAAATCTAAAGGAATTACAATAATTCCGAACTCAATCAACAACAAATTTATTGAATACTTTCAAAACCATATAAAAAAATTTACAATTTATATTTTGTTAAATTTTGCCAAATTCCCATTTTTCGATTAGGATCACAGAATTCATAAGAGCAAAATTAATAAAATTTTATTTATTGTTAAATTTTTAATATTTAAAAAATGTTTTAAAAATAAATTCAATCGCCTGATATTCTTCTACAATTTCTAAAATCATAATGGTTTTTGTTTTGCTTCATTTACAGATTTTCGATTAGGATCACATAATTCATAAATGTAAAATTTATAAAATATTATTTATTGTCAAATTTTTAATATTGAAAAATTATTTCTATTTTATGTTATGTTCGCCTGATACTTTAAAATTTTGAATCTGCACGATTTTTTACTTTATTTTAATTACTTTTGGTACTTTTTCAATGCATTTTTCAGATTTTCAATTAGGATCGCATAATTCATAAACCGAACATTTACAAAATTTAATTTATTGAAAATTTTTAATATTGAAAAATATTATTAAAAAATATTTCAATCTCCTGAAATTCTACAATTTTAAAAATCGTAATGGTTTTGCACTTCATTTTCAGATTTTCGATTAGGATCACAGAATTCATAAGAGCAAAATTTACAAAATTTGATTTATTCAAAATTTCATTTTTTAATTCATATTAATCGCCCGAATCTATACAATCAAATTTGTATATTATTTCGAGACGGTTCATTACATCCACGGGTCACCACATCCACAAGGTTTTGGTTTTTGCACGTAATATTACTAATTTGTTAATAAAAGGCTGGGGTAGATATTTTCTTGATGGATAATGGAAAGGAAGTATAATCCTTTTAATAAGCATCTTGAAACAATTAATTAATTAAATATTTTAAGCCTAAAACCGAAAAAATGCCATGGAATTATATTAAATATAGTATAAATTTTGGCGTTTAGCATATAAAAGTGTGGAAAATGTCGATAAAAGTATGGAATCCGTGGATGTGGTGAACCGTACTCCATATTTTTATTTTTCTGTTGGCTGACCTGCTTCAAAATCTGCATTATCGAACATATTAAAAACATCGCGGCTTCCATTTTTGTTTTTTGTTGTGCTGTCAAGCTGTCAAGCTGTCATCATATATATTTTTTTTGTTTTTATTTTTCATTTTCATTAAAAAAAAAAATTTATTTTTGTATATGTTGTCAATTATTAGAAAAATAAAAATAAATTAAAAAAAATAAAATTAATAATAATTATTAAAATGAATTACAGAATAATTTAGTTTAATTTTTAAGAAAAAAACAAAATAAAATAAAATAAACATGTATTTTCCAATTGGATGGCCTAAAATTTTAGATACAACAAGTTTAAATTCATCAATTATTAGAAAAATTATTTGTGATCGTGTTAAAATTCTATTTGCTATTATTACCGATGATACCGTGTCTATTTGGTACACAAAAGTATGTTAATTTAATTAAATAAATACATTTTTTTTATAAGATGTATGTTTATTTAAAAAAAAAAATTGAACTCATTTATTTATATACAAAGACAAAAAAAAATATAACAAATTGATTGATTAATTCCATTTCCATATCATAAATTTTCGAAAGATTGTTATCATTAAAAAAAGGAAATATATAACTATACAAAAAGAAATATATAATTATACAAAGCACAAACAATGAACATTATATATTATTACATTAGCTTGCGTGTCATTATATTTATATTTAATCAAATAAATAATAATAATTGGATTTATTGTAATGATTTATTTATTTATTTATTTCTATATAGCCATGTGTGCCTATGATTTCATTAAAACGAACACCAGAATCACTGGAAAAATATGGGCCAAACGTTTTGATCGAATGGAAACCAGATTCAACAATGTTAGTGGTTGCGGTAAGTATTTGCCTTCATTCAATTCAATCAAATCAATCTTTATTTAACAGTTAATTGACATCAATTGGTTTTTTTCCAGACATCCGATGGGACATTATTAATATACACCCTAAAGGTTGACGATACAACTAAAGGTATTTACAATCAATTGGATCCACCACATCAAAATTTACGACGTGACAGTGCTGAATTATTTGTTAAAGAAGCGATACCAACGATAATACTTTCATTGGTATAATTTTGCAAATTGTCTGATAATAAAATTAAACTAAAGTTAAATTATCCATTTTAGACATATGAAATTCCATTATTTGTTCCGTTAACATGCATTTGTTGTGTAAGCATTAGTCAAATGATGATTGCAACAAAAAGTGAAAAAGTATTACGTATACGTTGGGATGGCAAAGAAGATCGTGATTTTTCATTGGATTTAAGACGTATACCATTTAGTATAAATCAAGAAGTTAGTAATGGTAAGTAATGGAAAAAATATTGTTTATTTTAGAACATCATTCGAATTAGTTTCTTTAATTTCATCCTCGGACAATATAGCTCTTCCAATAACCGAAAATAATACGTATATTACATCAATGGATTATTCCCCATTGATTGGTGGTTTTTCGGTAACATTAAACGATGGCCGTGCCGCTTATTTAACTGCAAATAATTTAAAATTTGATCCAAATGTAAGTGGATTATTATTATTATTAGTTGAACTGTAATTTATTATTTACTATTTTTTTTATGTTTAGCAAGTACAAGGAATTTGGGCTCAAACAATAGATGATGCAACTTGTTGTAGTATTAATCATAAATATCGTTTAATAGCATTCGGAAGAAAAAAGTAATTGTAACTCAAAATGAAAATAAAAACAAAAAACAAAAGGATTTATTTATTTTTATTTATAATAGTTCTCAATCATCAGTGTATACAATTGATGATGTAACCGGTGGATTAGAATTATCCCATACAATGATATTAAGTGCAAAAGATTTTCCTGGTGCACCGGGATCGGTACGTGAAATGAAATGGACACCAGATGGTTGTGCGGTAAATATAATTTTAAAATTCAATCTACCAAAACAAAAAAAAGAAAAATGAAATGAAAAGAAAACAAAATTTGTTAATTTTAGGTTATAATGTCATGGAGTAAAGGTGGAATTTCACTATGGAGTACATTTGGTACAATGCTAATGTGTTCATTAGGTTGGGACTATGGACTGCATGTTGATTTAGCCAATCAAAATCCATTGAATATACATGCAATGGTAATTTTATTTTAACAATTTTTTATTGCATCATGTTTTTAATTTAATTTTAATTTATACAATTAAAAAGGATTGGTCAACAGAAGGATATCAATTATTTATGTTACGTTATGAAAAACAATTAGATGAATGTGTTAAAAATAAAAATCCTGATCATGCATCATCACAATCGTTAACATCAATACCAGCATCACAACAACCAAATAAACAATTATTAACGCATACATACTCAGGTTCGTCCGAAAAAAGTGTAAATTCACAAAAAGAATTTAATAATGTAAAATCAACATTAGTACAATTAGATTTTGTTAAAAGTACCTTTGCAATAAATCCATGCATGGTAATTAAATTAAATGGAATTGGTTTTTATTTTGTTTCATTATTGATCAATTAATTAATTAATTAATTAAATTTTTCATTAAATTTACAGAGTTTTCATCCTCATTTATTTCTACAAAGTGATGATAAACTTTATATTAATCAAGGTGATAGTTTACAGAAAATTTATCGTAATTCAAAATCATTTTCAAATATGGATTCGAATTTAATTGATCCAACAAATTTATTATATTCATCATCGGCATCCGCATCGACCAATGTACAAAATGGAAAACATCATCATGGTAATATATTTGCTCAATCGTATAATAATATTTATATGAGTGTTGGTAATCCGATAAATAATGAGGGAGGCGATGATGACTGTGGTGGTGAAGGAGATGATGAATTTTATGGTAATGAGCGGTCGTCATACGGCGGTGGTGGTCAACATGGCCAACAATGTGATGATTATGAAATTGGTAAATCATCATTACACGTTACAAGTATGTTATCGGAAAGTAAACATTGGATTGTTGTACAATTACCAATAGCTTATATGGCAACAAATTGGCCAATACGAGTGAGTTTTCTTCATTTTAATTTTTAATATTCAATTTAATTTCATTAACCATTTCTTTTTTTTTGTGGTTTTTAGTACAGCGCCATTGATAAAAGTGGTACAAATATAACGGTTGCTGGTCGTACTGGCGTTGCAATCTATTCAATGACAACACGTAAATGGAAATTATTTGGTAATGAAACACAAGAGAAAGATTTCATTGTGACGGGTGGTTTATTATGGTGGAATGATTTCATTGTTATGGGTTGTTATAGTTTAGTTCAACAAAAAGATGAACTGCGATTGTATCCAAAGGATTGTAAATTAGATAATCGTTTTGTTGAAATATGTGAAATGAGTGCACCGGTTATGTTAATAAATTTATTTAAAGATCAATTGGTTGTATATACGGCCGATAATTATGTTACAATATTTGCATTAAGGCAACCGTCATCAAATGATTTACATAAAGTTGAACTTGTAAAAATACATAATTATAATATTCGTGGTCAATGTGTACATCCGGCCTGTGTTGTATCGGTTACATTGACAAATTTAAAAAATGATGCTGGAACAAGAGCCAGTCAAGGTATGAATTTGATGATGATGATTTAATGTTGATTTTAATTATTTTTAATTATTTAGTTGATTTTAATTATTTTTAAATATTTGTTTTTGATTCTTAGGTTCATTATTACAACAAGAAACGATTGTTCTGAATGTTTCCGGTAGAATATCCATGTTAAACAGAGAAAATAATGGAAATTCAGCTGAACAATTTGTAAGTTTAATATTTAATCAATTATTTATTTAATTATTGAGTGTATTGTTTAGTTTCTTACTTTACTATACTGACTACAAAATAAATTTGATGAGTTTTAAGTGATATTAGGTTTTGTGAAAGTCAGTTTAATTATTTTCATACTTATCCTTAAAAAATAATTAAAGTTCCATCAATAAAACCAACAATCGAAAATGATACAAAGTATAAAGAGTTTAATAAATAAAAAAAAAATAGATTCAACACAATTATTATTTTGAAAATACAAAGTAGTGTATATTTTACATTGAAAAAAAAATGTATAAACAACTATGGGAATTGTACCATTAGGGAATTTAACTTTTTGGCATTTACAATCAAAAATGATTTACAGACATTTTAAATAGATAGAGAATGTTTTTTTTATTGATTGATGATGGCATATGATAAGATGGATAAAATATATCATTAAATAATAACTTTTATTTACTACACCCACATTTGAAATACACAATCGTATAAATAAATAAATTTAGATAAAAAAGAAGTATAAGCAGAAGCGTTCCGTGATCC
Organism: Dilophus febrilis; assembly: GCA_958336335.1. Classification (NCBI taxonomy): domain Eukaryota; kingdom Metazoa; phylum Arthropoda; class Insecta; order Diptera; family Bibionidae; genus Dilophus; species Dilophus febrilis. The sequence continues at coordinate 28,217,913 of OY284469.1, read as the reverse complement.
TTTTTCACAATAGAACTAAAATTTGAATGAATAGATTATTTAAAAATATATAAATTCATTTGAAAATTGTTTTTTTATTCATAGAAATGAAGATGATGAATGATGATTATGAATGAGAAAGATGATAGTACAATAGTACAATGAAATGAATGTAATGAGTTTTAGTTCTTATTATAAATTACATTTTATTTAAAATTGTAATTTATATTTTTTTTAAATTAATCTACATTGAATTGATTTATTTGTTTTTTTTTTTGTTCTTCTTCTTCAATAATGACTTGGATAATGATCAATTTGACTATGTCCATGTCCAATTTTTTTAACTGTTGCAATAAATCCTAAATGTTTATCGGCTGTATAATCAACAATACGTTTTGTACCATCGGCTTCCGTTAAAGAATATGATCCTTTAACGGAATCACCATCACGATGTTCCCATGCTTCTTTATTATCACCGGTATGTGGATCATGTACAGCATAACCGAATTTATAATTAATTGGACCCTATTAAAAAAAGTTTGTTTAAAAATGGAACCTTAATTAATATAGAAATCATATAATAATTTGATAACCCCTTACATGATAATCTTCAAATGAATGTCCATTGTCTTCATCACCACCACCACCGCTAACACCATTATGTGAACCGTAAGATGATGATGAGGCCGTTGGATAATGATTGTATTGATCAAAATGGGCATAACTATCAGCCGAATGTATAAATCCCGCTTTTACATAGTACACCAATGCGAATAAACAAATTGTTATCTATATATTTATAAAAAAAAAAAGGATTAATTTAAATTAATAACTGCAAACATTTTTTAATGAATTAATTATTATTACTTGATAGCCTTTCATTTTATCTATATTTATTTAATTTTTTTTTTTTTTATATTATATTTAATGAGATATTAATCAAAGAATTGTTTAAAAAATACTGATGAATTAAATCAAATTGTATTCCACTTTTATAGAAACAAAAACAAAAATATATTATATTATAAAGTGGTGGCCGTTCAGGTAATAAATTAAGTAATGCCCAATATAACAATATATAATAATCTATAATATGAATCTATATATATATATAACAATAAATATTATATATATATATATATATTTAATTATTTATTAATAATTCACTTTTCATTTCTTCATTTGTTTTTATATTTTTCATATGTGATTTATTTTTATATAGAGAATTCAGTGACGGTGAGGGAAAATAGTAAAAGTCGGTTAAATTGCGGTCAAATAATAGGTTGTTTTGTAAGACAAATGAGTTGTGTCTGTGGTGCAGTCGGGGAATAGCAATAAAAACCGGCAATCGCAATAAAAAACCAAAGCCTTAATTTTCAAAAGCAATAGGAAATTTAAAAAAATCGATTTTCCTTAAAATTTAGTTCGTTGAACGTCCAGAGATTTGTTTTCCATATAAATCAGCCCATCTTGTGACATGTACCTTTCAGAATATCCTATTATTTGGACAATTTAACGTAATATTTTCATTCACCGTCTCTGAATTATAGATACATCATATCAATAATATTATTATAAAAAATACATCCCGAAGAAAAAGCAAACAATAAATACTATATACCTATTTTAAATACACATATATATATTTAAATAGAAAGTGAATTAGATTTTCAATATCGATATTTTGTAATAATATTTTTTATTTGCAAAAGAAAAAAAAACCAGACTCATTTACTTCTAAAATTTTTATGGTTTCATTATTATTATTATTATGGTTTTGATTATATACTATTTATTTACCATTATTTATATACAAAAATTACATATGACAATAATAATAATAATAATAGATAAGTGTATAATTTGCAAATTTTGCTTCATATTGATTATTTAATAAAAAATTGTGATTATTAACTAATTGTACATAACAAAATAACGCAATTGACTATTATATTAATTTACCTGCTACAATCGCATATATTTTAAATTTTGTTTCCCAGCAAATATGACAATAAATAAAAAAAAAAATAACCACATGAAAATTGATATCTGATTTAATAATAATAATAATAATATAAATTTTCTTTTCCTAATATGAATTATATATTATAATAATTATTTGAATAATTTAATTAATTATTATCTAAAAAAAATGTCATTCTATAAAAAATCATAAAAAATTACCTTTTATTATTACTTTATAAACTACTCATCATCTTAAAATAATAATTAATTAACAAATTTAAATATAAATTTATTATTTAATATTTTAATAATAGTGAAAAAAAAAATAAATAATTATTATATATAAATCTCTGTATATAATAATAAAAAAATAACAATATATAATTAAATTGCGATGCGCTTAACTAGCGTTAAATATAGTTCATATAATAAATTTACATAATAGTTGAATTTTTTTTATTTTAAAAAAAAACTTATATTGGAATTTATTTTTTTTTGTTTCAATGTACTCGAAACATTCTTTTTTACATCGATTTTTACTCACCATACTTATCTATCTATATCTTCTTTGAATTTTACTTTCTGTTTTTGATAAAAATTATATAAAATTTTGTTATCTAATAAATCAAAAAAAAAAAAAATTAATTGATAGAAAAAAGAAAATCGGAAATGTATATGCGATATTATATTTTATTTTATTTTATTGTATTCCAAAAATATTATAACTATTTTATTGTTAACTTATTTTATTGTATTTTTATTTATTTGCTTATAGACAACCACATGTTTAGCATCATGCGTTGAATGTTTATGGGTGTCCGATTCGAATCGTTCCCATTTAAAGGAATCATTATGGTTATATTGTGGTGGTCATGGAATGCGTGTATGGTTACCGGTATTTCCACGTGAAAGTGATGGTGGCCATGGAAGCCATAGACATACATTCATGTCAAAACGTATAATGTTATCGTTTTCATTGAAAGTCTATCCATTGGCGATACTCTTTGAGGATGCCATCATATTGGGTGTTGAAAATGATACGATTTTATATACAAGTGATACACAGTCACATTTTTCATTACCATATAATTTTCTGGAAAGAACGGTAAAACCAACAAAACTTTTAAATTCTTAAACCAAAAAATGTCCGTATCCGTAATTTTTCTTTGCTTTGTTATTTTATTTATAGAGTCAAGTTTATTTACATCAAATTTTAAGACATTTGATACGTCGTAATTTGGGTTATAATGCATGGGAAATTGCACGTAGTTGTACAAATTTACCATATTTTCCACATTCATTGGAATTGTTATTGCATGAGGTGTTGGAGGAGGAGGCAACCAGTAAAGAACCAATACCAGATGCATTGCTACCAAGTGTATTAGAATTTATACAAGAATTTCCCGTTTATTTGCAAACGGTAGTGCAATGCGCTAGAAAAACAGAAATTGCCTTATGGCCATATTTATTTGCAACGGCCGGCAAACCAAAAGAATTATTTCAACAATGTTTAACGTCACGTCAATTAGAAACGGCTGCAAGTTATTTGATAATACTTCAAGTAAATGGATTTTTATGTTATAATTTTTTAATTTTTTTTTTTTTGTTATTCTGGTAATTTGGAAATTTACTTACGGAGCAAATGTTTTTTTCTTTATAGAATCTTGAACCGTCTTCGATAAGCCGACAATTTGCCACGATTTTATTAGAAACAGCATTGGAAGAACGTAAATGGAATTTGGCTAAAGATTTAGTTCGATTTTTACGTGCTATTGGTATGAAATTAATTGATTTTTTTTTTTTTCATTTTGGCTCTTTGATTAGATAATTTGAGATTATTTTGCAAACTCATAATTATAGATCCAAATGATGTTGAATCACCACGATCATCGTTTGTAATGGGAAATAAATTAGGATTAACGGCACAAACACCACCGGTAAATGCAAACGCAGAAGATCTTAGTTTAATATTAGGTTCAATGGCACGCGGACGAAGTTTTTCCACAACAATCACCCCAAAATCAAATGATTTAACATTACCCGTTTCGGCAAAGGAAAAATCAATAATTACATCAAATGTGGATACGTCAATGGTACAAAGACGTAAAAAAAGTTTACCACCTACAAATGCAAAAGAAAAGTATATGATTATTAAAAATTAACCCCCCATACAGATGAATGAATAAACGTTAATTTTATTCATTTATTCTACAGAGATTCCACAACGGCTGAAGAATTTTTCATTGAAATTATTTTACAACGACATGCTCGACGATTATTACAAGAGAAAAAAATCGAAGCCTTAGGTTACATGAGTGCTGCATTAGATTTTCATTTAGTCGGTTGGTTGGCTCGAGAAAAAGATCGTGCGGCTCGCATTGAAGATTTTGTTGCGACACTAAAACAATTGCATGATGATTTGGATTGGCCAAAACCGAGTTTAGATTTAACGAAATGTACAACACGACGTTCGATGAGTGAACGTTCAATATCACAACAAGAATCTCCCAGTTATTCGCTGCAATCATATAGAATCGATTCTACAAATATTGGTACCGGTGATTCTGGTTATACAAGTTGTCGTACGAATTCCAATTTTGAATTACCCATTTCGAATGATTATCATCAACAACCACAATATCCACAACCACAATCGTATAATTTATTAAATAATTTTCCATTATATGAAAATCATCATAATAATGTTGATTTACATTATTTATATAATCCGGATTTATCAAATTTAGCATTACAAAATATGAATTTAACAAAATTAAATGATTTAAGTCGTATTAGTGAAGAGGCAACGACCACCACACAAACTACTAATGATGAAACAATTAAATATTCCATCCAACAACAACAGCAACAACAGCAACAATATAATAAATATATTTCAAATGTATTTAATCCGAAAAATAGCGTTACCCATCAGAAGGGTACTACAAATGTTTTACGTAAAGAATCAATAACGAATAATATCAGCAGTAATGAAATTGAGGCTAAACTGTTACCATTAGAAACTGGTAGTGTAACATCTGAACAAGTATCATTATGGGGTGAAGATACATCATCGAATGCAGCAAATCTTTATCAAGATTTAGATCAATTTAATAAATCAATGGACACGCTATCAATACAAAATACACGACAAATTAGTCGTAAACTAGAAGTTAAAATACGATATTTGTTACAAATATTTACCGAAGCGAATTGTTTAGAATTTTCATTGGTATTATCCATATTATTATTGGATTCCGCCTCAATTTGTCGTATTACCGATACAGCAATACGTACCGGTTCGTTAGCCGTTTGCCGTCAATTACGTAACGGTCTTAAGGATATTACACGATGGAGTTTTCAAGAATGGTAAGCATTTGTTTAATAAACTAATTATATAAAACGAAGTGAACAAAAGATAATTATTTTTTTCGGCAACTGACAACAGTATAATGAGGTATATTAATTTTAATTTTACAGCTTAGGATACCGTCCATTTATGATGGTTTTACAGCCACAAGTTAATATATTAGATAAATATGTTATACAACAAGAGTCAATTCCAAATTTATTAACTCCCACTGTGAATACAAGATTTACGCAACCAAATTTATATAAAATTAATGAACATTTAGATCAATATACAAAGAATGTAAGTATTCGTATAAACATTAATCGATTAAACGTTCCTTAACAAATGTAAAAACATTTTTTTTTAATTTTATTTCAGACTCAAATGTCAATTTCAGCCAATAATACAGCAATAAAAGATATACAACAATTAAATAAATATGATCAACGTACTAAAAATACTCCATTAGGTGATGGAAATTTAATTATAGATAACAGAAAATTAGGTAAAATGAGCAATATTAGTAATAATAGCAGCAACGATAATAATAATAATAACAATATGAATATCAATGATACCACTAGCAATAATGCAATTACCATTAATGATACAAATAATAATACTAGCAATAATAATAATACAATTAATAATAATAATAATAATAATAATAATAACAAAAATGATAATTCAATTCCAACATCATCTCAAACAAAATTATCTTCAACATCCGCCTCCTCCTCATCCACCACCTCCTCATCTAATCTTCAAAATAATACATCGATGAGTGCATCGGTGATTGAAAATAATGTATCGCCCCAACAGGATAGCTCAGGTTGTGTTATTCAATAGAATTAATGAAAAAAAAAGAAAAATAATTTATTTTTTGTATTTATTAAACACGTGAGTGATATACTTAAATTTTATATATTAAAATTGAATTAAAAACAAAAAAAATAACATAATTAATACAAAACGTTTTTAATAATATAATTTTTTCTTTTAATTTTTTAAATATGTATTAATTTAATTATTTTATAATTGTTAAACATTATATATATAGAGGTAATTTTTTTTTCTTCTTCTATTTTAATTCAATTTAATTTTTAAGTTAAATCAATTTTATTAATTTTAATATTTAAAACAAAAATTTATTATAGTCTTTTTTTTTTCGTTGTTGTTTGTTGTTATTATTGTAAATTAATATATTGTAAATTCAATTAATAAAAATATAATATATGAAACTATAGAGACACGCGACTAAACACTTTTGATGAATGAGTAAAATTAGAATTAAATAAAATAAATAATAAACAAATTAAAAAAAAAAATATTTTTACTCAAATATTATAACAATTGTTAATAATGAATTGATTTTTAAAAGAAAAACAAAAATAATTTAAAAAAAAAATAAAAGAAATACGAAAATAAACAATCTAACAACAAAAAAAACTTATATTGTAATTTATTTAATTTTATTAGCATTATTGTAAATTGAAATACTAAATTACAAATCCGTGATTATGATTGAATTGTTGGCTTTTATGGTGTTCGTTTTAAGCCGTTCGACCGCATGGGAAATATGCAACTCTGTTGGACAATTCAGTTTCCGAAATAACCGCAAAAAACCCAAAACATAGTTAATGTCTTTCGTAGGATTCGAATCCACAACTCATACTAATTTTTTAAGAATTTTAGGTTGGCATTTATAACAATTACACGAAAAATTTTAGGCCTAGAACTGTTCAAAGCAAATATTGAAGAACGTGCTCAAAATCCCCTAGTCACGGGAAATGCATTCGTTCGTTAATGCAATATAATACGACTTGGAACTTGAAAAATTACAACTTTTACAACCAAGAAGCTATAGACTCCACTGGACATACTTCAATCGTTTTGGTAGTTGCTGATGTATTTATGCTGCAGAGAATTGTATCGCAAGCAACGGAAAACACGAAAAGGTTGCGTTCGATGCAATAAACCTTCTATTTGTGATGTGAACTTCCGCGTAACCCAACCAAAATGCAATATATAATGATAAAAAAAACTTTTATTTTAGAAATAATAAAATTATTATTATCAAAGTAGAAAGTAATTTTGAAGAAAAATCAAACAAAACTAAATAAACTCTGGTATATATTAAAAGTAAATCAAACTTTTATGGTATGAAAAAGTGTATGAATAAATATATAAATATAATGAATAAATAATACTTTTTATTTTATTACAATAAATAAAATTATATATAATTTATAGTAAATTGTTTTTAATATAATAAATAAAAATTAACTTTACCATTTACCACTTTACTTTTCTATTTTATTTATTATACGGTTTTTTTTTATTTGATTTTATCATAATCAAATAAATAAATTTTCAAAAAACAAATACAATTTTCCCACTAATATTAAACATAAAAAAAAAATAACGTGTGTTTGTATTGCGACGATTTATTGTATTACAAAGTAATAGCGTAATATATGAAAAACTATTATTATACAATTTAAAGTTTAAACGCAAATAATTTAAATAAATATCAAAGAACAATTACAATTCATTTTTGTTAATTTTCTTCATTTTAATATATAAAAGTTCTACGAAGAATCTATTTAAAAAATATGTTACTATCAGAATTTATGATTAAAACTACATTATTATTATTATCATCATCATCATCCAATACATTATTAAACAATCGTTTATCAGTGATTTTGGAAAATTTATTACGAAATAGTTTGGATCCAACAATTCAATTATTTTACGATGATGTTCATTCGGAAAATGTTGATCAATTTTCAATGATTTTATTAAAAATTATTGAACGATATCATTTGCCATCATTTATATTAAATTTAAGGATGGATCATCATCATCATCAGCAACAACAACAACCATCATCACCACGAAATGATCATTCAACGTCAAATGCAGACCATTTAAATATTAAAAAACGTGAAAATTGTGCTGAAAATTTATATGCATTACAACAAAAAGGATATAAATTATTTAATATCTATTTGATAGACAAAATTGAAAATACAAAAGAATTTCTTATAAAACTTACAAATCATTCAAATTATGATTCACGATATGAAAATCTATTTATTTTTTATGAAAATATTACCGATATACAAATAGATAGATTTTTTCAATACATTTGGAAAACCTATCGTATATTTCAATGTGGCAGTTTAATTATATTAAATGATAATTTAAAAATATTTACATATTTTCCATATGAAAATATATTTTCATATATGATTTATAATTATACAATAAATTCAACGGTCAGAAATGAAGGGTCGGCCATTCAGACATCCAATACATATAATTTATTATTTAAAAAATCAATAAAAAATGTACATAAATCAAGGTTGACCGTTTTCATAAGTCAAGATCCACCGAAAGTTTATCGTTTACCCAGACAATATCAATATGGAACACATTATTATTTTGGTGGACGTGATGGTTATTTTGCCGGATTTTATGGTTTACAAATAAATGCAAAAATATTTTATAAAACATTAAGTCAAACGGAAATTGTTAAATTAAAGGGTAGTGTTTCGAAAGAGGGTGCCTCTTATAAAGATATGTTTGGCAATGATATACCGGCCGATGATGTGAAACCGCAAAATGTTGAATATTTAAAATCTTTAAATGAAAATTATTCGTAAATATATTCAATATATATAAATATGAAAATAAATATATAATGATTTAATTTTTAATTTTTTTTTTAGGATCGTGTTAAATGATACCGATTTTATATTTATGTCTAAATATTTTACAGAAATTAATAATTTTGGTTTTGTAAATTTACGTCCGCATGAATTTGATAATGTTATTATAATGGTACCGAATCAACAATTACCAGATTTTACAATATTAAAAGCATTTCATTCACCAATTTTTCATACAATACCAGTGGTCATTTTAATTATGACAATTTTTCGTAAATTTATACGTTATATAATACATTATAAAAATGATGATTTTATACGTATTCTATTGGATACCATTGGAGAACATTTTGCAACAACATCAAATCGTCGAATAACAAATAATCCAGAACGATTTTTAATTATAACATTTTTTATCTATTCACAATTCACAACAATTATGATGTCTGCATTACTTGTACAACGATTTTTAATTGATGTACCAATTGAAAATTACAATACCATTGATGGATTCTCTGAAAGTAATTTAAAATTATACGTACCAAATGATTTTGCATTGAATATGAAAAATTGGAATGATAATTTAAGGTATATGTAGATATTATCGACAATATATTATTGTTTTTTTTTTCTAATTATTTGTATAATTACGCGGGCAGTTATAAAATGAAACAAAAAATTGTATTTGAAACGGAACAGGATATAATACAAATGATATTGGATCGTAATGTAACGGCCGCTTATGCAATATCAAAAATGAAAGCTGAATCAATTTTACGTAAAGTGGAAATGTTAAATTGTGATGGTTATCCAATATTTCATATAATGGATCAATATTTTAGTAAAATAAACCATATAATAATTCTTCGTAATGGTAATGAATAACAGAGAGGGATATTATCTGTTTATTAAATCGATGAAAATTAAATATTTTTCCATTTAAAGGTTAATTTACTTTCAAAAAAAATCCCTTTCGTTGCTATTCATTTTCATTAACAAAAAATTTGTACTTTAATTATATATAAAATACGTTTATAAAAACAAATATTCTTTTTATTTATCCGCAGTTCCAGCATTAATGTCCTATCAAGTACCAAAATATTCACCATTTGAATTTGAATTAAATAAATTACTATTATATTGTATTGAATTTGGTTTTGTCGATATGTTTCATCAATCGTCAATGCATATTATGAATTTTTTAGGAATTTCTGTGGGTATAAACTATAAGGAAAAAGTGAAATTGACCGATGATGCAGCTACATCAATAACAATAAATCATTTTCGTCATATTCTATTGATACACGGTATACTATTATTTATTTGTTGTATTGCATTTTTATTGGAATTATTGGTCAAAAAATACAAATATTCGAATAATGTCGAATAAAATATAAAGATTTTAACAAACATTAGATATAGTTTTATGATTGATTATATAAATATAAATTTGAATGTATTAAAAAGTGTTATCTCTTATTCCTATATTCATACACACTTTTATTATAATAAAAAACTCCATTCAAATAAAGTATTTCACAAATAGATTTTCCACACATATAAATGTGAAGTGTACGTGTGAGTAGTAAACATATTATTTCATTTATGTATTTTTCATGGAAGCGAAAATTGCACCTGAACGCATAATAAAATACAAAGAGCAGGTAAATTTTTTGTATATAGATATAGGTATATATAGAAATTGTTGCATTCAAGTTTTTATGTATTGCAATTTTTTTATATCGGTTTCTCAATGTACATTTTCCGAAGCATATATATATATAAAACGAAGATTTTCCATATATATATATATATAGAAATACAGGATATCATAAAGAGAAGTGCATATAGATATTTGATTATGTTTTTCTTTTTAAAAAACAAATGAAATAATAATCTTTATTCAATCGTTTATTTCCACATCGATATAAACATTCAATATAAAGTATTTCTGAAATAATCAATTCATTTTTTAGCCACTCTTTCAGAACCATCAGAACAAATTTCCCAATCAAAATTCATAATACATTTCATTCATTTTGCTTTTGGAATAATTTTCAATGGGATTAGAAAACATTTATAGACAAATAGAAATGAAATGTGTTCAAGTTTAAGCTATATGGAAATGAAGGTATATACATATATTGGAATTCTGCTACAATAACCTGGCCCATGCTGTACTTAAACATATATATTTACTCTTAAACCGATTTGCGGAGAGCAACAATATGCAAATAAATAATATTTTATATTACATTATATACATATGGATATATCCAATATTATAATAAATAATAAATGATGAATTTGATTTTCATTTCAGTATTTATTTCAGTTGTAATTTAATGGGTTTTCCATACACATTCAAATGTATAATAATATTCATAGCAGCAACGTGTAAAATAAAATTTACGATACATTGTATATTTACGGAAGATGAATATTTATTTGTTTATTTATAAGACCTGTGAAAAAAAGAAAAAAAAATAACAAAGAAGGTTTTTATTATGTATACAAATATACAAATATATAATTTGCGTGAAACAAACTGTGAAATAAAGTGAATTTCAATTAAAAATATAACATTTTGTATTATATTAGTGATATATCTAAAGAAAATTAAATTGTTTTAAATTAATTTAAACAAATAAAAGATAATTATATTATTTGGTGAAATGCGAATATAAATATATATTATAAAATATATTTATTTAAAGTAAAATATTTATTAAAACGGTGAGAAAATGATTATAATATATATAGTTCGTGTTCGAGATCGTAGTTAAAAATTTTATTTTGAATTTTATAATGTATATTTTTTATTTTATTTAATATATAACGATTATCAATTATCAAATGAGATATTTTATAGATTGTGAAAATATGTTCATATATAATAATAATTATTAGTTTTATTATTATATATTATTAATATTCACTTTTCATATACAATATCATTTTCTATTGATTTTTCAATATAAAAAAGACATTGATGTATTGGTTGATATATATGATATATGAATATATATTATTACTTTTTGTTCATATATACGAGTATAACTATAAATATTGTAACATATATCGTTGAGATTATAATATATACATCATTCATCCGATATGCAAGTGTATATAGTAAAGTTTTTCAATTTGCATTTACATATTATGCAAAAGTTTATATATCAGAATCTCGATATATATATAATAACTCAATACAATTAAAAATTATGCATTTGTATATATACAATTTACATTATCAATAATGCACTTCGAAATACATATATCAAAATATATATAGTTATAAAATATTGTAATAAATGTATATAAACGTTATATATATTGCTATTTATTTCAATGTCATTTAGAAAAAAAAGAGCTTTTTCTATATACGTATATATACGTTATGATGCTATATAGTAAAACAAAATTCATAAGATAATGTTTTTAATATAATAAATATTTACATTTTCATTTACATGTAATGATATAAAAAAATAAAAATTCATATACACTTCCGTCAACAAAGATTTACTTATTTTATACAAAATACACAAATATGCGATATGACTCGGCAGAGTCGCGTTGTTATATATATCGTATAATCTCAATCTAACTTTATATTTATGCATATAATAATAAATTTACTGTGCTATTCTGTTTCAAAAAAAATTAAATGTTAAATATATATATACAGATTTAGTACAGCGACTATTTAGATACAGAAATTCTCGTTATATCAATACAAAATGTGTAAAGTGTCATCAAAAAAATGTGTATAAATGCATCACACAGTGAGATATTTGTTATCAAGATTACATATTAAGATTACGTATTTTTCCCTATTATAAATAATTTTTAAAAATGCAATAATCATTTTTTAATTCATAATAGTGTTTATAAAAATTTTTAACGAACAATAACAAATAATTGGATTTATTATATAATAATTAAGTTTGTAAGATCAGTATACTAAAAATAAAATTATGTAGTATTAACTTTTTAGAGGAATACCACTATTTCGGGAAAAATATCATTATATATTTAATGATAACTATACCCCCGTCGGATGTTATTAAGCCAATTATCAAAGGGATATGTAAATATACGAGTTTTAAACTTAATTCGAAGATTCACTATTCAGTGTACATATATTTTTTTTTATTAATATACAATCATTTTATTTAATTTTCATATGAACTGAAAATAATTTATCAATAAATGACAACGTAAATAAAACATAGATTTCAGGTATATATATATATATATATTATATATAGATGATTCAATGGAATTATGAATAAAATATATATGTATCTATCTGACAATAATCTCATATTTTCAATTATTTAAATATTATTTTATATATATATAGATATATTATTAAATTGTATTGTATTGTATTGTGATCAAAATTATATTTCCAGTTAAAAACTCTTAATAATAATTTATAATATATACATATATATAAATAAATATATATATAGCCTTTTAAACCATGTCATCAAAACATATATTGAAATCTATACCCGTATATATATATATGAATATATAATTTCAATAAATTCATATATATATTCTCATTCAGCGGCGTTTTGTGAAAAATTTTATCCATAAATTACTAAATTGATAAGATATTTCATTACATTTATGGAAAAAAATATGGATGTTAAACGAATTCAATTTTCCGGAAAATCGGCTTTTTTATTTTCTGGATTTTTAAATAATATGAAAATTCAACAAAGTTTTTATATTTCATATAGAAGAACATTTGAAAATTACCCCCCAGTGGTTCAAAAGATATTTAAAAAATTTTCTATATTCGATGTCGACTAGTCGCCCCTGTTCTCATCATACATTCGTATATATATGTACGTACGTACGTACGCAAATTTATTAGAATTATATAATACCATATTTTATTTATAATATATATATATGCACATATCCTTGTTAATATATATATATATATATTTGCTAATATAACCAAATAAATTATATATATAGAGGGTTTGATGTATAAAAATGTTTTTCAATTTGTAAAATATATGTATATACATATACACTGTATAAAAAGAATGTTCGTCGATGTAATATAAATGATAAAATAACTATATATAGCAACTGTGAAGGAATTATGGAAAAAAAATATAAATATGAAAACTAGAACATTATATGGAAAAATTTTAACTAAATGTTTAACTATATTCCATAGACAATTTCATTCGAATTTAGCTGATAAGTTTTTCCGGAAAATCTATTGTCTGTGTCGTAAACCAAATAATAACTAAAGGCAAAATGATAGAATAACATACGAATAATTTAAATATAATAATGAGAAACTGTTTTGAATCCTCCAAATCCACTGTAATAACGAGAAACTTTTTAAATAATCCAAAAATATTCGCTTCTTTAAATGCTTATATTGACGAAACCACCTTTGATAATAAATTCGATTCAACCCTTCACCACCCCCTGCATGGTCAATAAATATTTTTATTATTGTTATAATATTTTTGTGATTAACGGTATATATTTTATATTTTAATATAAAATAATCAATAGGGTTATATTTACCAATATATAGCTTGTTGAATATATCATATATAAACTTCCAGAATAAATATATAAACTTCCATAAATTTTTATATACTACAAAACGGATATAACAAATATAAAGTATATAGTTGGATTTCAAATGAAATTTATATAAATAGATATATGGTATTGAATATTATTTGTATAATATCATCTATATAATATAATGGAAAAGATACAGTAAATGTACATAAGAATCTCCGCATATATGTTTTTAAATATTAATTAAATAAAATTCTTATTCAGGTTTTATGAATTTTTCATTCATGCGAAGGTCCTTAGTATATTGTTAAATGATCGTTTTGCGGAATAAAAACAAAATTCTTTAGAGTTTAGAGGTAACATTACCGCAGAAGATATTCGTTGTTAACGGAATATTACAAACGGAAAATCTTACATAAACTCTTCTTTAAATTCATTCCATTATAGGATCCCATATTTGTCTACTGGTAATTTTATATATGTTATAAGGAATAAATCTAAAGTTGCATCTAAAAAAAACTTTTCACAGTTATTGCGTATATCAAAGAATATCTATAAAATATTATAATTCATATATTTATAAAATATTTTTCTTATATACATATATCGTTTGTCTGGTTCGATCTAACTATATAACATATATGTATATAGTATATGCATATATACCTTTTCCATAACCCTCCCATATGTCAATCAATTGTTCAAATCATCTCGTTTGCAATTGACAATAGGATAAATAAAATGTAATAATACGCATATGGCAAGGGTATGAGATATATATATATATATATATATATATATATATATATATATGTATAATATCAGCGAATATAAATGTTTGAGTTAAATAACAAAGGCGTCACATTTAATTTTCCATTATACATTTTACCATTTTGTATATATGATGATATGTAAAAAAAATAATCATTACATGTATAAATATATATAAAACCGTTTTTTTTTGAAGAATTTCATTCTTTATTTTTTTTTATTAACAAACTTATATGCGTAAACTAAATAAAAACTTTTTTCAATTGTAAAATTTACCCTATATTCTATATTTATTCACTATCACAGAGAGATTTAAATAGGGTTATTTATATATCGTATATATAGGTAAATATTATAACTATGGCATATTTGTATATATAAAAATCCTTAAAGCTGAAATAAGAAAATTGAAATTGATTTTCTTACACACACAACACAACACAACAAACGAATGACTAAACGCAGTAACGGATCGTGAAAATTTTTTTCCTATAATGACCCAAACGATAAAATATTATATGAAAGGCAAATTAATTATTTTACAAGATTTAGTTTTTTCGCACAAATTTTGCAGGCAAATTTAATTTTCCCAATTTTGAATTGGTTTTAGTTACACCATAGTTTTCTTTCAATATCCGTTTTCTTTGAATCATTTGAAAAGTTGGGAAAAAATTTTCTCACGCACCTCCACTGCCTAAACGCAATACACACAATTTTCCATTCATGAACAAATAAATTATTAAATCTATATATGTATAATTTGTAAGGATTTGAATATACATATATGAAGAGCTTCATATATATTTATATAATAATATATAATGGTAACCATATGATAAATGGAGATATTAAAAAGTATACAAATATATACATATGTATACTTATATTTTGCTTCTCGGAATTTTATTTCTTATTTTCCTGACACATTTGTTATCCTTTGTACAATTTTCTATATATATATATATATTAAATATAAACTGTACTGTGTTTCTTTAATAAACAAATAAAATTTATATATATATATATATATATATATATATATATATATATAGAATATTAGATTATTTTATGATTATTATTATAATATACACACCGTCTAAAAAAGAATAAATAATGTGAATTTTGTGTTGATAAAATATAATTATAATTATAATGATATTATATTATGAATTTAATAAATTGTGATTGACTTAATATTATTTAAAAATTTATTATGTATAAAATAAATGAAATTATTTTAATGAAATAATAAATTTTAAATAACATTGATAAAAATAAAAAATAAAAAAATTACTAAACATATATAGTGAATGACATAATGGATGATGATATAGATGAAAAGGATGATACTAAAAGGTATATCAAATTTAATAAAAAAATGCCTTATTGATTGATAGAATTTTGTCTAGAATTTTTGTTAATGATTATTAATTTCTTAATTATACACAAATGTCTATATAGAAAATCTCGTAATTTGAGTGAGAAAAAACGACGTGATCAATTTAATTTATTAATAAATGAACTGAGTTCAATTGTGTCGACAACCAATCGTAAAATGGACAAATCAACGGTATTAAAATCAACGATTGCATTTTTAAAACAACATAATGGTAATTTAATTCAAATGGAAAATTTCTCAATTCTTAATTTTTATTTTTAATTATAATATATAATAATAAAGAAAAAATAATCCATATTTTTTTTACATATATATAGAGATTACTGTACGTTCAAGAGTACATGAAATTCAAGAAGACTGGAAACCTTCATTTTTATCAAATGAAGAATTTGCACATTTAGTTTTAGAAGCACTTGATGGTTTCATAATGATATTTTCAGTTAGTGGAAAAATATTTTATGCATCCGAAAGTATAACATCACTTTTAGGACATTTACCGGTAAAGTTACATGCAGATTTTTTTATTTTTTGTTAATAAGAAATTTTATTAACATTCATTTTAAATTTTATAATCGATTGTTCATTTCCTGATATATATATAGAGTGATCTTTTGAATATGACTATTTATGATTTGGCATATGAAGAAGATCATTCAGAAATTTATAATCTATTGGTGAATCCAATAAATATAGTAATGGAACCTCTACAAAATGTATTAACAACGGGTTTTTATTAACAATTTCAAATTTTAACTTATTATAATCAAATAGTAAAATTTGATTATATTTTTATTTTGATTTTTTGTTTTTTTTTCATTTTTATTTTATGTTTTTGTTATTCGGGGGGAAACAAATGTAACGAATGTTGGTGGAAAATTTTGTATAAACCTTATTTTAATGAATTTAAAAAAAAAAAAAATAATCAACAGATAATCAAATATGTTTTAATTGTCATTTGAGACGTGGCGGAATTGATTATTGTGATGATATTACTTATGAATTTGTACAATTTATTGGATATTTTCGTAAGTATAGATATTTTATAGTTAATTAAATAACTAACAAAAAATATTTAATTAGCAAAATGTGTGCGTTTTTGGATATATAGGAAATGATGTTGATATTGATGGATTAATGCCAAACACAAGATCTATAGGATTTGAATCTAGTGATACGAAGTATAATATAACTTGAATTATATGTGATAAATTATTATTTTTCTATCAATCAATCTCAATTTATTTAGATTATTATTTGTTGGTACGAGTCGTATTCAAACACCACAATTAATACGTGAAATGTCAATTGTTGATGCAACAAAAAGTGAATTTACATCACGGCATAGTTTAGAATGGAAATTTTTATTTTTAGATCATCGAGCCCCACCAATAATTGGTTATCTACCATTTGAAGTACTCGGAACATCCGGTTATGATTATTATCATTTTGATGATTTAGAAAAAGTGACTTTATGTCATGAAGATTGTGAATATATAATATAATTTTTATTTTACAGCGATTAATCCTTAAGAAATAATTTTCAATATTTTCATATGTTCTTTAAGTAATGCAAAAAGGTGAAGGTACATCATGTTATTATCGATTTTTAACGAAAGGTCAACAATGGATATGGTTACAAACACGTTACTATATAACCTATCATCAATGGAATTCAAAACCAGAATTTGTTGTATGTACACATCGTGTTATTAGTTATACAGATGTGATCAAACATTTTCGTAGTCTACATATTGGAGATGTTACGGAACATACGATGATGTCGGGTGAATCAAATGAATTACAATTCGGGTCGAATTTAAATGATTTTCTGGATGGTCCCGAAAATGTTTTAGCACAAAGCACAGCAAGTTCGACTACATCAAATTCTAGAACAACAATAATAACGTCTACGACAATAAGCACAAGTACAACGACACCGACAACATCAAAAACTTGGCGTTTGAAATCGTCCAATTTGAAAAGGTGCTTTTAAATTGATTTAGACTTTGATAATATTGAAATATGATTATTTTACACAATCGATATTTTTCCACATAAGATTTCCAGAAACAAGGTCGTCATCACCAAATCTATTACAACCACATAGTAAAAGTTATGTTAGCACTTTTCAAACACCTGAATCGGATACGATGACGTCCATGTCAACTGAATCTTTAGCCAGTAAACATTCTGTCATGACACAATATAGCACAGTAATATTATAATATAACTAAATTGATATTTTTAAATAGTAATTATACATTTATCTTTTCAATGATCTAACTAAATCAATAGCAATGCAAAGTAAGACAACCCATTTATTTACAAACAACATCAAGGATAAAACAACCTATTTTGCAGGAACAATTACTACATCCTGGAACACTACAGTCAACTGATGACGATAATCAATATTCACAAAATGTACAATATCTCACAACGGCCAATAGTAATAATCCTCAGGCGCATTCAGATAACCAAATTGTTAGTTCATCTACAACATCGATTTTACCTGCACAAATGCTTTCATCAACAACAATTTTAGAAACAACACCTCATCAATATATAACGGCTGCATCTGTTCAACCGATATTAGCATCTAATTATATTGGCACAACACCTGTTTTATCATCCATTCATGTAAATTGTGTTCTACTTTTTTAAAAGTCATTATTATTACATCGTCTTCATATTATAAAAAATCTCTTTTTCTTTGTATTGTTTATCATCAAAATACAGCCATCATCCGAATTATCACATTCCACACATATGAATACCGCACAATCTCATATGCAAGATCAATTACATCGTAAACATGAAGAATTGCAACAAATAATTGTTCAACAACAAGAAGAATTGCGTAGAGTATCTGAACAATTGATATTCGCACGATATGGTATGATACCATCAAGTATTCCGTATGCCACAACAACAGCTACAACGATTCCGTTACATTTAAATACTGATAATCCAATATCGACTATAAATAATACAGATATATCACATGTTATGCATCAGCATCAATTGCCTTCGCTGCATTCCGAACACATTGCTCAACATCAACATAATCTATTACACAACAACGAAATTCAACAGCATCAACAACTACAGCAACCACAACAGATCATCCATCATCAAAATATGCATCATGTGGGTCCACAAACATTAATTCAATCATCAAATCGTCATCGTCACCATCAACATCCGTTGCAGCACCATCATCGTCAACATCAACAGCAAGAAAATTCTGATGATATGTTATCATATATGGAATTAACAACACCAATAATGGAACATCATCAACCGCCGAGAGTGCAGCATCAATCAAATAATGAAATGATAACAGAATCTAATACAGCAACAACCACCACAACCAGATTAAATTCTCAACATCAGTCAACACAACAACAACAACAACATACAAATGATTTAGAAATAATGCCATATCAAATGCCTGACGAACAGGCACAAATATTATTTACATCACCAAGATCAACGCCAAAATAAAATTATAGAATTATAATATACAAAAAATTATCCTTTTCAAATATTTATAATTAATGTATAAAATATTTATATAGAACAATTGAAAAAATTAATTTTTATTAAATTATAATTATTATGTGAATACAAAACATAATTAAATTATGATATGTACTGTTTTAATTTACGATGAAGGTGAACTCAATCATATACACATTTGTCTGATATACAATTATTGCGAGGCGGATTAGATGCATTGAATTTAGGTTGAATTGAAATTTGAGGATATCAATCAATATTGATTGGCTAGCGAGTTTGGTTTTACAGGAATAAACTATAGAATTGTTGAGATTATTATTTGGTTAAAAATAAAACAATCTAATCCTGTAAAGATAAAAAGGTAGGAATTGTCTTTTTTATGCGTGATATTAAAAAAAACATTTTATTTATTGTTTTTAATTGTTATACACATTTTTTTTTTATTGAAAAATTTGAAAAAATTATTTTTATTTATTATTTTTTTTTTTCAATATATATTTTTGTTTATTTCATTTTTTTTTTATTATTTAATCCACGTATAAGAATAATGATAAAGAAAATAATTAATATACAATTATTTATTATATATTGTATATATATGCTTAAATATTTGCTAATATTATAGATAATTAATAAAATAAAAAATTTCTTAATAATAATAAGAATAAATCTTTTGAAAAAATGTATTAAGTTTGTAAAAATATAATATATTGAATTAGAATTAGAAAAAATTATCATTATCCATTATATTTGGATTTAGATTAAATCTTTTAGTTTATTTCGCCAGATCTTAATTTTTGCTGTGATTGAATAATTATTTCGTTTTTCATATACAAATATTTTTTCATCGCAGAAATGGAACCATAAGCAGATTAAATATATATATAGTTATTTATTGTATAATATTACATAAAGGGTAAATTTCAAAGTGTTACAAAAATTGTATATATAGTGAAATTTAACCAAAAAAAAAGCAAAATTATTTAATTTATGACGCAGTTTCCACAGTATGAATATAAGAATTAGTATTTGAATAAATTAAAATATATAGAATTTTCCATAACAAATTTGCAATATATATGTTTAATATTATAATTAAATTTATTAAATGTTTGAATTTCAATATAAGAAATATGCGGGTTTTAGAATTTTAGAATTTTAAATGATCAAAGATATGATTTTTTGTATTTGTACTTATTATTAGTTATTTTAAATTATTTAATTAATGATTTGTTTTGCTTTGATCTAATTATTTATTAAATTACATCAATTAATTTTTTAAAAATGTATAAATATTTTTAAACATATGAACAATTGTAACACTTTTAATTGCTATAATTTTATTTAAATACTTTATATATATAAATAAAAAGCCGAATAATTCCATTTATAATAAAGTTAGTTTGTAGGAAAACCAATTTGACATGATTTAAAAAAAAAAATGGTAATTTTTTTTAATCGATATAGTACCATTTGAATATTATTGATAAATGTAGAATTTATAAAAGCATATTATTTTTTTTTCTTTTAAATATATCTTTTTTGAACATTAAATTAAAAGTACATATAGTAATAAAAAATAGAAATATATTAATTTCATTTAATAATAATTATTATTATATTTATAGATGTAGAGAAAAAAGATTAAGTTAAATTTTAAAATTACACTTAAAAAAGATAATATTAAATAGTTTTCATTTTAAAAAATTATTTTAAATAAATTGATAATAAATACATAATATATATATTTGTGTTTTTGTTTATAATATCTTTTGTTTTTTTTTTATTAAATTTAATTTATTTATAATTTAATTTAATTTTAGGCGTAAAAAAATGGTATTTTTTATTTTTACAATAAAAATAAAGAAATTGTAGATTATTTTAAAAATAAAAGAAATAAAATTAATTTAAAAATGGATATTGATAAATTAAAATTAATAATATTATATATATTTATTATTATAGATATGAAAATGAAAAATAAAATATTAATTAAATATATATAAATATATTTTTTATGTTGTAATTTAAATTAAAAAAATAATATTTATATTTTTTTTTAATTACATATATATAGGTATCACAAAACGAGTAGAGAAATAAAAATATATATTTTTTAATATTTTATCTAATAATAATAATAATAATAAATATATTTTATTAATATTATTATTATGAATTACAAATATATATACATAATTAAATAAATAGAAAAAAAAACAATCTGAATTATTATCTAAAAAAAAAAATAAAAAAGATAATATAATTAATAAACATTTAATAAATACATTGTTTTTAAAATAGAAAAAAAATATTTTTTAATTATATATAATATGCAAATATAAAATAAAAATAGAAATAAATTATTAAATTAATCATAATCATTTAAATTTAATATTTATTATATTAACTTAAAAAATAGAAGAAAAAAAATTACGAAATCAAATGGTACTGATAGATTGTCGGTTCACAGCTTCCGTCATATTTTTTGTTTATTATTCTTGCTATATTATTCTTTTAAACATATATTCTTTTAAATAATTGAAGAAAAAGAAAAAAAAAGGAATTACATTTTCTATAAAATAAAATTTTTCATAACACTGATTATTTCTTTATATATTGTACACACACAAAAACACAGATTATCTACACATTTATTTATACCTAACAGTGATTTTTTTTTCATTTTTTATTTATTTAATTTAACTATATTTTAATACATTCATATTGTTTATTAAATTATAGATATATATAGAAAACATTTTATTTAATTTTTATATATGATTGAATTATACAATAAGGTAGATTTTAACGTTACCTTAACGTTCCATTTTTATTATTTATGTTATTTATTATCAGAAATATATATATTTTATTTATTTGAAAAAATATAGTTTTTATAATTAAATTAATATTTTTATTTAAAGTTTAATTAAATATATATATTTATGAGTATTTATGATGATTTTGATTGGGTTTTTGTTGATTTTCTGTTTGAAACTTCAATAGATAAATGCGCTTTTTTTTAATGATTGAATTATTTAGGAAAAACCAGGACAATATATTATTAATAATAGAAAAAAATTAATCATTTAAGCAATTTGATACATACAATTTTAATATAGGCATATACACATTAAAAGTATCAATTAATTTATTCTATTTTTAATTATCCTAAATTATGGACCTTATAGAAAATTTTATTAAGGGTAATGAAAAAAAAACACCATATTAAAATATTTTATGTGTGTATGTCATATGCGTATTCCATTTCCAAAAAACAAAATTAAAAAAGCCTTAATTCTGAGAATTTTATCATCAAAAAAAAAAAAAAAACATCAAGGATTTTAAATATTTAAATTAATTCAATCGCTTTGTTTTTGTATCATTTCGTAATATATTGATCAATTTATTTAATATCGTCCTTATATCGATCGATGTGAATTTATACAATTATTTATTTCATATAATTTGAATTCCTAGAATTATTCTATATATATAATGAGTTAATATATTTTAACTATAATTGATTGAAATCATAAATGTTTTTAAGTGTTATATAATTTAATAAGGTATATATGTATGTATGTATATTATCATAATATATATAGTAAGTATAGGTATAGAAAAAAAAATGTGTACATAAGAATATGTTCATAATATGATTTTGTGATTGGCGACTGTTTGTTTCCTTATACATATATATATATTTTTTTTTAATATTCACAGATTATTTATTTAATTGTGTGTTAATTAAATTAATTAATATAATATAATATATATAAGAATATTATATATTGATTTATTATTTTTAATTAAAGCTTTTTGTATATAGTTGATTTAAAAAAATATTTAAATATTTAATTAAAAAAAAAAAATAAATGAAAAAAAAGAGATATTTGTCAGTGTGTATATGGGTTTTTTTTTGTAATATAAATGGTAGATGGTTTCTTTAAACTATATATAATCATTTTGTATATGTTCTTGTTTTTTTGTTGTTGAATTGTATATATTATATGATTGGATGTTATGTGTGTGGTTTGTGTTTGATTCTCACAATATTACAATAAATAAATTCAGTTTTTATAAAAAAAATCTATCTCCATCTAGAATCTATTGTATAGAAAATTATAATTTCCATATATAAATATATATAGAAAATTATATATATATAGTATCTAAACATCATCACATTTATGGCTATAAATAGATAAAAATATACACATATTTTACATATATCATATATTATTGATCAATTATATGATCTACTAATCAACATCAATTTTTTTTTATTAAATTGTACGATTATATATGATAATATATTATAAAACTATAACACACCAATTTCTATATATATTTTAATTAATTTTATTTTTATTCATTATATTTATATACTATATTACGAAAGGAATTCTGTTAAATGGTTTGTTGTGGCCCGTTCATCAACCAATTGCGTTGATGTTGATGCCCGTTGACAACAATCAATGGCTTGACATGTTTTTAGGCCTTCACAAGCGACAACACGTAATGAACGTTTTTTCTGAGCATCAACATATTCTAATGTTTTATCAATGGCACGTAAACGTTTTTCCAAATTTGTTGTTGCCATAATTTCAACCTATCATCGCAGAAAACAATTAAAATATAAATAAATTTGATATTACGCTATGATTATCATTTAAAATATTACCTTTAATTGTTGATTTAATGGTAATATTGCAATAATGTACCAAGCCCATGCTGGCCCATCGATAATTGTTTGCCAATGATCTTCTAACGGTGGCATACTACCAAAACTTTTTAATATTTCTTCTTTTGTATGTTCTGGTAAACTATTATACCAATTTATAGCCTCACGATAGACCTTTTGATGTAATTCAAAAACAGCATCACCATCGTTTACTTGTTCATCGTAAATGTATTCCACTTTAGCCGTATCATATCCATCTTTTTCATCACGGCCAACAATACGAAATCGTCGACAACCGACCGTACTCAATATTGAACAACCATCACCGAGCAGAACACAATCACGTATATCTAACATTGTACCAAAATCAGCATAACGTTGACGACCATTATGTGGCAATGCAATACCAAATTGACGTTCACCACTTTCAATTGCCCGTCGAATCATTAATCGATATCTTGGTTCATATACAAATAATGGACATGGAACATATGGAAATGCCGTTGTACATATGAAAATCGGCACACTGGGTTCATTTTCAATTTCTTGTTTTTGTCGTTTTGCATAGGCTTTTGGTAAAAATCGTTGCATAGCTATTTCTATAAAACGTGTTACACATTTCTTTGACGAATACGATGAATATGTTATGGGTGTGTGCAATTTATGAGATCCATATTCATCGACTAACGGTGACATACACAATGGACAACACGATGAATAGTCCAAACAACGATCTAAACATACCTGAATTCGGAAAAAAAACAATAAATATACATTTATGCAAATTTAAATTATGGTAATATATTTAATATATTTAATAAATGCGACTGTCATTAAATTATTTTTTAATTAATTTAAGCTCTATTTCATTATTATTATTATAAAATATAAATCAATAATTTACTTTATAATTGAAAATAAAAAATGGTTATAAAAGAAATTCTATGCGGTTTTATACTATATATAATATACGATATACGAATTATGAGATATAAAAGATTGTTCACCTTTTTTTTTTTTAAAAAAAAATAAAATAAAAGAAAAATTTTATTCAAGGCATAAAAAAGAATTTTTTTTTTTCAAAGTATAATAATTTCCATTCAAACGACCATCATTTATAAATAATTAATATAGCGCTTTTGAATTTTTTTTTAATGTTTTCATTTTCATTTGCATATGAATAATGAATTTATCATTAAAAATATGCTGTTTTTTTTTTTTAATTATGAATCTAAAAAATAGATAACATGTTTTTTTATTGGATGCGGGTGAATTTGAGCCGAAAATAGTCTAAAAAAATTGTATTTCATTAAAATAAATATAACGAATATTCAATTATTTACAATTTTCTAAAATAAAGGATTAAAATATTCTCCCATCCAAACCATTATATAAAATGAAACGTTTATGGTATATATCGCCTATAGTTTAGATTATTTTTATGCATATTGAAAATATATTAATATACGAAACGCGGAAAAAAAATGTATATTCAAAATAAATAAAACATAAATTTGATATAGATGCAATAAACAGAATTTCAAAATAAAAATGAACAAACAGGACAAATATTTTGTATATATACCATTCATATCCATTTTATCGCTATTTTTTTTTTTCCTTTATATATATTTTCATTTACATTTTCAAAGTGTATATCAATATATAAATAAATGAGTTTTTAATTATGTGTTTTGCATATGCCCTTATTAGATATCCACATATATAAATGTGCCATTTATCTAAACACGTTTCAATTGCACATATGTATATTGAATTTATATATGATTGAATTGCATTTTTGTATATCTAGAGAGAGAGAGAGTATCAATAATTTAATTAAAATTATTTTGAATTTATACAAAACCACAAATGTATAATATACATATATGGTATATTGGCAATCAATCATGAATCTATTAAATTGTATCATAGTATGATAAAAAAAAATACCGAAATAAATGGGTTAAATATTTTCCGCAAAGGCCTATATGTATATTGTATATATATACAAAAAGTTCTAATTAAAAGAAAACTTTGATATATTTTTAATAGATTTTATAATATTCTACTAATTTATGATGCAGATATACAGGCTATGACATTGTATATAGAAAGTTATTTTTTATAAATGCAATCGAAAGATAAAAAAAAATTAATAAAATTAAACCATTAAATAAATACTTACCAAACAATAAGTGTGACCGCATAATGTAACAACGGGTTTCCATAATGTTCTACAACATAAAACACAATCAAAATCGGATGAATCAATTAATGGTTTGTTAACATGTAGAACATTACTGTTATAATGTTGTTCAATTTCTATATAATCATAATTAAAAATAAATAAAAAATAATTATTTGTATACAATTTTTTTTTTAACCATATAAAATATTAACTTACTTTTTAAATTCATTACTTCCGTTTCCATTCTGTCAAATAATAAACCTAATCTAGAAATGTATTTTGGAATGACAAATGTTGATGCTTTACTTTTGGTCATCGTATGACAAGCACATTGATATAATTTTCGTTTAACATATTTTTTACGACATTTTGAAAATTGTCCTAAATATTCTTCAATTATTTGTTTTTCATTTTCATCATTATCATCTACATCATCATCATCTACATTATCATGTCCATCATCAATATCCTCATCATCATCATTATCATTATCATTATCTATATCCATATCTTTATCATCACCATCAATATATTGTATATTACCATTTTTATGATTATTATTTTTAATATTACTATTATCATCAACTAAATTGTCATAATGCCCATTTACAATAAGATCATTAAAATACTTAAAATCACTAAAGTTTTCACTTAAATTTTCATCATTATCTTCATCATCATCTTCATCATTATCATCATCATAATCGTCCTGATCCTCATCAATTCCTTCAATATTTCGATAATCATAATGTATTCTTCTTGTATAATGATTGTGATGATGGTGATGTCGATGATTTTGTTGAATTAATAACGTTTCATCATCTTGTTTACATTTTTTACGTCTACGGGTTTTTATAACATTTATTAAATACGGTTTGGTTATTCTTCTATTCAAACATATTGATGGATTTGATGGCACTAATATTTGTTGTAATAACTGTGGAACATATTCATATAAGAAATTAATAAATTAAAGAAATTGATTTTTTTATAATTCATAAAGTTGTATTAAAACATACTTTTGCTATTTCTTGTTTTAAATGTTTTGGAAAATTTGTTGAACATTTACTTAAATTTATGGATATACAATGTGATAGAAGGGCATCATCGAATGCTTGAAATTTTGATAATGCTAATGCACGTCTATAATATGCCTATTTGGAAAAATAGAAAAATTTTGGAAAAAATACTTTAATTTTAAATGTAATTTCAATTATAAAAGAAAAATGTTTAAGTGGTAAATTAACATAATTCTAATTCATCATCATCCCATATCAATATAATAATATTTATAAATCAATAAATTTTTTTGGTTTGCGTTATATTATAAATAACTCTATTTGCAATGGAAAATGATTTCATAAATTTACTGGGAAACGAAAAATTTTCTAATGTAAATAAATAAATTATTGTATATACGATTTTAAAATGATATTTTTATTGTCAACGCTAATTATTAATAATTAAAATATAATCATAAAAGGAAAAATGACACCACACCTTTGAAAATACAGGAAGTTTCTAAATATCCAGTTTCATTTAAATATATTCTAAATATTTATATAGCATAAAATATGCTTTTATATTAAGAAGATTTTAAATCAATATATATTTTTTATCTAATTATATTCTGCTATATTATAAAAACACCACATTATTATATTTAGAAATAAATTGATATTTGCGTCATTTTTTTTTTTGCTTTATATAATGAGAAATTTTACCCTAAACCAATGACATATAATTTTATTTTTCCGTTGCGTGTTTTTTTTAATACTTTAAATGGAAAATCCCATTTATATATATCTAGTTAAAAAAAATGTATAGGTATATTAAATATATGCATTAAACACATGATGAATTGTTCTATATAGAGATGCAAATGTACTTGATACATGCATTTGTATCGTGTATTATTCCTATATTACTAATATACGCGGTCGTGTATGTATATGAGAATAGATAAACAAATTGTGGCAAAATATATTGTAATTTTTATTTTTTATGTTTATAAAATTAATAATTTATAATAAAATTATCACTATATGTGCATGATTTGGTATTGTATATACAATATACATATTGTTTTTTTTTGTCATTATTTATATAGACAATAAAGAAATGACATATTACTGTACTTTATATATATATCATATATGAAATAAAATAATTTAAAAATAAAAACATACTGCAACTAGGGAAAACTGCACAATATACATATATTCTTTCACACAATGCGGTGAATGTAATTGTATACAAAAAATAAATAAATTGCAATTTAAATATACAATTAGAAAAATATTTATTTATATATATAAACTAGGGATAGCAAATCAGAGGAATTCGTGGACCTCCGTTTAGGTCATGGTTCAGTAAAACTAGAGATATGCTAGTCTTTGAATAGGTTAAGTCAACTATAAAATTATACTTATTAAAAAACTGAATTTTCTAAATGTAATATATAAAACATTACTTTTCTGAGTTTTTAGTTCCAATTAATATAGCAATTGGTTCTGGTTTAAACAATCCGTAATGATTTCATGTGGTTCGGGTTTGTTGTTTGTTCGCTGATGTAAACATATACTGTATATAAATACATACATATTTCATTTCTATTTGTCACATAATGTCAAATCTCTATTTAGAATTAGCTTTAGGGAAATATATATTTTTTGTTTTCAAAACAGTGTCAATAACTTTTTTTTATTTTTACGTTTCAGCAATGTACTAATTTATTTTATCTACATGCGAGATTAAAAAAAATAAATATTTTTTTATTAAATCATTAAATTTCATTCTTCTATATTATATATAGGTAATGAAAAATAAAGGATACAAGTTTTAGTTGTTTTTCTTTAAACCAACCGCCACTTAAAAACATATATAATAATACTATTTGAATTCTAATTCATATAAAACTAAAAAAACGGAATTTATATTATTTTTGTTTTGAATTATTTTTCATTATTTGATCATTTCGTGCGTTAATAAATAAACCAATGAGAATTATAAATACGATAAATAAATATACCTTTTTTTAAATAATAAAGTTTGTTTATAATTTTCATCAGCTGAGTGTATTATATTATTAATTATTATTCAAAATATTATTATGCGAATATTCAAAAATATCATATGCGTTTTGGTTCAATAATATTGATCAATAATTATAAATAACATACAAGCACTGAACAAATATCTATATATAAAATGTTTAAGAATATACATAAGCATTTCGTTTTGTTAATATATGCGTATTAATGTAAACAGACCATATACTAAAAAATATTATAAATGAAGGCATACATAAAAAATAAAAAAAAAACAAGAATGTTTATTCAAATATAATTGTGGAAAATAATAATTCTTTTGTTTACACACGTATAAAACAATCAATTTGAGTCTCTACAAAAAGGAAAAAAAAAATCTTTTTATTAAAGTAAAAACATTTTTTTAATTTTTGCATTTTCGTATAAACATAATTAAAGTTCTATATATATATATAAAATGAATTAAATAGGTAAATTTTATACATCATATGTATGGAAAAATAAATGATATATACAACAAAATATACTTGATGTAATAATTAATTTGTTGAAATTTTATATATAAACATAATGTAAACTTTGTAAATCGCTTTTTTTTTTGTTTGCAAAAAGTGTTTCAATTATAATTTAATAAATGATCAAACGAAATATATATATTTTCATTATAAAACCTACATCTACCATATATGTTTATGTAAAAAGTAGGTAAAAGATTCGCAAATTTGTATACATACTAAAAATTAATGTAATAAATTTTAAATAATACAATTTGTAATGCAAGAAAATGGTGTTGAAAATTGAAAACACCTATATACCTATATATAAAACTGATTAGTTTATTAATTCATTATAATTACAAATGTTATATTTATAATTAAAATTATTTATGCACAGGTTATATTTATATTTTTATATATGAACGTAATTATTTTCAATTAAAAATGTAAATATGCTTTTTATGAATATTAATTTGTTGATTGAAAAATTATACTATATAGAACATATATACAAGTAGTGTATATATTTTTTTATTATAAAAATAAAGTTCTAAAAAAATAACGATAAATAAATTCAAAGGTGTACGTATATAAATACCACCGATACCATATTAAAGTATTTTTATATGCCAAAACACAACTCAAACCTATACATGAATAAAAAAAAATAAATAATAATTAATGATTCTGAACGTGGTGAGGTATAAAATAAATATAATTTAATTATTCTAATTCATTTCACTTTTAATAATAAAATATTATTATTAAAATTTTTCATCTTTTTATATAAGTTTTTTGTTAAAACAATTATAAATTAAAAAAATAGACCGCCCCATCCGCAATTATTATTAGTTTTTTTTGTAAAGATTCAATGAAAATCAAATAAACAACAAATAAAAAAAACACAGAAATAAGACGAAAAATTTAACAATGAAAATTTTTATCAAAATAAATTTTCTTTATGTTTTTCAATTTTTTTATTTTGTTTGTTTATTTAACAAAAATAAAAATATAAAGATTGTTTGAGCTTTATATAATTGTATTTCATTTTAGATATTTGCAATTAATTTAGTTCTTTTATAAACAAGCGTGAAATATAAGGCAACCGTTTAAAATATAATAATGTAATAATAAATGGTGTATTTTCTATATACCTGGAAATGGATTGAGTGCAAAAACATATTTTTATTGTTTTAAGTTTTTAACTTTTAAACAGTCTCAATGTAAAATATATGCGGACAAATTATATTAACTTATTGCACTCATGAACTTGTGTTCTTAAATATGCATACCAAAGAAATCATATATGGAATCAAACATTGGGTTGTCGTTTATATTATATATATGAAGATTAATTAACGCAAAGTCAAAGTCGATCATCAAATTCTATCATACGTTTCAGATTACAATCCGTATGTAATTTTATTCCATAATTGACAGAGAATTATATACGAAATATTTTTCTTTATATAAAAATATACAAATAAATATTTCAATTTGAATTTTTTATAATGAATATGTATGACGGAATCGGAATTAATAAATTATTTATGGAAACCGCAGACACATATGTTAGATATATCAATAATAATAATAATTATTATTATTATGTATACATATACTATACTGCATATTAGTGTATTATAGATATACGTAAGTTATGTATATTATATATATATAACAAACAGATAATATGTAGACAAAATAATAAATTTTCCTATGAATGT
Source organism: Dilophus febrilis (assembly GCA_958336335.1). Taxonomy (NCBI): domain Eukaryota; kingdom Metazoa; phylum Arthropoda; class Insecta; order Diptera; family Bibionidae; genus Dilophus; species Dilophus febrilis. The sequence continues at coordinate 28,185,519 of OY284469.1, read as the reverse complement.
ATATTTTCTTTGAAATAAAACCTTGATCATGAATAAAATAAATACACATATGCATTCATATATATAATGAAAGCGTCTATTATATATGTACAATGTTTTCAAAGTTGAAACGAAAAAAAAAACGAATGCATTTTGTTTTGTATAGATATATTTTATTCATATATTATACGATGATGATTATCATGAGTATATATATGCATTTTTTTTGTATGTAAATAATATACACACAATTACATAAAGATCAGTTAAAATTTAACTTATATATGACATCAAGTAACCCCCCTATATTATAAATCTTAAGAGATCTTTGCAAAAGAGTCATGTTTATAACTTGTAACAATAAGATTTAATTTTTTTTTCTTAAGACAGATAATTAAGATCACTTTTAAAAAAAATATTACAGTTAAAGTTGTTATTATATATATGTACAGTACACGCGGTGTGATGATGGAGCACTAAACAAATATTTATATATATATATATTTGAAATAGTATAGTTAATGAATGTATGCGATATATATTTTTAGAAATTCAAAATATAACTGCAAATTCATTGTTGTAGATAAACATTATAATTTTCTTTATTTTTTGCACTTTACTCATCTTTGAATTGCACAAAAAAGCAACAGGCTATTAATTTGTATATATAAAAATACACCTTTTGTTATTATTATGTGTATATACGATATAAACATGTAAAATTATCTACTGCTCTATACAGAAATGAATATTTATAGATATTTTTTTGTACGTATATATATATTGAGTTTAAAATCGCACAGACATAAGAAAATAAACCAGACAAAAATTTAACAAAAAAGAAAAAAAAAATAATACAATTTTTTATATAACAACAACCTACTAAATACAACGTCAAACATATTATATTTATATATATATATATATATATATATATGAGAATAAGTATACTTTCTTTATTATGAACGTGCAATGAATGTCGATGATGAGACAAAAATTTATTATATATATATAGAGATATATCAGATAGATACAGCACTAAAATGTTGTATCCAACAATGAATCCAACCAAACAACAAACATATACACTATAATTTTTTTGAAATTTATAAAGCTGATTATAAATATATGATATGTATATATATTTTTATCCACTTTTCAACTTCTTATTTATAAATAATAATATAGAAAAAATCCCACAAATCAACATCGTCAACAACAGCAATTTTTTTTTTAATCTATATACAAATTTAAATAAATATACTATACAACAAAAAATAACAAAACAACAATCTTTCATTTTCTTCATCAGTTGTTGCGTTTATTTATTTCGATCAAGTGTAATATCCACCGCAATATACATTTATAAAATATATATATATAATAATTATATATTTATATTGCTGTGGTGTTGATGTTAATGTTGATCTGTTCTTTTTTTATTTTGTTATTTTCAAATACCACTGACCTTGTATGATGTTGGGCGACATTTAAGTGCGTTGTCTGCATCGGCTAAAGAACTTTGGTAGTGTTTAAGACGATACAATACTTCGGAACGTATTAAAAGACCTTTATAACTATTTGGATCTATATAGAAAAATGTAAAAAATACAAAAAAAAAAATTAATTTACAATATCATTTTTATTATAGTACTTTTTTTATATATATGGTATATAGTTAAAGAAAATAATTATAAATATGTGTACAGTTTTTTAGTCATATTTATTTTTATTTTTATCATTGTGTATCGTTGTTTATTGTGTTTGGAAAAAAAAAACGTTTTTTTTTTATTGTGTATAAGAAATGAAATAAATAAAAAAAAAATTCGTATACATCATATGGTGTTTTTTGTGTTGATATGATAAATATATATTTATTTAAAAACAATATTATTAAAAAAAAATAATAACGCATTATAATTGTGCACGGTGAATGAAATGCAAAAGTCAAATAGGTTAAACGTTTATTCACCTTAATAATTTTTTATATATTATATATGAATATGTGCAATAAATGAATTTACGTATTTAAAAAAGTTAATATATAAGTATAATTTCATATGCAATTTTTGTCTGTTTATTTATATATGAATATATAAAAAGAAAATTTTTCTTAATGCATATATACAAAGAAAAGTAGATGATGATAAATAACATGAACAAAACAAATGTTTACGATTGAAATATATATATAATCAAGAATGTACGATAATATAAATAACAATATATAAAAAGCTATTTTTGTTTGCCTTTCTTTTTCTTTTCAAATCATAAGTGCGCAAATTGCAAATTAAAATGTTTTGTTATTTTGATGAATCCTGCAAAATATATTGAATAAAAGATAATAAAAATTACAATTAACAATAATATAATATAGTTTATATTATACACACAAACACAGGTAGATACAATAATAATTAGAATTTTTTTCTATATTTAATTAATTTTAAAAACAAAACAAAAAAAATGTAATCGATAAGATATTACTAATAAAAACGTATTATAAATATATATACAATTTAATATAATTATAATTGAAAATAGTTAACTAACTAATTTATATAAAGGAAAAAAACGAAGAAAATTACATTTTAAAGTTTCACAAATACTTATTTCCCCATTCAAATTATTTTTAAATATTAATTTACTGGTTTATATAAACAATTACAAAATTTATACATATACATTGGTAAATTTTGTTTTTTTTTAACTAAAATGATTAATCATTTATATTCGTAGAATTTAATAAACAAATATTTATAATACAATAACACAACAGTATATAATTTGATTTAATATTAAAGGATATAGGGTTTTCATCTAGATATGAAGAGATAAACAATTAAAGGAATTTGATTGTGCAGATTTTATAAGGTTGTTGTCATATTAAAGCGCATTAAATTTTATAAGTTTTAATTCAATTAGACATTTTTATAAGATAAATATCCTTCTAAAAATATATATAAATTTTCTTTGCGATTAACATATACTTTAATATGAGCATATCCTATATATTTATACATAAGATATCAACAATATGAAGTATCACGCAATGCGAAAAATATCTTTGTATTATATCATAATCATATAACTATAATCTTTCATATATGCGATTTTCTAACAACATTTTCCTTTTATGAAATTTATATACAAGAGTGCATATTTATATTTTATTTACATTCTACATATATTTTATAAAAGTATATTAAGTACAAAAAAAATAATAAAGAAAGAAAGAAATTCTAATTGAAATTCTTTTATTATATATTATACACAGGGTCATGCAAAAATTTGTATTAATAAGCCAAACGATAGGATATTCTGTAAGGAACGTGCTTAAAAACAAATTAATTATTCTACAAAAAAAAATTTTTTCATATTTTACATTTTTTTAATTACATTCATAAAGTTCCTATACAATTGTAATTTTCTATAAATCATTTGGAAAGTCCAGTAAATTCTGATTTTTTGTAGAAAAATTTTATGGAAAATTATTTTATTTTTTTTGGCATGTACCGTTTAGAATATCCTATTGTTTGGGCCGTCTGTACAAATTTGCTCACGTCACGCAACTATGCTGTATCACCTTAACCTTCTTAAAACTCTTATCAGACCTTTATGATTTTGTGCATGAAATATATATATCATGTTATGTAAACACCCATGTAAAATTGAACCATTATATTACATATTTATTAAATTTTTAGGAATATTTGCAATGCGAGTCACACAATATGGGTTTAATACAGTAATATTATCAATATTTGTACATCCATATTTGTACCCTTATACAATATAATAAACATTAATATATTTTTATATCATAATTTCATTGATTAGAGGTGTTTTTTCTTTGTTTAATATATAAACAAACACAATAAACCTATCTAAACAAAATAAAAAAAAAACCTCATTTGATAAACTCTTTATAAATAAATTAATTTGATTATATAAATATATATATTTTTTTTTGTGAATTTAATATTATTGTATATTATATTGGCATTTGCTTTGAAATACCCATATGCGATGGAATACAGATGAAACAAAGATTTAATATTAAATTTTGTGTTGTTATATATCTGTTGTTATTTTATAATAAAATGAAATAAACCACTTACATACATTTAATATTCAAAGTTACATGTATATAGTCAAAGTATTATTGTACGACGGAGGGTGATGAACCTTATATTATAATAAGAAAAAAACACAATAAATTTTCATATGTGTGTAACTGTGTATATATTTTTATATTAATATTACGTGCTTAATGTATTGAATTATTATTTGTGTATATATACATATATACTCGTATCACTCGTATATGAGGTTGAGAACGCGATAAATATAATACGTGTATTGTATAATTACATAAACAATAAATTTCTATATATAGACAAATTTTATACTCATTTATAAAACAACACTTGATATCATTAATATATTTATGTATATATGTATATTTTTTTAAATATTTTTCTTAATGTTTTCATGTTATTATTTTGATTTTAATTTTTCATCATATAATTATATAGCTAGATATACATATTTTATATGAAATTATACCATATATATTGTATAAAATAATTTATAATTCATATAACAACACAAAGTCATCAAAATTAAATTGAAAATATAATATAATGAAAATATATTATATACGATGTGTAATGATCATCATGAGACATTTGAATAACATATTCATGCGTTATGTAAAATAACGTACTGTTCGGATTATCGCAAATATACCAATTCAACAAAATTTACTCAAGTTTCCCTTTCCGAATTACAATTATTAAGTTAATGCTTTGGATTATAGTGTATAGATTACCGAACGCGACCACTGTATAATAATAAAACAAACAAAAAGATACACAGTGGTGTGGTTGGCAAAAGATGGGTTCACATTTAATATCTATGTAGATTTTCTGATTCGGATACAAAAGCCAAAGAAGCCATAGTTGAGTTGTTAAGATTAACTTTGAATTTTACAATACTGTAATAATAATAATAAAATTATTCAAGACATTGATGGAATAGACAATAGAAATGGAGACAAAGGGAAAGATCCCATATATATAGACTTCATCAGGTGAGCCCTTGATACAGCATGACTTTGTTTATCAAAAAAAAAAACAATAAACGAACATCGTCCTCCTCAATAATATCCCTAAAGAATGAACTATAGTACTAAAAACTGAATTTGATATTTCTACATTTTTTTTTATGTTACATTATTATTTATTTGATATTTGATAAATTTGTATGTGTGTATTACAGGTTTAAAAACTTCTATAGTAACTACCACAACCGAATCCGTAACACGGAAGTGCTGTACGTAATGTTGGTATACCACCATAGTAATTGTTATAGAATCCTGTTCTGTATCCACCATAGAATCCTGTTCCGAGTCCACGATAATATTGTGGTTCTGGTTCTGGTTCAGGTGCGGCGAATACAATGGCAACGAAGAGTGCTAATAAAAACTAATAAAAAAAATGTTTTTTTAAATTAATAAAAGTCACCCACAAAGAATTACTTGCGTTATATAAAAACCAAAAAAACGTACTACGTATTTCATCATTTTGATTTTTTTGTTTTTTTGAATTTACTAAACTTTGAAATATATTATTATATAAATGTAAGAACAACTTTGTAATGAATTGAAAGATGAAATATTGGATGCTTATATACAGAAAAAAATCATTTTATTATCAATTAAAAGTAGTATTATACAATGAATTTTTAAACTAGAATAATTAAAAAACCATTACAGAAGTATAGATAATCTTCTATATTGTACGGAAGATTAATTTTTCTTTCAAATCCGGTGTAGATATGCGGGTGTATTCGTCATTACGCTGTTCTAAAACACAAAAGTGTATGATGTTTTATCATATATTAGAGTATTTTATCTCAAAACACATGCTGTATTTAAATTTTTTTTTTCTGAAAGACCCACGTGGGTTTAAATAATTAGAATTATATTGATTTTTTATTTTTTTGAAATTATAATCTCTATATATACTTTATACTAATATATACACAAACAATGTATATTATTAATCACCTAATTTTATATTAACTTATCTTCGTATTTATATATACAATGCGGAAATCAACAATTAATATAATATAATGCAATATTTTCTTAATAACAATATATGATCAATATTACCGCATATTATTAGTCATATCTGTCAATAACAGATTCCTCAAATTATTTTAAATATCGCATTCATAATCGTATATTGAAAAATGATTAACCGTTTTTTAATACTCATGAAACATTTTCATGAAATTCATAATTTCTCATTACTCATAGTTTGTCAAAAAAAATAATGATTGCATTTTCTATATTTAACTATTTTGAAAATTAATTTGCAATTAACCAATTATTCATGTATAGGAAGTTCTCAAGAGTGGTTTGTGCAATTTATATTCTATTGTAAATGTTCTCGCAATATTTTTTTATAGAATCATTTATAAATTGTTTTTTCAAAATCAAATAAAAAACAAACTAAAATAATTAACATAATTTAATATTAAATTGCCTATAAAAAAACATAAACAAAAAAATTATAAAATCCGAACTGTTTAATTATATTTTCCCATATGTGAATTTAGACCTAAAAATTATAAACTATTAATATATAATATGATAAAATGTTATATACAATAATGTATATATATTAGAGTGGTTTTTTTTTGTTCGAAGATTTTAAATTGCTTTGTATCATCGGCCGCACCCCCCAATTTTTTTTATTTGGTGAAATCATGAATATTGGTAAAATTTGGGGTAGGTAAGTTGAGGGGAAGTGGACCCACCGAGGGGTTAAAGTTGAAAAATTCAGTGTTTTTAAGCAGATTTTCGCGCTTAAAGCGTTAACGGATGACTTTAGCGGGTTAACATGTATGGTGGACTTAACTAAAATGAAACGGGGAAACTTTTTCTCATAGACACTTACCCCCTAAATCATCCCCTTAATACCCCTCCCATACAAAATTCATTCTCATAATTTACAATATATTTTTAACATTATAAGGGTTAAAAATTGACATTAAAGGGTTAACATGTATGAAGAGCCCCCACTATTATTGAATGCCTAAACTTTTCTTAGAATATACTATGGACCTAAATCATCCCCTTAAGGCATCCCCCATACGAATTTCCGATTTTTCACACAAAATTAGTATATTTTGGTGTATTATATGAAAATACATTAAAAAACACCTAAATCTCATATGATATTTAAAAAATGCACATTTATCATATAAAAATTTAAATAATTATGAAATGAAATACTATTAGTATTTAATTTTGTTATTTATTTATTTCAAAGACATAAAATACTAATATACAATAATTTAATAATTATAAGACGACTTGGTGGTGCCGTTGATAAAGCATCCAACCCAATTTCGGGTGGTCACGAGTTCAAATCCTAGCCGGAAAATTTTTTCTGTGCTTTTTATGATTTGAATTCATGAACTAAGTCACCATTTATTCATGGGATCAAATTAATGAATATCTTTGTTATATTGTGTCGGACGCAGCCAAAGATTAACAAAGTCTACACACACATGCTCGCAATTATATATGAAAGTATATAACAAATACTCGTCATCATTATTAAAATTACATTAATAATTAATATCTGCTATCTGATTTTTATTCTTCGTATGAACTACATCGTAATCATAATGCGAATCAAATGATTCAGTCTCGCCAGAAGATGATGTCTTGAATTAACAAAGATTTAGATTCAATATCTAATTGGGGAAGGATAAACTTAGTAGAATTTAGTCCATCTAAAACAAAGGCATGTTTGTTCTCAAACAAACGATCCATAAATGTTGACCCAATACTTATGCATAATACAATTATTCCACAATCTAATGACCTATTAACTTTGGGAATGTCTTTGTCAAACAACTTTTCATGGAGTAATAATATAATAATTGCAGCTAAAAAAGCGGCTAGTCGCATTGGATTTTTAAGAAGATCGAAAGAATTTCTCAATTCAGAAAATTTAGCATTAGTTTATAAGACCACTTCAATACAATTCCTACATATGGACTAGTGCACCAATTACTACACTGCAGTTTAGTGACAGGATCCAAAAAATACACGCAATTTCGCTGATCAAAAATGAAATAATAACAAATTCCATTGAATCATTGGATCATAGCCGATCAGTAGCTTCATTGTGCACATTTTATAGGTATTATTACCATGAATGCTCTAATGAAATTTTAAAGCATAGTGCTTATTAAAAACTAATGTTTATCTTTAAATGTTACTCTTTTAACATTGTTGTCTAACAAAAAACTATTACAAGAATCATAAGTTGAATCGGCCATAATTAATGTAATTAAATTAATATATTTTTAAGTCTATATATAATTGTAAGTCATTTTTGTTTGCTAGTTGGATATTTTGCTTCGTAATCCTTAACCACTTTTCGTGTGAATTGCTTATTGCAATAATTATTAAATTATTGTACAATGTACATTAGTATTTTATGCCTTTGAAATAAATAAATAACAAAATTAAATATTAATAGTATTGCATTTCATAATTATTTAAATTTGTATGTGATAAATGTGCATTTTTTAAATATCATATGAGATTTAGGTGTTTCTTTATGTATTTTCATATAATACACCAAAATATACTAATTTTGTGTGAAAAATCGGAAATTCGTATGGGGGATGCCTTAAGGGGATGATTTACGTCCATAGTATATTCTAAGAAAAGTTTAGGCATTCAATAATAGTGGGGGCTCTTCATACATGTTAACCCTTTAATGCCAATTTTTAACCCTTATAATGTTAAAAATATATTGTAAATTATGTGAATGAATTTTGTATGGGAGGGGTATTAAGGGGATGATTTAGGGGGTAAGTGTCTATGAGAAAAAGTTTCCCTGTTTCATTTTAGTTAAGTCCACCATACATGTTAACCCGCTAATGTCATCCGTTAACGCTTTAAGCGCGAAAATCTGCTTAAAAACACTGAATTTTTCAACTTTAACCCCTCGGTGGGTCCACTTCCCCTCAACTTACCTACCCCAAATTTTACCAATATTCATGATTTCACCAAATAAAAAAAATTGGGGGGTGCGACCAGCCAAATTCCAGAATTTATAAAAAAAAACCACTCTAATATATATATATATAGTATATCTGTATATAAATACGCATAGAACAAAAATTTTCCTTTAATTTAAAATTTAAATGGATGAAAAATATGAAGTTAAACCAACCGTACCTCTATATATGAATATATTATAATTTAATTCATTAAAAAACATTTTTTTTTTCGTACAAAATCGTAAAAGGTTTTAATTATAACAATACGAACTTTATATAGAATGTCTACATGGAAAACTGAAAACATTTAAATATATAATAATATATGCCTTTATTTATACATATTTATATAAATATAGTATAAAAAGTATATAGTAGTGCATTGTTATACAAATTTCCTGCAATATGCAAAAATAACTTTTATTATATGTGTATGTATATATATATTTAATTTGCAACATGCATTATATAATTATGATAACATCATCGTATATATACACATTTAAAATGCTGCAAAACGAATGAATATATGCACTTGTCGCTAAATATATTTATATATAATTAAAAAAAAACACACACAAACAAATACTCTAAATATGGCAAAACTTTATAATAATTTTTCATCTTATATAAACATCAAAAGTGTATACTTTTAGAATAAAATATATATATAAAATAAAATTAAAAAAGAAACTCACATTTACCAAAAATAAAAAAAAACGGAAACAGAAAAAATTAATTTGTCATATTTCATATTTTCAGGATGCAGAAATATCTATAATACAAAACATAATATATTTTTTATTATTAATATATTTGCTTTGGAGTATATATGTTATATATATGGTTGAATGAAGTTATATTATAAAACGAAAATCTATTTGTACATATTTTATAATCATAAGCACATATAAGCATACACACTCGTTAAAATTATATTTTTGTAAAATTATAAATTAATTTGACTATTTATGCAATACACCAAACAAAAAGTGATGTATATATATTCATAGAAATTTTTTTTTTTCCGAATTGAATAACTTCAGAATTTATATAGAAGGTGGATTGGATATAGAGTAGACAGTCATTATATATTGTACATATATAGTATATATAAAATATTATCATTTCCGAGAAAGTTGAAAGTGCCTTAATATATATATATGTATATAAAAATAAATATACGACATGAATTATAAATTTAAAAGTTAAATTAAACAGAGGCTATTCAAAGCAATTTGCTTTTAATAACATATACATGATGATAGCAGTGCATTTATATTTTTTATTATTATTGAGCACATCTTTTGAGATGAAAAAGAATATACAAATTTAAAATATATATAAATATTAGTTTTTATTTTCCTTTGTGTCCATATATCAATTTTTAAATCATATAAAGAATTCTTAATTTGTTATATGACTTTATATACCTAATATATTATTCGTCATAAAGAAAAGAAAATAGTTACAGATATATAAATAATTGATGATCAGTTTTCCATTGTAAAAATGTTTATACAAAATTTTGAGATGAAAATATCTAAATGTGATATTTTCCTACCGTTTAAATTTTTCTTTTAATTTAGATAAAAGTATAATAAAAAATATACTAAACACTTGTTGAAAATATCAGAAAAGTTAAATATCATAAAAATGATTGCATGTTATATTTATATAAAGTATTTGTTTGTTTATGTCCATATTTACTCAAATGCTTGCACATACAACAATAAGCCATATTACAATAATGCACTTTTCTGATAATATATATTTAAAAAAAAAAAAATTATTATAAAAATAAATAAACGTATATAGAAAAGCAAACCAACAATACAATAATATGTGGATTGCAAAAAAAAATAAAAAAACAAAGTGAATGTATATATCTTTTACAATTATCTGTCGTCAATCGCAGTTTGATAAGAATATAATAATATATTATATCAGTATTTATTTATTTATTATTTTGATTTATTGTCCAAATATATAATAATTTATTAGTATATAGTATAAAGTACGTTTACTGTTTCAATTATTATTATATTTATTTTTGCTTAATAAAATAAAAAAGAATTGAGAATTATATTTGACAATGACACAATATCTTAATTTATATATGACAAATGCATTTTCTAGAATTTTCATTTAATAATACAATTATATTTTTTGTATCTTTGGATAATTTGGAAAAACTTTGAATATTTAAAATTTTCTTTATGAATTAAAAATGATTATTTTCTTATGAATATATTTTAGAACCTTATTATTGGGGATTTTTTTTTGTTATATAAAGGTACGAGGTTATTATCTATATACGTATATTTAAATATTATCATATCTATAATTTAATAACAATAAAAAAAAACTCAAAGACATGACTCACAATCAGTAATATAATAAATAGCAAATTATATTGCATAATAACAATAAACTGATATCGTATTTTCATCTAATCTACCAGTTTATATATGAATACAATTTACAATACATTTTTATGTAAAATACACAAAAAATCATTTAGATTTTTTGTTATTATTTCAAATATAAATTGTGATGAATTACTTTTTAAATTTGTTTAAAAATTTTGTTATTCGAATTTTTCCATTTCTATTTATCATATTCTTATAATATACCCCAAACCAACCAAATGAGTCATGATAATTATCACATATTCGAGATTATTGACAATATCTTCTATTGTGTATATATGTTTGTTTATATAATCAATTATCAATATAATATATAGATGAGTAATCGATGGTTATTTTGTTTATTTTATTTGGGAAATTTAATTTCTATATTAATAACACTTTGTAATAATTAAACAAAAATTATTGATAAACAAATTATTGAATTATTATCGAATTTATTGGAATGGAATAATTTTTTATGCATTTTTTATATATTTTTGTTAGTTGAAAAGTAAGACCAATCCTTTAGTTATAACATACTATACAACTTTAAATCACTATCATTATACTGAAAGCTCCAGAATTCCCATTTTCCTACGTTCAGGTATGGGAAAAACAAAAATTTCATTATAGTATTCTACATTATAGTATTTATTACTCTTAAACGTATAGACAATCTTTATTTTACGCGTGGATTCCCAACACTGCGGTACACATATATGTATATTAAAATTAAACTAAACACAATTGTAATTAACCTAATTTTGATATTGTTTGTATTTTTTTCTATATATACACACATTCTAACATTTATATTTTCAAATAATTTAATTATTATAATATTTTATGTTCATTTTTGTATATTCATAATTCATATATGTATATATACGCAATATCGAATATTAAATTATGTAAACAATTGTTAGTTTTAATTAAATATATAAACGTATATACAAAAATAATTAATTACTATATTACAATTCTATATAACTCTGTGGTGTAAATGTTAAAAATGCCAACCTAAAATTCTAACGAAATTTTGGGGTCGTGGGTTCGAATCCTACTGAATGCATAAAATATGTTTTGTGTTTTCGGTTATTTTTCGAATCTGAATTTTAACACAGAGTTGTATATTCCGCTTGCGGTTGGTCGTACGGCTAATTACCGACACCGTAAAATCCACAAATTAAGTAACTAACAACAGAAGGCTGTTGTTGGACGCTAAAACCAGATTGTTGGTTGTATAGCGAAAAATTTATTATTTTTATTTATTATATTACAATTCATATTTACTTCATATTATAGTAATTCAAATGTATGTTATCGCTATATAAATAATAGTTATTCGTCAATCATACCAATATTTCTTTAATTTAATATCGTTTTAAGACATTTTCATTTTCTTATTATATAACATATACGATATATTATATTCAATGATTCTTTAAACAAAAAATAAATAAATAGAATTGTTCAATTTATATGTATGTATATTCGACATCATAGTTCAATTATATAACTATTATTATTTATATATGTATATAATATATATATAATATATCCATCGTAACACAATCGATACCTTTTATATCCATATATAAATATTATATTACAATCGCTGATATAACAATGTATATTTATAAAATGTATTGGTTATACCACGTATTTTTGTATATATGAATATATATATATATATATATATATATTACATATTCATTATTTTGAAATGAAAAAAAAAAAAAATTGTAATAATTTATTTATATAAATATAAATATATTAATATTTTTCTATATATTGGAAAACATTAAAATACAATAACAATAAACGTTATATTATTATTATTATATTGCGACCTTCTATGTAAAAAAACGACATAAAATTTAATTCTATATAAATTAAAAAATCTATATAGACATATGTTTAAAGACTAAAGAGAAAGGGGATCTAAAAATATATAATTACTTCACCTTCATTTATTTAATGTAAATAATATACCTACATTTATACTGTCGTCTACCTATGTATATATGACTTTTGTATATATAAAATTGTTTCATATATACACGTATAATATTGCCGCACAATTTCCACAAAGTCTTTTGTTTTGAATGTACTTGATAAAGAATATTATTGTAATAATAATTAAATGTGTGTTTTATTTTTGAAAGAAAGAAAAAAAATTTTTTTTTTATTATATAATAATGAAAAAAATATATTACATAATTATTAAATTTTTCGAATTGATTGTGGAATTGATACAGTGGCATATAGAAGTAACAAATGAAAACTATTTATATTATGTGCTTGCATATAATTAGTGAATTTATGGATAAAAACTCTGGGGGTTTTGGAATATTCTATCATTCTTTATGGATCAAATTTTTCACGAGACTCTATTATTTAATTATGTATTATTTATAATTCACCGTATTTCTACTATATATAGTATATTAAGAATCTTCATATATTTAACACTTTTAAAATTCCGTTTGAATATATTGTGGATATGCGATTATAGCACATACCGCATATATATAAATACAATAATGTACCAGACATGTTTATTACTTTATTACACACATATTTCATATTTAAATATATACATATGTATATGGTAAACCTTTGTCATGTAAATTTACATTAAATTCTGTTTTATTATTTATAGTTCTTAAATCAATATAATATCCAGACCAGACATACAAAATAATATTAATAAATTAGTTAAATATATTACAAAAAAAGTAAATACCTATTATAATACAAAAAAAATGATCTGAACTATTTCTATATATATATATATATATATATATATTTATCTATATAAAGATATCAATAAATTTTTTATTTATATTTGTGTTAATAAATCCACAAAATAAATAAATTAATATATATATATATATAAAATATGCGATTACTAAACAATGTTATATTTCAACCGATGTAATATAGAGATAATACAGTAAAATAGAAAGACTCATTCAAATACTAATATAAAATATTGCTGCATATCTATTATTTTATTACATTATTATACCACCTCGTCTATTATACATTTTTTTTTGTTTTCTGAATACAATTGCTGTAATATACATATATTATTATATATATAAATTTTAAATACATAAAAAACTGTTTAAATATAAGAATATAATATAATATTAATGTATATATTTAGTTGATTATATATGTAATAAAATATATATTATTAATATATATATGACTTAAAATATTACAGAATAAAATCATACACAAACAAAAATTTCATATAACATTTTGAATGGTAAAAAAACAATTTTAAGAGTTTATATACACAAAAAAAAATAAAATAATATAAAATAATAAATAAGAAATATTTTGCCATTTTAATACTGAATGAATAAAAAAAATAAATAAAATTATGAAATAATCATTCATTATATATGATATTATGTATATTGGTTTTGGTATATCTATATAAATTGAGAGTAATAATAATGGTAATATAATAACCAACTAGTTTTTAATATATGTATAGTGATATTTATTTTTTTTATTACATTGCATTGAAAATTTTGTAATCCAATATTTTTTTTGTATATGAAATGTTATTGCTTATTAGTTGTGTGTGCTTTTTTTTTTTGTTTAGTTTGCATCAATCGAAATGTAAATGGTTTTTGTTTTTCTATTTATATTTGTTGAATGTTCACCATAAAGTACCTATATATTATATGAGATAGTTTACATTTGGAAATAATTGTATATTATATATCTCTGTGTATGGTGCGGGTAAATAATTATTTATAAATAAATGGTTTTTATTTTTCTTAAATTTCTTAATAGATCAATGACATATACGCGCGATCTTTATGGAGTTTTAAAAAGTAGGTCTGCCTTTTATATTATGTGGTGTGTACTTATATTTATGTATGTTAAACGTCAATCATATTGCAATAATGAAATAAATAATTAAATATTGTTGAATTTTATTTGTATAATGCAATTTTTTTTTGTCTGTTTGTTTGTTAGATGATGAGAAGTATAAATGTTGAAATACTTTAAATTTTTATGCAATTATTATTTATAGGATTTTGCAATATTTATCTAAATAGTTTTGTATAATTATATATATAATTTATGGTTTACCTAAATATTTATCATTACAATTTTTTTTTTCATTATTTGTTAATCATATATTAAAAACAAATACTACATTTTTATATAATAGAATATTTCTTTCTTAACTTTATTACATATATTTTTATATGTGCTTTTGCATGTAGTCATATCAAAATTAAACTTTGCAAAATTATGTGTGGAAAACAATGTGTTTTTAAAATTAATTGGTTGGATTTATATGGTAAATTAAACTTAAAATTGAGTATGGCCTTTTTTGTGTTTATTTAAGTGTATACACATTTTTATATAATTGCGATTAAAAACTTGTATAGTATATAAAGAAAAAAAAAATAAAATAACTTTTTTAACTATACATGATATAGTTATTTATATATATGTTATTAATAAATGATACGGATCGTGTACCGCGTTTATACACGCTTTGTATAATACAATTCTTTTCAACATACCCCAACTAATAAAAAAACTTTTATTTATAATATATATATATATATATATTTATTTGTACCTTTAAGAATGTTTTAAAGGGATTTCTTTAATATTCAAAGTATTCCGATTAATATCTATAATATGCGAATGTTGACGTTTACGAATATACAAAAACCTTTATATAGGAATGAAACAAAAATTTTCTATATAAAAAAATGACTCCCTCATTTATATATATATAAAGACCATATATCAATATTAAAAAATATAAAACTTTTTGTTTATCACATTACAATAACCTTCAAACCTTTTCCAACAATAAATCCAAATTTAATTATTACAAAACTCATTTATTCGCACACTTTAAAAATTCACCTCTTTTACCAATATCTCAACAGCAACGACTCAACAGCATTATATTGAAAATATTTCGAAAAAAAAGTTGTAATCAATGAAAAATTAATTAAATTCAAACATATTTGAATATCAACAACAAAAAAAATCTCAATGGTAAATATAAGATATATAAAAATGGACCATATTAACATTAAGAAAAAAAAAACTGGTTTTATCTTTATTTAAATATAAATAAATTTAGCAAATATGATGACATAAATGGCATCATCATCGGCATCATATATTAATTAATTGATATAATGTCTTTGACATTTAACCAATGACAAAATATAATAAAGACAAATATTACGTTATCATATTTTAATATTTTTTTTTCTTTCTATATTTACAAATCTTTATGAATTTATATGCATATATAAACTTCATAAAAATAAATATATGGTTTTAATGAAACATTATTTATTTTTTTTTATGTTTCTTATATATGCATTTATTTCATTGATTATATTTTATTAATTAATATTGGAATGGTATATGTAATATAATCTATGTCATTTAATGATGCTGAAACTTATATTCATCATATATATCATCTGTACATAAATCGCGTAGAATGAATAAAATGAAATGAATGAAAATTATATAATATTAAATTGTGTATAGTTTATTTATATACTATATTGGAATATCAAATTGAAATTATTGCATGCAAATGAAAATATTTAAATATAATTAAGTAATAAATTTATTTATTTACACATTTATTTATATTTTTTTATATTGTATATAAATTTAAAATTATGTATTTTTGTTTTGTATTTGCTAATTTTCTTTCTATATTGTAACAAAAAAATTATGTATCGAGGTTACGTTTAAATACAGAGTATTTATAATCAAGTTAATAGTTTATTTCATTCTTATATTGTGATTCTTAAAAGCGGTTAAACATTTTATTTTACGGTATTGGAAAGACATTAATATACATATATTTTTAATTTTCAATATATTCGGTATAGTTATTATATAATAAAATTACTGTTAAATATCTACTGATAAATATATATTATTTAATTAATCATGAAAATATTACTTATATACAATTTCATTTATAATCGCAATGATCAAAAATCTATTTCTTATAATAATTGCACAAAGTACATATTTATTTTTTTTTTTTTTTGGTTTAAATTATATTTATTTATTTTTTTTTGTCTGTACATATTTCTTAATTTTTCAATTTTATTTTTAACATATGATATAGTAATTGAGGTCGTCTAGTATATTTCTATATTTCTATTGTGTATATTGTATATATATATATATATAATTATACTCTACGGTAACTTAAAAAAATATACAAACTGAAATGCTTATATCTTATTATAATTAATGTATTGAATAAAAAATATGTATACGATTTTTTCGTAAGATTATATACATTCACTATATATGCGCAATACTATATTAATTATGGAATACATTTTATAGAATTAATATTAAAAAAATAAAATCTGTTTTAAAAGTATGTCTATATATAGATAGATATTAATTGTGTTTAGAATAATTAAAACAATTTTCACATATCGTAAAGCTATCTATATAAGGTGAATTCGATTCTTATAATAAAGTGGTTTCAATGTTCCAAATTAGGCCATTCTTAATTGTTAAATTTATTTAAAAATATGTTTTTTTTTGTTTGTGTCCAGAAAGCTTAGAAGAAAGAAAATTATCTTAATATTGAACCTCCATGATCAATTCCAATAAGCAACATCGATCCTGTTTATTTCCGTTGCGATTAAAAAACCAACATGTAAATTACAAATTAACTTTAATAGATTTGTTACTATTTGCTAATATATTTATCAACAAAATCGCACAAGTATAAAAACAATGAGTTTAAACCCATTATAAATTGTGGGCTTATTATTATCTATCTATATCGTATAATTTTTTGTTTTGTTTTATATTTCTTTTGTTAAATAAATTATTATAAAATATGCATATTTATGTATATATACATTTAAAATGTAAGAGAATTTATTACATTATTATTATTATGTATTATATATATTTTATATAGTTCCATATGTATATGAATTATTGAATATTTATGAAAAAAAATACATTATAACATTTCACGTATACCACCCATTCACCACATATATATATATATATATTAATATTACTTCAAACAACGAAAAAAATAAAATAAAATTGTTGCAGAACTATTTACTGCATTTCAACATAATTATTGCCATTTATGTATTATATACAAATCGTATTTATATATGAAAAAAAAAAAATAAAAAAATAACGACATACAATATGAATATTTACAAAATAGTTATTACATGTACAATAGTATAATTTTATGTATATTTCAGTTAGTTATATAGCATATTTATAAATGAGAAACGTAACACAACAAAAAAAAAGGTCGGCAATACGACGACGAGAAATATTATTATTATATTAAATAATAATAAATTAAAAAAAAGCTGCTGTTTTTTGCACCACAATTTTTTTTTATTACTTTTTATTTCTTGTAAATTTATTTTAATATATACGCGATTTATTTGAAGTTATTGTAAAAAACGCATGTTTATAAATTGTATTTAAAAATAAAAAAAAACAATATTTTGTATAAATGCATTTATTGCATAAGAAATTTATTATATACACACGAAATATATATACAAACTGCAAATATTGCAGCATTAAAATAAAATGTGTTAATAACATAATAAATAAATACAGATTACAGTCAGACCGCTTTGTACAGATGTATTTTTTTATTTCAAAATAACGTTGTATAGTTTATTAATAGGTAAAATATGAATAATAAAGAATAAGGTAAAATTATGTAATTTTTAAATAAAAAGTAATAGGGGATATATATAAAGCTTGAGAAATCTTAATTATTATGATCAATAAACGTCGTACAAACATCATGATGATCAAATTTACCGAAATTATTGCTTTATTTTAATTGTAAATGTATAAAATCAATATATCTAGATATGATCGCAAGTCTATTAATTTAATTCATATCGCTTTAACGCTATCGCTCTCATATAATATATAGGTACTGCTCGATATATATATTTATTTATATATACCATAACAAAAGAATTGGCATTGAATGATTTTTTTATGATATATTTTAACAATGACGAAAAACCATTTATTTACATTCAATTTAAAAAATTGATTTAATTGATTTTATTAATTGATATATATAAAACTATTATAATCTATATATTTATACAAAATCATATAATATACCACGTGACTGAGTTAAAAAATTATACTAAATCACGCATTCCAAATGTCTCTTATTTAATATTCACAATACATATATATCTTACATAAACCATTGACTGAACTAATTTCATTCATCTTCTTGTTATAATTAGTGTTTGACGATGATTGATTAAATATATCATCGATATACCGCATTTGACAAACAAACATTAAAAGAAAGGAGTAAAAATATATATAATATTGATATCTATTTTACTGTCTAGTGTCTATACTAATCTATCTAGATATAAGACCACACACACATCATTCAAATATATATATATATATATAACAATGAAATACACGACACGATTTAAGTTTATAAAATAAAAAATTCTGCATCAAAAAAATACAATTTTACTAAAACTAGAGATTATATGGTGATTATTATTTCTAATACATAGCCTATGTAGATTGTAGATTGTATATATATACTTAATGGAAAGATAGATTTTAATATTTTCTATAATATATATATATATATATATATATATACGCAGATTAAATGCATTTCATACATATGCGAAAATGTATATATAATATTTATATGACTTGTATAGTGTGAATAATAAACAAATTAAACTTATATATATATATATATATATAGATAGATATTTTGCACCTCTATGGTTTTATAAGATGAATCTGAAGAGTATATATATATAATGATAAAAAATAAAAACAAAAAATAAAGTTTGAGAGTGCATACAATTTTTTGTTTTAATTTAAAAAAATAAAAAAAAAAACATTCAATTTTTTTTTTTTTTATTTTCTGGATTTTTCAAACAAATTTTTCTATTTCGTTGGCCTATAGCCAAATAGTACAACGAGAAACTATAAAGTATTTCCATATGCATATATATGATATGATACATTTTTAGTTTACTTTCTTTTTACATTTAAGAAAATAAAAAAAGAAGAAGATAATTTTCAAATATATATATATGACGGAAATGTTAGATATATATGAGTGCGAACTATTAGAAGAAAATCAGGCCATATAGTTTATAAGAAAAATCTTTCATTTTCAATATAAATAAATACACGTTTTGTTGTCGCATTTGTGTGTGTCAATGTTTATTAACAAACAAACAAAATTATTTATTTTGTTTTTATATTTTGTATACAAATAAATACTCACATTTTCAATTTTGATTGTACGGTATATTAGAAGAAAAAAAATTGTTTTTATGATTATTTCTAATAATAATAATAATATATGTTGTTAATATGACATTATTAAAAGTATATTTGTTCTTAAATATTGTATAACATTATTATATATTCCTAAATTATTTATTATTACTCTCTGTATGTGTGTGTTTAAAAATTATTATTTAACATATTAAATAAATATATATTCGATTAACACTTTAAAACATTTCAAGAGGATATATATTTAATATGAGTGAGAAAATAAAGTAGATTAGCCGTATATGTATAATAAGATGATGATGAACAACGCATATGCTATAATATACAATATATTAATTACAAGTATATATTATACAATATATTTATGTTATAATTATATATTTCATTATGTGTATATAACTCTTAATATATATGATATAAAATATACTTATGTATACACTGTATACAGATATTTTTATATAAATAATCATATATATATATACATATATATTTCTAAAATTAATTTTCGTTTATTCATTTGGAAAGAAATGTAAATAATATATTCGTATATCATATATGTATATATATTCGTTTGCGGTGGTGTTGACCTAAATTTAAGTTTTTTGCAAATTTTTTTTTTCTTTTTTTTTTTGCACACAAAAATATATAAATTTAATTTAATGGATTGTATATTTTTTTTTATTTTGTTGTGTTGTTTGTAGATTATTATATGACAGATGTATTTATGGAAAAATCTCATTAAAATATATATAATTGAAAATAAGAAGAAAAAAAATGTATTATTTTAATACATTTATACTCATTTATATATCTAGTTAAGATACAAAATAATTTAAAATTATTTATGAAAATGTATGTGCTAATTTATGTTTATTTGTAACTTAAGTAAATAAATCATTATATGGTATATAAATCATTATATGGTAAGTTGAAAAGTCATTTTTTGGTTGGGTTTTCAGACCCGCGTATGTCAATGTTATATAGCTCAAGAATGAAATGCATAATTTATTTAATAATCATGATAATATAATATAGAATAATAATCAAACATTATTAAAAATAGAAAACAAAACGAACAATTTATTAAAATTTCACCTACAAATTATACAGAATTATAATAATATAAAAATAAAGAATAATGAATGTGTGCGCCGTGTCCATGAAAATATTATATATTATTTCAAGAAAAACCAAAATTAAATAAGTATATGTGTAAAAACAGGTAGCACTGGTGACCAAGAAGGCAAATGGAGCTTAAATTTCAACTTCTCATAAAATGTTCATATAAAATGATGTACCACACTAATGTATTCAAATAACATTCCCTCAAGAACACTATTGGATTTATATAGGAGATGCTCGATGGGATGGGATCAGAAACAATTGTCGGGAATATATAATTTGCATGCACAATTTCATTCAAGTATCTTCAAAACTTATTGAGATTTACGATAAATAAAAAAGTCGAATGATTGGGAAAATTAATAATATTCCGAATCATCAAAAGCTAAAAGTTGTTATAAGTAATTTCTATTTTTAAAATTAATTGTATATTAAGAAAAATTTTTTTGAAAATATAATATCAAAATGTATTAAAAAATAAACATCTTAAATACAATTTATACTATTTCTGTTTGAAACATGTAATGTATGATCGAATGTTCATCAAAATATGTTTATTATTTATATATTACTTTTAATATAATTCAAAAAGCACACATTTAGTATAAATTTGCAATAATTATCATATTCCACCAGCCACCATCATCATAACCTTAATATACACAAACAATCAAAATTGTATATTTCATAAAAAAAAAACTCGTTCTGTTAAATAAAAAAAAATTACATAATTTCAAAATACAACATTTTATGTATTTTTAAATATTATATTCACACAATAAAATATATTATAAATGTATGCATGCCTATAAAAAAACAAAAAATTTACAGGTAAGAGTTCTATATATCAATCTGTTGTTTTGTGGTGCGTGGTTTTATATATTTAAAAGTCTGCGATTATAATACAAATATACATAATTTTTTTTTTCTTTCAATATTATTAAATAATGCTATATAAATATTATAATAATAGCATTATTATAACTCTTTTGTAAACGAATATGAAAACCAAGGCCAATACACAACACAGGTAATATATATATTATTATATTACCGCATATATATATATATAGAAAAAAAATTGTTATGTGTATATTTACACAGTGATATGCACATATAGGCAGGCATATATAACTAAAATAATTGTAAAAGAAACAAAAAATATGATATAATACTATATAGATTTTGATTTTACACCAAATATAATAGAGCCGATAATATTTGTAATATTATGTATTTAGCAATATACCGGTATGTATATTGCAATAAATAAAAATAAATATTACAACAACAAGAAACCAAATCGAATCAAATTCAAAAACTTTTTTCTTTTTTTTTTAAACGTAATTCAGGTTATCATAATTTGTTAATTAAAACATTTTTCTGCTGACATCATATATTCAGATATAAATGATAAAATTACATAATTCAATTTGCAAAAGTTTGAAAAATCTAAAAAAAATTGATTTATGAATTTGACCGAATCTATAAAATATGTTGGGTTATTTATTAGATTATGTTATTAGATAAACTCACACTTTATAAAATAAGAAGGTATGCGATAAAAATTAATTTAAAAACATATACCCTGCGATAACATAAATAAAAGTTTAACGACACTTGATATATATTGGAAACAAATATCTTTATATGTATGCTAAAATAATATTAATTTTTATATCATAAAAATATTTAGAAATTGACTTATGCACAATTTTATATTATTATAATGTTACAAACATAATATATAAATCGCATAATATTCGGTGTGCTATTTTTTTTCGTTTGATAAGATATGTTAACCATAAAAAAAAAATATTATCATTTTTATTATATAATGATAAAAAAAACCATAAGTGCGTTTATCAATAAAAAAAAGTAGAAATTCTGAGTTATGTTGTAATAATAATGTATATATTTTCTTTTATATTAAATTATTTTCTCTATATTTATTATTAACTTTGACCCAAAAAATAAAAATAAAATATGGTTGGTGTTTATTGTTTTTTTTTTCTATTTTACCAAAAATGGTATATTATAAAAAATTTATCATTTTTTTTTTCTTTCTATTATATTTATTTGACGTGTTAATAAATTATATAATAAATGTAATGCATACTAAAAAATAAAAAACTATATAAAAATAATTAATTTTATTTTTATACAAACGCAATCCCCCCAGTTTTTTAACTAATCATAAAAGTAAAATTAGAATATATTTTTTTTTGGTTTTTTATATAATATGTGAATTAATTTTTTTTTTAATTTAATGACTTAATGTGTTTTAGTCAATTTAAAAAAATTGTTTAGTTTATTAGTTCGTTATTGTAAATATATTCTGGATTTTATAACTAAATTAAATTAAAAGATGATTTTACAATTTTCTTAATAACGCATTTAAAAATCTATATTTTCAATAAATGATTATATAAAAATAATGAGTAACTCAAAAAAACCAAATATGATTTAATCAAAAATTCATCCGTATATATATATATTAAAATTAATTCAATTGCTTATAAACGCAAATTTCGCCGATATGAAAAACAAAATATAAAAACAAATAAACAAACAAAAATATAATATAATAATAAAACGCTTTAAATACATTGTTCGCGTTATCATTTCAAATAATTATAATCACAAAATATATATATAAATAAAATATACACTTTATTAATTATTGACTGACTCACAAAAAAAAATAATAATACATACTCACACACAGTATAATTGAATGTGTAAAATTTATTAAGAGTTATCAATATATGAAAAACATTTTTTTTCTCTTCTAAATTATGTAATGATTTTAAAAAAAAATTAATCTATTAATTACATAAAATAAAAACTAATAAATTGTAAAAATAAATATCAATTCAACAACCTTGAATTAATCATACGGAACTATTATTAATATATTATATTATATATTTGGTTTGTCCGGTTTTTTTTTATATAGATATATATGACTATATATAGTTGATAGAAATATCCAAATTAGAATTCGTAAAAAATTTGGAGGTTTTGCATTAGAATTCTATATACTGAAAATGGTTATTTTCGAATCTGAATTTTTACACAGAGTTAAATATTTTCTAATGCAGTTGCTGACTAATTATACCGACACCGTAAAAAGAACAAATTATGAAACCAACAACAGAAAAGCTATTGTTTGACTCTGAAACCAATCGTCGTTTGTAAGCGAATTCAAAAAACTAATTACAGAAATATTGTACAGTATATGAAAAAACAAAATAAATGAATAATGTGGTAATTAAATTGGTTATTTTATTATTATATAATAATCTTATATATACCTCAAAACACAATATTTTTAATATGTAAATATTTTACGTATATATGAATATTGTTTATTATAAATATTTATTTATGCGGTGATAAATAATATTTTATTTGTGTATGATAAGAAATTGAATGCAATTGTGTAGAAGTAATATATATATATAAATAAATGTAATCGTGTGTATGTTTGAAAAGAGTATAATAAAATATACCTATATAATATTTATTATAAATTAGCAAAACGATAGGCTATACAATATATATAATATGTGTGCGATAAGAATATTTGTGATTCAGTGAAGTGCATACATATTTATAAATTAATATCACAGATAAAATTTTTTTTATATATGATATACATTTTTCTGGCGGTTTTATAAACTCCATTCTTATTCGGAAAAATTTTAAAATATGATTATTGAAGTATATCTTTTATTAAATAATTTTTAACAACAATTTATATAAGAAATATCTTTCAAAAACCATTCAAAACTATATACACTTACTTAAAAAGTGGAATGATTTAAATGCTAATGAATTTATCTTAAATATTATATTATATTTATAAAATCTATATATATAGCAGCTTCAATTATTCATATATCTATACTATATAGATCACATTAATTTGAAATATTCTGATAATGAAAAAAGTAAACAAATCAAGTATTTTGCTATTGTTAGATTTTTGATCTATTTTAAATGATTTTTTATTTTTTGTCATTATAGATATATTGAAAAATCAACCAACATACAATATTATACAATAAGATAAAACAAAAAAAAACATTTAAATACAATATATAATTTATAACAGTTGATAACTCAATAATCACGATTTTGTTTTTTTTCTAATCTACGTCAATGAATTGTAAATTTAAACATTATTATTATTAAATATTTTTATCAAAATGTATGCGATATACCATTTTTTAAATATATAACTTCAAACTTTTTTTTCAATATACAATAAACCCATACTCTGGGAACTATATTGTATAATTTTATTATTTTTTTTTTTAATTTCAGGTTTTCCCAGATATAAGAACGGTAATTTAAGAGAGTATCTGTAATTATTACAGGTATTTTCTCAGTTTTTCGGAACCTTTCAAGGTGTATATTTTCAGTACTATTTGTGATCCCTTAAAATGAACTATAGTGTATATGAAATGAAAATTATTTTTTGAAAAGTTTTTTTTTTGCATTTATTTCCAATCGAAATTGTCAACATGACAAACAAAACAATTTATAACAATGATATTACCTTGATCTGAATTTTTAACTAAAGTAAAATATAAACATTAAAATTCATATTTCGACTAATTTTTACTATATACTAAAAAAATTGTTTAAGATTATAATATTTTAGCATATTAGCACTTCATCATTTTTTTTTTTACCCATTTAGACGTTTTCGTTTGCATTTGTATATCAAGATTTGATTATTCTATATATATATATATATATATATATAAATATGTGTAAAAAATTGTATCCAATATATTTTAATTTTATTTCTTTTTCTGTTTGTTTTAGATTCATTTTTTCCCGTTAAAAAAGCGTTTAATTTTTTTTATACATACAATTTATGTATATGATATAATATAATACAAGTTTATATGCGATATCTGAATATGTATAGTTGAATAAATACAAAACAAAATAACAAAAAATTGTATGTGTTATAAAAAAAAAAAATATAAATATTATTTTACTCATTCTGTTAGTCTTTCAATGTCGATGTTATTATTACATTGTACATTAAAAAATATCTATTTTGTGTATACGTTGTTGAAAAAAAAATTAAAATAAAAATAAAAATAAATATTTATTAGTGTGTTTAAAGAAATTGATTTATGTTTCGTTTCATATATAGTATATATATTCAGTGTTTTAATTAACAAAAATAAAATAAGAAAAATTAGAAAAATTACAACCAGTGTAAGTACTTACAATTTTCTAAACTCTCGTTACATAATTTTAATGATTCATCTAATGCATTTTGTTGTAATAATAATTCACTTTTTTCATTACATTTTGATGATTGAATTTCATTTGGCCACCATTTTTCACATAATCGTCGTACCAATACATCCTGTTTATAATTAAAATTTAATGGATATTTTGAAAATTTTGTACCGCATATTTTACATTGACATTTATTATTACAACATTGTTGACAAAATGTGTGACCACAAATTGTTGTAACTGGATATTTTAATAAATCTTCACATATTCCACAAAATAATGGATCTACCACCATTTGCTGTTGTTTATTATCCGTTACTATGAAACATTTTTTATCATTATTCAATATTGTTGCCGATGATGTTGAGGAAGTTGCAACTGATGATAAATTAATGTTTGCCTTTGTCGTTGATGAAATATACTTGGGTAATGATGTTGTAATAAAATTATTATTATTATTATTATTATTCAACATTAAAACACTTTCAATTAAACCGTTAGTTAAATGTTTTAACTTTCCAATTGGTATTATTTGATTTGGATTCGTTAATAATTTTTCCGATATAAATGAGAATATGGAAATACTATCTTTAATACGACCGGCAAGCGCTAAACAATCACCATAACTATAATATAATTCTAATAATAATGGATTTTCTTGTATAACAACAGTTAATAATTTTGTTGATTTTTTTAAACACATTGATTTCCGTTTACGTTTGGTAGCACATTTGGTCGTTGTTATCTTCTGGGTATCACCTTCCGTTGTTATAACATTTGAATGTGTAGAAGAAGTATTTGTGACGGTAGTGGTGGCCAGTGAAGAGGATATATTTCTAAAAAATTCACATATACAACGTTCATACACTTCAATAGCAACCGAATAATTACACTTCAAAAATTCATCTTTTCCAGTTTGCATCATTTTCGTAATTGTTGCTATAAACTTTTTTGTTGTAGCCATATTTATATATATTATATTTAAATTTATTTTTTATCTAACAACAACGAAAAAAAAGCACTTAATTTATTTTCTGTTTAATATACGTGTGTTTGTATACAAAAACAGTTTCACTGATATCGTAACCCCTCACTTTATATAAAAATAAACAACATTTTATATATGTAAGATATGTTTTTCTTTTAAAAAAGGGTCACAAAAAAAAATTCAATTGGTTTTTTTTTTTAATTTTTACCGAGGCTTTTAGTATTTCACTTTCAACAATAACATTTATTTATTTTATTTTTTCATATATAAATTAATTTTTTTTATTAATCATATCAATATATATTTAGTCTATTTCAATTCACATTTGATTTATTTTGCCAATAACAAAAAAAAAAAAAAAAAAAATTGATGATATAACTTTTTCCAAAAAAAAAAGAGATTTCCACAAAATTTTCTTCTTATAAAACAACTCACACACAAAAGTTCCAATATCTATATATTTATATACTAATATAATGTTTTCTTCTGAAACGTATAAAATACATTACTAAAAATGTACAACACTATATTGAACTGTTTTAATTTTTAATTTTTTTTTTTAATGATTATGTAAAAATATTATATATCAAATTGAAAATTTTTAAATTTTATATACCACCGCATAAATGTTTTACCGATGATGACCGTGAAGGATATATAAAAATTATAAATAAAAAAAAAAAAATTATGTAATTATTTAATGAATAATGTTTTTATTTATTTGAATAAAGAAAAAAATCAATAATTTTTAAATTTATATGATTAAATTTGTAATTATAATACTACAACAACATCATCATCATTATTATCAACACATCATCATCATCGTCATTATTTTTATCATCGCACCACAAACGAAAATCACACTATATAAATTATTTTTTTTAATTAAATTTTTCTTTTTTTTTGTTTGAAATCGTTGATACGCGTCGAGCGGTAGCCGTACTTCAAGTAGTATAATGTATATATTTATTTAAACAAATAAATAAATAATAATAATAAGAACATATACTAAACACATTCATTATATATACATTTGTGATAACAAGAAAAAATTTTTTTTTTTTTTTGAATACATAACACACAGGTCTTATTATGTAATGTTAAAAATGCGGCATCATAACAAAAAATGTATATACAATATAATGTGAAAGAAAAAAAAAAAACAATATTTAGTTCAAGTGAAAACAATTGAAAATTTAGTTTATATAATTATAATTAAAACTATTAATTGAAAACAAAAAAAAAAACACAAAAATCTCACTTCAATAATTATTGAAAATTTTTTACTTATTACATAAATTTTTATTAAATTAATTTTGTCATATAAAATTTCTATTTGATTGTATATAACTATATCGTATATAAAATACACAATAAAATAAAATATATGGTAAGAAAACGCAATCGTATATTATACTATTCCGTACGATTCTCTATCTATACTAACTAAAAAATATGATAAAATAATAAACTAAACTGATGCTCTGTTGAAAATATAAAATAAAATTCATATATTTACAATACACAATATATCGAAATACACATGTAAAACATATCGAAATATATTAATATGTATTAAAAAACAACAGTCGCTCAATATATCATTTAAAAATTTGTAAGAAGAAAAAGCACAAAACCACAATATATTTTATATATAATGAAAATCGAGAAAATTCAGATATTTTCTTTTTCTATTGTGAAAATTGAAAATTCGTTTATTTCATTCACACATCAAGCACCGAAATCGAAATATTATTGTTTTTATTTATACTTAACAAAACATTTTAAATTTTCGGCTTTTAAACTCTCATTCGTATTCGATACATTATAAAATGAATGTGAATGACGATGATGGAAATATATTTTTTCGTATTCATTCATTTACATTATTTGAATGGCAACCACCCACCACCATACATTTTCACAAACAAGTTCTCATATGCCCCCATATATAAATGCAAATATATATATAACACAACTAAACAAATCTCGATATTCATCTTAGATTTTTTGAATATGTGAACAGTATATAGTATATGCGTTTTTGGTTTTTATGAATATATATACATACTCATTTTCATTGCACAAACTTATCTATACATATAATAAAAAGTTTATATTTTTCTTAATTTTCCAAAAATATATGCATAATTTTATATACTCAAAAAGCTTATATATAAAACCAAAATTATTATATGATATATTATTTATTATATGATTATATATGATCATATATACTTCTATAATTATTTTATGTAATTAAATTACGTATTCTGGTTTTTTTATAAGGTATTCCATAAAGGTAAAATTTATTTAATTTCTTTCGATAATTTTATTTTTAAATAAAAAATTTATGTATAATCAATATATTTATAATTTTATTTATTTGTTAGAAAATTTAAAACGACCGACAGTAGACAGCAGAAATTACATTAATCTATATATAGTGCCCCAATATATGTATATCATTAATTTATTAATAGAATTTTATTTTTCATTATCAATTTTATTATTAAATTATGTAAGCGTAAATATTTCAATTATATCTATCTATACATAATAGTAGATGATTTTATATAAATTTTATTGATAAAGATATCAAATTAACGATAAAAAAAAATGATTTT
This sequence comes from Dilophus febrilis, assembly GCA_958336335.1. Classification (NCBI taxonomy): domain Eukaryota; kingdom Metazoa; phylum Arthropoda; class Insecta; order Diptera; family Bibionidae; genus Dilophus; species Dilophus febrilis. The sequence continues at coordinate 28,154,656 of OY284469.1, read as the reverse complement.
ATTTTAAATATTACATATTGTAGAGTGTAGATATAATCCAGAAATATATAGAAAAAATAGATTACACAAATTTTATAAATTAAATTTTTAGCAAATTTGTGTTTTAGAGATTGATTTTATACTTATAATATCGAAGAATTTATCATTCGTTCACCAGTGAAACATTTTAGATTTTTTAGATTTATTAATAGAATTCAATCCAAAGCAAAATTATCAATTGCGGAATTAATTCTTTTATTATTAATATAATTTAAAATATAATATGAATTTTCATTCATATTCAACCAACAACTTTTGCGTTAATTATATTCAAACAACTGTATTAATGGGCAATAGAGATATTAAATTTTAATTGTAATATTATATAAAATTTCATTCAATATATGTATATATAATCAAATTTGTTGCATCATATAAAAAGAGATTTTATATATATAGATATGTGTAGCATTTCGTTACATCAATTTATAATCTTTATAAACTACATATTCTAAATGGTAAATATATGTATAATTATATACGAGCATATCTTTTTACTCATATTATACACGAGCATTAAATTGCATTTAAAATTTTTATTCTGTATCATTTTCATTTATATCAAAAAAAAAAAAACTAAATCATTCAAAATCATATATATTTATATAGGTATTCAAAAGCAAACAGGTGATATTTGTATATACACAAACATATAGTTGTATGCAAACAAATCGAACAATGCAATATTATAATGATGACGATATATAGTAGTATCTATTTATATAATCATATAAAATATAAATAGCACATTTTATATATGAATTACACCAAATGCATTCTATTTTTTGGTAATTATATTATATAGTTATTTGTTTATGATTCAAAATTGTATTGATTACCCGTAATTTTGTTTTATCATTAACGCTACAAAATAATCAAACAATATAAATATATTAACTTTAATTTAGATTATATGCGGATAATGTAATTACTATACAAAAATTCATTCATATTTCATAACATATAATATGATTTATAATTCATGTATGGTTTATGCAAATTTCATCGTAAATCATATATAAATATATATTTTTTTTTGTTTTATTTATACCTTAATATAATCTGCAATAATCTGAAATGATTTGATCCGTTAAAATGGCTGTGTATCGACTCCCCCAAATCTGTAACAAGTAAAATAAAAGTAATTAATAATTTTTGTTTCATAAATATTTGAACAATTTTTTTTATTAATGTAATGTTATATTATTTAAAAATATATATAAAAAAAAACTGTACAATTTGACTCTGTGGTATAGTTAATAAAAACGAAGCTAAAATTCTTACAAAATGTTGGGGTTCGTGTGTTTTGAATCCTACTGAAAACATAAAATATGTTTTGTGTTTTTCGGTCATGATAAGCAACAAATTGTAAAACCAACTAACAGGAAAGGCTGTTGTCGGACGCTAAAACCTAATTTGTCGGTTGTTATGCGAAAATATACAAAAAAAAAAACTACAATGCAAAATCTGTCTTATATGATTATATGTAACATGTCATTTGGGATTATCATAGGATTCTTGCCTATTTTCTAGACCGATGTTAATTTCCCTTTAAATCGCACACACAAATATGATTAATCCAAGGGGAATCCAAAAATGCGTATATAGTTCATATAATGAAATCATTTCGATTACATAAAAATGTTAAATTTAAATCATCAAAATCTAAATTTTTTTAATTAAATGAAAATGAGTTGATTTTACACATTTTTATAAAATTGTTTCTCAATCATATAAATAAAAGAAAATCGAACGTCACAAAAGAATGTATAACATATATTTATTTATTTTTTTTAGGTATATATAAATACAAAATTATTTATATACAAAGCAATTAAAAAAAAATAAAAAATAAAAAATATATGTAGATAAATAATAGAATATTATTGACATACAATAGAACCTTTTTTGCAGTGAATAAACATAGTGATAAAACAGTTTTTCTTTTGTTTTCTCCATTATATCATCAAATTGAATTTTAACACAATTAATGTGTATATATACAAAGTTGTCATAGAGATAGAATTTGTTTTAATATTTTTTCCAAGATAAATTAAATATAATATAATATATTTATTGGTTTGTTTAAAAGACTCTGAATAAGAAAAGAACTGTTTTATTTTTGTATTTTGTGCATAGAATTTAAATAAATAAAAGTTTTAAAAATCATCACAATTTTATAATTAATCAAAAATTCAAGAAAAATTATTTTTATATATATGATGTAAGTGATATTTTTATAAATATATATTATTTAATTAAATATTTTCAAAATATATGGCTAAAAAACTAATTTTCTTTTTCTAAATATTCAATAAATGATATTCAATAAATTTTTAAATTTAAATGAAGAATGTTAATCAAAAAATATATATGCATATTTTTTATTATATTTTGTAAAATTATTGTTTCCTTTGATATATGATATAGTGCATTCCATAATATCTAATCCATCGCAATTTAAATTTAAGGCGCTGATAAATCTACAATTATTTTAAAATTTAAAGGTATATATCTTCTATAATACAAAAATCTGAATAAAATTTATTACTTTTAAATACCATATAAACAAAAAAAAAAGTGTAGTTTGTATTTTTATATAAATCGAACAAAGCGTAAACAAAAATAGACAATATTCAAATAAAACATTTTAAAAATACACTTAATTGTATTTGTATAAAATATATAAAATGAATGACTAAATATATATATATATATATATATTTATTTTTATATTAGACAAATCATTAAGATATTTATATAAATTGAATATGTAGAAATACTTATATATAGAAAAAAAAAACACTTACTCTATTTATATAAAATATTTTTAGTATATCAAAATATCTTTATATGTTCAAATATATAATTGGAATTTTATTAATAGTATATATATATAGCATTTGATTTACATATAATATTTTTATTATATATACATATATATATATATATATATTTATAGAGACAATCAAATGACAATTGTTATTATTATTATCAACATTATCATTATTATTTTGTTTAGAATCATTTTATAAATAAATTTAGGTCATGATCAATATATATATATATAGACCGATTTTTACACAAAAACTATATATATATATTTAATCATTTTATATTGCACCGAACTTTTACGATATAAATATACCGAATTGTTTCATATATAGAACAATTTTGTTTTTAATTTAAAGGTTTTCCATATATACTTAATTTAAATCAATCAATTTTGTTTATATATATTATCATATTATGCGTATATATGCACATTATTTATTTGGTCTTATACGTATTATGAATTTTTATTATTTACTTGTTTAATTATATACGATGTGATTTGTTAATAAAATTCTATAAGTACTGTAAGTAGATATATTATATTTCATGAAAAAAAAAATTCTAATATTATTTAACATATCTATATCAATATGAAATATATAAATAAAAATAATCCTAAAAATAAAATAAGAATATATACAGAGAAAACCTCAAATAGAAACAGGATATCAATAATAAAATACTCAATACAAAACAAAAATTTTCCAATAGAATATAGTAGAATTTAGAAAATATGGGGTTCAGACTTTGAAAGTTTTTCAAAAATTGTCAAGAAATCCCTTATTGAATTCAATATTCCTTATAAGTTTTTATTGTATCCGTATATAGAAATTTTTATTCGTACAGTTGAATCATTTACTTTAAAACATCTCTAAATTGTCCATATGTTTTGATATTATATATATTGTGAGAACTTTGAAGTCTGGATAAGTCCTCTGGTATATAGGTACTTATATGCGATTATATTTATTTAATCAATTTATTGGAAATTATACATTTTTATGATTGAGCACTTTTACTGTGACATAATATCATTCATATATATATAGACTAAATCATTGATATGCAAACAAACACTATACACAACACTTATATCATATGTGACGTGCGTCATGATATCATTTGAATGAATGAAGTGAATTGATATTATATAGATTTAATACTTTTTTTTTTCATTGTTATATAATACCAATATAATATAAATATATATTTATAAATACCATAATGTTTTGTATAATAATAAATTTATGATATTTAAATACACATAATACAACACACACACACACACATATTCCATTCAAATTTATATATGTTTTTATTCTATCCAAGCATTCAATTCTATGCTATATATTACAATATATTCATCTCAAGCAAAGATGTATATATAGTACAGTATATATAGTGTATATGAATATTATTTTCAAATAAATAACAATATATATTATATAAGGAAAATTTATTATATAGATTAAATTGTGGTCTAAATATATCTAATAGCTAAATGTAGATATATATATATATAGTGATTGCAAATATACAAAGGGAATATAATACGATATATAGAAAAATATCTTACATCATTGATTTATTTATAGATGATATTAAAGTTTTTTATATATATATATATATAGATGCAAAACTTATACATATTTAGGTTATTTATATCATATGTTTATACATTTTTAATGTCGCACATAAAACATACATTTTTTCTAATATTGTATAATATTTATTACATATATATATATATATATATATATATATATATATATATATATATATATATATATATGTAATATATATATATATATGTAAAATATACGAATTATATAATTAATAATTTCAATACATAGTTTTACAAATTTCTATGACATATAGATCTTTATACCGATGACTTTTTGTGCGCTTGTTGATTAATCCAACGAATTAATTTTGTATTGTATTATCTAAATAATTAAGGATGATTAGAATTAATAAAATAAATTGTCATCTCGGCGTTATCAACGATGATAAATAGATTTTTAAAATGAAAGGTGAAAAAATAATGTCATTTCATTTGTTCATTGTTTGTTTTATTATATCGGTTCATATTTTTTATATTTAATATGTTTTACCCACATACTAATAATAATATTTTCATTTATATTATGTATATTTCAATAAACTAATAACGTAAAAAAACACCTCGATCATTGTTCTTAACCCATGAAGTTGAATGTTGATGAAATTAATAGTTTATTTTGTTATTTTGTAATACATTATATTTGTATTTGTAAAGCATTATATTTGTTGAATCATTTTGTGCAACAATTTTGTGCAATAAAAACATGCATATACGATTTAACTCAATATATATATTAATATTTAAACAAATAATCTGTTATAATTATTATTATGAATAAATTAACTTCATCGATATTGTGTTTATATATATACCATAATAAATTTTTCGTATTAAAAATAAAAAATTGAAATGAATTAAAAAAAAATAACAATGTAAAAAAAGTATACATATATATATGGTAGGAGTTTCATGACGTAAAACTATCCGATTTTATGTTATACCAAATCATGTATTGTATATAGAATAAATAAGTGAATATTTTACAATATTATTATAATTTGTTATATAATTAATTTCACAATCAAAAGCATTCACATTACAAAATATATATTTATAGATGTATTATTTTACAAATAAGATAAATTAAAATAAAAAAAATTGTAAATTTACTTACATTTACATAATTATACCTACATGTAATGTAGATTTAAATATATAATAGCATATACATTATAATATATAGATATTCCTTTGAACTTCGTTATGCATATATACACATTTTATGTACACATTATATATAAGTACTCGTTCGAGTGTGTATATTATTTTATGTATACATACTTTATAATTGGATTAATTCATATATAATATATATAGTTACATGAATTTTGAAGAACACAATATTATTGGTATTCTTATTGGCGCATCATGTTTTCACAGTCATATATATATATATATTTATTCAAATGATATATATACATTCAATGGCGGTGTGTGAAACCAATTTTCCCGACGACATTCCAAAAGTTTTTGCTCAAAAACAAATAAATTATTCATCAAAAATAATATTTTTTAGCGAACAAAATTTTCCGGAAAATTAAATTTACCAAGTTTTCAATTTTTCGAATAACAGCCATATAGTTTTCCTGCAATTTTCATTTTTTTTTTGCATGATTTGAAAATTCCATCAATTTATGATATTTCATAGAAGAAAATTTTGAAATCGCATCATTGGTTCAAAAGATATAGCGCAGATTTTCCAAAAAGTGTTTGTGAAAACTATTGTACAACGACTAGGACATAGTTTTTTTTACACTTTTAGCTATATCTTTTGAAAAAATTTTCAAATGCTCTTCTACAAAATTATCAGAATTTACTTATGAGTATTCAAATGATGCAAAGGAAATGACAGTTGGATGAAAACTTTGGCTGTAATTAAAAAAATTCAAAATTTGCTGAATTGAATTTTCCGGAAAATTTTGTTCGACAAAATATTGTGTTTTATAGAATAATTAATTTGTTTTTAAGCATGTACCTTTCAGAATACCCTTATCGATTCTCCACTGCGGTACGATTACATAATGATATAGAATATAACAAACTATATAATTATATATATTTGTGTAATAATTAAAAATCAATTGTAAAAATTAGTATGTGTTTTTTTTCCATATAATCACTTTTGTCTAAATTAAATTATTATCGTATTATTATCGCATATATTGTGGTTTCTTTTTGGATTTTAATTTATGTAAGTTTTCCCTAATTTGTTTTACCAAAAAAATGTTGTTTCATATTTTTATTTTATTTTTGTTAAAATTATTCTAAAATTACCAATTTGATTTTTATAAATTGGAAAAATGTATTCATATTTTAATTCCATTATAGTATTCTATAATTAATATTATTGGTAAATGGAAAACGATCTTCAACTATAAATAGTATAATCAATTATCGGATTTGGAAAATTAACATATTGATAGTTTTATAGATAACATTTTTATATAACGAAATCTTTTTCGTGTTTCCTCTCGAGAACTTTCTGTAGGCTTTCTGTAAACAAATTTCAATTTTCTTTTTCAAAATAATTTGTATCTTATATTATTTATTAAAACGACATCATAAAAATGCTCTTGATGTATAATTGATTTTCGTTCATATACAAGTAGATGGTATATTAAAATATCAAACGATTTGTTGTTTGATTCGCGTTCGACGAAAAAGCACAATCAATTTTATTTATTTACATGTATATATAAAAAATCATGTAACATGCTATACATACCATTGAAATAAAAATAAATATTACGATATTATACGTTGTTATAACATCTCACCATTAAATTAAATTATATATATGAAATTAATTTCATCTAATTTTACTCTTATATATACGATCCATATTATATATTATATTTATAGGTAATGTTAAAAATAGTATATCAGATATATATGAGTATATTTTATAAGTATAAATATGTTATGATAATATTAATACCTATATATAAAGTAATATTTAAATTAACAATTATTATAAACATTATTATAATTTCACGATATTTATAGTTAACATTTTAATTTTTGTATAATAAATAGACATAAATAATAAGGTAATTATTGTTCCATTCTCTGTAATAGTTAATGATAATAATAATAACAATTAATAATATAATTTCATTCTCTTTATGTACAAATATTTTGACTTACAATTGATTTCATCAGTTTAAATAATGATTCCTATATAAAGATAAAATTTTTTGAAAACCTCATATAGAAGAACAGTGAATTTTTCCTATATATAACACTAATAAAATTGTTTATTTTGATGTATTATTATTCAAAGTACATGTTTAATATTCGTTAATATTAAATGTGACACACAATATGAAAAGATATTGGGACCCGCAATACCCAAATGAAAAAAATTAAACACATTTCGCTATTATTTAAAAAAAATATATATATATAATGACGTGATTTGATCATTTTTATTCTATATCATATATACATACTCGTGTATGTATCTCACGTAAGTACTTTTATATATGTTAAATAAGTTATTTAAATCAGCATCGCTTCATATATATATATAAATATATAATATATGTAAGATTTATTAATAATTTAAACAATACAATTTAGCAACAGCAACTATACGAAAGTATATTTAGGTTTAATATATGTTAAGTAATTACCTATATATATATATGTATATTTGTCGTGTTGGTGAATTATGTTTCGTTGTATATAGTATAAAGATAGATTTGAATATGAAAAGGTAATATTATTATTATTTTAAAAATAATTTTTTTAAGTGTATTTCATTTCATTTATAAATATATAATTTAAATGTGTATACATTTTCATTATTATATTAATTGTATATTGTTTATTGTTATATTATGTAATTTATTTTGTATAAACATAAAATATTTTTTCGTTAATTTTTATGTGGTCGGTCTCGGTATATATACAACATTCATATTTTTATTGCACAAACAAAACCGTGTCTATGTCTGTATATTTATTTATTCATATTATTATTTAATCAATCTTAAGTTAGGTATATATGTATATCTTATTTAAAAAATAACATTTAAATATCATAAATCATTATATATTTTTAAATATATTGTTAAATATTATATAATAAAATAAAATGAAATGTTTAACAATTTCAAGATAATACAATTTCGAAATAAATTTATAACATCAATATATGTTATATTAGAAATAGAATGAGAATCATTTTTAATATACAAAAAAAAAATCTATGTGAATATTTGTAATTATTATGAGATCATTTGTTTAATCATTTTTATTATATATATAAATATACCTATACATCCATTTTGTTTATTTAATTGTAATTATTTATTTGCGGTCGTTTACCTCTGAACAGTAAACAATTATTTTATTGTCTTCACACAGATAACATAATATAACTTATTGTGTACCAACCAACCCACATATGTATATAAATAAATAATTTTTTCTTATATAATTTTTGTTATTATTAAATTTAATTTTATATTTTATTGTCTAACAAAAAAACAGCTAAAGAACTTTTCTGTTATAGTTAAATTAGCTGATATGTCAAAATGTATTTATAAAAATAAGTACACAAATTTAATCGCTTTATAGTTTTTATTGTTTGTTATTCGTTATAATATTGTATTAAATACAAGAAAAAAAGTATTTATAGAGATGCTGTTCATGGTTGAAGAAACATTAAGCACAAAAATTATATATAGGGGAGGGAATATTATTTTGTTTTTTTTTTATATTTAAATAAATAATTTAAATATTTAATTAATATTTAAAAAATAAAACTTAATTCTTGTAAAATACATGATGATGCTTTCGACAAAATCCTTTTTGCCGTAATTTGCATTAATGAAAAAAAAACTTTATCCATTTTCTCTATATTTTTTTTGTTTTCAGTTTATATAATAAAATATATATAGAATATTTAAAATTTACATAACATTTATTATAAATATAACTATATATATAATACTGAATTTCCTTTATGTATATATAATAAAAACATTATTTTTTAAATAAATCTCGTCTATAAAATGAAATTAATTTACTTTTCAAAAGGAATGTATAATAAAATTTGTAATAGAAGGTTTTCTTTATAACTTTAAATTGTAAAAATAATGAAATTATAAGATATGGTATAAGGAACTATAAAACGTATAAGGAACTTTGAAATGTGAAAAAAAACAAAATTTTAGTCCTTACAGTATAGGATTTAATTACAAAATTATTAAATTTCACAATCTTTCGTATATAGTTCAAAAGTTCCACATTTAAGAATGTTTGTTGCAAGCAAGAAATAAAATTAATTTATTATCTATTTAACCATGATTGAAACAGCAATCATTAATAATCATTTATTAAAAATCTGTTCAGTTCGCTATATGCATGTAATACTGGTAATACTAAAATAAAAAACACTAGTTAGTTTACGTATATATTATAACATAAGTCAGAAAATATAATTAAATATATATCCATTATAAAATTTTAAAAATTTATCGATATATGTATATATTACGACGTATTACAACGCAATATTTATATTTCAATGTTAAAAAATATAAAATGCAATATGTAAATTTATTTCATTTGCATATATTATTGATATATAGGATTTTATAAAAATAAATTTCATTCATTATTCATTGAATAAAAAATAAATTTGAATAATTATTATTATTATTTATTTATTAATATTTTTTTTTTTTTTTGCAATTGTATACTGTTACGTAAAGGTAAAATATATATGAGATAGGAATAGCAGTATAAAGAAATTAATTATATTATTTTAATATACATCATTTAAATATTTAAAAAGAATTGAAAAAAAAAAATAAAGAAAATTGTATAACATAATATAGATTCGCACTAATTATTATAAAATAATTTTCCAAAATATTGGTTCAAAACATATAGTGAGTTTATAGATAAAATTTTACAACAGAATGTAAAATTTTCTTATAAATCCATTTGCGTTTATCGCCAAAATTCAATTAATAAATTCACCAGTATATAAACGATTAATTGCTACATTTTAATCGTGAACACTTTGAGATCAATAATTTTTTTGTATCAATAATTTCATGACCAATTAAATCAGTAAAATTATTTATAATTTTCAAGGTGAAAACAGGTAAAAATATATTCAAAGGTACTGCATTTCCTGTTCAAAAGCTGTTTAAGCGATTTATCGAACAACCACAAGCATAAAAGGTACTGTAAAGCAATGTCTATACATAAATCTTCTTGACAACAATAAATAACTTTATATATTTAGTTCTCTTTATTATATTATTTTCAATTGCACATAGAGTCAGTCGTATAGATATATTTTATTTTATTCTATTAATACAAAAAAATAAACTGTTAATTTATGCGATTATAATCTAAAATAAAGAAAAAAAAATGTTATATATAAATTATAGTTAATTGCTTAGAAATTATTTTCAATTTTTATCCATTATATATTTCACAAAAAAAATATCGTGTTATAAAAAACACCTTTTGCATCACACAATGCAAAAAAAAAAAAATTTAAAATTATGTAGATAAAAAAGAAGATAAAGTTTTCCTTTTATACAATTGAAATGTGAATTTCATTTACAAAAGCATATATAATATCTCTGTATATACGATTATATATTATAAGTTATATAAGGCAGAATAAAAAAAATGAATATAATTTAAGAAAAATCTACCTATATATATATATATATATATATAAACTAAATATACATTAAGGTATATAATATCCGTTTATATGGTATATAATTCTGTATACTTTATTCTGCGGTTACACGGATGTATTATATAGAAAGAAATTGTGATATAACAGAGAACATACACAATAAATATATATATTTATCTATCTTCATCCCTATATATTTGTATAAAAATATTTTTCTAGAGGTTTTATTTTTGATAAATTGCCAACTGAAAAAGATTTCTATTGTGTTTGCTGATTTCCTATTTTTTGTATAGTTTTTATCATGATTTTTTTTATACAGTTTATTACTTCTATTATTATTATTATTATTTGTAATAAAAGTACTTAAATCAGTATGTACTCGTGTATATATACTAATATTATTGGCATATAAGTATTTATTGATTTATATTTTATTATATACACAAATTTACTTGAATCCACTCCTTATTGTTTTGATAATTTAAAATGTGGGGACTCAAGTCGATTGTGGTGTATTTTTTGTTCTGAGTTCAGTATAAGGAAACTTCGATAAACACAATTTACTTTTGTTAAAACTGTGGCAGATTATATAGGTTTGGTCATTTGGTGAAGGTTCCTTAATTGGATTCGTGCATATTTTTAACTATCATTCGTGTAAGTTCTTATTTATAAAGATTTTTTATCTAAACAATTAATGCTTCATCTGCGGTGTGCCACAGTATAGCAGTAATTTATGAGACCAACCCGATTTATGCTTTATATATGAATGACTTGCCTATACTGATTTTAAATACTCTCATTATAAATTATATGAGGATTATGTAAAAATTTACTAATCTTTTTTAATGATTGACGACTCTATGACGCTTCAGAATGATCTGTGTGAATTAACATATTTGTATAAAATTATCTAATGATTTCCCGATCCATCATCGATGCCATTGAATTGTTATTTTGTATGCATACGCGAATCGAATAAGGTATATTTAAAAAAACCATGGGGTTAATATGAATTTTATATTGTTGAAATCAGCTTTTTCAATTTTTACATTCATGACAATATTATGCTTCCTTTATTTTATTATAAATATATTTTATTGATTATGTTATACAATCCAATATACATAAAATTTAACTTAATCATTTATTTAATCTAAATAATTGTTAAGCATATATTATTATAATTAGAGTATATTACTATATGCAAATATATATATATATAGTTATCATTATATAATGATTGAAGTTGTTTTTGTTATTCATCGCATATATATCATATAAATATATATGAGAAGAGATGCTGGGTGATGATTCATTTACTCTGACTAGACACAATAATTTCTTCTATATATTTATGATGACTGTATATTTAAATATTGTTATGTAAATAAAAAAACATGTGTTCTATATCGCATTTATAGATGATTAAAGTCATTGACTATATATGTGAATATATATAATGATTTATTATAGTAGAAATTTTGTTTTTATATCAGTTTTTATATAATATACATATTATTTTTTCGGAAACTTTTTATTAAGATATATTATTTTTATACAATCCAAAAACAAAGATTACAATCTTTAATAGAGTAAATATTAAATTATCCACTTTTATTTAAATATAAGTTACGTATATTTAAACAATTAATAAATAATATAATTATCATTCCTCAATCAATCCTCCTCCATATAAAATATTAATATATTACAAATATAATTTTATCTCTGATAAATCCATACAGTTAAATTTTCTCTTCGTCAATTTTTTGTTTCTTGTTAATTTTGAAATACAAACCACAACTGAAATAATTCACGTAATAGTTGTGTGTTTAACCATTATGTATAGTATGTATATGTAATAAAACTAAAATTATTTATTAATGCGATATGTCTGCGTGCTTTGTTGTTTATCCAAACCAAACCATCTCAAATATATATATATTATTATTTGAATGAGGTATGCTTTTTTTTTTGTTTGCATTAATATATTATATAGATTAAATTTTATTTAAATAAGTATTTCTATATACACAACATCACCAACCAAATAAAAAATAAAAACCCACTTTTATTTCTTTTAGATTTCATGCAATTTTGTAATACATTAAAATTAAATATATGCATTTATTTGGTGTATATACATATATATTTTTACAATTTATTGCATATAAAGAGTTCAAAAATAATTCGTATATATATGAAGAAAAAAAAACGATATATTTGTAATGTTTATTTATTTATTTTAATACATAATTGTCAATGTAACATTGAAAAATATTATGTAAAAAAAAAAAAAAATTACGGTATGGTTATATTTATTCGTGCAAAAGAGGTAATAATTGTGTGTTGCTTATTTATTTTTTTTTCTTTTACTTTTATAATATTTTCTTCATATTATTATATATAATATATTTAGTTACTGCATAATATTTATTTTAATTATATGATATATATATATATATATATATTAAAAAAAACTTATAGTTATTTAACTTTTTGGCTGCGGCACATTATTCATATATAAAGATTTATAAGAGGTGTATGTAAATATAGAGGATTTATTTACCATATATTATTGTATATATGGTAATCGTATACATATTGCATAGATTGTAAATTTTTTGGTTCGTATTATTATAAAGTTTCGTTAGTAAAAAAAAAAAAAAATTCAGTTAAAAAATTATATAAATGATTTTTTTTTTATAATTTAATTATCATATTTGAAATTGCATGATAACTAAAATAATGTATACATATTTTAAGTTAAAATTATTTATTGTATCTTAAATTTATAATGACAGGATTGTTATTATTAAAATGAATAATAATTTTATTAAATAATCACGATATATTCTGTAATTTATATATTAAAAAAAAAAAAAAAATAGATATTTTTATAAAATTTTACGTATATAAAGTAGCATTTAAATAATTTTGATACTATATAATAATGATTTTTTATGGAATAGATTTTGTGACTTGAGGGTTCGAATCTAATAATTAAATGAAATATTCTATATTGCGACGATAAAATCTTCATAAGATCACTTTCTATTTTATAGAAATATTTTATAATCTATATATATATATATAACAATTGTTTTGATAAATATTTATCTTTTATTATACAATGCCATCAAAATATTATTATTATTAATATTATATAATATATACATGACATTGATCTATATAAATATAAGTATTTATTTATATATATATATAAACATTTTGTTGCATGTCAATATAAAAAATATTAATTTTTTTTGCAATAAAGTGAATAATATATATTAAAATTTATAATATTAATTTATATAATATATACAAATATCAATGTGTATATATAAAAGTTGATAAATTTATTCAACCATATAATAATATAATAAAACCATTAAAAAAAATTTTCAATACACACTCACCAAAATAATATTATTAAATAATATATAATATGCAATAATGGCAAGGTATATATTGTCTTTCATATATATACATAATAATAAAATATATATACATATATAAATATAAAAATAATTTATTGTGTAAATATATTTTATATTTAGTCATTAACCATAATCAGTTTAAAAGATGTTAAGCAATTATATACTATTTATATTATATTGGACATTACTTGGTTAATTTACAAAATTGAAAAAAAAAATTATATCTGACTCAACACAAATTTGCATTCATTGTCAAATAAAATATCTTCTTATATAACTAAAAACAATTATATATATATATATATATATTGACACATTATCGTCGTCGTCGTCGTCGTCGACGTTGTTGTTGGTTGAGCTTAAACGAGAAAATAATAAATAAAATTGAATAATAATGTATGTAACTAACTTATTATTATATATAGCTTGTTGAGTACATATATATTTGTATATAGATGTGATATAAATATGTGTAATACTGTATTATATGATTATATATAAATATATGATATTACTATACTTATATAGAATGTAGCTCATATAAATAAATGTACGAGTATATTTTCAATTTCATTTTAAGATTTGTAATAAAAAAAAAATTAAAACGTCGATTACATAATTAAAATTATATAAAATATATAACTCTATTTATTTTTTGTATTTTAATTAATATACATATCGGAGACATTTCAATTGTTGAATTTTTTAATTTTTGTATTTTTCTTTATTCTTTGTATATTATAATTATAAATATTTGGAATGATTATTTTATATTTATAATTTACCAATATATATGGGTATTTATATATGGTAGTTATTACATAATTCAGTTAAAAATTCATACTCTATATATGCTTTTATAATATATTGCGATTCAAGATTTATCTTTATACTTTTCATTTGTATAATATATGAAATGATAAATGTAATCAATATATTTCATTCACTTCCAATTTCGATGAATTTTTTAGAATTTTTCAGTTTGATTTTGAAATTGATTCGTTTATTTTTTGCTAAAGCAGATATGATACATTTTTAAATGATTAAATGGGTTAGGATATCGGTACATTCCATTTCAGTGTTATAAAATGTCGAATTGATTTCTGGCTCAACTTCTACATTAATTATCTGGATTATAAGTACATCATTAATTTTTATTAATTCCTTTTTAATTTGTTAATTTGTTAGAAAAATATATTATATAAAGTTGTATAACATGATTCCATGCGATAACAGAAGCGAAATAAATCACAAATGTATAGATATAAATATATTATTTAAAAAATTTTCTTTTCAATTTGACAAAATACACAGACTCTTAATAAAAGGTAATATACCGCATATATATATATAAGATAAAATATCTCTATATATAATCTAAATATAGTTATTCAAACAGTATATTTCATTTCGATATATTACATATTAATTTTTTTATTAACGTTTTTTGCATATATGGATTTTCATTGTGTATGTGCTCTATCTCTTACTGTTGCTATAATATATACAGAAAAAAAAATATTCATGCAATAATATTATTATTTTATTTCTTTTAGTTGTTATTAAGTACTGCTATGGTATTATGTCATTTTTATTTGGCATATTATTTATTATATTTTATATTATAAATGTATAGTCGTGCGCGAATATTATTATTATTATTATATTATACCGCAACTTACAGCATACAGCAAATAAATTAAATAATTCGCAGTAAACTTTATGTAATTATACACGCAGCCAGTTATAACAACAATTATTTTCTGTATATATATTCATATATACTTATTTTTTACCTTAAATAAAAAATAAAATATACTTCATAAATTTATATATAGTATATATATAAATTAAATTTACCTTAACTTTATTATCGAAATGCAATATGTAATATCAAATGTCTATGTATTTATATTATATATATATGGATAAATGTGATTTGTTCTTTATACAATAAACATTTTGTGTTATGTGTCTATATGGTAAACAGTTTGTTTGTTGCTGTTGTAATAATAATGCTTTTGTTTTGTTTTATGTCTTTTTTCTTTATTTAATCATTTGCATATATGTAGTATAGGTATACTATATAGTAAAAGTTCAAAATATATACAAGAAAGAAAAGGTAATATAATAATAAAATGCAATACATATATTTATATATAGTGTTTAAATATTAGCAAATACATCATGTAATAATAATTGTGAGCAACAACATATATAAATAATATACACTGTGTAATAATAATAAGTTATATATATTTATGCGCTATTTAGAATATATAATAGGTATATAGTTTTTATATATGTCATATAATAATAATATCAATATATTATTTTATTTACATTTCACGCAATATAATAAAAAAAAAAATTAAAGATATTAAATAATATTTATATGTATATAATTACATAATTTATAATGAGTTAGTTGAACAAAAAACAAAAAAAAATTTGTTTAAATGTTAACCTTCACATTATTTTGGTAATATATTATGTGCAAGAATTGATTATAATAAATAAAAAATGTTGTATTTATTTGTTTTTTATATGAATATATATAAAAAAAAACAAATGAAGATTATAAGGTCATCTGATTGATTGTATATGTGAGATGTTATATTATTTTACATATATGCATATTAGCATAAATATATATATATATATATTTATTCATATAATAAACCATTAAGTGTACTCGAGTATATATACTGCACTTAAAAAAAACCAATTGATGTTAATTATATCAATTATCTAATTATTATGTAATTGAATATATATTGTATTTTTAAAGAGAATATTCAATTGATGTTGTGTTATATATGCGGTGATTATGATATTTGTATATACAATTTGTATTATATGTTAAATAATGCTGATGCTATTGCTATTGCAATATTTCATTTTTGAAAAACCATTTGAAATGAATATATTATTACATAATGGATTTGTATGTTAGAATTGCTTTTAATTGAAAATATTAAGTTTTAATATGTTATGAAATCGATGGACATCATTTATCATATTTTTAATAAATATACAAATGTGATAGGGAAAATGTTTGCAATAGGTTTGGAATAATGATTTTAATTATATATAATCGTTGAATTTTAATAACGAAAATTCATGGATGAAACTGTTTTTGTCATATTACCATAATTTTTATATAGTTTTTTAAAAAAATTATCTGATTAAACATGTGCCGTTCAGCTTGTCCCACTATTAACAAGATATTCTGTTTTAAAATGCATTCTATATTCAATCACTGTAATATATTTTTACCTATTGGGGTTATTCAATATATTTTGTTCTTTATTAACAGGTATTTTTTAAATTTTACCGACGCTTTTTTATATATATTTATATATTATACATGATTTTGTAATAAACGATAAAACTTTTATAAAACGTTTATTATATACAGATACCGATAATTTTATACTTTATTTTCAAATTTCATATATAATATAAAAAAAATCGTATATTTATATAATATTCACTAAAATGTAAAAAAAAACTCTATATATATCAAAAAAAAAAAAAATTGCAATAAATTTATCTCAGGTATTTATGCATAATATGAGAATGTTTATTATTCCAGTATATTTATTTTACAATTCATGTATATATACATGAAAATATTAAACAAAAACATATATAACTATTTCTATATAATATTTTATATATACATATACAATAACGCGATTATATGTCTGTCTGAGCACAATGAATAAAAAATCATTTATGAATTAATAAATATGTATATATATATATATACTATTATACTTGATGCTTGTTGCATAAAAAAAACAATTTTTTTTTATCTGAATTGTCTGTAAACGTCTATACCTTATATATCTATAAATATAAAATTTTTTTCAGATGAATTACATATTAAATACATGAGTTATATATCTATCTATATATATATACTTTTATGCATATAATAATTTCAATGTACTATATATTTTTCAAGTATATATTTATATATATGAATTACGTATTTGTATATGCATGTATAATAATAAAATAATGTATACGTAAACGAATATACACAATGGAATATATTGAGTAGAGAATGTACAGTGAAGTACGAAACCTTTATGATAACGCAATTCTATAAGTAATCAATAAAGGATTTATTTTTTATAATATTAATCAATATTCAAAGGTTTATATAAACATATACATGGTTGTAATATATAAAAAGATTTCATGCCATAATATATTTTTACATTATCGAATGTAATTTTCACGTATTTTATGATTTTAGTAAATAATTGCAAATTTTTATGACTGCGACTATATATCTATCAAGAAAAATTACATAAAGTATGAATGAATCAGAATTAAATTATTAAACTCCGCATTTTAATATATATATAATAGTATTAATTCTTGTATATTCTCATTGTGCATTTTTTTTCTATAAAAATATATCACAAACATAATGCTGGCTGTACAATAATTTACTTAACAAATAAAAAATAATAATAAATATCCATATATGAATATACATATACAATAATTGCATAACCATTTTATTGCGTAAAATATACACTTATAAATGTGTATATATTATAATAAAATAAACAAATTGTGTGATACATAATCTTTTTTTTTATATACATATTATAAAACAACGTGTATAATTTTGTAGTTATAGTATATTATATAAGAATTTACAAGTGAATTTAAAAGTAATATGCCTACATATATATATTTATAGTATTAGAAATACTATATATGGTAAAGTTATCAGTAAATAACAATTTCGATTTAATAATAAACAGAATATGAATAAATTAAATTTCAATTATTTTCAATTAAAATGTTTTATGAATTTTAATCGCGGTCTATATATATAATTATAATTAATGAGAATTTATCTATATATATATAGCAACAGTTTATTTTATCTTATTATGTGATAACTGTTATACAATTATAGTTATATTCAGTCAAATCTTATCATAGTCTATTGTTTTTGCTGACAACCGATAATTGGGAAAAATATTTATTCTAATGATACAAATTATATAGAATATTCTGAAAGGTACGAAAGGCCTAAAAACAATTCTATACATCTTCTTTTTATTCTACAAAAAAAACCAAATTTTCAAATAAACTTTTCCGGAAAATTCAATTTGGAGGAAATCTATGACAATTTGACGAAAATTATGACTGTATTGAAAGTCATAATTTTCCTCCAATTTTATATTTTTCTTTTCATCATATGAAAACAAAAGTAAATTCAGATTAATATTTTTGGAAGAAAATTTGGAAATCGGTTTAATTTTTCAAAAGACATAGCTGAAAGTGTGGTTGTAATATGATACTGTACGAAAAATGGAACAAGTTTTCCCAGACACTTTTTGGAAAATCCTATATCTATTGAATCAATGATTTCAAAATGTTCTTTTATGAAAAATTTTAAATTTATTGAATTTTAGAATGAAATGTACACAAAATGAAAACTGTGACTTTCAATACAGTCCTATTTTCCCCCAATTGTCATAGTCATAGTTTTTCCTATAAATTTTGCTTTTGTTTACCCTCCCGATATACATTTAATAAAACAGAAATATAATAACCATATTTTTATATATAATATATTCGTCACTTGAAATAATTATAAATGCATATATATATAATACAATATTTACTTTTATTAATTTAAAATTAAAATATATATACTTAATGTAAAATATATAAAAAATTATGTAAACGTTTTCGATGTGAATTAACTGATTAAATATAAAAGGTAAGAAAAAAAACAACAAATTTCCCCGCGTAACTTATGTATTGTATATATTTAGAATTTATTTATACAGATATTTGAAAACAAAATATTTGTTATAAAAGCTGTTAAAAAAAAAAAAATATATTAACAAATCATTAAAAATAATATTTTACTCATGTATGTAAAAAAGTATTCTTCTATATTTATATATTATAAAATTATTATTTATATGATGATATAATCAAGTAGTAAAATACATATAATAATATTTATTATAAGAAAAAATCGTCACTTTTGTTTTTGGTTTTATTTCTTTTGTTATCTATTTTGTTCTCAAAATTAAATAAAAATCATATTATGTCATAATCATCATCATCATCGTCATATTTCTCTGTCATATTACTATTATTATAGTTATTTCATGTATTTTTTTTTTGAAATATACGTTCGTTGTGTACTAAATATATTTTATGCCTATAAATATCCTGATGGATATATTATATTATTAAAATGAATTTATTATGAAATGTTTTCTCACATTAAAATTAAAAGCATATATAAATAATAATTTTTTTATACATAAAGAAATGGCATTTATATGTATAAAAATATATATATACTACTGATAAGATTGAGAACAAATATCTACATATGGTTTTTTATATATTCATACATACAGACACAGTTTGCAGTATACAAAAAAAAATCGTTACATCATAAAATTCATATAACATATTGTCGATTATATTATTATTATATATGCGGTGGTTGTATATAAAATCTATATAGCAAAAAGATTCCATATGTTGAATGAAAAATGTATATATTCAAGGATATTTTCATGTAATTTAATATTTTTATATATATACATAATACTGGCAATAAAAAAAAAATTTTTCTTCTTCTTATTTATTGTAACAATTTTTTGTTTTTTTTTTTTTCAAAGGCATAAAAATAAATATATGTAAAAGTAAAAGATTAGGCAATTCTTTACAATAAAATATTGTTATACAATATCATAATAAACAAGCAGTACTTATTATATATACATTATCTATACGTATAAAAATAAATATTTTATACATAATTTTTGTATATAAGAAATATATTGTATATATATTTTTTATAAATATAATATATAAAATAAATGAATGTATTTTTATTTTATATATATACAATTTTTCATTACACAATTACCTATATTAAATAATATAATATATAAATATAAAAATAAAATGTACTTACAACAATATATTGTTATATTATTATATACGTTTATAAAACATTAACTATATACAATATATAAGTGTACGTGTCGAACGACGTTATATATATACAATATTATTTGTCCTTTGAAAAGGAAATTTACAATACACATATTACATATTTATTTTTATATTACATCACATTTTTATTTTCATGAAAATTCTATATATAATGTGAATATATATGCGGGGTTATAAATAACTGAATTTGAATATAAAATAATTTGCATAATAAAATTATATTTTTTTTCTATATGATAAAATGTTAGATAATCGCGCCGGAATATCAAAAATTGATTATCTCACACACAGCACCACAGTAGTATAAAATAATCATTAATATAGTCACTCACTAACTATATATATATATAGATGTATATAATATTATATATGATGTTCATCAAATTTTTTTTTTTTCAATTTTTCATTTCATAACATATTATATTCTATATAAATGCGTTATAAAAAATCACTTTATCAATGTTTTTTTTGTTATATACACGCACATCATAATAATAATAATAATGTAAACACACTTTATATTTATATTTATTTTCTATATTTTTGTATTATTTTTTTCTTTATACACATAACATATTATATCACACAAATGTTATTTAATATATATATATATATTCTTTACTCTAAATGCTATATGAAAACTATACCCTGTCTATATATCATATATACACTATATATACGTAATCCAAATAACAAAATCATAAGAAAATCTCTATATAGTGGTGTCTATATCGCTCTGTATCTCTGTATCAAAACTGTATTTGGAAAAATTTTCATTTTGTATATAAAAACAAAATCACGTAACAAAACAAACAGAAAACTTATTTTATTTTTTTTTTGTAATTTAGAATAAAATTGCGATTATTTCAATTTGAATTTTTTTTTTATTTTTCTTCTCTTTTTAAATATATATTAAACTTTTTTTTTTATTAATTACATAATTTTTTTTTTTAACTATTATACAATAAATTTATTATTCAATATACATTTTTTTATTTTCTGTATATTTAAAAAAAAATTACTCTTTGTGTTAATTTATAAATTAATACACTTTATAAGATTTGTTCTTTTTTCTATAATATATATATAATATACAGTAAAATAACACAACAGCAGAAGAAGTCAACGATGCTAGTCAATGAACCTCTTGATGTACCTTAATTAAAACATCATAAAAAAAAGATATTACGAAAATTTATATTAAAAAAAAAATAATATATAGTTTTTCTTCTTAATTTTTCTTTTACTATTTGACGACTGACTATGCGATTATATATTTTCACAATTTCACAAACGCACCCATACACACAGAAAATCAGAAACAGAGAAATAAAATAATAATATAAACATTATTTTTTTTTAAATTGTGTTGTTTTCTTTAAATAAATTGTATGTGCTTTTTTAGAATTATTTATTTATATTATTTTTATTTATATATATTCTGTTTATTGAGTTTTCAAAAATGGAAAAATTTTATTACACAACACAATTATATATGAATGAATATTGTTTTCCTTCTTTTTTTTTTATATTTTCTTTCGGTTTGAGAAAATTCATATTGTTTTTTATTGCTTATAATATGGGTTAGAGTAGGTGAATTGAATATCAGATTGTATATATTCAAAATATGTACACAAAATGATGAACTTGAAATGAATTTTTGTTTTGAAAAGAAAAATTGTATTGCATATGAGTGTAAAAAAGAAAATATATGTTTTATTTTTCGATTATGAATAAATTACGGTTTTTCCATTTTTATCAGAGAATTTGGGTGGTGGGGTGGGTGGTCATATATGTGTTTTAAAAAATTGTCATATAAGAGATATATGATGTTTATATATAAAGAAATAAATTTATAGCTTTTGAATCTATCGTTATGTTTTTGTATGCATATATATTGTATACAAAAATGCATGCATATAGATAGCCCAACGAAATGAAAATCTAAAAGAGTATGTTCTCATGAAAATGTTTAAACAGTTTTCGTAAGCTTTTTTTTAGATATCCATTTTCTTTTTTTTCCAATGCAATTTTTGCATAAACCAAAAATTCAAAATAATATTTATATGATGTGATAAAAACTTTTAAAGTGAATTTATGGTTAATATACTTGATAAAGCTTTTAATGTTGTTACATTATTTAAAAAAAATTATTTGATAGGTTTTTTTTAATAATAATAGAATTAACAAATATATTTAAATTTATTAAATTGGTGAACAATTTTAATATTTACAAAATAAATATTGACTTAAAACTGCATTATTTCATGCATTTGTGCAAGAGATAAACCTAACTTCTAGATTGTTATGCAGTAATTGTTAATAAATTTTTGGGTAAATATTAAGTTTCTTTCGATTACAGTTCTTTGATGATTATTTAATAAATATTTTTAATAGATATTTCGATTAATTAATTTACGTTAAAACTTTTGTGCTTAACGAATTAATATACATATATTTGATATTAATAATTCTGTTAATCGAAATCTATATCAAATCAGTTACATTCGCAATGGAAAAGATAAGCAGCGATACGATTATACAACTTTTTAAAAAGAAAATATGAAAATGTACGCCATCATATGAAAATTATTTGAAAAAATAATATAAGTTTTGGAATTTTCTTGAAATATAAGTTTTGGAATTTTCCAATTTGTTTTCGAAAATGTTAATATTTCTTTGGCTATCCTTTATATACATATAAAAGATTTTCCACTCTTATATATATATGCATATATACGGATACGTAATCATTTCCATATAGTAAATATTATTATATATAAATATATAATTAAAGAAAATTATAATATATTCATGAGAGAATTCCTTTGGTATTAGTATATGCGTGTTGCGTGTATAAAAACATAAAACCATATAAAATAATATATAAATATATATGTTATATGAGATTTTCCTTTCGTCTGCATATGGGGAAATACGCACATATAATTTAAATATATTACTCTGTATTATTATATGGTATACATTTATTAAATTAAAATATTCATATAGTGTTTTTTTTTTACAAAAAACAAAAACTATGCAACACCTAAATTTCAACAGGGCGTATAGAAAAAAATACCGTATATATTATTAATATTTTTGGTGAACTTTATCTTGCGGAATATATATAATTCAATATATCATATCATATTATATTTTAAAAAAATTATCAATTAGTTAGGTGAAATATATGGGATAAATCGTTCATATTCCAAAATAAAATATATAAAATAAAATATATTTATCATATTATAGAATTCATTTGTTGGGTGAAATTTAATCTTATTAAAAGACTATGATATTTGAGAACATTCTACATTAAATTTACATGTATATGGTTATTGTTAAATCCATATATGTAATATATATGCTTATATGCGTATATATATATATATGAATTTTATCGACTATCGTATGTTTATAAAAATTTTCTCAATTTTCTTTTGAAAATGTTTTATATATATAGAAAACATATCGATTTTCTTTCCCATGGAAATTTAATTATGTATATATATACACACATTTGTGTTTAATGCTGATTGTCAGGCTCGGCCCTAACTGCGCTCTGGTTAACCCGCTTAATTCTAAAATTATGGCGTCCCGGTTGATTTTCATGTTTTATTTATCTCTTGAGAGCCTGTTCCTCAACCATAAATTCTTTGGCTTAAAAAAAGTCCGAAAAGCATGCTTATATCATATACAATTTATTAAGTAAAAAAATAAAATTTTGTTCTGATTTTTTAAAAAGAAGTTCTGGATAATTTTCTAACAAGAAGTCCTTTCTATTTTTATAAAAATAAATTTTGCTTAATCAGCTAGATAAATCATTCTAGATAAATCTCTAAATACAACAGTGAATAATTTTCTAAATGGGATTCTAATAGATGGATAATTTTTGAAATAACGTTCTGTAGAATTTTCTAAAAGAAACTGTATAAAACTATCTGTGGATAACTCTATAACTTTAACAAAAAATAAATCAACAAAAAATAAGTCTATCACATAATCATTGACGAATTTTGTGCGGTCGCTGAGATCCTCTAAATGTTATAGGCTATACATTATTGTTTTTATGTGCCATTAAAACATTCTCGTTATGACTGCCATGCGACCACATGGAATGAAAAGTTTATATATTAAATTAATGGAAAGCTTATATATATAGAAGTTTTCTATATATTTATATAAATATGTATATGTGGAAAATGTGGAAAATATTGCAGACAGATTATTCCAAAATGTGTTTTCTCATTGATTTTTTTTTTTATAATTTTTTAGCTTTTCGCGGTTACTAATAAAATTGAAAATTTCATTTGAAACAGTATTACATTTTAGTTCATTCAAAATTCTATATTCTCTATATATATATACAGAGTAAATATTGGATGAGTTTTTGCAGAAATTTTTCTTTTTCTGATAAATTTATTACAAAAAAAAAAACTGAATAAAATTTGGAAAAATCTGTTATGTTAAAAATGTTGAAATGATCATTTAATTAATTAATTTATTTATGGGTTTTTCATTTGTCGCATTCATTCGAAAGTAATAATATAAATTAACAAAAAAAAAACTTTTATAAGAAAATAATTTTTTGTATTATTATTAAAATGACACAGTAGATATTTATATAGTGGTGAAAACAGAAAAGAAAAACAATTTAATTTTTCATAGTGCTTCATAAAAATTGAATATTGTATATATATTTTGTGTAATTGGTATATATCACAGATATAGATATATTGCAGTTTTTAAAAATATTTATGGTGGGTGTTTTTTTTTTCTTTTCTTTTTTTTTTGTATTTATTTCTTTTATATTATAAATATTTATTTAGTTGCGTATTTTTTATATTGATATTATATACGGTTATACTATATATACATACATATATGTAATTCTTATTAATATCAATATCAATAATAATAATAATAATAATAACAAAATATATATAGAAAAATATTTTTCTATTTTTAAATGGAAATTGATTGATTATTTCATATGTATGTATTTGAAATAAAATAAAACGAAATCATAATTCAATTTATAAATATAGAATTATTTACTTTTCTTCTTTTAATGTTATTTTTTTTGTTTGCTTTTGCAGTTGTGTATATTTTTTTATATATTTGTTATTGCTTCTTCATTTTCTTCTTCGTTTTTTTTTTGTATTAAATTATTTTTCTTTTTTATAATAAATTCATCATTCAATCAGCATTTATATACATATATATTTATATATTATTCATATGTACATATAATTATATATCAATTTTTATATTATTAAAATTTAATAAAAAAAATTTTCTTTCGATAACTTTTCTTCTCTCACTCTCTAGTTGAATAATTTTCCCAAATGGGTTTTCTTAATGCAATAATTTTTTAAATAGTTTATTTCATTTTTTCTTTCTTAATATTGTATAAGTGAAAATGATATTTTATTATATACGCGTGGAGCGTTGCAGAGAATCATGAAAAACGAAACTTCTTTGGTCTATATATATATATGTATATATGATATATAAGATATGTATATACAATAAACATTCATATAGATTTTTGTTTAATTTAGGAAAATTCTATATGATATATGCAAAATATATATATATATGTAACATATTATAGAGGAATATATGTTTATGCTTGTTCATATATTGGATTCTGCGCCATAATACGTTTGTTACAAAAAATATATATTTTGAAATGATATGTTCTTGTTATATATTTATATATGTGTTGCTGTATATTATTATATGTATACCCTCGCCGATCTACCCATTAACATTAAAATACATTGCCTGTGTCTATATATATATATATATGAAAATTGATGGGTATTTTATATATATACGCACAGTAACAAACAAAAGTTAGTATAATAAATAGAATAAAATACTAAATTATTTAGCAGTCTATAATGTATCAAAATTACACTGAGCGTACAGTTTTGCTTAGGAAATTTATATTTTACACATTTATATAATAAAAATAATTTTTTTTATTATATTTCCTTATTAGTATGGCAATAATACAGATTTATGCTTGATTTATTTAATGTATACAATAATTTAATTTAAATTATTTATATAATTTTTTGTTTTTAACTACCCGTTGTTACCTTATAGTGAACATAATACATTAATGAAATTATTTTAATTCATTTAAAATCAATTATAAAAACATTTATTTACTATTGAATTTCTTAATAATTGATATATTTATAATAATTCAGTATTTATGTAAGGAATTCAGTAAGAATATTCGTATCAAATACAATTTCAGGGATCGCCTTATGTTGAATATAAAAAAACATAGTCACAAATGTTGCTAACATTTTCACTACTTTATTATAGCACATTTTGCTAACATTTTAACTACTTTATTAAAGACCAACGATTTAACGGCTTTTATATAATGATGAAGTATAAAATCTATTTAAAAAATCTGAAGAAATTGTAAAAAAAAACTTATATTTTTTTTAATCCGTACAATAAGGATATATATTAAAAAGAAAAATAATTTATTATTTTTTATATAACGAATGCTACGAAATTAAATACTCGTATTGCAATATGAGATATTTATAGATCTTTTGGGTAATATAATTTATTTATTATAATATATATATAAGAATATATAAATAAATATATATTTACGCGATATATGCTTAAGATATATATACGATAGTTTTCGGCATATAGATAATATAATAATAAAAAATATAACCATTTATGAACGATACTGTATCATAATATATTCAATATAATAATGTGATTGGGGCACCATCATCAAATAATATCTCTATATATATATAGAGAAAAATGACTATATAGTATTTTTATTATATATATATAGTGATGATTATATGGTATATAAACTAATACGATGATAAAAACATATATATATATACCTAACATATTTTCACTTATATATATATAAATGTTATAACATTCGAATGAATACGGATTTTCCTATATAAATTATATATACATTTATGTACAAACAAATGTACAAGGCATATATTTATATATTAAAGAAGAAAATGATGAAAATTTGCCTTTTGCTCTATGACGCTGTTTATACTGTATTGTACGTTCTGTACCTATATCTATATAGAGATATATATTATGTATATATGCGATATGATGGTACAATATTTGTTTCTCTTAACATAGATTGTTACTTGATGTTATATATATACATTTTCCTTTACCTTGTTGTTTTTGTTATGTTTGGTGTTGTTGTCATTCGCGTTCTGATAAACTAGACCATATATATACCAACGAAAAGAAAAACTATATAAAAATAAAACCTAAAAAAAAAAAAATAAAATAACCATAACGAAGAAAAAAAAAATTACACAGTAGAATTTTTGATGTGCACATTATGAAATGTCGGGAAAATTTCATTCTATAAGTGAAAATCATTGTGATTCTATTTATTTTTTTTATCTTCTCATAGTGTCTTTTGTGCGTTTTATATGCGGATGAATATGAAAAATTGTTGATGTAGAAAAAAGAGTTTTTTTTTGGTTTGTATTTTGGAAAAGAAAATTGTTTATATAGAATTGAATTCTATATATGATGTTGATGGTGTTCTTTTTTTTTTTTTAATGTTAATTATATTATAAAAACAAACTTATATATTAAAAGTTTTTTTTATTGAATATTACACAATTGAACATTTTACCACGGCCACCACCACCACCCAGATATAATAACAAAAAAAAAAAATAAATAAATTATCATGTATGTGAAATAAAATAATTTTCATTTATCAAAATAAATGTTTTTTTTTTTTTTTACTAAATAATATAATCCCCATGTTCCAATTTTTTATTTTTCTTTTTTATTATACATTTGTGTATAATAATATTAATAATAATAATATATATATAAATAAATATATCTATATATCAAAAAAAAATATAGTGCTAGTTTTATATATAAATAAAATATTCTTTTATATTTTTTTTGTTGAATTGCTGTGGAAATTTGTGTGTGTGTGTTTTTTTTTTAATTAATAAATAAAGAAACTTTTTTTTTGTATAGTTGATACTTTTTTTTTCAAGTACAAAATTCTGTACAAGTATATATATAGAGAATTTTTATTATCATCCACCATTTCCACGTTGCATGTCTATAATACAAAAAAAAAAAAAAAAGAACGAAAGAACGAACAAACAAAACAAGCCACCATCGCACCATCATCATCCATATATATATATATATATATATAAATATATATACGATATACCATCATCCATCTATCCATCCTTATGTACGTCATATATATAATATTGTATATATATACATATTTATACATCGATGTAGAATCTTTGTATATTTGAGGCATTTATATGCAGAGACTATATAGAACAAGGGTATAGAATTCAGATACATTATGTATTTATATCTGAATTTTGTATATTTTCTGTATATATATATACATATATATACATTGAAAAAGGAAAATTGTGCACATATATATTTATATGAGAGAAAAAAAATATTATTTAAGGATTCCGACAAAAAGAAGAAAATAATCGAAAAAAAAATTATTATTTTTTTTTTTCGGATAAAATTGCAAGACATTTTCGACAATCGATTATAATAAATTTTTATTGAATAGATTTTTTTTTTCTTATATTATATATACACGAAAAATGAAAAAATAAATTGGAAAATGTATTTATATATATTCATATTCAGAAATAAACTGGAAAAACATATATATTTAAATTATTATTGATATTTATGGATATGTTATATGTTCGTCATATTTATTTCTTATACATACATTTTGATTGCTAAATATAGATGATATGAGATATAAATTTAGAATATTTTTTTTATTGGTTATCAATCAATTTCCTTTTTTTCTTTTATTTTATTTTTATTTTTCATAACGATAATTGCCTTGGTATATTAACAATCATATATATATATTATTTCATCATCATAATTCTTCTTTTTTTTTTTGGTTTAATTTTAGAATGTTATAATATTTATCATACATAACAAGTTTTGTGCATTATCATTTCATTTTAGTTGGGTTGTTTAGAAACATATTTTTATTTTTTTATTTGATATCAAACTGATAACAAAAATAACTACATATTTTTATATTTTTTTTTGATAATATATTACCAATATTTTATAGGTGTATATAAATACAATAAATAGAAAAAACACTTCAATTATGAATTCTATATATATATATGGGAAATTTTTTTCACTATGTCATTATAATAAATGAGAAATTGTATATATATATATAAATAATTTTTGTTATGCCAAAATACAATTTTTATGTTCTTATTATACTAAAATTAAATATTTAATTTACTTGATTAAAAATAAAAAAATACAATGTTCGCACATATTTTAATCTTATAGACACGCATTTATATTTATATATATACATATCATATATTGAATTTGTTGAAGGTTTATTTATTTACCCAGCTATATATTTATGTATTATAATTATATTTTGTTATCATGTACAGACTATACAATTCAGACCATTCACCGCACCACGCATTAATTTAATATGTATACATTTTATTTAATTATCAAAACGCATCAGTGTTCGCCCACATATTTGATTATTGTACAATATCCATAAAATAATCGATTTTTTTTTATTTATTCAATCCATCCATATATTATCTGTATGTAGAACTTTATAGATTGTATATAGTTTTTAAAACATATTTATACACAACCATTGCGTTATATAATGTCTAATATACGATTTATTGATAATTACACAATTAAATATATCTGTATATTTATGAAGACACAGATAATAATTACAAATATTAATTTGGCAATTTGTCTATTGGGATTTTGGTGGGGATTGCGTTAATGGATGCGTATCTTGTATATTTAATATATTAATTATTTTTATGTATATTTTAATATAATGTACAAATACAGTATCCTTGGTATGAATTGTTGCACGATGTAGAAATTTTAACAAATTTTACAAATTCCGTCTGGGAGTTTATATTTAATTTTGATGTTTTTTATCCGTTTTTTTTTATTGCGCTTAGTATATGTAATCATAATGTATTTAAATAATGTAAAGCATCTTGTAAATTACAGAAATGCTTAATTTGAATGATTGATAGTAATAAGAAGGGAGAAATATTAGCTCTTTGAGACTGTTCCATAATCTTGCTGTTCTTGGACTGACCGAATTTTTCCAAAACGTTTTCTATCAACTCTGAGGTCCAGTAAATCCAAGAAATATTACAAATCTAACAAGCAAGCGCGATATGCCCCATTAATTCGTTCGGCGATTAATGCAGATAAATGCCATTTTATAATCATATAAGATACTCGAAGTAATTTATTAAATTGTATAATTTATTAAATCATCTTCACCGTGTGCAATTCATACCATCGATACTGTATATAAACACTTGTTTAATACTTTCATATCATCATATGGATATTTTGCACAAATTGGAAAACATTTGATTTAATTATTGTGAAAATTAGATTGAACATATATTTGCATAAATATACATATATATTCATTATAAAATAATACAAATAATAATTATATTATACGACTAGAAACATATTGAACGATATCTAAAACCATAACGACCTCATTTATATTAACAATAATATATATACAATAAACCACCCACACACATATGGTTCATCATTTGCCGTCTTTTATAAACACGCGTTTTCTTTGGTTAGACTGGCGTAAATGAAAATGTATACATATTTTTAAGAAAAAAAAAAGACTTTATAAATTATTATTATTTGCCATATTACGATTTATATCTATATGCGCTATGCATATCCGAATTGACACGATCCCGATATTCACATGTGATTTATTTATCTTTCTTTTAATTCGTATATATCTGAATAGTTATTTAAATGGTTTTTATATTTATTTTATTTGTTGATTTAATAATTTTTTTTTCTTCAATGTTAACACATTTTTTTTTAATTTTGTTCTTTTTATATAATAACAAAACATATATATTAAAAAACAAAAAGTCTTTACAAACATAATTTAGCATATTTTTTTATTTATAGATTTAATATATGAATCCATTTTAATTATATTATTTTTTGTTTATATCTAATAAAAAAAAAATTTTTCTTTTTTAATTTTAGAATATCTTCACACGATTGAGATTTTAAAACGGACATTTGGTTGCGATATTTTATTATCATCATCTATAAAATATAATATAATGAAACAGAAAATGAATTAAAGCTGATTTATATATATTAAGATATATTAAACTTAGATAGATCGAGATATTTGAGAACACGATGAAGAATTAAATTATATTAGAAATTTTTAGCATTTCTTGAAAGTTTTGACCTATACCTTTATATTATATTACATTTATATAATAAAAACATCATTTAATTTATCTATAATATATTTTAATGAACAACAGTATTTTTAAAAATCTATCAAAATAGGTATGTAAAGTTTATTATTAATATATATATCTTCATGCAATTATATGTAATTTTACATCCGTAGCGTCTGTATATTAAATTGAAATGTCATTTATAGTTTTAGTTTTCTGTTTTAACTTATTATATACTACCACTTTTTATTCCATAAATAAATTTAAATTACTATATAATTAACCAAAACAAATAAAAACAAAATTAAAAAAATTCTCAAAAGTTCTTTAATGTTTCTTTTGTATTCTTATTGTAACAACAAAGTTAATTTATGGAAAAATATCTGGTTGTTCAACGTATTGAATTTTCCGGAAAATCGACTTTTTATAAAATGTTTTACTTTTTGAATTACTGCACCTGATTTTTTTTACTTCAATTTTGTATTACTTTTAAATAATTACAAAATCCAATTATTTTCAAAAATTCATATAGAAGAAAATTTGAAAGTAAACCCCATTATAGTGCCAAAGAAATATTTGCCAACGTACAAACAAGATGTTTGTATTAATTAGATGTTCAATTTTACGGTATCACAATTTAATTTGAATTTTCACTGACATCGAATGGAAAATTGAATAATGGGATGATTTTCAAACCTTACCTCAATTAAATATTAGAAATTTCAGATAACAATCTAAATACATCATTATATAATTCATAAATAAATACATTTATTAATAGTTTAATTATACAAAATCCCATAATCGATATATAATGTGTGTGTGCCTATATTTAAAATAAAAATTTTCAATATATATAAATAACTATAACGTGAGAAATCACTTTATATTAATATAATATAATTAACAATTGAAATAGAAACCATATATACATATAGTATATATATTCATTTTTTTTCCTTTAAACATATATAATCCAACATATAAACTTTGGTTGGCATATAGTGGAAAAGTTTTCCCATTTATAATTAAGTTCATATTTATATTAAATTATATATATATATACATATAATCTGCGTATATCGACATTTAAAAAAAAAGCACATAATGAATTCTTTTATCCATTTTAATGTAATTAATCGTATTAAAAAAGTTTCATATATATATAACACAACCTTCATGTTTTGATCAATATTTAATATATATATATATATATATATATTATAGGTATATTTTGTATGAAAAACGCAGGTGTATTAAATTTTTTATGAAGTGTCTTATATTTTGTATACATGAAAACATTTTTTTTTTAATTAATATATAAATGAAAACTTTTTCTTTTTTTTTTTGTATTTAATGTATACTATATCTCAACGAAAAAAAAAAAAATTGTTTGCATCTAGCATATACGACCATAAACATATAAATTAAATGTTATATATATATATACTGTGTTTTTTTCATTAATATATCAAATATAATCCACTATTTCTAACGCGATACACCATACCGTATATATAATAAAGGGTTGTTTTCACCTTAAAAAACATTGCATAAAATGGGTATATATAATAAAAGATGGTATATATGAATAATATATATAAATATATATAGGTAGCTTGTCGCTGTGTGCTCATTGTTTTATATAATTAATTTTTGTGATTATAATAAATTAAATTTGATATAAAAATATCATTATATATATATATATATACTATGAATATAAAAATTATAATAAATTTTCGTCTGAACCGTATATTCAAATCTTATTATATGTATATAGCTAAACACAAACAACAAAATAAAAACAAAACAAAAATTATTAAAAAAATAATAAAAAGAAAATATATAATATTAAAAATAATTATAAAAAATTAATTAATCTAAACAACAACACAAAAAAACTTTATTTTTCATACATATTTTTTTTATAAAACAGTTTCAAGTATTTAAAATTTCATCATCTTATTATTTAGATAGACCCCCATCACAACATCATCAACATATTTATATTTAATATATATAGTGCACAAAAATATACAAATAAAATAAAGCAAAAAGAACGACGCGCTATAAAAAATTTTTATATTTTTAATTTTTCTTTGAATACCTTAAAATTATTAAAATTTAAATATAATATAAATATAGAAATGTATTTATTTCATTTTTATAATTCTGTAGTTCTATTTTGTATTTTTGTTGAACAGACAAAATATAATCATTTTATAATCATCATAACTAATTTTTTTTATTTGTGTTTTGTTCATGTTCATATCCTATATATATATATATATATATTTGTGTATGTATGAGCAAGGATTTATTTTGTATATTCTATTTAGTTGTTGTTTTGTATAATTATTATATTATAAATATATACATTCATAGATATAATCCTTTTTTTTTTGTTTGTCCCAGTTTTATTATAAAGCTCCATATATATATAAATAAATATATCATCGCATTTAATACATATTTTTGTTTAATATTTATTTTTCAAATTGTTATAATACGTTTTTTGTTTGTTGTTTAAGTATACTATATATGAATAAAATTTTTGACACTTATTTAATGGAATTTTTGGTTAATGACAAAGCAAAAGTGTCAGAATTATCTATATGTGAGGTAAACATTTTGGTTTTCCAAAATAAACTCATAGAAATTATTAAAGCGTTTTTATAAGACTAACTAAATGCATTAACTTTTTTAAGGATGCAAAGAAAATGAAAATTGGAAAAAACAATTGCTGTAATTCGAAAAATTTCAAAAATTGCATAATTAATTTGTTTTTGTGGACTTTTTAGAATATCCTATTGTTTGGGCGGTCTTTTATAAGCTTTTATAAACTTTTCAAATTGACCAAAAATGAAATTTACCAAGTATATATATGACACATATTTATGGATGAATAAATTTTTTATGTATTATTAAGGCGTAACCATATTTGAGAGATAAAATATTTATATACACGTAATGTATACATAAAAAAAAATGTTTTTTTTTTTAATATCCTTTTATGTTAAATATGCTATATATTCTATATTTAAGTTCAAGTGTATATATCATTTACATATTGAAATATGTATATATGGTATATATAAAATGTAACATATATATATATGGGTAAACGCACACCAAAAAGCAAGTGTAATATTTGCAAATATTTGCACAATATTATATTATTATAAAATGACTGAAAAAGATTTTGTATCAAGCACTTTTAAAAAAAAAATCTCTTCCATTGTTATTATTAATATTATATTTTGTACGACGATTTGGTTTTTTTTTTTTTGTGTGTGCTTTTGTTGCCGGTTTTATACGGAAGGTTGCTCATAAAACGGTGAAAATTGAAAACGAGGGGCAACAACATAAAATATATACAAAAACACAATCAATAGAGCATTAAATTAACAGTTTAAACATAAAAATCTAAATTCATTATAATATTTAAGAAATCAATTTCCAAGAAGAAATCAAAAAGATACTCCTAAACAATATATAAAAATGAGACAAATAATCGAGTTTGGACGGTTTAAAAAATGGCTTATTTTAAAAAACCCCTTGTAAGGTCGAAAATAAAACGAGGGATCGTTGCAACGGGGTATGAATAAGTACATAAACTTTATTTCTTATTTGATACATTACGATATTACCTATATAAATATTTACATAAAATACATTTCATGTTTTGTTTTTTAATGCTGACGAATATTCAACCTTCAAAAATATATTAAACAGTCATTATATATTGATTCTTAATTGTTTGTATATTAAAAATATTAAACTTTTTGAAGTATACCATCCATATATATTATATCTATTCTATACATTATATGTAATTATATATATATAAATATATTACAGTTGAGTTAGGGTACATATAATATAATAATAATATATATGATATAATGAATAACAACGACGACGACATTTTGATGATGTTACAATTTTTAATAAAGTCTTCTTATATATTATAACTATACATTTAGTAGATAAGTGATTGATAATATTTCATTTATATATTATAATTGTTATATCAAATATATATATAGATATAGCATTAATTATATATTTAACATTTTGATGAACTTCATAAAAAATTCGTTTTCGTTTTTTATTGAGATTTGTTTTTTGCTTGTAAAATATCTTTTTTTTTTGGATACATTCAATTTCTAATTTACTGCATAATTAATTTGTTTAATTTACCATGAAAAACTTTTCTATGAACATTATATTTTTCTTTGATGAAATTTTATTAAATATAAATATATATATATATATATATATATGTGTATTAAATTCCTTTAGGGGTCTTACTCTATATACATATATATAAAATTCCTTCACATATTTAGACATTCATATATAAATAAGGATATTATATTGTATGTATAATATTTAATCTATAGCTTTTTGAACAAACATTTGATGTGCTTGATTTAGAGGAAATTCATTTATTATATGCTCTATGTTTATGTAAATTTATTCCTGATGTTCATCACATAATACCATATATATATATTTATAATAAAAGAAGATAAAAATGCTTGAGTGGTTTTTCAGTTTCTATTTCTCAATATCTATATCTATATACATATATAGCGAGTACGATTGAAACTGTATATATTTGTATGTTTGAAGACTATATTTTCCATATATCCATAAAATTCTATATATATATATTTTGATTATGTAAACAAAAAAATGGAAATGTAATATTTTAAGCAAATATTTTACTATTTATAAGCTGATAGTTAATATACATTTTATATTTTTCACATAAGGGTATAAAAGTCAAATTTAAATTTACATTTACTCTATATATATATATATATATATATATATAAATATATGTATATAAATCCTTTATGTTGTTTCCTTTAAGATATATTCTTAATAAAGCTGAAATATATATGTATATATAGATAAAATGTTGATTTACATTTATAAACATTTTATATATTGATGATGTACATATGTATATTAAATTAATTGAAATCCCATTTTTTATTGATTTTATTCAAAAATAGTTTTTACCCATCAATCAGTATACATTTTTCAGTATGAATATATTGGAAATAAATTACCATACCACATTGTGCGATTATATTGATAAGGTTAAATATTTGTAGATACATTTTTCATTTAAAATTGAATCAATCAACTTGGGGTTTAAGCTTTCATGAAAATATGCCTATACAATTACAATCATCTATAAATATATATTTCTGTATATAAATTTAACTGCAAAACATTTATAAATTGTTGCTTTAATTTTTTGTTATGCTGATGTTTTTTTTATTATGATTGAAATGCGAATCAAATATAAAAATGATATATAATTTTTCTTGTATTTTCCACAGAGATTAACAACGAAAGTAAGATCACCAAAGATAATATCAATATATTTACAATGGCTGTTGTACCACCACCGACAATAGCAACAACGACATGTACCCGCTTTTCGGATAACTATGAACTGAAAGAAGAATTGGGTAAAGGTGCATTTTCGGTGGTCAAACGTTGTGTACAAAAGTCTACCGATTTAGAATTTGCTGCCAAAATAATAAATACAAAAAAATTAACGTCACGAGATTTTCAGAAATTAGATCGTGAAGCCAGGATTTGTCGGAAATTACAACATCCAAATATTGTACGTTTACATGATAGCATACAAGAGGAAAATTTTCATTATCTGGTATTCGATTTGGTAACCGGTGGTGAACTATTTGAAGACATTGTGGCACGTGAATTTTATTCGGAAGCCGATGCATCGCATTGTATTCAACAAATATTGGAATCTGTGAATCATTGTCATCAAAATGATGTTGTACATCGTGATTTAAAACCCGAAAATTTACTACTGGCTAGTAAAATAAAGGGGGCCGCAGTCAAATTGGCCGATTTTGGTTTAGCCATTGAGGTGGTCAAAGAAAGTAATGCATGGTATGGTTTTGCTGGTACACCTGGTTATTTATCGCCAGAGGTATTAAAAAAAGAACCATATGGTAAACCAGTTGATATATGGGCATGTGGTGTGATTCTATACATTCTATTGGTTGGCTATCCCCCATTTTGGGACGAAGATCAACATCGTTTATATTCACAGATTAAAACGGGTGCCTATGATTATCCATCACCCGAATGGGATACGGTGACGGCGGAGGCGAAAAATTTAATTAATCAAATGTTAACGGTAAATCCAATGAAACGTATTACAGCCGTTGAGGCATTAAAACATCCATGGATATGTCAACGTGATCGAGTTGCGTCAGCCGTACATCGTCAAGAAACCGTTGATTGCTTGAAGAAATTCAATGCACGACGTAAATTAAAAGGTGCCATTTTAACGACAATGTTGGCCACCCGCAATTTTTCGGGTAAAAGTATGATAACAAAAAAGGGTGATGGATCACAAGTGAAAGAATCAAGTGATTCAAGTGCCACCATTGAAGATGATGAATTAAAGGTGCGCCGGCAATTGATTATCAAATTAACCGAAACACTTATTGAGTCGGTTAACCACGCCGATTTGGACGCGTATACAAAAATATGCGATCCACATGTAACTGCATTTGAACCGGAATCACTTGGTAATTTAGTCGAAGGTATCGATTTTCATAAATTCTATTTTGAAAACATGGGTAAATATTATAAAGCCATAAACACAACAATATTAAATCCTCATGTACATTTACTCGGTGAAGATGCAGCATGTATTGCATACGTACGATTAACCCAGTATGTTGATAAACAGGGTCAAGCGCATACCCATCAATCGGAAGAAACGCGAGTTTGGCAGAAAAAGGATTCAAAATGGCAAAATGTACATTTTCATCGGAGTTCAATTAATCATGTTAGTGGTAAAAGTCCACTTGCTAATAAATAATAAAAAAAGTGGAATGGAAAAATAAGTTCATTTTGACTTAATGTGTTTTTAATTTGTGTAATTTCTGTTTTTTTTTTTTCAATTTTTATTATCATTGTTAATCAAATCTTTTTCAATCAAAATTTGTTTGATATATACTGATAATTTTGATCTGAATTCATTTTTAAAGTACTAGTAATAATAATAATAATAATTTAATAAAATTAAATATAATCATTAAATATCTAAACCAAATTTAATAATAAAAAAAAAAGATAAAAAAAAGGTTAAAAAAAATTTATGATTCAACAAAATTTATTATTATAATTAAAATATATCAAAAAAGAAATTAAATTTTTTTTCTTTGAATTTTTTTTCTTTCTTTTTTTAATTTTAATAATTGTTTATAAGAAAATCTTTATATATATATATATGATATGTGTATATGTTTGTAATTTTTTCTCGATAAAAAAAAACCGAAAAAAATATTTATTAACTCCTAATCATTGAGCTATGTGTTGTTTTTTTTTCTCTATGATATTTTTTATGTATTTTCTATCCAAATTTTTTTTCTATATGTATATATACATATAATAATTAATTATTTATTCATATACATAGATAAATAACATTTAGAATATTATAATTGATAAATAAAAAAAAATTAAGATTAACTTAATATATCTTTATATATATATATACATACACACACTTCAAAATAACGCAAAGTATTTTTTTTAATAATGCGATATTTCGTGATGGTAAATATGTAATAAAATATTTAATTATATATCTGCGTGTTTATTCGCATATTTTATATACTTTCGGGATTTATTCAAATTTATTTATAATAATAATTGCTTAAGAAAAATTATTAAAATTTATTTATTTTTGTTCAATAATGTTAATAATATATGGTATTAATTTATACTATTAAATTTATATAAGTAACATCAATATTTGATTATATTCGGTCCATTTTTTAAAAATTTTATGGACCATACACAGAAATCCTGCTTATATTCATACCAAACAATTATAAAAATAACAAAAAAAAAAAAAATAAAACAAAAGAAAATTCTTTTTAAAATAATTAGTATAAAAAAAATCTTTATGGTTATATTTTTTAATATTCGATTTTTTTTCATGTGACCAAATAAAATTTTTTCTAAAAGAACATAAAAACAGACACACACAATCACTCACTCACACACATACACAAATTCACACACAAATAATTAAAGAAAATATGTAAAACAAATAATTAAAATTTTATTATCACAAAAAAAAAAAAAACCAACCGAAAAATTTGTATGTCCTTTTTACTTATATATATTTATTATATATGACAATTTAAAAAAAAATATACATTTTGAACCTAACAAAAAAAAAATTATTATTATTATTATTATTATTATATACGAGAAAAACAAAACAAAAAAGAAAACAAGAAATGTTTTTTTTATCATATATGGAAAATATGCAAATACTAAACTGTTTTTTTTTTTATAAATAAATATATTTATATATTTTACGGAAAACAACACAATACCGAATAATACGGAAAATATTTGACAAAAAAAAAATAAATGTAATAGAAAAAGAATCCAATTTTGTTGATGCCAAAATGTGGAAATGTATGATAATGAAAAATCTTGAAGTTATTTTATTTATAAACTGAAAAGAAAAAAAGTGAGTTCTATATATATCTACTAATATATACTATTTTATTACTGACTTTTTTCGTTCTTTCTATATACATATATATATATAAAATATATCTCAATCCATATTCAATGAAATTTTGATGTTTATAATATACTATATTTTTTTCAATATATGATAAATATATTGATGAAAAATTTTGTATACGTATAATATTTTTGGTTTTTATTATACTATAGGTATATTTATTTGTTTTTTTTTTGTTATTTTTCCTTTTGTATCCTTTCATATTATTTTATAAATAATAAACAAGCACAAGTTCATATATTTACCGATGTACATAAAATATTATGCCATATATAATATATATATATCGATTGTGTGCTATATGATTTAGTTGAGCTGCGGTTTATATAAAAATAAATTATTATCTATATATTGAGAATAATTTCGATGATTTTTGTTTTTGAAAATTCATGTAATTCATGAATAATTTATATTACAACACAATATACACTTATATATATACGCAGAGGCATCAGACAGTATATATTGAGTATTTTCAAAATATGGTTTTTCTATCTTTGGTTTATGGTGTTTTACCATTTGGAAATTGATGAATAAAACTTATTTTTGGTATTTCTTTTTTTCATTATTTGTACATTTTCGGTGTGATTATTGGTAGTATTGGTAGGGACCTTCAAAAACCCATCGAAACTTTAAAGTTTAAAATTATAATCGTGATCGATTGAATACATTCAATTTTTATTATTGTTGTATCTATAATCTTTCATTTGAACGATCACGCAGGTTATTTTAAAATATACCAAAATATGTTATGCAAGATTTTTGAAACATTCATATTCACATTCCTCTATATGATATAGATATATATCTGTACTGACATCGTTTGTCACCTGCTATATATTATTTATCTTGAAACCTTAAAAAAATATTTCTTTTACTATCTATCTATAAAAATTTACATATATTTTAATGAAAGAATTGATTTCGCATAAATCGCATGTATTAATATAAAAATTTGAACATAAGGAAAATAATAATAAATTATTTTTAAATCACATAATAATTTAATTTAATAATTGTAATTATTCGTAATACAAATATATAGATATTTGTATGTATAACCGCGATATAAATAATTAATGATGAGAAAAATTGGAATGTTGTTTCAACTCAATATATACAAAAATAAAATTTTTTGAATAGTTAAGTTGTTTTTTTTTTATTTTGAGATATAACAATAGTATATATAATTTTTACTTATACATTATCAATTAATGGCCTAATACTTTTTTATTTATGAATTATTTCTTTTTTAATATAAATGAATTTGAATTGGTTCTGGTTCTTTTATTTTTGTTTTTTTTTTTTATAAATATAAAATGAAAACTTTGTGTCAGAAACTTCAAATTTTTTTGTATATATATATATATTTATATATGAAAATAAATTTAAAAGAAATATTTATTACAAAATGCTATTCAAATGTAGTATATGTATGGCAGTCGACCAACTTTTAGTAATGGAAAAATTCTTATATATGCAGGGTATAACCAACTGTCAGTTCCAGAATACAAATTTTTTTTTTGTTTGTTTTAAATTAGTTAACAAATCGCATTTTTCAATAATGCTGAATTTCATTAAAATATTGTGAATATTTTCTTTAAATATTTTGATATGAAATATATCTGTTCGCGCGGATACTGGTAACGTTTAAAGCTTAATCCGATTATGAAATGAAACTTTGTATTTCTTTGGACATATATACAATATAAATCATCAAATGATCTATATATGTCTGTGAAAATCAGATAAACCCATCACCCTGTGCTATAGGCAAAATTAGCTTTTACAAATTCTATATAAAATTTGATCAGTGGCCACAAGACACATTTTGCAAGAATACATTACATTTTCTTTAAGTTTTTTTTTTAAATATAATAAAATGGAACAATATTTTATATTATCCCTTTTTCAAATATGATGCTTTTTTATATATATACAAATTAGTTTCAATTTTGTTTATTTATAATAATTATATAATAGTAAAAATAACATAATAATAAAAATAGTTATAAAATAATTAAAACATAGTTAGGATTTTTTTTTAACAGAAACAAAAAATTTGCGAATTTAACCAATGAATGAATATAAATGAATAATAAATCAAGTATAAAAAAAACACTGCCCGCGCCTTTACTTGAGCCATCAACCTACAATATTTATATATGCATAGGTAATATATATATATAT
Organism: Dilophus febrilis; assembly: GCA_958336335.1. Taxonomy (NCBI): domain Eukaryota; kingdom Metazoa; phylum Arthropoda; class Insecta; order Diptera; family Bibionidae; genus Dilophus; species Dilophus febrilis. Next base: position 28,110,849 of record OY284469.1, on the reverse strand, counting down.
ATATATATGGAACGATGAAAATACTGCGAAATGATATGAAAATTTTCAAATAAATTGTCATATTCAATAATCATCATATATATATATATATATATATATATAATTATATAAAACAATTTAAACAAAAATAAATAAATAAATAAAACAAAGGTTATTGTACACTTGCTCTCGTTACTATATTATATATTCACATATAAATTTTATAATTGTTAAAATGTAAGCATTAAATAAAATTTACGCCAAAAACCAAAATTTAAATTTAAAAACAAATTATGTATTTTTAAAATAGTATTTTGCCATTAAAAGCAATTCTGGTTCATTACAAATTAAAAAAAAAAAAAAAGCTGACGACTGATTAAAATCTACTATATATATAATAATTATAGATAAAAATTACAATTTCATTTAACAAAAAAAAATTGCATCTTATCTAAAATGCCACTGATTTTTAATTTATCACAATATATTATATATATATACAGTATAATGTCATAATTTTTAAATAATATAAAAAATAAACAATATCATATAAATTTTATTTCAAATATAAAATAAAAATAAAAAATAATATATTATGTTAATACACCAGTTAAATTTTTTTGTTTCTAAATAAATAAAACCCATAATTATTATTCTTAAAAAAATATCGCAAAACATATTTATTTGTATTTTTTATGATAAAATTTCAATTGAAGGTATATAAAAAAAATAACAAAAAATTGCATATATTAAAAAAAAAATATACAAAAAATTTATTTAAATATATTAATATATTTATATATACAATATATAATTATTTGAAAACAAAAAACCAATTACATGTAAATTTATTTAATAATATAAAGAAGGAAACTATCCTTTTTTTTTTTTAATTTATTTAATACAATAATTTATTTAATGTTTTTTAAATTAATAATTTTAATGATATATTCTATATATATATAATATAAAAAAAAAGAAAAGAAATATATAAATAATATAAAATAAAAAAAAAATCTTTATATATTTAATAAATAAAATTAGTTATATACATTTTTAATTATATATGTGTGATTATTAAAAATAATATATTTAAAATTTACAAAAACAAAAAAAAAAATCTTTCGATACATTTTTTTTTAAAATTTCAAAAAAAATTAAATATAATAAAACAACAACAACATTATTGTTATTCTAAATCAACTTCTTTTTATCAAATATATATATATATATATATATAAGAAATCAAGCAGTTATATGAATAAATAAAATTGTAATGAAAAAAATATTTAAATTAATTAATTTTTCACTTTAATAAATAATAAATATACAAATATTAATTTAAATTATTATTAAAATTTAATGAATATAAATAAAATATTAAATGTATCTCTGTATATGTGTTTATGAAATATCATTTGAAAAGAAATAAATATTCTTAATAATTTAATAATTTATTTGCAAACACACTGAAAAATTACTATAAACATTTAAAAAATAAAAAAAAAAATTTGATTTTATTTTCATAATCTCCTGTATTAATTATACATTTATTTATGTGTTATTTTTTCTTTTTTTATTATAATAACTTCATATAATTAAAAAAGAAAAAAATATTTGATCATACTTATAATATACATTCAATGGTTAATATTCAAACAAAAAAATACATTTATTTGTGAAAAAATGTATTAAGTAAAAACTCTATATATTTATATTATTTATTTAAACCATAATTTATTCAACAATACTTTGTAATATTTAGTTACAAATAAATATTAATTTTTTTTGCTAAAGGACAAATTCAATTCAGAATAAATGTGAAAAAATGAAAGAGCAATTAATATAATTAATATTAATTTTTATGATTCAATAATTAATAATAAAAATCTAAAGAAATAAATCAAGAAAATAAATAAATGTATTAAAATTTATTTTAATTTCAATAAAAAAACTAAAATCAAATTTCTTTCATAATATTTTAATTTATTTATTTGGATTTTTCCTTTCAATTTTTCTATAGAAAATAAATGAATGTATACTGTGTGAAAACAAAAACTTAAAAACGAATAATTTTATTTATTTAAAAAGTGAATAAAAATATGTTTATTTAATAAATAATATATAAATAAATATAGCTTATTAAATATAAATCAACATAATTTTTTTTTCTTTCAAATTAATTTATTATAAAAAATATCGAAATTAAAAAAATCTTTCGTCAAAATTTTCCTTTTAACTAAAAAATAATTTTAATGTATTAAGTATTTTTTTTTTAAATAAATTATTATATATAAATAAATATTAAATTTATTTGTATTTATATGTAATACATTTATTGAACCCATATAAATATTTATATATATATATATATATAAAATAAAAGATTAAACAAATAAAAATTTTACAAAAATAATATAACATAAGTATATAAATAAATTTATTTAAATTTACAACAACAACAACAAATAAAAAAAACAAAAATATTATAATAAACGAAATATATATAATAATAAAACAAAATAAAAAGAAAATTTAATAAAATCCTATGCAAAAATATATATAATAAAAAAATATTTGGTTTATTATTAATTATGGTTGAGGTATGGTAATGAATTTTCTGAGAATCTTCCGTTTTTTATAAATTATGGATTATATAAATTGAACCTGTGTTAATTTAAATGAAACCTTTCGCGCTGAGGTTAAAATCAATATCATACAGAATTTTCTTTGCCTTCACCCTTGGATATTTTTACCAAAAAATAGTTATTAATAAATCGTATTTACCGCATCTATTCTAAATTAAATAATATTTAATCTAATTTAAAGTAATTTAATAGTACTTTGCAATTGCGTGGAAAATTTGAAAATTCACCGTATTTTTAGTCATAACAACAATTTTATATATTATTGATTCTTTTAAATTATCAAAGTGTTCAGTTAGAGTTTTTCATTTGTATTATTATGAAGTTTTAAACTTTTTTTAATAATATTTAAAGAATTTTTATTGCAATAATTATGATACGAATAAGACAAAATTACTTACCTTAAACACCTATAATGAATTCACTGTTTATATTTTATTAAAACGCTTACGATCCATTGTCCATATTTAGTATGCACGTAGTATGATTTGCGAAGGCAAAAAAAACGGCTGTCTGCAGATAACTTAAGTAATTCCTAACTGATCATAAAATAAAAACAATCAGTAAGATGAATCCGAAAATGAGCGATTTTGTGGTGAGTTATCACTGTATTGTTGATGGGATTTTTAATTATAGTTCCGTACAACTATATACCGTTTTTTCTGAAACACAATCCAAAAAGTGGGTTCATAACTCGCTGATTTCAATTACTCATTCAACAATAATTTTTTCCATTATTAGTAAAAAGAAAATAACTCAAGAGTCAAAAGTTTATTTTTATAGATCGAAATCATGATATCTGGATCGAAATCTGGAAAATTATCAAAAACTCATTAAGCTGGAGACAGACAAATTAATATTCCTGAAAATGGTAAATAATAAATAAAGGTAGGGGTGGTTTTTTGATTGTTAATAGAAAATTATAGAACAATTTTTTATTTTATTTATGTGAATAATTTTTTATTTAAAAATTTTTCTTTCATTTTAATGTTTTTTGGTTTTTATTTATTTTATAATTTTATTTTAATTTTTTTTTTCATTTTCTTTTGTATCATATAATATATTTTTTTAGTTTTCCAATTATGTATAATTTTTTTTTATTTATTAAATAATATACAAATAAATTTTTAATTTTAATTTTAATAAATATTAATTATTAATAATAATAGAGAATAAAATTATTGTAAATTTATTTTAAAATTTAGGTAATTGATTGTGTTTATGTGTGTGGGTGTGTGTGTGTTTGAATGTGTATTTGTGTTTTTTTAAAATAAAATAATAACTATATATAATAAATATATTAATTTAACAATTTTTTTGTCCAATAATTTTTTGTGATTTTGGATTTTTTTTCATCATCACACGTGCCTTAAAATCGTAAACAAGGTTTCAAAAGTTGACTTGCATAAAATTGATACAATGCATTTAGTCAACTATATATCGAGAGTATATATATAGTATATAAGTATTAATATATTTAAAATGTTTAATTATTTTTTATTATATTTAGTTTATTTATTATTTATAAATAATTTTAATATTCTATATATAATTTCTCCTATATAATAGTTTTCATATCTTTTTTTTTTCATTTTCTATATTTTCTTATTTATTATTTATAAATGTGTGATAGTAGTTTTTTATTTTATTTTTAAATATATATATGTGGTATATAAATGCAAATTATGATTTCGGTTTTATTTCTTTAAACGCGGTGTCTCTATATATATATATTAATTATCATTGTAAAATATTACAATTTGTAAATTATGAAAATTTTTTTGTTATAAAGTTATAAGTATATTATAAAATTTTAATAATCATTATAATTGTAATAAAAAATTGTTTTATTGATTATTCTATAAATGTATTTATGTATATTTATTATTTGTCGATGTATCTATCTAACTATATATATTTATTTGTGTATTTGGGGAAACATGAATTATTATAATTATAATATCGTCACATAAAAACGTACATATCGGTTTATTTGGCAGTGTATAGTATTAAAACAAGTGTGTGCGGGTGTATAAAGTAAAAAAAAACAACAGCTCTGCAACACTTATTATTTTTTTTATTTTATTTTGGATTTATTAAAAAAAAATTATCAAAATTTTAACAAATCCGTTCCGTTTTATTTTACAATGATAATTAATTCAAATTATAAATGCGAAACTTTTATTATAATGTGTTATATAATTTACCGGGGGAAAAAATCAAGAATAATAATAATATTATGCACGGTATATGCATACGCAGAAACCTTCGTTTTGAATAAAAATTAAAATAATTATTTATTGTTTTTATTTTAAAACAATAATTTAATAGAATTAAAAATTAAATTGAATATGTCCGCCGCAGCACATGTGTTTTTAATCTTTTTTTAATTAAATTTTAACCACACAGAATGTATTAAATATTAATATTTTTATAATAAATAATTTTAATTTTACTTAAGATATAAATAAATTTCTTTTTATTATTACATTTATCAATTATTATTACATTCTTTATTTTATTTTATTAATATAAATTAAGATTTAATATAATTAAAAAAAATTAATTCTGTGTAATTATTTAAAATACAAATAAATTTATTATGTATCATATATATATATATATATATATATAGAATATATTATATGCAGATACATACTTTTTATTTAAAAATTAAATTAATCACTTTATTATAATTTTTTTTTTTGTTATTTTTGGTAAACTTTTTTATTAAAATAAAAATAATTTATATTTGGCACATAACTAAAATGTAAATTTTTCAGTCGCAACTAAATTTTATTATTTAATTGTTTAATTTGAATTAAAAATTGTTTTGTATAAAATAAAATAATAATTAATTACATTATTTTTTCATATACATTTTTAAAGAGTTTCAAAGATTAATCGTTGTTATATTTTTTATATTTGTTATTGATTTATATTAAAAGGTTTATATTCAAAAAAAAAATATTAAAAAATAATATTAAAATACAAAAAAATGTGTATTATTTTGATTTTGTTGTTTTCGAATACCGTACATAAAATGAAACTAAATCTTAAATTAAAAACAATCAATTTTTTTTATTTCCAATTAATAGTTTTATTTTTATATAATTTTAAAGTGATAATTTGGTATATTTAGTATTTATTGTATATAGTATCATTTTTGAAGTAGTTTATTGATTAAATAGTATTATAGTGAGTATAGTGTAATAATATATTGTATCGTACTATTGTGATTAATTTTTATTTAATTACAAAAATAATGTATAATAATAAATAAAAATTATCTAGAAGGTATTTCAAGAAATGAAACATGAAAATCAATAAATGAAAATATACGTAAAAAACAAATTTCATCGAATTAAAATGTATTAACTAAAAACGTTATATTTTATTTTCATAATTTTCATAATTACAAATAAATTGTTTTAAATTATATTTAATCATACCGGATCTAATATGTAAAATCAAAGCAGAAGAATAATATACAAAGGTGAAATATAATGAATTGGTTAGGTCGTTTTTTTTTTTCATTACTAGTTTGCTTAAAATTTTAGTGAAAAGAAAATTATTTTCATAATTTACATTTTTATTTTATGCTTAAAAACAGGGAGGCGTAGAGTACAACTAAAGTACATATATAATTAAAAATCATTTTAAAATTAATTAAAAATAAAAATTTACTGATTTCAATTGAAAAAAGTATTAATTTTATTTTAGAAAAAAGATATTTAAAAATATTAATTGTTTAAATAACAAAAAATTATATTAAAAACATGTGATTTAAACAAAATCCTTTAAAAAAATTTATCTTTTTTTTTTTTTAATTTTTTATTGCATGTTTCCGTGTGGGTGTGTGTGTGTGTATTTTTATATAATATATTTATATATAAATTGATCTATAAAAATTAAAAATTCATCTATTAAAATTGTTTGGTTTTTTCATACTTTTGTGTTTTTTAATTTTTCAATTAGTATTATTATATATTATATTAATATGTTCGTTATATTTTTTTTATAATAAATATTATTATATATTTTTAATTTATTTATTATTTTAAATACAATATATAAATATAATGTCTATGTGTAGTTTATAAAATATTTTCACATTTACATTTAATTTAATTAAGATTTTTTATGTTAATATTTATTTTTTTATTTTTATATATATATGTATGTATATATAGTGAATGTGTGAATGTGTTTAAATTTTAAATAAATTAATGGTAATTATAACAAAATTAACTATTTTAAAAAATGTATTTGACATTTATTTATTTTTGTTTGTAAATATTTTTTTTTTAGTATTTTTATATTTATTTATATATATATATATATATATATAAATGTTTATTTATTTACCGTTTCTTTAAATATTAATAATTGATTTGATTTTTTTATGTCAAAATTTTTTAGTTCATCAATTTATTTGACGTATATATGCATGTTAACAATGTGTAAGAATGTATGTGTGTAAAATATATAAAATATAAATTAAAAATAAATGATTCATGTGAATTATAACAAAGATTTTTAACATTTTAAAATATTTAATATTTATCTATTATTGTTAATTATTTTGTTTGTGTGATTAAAACGTTTTTTTCCCTTGGTTATATGAATTTATAAAATTATTGAAAAATTAATGCGTTATTTAAAAAGAGAAACAAAAATGCATAATATTTTTATCTGTTTTTAATCTCGTCTGTTTTTTTTTTTTGCGAAATTGAAATATGATGTGAATTTAAAATTAAAATGATTTTATTGAATATTGGAAAAACCAAAAAAAAAAAACTGTTTCAATTCTAAATAAAAATGTTTTATGGAGTTATTATTTCAATAGATGAATTTTATTGATAATTTTGATTAACTCTTTATTGAATGAAATTCACATTCAGCAGACAAAATGGATTAAATATTTAATATGGTAATATTATAAAAAAAAAAAAAAGAAGCAAAATAGGGATATATATTTTCAATTCCATTCAAATGATTGATTTTACGAAAATCAAAATAATTTAATAGCTTTGACCCGGACCCATAAATCGTATATATGGTTTTGGGTATTTTTTATGTTTATTTTTAATTTATTTTGTGTTAATTTACCTACAATATTTTGTATATATATAATTAAATGTGTGTTTATCAATGTTTTAATTTTTTTTTGTGTGATAGTGAATATTAATTTAATATTTCGTTAAATATATATATAGTAAACCGTTTTTCAATGTTTTTTTTGTTTTTTGTTTAAATATGAATCTTTTTGTTTTTTATTTTTTTTTTTTATAAATATTCATTTTATTTAATAAATATGCATTTATTTATATATACTGAATGATAATTTATAAATTATATACCTAAAAAAAAATTATGTATTTATATTATATAAAATCACACAACAACCATTTATTTATATTTATTTTTTGTAAATGTGAAAATAAAAAAAAACGATTAAAAACTATTTATATATTATATTTTTTATACAAATTTTGCTGTTTAGTTACAGGTGAAAAAAAAAGTGAAATAAAATTAATTTTATTTAAACGAATTTAAAAATTAAAATTTTTTTTAGATGATTATATAATTTGAATTTTAAATTGGTAATAAAATAGAAATCATTAAAATGCGTTATAAATGAAAAAAATAAAACAAAAACATTTTTTTTATATTATTGTGAAAATTGAAATTCATTAAAATTATGTGAAAAGTGATACAATATTAAAGAAAATTTTAATTTTTAATCTTATTATAAATATTTATCCATTTATTACCTCATTTTTGTTTATATATTCGTATATACTATGTGTGTATTTGATTATGATAAATCAAAACAATAAGTTAAAGTTTTATAAATTTAATTTTTTATTATTTTAAAAATTAATATATGAGTTATGAAGAAGACAATGAACCAATTGCAAGAGATCGTAATATACAATTTGAAAGTTCAATATCATTGTTTTCAAAAATAGTTCTAAAAGGTTCGTCGACATTACACCATTATTGTTATGAATTTCTCCCATTTTCACATAATTATTTATATCGACATATATACGATATACATTATATATGTTTATAATATATATGCATTTTTAATAATATTACAAATTTTCCAATCTATCAGTTATAGAATATTGATTTGAATTTTTAATTTATGGTATGTGTATATTAATTATTGTATTGTAATTTGCATAAAATTAAATATTTTTTATTTGTATGCGATTTGTATAAAATTCATCAAATTACTTTGAATCTTCTTTGCGTGTTGCTGACTGTGCATCGCCTAAACTAATCATGTCTCGTGGTTTCCACACTGGGGACCCTACAATTGAAAAAAGGCCAAATTAGAAATAACTCATAGAAAGTAATAATAATAAAAAAGAAATCATAAACAAATAATAAAAAAAAAACAATTAAAAATAAAATAAAGTTAAAGTTACTATACATTTAAGAATATTTTAATAATTAGTATTTTTTTACCGTGTATTTCGTGTGTGCCTTAAAATTTCGATACGAATGATTTTATTTTATATAATTATATGTTAAAACTATATAAAGATTTTAAATTTAATAACAAAATTTTCTTGATTCACATTTTTTTTTCTTTGTTAATTTTTCATTTTTAATTTTTTTTTTAAATATATATATAATTCTATGTTTTATTATTTTTTAAACTGCAAAAAATCATTTGAAATATTATTGTATATATATATATATATATAAATACGAAAAGTAATTGAAATTAAATAAACAGGAACCAGGAACGAGGACAACGGAATTGAAGGATCTTAAATTTAATTGAAAAAATTTGAACCGCTAATTGTTATCAAAGACATGCATACATTTCGGGTTAAATTAGAATCGTATTTATAGAGAAGCTAAGATCATAATTATCAACATATATATTTAATATTTGCATAAGGATGTACAATCATTTCATTTTGTTAATTATATTTGTTTTAAATTGCGATATCACATAAATAAATAAATAATTATTATATAAATAATAATTGAAAAATTATATAAAAAATAAACGATTGAAAAAATTAACAAAAACACATTGAGAAAATAGAAAATTATTAAAAGTATGAAAAAAACATTAATTTACCATAAACGTATAAAAAAAAAGGAAAATTTTGTGAATTATTTAATTATTATATAGTGATAGTAAAAAAGAAAATCAAACCTTTTAAAGAATTGTGATTAAAAAATACTGAAATAAATAAAATGGGTGGTGGTGGGTGGTGTTGGGTTATTTTTAAAATTGTATATGAGTGTGGCAACCAACGGACATATTAGGTTTTTATTTTTCTTAAATTTTTAGTAGATGCATAGTAGCCCAAAGTGTATTTACAATAAGCTATATAACAAAATAAAAACACAAAATTATTTGAAATATTAATTAAAAAAAAAATTAAAGTATTAGATAAATAAAAGAATAAAACATTTATTTTTTAATTGCATATGAAAATATTTTTTAATTATGATTAATGTTAATGAAATTTTTATTATTGTTATTCCTCATTAACATTGAGAATCACAATACTTGTTCTTGAATTATCATATATAATATATGTATCAAGTTAGATTTTTTTGAAAAAATACTAAAGAAACAAAAATTTTTTAATAAATTGTTTTTAAATAATTTTGAACATCTTTAAGCACGGTACGGTGATTCCCATAATCAATAATAGTTTTCACTTTAATAGTTTAAATATTAATCGAATTTCATATTCCGTACACAAAATTAAAATTTAAATTAGATATATATGAAAATTGAATTTTCTAAACTCGATTGGTCATTATTTTATTGTCATATAAGTTTTCCAAATAAAAAATTGGGGATATTTTGATAGATGGAAAACAACAACGAAAAATGTTCAAATTCATTTGATAAGAGATATGATTTTGAATTTAGGATATAGTGCATTTTAATTTATTACAGAGAATAAAATTCGATAAATGGATTAAAAGCGATGTAATAAGCAAATAGTTTTGGTTGTTATAATTTAGATTACAAAGAAAATAAATGGGAAATATTTTTTTTTTCGTTTACCATGTGATTTTATCTAAAATTGAATTCATTTTTTCTTTTTTTTTTTTTGATAATTATATAATAATATATATTTATATATGTGTAATAAGTGGATAAATTAAATTTATTTATATTTGAATATTAAATTTGAAATTTTTTTGAATTATATATTAAATAATAATGATTTATCATTTTGTGAAATCTACATTTTAAAATATATCAATATTGATTGTTTAATGAATTTTACTTACCGTGGGATATAATACGATTTTATTTTAATTTTAATCTTTTTTTCAGAATTTAAGGAACGTTTTTTTTTTATGATTCATTTTTATAGGTATATATATACATTATTTGATTTTATTTTTTTTAATGTAGGACTGATAGATTCATTTTTTTTTATTTGTATTCTGGTTATTTTAGATATATATATATATATATATTGTTTAATAAATTTGAATAATTTTGCTTTTCTGAAATTTATTTACGTATATTTTATTTATTAATAATAAATTAAATTATTATATAAAATTAAAAAATTTGAATTGGGAGTGAAATTTGTTGGAAAAATTAAAAACAAAATGGTAACAAATTTTATTAAATTATATTTTAATGTATGTGTTATAGTTTTGTAATATAATTAATTTATTTATTTATTTATTTTGTATATAGGTTAAGGGTTATTTATAAATATATATTGATAAATATTTAATTTATATTTATTATATAGATAACTACCTATATGTAAACATGTTACAAATATACGTAATATAAATTTATCACATTTATATATATAATTTAACAATATTACAAATAGTTTATTAAAGATTTTCATTCAATTCATATATATATATATATATAAATATTTATATTATAAATACATTTTTATTATTATATATGTATATAAATTAATAATAATTATGTTATATATATATATTTATATATAAATAATTTAATTATAATATTTTATATATAATATATTGATATATAACATTTAAAATACGTATATTTAATTTGTAATATTCGATCATATTTTATTTGTATCGATTTATATATATATTATATATAGTTTAATTCAATATTGAATATTTTACTTTATATACATATAAAAAAACAACAATAATATATATATTTATTATTATACATATAAATTAAATCAATATAAAATATTATTATTTATTTATTTTATTCTATATACGTTCTTTTTTAATTTAATAATTTAAAGTAAAATCAAATTTTGATTGTATGCGGTAATATCGTTGATATTTTTTAGTGATAGAGATAGAATTTTTTTTTATATATATAATAGAGTGTAAAAACAAAAAAGTAACAGGAAAATTGTGTGTGGGGGAATGATTCTTATTATTGCTTTCACTCATCATCAGGGGAATGATTTTTATTTATTTATTATATATACGGTTTTTATAGAACCGTTTTTCATTTGGCTCTATTATTGTTGTATAAAGAAAAAAATAAATACTGTTTATTTAGGATTTATTTGTTTCAAAATGAATGGTTTAAAATGATGTATAAGATAGTAATGCTTTTATATAGGATTTTATTTAAAAAAACATTTTTTGCTATAGATTGGATTTTGATTTTATTGCTACTTAAGCCATTTGATTATTTTGTTTTTTTTTCATTTTATACTTTGATTTTTGATTTGATTTTATGCAGTTTAATTAAATATGGATATTTTTATTGAATAATTGTATATTTTGTTATGGTTTTTAATTGAATAATATTTTTTTTTATATAAAATTATACATTTTAATAAAAATGAAAAAATCACATTTACAAGAATTTTTGAATGGAGCCTTTTTCAAAATTAAATTTTATTAATGTGGTTACATTTTTCAATTTTTAACTAAATTAGCTATAAATAATTTAGATTTTATTATATTAATTTAGTTTTAGAAATAATTAATTTATTTCGATTTTTTTTATAATCAACACATAAAAAATAAATTAAACAATAATTCCATTTTTAATTCTTGCTAGAGCAAACGAAATTTTTTCATTTTATTAATTTTATAAAAACCTTTTTATTTACATCTAATATTTTAATTTTTTATTTTTAGTATGTTCTAAATAAATTAATTGATAATTAACCCATATATAGATATAAATAGATAACAATATTATTTTACAAATTTATGATTTATTTACATATGTATTATTTTAGTTTCTAATAAATTTTTGATATTTAATTTTTTTTGAATTGATGAAATTGATGGCATACGATAGGTTTAATCTCGAACAAAACGAAAATCAGAAAATATTGGTATATGCCTTACTTAAATATTATATTTTTATTACTATACGCATAGAAATCCATCCAATCAACTGACATTTCCATTAATTTTAATTTAATTCATTTGTTAATTTTTCAACGCATATACTTTGAATATAGACCACATCATATTTTAAAGAAAATATATAAAGACACGTTCAAAAGTCGATTATATTATCATTTTATATATATATAAGATATGTTTTAAAATTATTCACTTTTACAATCATATTTATAAATACAAATATCTTATTTATATTTGCGTTTGATAATATAAATAAAAGTAAATTAAATACGAATAATGTTCCATAATTTAACAAAAAAAAAAATCGTATGACAGTTATTCAAAAAAAAATGATTATTTTTGTGAAATTCATTTCAAGAAAAATAAAATCACAACACATTTATTGATTGAGAGCACCTGTTTTTCGGCCTTGTATTCATATTTTATTTCTATATATTATATATATGCTTTTTAATTATTTGAAAGAAAATAAACATGCAAATGGTTTACATCTTTTATATTTTAAAACAATAGGAGATACGCAGTGAACAGATTAAATCCATTTATCGAGAAACAAAAAGTTCTATTGTACTGGCGATTCATATACAAAATTCGTTTGTTTCTAAATAAATGTTAATGAAATTCCAGATATCGTTGAATTCTCTATTAAAATCTAATATATTTAGATGTTATTATAAGATATATAATCAAATGTTCACTTTCGATAATTCGGGTGTTATAACGTGATATAATCCAAATTAATTTAAAATATTTTATTACAATAACAGCAAGATGCGTTATTCACACATCTGTTATTAAAGAGAAAAAAAACGGACTGTACAAAGTAGTATAATTTATGAATTATATAATTTAATTTTGAATTTATTATTCTATGAACTATAAAAAGAGTCCTATCTATATTTAAAATTTACCATTCATTATACAAATATATTTTTGCATAAAAATCTACTGTACTGGTAAATCTTAAATATTTTTTTAATAACGAAATCGACTAAATATACATCGGAATGTGTGAAATTATGTAAAAAATGATTGTTAATGAGAGATAATAACAGGTAACGTAATATATATTATATGTGTGTATATACAATAAATAATTCGTATATTACCCTATATATTTAAAACTGTATTTTCTTGCTGTTTTCAGTATATATTATTTTTCCATTAATAATATATTTGCGGTATATTTTATTATCATCGATTTATTTCAATTATAATTCATTTATTTCTGTGGATTATAAAAGTTTAATTTTAATAATATATTATTTATAGTATTTACACAATTCTTAATTTATTATTTGCATATTATATATACTATGTATGTATATATATATAGATAGGAATGGATATTTTGTAATTATGTGAATGAATAAAAATTAAAATAACAAATAATTTTAATGTTAAAATGAATTTTACCTATAATAAATAATAAATAATAATGGATTGTAAAATAATATTTAAAGTAAATAAAATTAATTAATTTTTCATGAACAACAACTTATTTGTCATTTTGTATTTTTGAATTGAAATTTATGAATGAATTCGTAACTGCAATTAGCATATTAAATATTTATTGTGAAATAATTATATTACATAATATTTTTGATTCAAATGGATGATAGAGTGTGTGTATTTAGATCTTTAAAAATGATAAAATATAATTTTAAATCATTTAATTATCATATTTATGAATATACATATAATAGGTACATATTTATTTGCTATATAACATATATATATATTGTATATATATAATTATAAATAAATAAGCATAAATAATGTATATATTGAATATTATATATATATATATATAAAGTTGAAACCATATTTTTAAAGTTTTCATTAAAATATCCATTGGTTTTTTTTACATATATATATATAAATATAAAGGAAGAAGTAAAATTTATTTACATAGTAAATCGATGGAAGAAATAATTTTTCAAAATTCGTTTCTCACATATATCCATTAAAATTTGACTTTCATTTTTCATAATCGCTGTTTATGTTTCTAATGAAAACCTCTTTCAGATTATTGCGTCAATATAAACAATATTCTTCTATATACACATTTGTTTTTCTATTTCAAAATATTGATTTGAATGTATTATTATTCAGGCCTATATGTAAGTAAATTCATAATAAATTTTATAATATGAATATTTGTATGGGATGGGTAATTTATTTAGTGCGTGTAATAGAAATTATTTCAATTAAAATAATTGATTTATTTATAAGCATCATATATATACAAATATAATTATAACAACACAAATACGATATAATATTTAAATAAAATATGTACAAGTAATTTTTCGATATACCTAAATATGGAACCAATAATTGATTAAATTACATTTATCTATCTATTTATATCCTGTATAATATATATATATGTATTATATATTGGTTGCGGGTGTCTGCCTAGTCATTTATGAAAATATTATATGATTAATAATTTATTTGATTTTACTCTATATTGTAGCGGATTTAATTACCAAAATGTATTATGCAATATATGTGTGTTTTTGATTATGTTTTTAACATTTATATTTATACTCTGAACGCTCATAAATTTTTAATACTACAAACATAACAATATTAATAATTATATATATATATATTTAATAGTATATGATAATAATTATAACGATTGATAATAAGAACAAAAAATCTATATAAATATTAAATTTGAATTGTACTTTAATTGAATAAAAACATAAAAATTTTTTTTACGCAAAATATTGAACACATTTTTAATTTATCAACTATATATATGACTCAACTATATTAATATGGCCTATAGTGTAATTTTTATTAAAATTTATTAATGTATACATTATATTTATAAGGAATTCACACGAACACGACTAATAAATTAAATGAAAGAAAACAGTATTTTTTCGTATATATATAAACATATACGAATCATCATTTATTTATACGTGGATTTCTGAATAATTATCATTATTATCTGTATAATTTTGAGCCGTCTCATTATTTGAATTCAGTTCAAAACTATTGGTAGCCGAAGATTGTGGACCACGAGGTAATTTCTTACGTGCACGACTTTGTCGTACACGAACTTTATGCTAGGATGGTTTCAATTGATATGAACATTCAGCACACGTTGGATATTCAATGGAATGTAATAATGAATGATTTGTTCGTGGATGAACTTTGTCGTATAACGGTGGCGGTTGTTGAGCCAATTGTTTTTGATAACAATTATTTTCGGCCGATTGTGAACGTACGGGGATCGTTGGTGGTTGGACACTTTCTACATGGTAGATCCGATCCGGTGATAAACCATAATGATAAATTGAATGGTGACCACCATGATCATCATCACGTTGTGGTGAACGTTCTAATGATTTACTACTACTACGTTTATTATTATAACCGGTCGAGTGACGATCCGGTGATATTTGATATCGTTTATTAATATTTGGATAATATTGATAGTATACATCAGGAGATTTAGATTTTTCAAAACTACTGTGTGCACTTAAACTACGTTTGCGGCCATTACTATTATTATTATTATTATTATTATTATTAATATCACGTATCGATAAATGTTGACGTTGATGTTGTTGTTGTTGTTGGTACTGTTGTTGCTGTTGATAGTGTTGTTGTTGTTGTTGATGATGATGATGATGATAATGTTGGTGTTGTTGCGGCGATCTTGGTGGTGGAGAACGTAACGGTGATCGATTATCAATACTGCCGCGTGGACTTTTTAATGCCGATTTAACGGGAACGGCATACTGATTTTCAATGTTTGGATATTGCGTAGGGTTTTTAGATGGAGATAAACGCGATTGTGCACAATAATTATCCGGAGATGTTGAATAATATCTATCGGGCGATCGTATTTCAAAACTGTTTTTTGGACTTAAAGACG
The DNA here is from genome assembly GCA_958336335.1 of Dilophus febrilis. Taxonomy (NCBI): domain Eukaryota; kingdom Metazoa; phylum Arthropoda; class Insecta; order Diptera; family Bibionidae; genus Dilophus; species Dilophus febrilis. Next base: position 28,093,965 of record OY284469.1, on the reverse strand, counting down.
TTTGTATGTGCATACGATCGGGTGACTTTGCCGAATTTGGACTTAAAGATCTTTTTAAAATGCCACAGGTAATACCAGTAGCACTACTAGAAAGGTTCGCTGCACCACTACCACAATCAATTAATCTGGGACTACACGAGCGTTTTAGAATACCACCTTCAGACAAACGACGTGCGGGTTTATCAATATTGTTACGCTCTTTAGAATTATCACGGCTTGTATGTAAACTAATCGAACCACCATAATGATTTTTCGGTGAACGTACTTTAATTATTTTAACTGGGCTACGACTATCACGATCCGATGATAAAATATAAGTGTTTAAAGTTTTTGATGATTTTTTTGGAATGCCATCAATTTTAATTATATTTTCTGATTTTTGTTTATGACCATCACCAACACCAGCACCACCATTAGCACTACCACTACCACCATGGACATAATGATGATGATGATGATGATGGTGATGGTGTCCTTTGAATACTTTATCAACTTTAGCATCGATCACCACCGATTGGGATTCTTCAATAATTTCAATTTTATCATTTAATTTCATTGTATCTATATCCGAATCAGAATTACCATCATTATTATCAGAAGTGGTGGTAACCGTGGCCGATGCACCACCACCTTCTCTATTACCATCAATTTCATCTTGTTCATTATTTTTTACATTGTTATTGTTATCAATTACATGGGTATTATTATCATTCGTATTGTTATTAGTATCATTCGTATTGTTATCATTATTATTATTTTTAGTATTATCATTAATATTTGAATTATTCATTTCATTATTATTTTTTATATTATTTAATGTTTCAGTTCGATTAATTTGTTCGGTTTCATAATGTTTTAAATTTTCCATATATTCGGCGATATCATAAGTATCCGTTTTACTTATTGTATCAATTTCAAGTTCACTTAAATGTTTATCCATTGCTTTATCGGTTAATTTTTGTTCTTCATTACGAAATAAATCAATAATATTGATTTCATGTTGAGGTGATATAATTAACTTACCTAAATCTTTCATAAGTACCGGTTGATATGTTGCCGGTGGATGTGATGATTGTATTAGCCGTGCTTGACTACCCGTACTTCCAACAGACAATGTGGATGTTGTACTATTTTTTGTTATTAGGTGCGTATAACACATATATAATTATAGGTATTTATTAGTAATTTATTAGTAATGAAAAATGTCCAAGCATTACATATAAGTTAATTATGCGATTAAATAAATTAATAATCAAAAATATATATATACCTAACATACCTTAATGTTAAATGATTTGGTGTTTTGCCTAATGATTTTTTTCCTGTATAATTTTGTGATGATTCATCTTCACCTTCTGATTTTGTTCCAGGGTCTTTTTCTTGTTTCGATTGATCTATAAGGAAACCGTTTATAAAAAATATAATAAATGCAGGGTGTATTTTAGATATCGCGTTATGGCAATAATACAAAATAAAAAGAATACAAGAATCATATAATGACGAGAATTATTTTAAAAAAACAGATATATAAATGGTTTTTTTGGGTATAGCAAAGTCTTTTACATACCTGCTGTATCACCAACTGTTTTACTACGTGTACGATAACTACTGCCGCCAGTTGTAGTACCACCAGATGCATTACCACCTTGCATTTGATGTGGTTCATCTTGACCTTTTGCACATGGTAAATTATCATAATCAATATTACCGGCTGAATGTCTCTGTGGTGTTTTTGGTTTTTTCGGTTTACCCAATGTTTGAGATCCCTGCATTATTGTTATCTATACAAATATTATTTTGAAGAAAATTGGAAATCAAATAGGATTTAACACTTAATTATATCAAATTCTTTGTATATTACTTACAATTTGTTGTTTTGGTCGTTCTAATGTTTGTGTATTACCACCAATGGAACCGCGTTGATGATGACCGGGTCCACCACTACCACCATGTTGCATTTGGTGATGCATATGATGTGATTGTTGTGATAAATCATTTACGGAATTTAAACTACCTAATCCTTTCATTGGTATCGACATATTACGTACACTTTCACGTATTATTTGTCGTATCGTCTTTAGGAATGCATTTCGAAAATCGGCTGTACTATTTGATAAAACATATACCTTTTCAGAACGTCTTTGTAATTGTGAACGTAAATGAATAAGTTCCCATAGAAAATGTGAATTCATATCTTTGGCCGACGATGCACGCACTTGCACCTCTGTTACTGGTATCAACACTTGATAACGTATTATTTCTACTTCATTTGGTGCATTTTTATTGGTAACACCCTATATGTATAAATATATATATATATCAAAAACAAATAAATAAATATATAACAATCAATAAAGATGCTATTCGATTTAATATAAATACAAAAAAACAATCATTTATTACCATTAGTTTTTTCTTTTGTCGAAGACGTTCTTTACATAGAAATACAACAGCCGATTTGAATACAAAACACATGGCATGCAATTCAAGACCTTTTTTAATTTTACCCAAAAAGTCTGATATATTAAGCCATTCAACACCACCGTAATAAAGAAGTTCACCTATATTGTATATATGTAAATTGTAAATTGTTATTTTATTTTTTTTTACATATATGGTATAAATATATAAAAAAAATGTACGCAATAAAAAAGAGTTTTTTACAAATTCATATTATACGTGATGTAAATAATTTTCATCAATTACCTGGACTCAAATCAATTGGTTGTTTACATGCTTTTTGATGTTGTCTAAATAAATGATCAAATATTGCACCATATTCTTCATGAATCCTTTGCATTTCATTGATGTGTTCAGCAACTTTTTCCATTCCTCGTAATGCTTCTGTATATTTTATTAAACAAAAAATAACAATGTGTCGTCAAATATATATGTATAAAGAGATAAATAATTTATAAACATCATTACATACCGACTAAATGTAAATGCTCTTCACATCTTACATCCGTTAAAATTCCTAATTGTTCCAAAAGCATTGGATATTTAACAATCCTTTGAATTGGTTTTATTAAATATGATTCAAGTGTACTACTATGTTGTTGTTTTGGATTTCTAGATATAAGAAATTCTTTTAAAGCCTGGTTACCCTCATCTACACACACAAAAAAAAATGTACAATATATTAAATATATATAGTTACTGTGAATATAATCGTTATTGTTAGACGACGTAAATAAATAATATTTATATATATACAATATAATATTTTTGTTGAGAAAATGAAGTACTATAAATGTATAATTATTTATATGAAAGTTTGTTGACAGCATGCATAAAATAAATGTCTATTGTATTTAAAAACGTAACATATTTATGAAGTATAAAATTTCATTAAATAGTACTATACTATATGTATTTTAAATTTTATAATAAAATTGAAGAACTTTCTTTATTTTATTTCTTTGTATATATATATATATTCATCATTATATAATATTTCTTTATATATACATATATATAGTAGCATATACAAATGAATGAATACATTCTCTGTGAGAAAAGGATTCATATTTATTTATTCTTTTCGTTATATTGTTATATAACAAATTAAATCTAAATATTAGGTTGTCGAAAAAGTATTGATAATTTTTATAATTATCAATTTTATTTCAGGTAGTACTAATCTGATCAGGTAACACTAACATATATTCGAAAGATGACATTTCGTAGATAAAAAAAAAAAAAAAATTAAATTTCTTTAGTCATTTAAAAGTTGTAGTGCATTAAAGATGAGCGAAATTAGTGAAAAAATTCGATACATTTTACAATTTTATTATGAAAAAAGTGAAAATGCAACGCAGGCACATGAACAAATTTGTGCAGTTTACGGTGAAGGAACTTTATCAAAATTAACAGCCTATAGATGGTTTGCTCGATTTCGTTCCGGTAATTTTGATGTCAAAGATGCACCTCGTTCTGGTCGACCAATCACTGAAAAAGTCGATGAAATCATATCAAAAATTGAAGAAAATCGACACGTAAGCAGTCATGATATCGCTAAAAAACTAAACATCCATCACCAAACAGTTTTAAACCATTTGACAAAGGCTGGATACAAGAAAAAGCTCGATGTTTGGGTACCACATGAATCACAAAACAATTTAATGAACCGAATTTCCATTTGCGAAACGCTGTTTAAAAGGAACGAAATCGAGTCATTTTTAAAGCGAATGATTACAGGTGATGAAAAATGGATCACATACGATAATAATGTACGAAAAGGATCGTGGTCCAAGAAGGGTGAAGCTCCTAAAACAGTAGCAAAACCTGGATTAACACCAAGAAAGTTAACGCTGTCTGTGTGGTGGGATTGGAAAGGAATCGTTCATTATGAATTACTAGCACCCGGTCAAACCATTGATTCCGATCTCTATTGTCAACAGTTAACAAGATTGAAGCACGAGATTAAAAAAAACGTCCAGAATTAATCAATCGAAAGGGTGTTGTGTTCCATCATGACAACGCCAGACCACACACATCTTTGATGATTCGGCAGAAACTGAGAGAGTTTGGCTGGAAAATTTTGAATGCATCCACCATATAGCCCGGACCTTGCACCTTCAGATTATCATTTGTTCCGGTCTCTGCAGAACTCCCTTAATGGTTTAAAATTAAATTCCGCAGAGGACTGCAAAATACACTTGGATCAGTTTTATATGCCCAGAAAACACAGAAGTTCTACAGTGATGGGATAATGTCTTTACCAGAAAAACGGCAAAGGGTCATCGATCAAAACGGCGCATATTTGGTTTAATAAAGTTCATTTGAAATATATAAAAAAATCGTCTGCATTTTGTAAAAAAAATTATCAATACTTTTTAGACAACCTAATATATATATAGAATTATAATTGTTCATATAATTAACACACTTTTTCCGGTCATGTAATTTCTATTTATATTTTCTATTAGTATATACGAATGGACTTGGAAAATATTATAGGATTATATTTTTTCATAATATTAAATTCAATTTCTATATCGATTTTTAAAGATTTAAAAATTGCAATGAAATTATTAAATATTTTGACAACAGATAGTAAAATATTGATTTACACCGCATGAAATACATTCATAAAATGAATAAAAACAAGTTAAAAATGTTTCTATAATTGAAAAGCGGTTTTCCACTTTAGTCTTTTAATATGTATAATCTTATTTTCGGTCCTCATCAACGAAAATAAAGCATTGGTTAGGGATGATTTCTGAAATATCTGAAATGTTTGTGTGTTACCCTATATACGAAATATACATTTAATATATATTCAATTTTTCACTTGAATGAAGGATATTTTTTAAATGCACTCAAAACGAAAAATGTATCCAATTAATTTATCGCGCTCGTATAGTTACAAAATTAAAATTATTATCTATATATATGAATATGATAAAATTTAAAAATACAGAATCAAAATGGACGATTATATAACTGAAATCAATATACAACTCATTAAAAAAAATATGGATTCTAATTACTGCAATCTATTACCAATATATATATATATATATATATATGTAATAAAATGTATCCTTCAATTGCATCATATTTTGTATATATAAAATGAAATGTTTTTCTATATATACAATCTTTTTTTTTAGTTTTTTCATATATAACAAAAATACCTATATTTATCTATATATTTTATTGTAATTGTATATATACTTACTCGGATGTAATACTTTTTGTGCTTTACTATGACTAGCACAGAATGATGAATATAATTTAAAATGATTGACGTAATACAGAAATGCAGATCCAATAGAAAATAATACATTCTGTATTGAATATGTATATATAAAAAAATAAAATATATATTATGATTATTATTTTATGTAGTTCAGTGGTTGTTCAAGTGGTTGTTTTTTTTTTGTTTTATTATTTATAGTTTGATTTCACATATGTGTGATTATTACAACGCGTTGTATAAATTATGCATTCACCATATCAATCCATATGAATAGTAGATGATTGTAGATTATTATGAAAAATCATAGAAATGAAAGAAAAATAAAAAAATTATTAATACAAATATATAAAATATTGTTATTATTATATAAGCATATACTATATATATATAAAATAACACAATTTTTCTATTTTATTTTTAAATAATATTTATTATTTTTATGAAAAAGAAAATATATCCAATAACACATATTTTGTATATCATATTTATGCATACAAAAAAAATTTATTATGTAAATAAACATATAAACATTTGGTATATACAATTCATACATAGTTATATATATATATATATATATATATATATATCGTTTTTATGTAATGTCTCACAATCAGTAAAGTGTATACGGTTTTTTATATATATATATAATAAAAAAAAGGATATTATTTTGAAAGAAATAAAATTTATATTTTTATGGTTTTATTTTGTGACTTGTGTGTATACATACACAATGTATATCAAGGATACACTCGGGAAAGAAAAATAATTCTATTCATTACAGATTTTGTATTTACTATATATATGTGCTATAGAGATTCTTGCTGGCAATATGTTATTTAGGACGTAGTAAACGATTGACATATTTTATTTAAAAAAAAAAAATTTTGTTTTGTAAATTGAAAATAAATTTTTCATTAAAAAAACAAATATAAAATAAACGAATCCTTTTTTTTTCTTTCATATAAATTTCATATATAAAATGTTTAAAATAATCATGCAATTCCTTCAAGTGTATATAATTTGTGAATTTTTATATATGGTATATGTATATATAGAGCATAATATGAGCATAATAAGAGCTTTTAATATTTAATTAAGAAATGCACTTTATATCACATTGGTTTTTTGTTTTGTTTTTAAAAACATTGCACATATATGCAATGCAAATGCATATATATAAATAGTGATCCTTGAAAAATGACTATTAATATATTATATATTGAAGGTGATTGTAACTGTATAATGAAATTGAAGGATATGTTTGCAACTCTTTTAATTTAATGGTGTTTACTTATTATTTGGTGATGAATTCATTTTGTTTAACCTTCTATAAATTTTAATATTTATCTGCATTGAAATACACCTCTACATATATCAGACCAAACAAATTTGTTTGCAATGTGTTTGCAATGTGTTTGCATTTTTATTGCTTAAAACATTTTAAGACAACGCTATATTCGGGTTTCAAATTTCAATTTTAACGCAAAGTCACCACAGCTATAAATATTCATTTTAAGATCGACAAACTATTATACATGTCTTTGAAAACTGATGGACGCCAAGTCAGATGGATGAAGGAAGTTGAAAGACGTGAGGTATGTGGAAAGATGAAGTGGAAGCGGACCTTCGGACTCTTCGCGAATATCCAGCTGACAGACACAAATAACAATTGTAAATTGTATGCGTGCAAAAGTAAACTAATGTAAGTATACAAGAACGAAATTCAACATTATAAGTTTAGAATAAAAATAAAGAATTTTTTGTTCCCAAACGCATTATAATGAATATTGATTGTATTAAAAAATTTTAAAATGCACAAACTAAAATTGTATAAAATCTTAATGTTTAAATATTCATACAAAAGTTTCGCATATGTAAATAAACTTTAAAAAAAAAAAAACTTTTGTATTTATAATTTCATCATCATCCATTATATACCATATACTGCAGGCACTCAACTTGATTTATTTAAACTTATATATATGGGTAATAAATTTGCGTATAGACAAAAAAAACCCCCTTAACATTATCTAACTATATAAAGTGACAAAAAAAAAACTTTTTTCTATTCAATATTATATAGACATTTACAATATTAAAAAAAATTGCATTCATATATACCTTAAATTGACTGGAATGATCAAATTTATGAAAATCTGGTTCCAAATCTAAGGCTTCCTCTAAATTCTGTAAAAATTGACGTTGAAATGTAACGATTTCTTGTATATTACCAAATAAAGCAGTTATTTCAGCATTTGATAAAAATGTTGCACGTTTCAATGGTTCCAAATAGTATTCCAATAAATTATTTAAATGCTAAAATATATATAAATATATATCAGTAAAATAGATTTATTATTATTAAATAATGTTATTGATGAACATTATGTTATTCAAAAATAAATTAACACTTTCTATATATAGTATATCTGTTAAATGTGAATGTATATTGATTTGTGTAATTATAGATTTTCATTTTACTTATATATATATATATATATATATATATATATATATTAGTTATTATTATTTAATTTGTATCATTATATTATATATACATAGAGAAAAGTTATTCGATATATAATTGCATAAAATTTGAATATGAATATATAAATTAAATATTATATATGATTTTCATTTTTCGAAAATTTCACACATGATATATAATTTTAATATGGAAAACTTATATTTTCGCATATAATTATTTGTAGTAAACATCATATAGGTATATTGATTAACATTCGCATGACGAATCATGTATATATATGATGTATATTTTGATTTCTGTTTCAATATTACACATATAATTTCCATTTTATTGTAAAATTTATTTATTTTATACTATACCGCATCACATATTGTATAGAGAGATTTCAAGGAAAATCCTGATTTTGAATAATCTTTTAATTACACAAATTACTTTAATAACTATATTTATACCGAGTGTTTGATTCATCAAATAATTCATTAGACATTAATGTAATTCATATAACTTAAATTTTGAAATCAAAACAAAAGAGCCAAATCAATATATGCGTTATTTATAATATACTTTTCCTTAACTATAACTATAATTATATATATTAAATATTATTTTATATAAATATTTTTGTGTTCCGTTTAGAACATAATTTCAATATTTCAAAATCATTTTACCTTAACGTAAGTACGTTCTGTATCGACCAATTCCAATATAACTTTACGTAATTTTTCAGCATCTGTAAGTTGACGTGATGGAGTAGACATCACATTTGATGCGGATGATGTTACCGATCCTGTTGGACTAGATTTTCTTGTTTCTTGCGGTGAACGACAAAATCCGGTGACCTTAAATTACATATGGAGAAATCAATAAAAAAATTAATGGATTATTTGGAAATGTTTAAAAAATATATAGAAAACAATTTAGAAAATTCGATTTACACTTTTTATCAATTTATAATGATATAGGAATAATCAAGTAAGAAGTATTTATTCTATCTTAATATAAAATGTTTGTATATAATAATATTTTCAATTATTTTGTCTTATGAATTCTACGATCCTAATCGAAAATCATCAAATTGGATGAAAAAACGATCAAATTTAATGAAAAAAACTTAAAAAAAACAATGAAAAATAAAACAAATATGAGATTTTGTTTCCAGGCGCCCATAATATGAATAAATACATTTTTGAAATATTTCTTTTCATAATAAAATTAACAAAAATATTTGTACATAATCATATTTTCAATTATTTTGTCTTATGAATTCTGCGATCCTAATTGAAATTCATCAAATTGAACGAAAAAACCACCAAATTTTATGAGAAAACCCTAAAACAACCTATAAAAAATGCAACCAATATGAGATTTTGTTATCAAGCGACCATAATATGAATAAATACTCCTTTAACTCATGAACTTTTTTTTTTAATATTATTATTTGTATAATAAAACAATATAATATGTAATTGATCACGATTTTTCCATTTATCTGTGAGTTTGTGCGTATATATTTAAAATAAATTTCACCTTATATAATCGCATACAAAAGCACATAAGAAAAGACTTTATATATATAAAGGAAAAGTATTTATATCTTTACATATATATATATATATATAAATATTAAATCCATCAAACACTTGACTTAAAAAAAAAAAAAAGTATTGTATATTTATAGTAATTGCGAACACACCTCAAATACTCAATATAAAACAGAATAAAAACAAAAAATTCTTGATACAAACTTTTCTAAAAGTTGTATAATAATTTTCTTTATTATATTTTGTTATGCTTTTCTATTCCTGGTATAATTTTATATATAAGCTGTTAAAGTTTTATAAGAAAATGAAAACTCTATATACATATATATTATATGTATTATAAAGGTACACATAATGATATTAACTTCATAATAAAAACAGACGAGAAAAAAAAATAATAATTGTATTCGAATTCATTTATGTTATGTTATATACAAAAAATAAATAACTGGTAATAACAAAAATAAAAATAAAATAACGAAAATATATCAATATCATATTATATGAATTTTTGTTTACCTGTTCAGCAGTTTTTAATAGATTTTCTATTTCAAAACTGCTTGTCCTCGATGAATGTCTTACATTTGATTGCATTTGTAGTTGTTGCATTATTGGTTGTTCCACCGTTGATGGTGCTGGTGAACCTTCGATTTCTGTTTGATCATATATTTTTTTTATTTTATTTTTTATTTTTTATATTTTGTATATATATCAAAATTATAATAATTTCATTTATATGATAAAAATGTATACTAACTCCAACCAGGTGCTGGAACAATTAAACCAGAAATCATTTCTTCACTCATTACCGGTGGATCCGTTGGTGGCGGTGGACATACAAGTGATTCAATCATATCATCAGTTACTCTCATGATACCATTCATATCCGATGTTTCCTTTCTTGATGATCTGCAAATATATATGATAATGTTAAAAAATAATCACCTTATACAGTTATAGAATAAAAAAAAATTCAATTGTTAACCTTAACATCATTGCCAAAATTAACTCCTCTTGTAGTACACTTTCAATATACATCATATCTAAGTCAGATACAATGGCACCGTTTATGATCATTATTTCATCACCTTTAATAATACCTATATATTTGTAAATAAATAAATAAAGTATTATTTTTAATAAGAATTCACATCAATATATATATATAAAACACGACGAGTTAATTACATATTTCTTTTTTTACATATAATTATAAATTCTTTTTATAAATAATTAACAAATTGCATATATATATATATATATATATTTATGACAAAATCATCACATACAATAAAAATAAAGAAATATTTTAATTATATATAAAATATTCATAAAACGTATTTATTTTTCTTTTTTGACATCAAAAGGAATATCATTGTGTCAATTTAAATTCTGACAATAATTAATTTTGTAAAAAATAGAATCATGCACACGTTATTTAGTATAGGTATTATAATACTACACAGACAGGTAACTAAAAATAATTTTTATTCAAAATAAAAAAAAGTATACATTTATAAAATCTATATATATTTAATTAAAAACCCAAATTTAAAAGTTACAATTTTAATTAATTTCTTTATATATAATTATAGAGAAAAAAAAATTGCATTAACTGAAAATTAAAATTGATAGCCTATATGTTATACAACATTTTCTTTGTATTATTTTTGTTTTTAAGTTATTTTATTATTTAAAAAAAATGAAACCAAAAGTTAAAAATTGTTTTTTTTGTATGTATAATTGAATAAATGATAAAATTCTATATATACCATCGATAATTTTTGATTTTATCCAAAAAATGTCTACGAATAAACGGACTTTCACATATTTTATTTTTTAATTGTACATTAAAAATTTGATGAATAAAAATGTTTTTGAAGCTAATTAATTTTTTTTAATATACAAAATAAAACGAGTTTATCCAAAAATCCAATTTAAAACTTATAATTATCAAATTAGATCGTATAGGAAATTTGAAATTAAAAATTTATGTGATGTGTATATATACGGACGACGGGGTGGTTGTTCAATAGAAAAAAAAAGCCAAACAATTCAAATAAATTGAAAATCTATCCTATATAGTAAAATATTTGTTTATAAATAAATAATAAATATTATAGATATATGTGTAAAATATATTTGGTGAAATGTTAACGTGAAAATGATGTGAAGTATATATTTATATTTATACAAATATACAGGGATATTTAAAATTCTATGTTATTAGAAAATTCGCATAAATATACATTCAATGTTTTAATTACATTACGATCAGTGGTGGGACGTAAAAAGATTTGTCCTGATGACCTAAACTTAATTGGACATTCAATAAGGTACGTGCGGTAAAAACAAATTAATACATTCTAAAAATATTGCATCATTTGAAAGCTCAAGTAAATTCTGATGGTTTTTTATACGGGACAGGTTTTCACAGACCTTTGTTTTATTTGTAGTATAATTAATTAATTTTTAAATATATTCCTTTAAGAATCTCCTATGGTGTGGGTCGTCGGAACAAATTTTCATATTGCCGCCACAGATTACGATATAATTATAGTTTCAAATGACAATTTCATAATCATTAATCGAAAAAAAATGTTTATCAAAAATTAAAATACAAATACCAGCAATTTTATCATATATAAACTTATGAAAAATTATAATATCACAATAGTACATATACATTAAAGTAATTCGATAATGTTATACTAAAAGTTTTTGGAACATTTTTTTAAATATCAAAAATATTGTAAAAATTCAATATTTAATATAAATTAAAGTTTAAATTATATAGATAGATAGAATTTTTTTATTATTAAATTATCTTCAATCAAGTCGCTATTACCTTTAGATGTTTTAACCCATAACAGCATTATTATTAGATTATTGTTATATGCATATATGATGTTTTAAAAATTGTTCATATAACTATATGAAAATTTTATATATGATATGGAAAAAATTGGTTTGATTTTAAAGTTTTTATTCTATATATTGTATAGAATCAAAAAAAGTTCATAAATCAATTTTTAAATTATATAATAAAAAAAAAAGGATATTTGATAAAAAAAATGTAAATAGCAATATAATAAAATTAATAATTTTATTTAATTTATATTTTTTTAGTATACATTATATTATGTGATAGAATGATTTTAATTCATTTACCGTTTTTTTTCTATATATGCTTTTCCATATAGAAAATTATTTCAGTATATACAATTTATATCCATTTAATGTTTAAAGCACCTAATGGAATTCGTAATGAGTGTGTATTTAGAACTTTGTTTAAAGTACCTATCCTGAGTATGTAAATAAAATGCTATATAATATAAATACATTATGTACTATTTTGATATATTCAAAATATTTTGTGAATAAATTTTTAGTTTCAACAATTAATATATTTCATTTGTTTTATTATAATACAATAAATTTTCATATCTATATGATATTTATTTGAGTATTTGTTTACTTTGTATTTTGTATATCCGAATACAAAAAAAAAACATACACCAAAATAGATAAATGCAAAAATTAAAATTTCAGTTTAAATATAATTAGCTTCTGTTTCAACAAAACATAAATATATATAGTTAATTTTTACATTTTATATATTGTATATACATGCGTTGAATTGAACTCGATTCTCTGCATACAAATTTTGTATATATATGCAAATAGGTATGAATTTATCATCAAATAATATATACATTGAAGTTCATTTATTTATTTATCCATCATATATATATAAATTTTTTTTGTACGTTACGAATAAAGGGAAAATTTTTTAATGTAACCTTTATTAACGTACACGCCCCAACAGAAAACAAAGATGCAGACACGAAGGATTTGTTTTACGAAAAGCTCAACCGTATTTACAATCAAGCTCCTAGTCGTGACATTAAAATCGTGCTTGGCGATTTTAATGCACAGGTTGGTAGGGAAATTGTATATCGACCGGCAATTGGTCAACATAGCCTTCATACACACTGCAATAATAACGGCGAGCGTTTAGTCGATTTCACAATATCAAACAATATGATAGTAGCCAGCACACGTTTCCCACATAAGAACATACACAAAGGAACATGGTGTTCGCCCGATACTAAAACAACAAACCAAATAGACCACGTACTCATTGACAGTCGTCATGCGTCCGACATACTGGATGTAAGGAGCTGTAGAGGACCTAACATTGATTCTGATCATTATCTCGTAAGAGCTTTGTTCAGATATCGTGTTAGTGCAAACCGCCAAAAAGTCATTGCGAGAGGATTCAATTTGGAAAATCTCAAAAATGACCAAGTAAAACAACAGTACGAAGATAAATTGGTGGAGTTAATTGTTCGAACAGATGTGGATCAACAGCAAAACACGTGTAATGATATGTGGAATCGATTACGTAATTGCATGAAAATGGCGGCAGAGGAGACGGTAAAGTTGAAACCTGGCGTGGTCAGAAATGGTTGGTTCGATGACGCATGTAAAACGGCTCATGAAGAAAAGAACCAAGCGCGTTTAAAATATCTTCAGCGCGCCACACGAACTGCCATGGATGACTACAGAACCAAAAGATCCATTGAACGCAAATTATTCCGAAACAAGAAAATGCGTCATGAGCAGCATATTTTGCGGGATATAGACACGCTGTCCAGCATGAATGACAGTAAAAATTTGTACAGGAGAATAAGATCTGTAACTAGCGGATTTATACAACAACCCCTTCTTTGTAAGGATACCAGCGGTGAAATTTTGGCGGATGAAGAAAGAGCCATCGCGAGATGGGCGGAGTATTTTAAAGATCTACTTACAGCAAGCAACCCAATTGGTATAAATGCAGAAAACGAACTTCCGTACCAAACAGCACAACCACTAATTTCGGAACCAACATATGAGGAAACCAGAGAAGCCATTCTGAAGCTCAAGAATGGAAAGGCGGCTGGATCTGACGGCGTACCTGGTGAACTCTTAAAATGTGGAGGGGATGTATTGTGGAATAGTATACACGAGCTAATTGTGCATGTTTGGAACTATGAGGTTATACCACAGGAGTGGAAGCTTGCTGTAATTGTGCCAATACACAAGAAGGGAGACAGGATGGAGTGTTCCAACTATCGGGGAATATCTTTGCTGAATGCAACATATAAGGTACTCGCTTATGTGTTGCATAAGCGCCTATTACCATATGCGGAGGAAGTCATTGGTGAATACCAATGTGGATTCCGTAATGATCGCTCAACAACTGATCAACTGTTCGTCATACGACAGATAATGGAAAAGTGTAGGGAGTTCAACGTAGTAACACACCATCTATTTGTTGATTTTAAGGCCGCATACGATAGTGTTATTAGGGAAAAATTATGGCGCACGATGGAGGAATTTGGATTCCCACAAAAATTGATAGCCATGTCGAAACTAACACTGACGCAAGTTACATCTCAGGTACAAATAAGGGGGATCAAATCGGATGCATTTGAAACCATTGACGGAGTACGGCAAGGGGACCCTTTGGCTACATTGTTTTTCAATGTTATATTGGAAAAATGTATAAGAAGGACGACCATTAACACCAGCAGCACTATTTTTACGTCATCTGTTCAATTACTCGGCTATGCCGATGACATTGACGTGGTGGGTAGAAGTATGGGTGCCGTTAAAGAAGCGTTCTTACTGTTGGAACGTGAAGCTTCGGAAATGGGATTAAGGGTAAACGAGGAGAAAACCAAGTATATGATCGCACCAACGAACAGTAGGTTTATGGCACAACATCAAAGCGTATCAATTGGTCAGAACAAATTTGAAACGGCGGACAGGTTTAGCTACCTTGGAAGCAGCATAAACAGCGAAAACGATATAGCGGAGGAAGTTCAATCCCGGATTGCTTCGGGAAACAAGGCCTTTTACGGTTTGCGAAAGATGTTCTTCTCGAAGACATTGAGTAAAACATTGAAACTAAAGCTATATCAAACACTGATTCGACCAATTGTGACCTACGGTTCTGAAACGTGGTGCATGACACAGGCCACCGAACGGCGACTTGGAGGGTTCGAAAAGAAAATACTACGCCTCATCTTTGGACCGACAAAGGAAAGGGGATGGTGGCGTAGGCGGTTCGATTTCGAGCTATATAAATTATATACCGAACCTGACATCGTTCGGTTCATTAAGATCGGTCGCCTGAGGTGGTTTGGTCATGTGGTACGAATGGATGGCGATCGTATACCGTCAAAAATGCTGGACAGTAAGCCGGGCGGATCTAGGAGTGTAGGAAGACCGCGGGGTAGGTGGAAAGACGAAGTAGAAGTGGACCTTCGGGCCCTCGGCGTTTCCGGCTGGCGGACGTTGGCGGTAAATAGGTCCGGTTGGAGAAGGCTGTTAATGGACGCCAAAACCAATTGTAGGTTGTAGGCGCGCAGAAGTAAGTATATATATAAATTTTAAATTCATGTATTGTAATTCATTTTGTATATAGAAAAACAAAACTATATATACTTCAATCAATTTATATATATAGTATATAAATAAACACTGAAATATGTGTAGAGAAAATAAATCAAATTGGTGCGTAACGTATATAGACATATAGATAGAATGGTTATAAATAAACATTTTCACATTTTTAATGATAACTAAAACTATTGGTAGATGATTATACAGGGTGCCTACAATAGGTGCCAAATGTTATAGCATATTCTATCAACAACTAATTCGTATAATAATCACAATCTCTACGATAACTTTCTGGTATTTCTTCTATTAAATGTTATCAAATGTGAAATGAGCTTCAGTAAATCCAGTATACAATAAATTTACAAAATCAAAAACAAAAATACTTGGTATCTATATCTATTGATTTGTTTACATTCATATACACATATATGGATAATTGATGGTGTTTGGTCGCCTCTTTATATAACTATATACCTAATAACTTTATTTAATACACTTTAATTTTATGTATTTATGAAATTAAAAATATATAGAAAATGTTTGAAAATATACAAAATACACATATAAAATAGTAAATATATATAAATATTAAATAACTTTTATATTTATATATATATCCATAAAGAAACCATATATAGTTATTTAAACATTTTTAACACAAAACAATATACAATATTTTGTAGAATATACAATTCATTCGACATATATTATACCATATATATACATATATAAATAATTTAGTTATAATATATTGTATTAGATAAATAGGTATATGAATATTTTATGTATAAGTTTTCAAATATATAGAAATAAATATGGCTCTATACAATATAGAAAAAAGAAAAGTAACATTTTTCGACCAAATGGTATTATAAATGTTATCCGAAAATGATTAATACATATATAAAATCTATATATATAGCACGCCCATAAAACATATACTAAAAATATATTTATATAAATATTGTATGTATAAGATTAAATTTGAAAACTTCCATAAGATGAAACTTATTTCTACATAACATTCATGTATCTGTATACTTTACTTATATATAGATACATAGTGGAAGGATATATATTTTTGTTGTTAAACTTAAAATTAAGTATATATGTTTGTTTATATAGTAAACTGTAAACAAAATGAAACTTATATATTTCTTTGTAATTTTATATAGTATATATGATATATATTGCATTGTAATATATCATGGATCCGTGTATATATAAATACATAAAGATACACGCACGCTGCAATGTCAATTCAATAAATATAAACAACAAATGAAACATGGCTATATATGTCAGAAAATAATTAAGTTATATCACGTTTATTCTTAGTCACGTAAATCAGATCAATCACGTAACTAAATTTATATTCTGTTACAACATATTCATTTATTTATTTATATAAATATATAATATAGTTTCATGTGATATACATTAGAATACTATATATATATATACTTTTCAGATAGATAAATATAGGTATATATATATTAATATTCAGGTGTAGAGATAACATATCAATTAATACATGAACGGACAACATATGCCTTTATACATATATGGTATTTATATAAATAAATAGCTTTCAACAACTATACATATATATATATATAGTATATCACTATACCTTTAAATCAGGTACGAGTCAGGTGCGAAACAATTTTGATATTATGATCATAATAATCAAAAACATTGAAGTTACCCATATATAAATATATAGTTTATAGAACAAAAAATTTTAATGTGAAGGTTATTAAATTTTCTATTTTTTAAATAACATCACCGGTTGGTTTTCAATTTCAATTTATTTTCTTTGTATTTGCGAAAATTAAATAAAATTCGATTCGAATAAAAAGATATTTCAAAGAAGAAATGTATGTAAAAATTTGGCTCATCTCAACATAGTTTTGTTATTTTGGTTTTTTACCGTATATGCATAATTGGAACACTTGAGAAAAATCAATTTTCCGGAAAATTTTATAAGCTGCAATATAAACTATTATCCTAAGACACAAATTGTCCCTGCTTTAAATAAAACTCAAATAATATAGTAATAATAATAATAATAATAGAAATATGTTTAATTCAACAATTAATATTATATGCGTTGATCTATTGTGGACATATCAATTGCATATATCGTATCGTATATCAATTGCATATATATATCAATCAACACATTTTATATAATATATATATTGCGAATATATATAATATATATATATAGAAATCATCACATTAATTAAATTTACCATTCTCATAACCATTGACATTTTTAATATATAAAATCAACAGACTATATATAAAAGGAAGTTTATAATAGATACACATTATATAGATCTATAATTGCTATCGTTTTTCATTAAATATATATTGTGGACTTCAATGTATTTAAAGTAGATACAAATTCAAGATGAAAAAAAGTCATAACAAAATGAACTTTATACACCATACAAATAAAAAATAAAAAAAAAGAAGTAAAAAATATTTTGCATTGCATTTTCATATATATAAATATATATGTATAAAGTTTTGTTTATACATCATGATAGAAAAAAGGACATCCATAACATTCAGGTATATACAAACACATTTAATTATATAAATAAATATATATATATATATATATATATATATATATATATATATATATATATATATAGATATGATGATAACATAAAACATTGTTCTTCGAATACATTATCAAAATAAGTAATGCATATGAAATTTATAAATGTGTAATATATAGAAATGATTTCATGTATATATAGATTTAATGTATATATGATGCTGAGTGTGAGTGTTCGTATATATAGTTATAGTTAGTAAAAAATGTGTGCAATTTTTTTTGGTAAAAAATACTTTATTAAAAATTTTATTTAAAGAAGAAATGTTCATGCACTTTATATAGTATATATTATATATGCGCTATGCCGCTCTATATATATAATGGTTTTTTTTTGTTAGAGATGAATTTTTTTTATTTTATGCACATATTTAACTTGCAAAAAAATAGAGATATACATATTAGTATAATAAATATTAAACAATGATAAGAACATATATATACATTTGCGATAACATAAACCCACATATAAAATGAAAAAAAAACAAACAATGTTTTATATATACGCATATATAGAACAAATAAAAATATAACAAAATTTTGCATCTAATTTATTATACAACAAAAAAAAATTCATTATTATCTTTTCTTCAACAACAACAACAACAAAAAAAATTTACCTTGATAATCGGGACAAGTGAGTGTCCCAAGGGATTTTGAATTACTGCTGGAACTTCCTGCAGAAGAAAAAAGAATAATCGCGATTAATCCGAATAAATCGTTATTATATATTGTTGTATCATCACTACTACATCATCATACATTATTTTTATATATGATCATCATCATCATCATAATCGTTATATGATAAATATCATAATTAAATTTTTGTAATTATTTGATTTCATTTAATTTTATTAAAATATTTTTTGATAAATATTTATAGGAAAATTTGTATTATATTATTTTTTATTTAATTTCAACAAATTTTAATTAATTAATTAAAATCAAGTTCACTCTGTGGCACAAGTGGTTATCGTGCATTTACTGAAGAAATCTGACAAATTTCTAAAGTCGTGAGTTCGAATCCTACTTTGATAGGATTTGTATCACATACAGAGCCAAAACTATAATTTCCATATGGTCTAAGCTACCGAAGGAATATTAATAAATAAACAAACAAACAAACAACAAATTAAAATCAAACTGTGCGTGTTTTTTTTTTTAGTTTCACTTGAGATTATGTGGTATGTTTTAAATATTAATCATTAATATTTTTATAATATGAAAGTTCCAGATAAACGTAGTTTTGTTCTCTATATAGTTATATGTGAATATTATGCGTCTACATATCATATATAGATATAAGTATAAAAATTCAATAGAAAATAATATTGTTTGTTTTAATTTTTTGATGGAAACAATAAAATGAAAACAATAAAAAGAATTGCAAGATCAAAGGAAAATAATTAAAAAAATCAACAAAATTTTTATTATTGATCTGACCAATAAAACTGAATGAATTTGCTGTACATTTGACTCTGCAAATTTTGATCTAAAGGACAATTGCCTTATTCAAAATCCATGTAATCTGATCTGAATGACTAATGGGATATATCGGTATTTGTAATATTTTTCTAATATAGAAAACAACCCGTTATATGCATCACTTAAAAAACATATTGAACTTTTATCACACCAAATTTAAAGTTTTACTTTACGAAAACTTTATAATAATATATTTGTTTTTTTTTTCCTTTAAATTGTTATATAATTAAATTACATAATTAAGTTGTACATGTAGATTTACTATATGGCGTAGATAAATATGAATTTGAGTATAATATCTAATATTTCAATTTAAATATTTTGTCATTCAGAAATAACCTTTTTTATATTGTTATTTAAATTTTTTTTTTTATTTTTATTTCCTTCTTTTATTTTGTTTGTAAAATCATTTAAAGTTCATTTTATAAAAAAGATCTAATTTTTGTATATAAAATATATAGACAGGTATACTTGAATTAACATTCATTCACGTACTTTTTTTTTTGTTACTTATATAGAAGAAGTAAAACAAAAAATTACATATACATAAAGCACAAACATGAATACTATTGGATATATTCTATTTATATATATAATATAGTAAGTATATGATGGGATATTATTTATATACCCATATATAGTGTAACATAGAGATAATTAAATACCCTTTTCATTCACGTTTAGAAAAAAATAAATAAATATCTGCTGTACAAAGGTAATTTAAATGAACAATTGTTACATGAAAATGAATACAAAAAAAAACCTTTATATATATATATATAATTTTGGCTTTACATTTATAACCCGTATTTATATTTTATATGTTCTTTCACGTTATAGTCGTTAATTTTTATTGTTTCATATGCTATATGGATACGTATTGTTATTTGTATACGAATATACATATCTAGAACTAAAGTGTATACAGCACAGTACATTTCTTAAGAATTGTATTCATAACAGTTTCTTCCATATGTATACATAGTTTATAAAACCATACATACAAAAAGGTAAAATGTATAAATAAAAAAATAATAGGATACATTTCGAGTCGACTGAAAATCTAACCCTATATATAATAGATAGAAAATTGTATTAGATAAAAAAAAATGGAGTTTCATCTTTAACCTAAATATAGCGTCGTTATACAAATCGTGGCTCAAAAAATAAAAAACTGTGGGATATTCAAGATGTTTTTCAAACGTTAAACGATTGTTTTTTTCAGACAAGATGATTGAACCGCGATATCTGTATAGAAAACACAAGTTGGAAACACACAAAACATTCATAACCGTGCCACAAATCTTTCGTTTTCTCATTTAGTACATCAAAATCACCTCGAGATCTCGTGATTTGGGAATTTGGATGCCAATCCAGTTTATTGCTGCATTTATATAACAATAATTCACGCAGATTGTTTTGCATATTTCGCCAACAATGTATTTTACTTATATACATTTAGAGAGCAAACACATTTATATAATATACCATATTCTAATATATAGATATAGTCTATTTAAGAATATTGTGCATATAATATGAATGTGAAAGGGACTTTTTGTTTTATAATTTATTATATCAAATACAAAAGCAATACAAAAACAAAAGAAAGAAAAAAATTAGAAAAAGTGGTAACGATGACCTTTGAAATAAGTTCTTTCTTTTTTTTTTAAGAAAATGTATAACGTGGTGGTATAACTACATAAAAAGCGGTATATTTTTGTATATAAATATGTGTATATACAATTTTATGTTATATACATATAATGGTATAGAATTACAAAGTTTAAAATGAAGAGTTTTACACTCTTTATATTTTCAGTATAAAATATACTACACAGTATATTTTGTTATGTTGAAAATGTAATGTATACGAAATTCATCCTTTTTTAAATATATATATATACTGTATATATAATAATATGCAGCAAAGGTAAAATATAAACGATTTATATTGTGATGTGAGCGCGATTCGTTAAGAGGAAACTACTTAAGATTTTATATGTGTATATATATACCGAATAAAGTGTTATTTAAAAAGTTTTTTTTTTGTTTAAATTTGTATATATAAACATAAGAAAATTACTTTAAGATAAAATTCAAAACAAAAAAGTACACATTTTAGTGATCCTATATATAAAAAATGATGCTATATATAATTTTTCTTTTAGATTATTTGAATTTGCCTGATGATTGCGTTTAACAATTATCATATTTCTGTTGTTAATGCGTAACGTATTCCGTATTAAAGTTTTAGTAATATAAATATTCTTTGTTTTTTGAACCTCTTAGTTAAAGGTTGAAAATTGCTATTTGAAATAAGCATATTGTTTTTTTCTATTTTTGATGTCGATGGTGCTAAAAGGAATGTATATATAAAATAGATCCATTCAAAACTTTCTGACAATATATCAAATACGAATAAATCTAATTTTCTAATTAATAAATCAACACCGTTTTTTAAGATCAAAGAAAAACCGCAGTATTATGGAAATGAAATTTGAAGATCATTAAAATGTTTTCATATTAATCCTGTTTTGGCACACGAATAAAATGTAACAATTAAACATATTCTATATAAATGTATATAGTAAAAAATGTTTATAAATTCAAAACCGACCGGTTGAACTATTCAGTTTGAGTCAACCGTAATTTTGTTCCATATTACTATTCAGAAATGAATATATTGTACATGCATTGTTACAAATATATATTATATTTACATTGTTATTATGTTTTGTATATATATAGAAAAGTTAATTTTATCAGAGTGTTGTTTTTTGATCAACCAAACCTTTATTTGTTTAAATACAACTTTATACTTTAATCGAAATACATATATAGATAGATTAACAAAAGCGATTAATGGAAAAATGTTGTAAATAATACATGTATTTTAAACTTTAAATATAAATATAGGCAAGGCCAATAATAGAAGGCAATATTATATTTAATAAAAAAAGAAAACATATTTTATGTAAATATAAATAAAACAATAGCAAAAACAAAATTCAATTCTATTTTACATATTACAAAATGATGAAAAAATATTAAATGCAAAATATTTTTTATTGAAATAAATTTGGTTTTCAGGAATATTTATAATATTGTTATATATACTGTATATAACAATAATAAATCACTCTATGATTTTCGTCATCTCTTGAAAACATTTGAAATTTTTTTCATTCGACGTCATCACACAATAATACTTTCTTTTTTTATATATATATATATATATATATATATATATATATATTATCTTCGAGAATCTATATACAGTGTAGGGTTTAATTTAGCTAAACATACATACAAAAACGTATTTATATAAAAACTATGTGTACAAGGGTCCGGATTTAAAGAGCACAAGGATAAGGGTGCCCGCGGTCGCCCGTTTCTTTCTGCTAAGAAGATTTGGGTTAGATTCCCTTCAAAGAAATACTTAAAATATAACTAGGAACAATGCATTCGATATAAGCAATCTGGAAAATCTGAATGGCAAGTCGGTTATTTATCAATCGGAAAGTACGAAAAGGGGACAAAACAACGATGGATTCATACTGTATTTATATCTCTTATCTTTTCATGTATATTTAATATATGTATATATAAAATGTACATATTATTTATTTATATATTCTATCGTTTCCATATTTATAATACATTAAATAAAAAAAAAAGAAAATTTTGTTTTTAATGTATGTATATATTATATAGATATCTATATATATTAATAGAACTTGAAAATATATACATTTTCAAAGAACATTTTTTATATATACACACTAAACATTATATTTATGTCTATATTTAAATATATAATTTTATCTGTAATATTAGAGCAAACTTTTTTTTCTTTATATTATATATATATGTTGAAATTTGTGTTAAACGCAAATAAATGTATTTTTATTTTTATTATACTCAAAAAAAAAAATATAAAAATATATACGCTTTTAAATTTTAATCTTTTAATAAAGCTCGTTTAATTTTTTTTTCTATATAACTTTCTATTCTCTTTTTTCAAAATTTATTTTCGTTTTCTATATATTTCTATTCTATTTTCTTGTACACTTTCTATTCCGTCCATCGCCAAGGATATATACTTTTTAGGGAATATAAATAAAATTAAAATACAAACACTTATATTATGTATATAAGATGAAGCGAAAAGATATTGATAAATAAATATGCATGTATATTGTATAATCGAATAAATCGAATTTATCTCAAACATTTTAAGAAAAACATGTATATTTAAAATTTAGTGAATAAACACACAAACAAAAATGAAATCAAATAATAAAATAAATGACGATATTTCATCTATGTTTCTATATGTATTTATTAAAAAATTAAGACCTATATGTTATACTATATCAATTAAATAAAAAAGCGTTCAATAATTGAATTTAATGGCTATACTATATACATATATGTTATTTAATGCTGCATTCACTTTTATTTGATTATAAATGGTTTTGCAATGCACTGCGGCTGCTGTGCCAGAAAATATTATATTGAGCTCAAATCACATTTGAATATTATTGCTAAATAAAAGTTTTTTGGGATGCAAATATGCATATATAGTTTATAATTGAATTCACCCAATTTTTTTTTATTGCAATTTTATTTGGGTATATAATACACGTTTATATAATATGAATTTTTAATTTTTTGTATATATATATCTCTTTGGACTGTTTGACGATTGATTCTCATCATATATATGTATATCTATAATTGATTGATATATTCCCAAAAAATTAAAATATTTTGTTAGAAAGAGTTAATTTGGTAATACAATTTCATGAAAAATATTCCCCCCCAGTAATGGTTTTTCAATCAATTTAAACGCATCATCAATAGATATTTAATAATAATTTATGCATATTTAGTAGACCATAAATATGTACATTATTTCGATTTTTATTCGAAAACCAAAATATATTAAATTTAGTTTTTTTGTGAATTAATTGCCAAAAAAAAAAAATAAATAATTAAATGGCAAAAGGGATTTAATAAAAGTAGTTTAAAAATTAATTTGAAAATACATTTTTCGAATTGGATTTATAATACGCAAAAAAAAAAAACATAAATATATTCATGCAACATTTGATGGTTGTAATTTTGAATTGTAGAATTTTTATTTCTATGCTAAATTTGAATAAAAAAAAACATTTTTTAATATTTACCATTTTGTATTGCAACACTTTTATCTTCAATGCGACTAACATAACAACATAATTCATCTTGACGATCAGCATTTTCAATCAATTCGGATTCAACCGAAAATCCCCAGAGCTCTTCAACGGATCCCCGTCGCAATTCAATTTGATACATTATTTTTGTGCAAACCTCAACAATTTCATGTGTATGAAGCTATAAAAAGAAAATATATTTGGTTATTTAATTTTTTTTTTTTTCGCATTCATATTCAATTATATTTGTTTTATTATTTAATTTTATATTTCTATCAAATTTGGTATTTGGTAACATATATTACCGCGATCGTAATAATATATCTTTTATATATCAATAATAATAAATGTATATTTCGATTTTAACAATACATGAAAAGAAAAATGAAAAATTATCAAATACATTTTATTGTATATAAATAAACCGAATTTATAAACACATCAATTAATCATTTAGATTTATAAAAATGTGTCAATTCAAAAGTTATACAATATAATATTAATGTATATATTAATAATCGCATAATATTTAATAATATAATGATGTGTAAATATATGAACAACATTATAAATTGCTTAAAAATTCTCATAAACTTTATTAATTCATTGTAAATATATATATATACAGACAGAAAACTCATCATTCTTTATAATATACAATAAAAAAAATAAAATAATAATACGCTTTTCCAAACGATATTTTAATTATGATTTTAAACCTTTTAATATATATTATATATACTTTACTTATATAGCCAACCATACAATACGATTAATGTCAAAAGAAATCTATGTTTTATATTTTTGAACATATAACAACATATACTATACATCGCTCTTATCAATATTTAAATTCATATATACATATATAATAGCATAAATTTATATCGTATAAATTAAGCGTATATACAATTTGTATATATACGATGATGGTTAATATACATCGTATAATACATATATATATATATATCAAGTCATATATAAACAGAGAATTATGAAAATTATCGCCTTATATATTATATTATAGACAGAGGTATATATATACATATTGTAAAAATATGTTTGAATTCGCATATTCGTTATCTAATATATAACTCCTATTTATACCTACATAAATAAATGTATTATATATATGACCTATATTTATATATTATATTATAAAGGGTCATCAAATAAGGATAATAAATTCTTCTATACAAAATAGAGGAAAGAAGAAATTGCAATTTTCTTTGTAAAATATAATATTTGATTAGTTTTTTCTACAATTTATGCTGTTTTTTTTTGTGCTCTGTTCAGAAAACGAATAAACTAATAGAAGATTCATACAGAAGACCAAAAATATTACCTTCTACATTAAAAAATAACAGAATTTTGCATTAAATCAAAATTCTTCAATTTATTATTAAACTGTGTAATTTATTGTTTTAAAATAGAAGAAATACTCATATAGAAGGTTTATTAGACTCGATGCCATTGTTTATATTTCGTTCATTGGATGTTGTTTTGTAATTTGGTTTTTCCACCGATTTTATTTTTGTATCAAATTAAAGATAGATAATATATATAGTTCTTATTTAGATTCCCTTTATATACAAGACACCACACGATAGATGCTTTAAATCACATATATGATAGGTATATAGTATACGATGATGATATGAATTTATTTATTTTTTTTATCACTTATAATATGCGTATAATACGGTGTAAGTATAAGAATATATATATTTGGTATATGTTGTAAATATACATTATTTATGTAAGACATGACAATTTATTTAAATATTGTTTGTTAAAGTATATATGTACATACATATATATATTATATATTTGGTTGACTCATCCTAAAACATTTTGATGTTATATTATATAATATATATATCAGGGTGTAAAAAAATCTATATGTGCGTATACAAAATATCGAATGGAAAATCTTCTAAAGGAAAATTGTTAACTATACATATATGTATTTTTATTGATATATATATTGTGATATATATTAAATATTTACATTCTTAAATCAAAAAATACAAATTGTATTATACACATATATAAATAAAGATAAACATATTTATCTATATATATATTGATATATTGTATATATACCCCTTTGCACCTGATTATTTTATATACTTTGTCGTCATATGTATATATAGTATTTCTATATATTATTGATTATATGCATGAATAAATTTGAATGAATTTTTTTTAATAGGGTTAGTATTTCACTTTATTGAAAACATTTTAAATTTAAGGAAGAAGATATATATAAAATAAAGGTGACTTATTTATTATTATTATTATTATTATAAATGTAAATCGAATTTTTCCTCTTTTAAATATCAAGATCTTTTTTTTTTATTTTCCTTTGATAAGAAGGTCATATATTGAATTTTCTTCTCTATTATATGTACTAAATAAACTTATTTGTTTGTATTGCGATATAATAATGGTAAATGTAAATCTAAAAATATATAAAGATTTATGTTATGTGTAAAAAATGTTAACAAGTAGTTTATCATATATAAAATGAATGCGTATATATTTATTTGTTATCAAAGAGATGAAATTTGAAAAATTACATCAATTTAAAATAGAATAGAATATTTTTATATGTATGTATATGGAAATGTATATATTACTTGAACATTTTCGAATAAATTGGGACATCGTTAGCGGAAAAAAAACTTTTCCATATATACAAAAATACTTTCAATCACCTCAGAAACTATTAAATAAAATAATATAGATATGAAAAACCATATATATACAGTGTATGAATGTCAACAATTTGCATGCACATTTATCTTTGATTTATATATGTTAAAAATGTGTTATTGGAATAGCAATTGTTGCAATAATTTACAAATCTATATTGATTTTTGTTAAATCTTTTATTTCTTCCATCCAACATATGATTTAACAAATGGACGTTCAACGACTATGAATTTGGTTTAATTTACAACTTTTTGTACCCAGACATTTGCAATTGGACGTCAGGTGGATTGAAATTTTGTCGAGTTTAGAGAGGCTTTTGATAGATTATCACATTCTATGTCAAGAATGGGATTCATTCTATTTCAAACTATCAAAACACGGTTTTAATGAATGTTTTGTATGTTGGTTGGGATCTTATTTGATGTCCTTTTATAGTGTTTAGTTCAATGAATGTTTTTCCAATGTAATAAATGGATTAATATGCATTAGTTTATTTAATGTTGCTTTTGTAGAATTAAATGTATCAAAAAGTTTTTTTGTTCTGGCATACAAAGAACAAACTTTTTTATATATAATGATTAATTTATATAATAAATGATAGTTATTATAAATAAATCCCATTCGTTGTTCCTTTTTTCAAAGTATATTAAAGTTTTTTTTTGAATCCTAATTTTAATTGAAGAAATCTCCTTATAAGAGTTCTTAAGTATATATAGGATTTAAATGTCGGTTAATTAAATTTGTATAGAAGATATTTGCATCTCAAAATAGCCGCAGCATTATATCATCCATCGTATATATATTTGATAAGCTTTATGTAATTCAAATGGTATGTATATCATTTAATAATGAATGTAATGATATCCAATAAATTTGTTGTTATATTTTACAAATTATTTTATATATTGATGGAATCAAATGAAGTGTATATATATATATCATCAATAATGGATATTGTATGTTTTGAACACTATAGACTGCAATATTGCACTTATATATATATTCGATATACATATTTAAGTGTTATGAACATATATAATATATACAATATACTGTATAGAATATATATTCTTATATCCGATATAATGTTATTGTATAATATGTATATTATAGTAAAATTGTTTAGGCGAACGACGGCTTTATAATAACGAAGGTTGCAATTGCTTACATAATTGAACGTCCTCACATCAAGGGATCTTCTTACGTTAAAATATGTAATAAAATTTCAATTGTATTTTATTGATATGTGATTCGACGTTCGGTGAATCGATGGAGTTCATTCGAAAATTGTAAAGACTTTCGGAATGCATATAAAATTATTTTTTAAGTTTTAATAGTTGACCTAAAAATAAATTGCATCACAAGACTATATACCTTCAATTATTAGGTAATGTGGAAATGACTATGCAAATTTCCGTGAGTACAGAATGCTTAGTATACCTGATCTGCATCGAATGCAATTCCAATAATATATTTAATGATATTTTAATGTTCATATATATCTGAGCACTTACTTATAAATAAATATATATATATATATATATATATATCTATATGATATTTATTTATTTAATATACATAAAATCACATACAATATATATTTATATAAAAAAAATGTAATGCACAACCCTTAATCAAATAAATTGAAAAATATATTTATATGATATCACAAAAAAAAATTTTCTATATTGTATGTGATGGGGAAAATTGTTTTTCCATGTTCATTTCTTATATAGTTTTTGTGTTTTTATGTAAACATACAATTTATATATATATATATTTAGAACCGACACACAACAATTTTAATGTATAAAATATTTATATAAAATATAAATGTTTCACTTTACATTATCACATTACAGTATCAACTTAAATATATAGATATACAATATATAATATAACATGTATGAATGAATTCTATATATCCAGATAGGTGAGATGTATCATAATAAATATATATATATAACCATATAACGAAATAACATATAAAATTACATATATATATATATATATATGTTATGCATTTATAGAGCAATTTTAAAATATTTACAATTTATATATATAATAAATAATAGAAATTGTTTATATATGTATATATATGGCAGCGTAAGCACTTTTCAAATTTTATATTGTATAATGTATGGTATTATGTATATATAAGAGTACATATGTAAAGAAATGAAAACATTTATAAGTGTAACATATCTGTATTTGTATAAATATACGTATAACTATTGTCTGAATATACATTACATATAGAATAATAGAGACATATACATATACTGGAATCCTTTATAGACATAGAGGTAGCGTCATATATGTGCGGATATACGTTTATAATAATATATATAGAACCAAATAATACATTTATCAATATATACATATAGTGCATATTTAAAAACGCTGCCAGTCAACTCCCAAAAACAGGAAACACGTACTGGTGGCTTATGGGCTGTTAAATCATCAATTTAACTCTTCATAAAATTCTAATTTAAAATGATTTGTGACACTAATATTTGTGACACTAATATTAATATTCAATATTCAAATTCGTTCCCCAAACACAACATTGGATTCGTGTGGGAACTGCTGCGTGAGATGGGATTAGAAAACAATTTCCGGGAATAAAGTTTTTTGCATTTGGTACCAACGAATATATTTTTATTTCATTTTTCACGATAAAAACTTCAATTCATGCGGAGAAAAGTTAGAAAAAAGGACCTTTTACTGCAGATTTTATTTTTTAAAAAACGATAACTATAATGTACTTTACTAAAAGTTCATGATTAAAACAATACAAATAGTTTTTTGTATCTATATGAATAAATGACATTTTGTACATTCAATGTAAACAATCGATTTGCAGTATTTTTATATTTATTGATTGCATTGCTTTGTACAAAAATATACACATAAATATTATAATATTTGTCTTTCTTATATATATAGTATTAGTATGATATAAGGAAAACACAGATATCTCTATATGTCAGATTATTTGAAATATGCAAAAAAAAAGAAAATATTTAGGTTATTTATGTGTGTATATTCTTATATACTGTAAAATCACATAAATACGAATAATAATATATTATAACAATATAATTACAAACATACATATATCATGTAATTCTTATTGTTATTTATATGTTATTATATAAAATGTTATGTGACATTTATACAAAAATATGAATGAAAAATAAATCTACTTGAAATACATAAAATATATATAATATTTTAGGATGTCATAGTACAATATGAATAAATATATACATATATTTACTTACATATGTTTCAATTAAATCATTACGATGAGGTACAAAATAATTATGATCTTCCATATCACGACGTTTTTTAACACGTACAAAACATTCCATTGGATTTAAATTTTTTCTAGCACATGCATTGGCCAGAAATTCTTCAACGGTCATTGAATCACGTAAATAAACCGTTGCATGACTACTATCCGGTAAACTAACTTTATATGTTTTTTCTGGTTCATCGCGTGAATTCATCTATATACAAAATATACAATTAAATACCGTAATTACATATCACATGGAAAATATATAAATAGGTTTTCAGTATATATAAAATAAAATGTTAAATTAAATTTTATAATAAAAACAAATTCAAATAATAATAAAGCCATACAATTTTTTTTACAATATACAAATGAAAAATACTATATGTTTAATTTTAATTATATATAGAGATAAATATAATAATATTTTGCCTATATACTATATGTATATTGTATATTTATAATTACCTGCATTGAACGTCTACTTGAACCGCTATTAGAACGCGATAATAATGGTGGTCGTCGTTTGGTTGCACCACGTCCGGCTAATAAATTATTCAATAGTGATGGTGAACGTGCACATATAAATGCATGAAATGATGAAACCGTAAAAACACCCAATTTATTTAACGTATGTTTTGTTGGTCTTGATACGTGTGTCAACAATGACTGCAATTTGAAACACAAATAGAAAAAAAATATATAAATAGAAATTTTGTTTGTATAGGTACATAAAGTTATTTTGAATATAAAGCAAATAGTCTTCAGAAATAAATATTGTTATAAACGAATGTATTTAGGTTTATTTATTTAACAATAACAAAAACAAAAAAGTCATTTAAATATTTGAAACATAAAATATCAAATAAATTATAACTCTGTTAACAATCAACAACAAAAAATGAACTATATTGATATAGAACTTATATACAACAGGTACTACAATAGTATAAAAAGATCATATTCAGGTATATCTTCTATCTACCTGCAATTTCTAATTAAACACAAAATAAATGAGAAAATTTTTTACATACAATCGTACATATCTATACAAAATGTATTTACATAAACAAAATTAAACCTTTCTATTGAAAATATTGAAAATGTATATGCATTTATTACAGAATAATATATACATTTAATTGTATATAATGGTTTCAACTTAAAGAGCTTTATTAGTGATTGATATTTAAAATTATTCGTTGTTAAACCAATTAACTGGATTTTCCAATACAATATGCGAAATATTGTTCGTATTTATTTATAAATATTAATTGAAACCATTTCCACAAGAGAAAACTATACCTATACATAACATAAATATATATAAAATGTACTTATTTGCCAAATTTTACTATATTTCAATTATGCTACTCTATCTATAAATATATTATATATTTGCATATATTACAGATGTAATCGCAATCAATTCATTGTGAGGTTTTTTAAAAACGCATAAAAAAATCACATTTCGAAATTAATTTAATTTATATATGTTACTTTTAAGTTATTTTGATAATCAATAGATTTTTCCAAGAATTAATGAAATATATTTAAGTACTAATATATCGAATTAATTATATATATTAAGTTCCACTTCATTTCCGCTAAATTCAGGTTAATTAAAATTAAAAATCGCATTTGAATTGTTTGTATATATATATATATATATGTATTATTCATTATAAGTTAAAACGTATATGTTAAGTGTGAAATAAAATCTTTTTCAATATTCTATTTTTTTTTTAAATAAAAAACTGAAGCCCATCAATTCAATTATATGAAATGTTCCCCTTCATTTTTTTTGCTATACATCATAATCATATCGTAATCTCATAGTACACATGTTAAAAGTAATTAATGATATAAATTCTAATTGGATATAACATTTTTTATAATTTATTATGTATACACGGTATCCTATTTTTATATATATATATATATATATTTAAAAAAAAGGAATAGATTTATATCTATTACTAAACATAACCATTCATTTTTTTTGGGTTAGAAATATATAAACGAAAACGTTTCAAATATGAATTCAAAATTATAATATACTAAATATAAATTATAGTATACTATGTGTATCGTTTCAGTTTCGACTCTGGTTTTTAACATAATATTATGGTGGTGTTAAAGACAAAGAACCTATATATATTGGCAGACCAAAAAAGTTTGAAGATAGCAAATGTGTCCCAATGAGTTTGTAATTATATGAATCGTTCCAGAAAACTTATGAAAGGAATTTAAAAAAAATAATGTGAAATCAGTGAAATGTTTTGCCCATATGAAACTATACTTAAGTCGTCTTATTTACATTGAATGTTGAAAATCCTAAACGAAAAAAAATTTTACCGCAAATAATTTGAATAAAATATTTTTGTGTTATCTCTTGTTTTAAATATATAGTTTCTGATACACCTGGTATATAATCTATATACATATATAGGCATTCATTTAAACATTCTTTGGAATAAACCTTTTCTTTTTTTTTTTTGATGTAGTCAATAAATTTTTCCCAAAAAAACATATAGAATGTAAACTGTTTTTTAACATTAAAATGAAAACAAATATAATATACATAGAATAAGTAGAAAAGGAAATATACCCTCAAATCAGGGACGATCGATGAAAAAAATTATTCACAATATTCTTAAAGTTGAAGAAACCCCAGGACCGCTTTTTAAAATAATTTAAAATTTT
The DNA here is from genome assembly GCA_958336335.1 of Dilophus febrilis. NCBI lineage: Eukaryota > Metazoa > Arthropoda > Insecta > Diptera > Bibionidae > Dilophus > Dilophus febrilis. Next base: position 28,059,724 of record OY284469.1, on the reverse strand, counting down.
GGAAAAAATCGATTTTCGGGAAAATTTAGTTAATTATTTTTCCAATTAAATCCAATTAATTATATATGTATCTCAGCGCTTTTTGATAACATCGTGAAATTTTTTCACCACTCGTCGCTGCCTCAGTCATATATTTTATCTCATTGAGGCTATATATATACGAATAAAGCGATATATAAAAATAATATTTATCATATAAATAACAGAATAATTTTATGTGTATTATACCTGAAGAAAATCTATACCTAAATTACAATATTTTAAGCTTAAATAAAAATTTGAAATATTTTTTCTATTTCTTCTTTCTATTTTAGTATATTTTTTTTTATATTTAGAGCTTATAGAATACCCTCAATGTTTTCTATTAAATGATATCCATGGAAAAAAAATAAAAATAAATGGTATATTTATGGAATGGTAGGAAATTTTTTTTTTATCTTTTCTTATCCATATACACATATATATATATATATATATATATAGGAAGATAGAAATATAATAATGATAATACACCTTGGTTATTGTTCGTTGATGGTAAATATATCTATATAATATATACCTATCTGCAGAAAGTTCATCATTGTTCGTTAACAAATACAAACCAATAAATTATGATTAAATTTTATTATTTCCATTATCTGGTTTTATTATCTATATATTTATATATCCTTATTATTATATTCCTATATACATAATACTTATTATATAGGTTATAAATATGAAGATATAAATATATATTTTTATTTATATAAACATATATATAACGATATAAGTTTAGGTAAAGTGTACTGTACATATATTGTATTAACTTAATATTGATGTCAGGCTTGCACATATACATATATATATGGAAAGAAAATTATATATAATATAAACAACTTCATTTTTATATATCCGTATATTTTTCCATTTTCTTCGGTGTTTTTTTTTTGTTTTTTTTTTTTTTGTATTCAATTCAAATCAAAAACAAATATCTCATTTTTATAGTAAAACTCACATCTATATTTATTAAACGTAATGTGTGTACGTGGTATATATTTATATTTTTTTTTTATTTATATATAGAATAAGAATATCTTTCTGTGTGTTTTATATATTATCGATTAGAAATTAGCAAAAGGAGGGCAACCATGATTGAGTAGGAAAATATGGTGTTTTATATATATATATATGGTTTTGCACAAATGAATTGTAGAATATATATTTATATATATGATTATTTTAGTAGTCTATATATAAATATTATAATATATAAGAACAATAATGTTGTGATTATATTATATTCGAATTATATGTATATTTTATTAATGTTAAATGGTGCTGATGATGGTATATATAAATATTATATATATTCAGTAGATATACTATATATATATTATATATATATATACTGATCGTGGTTACAGATAAATTGTGGTTGTACGATGATGATGGAAAAATAATATACGATAATATTATCGAAAATGATTTATCTAAAGTGAAAAGGTACTTATTTATTTATATATAATATATATAATTATGTATAAATACCAACATTCATTTTATAATGAAATCCATAATTTAGATAATATAATATCTGGCAAAGTTTATAAACATATATATATATATGTATGTTAAAACGTGTGTGGATGTATATATAAATTTATGAGATGTGTGTATAACGTGTTATTAGGTATATTATAATAAACGTGCGTATTTGTTAATTATATCTATTTTGTCTATTATAAATTATTTAATGATTTCTTAATTAGAAGGAAACTATACATACGTTTGTTTTTGTCATTATTATCAAATTTTCAATATATGGTACACATACAGAAAATATGTATTATTATTTGTACGTTATCTTATAAGATAAATTTTCCTTCAACTTCTTCAAATATTTAAAATATTCATTGTTTTATATATCTGGTATACATTTGTCTTATGAGTATCTATCTCATAAAAGGGTATTATTTTTTTCTGTTCGTTACTAAGCCAGAATCGGTTTAGTCTCCACAGAAAACTTCGGAATGGTAGTGCCGAATGAATGACTTTTGGATATTAATGTCTTATGCCATACTTTATCAAAAGCCTTAGTAATGTCTATAGTGAAACAACTTGTGTCAGAAACTTGCGATATTATAACTTGCCTATTCTATTAGATAAATTAAAATAAATTAGAAAGAACATATTGACAATATACTTTCTGAGATATTCTCTGTTATCATAGAAATTATATTGATTAATGTTAAAGTAAAATATTATGGATTTCGAAAATGAAAATTTTTAATAAGAAAAAGATTTGTTCGTCGCAAAAACAAAACCGCATAGATGCAATTTTTTTTTTAATCATTTATTAAACATAAAATGAGGGTACCACCCATTTGTATAAAATGAAAAATACAATTTAAACTTTTTTGTTATATACATCCCCTAAATAGTTAGTAGGTAATCAAGAAATTCAAGTATATTGAACGACCTTGACGCATACAAATTTATCGCTGCGTTATACTAACAAAAGTATTAATTTTAATTGAAATTATTCATGTGTGAAATGAAAATGTCCTTCTTTGTTTTTGCTGAAGTTGTTAATTTTTTTTTTGTTTTTTAAGGAGCATAACATCGAAAATGTGTGAAACGTGAAGAGCATATAAAAGCTGGTGGATCAATGTTTATATAGATAAAGATACCATATCATGTGTTTATATAATTATTGTTTTTTATATTATATAAATAAAACACATATATAATTATATACTTTCATCTCATATATATATATATATATATATATATATCTATATGAAAAAGTTACCCATATATTCAAATTAAGGGATGTTTGTAAAAAAAATTGTTGTTGAATACAAAAAATATCCTAAAAATCTACGCAGTTATGTATATATATCTATGATTTTACCCTTGATAAAATTTCAAGTTTATAGAGAACCTAAGTTTTTCATATACAAATATAATAATCATTTTCTATACCTTTATATATCTATATATATATATGTTTATTCAACTTTATTAATTAATTTTTTGTTGATGAATATTAAAGTTATGTATATATATCTGTTTACGTATTTCATCAATAAATAAATATTATATATACTTATGATTGCGTAAAGGAATTTTTTGTAGAAGGATTTGCTTATATTTAATTGTTCAAATCCCTTTCGGATATCCTTTTAGATATATATTAAGCAAAATCGTTTTAATTTCATTTTACAGGAATGTGTTAAAAGGATTATTATATACATATCATTAATTTATATATTTTGTATGTCGTATATATAGAAAAAAATTATATATTTTTCGATGTTTTATTATATATATATAATTATGATATATATATATATATATATATACATTTAAACGTATAAACTTCCTTGAAATATATGTATGTATACGAAAGAAATGAATGTATATTATAATATAATATATATATTGCATAACATAATGTATACATATTTCTTAGAATATTAATAAACGTTTATATAAGAAAATTAAACCATTTTGGTTTCTATACACATACACATTATATTATATACAAAGTATAAATGTGGTATAAATAAATTTTCCTTTGTATATATATATAATAAATATATTATAAGGAAAATTAGTGTTTAATTTTATTGTGTGTGATAATTTCAAGATAATTTCTTTAAATATATTATATTTTAACACTATATATATATACAAAGTATATAATTTATATATTATATTATATTATAAATATACAAACAAAATAGTATATAATTAAAAGACGTTTCGCATTCTCAGAAATTTGTCTATATACATTCATACAGTTTTTTTGTAATTATAATTAATAAATTAAACGCATGAGTATCATAAAAAAAATATCAATTAAATGTATATTATTCTAATATAATAATTACCTTTGGATTTGGCAATTCACCACTTTGTAATGATGCCATATAACACCGTAAACGAAATTGTTCGCAATGTAATCGTTCTAGATTTTCTTCCCATTGAAGGATTTGTGATTGAATTTGATGACGTGTATCTTGATCAGTGACAACACTATGTTGAAGTTCAGCCATATGCTTTAATTTATGATCCTGTATATATTTAACAATTAAAAATAAAATAATTAATATTATATATAATGTATTAATAGTAAAAATATATATATGTATGTAATTCAATATATTAGTTTGTTCCACGTATTCATTTAATATATATATATATTATTCAATCAGTCAGCGCACAGACACTTCTAAAATAAGATATATATTACAATATCTATGTATTTATATATACTTATTACAATGTTTAAATGCAATATTACGTAAATGTGTATACGTACATATATAATAAATGTATTTACGAGGAATATAACAAAAAAAAAATAAAATAAAGTAAAGGAAAAATTAAAAAAAAAAAAGATTTCTATTTATTTCTTCTGTTATATTCACATAGTCATTTCCTTTGCAATTATTATAATGTTATAACAAGGATAATAATTTACATATATTCAATTGAGCGAAAATACATCACATTATTACAGAAACTTCAATCTAAATGTATATATATTTATATACATATATAATTGAATCTCTCTTATATTTATAAGCAAAAACATACAATGTATTAAACATAAAAGGAACATATATATATATATGTAAAAAAAATGAAATAAAAAAAGAAAATATACATACATTTGTATATACAGCAGCGAAAGCACAAGGAAAATTAAACGTAAAAACGCTCTATATTATATACCATATATCCATAAGAAGAACTGTTAATCCATTTACAGATGATAAGAAATGGATAAGAAATTTTATTATTAATTTTTTTTTCCTCCATATACTATATATAATATTATTTGAATAGTACAATAGATGTATTATTATTATTTTCACTTTGTTGTTGAATTATCTATCTGTATTCTATATATGTATATGGCAATGATGAAATGTTGGTAAATTATGTATAAGCGAACATCGTAATATGGTAGTACAGAAGTAAAAAAAAAAAAGTCACAACATATCAAAAAAAATATACGTATATATATAAAAAGAAAAATACTTTACTATCAAGATGTATAATAACAATAACACTTTAATATATATATTTATATATATTAGTATTATGTATAAACATAATTTTGTTGTAGATCATTTCAATATTTTGTAAATTCATTTTTTGCTATATATACATACTTTTTTTATGTTTAAATTTACATGAAATGATAACAAGTAAAAAAAAAAAATTTACAGCACAAAAAAATGACAACGTCGAAGATAATAAAATTACTGATTGTTGCGATTATATATATATATATATATGTTCAAAGTTTTCTAATTTTTCTTAATCTATTTGATTTATAGTCTGTATTTTTACATTGCCATATAAGTTTGTAATATATATATATATATATACATAATTGCTCTGTTGTTACTTTTTTCTTAAGTGCTCTTCTGTTCTGTTTTCTCAATCAGATAGATGTTGACAACCATTTTAACAATGTATATATATTCTTGTATTATAGTGTTTAAGATTTTAGTTTTTCCAGTGCACTATTAAAAACCCTTTGTATCGTAAACTGTATAAATACCAGAAAAATTAAATGTTACGTATACCTTTTAAAAATATACAATACAGACATTATAAAATGATGCTAAACTGATTGGTTTTTGATACAACTTTTTTCATTTTTCACTATATTAATTTACGGCGGTACCGCCATCGGTTTACTTTTTCTTTCATTTTTTTATTATCGATTCCCTTTAAGCAGACCCCTAGCTAAATAGCAAGAAGTTGCACATTAAAACTTTGTTCAGGACGACGAATTCTCTAGGTTCGCTTCTGATGCAGACCGTATAGTAATTAAATTTAATATTGCTTTAAGTATGTACAACATATAGATATATTATATATATAGATAATTGAATTATAATTATATCCATTCATCTACACACACACATATATATATATATTTTAATATCAACAGGGCCTTAATTATATATATGTTTTATTATATAATAAATCGATATAAATAAATTATCAAATGAATATAAGTAGTATTCTACATATATACATATATACTGTTTGGTGTGGACAAATTATATTCTTATTATTATATATATTGAAGTAGATTTTGTTATAAATTAATATACTAAAGAGTGTATATATTAAAAGCTATATGAAATTAGTTTTATTCAATATTCTATAGAGTTCTCTGTATATATGCATATAGCAATATACAAAGCATTATATAAAAAAACAGAATCGAACAGTATATATATATAATGTATATTATTCATTTCAATTTACGATACTATTTGTTGTTTATATATTGAATTTATTGATTATATTAGGTCGACAGATTGACACCTCAAATATATATATAGGCTTTAACGCAAATTTTCAAAGAAAATGATTCGGTTAACATTCGACGTTTCCTCAAATTATGTACAAAAATGAAAATACTATTGCCACATATGGAATTTGTGCGAAGGTTCTGTTTAATTCTATTTCACCGAAGTTTTTGGTATATTAAATAATAATAAAAAAAAAATCATTAAATTATACAATAACAGTCATCATAGAATTTTTTTGTTTTTTAAACATATAATCCATAAAAATGTCTCTAAATTTATATACTATAAAAAATAATTTTAATCTATAAAATGAATAGGAAAAATATTTTTTTTGTTATTAGAATGATTGTACAATAAAAAAATTGTTTGTTTTTTATAGGTGCGTTTGTGTTTTATATATATGTAAAATAAAAAATGAAAAAAAAGCAGTAGAAATTATTATTTAGGATACATAAAAAGTACCGCATATGTATATTAAACCACAAATCAATTCGGGCTGTTGTTTCAAAAATATTCTCATAATATGAAAAAAAAATATATAATTTGGCAATATATACTACATTTTATGGTTCTATTTTATTTTTCCTTCGTGTATATACATATTTAGCATTGTATATATAGGTAAATAATGTTTTTTTTTGATAAGTTTTATTATTGTATAACTACAATATACATAAAATATATCTATATATACATATATAGTAGATAATACAAAATTATAATATATAGGTCTAGTGTCGTCGTTGTCGTTGTCGTCGTCGTCGACGTCGTATATAATTTATTTATATACATATATAGTATACATATAGAATAGATTAACAAAAGTTTAGCACTGCTTTTGGTTTACTAACAAAAATAACAAAAAAATAAAAATATTTCCCAAAGGAAATCAAATTGAAGTTACTTTAAAAACAGATAAACATATTTTATTATGTAATATTATAAAGGAATATGGTTGTGTTTAGTCGTTAACAAACAAAAAATGCATTGTAAAAATATATGATACAAGATTACAAGTATGTATATATATATATAGAATACTGCTGCGAATGTAAAACCTATAAATATCGATTTGTTTATATTTATTTATTTTTTTGTCTATATATTTTTATGGTATTTTTTGTATATGTAAATATTGTATATAATCTAAATAAGTTAGTTTTTGTGTATAACAGTTTTTGATTTTGTTTTCTAATATAAATTTAATATTCCTTAAGATAATTTTCTTTTTTTTTCTATATTGAGTTCAGTTTTTTTCTAAATTGGCAGGAGATCGATCGAACGCAATAAGGTACACTATATATATATATATATATATGAATCGTTTTCTTGTTGTAAAACTCGTGAAAAACTTATGTAAAACTCATGTAAAACTTTTGAAATTAATTTGTCTTGCATATAGCGTTATTTATAATGTGAAAAATTAAATTTTTTAGATTTTTTTACAAAAATTCTATTCAAATTATTTTCAACAATTTTTCTTTTCTTTGTTTTTAAATTGAAATTAGGAAAAAGAATTTTTTTTTATATGTTCCGGTGATTTATAATTGAAATATCAGGGAAAAAATTAATGTGTGAAAGGCGTGCAAAAAATTTTGAAGATTGAAGATAGCACTCTCGGGACTGGTTTCTGTTACAGGATGGTGGTTTCTATATTTCGATTTATTCCTCAATCTAGCAGACGAATATATATACCGCTCTAATTCTTGCACTAGATAAACTTCAGGCTTCATCTTGTGGGGATGAATTTTGCTCAAAGTTGTGGCCAGATTCGAAAAATCTCAGAGATTTTATTCAATAATTATCTGACGGTGTGTGCCTTCGGGGTTAGTCTATTGAAGAGTAATATATTTAATTTGAAAATTATTAATTTCGTTTTTAATAACACAATATTACATAATATAATAAAAAGCGTCTTGATATCAATAAAAAGAATGTATATATTGGTATAGAAATAACTATAAAAAAAAAGAAAAAATGAAATATTTGTAATTTCAAATATTTCCAATTTGCTAAATACATACTTATATGCACCCCATTATTAATCTAATAATATCGATGTAATACATATTTTTATTTATTTATTTATATATTTATTCCACTACATATATAACAATATAAGCTATTTGAAAAAGAAAGTTTTATATAAAAAAAATGTGTAGATATAAAATACGCTATACATATGGTTTGTATAAATAATGGTATAAAAATGTATGAAATTCCACAATAAAGAGTCCAATTCAAAATTCATCAATCATCAATATATTATATATATATATATATATAAATATATATTTTATATAGTATAAATAATGAATGATACACACAAATCATATATAGAAAATGGTTATGTGTGGTTAAAGTATATATATGTATAATATTAAATTTTGGTAAAAACGCTTTGTATTTTTTCTATATATTATCAGTCAGTATATGTTCCACAATTCAATATATTAGGTTGTCTAAAAAGTATTGGTAATTTTTTTTACAAAATTCAAACGATTTTTTTATATATTTCAAATGAACTTTATTAAACCAAATATGCGCCGTTTTGATCGATGACCCTTTGCCATTTTTCTGGTAAAGACATTATCCCATCACTGTAGAACTTCTGTGTTTTGTGGGCAAAAAACTGATCCAAGTGAATTTTGCAGTCCTCTGCGGAATTTAATTTTAAACCATTAACGGAGTTCTGCAGAGACCGGAACAAATGATAATCTGAAGGTGCAAGGTCCGGGCTATATGGTGGATGCATTAAAACTTCCCAGCCAAACTCTCTCAGTTTCTGCCGAGTCATCAAAGATGTGTGTGGTCTGGCGTTGTCATGATGGAACACAACACCCTTTCGATTGATTAATTCTGAACGTTTTTTTTAATCTCGTGCTTCAATCTTGTGAATTGTTGACAATAGAGATCGGAATCAATAGTTTGACCGGGTGCTAGTAATTCATAATGAACGATTCCTTTCCAATCCCACCAAACAGACAGCATTACCTTTCTTGGTGTTAATCCAGGTTTTGCTACTGTTTTAGGAGCTTCACCCTTCTTGGACCACGATCTTTTTCGTACATTATTATCGTATGTGATCCATTTTTCATCACCTGTAATCATTCGCTTTAAAAATGACTCGATTTCGTTCCTTTTAAACAGCGTTTCGCATATGGAAATTCGGTTCATTAAATTGTTTTGTGTTAATTCATGTGGTACCCAAACATCGAGCTTTTTCTTGTATCCAGCCTTTGTCAAATGGTTTAAAACTCTTTGGTGATGGATGTTTAGTTCTTTAGCGATATCATGACTGCTTACGTGTCGATTTTCTTCAATTTTTGATATGATTTCATCGACTTTTTCAGTGATTGGTCGACCAGAACGAGGTGCATCTTTGACATCAAAATTACCGGAACGAAATCGAGCAAACCATCTATAGGCTGTTAATTTTGATAAAGTTCCTTCACCGTAAACTGCACAAATTTGTTCATGTGCCTGCGTTGCATTTTCACCTTTTTCATAATAAAATTGTAAAATGTATCGAATTTTTTCACTAATTTCGCTCATCTTTAATGCTACTTTTAAATGACTAAACAAATTTAATTTTTTTTTTTATCTACGAAATGTCATCTTTCGAACATATGTTAGTGTTACCTGATCGGATTAGTACTACTTGAAATATTCAATTATAATAACATCTATTTATAAAAATTATCAATACTTTTTCGACAACCTAATATATATAAAATTATATTATAAATAAATAGCTCTATAACTATATACTATATATCTATATGTATAATAGTTTATTACTGATGATTTCTTTTGATTCTCAATATATCATCATGGATTTTTATAAGAATGATAAGAAATATATATTATATAAAATACCTATCCAAAATATTATACATAAATACACATTATTGGAATTGAATTTTGATGCTTGTATCCTTGTATATATACGCGTACAATAATATAAGTATATAATATATACTTTAAATCAAATTCATTTAATAATTCAATTTGTTTTTTTATGTTATAAGTTTTTTTTTTATAAATATTAATATAAATTAACTTTTTCAAATATATATACACAGTTTTATTATGTACTTTCAGTTACTTATTTTTATACATAAATACATACATAAATATTTTGATATATACATATACATGCATTAGTTATAGATTTTATATACACATTTTTTAATAGATTATCTTAAAAAGCATTTCCCTGGATTATAATGAAAAAAAAATTATTAATTTTATTTTTGTTTTTTTTTGCTTTTCATAACAAAACTTAATACTTTTTTATTTATGTATAGTATAATATGTATAGTAGTACTTGAATTTTTTTTTTTTATGTATTAAAGTTTAATTTTTTTATTTTTTGTGAAAATACTATATCAAATATATATAGCAAAAGTTTTCTAGTATAGTATTTTTTTTAATATATTTTGATGTAAATATATCTTAAATCTTAACGTGTGTATCGTTTTTATAAATACATATTTATTTAACAAGGTGATCTCATTGGTATTCTAAAGGTTATTTATAAATTTATAATGATTTTATAAGATGAAGTCTATAAATTCGAAATTACTCGATCGATTTGATTTTCTATGGATGATTTAATTCCGAGATAGATTTGAAATCAAATCAAATCAAATTCAGCATCTTTTTAGGATCATCCTGTGTATTCAGTTTATATACATTATTAAAGCATGTTTTCGATGGTGAAAAAAGCTTTTTTTTATGTGATTTTATTTTATATTCTTGTTTATAAGTTAAATTTTTAAATCATATATAAAACAAACTATATATATAGCATAAATATATAAATAAGTAATTACATTTCAAAATTTATAACATGTTTAAAAAAATTTATTTAATAATTTAACATATGTTATGCGTATATATTTTTAATAATTTCTAATGGATAATATGAAATGGAACGTGTGAAACAGATGGTCAATTTATTATATATTTTTTTTTTATGTTTCAAAACCGCGAAAAATTATATAAGAGTTATTAAAAAAAATGTATATGTAAACTTTTAAATGTTGATTACATAAGTTTTTTCTTTTTTGTTTTTTGCCTAAATATATTTAGTGTAAAAATCTGAATTTGCGGAAAATTCAACATTGAAAAAGAATAATTCTATGAATATATTGAATTAATTTTTTAAAGAATATAATAATAAAAATAGACATTTATTTTTCATTCCGTTTTATATTTTCCTTTAATTGTATAAAATTATATATACCATATATCAATAATTATTTGTACAATAGAATTTATATAGCTTTATTATATATATTTTATTATGTGTATTTTATGTATACATAATAAAAGTTCTATATTAAAATAAATTCCGTTTTTTTTTTATTTATTTAAATTTATATTTTTTTTTTTGTTAAATAAGTTATACGTTATTGGTTTTAAATAATCAACAAAATATATTGATGAAAAACACAAGAAAAAAAAATAAAACATTTTTTCTATTATTATCAAATATTTCATCTTTGTATTTTATATATTTTTTCGTTTCGTTGTTGTTCATCAATTTTAAGAACATTTTTCATGTTTTTTATTGTTTTGATATATTATTTGCGATGATAAAATACCGACCGATCGAATAAAATGGAATTATTTTTATTATGGGAGAAATGATTTATTTTAATAAAACATGATGAAAAATTTAACGAATAATTATGATGAGGGTGAATTTTATTTAAATATTTTTTCTACACTAATATTTATTTATTTAATTTTCATGATTATTATATATTTATATTTTGTACAGACAGAAAATAAAGACGAATCATGTATAGTAAAAATAAAGAACGCGGGCTAAAACAATATATATATATATATCGATATTATCATAATCCGATCAATAACATTAAAAATATTTATACATAAAACTTTATAATTTTGTATTTATATTGTCTTAATGTTTTATTGATATCTTAAACGAAATTATCAAAATTTCATTGTCAACCATAAATTAATACCAATATTTAATAACATCATAAAAATTTGTTCACTTCTGCTATTCTCGATAGGTTATTATTATAGGTATATATACATTTACATATATTAATAATGTTCAACAAACATTTTTAAAACACATATAATTGAATCAGATCAATCAAAAATACAATGTATATTTATTAATATACATAAATTCGAATATTTTAAATAAAATTTATTTTTAAAAAGAGGTTATAGGGTTTTATTGTATATATAGAAGCTGTACACATAAATTATTGATTGTTGTTTATAATGCTATATATATAGATATGTAAAACTTTCAACAACAAAAGTATTCAACAAAAATTTATATTAATTATGTATATATATTTATATACCATATAATACTAACTATATAGAATTCATGTAATATTTAAAAATATATTTATCTTAAAATATACACGAGAACACCCCATCTATATATATAACCAGTATTTTTTTGACAGATTAAATATTGGAAAATTAATGTCTATGTTTATTTATATATATACAAACCCCATATATGTATACATTTATATATAATAATTCTTTTATTCAACCAGAGAACAAAACATATATCCGAAGTATAGTATATAGAAAAGGAATAAAATTAGGACAGGAGGAAAACCAATTCAATAACGAAACGATTTGCATTTATAATATAGAATAGGTATATATTTATATATATATATATATAGCAGTAAAGTTTTATTTTATTTTTTGGTTTTCAAATGATAAATTAAAGTAGGAAGTACAATTTATATATATACATATACATAGTGCATTATATATAGATATTATATTATAATAATAATTTAATGATTACTTTATGATTCTTTTATTGATTTAACATTAATATTATGTTGTAATAATATTGAAATTTGTTTTGTAATATTATTATATCAGAAATTTTTATGGAATTAAGTAATTATATAACAATAAGCCTCTGTACTGTAAAAAAATAAATACAAATTTATATACATTTTCGGCTTTTTTTTACGAAAAATTTTCAATATAATCTGTACATCAAATTCATTTAATTATATTAATTGTATGCGAAATTTTTCCCGATTGAGTTTCCAATTATATATATATATATATATATATATATGGTTCAGATTCTATCAAATATTATATGCATATAGAGTTGGAATCGATTCATTATACATAAACATGTTCAGTATATGTAATTTTAACTATATTAAATGATAAAAATTATTATACGGTAAATTTTACAAAACTCCACTTTAATTTATACATTAAAATAAAATTCCATTACATATATAAAAATATTTTAAATAAAAACTTGAAAAAAATAGAAAAGATTTTAAATTCACAAGGACATTTTATATACACTTTAGAAAAACATTTTTATACACTTATGGTAACTTAATTAAGTCATGCTATTAATAAGTTCTGTGTATAATTTTTGAAATTTCTTATGATAATGATGACAAAACTCACGTAAGGCGAGCTATAATTAATACCAGAGAATTATTATATATGAATCTATTCTTCAAACAATGTATAGTGACTCAATTATATGTGGGGCTATAAGTGTATAAATATGATAAAATAAAAATTGTTTATGGTTTGTTTTATTAGACCATATAAAAGTATAATTAAAATTCTAATCATAATTTTATTTTGGTTTTTTTTTAATTATTATATAACTAAAAAGGATACCATAAATTGTTAGAAAATATTTTAAAATAAAATTAAGTATCTGCTATACACAATCATTTATATAAATTTCTAAATTATGTTATTTTTTAAAACATAATTTTTAATATTTTTCTATATGTATACTGATAGAGACATATACAGGCAGACACACATTTTTCTATTTGTACATATAATAGGCAAACACAGAATTGTTTCCATAATAAAATTTATAGATTACATCTGTTTTTTTCAACAATTTATTGTAATTGCATTATTATATTATTATAATTATTATTATTATTAATGCATATAAATTGATTTATTTAGCAAGTATAGTAAAAAAAAGGGAGATATGGGTTTGTTAATATATTCAAATTTTGATATTTATTATATATGGTATGTTGATGACCAATTTCATTTCATTGGTTTTCGGTTTATATTAAACTATACATAAACTATATATATAAACTATACATAAAGCAATTATTCTATATAGGTATATTTAATAATATATACACGATATATGTTGTACTTTGTTAATATCGAATATTTATATCTATATATTATATAATAAACTACACACGCAATCTCGCAATCATTGATCAATATGGTTACATACAATATAAACCTATGAATCTATATATACATAATTGTGAATCTATCTATATATATACGTATATATACAGATAATAAACCTTTATGAAGAAAAAAAAAACAGTGTGTTATAATGAGAAAATAATTAGTCCATAATTAAAAATTAATTAGACTTTTTTTGTTTTGCTATATGAGTTTGTTTATTCATGTATATTTACAGTATATATATTTTACAGCAGATTGTATATATCTATATCATAATTACAATATGACGCAATATATACATATATACCATTTTCTATACATTACATATTTATATATATTTATATATATAAATGAATATTATTTAGATAAGTGATGCTACCAATCAATTAATTTCAAATCAACGTATACATAATTGAATTTTCCAGTATAAACTATATATGAATATATATAATATATATAAAAATGTAAAATATCTTCGTTGTCACATCAATTTTTAATCCTTTTAGTATTGAATTAAAATGTTGTTTTTTTGTTTTGTTTTTTTATTTAGTGCAATGAATAACATAATAATTATATTGTAGCAGAATAAATAACTATATACAGATTTTCATTTGGTTTTATAGATATTCTTTATACATTTGTGTTTATGTAGTTTAAATTTAACATATTTCCAAATCGGGTCTAATCATATTAAGTTCAAGTCATGAGACATGGTTTTATAATTTGATTGGGAGTTGATCATATACGTTTGGTTCATGAGCTATATATACTATATATATATTTAGGGGTTATATGTTAAAATTTTGTTTTTGATAAAATACTTTATTTCTAATTTGTTTAATATCACTATATCAGAGAGGACGAAAAAAGTGATCGTTTTTTTTTTGTCAAATTTGGTATTACTCTTATCATAAAATTATTTATTTTTTTCGTCTTAAAATCCTATAGGCTGATTTAAGATTCGGTTGATTTTTATAATAGTAACAAATCTATGTATATATACTAAACATATTTACATAAATAATACTCATCATAGTAAATGTTCAATTTGAATGGCATTGTTCCATGAAAAAAATTATTCAATAAAATTATTTATAGTACATTAATATAACACACTTTCAACATGATACATTTTAAAACGATCCATGATCCTTCTATATATAAAAAATATATAGGAAATGATTAAAAAAGTATTTTTAAAGTTTTCAAAAATAAAACATATCATAATACCTTATTCATTTTTTTTTAATTTTGTATATTATATGTAAATGTATATAATTATATATAATTATATTTACAATGTATTTTATATTAAATTATACAAAATCACGAAGAAAATAATTTTAATACCTTTTTTGCATTTTTAAATATATATGTAGATGAATGTGTGAATTTTACAAGTGTTTTTACAATTTTAAAATCCTATTTTATTATTATATTTTATCTATAGTATATATTAAAAAAAGATATATATATACATTTAGTTGGTAGAATGAACTTGTTTTGAACACATAGTTCATTATACCTGCTATTTATATTTATTTATATATAATTGTGATATACCTGCACGAGATTACCAATCCTATGTATAATTCTCTATGTCTATATATACTAATAATGAAAGTTCATGCATATTATAGCTACTTGAAAAAATTGTAAATTTATAAAACTTTTAAAGTTACATCTATGCATATAATAGAGTGTGTGTATGTGTGTGTGTGTGTATAATACATTAATAAATATGTGGATATTAAGTTCGTTTTAGATGGATATAAAGAACTTTTTTAATTAAAAAAAAAAATATAAATTTTTAAATAAAAAACAACATTTTTTTTTCTTCATATATATTTTTTTTTATGTACATACTATATTTGTACACTGAAAAATTAATCTATATATATATATATATAAACAGATAGTATAAACAACATACATCATTGCATTTTCGATAAATATATAAGATATATACGGTTTAAAATTAAAAAAAAAATCATATATTTTTATTTATCTTATTACAACTCTTTCATATTGTTATTAAATTATATACGCTATATATGAATGAGATTTTATTAAAATTATACTCATATAATTGGATTTATTGGATCATCTTTTAATATTTTCATTTTATATATATAATTTTAGTTACAATTAAACATCAAAAACATATATCGATTTATTATCGATATAAATGAATATTGCGAGATGTTTGCACGGGTTATATAATATTTATACAAATAAAAATCTATAATTGCATATACTTTTAATTATATATCAAATTTATTTATATGATATATTGTAGTTCATCGCTTAATAAAAAGATTAAAATAACTGTTATCATATATAAAAAGATTTAAAATATTTGTTTAGTTTTAGTTATATATACTACCATAAATATCGCATTAATATTTCCGAAAATGAAGCAATAAAAAAGAATGAGATCTGCTTTGTGTAATATATACATAATAATATATATATAATATATATTAGAAAATGTTTTCACGTTCCTTTATCATATCATTATCGCATATATTTTGCGAAATGATAAAACTAAGCTTTTTTTTTTACATAAAATAGTCATATCACAGCGTACATAAATACATAATTCATATCTGTAACAAAATACTAATATACATCATATAAGTATAATCTATTCAGTAGGGTTAATCTGAATGAATAAATATCTCTTTATTAGTATATATATAAAAGAAATTAAAATTTACCACGAATCAAAAAACTTATAAACTTTTCAATATAAATATAATTAAATCAAGTTCTGTATATATTTATTATTAGTTTTAAATAATTTATACATGAGAGTACACATTAATTGATATTGCTATTTTTTTCATTTTTATATAATATCGGATAAAATTTTTATAAGAATCATGTGCATGATCCTGCGAATGCGATAGTTTTGTAACTAATAAAAAACTCACTCTATACGTCTATAATCAGTATATATTATAAATATAATATTACAAGTTTAAATTGTATGTCATTATGTTTTCATTAAAAAAAATCGGAAATTTTTTTTTTGTTGGATAAACCTTTACAAAATCATCTACCATATCACTAAAGAATTATGCGTGTATAATTTTTATTTTCATATTCTGTGAATTTTTTTCTCTCTGTATTTATGTATACAGAAAATAATCTTATTAAAGTGTTTCCTTTATATATACTATATAATAAATAAATCCTTAAAAAAATGTTTTTTGTAACATACATGAATAAATTCTTATTTATAGTATATACAACGTTCTTCTTATTTCTTCTATTTATAATTTATTTTTTTGTTTTTATTTTCAAAAACAAATAAGTTATAAATAAAAGTTTATGAAGAAATATTTTTATAATATGATTGATGGCCAAAACAATCATAGAATTATAAATATAAATAAAAATATACTCTATATAGTTATATATTTTTTTGTATATTAAATCTGGAAAAAAACGAAAAGTATATAATTTTCATTATTATGTTTTCATAAAATCATGTTATTGAATTGAATTGAAAATGCATTCGCTTACAACTGTCGATTGATTGTATAGCGTCCGTATAACTGCCTTATTCTGTTATGGGTTTTATTTGAAAATAAACGAAAAAAATCAAAATGGATTTTATATCTTAAGCATAGGCAGAACGACACCAACATTTTGTAAGAATTTTTTGTTTTACAATTAATTATTTCGATTCGATTCGATTATTGATTCAAAAAAAAAAATATGCATTCATTTTTTTATCATTAATTTTTATGCAAACAAACAAACCTAGTTGAAAATGGTATTTTTATGCAGATAAACAAACCTAGTTTATGTAATTTATTATTACATAGTATATATATACAAAAAAGAACATAATTCAGCTATAAATTGGCAAATAATTAAATTAATAAACGATGTAATGGAAATGAAAGTGTATTTGTATATATACAAATATATTGAAAATGGTAAGTTTTAAACAAATATTTATGAGACAATGAAAACAATAATGAATATATATATACATATATAGACAACGAAATGTTCTTAAAATATTGTTTCTTAATTAGCATTAATGAATTTATACATACACACACACACAAAAAGACAGTATAATTAATACAACAATTCAAAATCAACAATACAAATATATGTATAGTAAGCACATTTAATAATATATACATCATATATGTTTCTAAACAAAATTTCCTCCTTCAAATGCAGTACGAGTAGATATATATGCAGTATAATTGAAATATAAACAAAATTCATGATAAGATGACATTAATTGACATAAATACAAGATCAACATTTTATATATTGTATATCTAATATGGTCGTATATAAATAAATTCCGTCTGTTTCAATATTGATTCTATAATAAGAAAATAATCAAAATCACTTTTATATATAAAACGTGTGTTTTATTTCTTTGATTCTATATATCTGTGTATATGTACATTGTACATATATGGTAAAATTAAATTTAAAAATACTTATTCGAAATTTAATAACAAAATGTTTCTTTACATACATATATATAAAATATATATATATTGATAAATATACCAAAAACCAAACAAATAAGATATCCAAAATATTATTGTTATTGTGCCATCAATTCAAAATGTTATTTTATATAGCTGTGTTAAAAACACATCGATATAAAATGTTCTATAAAATACATATCAATGATATATCTCTATAGCGATGTTCATTTTTTTCTATATATACATGCATACAAACAAAAATAATCATATAAATTTTCACAAACTTTTAATTCAATTAGCACAATTAAATGTTTTTCATGTAACGCAGTATATAACAAAAAAATAATTTATAATGTAAAATATATAGAAAAGAAAATCTATTTATTTTTTTTGTTGATTATTTAATTTATTGGCAAATGTGTTTGGATACTATTATTATATTATTGATGATCTAATTTTTTTTTCAGATATAAGTAAAATAGTAATACAATTGACAAAGAAAAATAGAAAATAATAGATGATTTTTTTTTTGTGCACATACATATATATATGATTTTCTGCATTATTCTAAGGAAAAAATATCGTAAATCAATATATTGATATATACCAGTATATAGAGCGCATTCTTATACACAATACAGAAAGTTTTACACTATATACAGTATATATATAAGCGTGTGTATATATAAATCCAATAAATTATTTCTATATAAGATTCTTGCTATACATAGTCTGCATATAGTCTTTTAGTATAACTAAAAAATTTGATTCATATATGTATACTCAAAAAGATATATAATATATTCTGAATGCTGTTTATATATTATTTTGTGGTTTGTATTTAGTGGTTTTATACAAAACAAAAATTTGACTGTTCAATGAACTAAATATTCTATTTTTTAGATTACTGTCCTGGATTTTTTGTTCGTTTTCTTAAAGTAATATGAAAATTCATTCAATTTTTTATATTTCATAAAAGAAAATTTTTTAATTTCGCCACATTGGTTTAGGATCTTAACCCATAACATGAAAAATTTAATTCTTTGAACACACAAATTTTTTTCAATAAATTGTTTAATGTGCTTTTTGGAATAGCCGATCATTTTGGACATATGAATTGACATTTTCTCAAGACACCCCTGCAAAAAAATAATATGTATAAACACACACTTTCTTCCATATTGATCCGAATGTGGCTGTTTTTTTTTTTTTAAATATTTTGTAATATTATATATGTGTATATTCACATTTTTACTGCATCCCCTCATCGTATATATTTATATACACGTAAACGTATATAAAACGATATACATATATCGCCGTTCGTATATTATATCAATATATGTATATACAAATATATATTTAAATAAATAAATTATTTTTCTAGACGACATTAAATAAATCTTGATGTATTTTTTGCTTGTGGCATTTTAAAAGTCAAGACACAAATTTGTATATAACATTTTGATATTTTTATATCCTTTGATATATATATATTTAGCATAGCAGATATATTGCGGGTCAATTCTTGAAATAAGTTATGTATAATATATTAAATTTGAATATATATCTCAAATCCATATTTTGTACATAAATATATATCAATAAATTTATATAGTATGTTTACAGTATATATAATATAAGACTATATATTTATGTGTGTGTGTGTATTGATATAATATACAGGGTTATTTTGAATATTGAATAGCAATATTGTTTTATAGTGATATTAATAGTTCGAAAGATCAAACGATTTTTTTGTAAATCCTTAAATAGTATAAAATGGAAACAGTTAATAATTGTATATATAATTGCAGATATAATGATAATGAAAGTTATGAGATAAAAAAAAGAAATAATTATCATAAAGTGGCAAAAAAAACCAATTACCTCATTAAAATTTTACAAATTATTCAAATATTTTAGACTTTATAAACATTTGCCATTCTAAATTTTCATTTTCAGAAATACCTTACTGCTTTAAGACTATATATATAATATAGTATATGACACACATATATACAAATTGATTTTATATGAAATGAAACTTTATATTGAAAATATTTTAATGTTATATTTATAAGTTATTTATTCAGATATTATATCAAATGTATATATACCATATATAAATTATTGTTATAACTATATGTTATATATGTGAAAGGATATTTATATAAATAGTCATATCCTTTTTTTTTATTTATCAATATTTATAATAATATTTAGCGCATATATACTTTATTATACATATTATATCTAATACAAATAATATATTAAATAAATTTAATATATATATATATATATATATATATATATATATATATATATATATGAATTGAAAATTAAGTAGAAATTCATATGTTTAAAATGTACATATATATCGTATATATGTCTTATATTTATATAATAAATGCCTTTATTTTGGTTTTCTATTTATATCCCAACATCATATAATATATACGACGATACAATAATGCATATATAAATAATATACAAAATTTATGTTTAAAAGGTAAACTTATCAATATTATACATATATATATATATATAATATCATAATATATAGCAAGAAGGGTAAAAAAAGTTCATCTATTTAAGTCAAGACAGGTTGAATAAAGAAATTTATTATTATTCATATACATATATATATGTTATATTATTATAAACTGTATATTTATATAAAATATATGAAGTAAATAAGTTATAGAAATTCAGCTTAAGGGTAAACTTTGTTATATTTTATATATATTTTTATACGCAGCTATATAATATAATATATATTATTGTTGTATATAAAAATAAAAGTTACTGGCATATTATAGATATGTAATTTATTCACATATATGAATGACATATATATTTTTTTTATTATTTATTTTTTATTATATTTTTTTTTTTTTGTATTTAAAAATGGTGATAAAACGAGAAAAAATAGGAAAGATGAAGAAGGAAGTCGGTAGTAAAAAAAAAAAAAAATTATTGAATGAGTTGTTTAATGATTTATATAAAAAAAATAAATGTTTTCTATATACGAGAAAATTATAGCAAAAAAAAATACATATTCTTTTTTTATTAAAAATATATTCATAATAAAATCATGTTATATTTATAATGTTTTTCCTTTTAAAGCTGACCTTTTTGCAAAATGTATTTATTTCTTTTTCCCAACAAGAAAAATAAGATTTATAAAATATATAATATATTCTTATTGCTCTATTATACTATTATGTATGTATACTGCAATGTAATCATTCATTATATTATATATATATAAATACTTTATGCGTGTTTTCAATTAAATTAACAATAAAAAAGAAATGTAAAATCATCGCTTAGATACTCTATATGGGTATAAAAAATTGGATTTTACTGCAAATATCCGTTATTGAATAATGGTAAATATACAAAGAGATAATAGTTATATAATAGATAGTTCTGTTTATGAGAGAAAAGTTATGTTAAAATATCATATAAAAATCGGGACATATTCGTATATCTTAACAAAATTTATTTCTTCAATTTAATTGTTCAATACGTCTTCGATAACTCTTAATAAAGATGGTTAAGAATGTATATAAATGAATTAAAATGATATTGCAATTGAAAGGAACATAACATGAGGTTCTTTCGATTTTGTTTGACAAACAAAAATCTGCTATATTTAATCGAGATAAAAATTAAATCCTTTATTAAAGTAAAACGCTTATTTATATATGGAGAAAATTTGGAACAAATTTAACAAATTTATAGCGACCATCAAAAAAAATGAACATAAATGAATTATTATTTATTTTTTATTATAACTTTTTTTTTTTGTTTGTCTTTTATTAAATAAAAATTTATTCATTTATACGTTAATGAATATTTAGGTATAAATATAAAAAATATTTTTTGTGTATGTTTACAAAATTGAAATACATTTTTTTGATGAATGTTTTTATGTTTCTTATTTTGTTCGTTTTTCACACATTCATATATTTATTATTATTATTATTATTATTATTTATGCTGTTCTATCAAAAATTAATTCAAATTTATCACATGCATATATATAGTTATATCTAAATATATCTACAATAATTTATGATATATACATTTTAACGATATATGTACATGCAATGTATATTAAATACAAATATTCGTTGTTTGTTTGTGGTGCGAATAAATATATATCCATATTTGAGGTGGGGATGGTTTAACCAAAAGTGCACAATTATTTTTTATATTGTAATAAATAAAATGCTGCTTCATTCTAATTAATTTTTATTTCAGACAATTATATTCGTTGTTTTTATACCAGAGTTTTTCAATTTGATAAAATGTATAAAAATGAATACTTTATATATATATTTACAGGAGGTACGGTCTAATCTGAACTTGTCGGTTCGGATTTATAAAATCACAACCTGAACACGAATCTGAAGAAGAAAAAAAACCCATTTAAACCAAACAAAATAATCACAATCCGTTGAAAGGGTAAAACATGATGATGTTCTGAAGTCATTTAATATTTATTTACGGTTTTTTTTCTTTCATTTTTATCTTAATCGAAAATTATTTGCAGATTTTTGCAGATTTTGTTTTACCTGTGACAATGTTGCAGACCGCCCAAAATTATGAAATACTATTGATTGGATCGTAATATTTACAAATAATAACTAAAGATAGTTTATGAAATATATCTTATACAATTCAGATAACTCCGTAATCCTGAACACCTTTGGTCCTTTGGCTAATATCGATCTGAATTGATTAGAGAGGACCTACTGTATATATAATAATATCTATTTTTCGCAGGTTTACCCTTTGATTTATTTATTTTTTCTTTTATATTATAGGAAGGCGGAATTTTGTTTTATCCAATTATTATTTTATTCAAATATATATTTAATTTATATATTTGAATTTATTATGATTTATTATTTAAAAAAATGAAATAAAAATAATAAGTATAGGTACATGACCATTAATTTTAAACTTACACATGATAATACATTAATATATGGTAAATTAATACATATATAGACAATTAAATAACCCATAATTATATTGAAAATAACAAGTTTGTTGTAAATATAAATAAATAAAAAAATATGTATACAAAGTGAAAAAAAACCTTTTTTGATAATTAACAATATTCTATTTGACTTTTCACTATATGTATCATATATATATATATATTAGGTTGTCTAAAAAGTATTGATAATTTTTTTTACAAAATTCAAACGATTTTTTTATATATTTCAAATGAACTTGATTAAACCAAATATGCGCCGTTTGATCGATGAACCTTTTTCTGTTAAAGACATTATCCCATCACTGTAGAACTTCTGTTTTCTGGGCAAAAAACTGATCCAAGTGCATTTTGCAGTCCTCTGCGGAATTTAATTTTAAACCATTAAGGGAGTTCTGCAGAGACCGGAACAAATGATAATCTGAAGGTGCAAGGTCCGGGCTATAGGGTGGATGCATTCAAACTTCCCAGCCAAACTCTCTCAGTTTCTGCCGAGTCATCAAAGATGTGTGTGGTCTGGCGTTGTCATGATGGAACACAACACCCTTTCGATTGATTAATTCTGAATGTTTTTTTTTAATCTCGTGCTTCAATCTTGTTAATTGTTGACAATAGAGATCGGAATCAATGGTTTGACCGGGTGCTAGTAATTCATAATGAACGATTCCTTTCCAATCCCACCAAACAGACAGCATTACCTTTCTTGGTGTTAATCCAGGTTTTGCTACTGTTTTAGGAGCTTCACCCTTCTTGGACCACGATCTTTTTCGTACATTATTATCGTATGTGATCCATTTTTCATCACCTGTAATCATTCGCTTTAAAAATGACTCGATTTCGTTCCTTTTAAACAGCGTTTCGCAAATGGAAATTCGGTTCATTAAATTGTTTTGTGTTAATTCATGTGGTACCCAAACATCGAGCTTTTTCTTGTATCCAGCCTTTGTCAAATGGTTTAAAACTGTTTGGTGATGGATGTTTAGTTCTTTAGCGATATCATGACTGCTTACGTGTCGATTTTCTTCAATATTTGATATGATTTCATCGACTTTTTTAGTGATTGGTCGACCAGAACGAGGTGCATCTTTGACATCAAAATTACCGGAACGAAATCAAGCAAACCATCTATAGGCTGTTAATTTTGATAAAGTTCCTTCACCGTAAGCTGCACAAATTTGTTCATGTGCCTGCGTTGCATTTTCACCTTTTTCATAATAAAATTGTAAAATGTATCGAATTTTTTCACTAATTTCGCTCATCTTTAATGCACTACAACTTTTAAATGACTAAACAAAATTAATTTTTTTTTTTTTTGATCTACGAAATGTCATCTTTCGAACATATGTTAGTGTTACCTGATCAGATTAGTACTACTTGAAATATTCAATTATAATGACATCTATTTATAAAAATTATCAATACTTTTTCGACAACCTAATATATATAGATAAATATTCATATTGTATATCGTTAAACGTATATATATACGAAAACACCAGCAATAATATTTGAATAAAATATATGTATATATATATATATAATATATATAAAGTATATATCTTTTAAACTTAATACATTAAATAATGTAATGAATATGCTTTAGTTAGGTCAAAGTTTTTTTTTGGGTAAAATAATATGTAAATACTATATACCATCACATAAAAGTGTAATGTGTTAAAGTATTATGTATATATATAATATATATAAATTTGTATATTCAGATTTATTATATCTATATATATACATATACGTAAAATATAAAAGGAGGAAAATTTTCTTTAATTGTTTAATTATATTTATGAATTCTTAAAACATTGAAATTTTATGTAAATATTTATTTGAAAAATTTTTAATTTAAGTTTTTGAACAAATATCATCGACAAATCCTTTTATTTATTTATTTACTTATTTATTTATTTCTATATATATATTGTACAAGACATTGAAAAAGACATATATATATATAGAATTAAAAGATATATTTAAAAGTAAAATAAAAAGTATGATTAATAGTTATATGTACCTAAACCGATCTACGTATTTGAATATATATAAACAATTTTTAATTTATGCAAATTTTGCTTAACTGTCTGCGACTTCAATGAAAATAAAATTCATCATTATTTATTTCCAAAACAAAAAATATAATTCATTTAATTATAAAAAAAAATAAAAAGCATTTGAATTTATTATTATATATATGTACCATACCATTAAATGAAATCATACTTTTGTAAATTTATTGTTTAACCACAGTCACAGCCGAGCCGATATAAATAAATAAGATAATGTAAAGTATCGGAACCGCATTCAACAGAAACAGAAACAGCAGAAACAGCAGTGAAATTCTACATTCGTTTCTGTTGAACGAATGAAAAACCGAAACTATTTATTTTTTCATTCAATTTTTTACCCCAACAGAATGTTTTAACAGTTTTAAATATTCTTTCTGTTGTATCGTTTTTGAAAATACCTTAACAACTTCGACCGCGACTGGGTTAAAATACAACATTGATTTTTTTTATTGCTATATTGCGTAAAGTGATACGAAAAATAAAAATTAATTTTGTATATAAAAGTATTAATTATTTTGAAATTGCATATTTTATTGAACTTTAAGTAATCCTTTTCACAATTATTTATGATTGTATATTCGTGAAATTATTCGTGAAAATATAAATGAGTATACGAAAAAAATTCGTATAGGAAAAAATAAATTACAATTTTTATAATATATTTTTTTTTAATTCATTTTGAAAATAGTGCAATTTTACTAAAATAATAATTTTTTAATTTTAATTTAAAAATATCATTATAATTTTTTTTTATATATATATATATGATATATACATTACAGATTTATAAAACCCCATTTTTTTTTATCTTTTACATATATATATAGATAATAAAAATAATATTTCTTTCTATAGAATATTTTGTATTCGGATTACATTTATATTTATATAGTTTTGCTTA
This sequence comes from Dilophus febrilis, assembly GCA_958336335.1. NCBI lineage: Eukaryota > Metazoa > Arthropoda > Insecta > Diptera > Bibionidae > Dilophus > Dilophus febrilis. Next base: position 28,032,689 of record OY284469.1, on the reverse strand, counting down.
TGTTTGTTTAACGAGAAAAAAAAACAAAATAAATATTCACCCTGAAATAGCGAGTATGAAAAATATTTATTTAAAAAGATTTCATATATATATATATATATATATATTGTATGTATAGTTACAATCGCAATGTTCATATATATAGTAATAATAATAATAATAATAAAAAAAATGTATTATATAGCAACATTGCAAAAATTGTTATAAAAGTATGAATTGTATATAATAATGTATCTATAGGAATATGTTTCTATCACATGTATATCCTGAATATAAGTATAAAATGTAGAATACGATCACTGTTGCGTGAAAATCTATTGGTGTCAAGGGATGTACATAAGATATATTTATATACGTATTTGAAAAACATATATAAAGTAATACCATTAATGTTTTGTCTTTGCTTAAAAATTTAGATATACATATATATATATATATATATATATATGGATGTTCTAAATATATTTTCCTCATATACATAACATATGACATAACATTACATTTAAATTTCCAAATGCATAACCATCAGAAGCAGAATGTATGATGTATAAATACACACATTTCAATCTATATGTATGCTATAATTGCTATATATATTTATTTCTGAGAAATTTAAGTTTTACACATTCCATATATAATATATACATCTAATAAATACATATTGACTATCATCTTCTAGATATTGATGCTATATAATTTTAAATCACATTTAGGAAAGAAAGATTTTGGACCGTTTGACAATTTACAATAAAATAAAAAACTTTTTTATACCCAATTTATTCTTCAAATAGAAAAATCAGACCTATTCAAAATAATGACGTTTTTTTTTCTGCAATTAAAATGTCTCTTGTCATATATATAACAATTCCCACACTGGTAATTTTATTGAATTTTTAATTATATACAATAATTATATATTTTTGTCTCATTTATAGTTGTTTAGATATATCAATATAATGATATAAACGGTTTAAAGTTTAGATAATTAATGATTGTATATGCATATATAACATCACGACCAGACACACTGTATATTATAGATGTAAATACAAATTCTCTGTTTTTAAATCAAACGACATGAAAAGGAAACTGCATAGTTTGTACATTTTCTTCACAGAATCAATTGAATATATGCAAATAATATTCGTATCGTCTATATATAGAAATATTGTTTTTAAATAAAACTGAAATAACAGCATTCATATTCCATATATACATATTACATATATATCATATTATATATTTATGTATATACTATTTTATATATACGTAACAAAAAAAAACTTACCGATTCAATGGATTTATCTAAACGATAAATTTCTTCTTGCAGTAAATGAAGTGTTCCGGTTTTTCCACGATGACGTGCAAATGCAGCTGCACATGCACTATGTATACTATTTACCCAATTTTCTAATTCAACCTATATATTTTTTCATATTTTTACAAATAGGAAAATGAAAATGAAATAAAAAAAATGAATGAACATTATTATTAAATTACCATTTCTTAATACAGAAAAATAAAAAACAAAACAGAAAAAGAAATTGTATATTACGTCAAACAAAAAAAAATTGAGGACATAAAAAATTTTATTCAAGTGAAAAATTTAATTATTTTATTTGTACAATATAATGAACATTGAATATAGATTTACCTGACATGGTGCTTGAAATAAATATGCATCACCGAATGCTGTACTTAAACAAAATACATAATCTCGTTTTGGATGTTCGGGTATCGGTTGCATAATAGCCCCATCAACAATAATTAAATGTTTTGGTGCCGTATCAAAATCACGGCCATCACGTGAATCACACGGATAAAATAATAATGTTGTACCCTTCAGGCACACCCAATAACCTTTCCATCCTCGTTTACGTGCCAATTCAATTTGATGCTTTTTACGTAATAGCCACTTTTTAACTGATAGAAATCTAATGGAAGAAAAAAAATAATAAATGATTATTTAATTTAAATTTTAATAAAATCAATAACATAGAGAATTTCATATATAAATGGAATATTAATTGAAATAATTTTCACAAGAAATTTGTGACCTATTTTAGGAAGTGTGTGGTTTACAGAGAATTTATATTTTATTGTGATTTTACAAAAATTGTATAATATCAATTTAAATTATTTTTAAGAAAATAATTAATAAACAAATTTTGTTAGTATTTACCCAGCTTTTCTTACAGCACCTGTACAATTAAATGATGCAGCCGCAGTTCCTGTTGCCTTTGCCTTATATGGTGACGCCATGACACTTTCCCCATCTTCCTCATCAGAAACTGCAGTTGTTAAACTCATACGATCATCGTCGGAGATCTATATTTATAAATAAAACAAAAAATAATAAAAAATAAATAAATAAATATTGATAAAGAAAAAGAAAAAAAATTGTTTTTAAATATATACATTTATTGAATATTATCAAATATTCGCAATGTATATATAACTATATATACAGATATTTTTATATCTTATTTTTTTAAGCTTTTTACTAAATCTATATACATTTTATCATATTTTATTTAAATTTATATTGAATATTATTTATATAGATGAATCCATTTTTGTATAAAGAGATTTTTTTTTATTTCGTTTGTTTGAGATATCTATTTTTAAAGTGGATGCGGAAAGATGACACTTAAAAATATATCTTTTAAAAAAATAATAAATATAATAATATGTATACAATATACAATACATATATTTTAGCAATACATTGTGTATTGATTAAATTTTATATATATGGTATACAAAATACACACAGGTAGATCTAGCTATGCTATATAAATATAGAAGATAGATAGATCTATGATATAGTTTATTTCATATTACAGCAGGAAAGGATATATATGTTCTTGACTCAATATATAGTGAATGAATATACTTCTTATATATAGTATATTTTTGACAAACAAAAAAAAAAGGATTGTCATCCATTTTGTGTTCAATTACAGTAAAGTATACCTGTTCATATACACAAGTGCATTTATATATATATATAAATATTTTTTTTATCTATATAGATAACATTTATCTAGTAAAAAATACATATTATAGTGTACATATATATACGACGTTTTCATATAAGTACATCCTTAAATATATTTATATAACATTGCTTATATTTTATACATAAATATTTTTTAAAGCTTATATAGGTGTATGAAATTTACTAAAAATTGATACATATTTATTTTATATATATGACGTGGAATATATTGCGAATAGATTCATGGTAAAATTTCTATTTTTATATATATGTTACGTACTTTGTATAAGTATATATATAGGTATATGGAAAAACTACTTGAAAACAATGACGTCAAAAATCTTAAAAATTTCTCATTTCAAATAAATACATATATATATATATATGATAATATACACAATCGAAAAATGTTAGAAAAAAGAAGAATACAATTTTGTTACAACATCATATCCTATATAAATATATATAGATATATAATACAATTCATATATATTATTTTTTAAATAAATATATACATATATATACCTAAAATTTTATTGTATAAATCGTATTTTGTATATCCTTCACATATAAATATATAATATTATTATATATAATATTATTATTTGTCTATATTTATATTTTGTGAATATATATAGTATATATATTTTATACGTGAACAAAATAGAACGTTCGTCAAAGGGAAATTACTGTTTTTTTTTTATTTTATTATGGTGGTTGTGGCACGTTTCTATTTCCCACTTTATGAAATCACTTAAAAAGGTCAAAAGGGAATGATAATCTTATAGATGTATATAAATATTTTATATATTTAGATAAATCCTTATATATATCTATATATATACTATATATGTATTGTATAGTGTTTTTGAAATTTTAGACTATATATATTTGTGATTTGATCTATGGTGTGTCTGGTGCTGAATGAAAACGTTTCATTTTTTGTATATACACATAAATAAATATATATACGCACATATTTTATATATATATATATATATATGAAATGAACGCATATATATAGTAAAACAAGAAAACAGATGTAAAACATTTTCATTTTTATTTTTTTTTTTTGGAAAATGTTATAAATAAAACAGTATAAATATACAATATTATATAAAACATGTTTGTATACACAAATATGTTTACGACTTTTAAAGAAAAATCGCATCTATACCGAAAATATATATTTTGTATTCTTATAGAGCCACATATATAAATACGAGAATATACATGAGCATATACAATGGATGGATAGATATATGTATATAGATATAGTTACAGATTATTAAAATAATAAGATTTGATGATTTTATACCATGTTTACCAATTTATACCATATTAAATATATTATTATTTTAGGTATGTGTAAAAGGTTTTTTTTTTGTTATTTTGGAATTCGAATTTGGGACATTAAAGATTAAATAAAACTTATTTATATGGTTTGAAAGATTAAAAGAATATATCTATCTAATTTTCAGCTACAATTGACGATTGGTTTTAGTGTTCAACAACATTAACCGCCTTCTGTTGTTGGATTTATAATGTGTTGCTTTTATACGGTGTCGGTAATTAGCTGCAATGTACGATCAACAGCATAATGTAAATTATGCAATTTCAATGTGTGAAAATTGAGATTAGAAAATAACAGAAAAACACAAAAAATATTTTATGTCCTTGCAGTCGGATTCAAACAAACAACCCCAAAATTTTCCAAGTGTTTTAATGTTATGTGCAGAATTTTCTTGGAGGTGATGCGGTGACATTATTTATTTGTTGTAATATTTAAGGTCGTTATTTTTATCAATTACACCACACAGTGCAAATAATACAAAATATAATAAAAAAGCATAAATATTTCATTATTCTTAAAACTTTTAAGTGCACTCCCCATTATTATTTATTATTAAGGACCAATCATACATTTTTTCTAGATTTATAAATAATAATACAATTTTGTATTTTTTTTTACTTTTGGAAATATAATATTGTAATATAATATAAATTTATATATAGTAAATACTTTACATAGGTATATAGTTATTATAAGTGTTAAAATTTCCTGCGAAATTTATCAGACGCAGATATTGATTTTTAGGATGAATGCAATATTTTGGATTATAATAAAATATGTAGGGGAATTTATGTATAATTATCAATTGATACGTATTTTTGTCATAGTCTAACTGTTTTTATTATTATTTTTACAGACTGTCCAAAATGGGACAACATTTTAGGTAAACTTTTTAGGAAAATCGACATATCTTTTGGACAAATGGGGGCGGTTTACATATAACATTAGGAAAATCAAAATTGAAAAGAAATCAGGTCCATAATTTGGAAACATCGATTTTCGGGTCTCACTAGATTTGTAACCTAATCTTTTTAGATTATCATCTCGTATGTTTATCTATATATAGATTTGTATTGTGTTTATATATATATATAATGAATATATAAATAAAGTATATATATAAAAGAAAATTTTAAAGAAAATGTTACGTGATAAAACTAGCCCTAAGGTGCAAATAAAATGAATAATGAATGCATATATATATACATATTCAGATTCATCTTATATAATAATATATATATGCAGAAATTTTCATTGTGAAACAGTGTTATAAAACAATAAAAAAACTTTTCATTTTATTATAAGTATCTATCATATTTTATATACGTGCAATTATTTATTTAAGGGGTTATAGTCTCAATCGTTATATTTATTTTATGATTATATGACATTCAATATATACGCAGATTAAGGATAAATAATTTTAGAAATATTCATTCATTATATATTATTATTATTATTATTTAACAACTAATGATGTATGTAAAATGCAAACATTAGTTTTTAATAAGCACTATGGCTGCTAGGGCCTTTGGCTTTTACCGGAATTAGAAATCATTAATATTATAATTATTAATGTAATTTTAATAATGATGATGAGTATTTGTTATATACTTTCATATATAATTGCGAATATGTGTGTGTAGTAGACTTTGTAAATCTTTGGCTGCGTCCGACACAATATACCAAAGATATTCATTAATTTGATCCCAATGAATAAATGGTGACTTAGTTCATGAATTCAAATCATAAAAAGCACAGAAAAAATTTTCCGGCCAGGATTTGAACTCGTGACCACCCGCAATTGGGTTGGATGCTTTATCAACGGCACCACCAAGTCGTCACATTCATTATATATATTTTATGATTATGGTTATATATTTAACTAAACTATCATATTAATTGATAAAAAATTTGAAAATAAATATAGTGATATGATTTTTTATATAATTAAAACAATTAATTAAATCATACGTCAAGGATTTAGTTATTTATACGAACATATACAAAATAGATTAATTAATTGTTATTTGTCTATATATTATATTCATTTGATATCACTTCATTTTGATTGTTAATATGTGTCAGTGTGTGTGTGTCTAAAAGCAAAATGTCAAGCCAATTATTTTTATTTATTTTTTCGTTATTTCATTGTTATTAAACTTTTTTTTATTCTTCTTATTATTATTACATTTTTTCAAAGTACATATCGTATATCTATGTGATGTTTATTTATGGATAACCCGTAATATCATATCATAATATGTTTATATATCTCACGAAACAATTCCGTCCGCCTTAAGACTCCCGAGAATTTATGGCACTTATAGCACTGATTATAAGTGTTGGTATCGAAGCTTTGTTGTTATTACTAAAGCACTTGCTGAAATTCTCAGTACAAGAACTATCGCATATGCTACTAGAAAATACTTTACAAATATCTATACTTTTATACGAACAAAACATCGGACCTTTCTAATTCATGGGGTATCTTATATATAAGTTAATCTTGTAGCACATTATCCATAAATCTGGGCATTTTCATTGTTCAGAATGTTACATGGGTATACAATTTAGTTTTGCTGACAATGATTACAAATGTATGCATGCGGTTATATACATTTATACTATGACGTTTCGTTTTTATACAATATATATTAGATATATAAAAAAAATCATGAGTATACATAAAAAATCAACATGTAAAATACTGTATTTGTATATAAATATTTCATGCGTTAGAAAGGAATTAATATTATAGGGATTAATGTAAAAGATGATATAGGAAATTTTATGAACAACAGAGACTTATGCAACTAATTATGTACGAAAACATTTTGATTGTTTAATCGATGAACAAGACGAAAAAAGAATTTTGTTTCTTTATTACTTTGGTTGGGTATAGCTAAGCATATATATATATATATATATATATATATAAAGTAATTGATATATGAAATGAAGTATAGAATAATGTACGAATAATATATATATATATATATATTTTGATTAATAATGTATGATAATTTTCTTTTAAAATTAAACGGAAACGTGTACTACTCGTATATAAATACATGGTATAGTAAACGTATAGTATATATAGCTATATGTATATCCTGTAATTTGAATAATAATAATATATCTGTTATTCCATAAAGCTTTTCTTTATCAAACATATTATACATATCATATATATATAAATTCATGTTCACATACGTTTCAATAAACGTACGTTACAATAAAATACAATATATATAGATACCGTAATATTTTATTATAACACATTCGTTCGCTATTTATATTATATAAATATTACATTCTGCGTTATTGTAATCTTTTACAAAAGTTTTATTATAATTATTATTATTATTAGTATATAAAGACAAAAGTTTAATATAATTAGCATAACGCTGAGCTATACATAAAAATATATACAGTATAATAAAAGGTATATGTATAATAATAGATAATTTGGTATTTTATCCACGTACAAATTTCAAAATGATATTTATTTTTTTTTTATTTTCATTTTGATTCATTTGATAAACTCTAAAATTCTATATATATATATAAAAATGTATTTCTACAAAGTAAGAACATTATAGCGCATGTGATGTCAATTATGAAATAAGAAATATTATATATACTTAAGATAAAGAATATTTTATATAATAATAATTATATAATTTTAATCGCATAAATTGAAACATTGAAAATTAACCTCCAAAAATATTTATCTTATATGTGGATATTTAAGAATTTGGTAAAATGCTTTTTTTTACTATTTCGAAACGCGGCGATATTCGGGAAATACATAAAATTAAATTAATTATAGTTCGAATAAACTTATATTTTTGAGTAAAATTTTTCAAGATTTTAATTTTTTGAATTATACATATACGGTAAAAGATTTATATTTAACTTTATTACATTTATTTTTTTTATTTATTTTTTATATATCTTTTAAAAGAATTCAAAATTTTCTTCGGTGAAAAATCAGAAATTGATTGAATTTTCAAATTATTCGAACAAAATGAAAATTGAATAATTAATTTGTTTTTAATCAGGTACTTTTCAGAATTACCTATTTCGTACGAGCAAATATTCTCACGCCAGTCACTGATTTTGTATAGGTATAAAGTAAAATCGCGTATACTAAATAAATTCCAATTTATAATAGTATACATAAATTACAATGAACCAACATGTATATATAACAAAAATCGTTTATATGCATATACGAATAATATAAATAAGAACCTTTAAGATGATTGTTTGCATACCGTTCAATTTAATTTCAATTTGTTACATACATATATAGAAAAGAGGGATTCATCACATCAAATCCCCTTAACATATATATTATATATGCAATATATAATCTTTTCATGATTATGTGTTTATATACATGCGGTTTATATACACAATTTTACCTTTTAAGTATATATATGCATAGCGAACGATTGATATATCTATATATGGTTTTGCAATATAAATTTAAAGAAAAATTTTAAATCATATATACGAATATAAAAATTTTTTTATCTATAGACATATATGGAAATATATATATCATTATAAATGTATGATAGAAAATAATGTATATATCTCTATGGTTTATATATGATTTATATTTCAAAGATTAAAGGTCATGAATACATATTATTATTATTATTATTATTACATAACCGCATGGATGTACAAATAAAAAAAAATTGGATAGACTTTGTTTTCTTTTTTATAAATTTTACAGTTTTCAATTTTTATATATTCATATACGTAGGTTAGGTACGGTACGTTGTTAGGTACTTTGACGACATATATATATATATAATAAATCTATATATGCATATATATAGTTATATATAAATTATTTTGAAAATTTTCAAAAGATACACAATAATTTTTGCAACATGCCTTATCGTTTGTATATTCATTCCATTGCACAATTTGTTACATGTGTGAGTATATGTCTATATATATATATATATTTATATGTATAAAAATAAAAATGTGAAACCAAATACCGCATAATGAGATGTTGTTATATATATATATATATTATATATATATGTATGATATAATATAATATATGCAGATTATATATTCAAAGGTATATTTTTCCATCTTTTATGCAGGTGCACGCGTTTCAATTTATTTGAGAAGAACATGTCGTTTATTTTATATATTCATTTTTATAAACATACATATATATAGACATGTATGAATAATATTTATATTTACAATATGAATATTTTATTTCATCGTATATATTCATCGTACAGCAATGACGTATATGACGTAATATATGCACCTTTATGTATATGTATATAATTTAATTATAATAATAAAAAAAAAGAAACAAAAAATGATATGAACATTTTTGAAAATAGATCATATAATATTTTCATTCTATTGAAATAAAAAGAAAAAAAAACAATTGTCTAAAAATATATAAATATGTATTTTAGCAAATTTTATCATCTCTATATATAGATATATTTAATTATATTTCAAATTATTACGTATACGAAATTTGGGTATATTTTATTAGATTTCATATTAAAATATCGTACAAAGTTTAATTGAAAAGATTTAATTTAGAATTAGTATTATATGCGTATATATATTGTATTATATGTATAAATATAAATTACAACAAAATCATTTAATATATATATATATATATATATAGTATTAAAAAGCAAAAGTGTATATACCATTTTCTATCTATATTTGTGTATACTATACAATATACATAATACAAAATATAAAATTTAAATATTTAACACACAGATAAAGTATTCCCACATTATCTATCTATATATCTATTTATATATAGACAATATATATACAGTATACGCAGTGTATTATAGAGATTTGGTATAAACGTGAAATAGTATATCGTTCTCAATAGTATATATATAATTTTTAGATCTATCTATATATATATATATGATGTCGAATTATTATTAATTCTAAAATAAATATAATTTTCCCCTTTGAATGGATATTAATTAATTCTTTATTTTCTATTATATTTTATATTTTAGATATAGAAGAAAATTTCTTATTTATCTATGTGTGTATATCAGCGGCGTCTCGAAAAAAAAATTGATCCACATGTCCGAAATATGAAAGGATATTCTGGACTATAATGAATGTATAAAATGTAATGAATAAAATGTTAGTACTGTATGGTAGTTCAATTTTACAGCGTCGCAAATTTCTTTTAATTTTCACTAAACTCGAATGGCAATTCGAGACTATATCCAATTTGAACAAACGGGGTGATTTTCAGAAATTGATTTAACTTTCGAATTATGTGACGAAAATCCAAAAATTTGCGAAAAAAACTGGATGGCAATTCAAAAAATAAAAAGTTTAGAAAAGTCCATTTTTTCCATCAAATTTAGTTCAGTACAAAAAAAAATGTTTTAAAATCAACTAATTACACATCCTTTTGAGAATATTCCATCCCTTTGGATATATGACTATTAATTTCCCAGTTTTGCCCATGATTTATATATAATAAAAACAAATTAGAAAGAACTATATTTGTACGGATATATTCACATATTATTTCTGTTTTCCATTATTTTTAAATAAATTATATTTTACTATAATATACATGAACAATATCTGAAAATATATAAACCCAAAATTTTTTGTTTAAGATTTTGTTTTTTGTTTAATTTATAAAATCCCGCATACATATTAAAATTTTAAGCACCTCTTTAATTAAAATGCACTCATTGTCAGTCATATATTATATATAGAAAATGTTGACCTAATTAAATTGAATTGGTAAAAAATATCACCAGCACCAAATATATATAATTAAATTTAAATTCTTCAAATAAAAAAATCGATAAATAATGGTTTATTTTTTATAACATATAGTAATATATATAGGATGTTAAATAACAATTTTTTGTATATAGAACACTAATTTTTTCTTTAACGTTTAATTTGTGATACAATTTTTTTTTTTCAAATCTCTTTTGTCTTTATATATTATGGAATGGTCAACTGTACACTATATATATAAATATAAATTGAGTCGATGCAAAATTAACCCGACTTAACAACCCGGGACTCGGTTTTTACTATAAAATTCAATGTTTAAATTATTGAAACAAAACACAAATAATGGTTTTTTTGTATATTTAACATAATTATGTATAAGGTATCTGATATCATTTAAAATAACCAAAGCTTCACGTTCTTAATATAAGCTTCACGGTCTTAATATGAGCTCTATCCGCTATATATCAATATGAGCTCTATATAACCAACTTTATATAACATATAATAACAAAATTTAATTCAACAGACAATTTTAACATATTCTTTAATAAAATTCAAATAATAATATATTACTATGTATATATATATAAAACATGATTTTGTAATAAAAGATAAAATTAAAAGGTGAAAAATCGATTATAAATTATATGAATATTTAACACATTAAATCGTACGCGTGTATTATACAATATATGTATATAAAGCTAAAAAGAAGTATATTCGACTCGACATATAAATCAATGTCAAGTGTGTAGAACGAATAATTTATAATTACATACTTTTCATTTAAAATTTATATATATTATAATACGGTATGGTTTCTATCAGATAATTTAGATAAATTCAATTGCAAATGGATGGATAAAAATGTGCGAGGAGAAAAATTAAATAAAAACTGTTGTAAATCATTAACAGAGTGTATATATAAATAATGTTTGATATATATTTAGATATATTACATTTTTTCATCAATTTTATATCTATTAAATTTTTTACAATTAAAATGGATATAATATGGAAGAATATCGTTCATGATTATATATGAACATAATTATATTCAGGATTATGAAACGCACCCCTCACCCCCACCAACCATAAAATCATTAATACATTTTTATTTATCCCTTATAAATTATATTAGCAGATTATGCAAATTTCAATGCATAATGATTTTTTAATTAAATGCCCGTAAATCATCAACTTGCTATCGGTAAATTTTTTCAGAGAAAGTTAATTGAAAATTGCATATACAATAATAATAAAGTTTAAGTTTAAGAAAAAAAAAGAAATTCTCTATTAATATTTAAAAAAAAAATTAATGCAATAAAATCATAACTATATAAAAACAGTAAAGGAATGTTACGGAAAATTTAATTTATAAAAAAAAAATATTGTATAGTGTCGTCAACTGATATACGAACGATATGAAAAATGCGAATAAAAAGAAATAAAGAAAAATTTTCTTTTTTTATTATATATGCAATATTTTATAATATGCAAATTAATAATGCCAACAAAAATTTAAAAAATTTCGGTAATAAATTAATTAAAATAAAACGATAAATGAATTTAAAAAATAAAATAAGGGGTCATCATATTACATATATTATATATATAGATAGATATATATAAATATATACTCTTGTATCATCTATCTATATCTATTTATATATTATATTGAAGATTTCAACTTAATTAAATTGAATATTTATTTATATATGTATATAAACCATCAAATTAGATTCTGTGGCTTTATGAAAATGTATTTATAGATACAAAATTATTCTTCTGTATGTATGTGTTTATGTGTGTGTGTATTTGTGTGTGTTATATCCTTTCATAATATTAACTTTAACTACATTATACCATTATACAAAATATATTGATAATGAATTTAAAAGGGCAACTTTTAATACATTATATAAAGAAAATCGTTCTCTTATTTTATATATATAATTTAATATCTTTTAAATATTGCCATAGAGTAAAGTTATATTAAATTAAAATTAATTGAAATTATAGAAAAAAAATTAATTTATATCAAATAAATAGTTATAAAAACAAATAAAACAATTTATATTTATTACTAAATAGTAAAAAAAAATAAAATTCGATTGGTTTTGATTAAAATAGAATATAAAAATAAAGTTCTGTGTAATAAATATTTATATATATAAAGAATAAAATCGGTAAAAATATGATAAATGAATACTAATATTATATTAAAGGACATTTATTTATACAAAGTATAATTTTATGGGCCAGTCATCTTCATATTATTTATCTATCTATATATATATAAAGATAAAAACGAACATTTTGCTATTGTTTTGTATATATACAATATATTTATTTATATACAATAATATTGAAATACGTGATTATTATTTTAAATATAAATATATATATATACAATATACATGTATATATATTTTTGTGAACAATAGCTGAGCTATATAGAAAATAAATCTGTTTTATATATTATATATAATATAATATGTGTCTGTATATAGACAAAACTTTTTAACTTTTATTGTGTGTACAACAGCAGTTTTTCCATTGATTTGTTTTAAAACAAATACTATATCTATATATACAAAGTAATTCATTTGAATTTATTTTCAAAATTTAAATTTATAACTTATTTATATCTCCATGTATATATAATATATATATATAAATAAATACAATAAATAATCATTTACATTTAAAATCAATTTATAATGTTTTCAAATACATTTTCATTCATTATCATATTGTCTCTCTAAAACTAAAGCAATGGCAACAGTATATATGTATAGGAATATATAGTGATAAAAAGTATATGAAATAATAAAACTTTACTGTATATGATAAAATGTAAGTTTTGACAGTTCAAAAGATGCGTTTTTTATTATATATTTTATTTAATCAACATTAAATTTTTTTATTTGCAATGATTTCTAAAGTCTATTATTATTATATAAAATTACAAAATACAAATCATTGTGTGATACAACTAAATTAAAAACAGACCATAATCAATATTTCTATCATGCAACTTTTGGACTGAAAATGTTTTGAACGAAAATGTTCAAGCATTCAAGAAACAATTTTAAGCTTTTACCATAAACATCTTTAATTATCAACAATATTTAATTAATAACAGAAACCCAAATAAAATGCTGACGATATAGCATACGTTATACATGTCAAAATGTTTCAGTCACGCCAAAATATGATATATATACAGTTAACAAAAATTTATAATCAATATCTATATAGAATAAATCTACTAAAATTTAATTCATCTAAAACCATCCAATCATTATGAATAATAAATTATTATTCCACGATTTTCAAGTTTAACGATTGTCGATTTTCAAATTTTATTCTATGAAAATTTAAGAATGGATTAAATTTTCAAATTATGCGAAGAAAAACCAAAATTTTCAGAAACCCCATAAATTATTATATTGTAAAAAAATTCGAACTAGCGAAATTTTCTAATTATTATTTATATATCAAAATATTTTTTTTTTTTGAAAATAAATATAAATCCACCTTTAACCTCCTATTAAAAATTTCCAATAAAAATATCTTCTATATACATCATACAATATTTTAAAAGTACATCATATCCATTGTAAAACAAAAAAATAATATACATATTTATATAATATTGAATATATGGAAAAAATTGAAATTTCAATAAATTTCATAGGAAATTCATTTTATGCAACGAATTGCATGGCATATATTTTATATATGTTGATGAATTTTATTTAATGTTTACCGATTCATAAAATTAAAAATATATTTGCAAACGCTAGCAAATCATTTTCATATTTAGGTATAATAAATCAGGATATAAGAATGTAATTAGTCATTGTTTTATATTTTATAAATATATAGATATAGAGATATATAATGGATACATCGAATACATCTAAATTTATAGGTATATTATGATTTGTATAAATTCATATACATAAGTATAAATAAATGTATACAAAATACAATACAAAATATACCAATCAATTTTCAATCTTTTTCATTTATTTATTTTTCATGATTTCAACTCTCAATATACAATAAAATATATATATATATATTTACAAATCAATATTAAATCTAAAATAATATTTTATATTTGAAATTCGTATATTTTTAGACAAACAAATAATGTTTTAGATTCATATACAAGTAGATATGGGAAATACTAAACATTTCTCAACGATTGTCGATATATATATAGAAATTTCGCATGAAAGTTAAACTCAATTTTTTTTTTATAATATCGCAAACCCAATATTATATAATTTAAAATAAATTTTAATCTGTACATCAGAGCTATTGAGCTATGCGTTTAGAATGATTTTGAATTGAGTATCCATTTTCAAATTAAAACGAATCGCAACGAAATATTTGTATATTTCATCATCATATAGGATATAGAAAAAAAAACAATTTTTTTTATTCGCAGTGTCATATAATACATTGAAAAAAGAAAAACGAAGTATATGATTTAATATTGTTTGTCATCAATCTTATTTAAAATTCTTGCACATCAATATGTAAAATCAAATAATATTTATATATAAATATAAATAGATTGATATATGTATTTGCTGTGTATAGGAAATATATAAATTTTGAAATGTGTTTCTGGTACAAAAAATAAAAATTTAATTCATATATACCGTATATACATAACCATTTTTATATGTACTCATCATTCATAGATAGATATAGTGATGTATATATACGATATACATATGTTATGATGATTGTTATATTTATTTGTTTTTTTTCCTTTTTCATGTCATTTATATTATGTCAACATAATCTAACAGATAAATTATCTGAATATATATGTAGAAATAAATAATGACAAATTTATTGTATATTTACATTTATATACAGGGATTCCCAGTACAGTGTGCCATTCCGAAACAGGCAGGTTCTACACCTCATTTCCAATGAAAAAATGTATGGCGACCCCATGTCTATCTGCCTTGGTTTTCGAGCTAGCCCGAAAAAACGATTTCGTTGAAGTTCAAGGTAGTACGTAGATGTTATTTACCATATCTCAGCAACCACTTATCGGAATCCAATACTTATAACCTTGTTGGAAAGGTATTTTAACTATCTATAACTGTTTCTAATAACACAAACATCGGCGACAACCCGTTTGCATGCTATAGCTGGTCAAACACAAGAAATTCGGATTATTTTTAAAACTTCAAACGCATTATTAATGCCATTCATTAAATCTTCCCTGGTATGAACTGGTGTTTTATAAACCATGTCTTTACATTTGGATGGCTGATTTTGAAATTTATTTTTTACTGTTTTTTACCGTTTCAAACTTCCGAATTATTCTTTATAAAACAAACTTAATTTTCTAATGAATATTAAACGTAAAACAATGTAACATACAAATGCCGAAGAGATGTAGCACAAAAAACAAAAGAATTGAATGAATTTATGACGGTAATAGATTTAACTGTTTTTATTTCTAAGTAACCATTAAATTAATTGCAATCCCTTGAAGTTATGTTACCTAGATAACGCGATAACAACAGAACATTGAACTTTGCAATGTAATAAATGTGTTTTAAATTTTTGAAAAATTTGCATTATTTTCGTCATATTTCAATATTATTTTCGTCATATCTCTAAGACGAGTTGACATATATTAAAAGTTTGTACATCAAATTAAAGCTAAAACATCAAAGAAGTTTTTCTACAAACCGACAGCTGATATACATAAAAGTTCGACAGCTCTCGGCTTGCAAAATAACAAAAATATTTGAGGCAGTTGAAATTTATTGTGTTTGACCAGCTATAGCATGCAAACGGGTTGTCGCCGATGTTTGTGTTATTAGAAACAGTTATAGATAGTTAAAATACCTTTCCAACAAGGTTATAAGTATTGGATTCCGATAAGTGGTTGCTGAGATATAGTAAATAACATCTACGTACTACCTTGAACTTCAACGAAATCGTTTTTTCGGGCTAGCTCGAAAACCAAGGCAGATAGACATGGGGTCGCCATACATTTTTTCATTGGAAATGAGGTGTAGAACCTGCCTGTTTCGGAATGGCACCCTGTACTGGGATACCCTGTATAATACATACATACGTCGAGTGAGTATATTTATTTACAAATATTTTTAAATTATATACGCACAGGTATAATTCGTATATAATAATATATATAAATACATTAAATCATTATTACATATGATGATTTCATATATATTTATTTTTGCGATATGAGCTCAAGAATTTAGATATTATTCACATACATTTATCAGGATGATTGTATTGTAAATTAAATACTTAACTGGAATTTTCTTTTTTGAAAAAGCAATTATTTTATTAGTATTCTATTTATTTTATTAAAATAGTATAGATGTTTTATTGAAAAAAATATTTTTATTGTAATTCGATATTCCATAATGCGTTGGCATTATTTTTTTTTTCTTTCAATTAAAATTGTTCAGTTATGGCACACGATATAACGCAGGTAAATCACGGGAAATTAAAATTGTTATTTATATTCATAAAATTTACTAAATATTAACTATGCGTGATTATAAAACATTTCTGAATTCTATATCAAATCAAACTTGAAAGAATAATTTCTTCGAATGTATATAGCAAAAAATACAATTAAAATTTTAATGTTTAAAGAAATTTAAACGCAGTCTTTATATACTCTGATGTATATACTATATACACATATAAATATAATAAATAAATATTCATAATCGCAATCTTAAACTCTAATTCATGCGTATAAAAATGTACACTTTAACTTTTCATTTTCTATATAGATATGGTAAACACAAAAAGTTTTTCAATTAAAATTATTACACAATTAAGCCATTGAAAAAATAAAATTCAAAGCAATACGTTTTTTCTTATTTGGATATATGTATGTAATATGTATATTGTATATAAATATACACATTTTAGAATTTAGCATGATTTCAAATAAAAAAATATATAATTTTAAAGAGTAATTGTCAGAATTTTATTATCTTTATATATTTTTTTTTTTTTCTGTTTTCTTTTAACTATACAGAGAAAAAAATAAAACAATAATAAAGTTAAATAATTATTTATTTTTTATTTTTGGGTAAATTTAATTTAAACGAAATGGCAAAAAAAACACAACCCAAATTCAATACCCCCAGAGATGAATGATATGTACCTTTTTTTTTGGTTTGTTGGTTTGACTTTTTTCTATCTATCATATATATTGATATACTTTCATATATTTTGTATGTAAATATTGTAAATGTAATTCAGTGGAAAATTCATTAACGTTGATGATACGAGACTGAAATTAAGAAACAACTATAACAATTCGGTGTATATAGTATTTAAATATATTGTTTCTTTGTGTTTCGTTTTTTTTTTTAATTCATGTAAATGTTTCACGTATTTTAACTTTATTCTATATATATATATCAGTTCCGCAAGGAGATATTTGAAAATGAAATTAAAATTAAGTGTATATGAAAGTTTACCAAAAACAAAAAAGGAGACCTTAACTTTTACAGATTAGTTTATAGATGTATATATAGTAAATATATTATTTTAGTAAATATATAAATAATTATTTTAAAAGATATATTGTTATATATAGTTTTTTTAAATTCATTAAATATTACTTTTTTTATATATTTATAACTTCTATAACATTTTATTAATATATAAAAAATATAAAATATATACTTGATATTTGAGCCAAAAGCTACAATATATAAAGTTGATTTAATTGTATTAATTTAACAAAAAGTATATATAAGTTTCTTTTTTGTTATAAAGACATTTTTAGCTGTAAAGTGTATCATCATTTTACGATTTTTTTACTTTTTTAGTAGTTCTCCAATTTTCATTTTCCTAGAATAATTTGAAAATTCAAACAATATCTGATGATAATTTCATAGAAGAAAATTTTAAAATTGCTTCATTGGTTCACTTTATATTAATTATAAATGTTTTTAAAATATTCAGTCCTTAATTTATGAAAAATGACTACAATTCTCTTAAATGATCCCAGATAAAATACAAAATACATATTTTTTGAATATATATTGAAGAATATCATAGATTGCAAAAAGATGTTAATTAAAGATCCTATATTACAAAATAAAATGATAAGAAAAATGTTCATATTTTATACCTAATATACCTATATCTATTATATATATGTATATATATATGATTATTTTAAAAATATTTCTATTTATCATTATTTATCAATTTTTTGTTCATTTTTCACATTCCATATTGTTTTATTAGCTGTTTATGATATATATAAATATATATATCCAAAATAAATATATGTATGAGATTACTATTAAATAAAATAAAATAAGTGAGATGTTATATTATATATGTAATATAACATATAGGAAAAAATATGATTTATTATCATGTTCGTTTTTTTTTTTTTTTTGTAAGTCTAATTTGTGTGTATATCGAAAAAAATATATTATAGTTTGTTGTATTACTATATATATATGTATATTACATGTATACACATTTTGTACACCTTTGAGCTATAATATACACATTCATTGCGAAGAAAAAACAAATTCTTATATCCACACATATGTGGCGTAACATTTTTGTCTATTATAGCGGGAAAAAATGAATTTTTTGTTCTTATTATAGAATATTAATGTTGTATATCATTACATATAGTTCATGATGGGAGAGATACTAGAAAATGTTGATTAATGATTTTGTAAAATATATAACCGTCATAAATTGTTATATATTTTATTTTCAATATGCGAATAAATATATAATGTGAAATTTATTTTTTAATGTGTAATTTTTATAGAAAATTACTATAACAAATAATTTAATTCTTCAAGTAATTTTATGTACATATTTTCATTGAAGTTCTGCAGAATTTACATTATATAAAATATTATATTATAATTTTTTCTTCTGTATACTGGAAATATTAATTACATTTTTTTTTATTATTACAATGTCAATCAATCAAATATAGTATTTATATAATTATAATAAACTGTGTGATGGTATATTATAAAAAAGTAAAATTACAAGAATTTATTTTATTATATTTTGTATAAAACATTGAGATTGGAAAATGGATATCCTTCACTTGTAAAAAAAAAAATTTCCTTTTAGTAACCATATATACATATATATATATTAAATTTTTCCTTTTATGATAAATATTTTATAAAATCAAATTCAATGAACCTAGATAAAAGTGAGTGGGTTAGTGACTTTTACACATCCTTTGCAAATTTTCAATATACATAATCTTTACAGAGACGTTTAAAGGAAATGTTTTATAAAATTACACGATTTATTTTTTAATTTAATAATAATATTTTTATCAAATGTAATAAAATTATATTTTACTGGAATTTAATGCGTTTGATATTAATAATGCATTCATTATATTAGTATTATTATTATTATTAGGGAACTTTAGCAATTATGTTACAACTACATAAGCAATTACATAGTATGTTTATATAAACACATGCACATGCAAATACATTTGTATTAATTACAATTAATACAGAAATTTGCTATATGCTATATATATATATATAGGAATAGGAATATATATTTATATATATAGGAATTATTTTGCATACATGCAATTTATTTTTAGAAAATTAAATTATACTACAAATATAGATTTATGTATATACACGAAATGGTATATCAAATTAGACGGATAGATTTCATATAAATATATATATAATATATATATATATATGTTAAATACAGTATAAAATATATATTTTAATGTATGTTAACAACCACATATTTTTACTTCTAACTCACTTATATCCTTATACAAACATAAACATATACTGTATATGATGATACCAAATATATTATATATATAAATTTAGATATAAACATTCATTTATTCATTTCTAAAAACATATGTATATATTTGTATAGTATTTTTGGTTTAATGTTATTATATGCGTTTATAATTTATTACAATCATTTAATATTATATTATGGAATGTTTGTATACATATAGTGCTATATATATAAATGTATACAAAACAAATAATACTTATGAAAAAACAACAAACTTTTCCCATAGTTGTTATAATATATGTTGAAGTTGGAGTTTGTAATTAATCAAGAAAATTAGGTCATTTCAACTTGATATATATTTGCGTTAAAATAAATCTATATATAAAAATGTATACCGCCTGTACATCTATAGATGTATAAATAAGTTATATATATTAGAAAGAATATATTATTAAACAAATTATCACTGTTCAATTTTATTTAAATATATATATATATATATATATATATATATATATATTTCAACACTCATCGTCGAATCAATATGATGTATAAACAATAAAGCATTTTTCCAGGGATTTAATAAATAGATTAAATAAATAATTGTTTGTATTTATAATTGATTCATTAAGCTATATCTGTATTTGTAACAAACCTATACTATTGAAATATTACATTAAAACCATCAAATGCGTAGTAATTTGAGGAAACTTGTTAAAATTCATTTTAAATTATAACATTAACATCCAAATTAATATAATTTATATAGTTGCTTAAAAGCCTAATAGAATTTCATCCCTCTAGCCCGTATATAAATGAATATTTTTAGTTATGATTAAGATTTGAAATAAAACCTACAAACTTATTAAAATTAAACATTGTATAAAGTCAAATAAATTTAAATACATTATTGTTCCTTAAATAAACTCAAATACAAAGCTATTATTATTATATATATTTATATATTTCCAAAAATTAAAAACTTCTGATATAGAAATATTATAATTAAAATAAAAATATTATAATTTAAAATTGTCTTAAAATACATGAATAATTTAAATGTGAGAATATACTATATGATATATATAAAAAATATAGTTTTTAATTATAATATCCAAGAATTAACAAAAAAAAATAAATAAACTCGTTTATAAATTAATTTATAGAGAATATTTTTATATATGAACCAACATAAAACACTTTTTTTTATAATTATCAATTTAAAGTTTTTCTTTTAAATTTAAAAAAAAATTATTTTTTTTTTGGAAAATATTGCATTCTTTTTAAAATAAGCAAACACTTGTAGATGAAAAATTATAAGAAACTTAATATATATATATAAATAACTGTATACATTAAAGGATATCTTGGCCTATTGCATACCAATTTTTGACATCCACAGACGTTTTTAAAAAAAAATATATACTTTCAGTATAATACACTTTACTGAAAGTATATAAGAACGTGCTTCCTTTTTCAAGTGTTTGCCCTAACAGCGTTTTTTTCTTTATTTCAAATTTTTTGTTTAAAATAATATACTTATGTATATCCATATAATTATTTCATTTTTTATTGACAGAATTCTTAATTTTGACCAAATTCTTAAATGAAAACGGAATGTTTTTATGTCTGCAAATGCATAAAAATCTTATTATTTTTTATATTAATTATTATAATTTAAAATATATATGGCATACATTTTAAAATACATAATTCTTTATAGACAACATTGATAATAATTTAAAATAAAAACTTATATACATATTAAGTTGTTTAACTTTTTCAACATTTTTGAGCAAAATTAATGATTTTTATTTATCTTATATTCATTTGAATAAATACATTTTATATATAGAAGGGTACTCTAAATAGTGTTTGCCATAGAGTTATACATATGGTGCTCCAGTGATTTCAAATTACTATATAAATTTTTTAATTCTGGATACGAATTTGATTTGGAGATGTATGACTTTTGGTAATAATTGTATAGTTTTACCAGAAAAATTGGTCTACCTTTGAAAAAAGAATACACAATTGCACTCTCACAACACTGTTGAGGATGTATAAATTCTAATTTATAACCCATAAATGTATATATTAAGCCAAATGCATTAGCACAATCTCGGACTTATATCACTAAATAAAAAAAAACGATATAAAATATATAATTTCGACTAGAAATCCATCATAAAAATCATCACCGATTGCAACTACGATATACATTTTATAGTACCCTATATATTGAGAAAATTATATTATATAAAATATATTTTCGTTTGCAAGAAAAAATAAAAATTAAAGTACATTAAAATTAAATATTTTCATTTTTTTTTCACGTTTTCTGTATATGTACATTTTAACTTTAATGAAAACATAAAAATGGCAATAATACCAACTGGTAAAATACCGTGAAATTTTAACATTTTTTTTTCTTTTATTTAATATAATACAAAATACACTTATATATTGAATGAATAGAATTGGTATGTGTATTTATTTATATGTTTTTCTATATAGTTATTTTGTTTTGTTTCATTTTGGATGGTATATACACAATCAAATGTTAAAAACCATATACTATACATATAAGTTTGAGAATTGTATATATATTTTATATTTATAAGTATTTCAATGAAATAAAATATAGAACCTAGAATAAAACTGTAAGAATGTTTTGATTAAAATATTGTTCTATTTACTAAAAGCATTTATTTCTCTATATATATAAATAAAAATAATTTTCTATTTATATACATTTTGTATGGGTATTTATTTATATATATAGATATGTTTATGCATTTATATATATATATACGACGAGAAAAGAGAAATTAAGTATTTCTAATATAAAATGAATGTTATATATATAAATGTCATATACATATATCAAATATATAGTATCTCTTTGATAAAATTTAATTTTACTTGTTTATATTTTTCATCAAATGAAAACTATAAAAATTTATATATATAAAATGCGCTATAATGAAAATAGTATATACAATAATAAAATCGTGTGATAAAACAAAAATAATTAATTTTATTGATTTAGATTTATTTTTTGAACAAACATAAATATATAAGCTTATATAATATATTATTTCTATTATTCAGATGAAAATGTATAGTTGTAAGTTTACCATTAAGAGTAAGTATATAACATATATTAAAATATACATATACGATTCGATTTGATGAAATTTTATTCAATATATATATACAGGAAACTATAATATTATATAATAAACTTTATAATTTAATTAAATTATTTGAAAATGAAATTTATTCATTTTATTTTTTATTTGTGTAGATATTTTTTTTTAATTATACAATAATACAATACACAATATAAGATATTCGTTTTATTATCATATTCTGTACTATAATATATTAAAAAATTAAATTCATGAATATATTTTTATTAACAGCATTACATATAGTGTTTGTAGAATTTTGTACAATAATTTTTTTATTGACTAATGAAATGTATTACTATGCTTCTGTTTGTATATTTATAGATTTATGTATAAAAAGCAGTGAAGGGATCTTATAATCCAAACGGTATAAGAATTTCTTATAGGTACATGTTGCAAAAATTAATTTTCATTTTCCGGAAAATACAAAGCCAATATCATCTTTGCACAAGTGGCAGAGCGTACATTCTTAAACAGTAAATTCTTAAAAACATATTAATTATTCTACAAAACAAAAGAAAATGTTATTTGAACAAAATTTTCCACATTTTGAATTACAGCGATAGTTTACCATAAATTTTCATTTTCTTTACATCATCAAGTAAATTTTGATTTTTTATATAAGAATATTTAGAAATCGGTTAATTTTTTGCAAAAAATATAGCTGAAAGTGAAAATTTGTCTCATTAATCGTATATTTTAGTATAATTTGTCTCATTAATCATAATATCATATATATGACAAGCACAATTTTGGTTTTCACAGACATTTTGTTGGAAAATCGGCTAAATATGGTGTTAAGCAATAATGGGATTACAAATTTTTCTTCCTTGAAAACTCACAAGTTGATTGAATTTTCAAATAATGCAAAGAAGATGAATATTCTATGGCTGTAATTTGAAAAACTTTAAAAAAACAAAATTTGATTTTCCCGGAAAATTTTGCTCAAAAAAATTATTTTTTTTAATAGGATACTTTATTTATTTGTAAGCACATTTTCTCACGTACCACCACTGTTTTCCATACAACTGATATGTAATTAATGTTAATATTTGACATACTTGTTTAATTTGTAATTAAATTTTACTATATTCTATACGCGGTCACTATGTACGTGATTAAAACAACATTACAAATTTCTGCTCTATATATAAATATAACATCAAAAAAAGTCAATTAATATATGCACAAAATAAAAAATATTATTTTATCATTTTGTTAAATGTATATAATAAATATATAGTGTGTATACATTTCACATCTATATCTAAAAAACAAAAATAATTTACATTTGCATTTTAGATTATTTTTCTACTATAATTAATATATGTATAAATATATGTACTATTTATACAATATATAGAAGATATATGAAATAATTTCTACTAATTATACCTATATCTTCTATATATATAAAATATTTTTTGAAACAAAAATTTAACAATATAGTTTTAAATAAACACATATACAAAATATGTGATATACATTGTGTAAAGTATTAAACAATAAAAAACATGTATAAAACAATACTCTGCTGATACTACAAACATATATATAATGTACCCATAAAAAATATAATAGCTATATAGATAATAATAACAATAAAAAAAAAACATAATACTAATTTTTATCGTTATGGATAACTTCACAATAATAAATATATATATATATAGGAATATAAAAAAAGCTATATCTATACAAAAAATTAGTTAAAATATTTATTTTACATTTGAATCGATTGAAACGAAATAAATAATATACATATATGAAAAGCATATTCGAATATATACAAATCATGTATAACTATACATGATGAACTTTTTTTTAACTGTTTTTCAAACTCTAAAAAAAAGTTGATAAAAAAAAAAAATTGAAACTTTAAAATAAAAATACTCATATAACCAACCATATTCATTGAACACTCCTCCACGTATTTTTATGGAAAATTCATATCAAATGATGATGTATTCATATCTAAATGAAAAGTTTTTGCTCAACTTTCTATACTATATATGCATATACAATTATACATATTCATATAAGGATAATGGACATGTATGAAATATTAACAAAGCTATATATGATAATACATTTTTCATATGTATATGAATGTCTGGTAAAATTTTCTTGTGTATGATATTATTATATATATATATATATATATATATATATATATATATAAATATACAGCTCTAGAAGTGTATTATATTATCCGTATATGCAACGGCGATGATTTATATGTTGACAACATACCGCACTTTATTATAAAAAGACCTTTAGACACAAATAAATATATATTTAGAGTATATGTTTTAAAAAAATATTAACAAATAACACTTTTTTTTATAGTTATTTTGTATTTTTATTTTTCAAACTTTAGGACATATATATAACAAGAATCTTTTTTATTTATCGCTTGGAAAAACATATTTTTTTCTGTTTAAATGCTATATATAGATATTGTTTTTGCTTTATTTATAATGTATATGAAATATACAACTAAATATATTATATCTATATATATATTTATAATGTAAACTATTAATGCAGCAATTATTTTTTAAGTGTACACCTTTACGCCTCTATATATATATAGTATACGATGTCGATCGTATATAAAAGAAATTTAGCGAAATTACCCGCATAATATACAGGTATGTTTTTTCGAAAAATAAAATAATTCTTTACTGCAGTGTTTAGTAGTTATATATGAAGAAATTAGATGAAAAGTGTTTTATTTTTTGTAGAATTTTATTTAATCGATGCTTTGATCAATAATTTAAGTGATTTCAATTTTATAAATGCTATATATTGGTAATTGTATATATTAAAGATATATTTTATATATATGAAATCTGTTTGAAAATAAGCATAATAACATATTACTTTTTTTGTTCGTTACTATAGCAGAATAGATTTAACATCCGGGAAATTCTATGGCCGTGAAACCGTTTCGAAATAACTAAATTAGAATCAGAGTGTTATTCAGTAAACAAATTTAAAAAAAAAATACATAGCTTTAAAAAAATATTCATTGTACAAACATATCTATAAATATAGTAAATAATTAATTTTTAATTAAAATGTATATTAATTTTATATATATATATACGTATAAACAAAGAAATGTGACTACGTATATTGTGAATTTTAATTAAATATATAAAAAAAAAGATTAATTATAACATAAAATATCCATCGCATATGGAATTTAATTTGTAATAACTTAATTATATGATAACATAAATCAATTATATATATTATATACTATAAATATATATATATAAAGTATTGATTGCGTGGATGAGAATGCATCAAAATGATGTAATAATCCATTCCATACGTTTGTTTTAAAATAAAATATACATAACTTTAAATGAAGCATATATAAAAGATGAAATTATTCAATGTATATATATACCCTTAAATATGAATCCGTGTTAAAGTGAGTTAAAGCATTAAAATAAATTGTACCTGATGAAATACATTTCATTTAACTATAATTATATAGATAGATTTTCCAAATTAAATAGAATGTATAATAGACAATGCATTCTATATTCGTATATAAAAAAAAAATTTACTAATAAATAAATAAGGGTTTCGATTTAATTTTAGTCGAATATTAAAACCATTAAATGCATTTTGATATCGTTGCCAATTTATAAATGCTAAATATATTTATATGATATGAAATAAACATGTATCCAAATTTTTTTTAAATTATATACGTCCATGCAGTATATATCTAGTATATATTTTTCAAAAGAGTAATTGTAATTTTGTATTTTAGGATTTAAAAATCAATATATATATATATAGTATACTATACTATATAACAATTACAAAATTGTATATAATTATAAAATAAATTTCCTATTAAATTTCTCCAATAGGGTCATTTTCATACAGAAGATACCAATTGATTTGTAAAAATTAGTTTTTCATCAAAATTATTCGTATTTAATAACCATTTGAATTAAAAAATAAATAATTATATAATATTTATTGAAATAATTATTTATTCTAAACTGAATATTTGTGAAAAATAGAAATATATAAAAAGCAAAGTGCAAGTTATTCTGTTAAAACTCGCAGTTGGTATTTATTTTATATATAGAAAAAACCATTTCAAATTGCAATATGCAAAGGTGTAAATAAATGTTTTTTATATTTGATGATTTCTTGAATTTGTTTTATTTTGTTTTAAAAAAAACATCGTTTTGTGGAAAGTTTTTTATGTTTTATGTATTTTTTATACATAGTCATACATACATAACATATATATTATATATATATGAATTTACAATCTAATGTTAATGCAATAAATTATGGGATTTCTTTTTTTGTCTACATTGTCTACGTGTTCAAGATTGTATATACTTGGAATTGTGTATGCCAAATGACAAAACAGAAAAATAAATTATGTTATATGTCATATGGGATATAGTATATATATAACTGTATACATATGTATATATAAATGCATGCCTAAATATATAAAAACACAGGGAAATTTCTCTAAAAAAATTTATTTATGGGACAATCACAAAATCAGAATAAATTTTTGTTGATTGCTTATTAACTGTTGTTATAGTATTTGGGATTTAACAAAAAAATTACAAAATTATATGTATATATCTTCATACACAGATTATATATTAAAATAAACAACAATGTTATATCATGTATGTATATATAGAATTTATAAAATATTAAATTGTTTTTTTTTGTTCCATTTATAGAATAAAGGTTTTAATGGAAATATCCGTCAAGTTGAAAATGATATTATAAATAGTATACATAGGTATATATAAAATAAAATATCATGAATTTTCCTATTTCGAATCATGAAATCATGAAATTTTATTGAAATTCATTTAAGATATGTTATTTTTATTTTTTTTTTTAAACTTCCTTCAATTTTCATAATATTAAAATCACATAAGTATATATCACACAGAAGACGCGAAATAAAAACAGATTTTTTGTTTCATAGATTTGATCATACTCTCGATCAAACTCCAGATATCCCATTTAAATTACATGAATTATAAAATGTTGTTAATTTTTTAAATAGTTTATTTTTTATTTCAAAGATATACCTTAAATTTTAAGTTCATTGTACAGCAATCAAATGTATTAACTACCATATACTAAATAAATTAAAATTAATCATTTTAGGTATTTTGTTTTTTTTTTGTATGGTAATCACAAAATTGAAAAACCCTTATTTTTACTTTACAATTATTAAAAAAAAGCACCTATACATTTTCCATATATAAAACTATCACATCAAATAATAAAAATAAAATATTAATTATCATCTAAAAACCACCCCCAACATCAACAATATAATTTACATTCTATCCATTATTAGGCATTTTTGAGTGAATTTATCTCAAAAGAATAATTAATACAGAAAAATTTAAATATACATTAACATTTTAATATATATCTATATTATATATAATATAAATTAAATGAAAATGTGTAACCAAATTATTTTAATTTATTTCGTATTATAAATATCAATTCATGTTTTTACGAAAAAAAAAGAAAAAGAAAAATGATATGTATATAATTTTTTGGTAGTTGAGATATATATATTTACATTTTACTTACAATATAATTACATCAACAAGAGATTATACTTTGTGTACATCATATATATATAATTATATATATACTATACACAACCAAAGATGTTATACATTTTTTTGTTGTGGATCATATATTTTGGGTTGTATATAAACCAGAACACACAAAAAAAATTATAATTTGCACACCATTAAAAAAACACCCTTAAAATATTAATAATAATGCAAAAAGATTTTACATTTCAATTTACTGTGATATAATAATACTTTATAGCAACAGAACTCGCACAGAAGGTGGAAATACAAAGCAAACAAAAAAAAAACCGAAATGACGACAAGGATATATGATGATATGATGGCAACAGTCTTGATACAATATTATTTTATACTAGCGAGTATAAGAAATTGAATTGTATATTTGTATATATAGTGGAATTAAATTAATGTCATCGCAAAGCAATAACGTTCCCCACATTTTTTTTTCGTCTATTTCTGGTGGTGTAAAGATATATACTTTGTGTATATTCTTCTTTTCGTTTTTCATTCAAACAAAATATCAAAGGTATATATGGTTTTTTGTTGTTTATTTTTCATAATATGAATTTTTAAATAATATATATTAAAAAAAAATAAAGGAAAAGCATACGTATATTAAGAAATACACTACCACACCTTTGACAAACAAGATATCGAAATATTTTATTTATATATCAAAACATATATATAGGTATATTCAAATTGTTCATTTTAGTGATAATTAAAAAAAAAGGAAAAGTAAAGTTATCTCATTTTTTATTGAAATGAATTAATTTTACCTTTCTCAAAAAACGTTCATTACATTCTTTGCCGGATCCACTCCAATGATCATGTCGTCGACTAATATTGCCTAATGCTAAAGTACCACGTAATTTTGCCGCTGCAGTTACAACACGTCGTATTGCCCCTAATCGGGCCCCATTACAGCGATGAATGGGTTTCAATTGTACACCATGTTCCGGTTCTGATTCAGCACCAGATTTAATTTGTTCATCATCTTCGTCAACACATGCACTAAGTACATCTTCAACAAAATTGTATAACATTTGGATATTCGATTGTAATGGTACACCAACGGTATTATTATTATTATTATTAATATTTGTTGAACCATTATCAATTGTTGTGGACGGATTTTGTTGTTTTTGTAATGGTTCAATAAATTTACGATTTTGGCGTACTTCACGTAATAGATTTTCACCAAAATGAACAGTTTTATGTCTTCGACGTCGTGAATTTAACGATGCCGCTGATGCTGATTTTATTAATTTATTATTGTTAATAGAATTTTTCGTTGTACGCGGTAATGATAAATGTGAATCGCCAGGTTCAAGTACATCATTTTTATTTATGGCCGATGATGATGACGGTTGTGGTACATCCATTATTTCGGATGCGACTGAATGTGTTTCGTAAATTGATCGATGTGAAGTCATACATTTAGGTAATGAATTATGTTTAACAATATTCGAGCACATTGATTTACATGAACATTTTGATTCTATACATTTCGGTAATGAATTACATTTGATTGCATAACATTCATCTCGACAATTTCTATCGGTACAATGTTGTAAAGCACCTGATCTGTTATTACAATGTAGTTGATCATCATGATGATGTTGTTGTTTTTGAGATTGTAATTGTTGTTGCTGCTGCTGCTGCTGCTGCTGGTGATGCTGTTGTTTTGCACATCGATTTTGTTTGCTAGTACATTGATAAAAATAACACCATGGATCCGTACATATTGGCATTAACGGACACATCGGATCCGTACATCGTTGTAATTTTGTGGCCACTGAACGTTCGACCGATGTTGATTTGCGATTATTTGCATGTTGTTTGTATTCTTTTTGTTGATGTTGATGATGTGAAGATACCGATATATCTGAAACAGTAGCCGAACGTTGTGTTTGATGTCGTCTTGAATTACGTTCTTTTCGTGACGATTGACTCTTATCAACGTGTTGTGGTTGTTGTTGTTGTTGTGGTATTTGTTGTCTATCCACCAATTGTTGTTTATAAATATATTGATATCTATCCTTAGACAATGGTATCAATTTATCACTAGTTGGAGTTACAACTTCACTGGCCGAATGTCTTAGCTTTCGTTCGGTTCTACCACTTGAACCTGAATCTTTACGTTCACAAATACGATCCGTATGTAAATTTTTTGTTATATCAACACAACTGTTTGCCGCTGATGGTTGTTTACCACCATGTGTTTGCTGTTTTTGCTGGTGGCGAAATGGCGGAAATGATTGTTGTTGATGAGTGGCCGGTAACGATAAACCCAATTTTTCGCGTCCAGCCAATGACAATCTATTTAAAGGATACGGTATCCAGCTGGGCATTTCTTCATTGGCATTTTCATTGTGGCCCAATGAATGCCGTTTTCGTGGCTTGGGTATCGGCCCCGATTCCATTTGTAACGTGGACGATGATGGTAATTTGGAAGATTGTACCATTTTCGGACAATGTTGCTGATGATATTGTTGTTTATTTTGTTGCTGTTGTTGTTGTGGTTG
Source organism: Dilophus febrilis (assembly GCA_958336335.1). Lineage (NCBI taxonomy): Eukaryota > Metazoa > Arthropoda > Insecta > Diptera > Bibionidae > Dilophus > Dilophus febrilis. Next base: position 28,000,338 of record OY284469.1, on the reverse strand, counting down.
TGAACGAGCCCACTGATTATTATCATTTTTTATTGTGGAATATTCAACGGGTCCCGAGTGTTGACGTTGCAATGGTCGTTTCAGTAATTCAATCAATTCATCGGTAAATTTATTAAAATGCGTATTTGATTTATCTTGCGTTTGGTTAGCATTTGATTTGGGTACACCACGTCGATTCGGTAAATTTAATAACCAATCGGTTATATCCGATTTTTGAAATGTTACCTCACTCGGTCCGGACGAATGTCTTTGATGATCCTTTTTATTAGCAGTACCCTCTATTTGATCATCAATACGACCAACGGATCGAGATGAACACCGTTGACGTTCATTTCGATCAAATGGTTCATTTGATTGTAATAACAATAGTGCACGGTCTTTATCAATTTGTGATTGTTGTGTTAGTTGTGAATGTTGTTGCTGTTGTTGTTGTTGCAGTTGTTCTTGCTGTTGTGTTGATTGTTGCTGATGTACACTTGCTTGTTTATCAGCAATATCTATTGTTTGTAAACGCGATGATATTCGTGGTGGCGGTTGAGGAGGTATCTTCCCAGTTAGATTATATGGGGATTTCTTTATATTATGTGTGGTTGCGGTGGTGGAAGATGCTACCGTCGTTACAATTGGTGTAGATATTGATTGTATCGAGTGGGGTTGTGATTGTTGCCTTATTAAATTCTTATGCTGTTGTTGTTCCACTACCATTTGATTTTCATCTGGGATATCTTTATTTTTAACTTTTCTTGTAATTTCAAATATATCACCATTTATTTGATGATAAAATTTTTCCAGACGATATCCCTTTTCAACGTGTTTGGTTAATTCTTTTTCCTCCTTTTCTTCTTTTTCACTGGTATTTACCTCTTTCAATAGACGATCTAATGAACCATGATGTTTTTTAGATTGTAATTTATTGGCCACAACCACGGCATTATTACTACGTGCCGAGTTATCTTCTTTCAGTGCCTGAACTCTACATTGTGTATTACATATACAAACGGGTTTACGTGATGCGGAACCAGCGCCTAACCCACGTCCAGTAACACTATTATTTCCATTAATATTTGCATCTTTTACCGAGGCCGTTGTAGTGGTCGCCGATATATGACGTTTACCCGATGTTACCGGAGTTATTTGTACTATGACACAACAGCAATGTAATAATAAGGCATTTTTATCGGTAATTTTACTATCGGATTCGGATTGTGACGCTGCCAGAATGAGCCAAAAAATGGCAAATTCTGTATGAATAATAACAATAATAATAATAATGATAATCGAACTTTTGAAGTAAATTTTCTATACGCATATATTGTAAATTCAATATATTGTGATGCGAATAAGCTAACAATTATATTATTTTTAATTGATACAGTGCACTTAGTATACATGCCACAATAATAATAATCAAATCTATTTTATTGTACACAAACACTTAAAACACACAAAAATAATCGCGCCGAAAATACCAAAAAAAAAAATAATAAACCAAATTTAATATAACAATATTATATATATATATATTTATTAAATAAACCTAACTAAAATATGTATATTTATTGAAATATCACATTTAAGTGCACTTTTTTTTTTTTTTAACTGTTCATTTAACAAGAACCTTACGGGGTATTTTGTATTTTATTTTTATTTTTTCTATACATAAATAATATGTATATTTAAATATGAATTTACATTTAAGTACATATTCTTTAAAATAAATGTTTCTTCAATATAATTTGTGCGTTCGTTATGTATAAGTATAACGAATAATGTAAGTAAGGTACACGATTTTTAATGGCACACTCAATATCAAACACATTTAGAAAAAAATATACATAACACCATCACGCAAAACAGTAAACAGAAATATACCATATAATAACAAATAACAAGAATAAAAAAAAATAAATAAATAAAGAATATAAATTCACTTAAAATATAAATATGTCAATTTTAATGTATCAATTCAATTTTCCACAATTTACGACAAAAATATATTTGCAATACAGAAAAAAAAATATATATAATGTATATATATTCTATTTATATAAATATAAATTTCAATATTGTATTTCAGTTTATGTTGTTATTTTCCTTGATTTTCCAACATTTCTGTTTTTTTTTTGTTTTTTGCATATATATGTACACACAATATATATATTATATATAAAACATGTGTAAAGCAGGAAAATACACAAAAAAGGTGGTGCTATGGTGCGATGTAATGCGGTAATCGAATCCTTTTTTTTCTTTTCTATTTTGGTATATGTGTTTATATATATATTTAATTTAATATTTTACTATATCCATATAAATATACATGTATAATTTTGAAAACAAAAATAAAATACACTTAAAATGTGGTACAATAATCAAAGACAAATTTTTGTTTATAACAAACACTGCGAAATTAGAGGAAAAAAAACCAAAATAATAATAATAATAATATAATCACAATGATAACAATAATAATGGATAATAATGGATAATATTAATAATAATAATAATAATAATAATATAAATTCTTTTACACAGTATAAAAACAGAAAAAAGAAATCAGTTTTCAACTTTAAAAAAATTTTATTTTTTACATAACTATATATACTGTACACGCAACGATCTCAAGAAAACTAAATTTAGGTTTTGTTCTCATAACGCCCATATCCGTTAGTAGTATCAAGGCCTTTTTCACGATATTTTACGATTACGATTTTCATATCATATATACACTCGTATATTGTGCTATTACGAGGCTATACGATGTTATGCATACATCAAAATGTCTTTTTTTTTGTATCCTATATTATAATACACAATAAAATCCAACAAACTAAATATAATATTTTCTCTGCGCGTATATACACACAGAATACAACATACACATAAATGCGATGATGGTAGTGCAGTACAGAGAAAAGGATAACACAAAAAAGGAATTAACATTTTGGTTCATTTATACGCATTCATTTCGCTGCTATATATGCACACGTAAACAAATTCATATATATATTCAACAAAAAAGGAAAATAAAAAGCTATACAAATATAAATACAGGAAAATACATATGGAAAATTGTGTGGAAAACTGAGAAAATTTGAGTATATTATGAAATACAGAATGTATCATATATGCATAGAATGCGTTTGAAATATAGTAAATCAAATGTTTGTTTTTTTGTACGGAAATACCGAAATATGAAAATAGACTACAGATGAACTTTTATCATTTATAAGAAATTCATATATAGTTAATGAAAAATATATGGTAAGAAATCTATTCAATAGAAATTTCTCATGAAAATTATATTCAAATGTGAAAAAGGGAAAAGTTGTAATATCATCAGATTATGTAACTTTTCAACGTATAACTGTCTGTATATATATATATATGTTTTTATAGAAGAGACATTTCTCTATAGATAAACACACTATAGATATATATTTTATATTAACAAAATATATAAAAATTTCTTCTGTATTTTCTCTAATTCATATACTCTACTTTAAAAAAGGACATTTTTGCGCAAATTTTTTTTTTAAGTGTTACATTGAATAACAAATTTCGTAAATTTGTTTTAGAAAATCATATATCACATATATCACATATATCACATATACATATATTTTTTATGATTTGGAATAATTTAATTCAAGACAAATTCAAATATATGAATTTGCACAAATGAATATAATTATATAGTCAAATATATCACAAAAAATGTGTATGTATTCATAAAAGATTGATATTTATTTAATTCTGTATAACAAACGCAGCAATACCGTACACGAAAGAAATAAAAAAATTAATAGATTATTATATAATAAGTTTATATTATATATATATAAAACTTAAATGACCTAAAAGCCCTACTTTTGTAAAGCTTTCAATATTTTTTTTTTGTTTGTTTGTGTACATACAATTTTATTCTATTGTCTATATCTATATATAGAGAAATATATTTATATATATATAATATAATACAGATATATAAAATTGTATAGTGAATGTTGTAAAATACGTATATTTATATATTTGAAAATATTTGTAACAAATTTTATTCATATATTTGAATATACCTGAGAAAATTGTATAAATACATTATTTACATTATAATTTTAGCTCTATATACGTATATTATATATATAGAAAATTCGAATGTTATATAGCTATATGCCTATAAAATAACAATAAAAGCTTGCATATATATGAATATATATTATTTCAGTTATATAAACTAAATAATATATCTTTATACATAACAAAAATTCAAAAGTATATTGTTATTTAGTTTACTATAAAAATTATTTATTTGTATAAATACGTATATAAGAAATAATAATAAAAGAAAAAAAAAGCTCTGTAAATAGTTCACACACAAAAAAAACTAACAATTGTTAAATGTAAATATAAGTAAAATACATTTTCTAATTAGCTGCGAAATGATTAAAAGATATGTATAATACATAGTATATGAAATCCTTATTATATATGATATATATATGATAAATTTTTCTATATTCACATTGTTATACTTTGAAATTATATACTTTTTGCATATAAATAAGGAAAATTCAAAAGCGTAAAAATGTAAAATATTATATTTCTATATATAAATAGAAATGAATATGAGGAAATAGTTATTCCATATATATATATATATATATATATATATGCATATATTTTATGTATTATATATGACATACTCTATATATATACATGAATTTTTATTTATATAACTATATATACAAATATATATTCTATTCGAATTGTAAAATTAACTGTATATATAGTTTATTTGTTTCTATAAAAGGTTCTGTATATTTATTATATATGTATATTTGTACTTTGTGTATTTTTCAATATATATTTTCTCTATTTCCATTTTATTCCAACCAACATATAGAAGATAATATTTGGTACACTGACGCAAACAACACTGTTATATGGAGGCGCCTGTCAGACCATCTGTATTTCATATATATATATATATATATATATATATCATATATATATATATATATATATATATAAGAGAGTAGAATCAAATATCTATATATATATATATATATATATCTAGTTATAGGTGATGATACTGCAACTTCATGATCGATCGACGAAAATACATGGTCTGTTGCTAGGCTACCACCATGCAGAAAAATTCTCTATCTATGTATATATAAATAGAAAATTATGCTTTTCCTGTCCTGTATTTTCTCTATATATATAAATATATATATATATGAAATTTTATAAATATATATTTATACAAGGTTCTATATAGCATTTTCAATATATATTTATATAAGGAAAGTGGTATACATAAATATATGTATTGTTTTATACTCTGTATATACAACATTCATAACACAAAATATTATGTATAAATATATATGATACAAATTAATACACAAATGAATATGCACAGTTTCTTCTTCATTTATATTTATATAACTATAAATATGCGTACATATCAACATCAACATCACAATATAAATAAATAACAATAATAAATAATAATAAACATATGTATATATTTATGTATATTCAAATTATGTATAGTATATAAACTTATAAGATAAGCACAACATTATATGCATATCCATTTGCTTCATTTTAAAAGTAAATTTTTTTTTTGTATTGTTGTACTTGTTTAATCCTTAATCTCTTTAAAGTACGTATAATTACATTTAATTTATTGGCCACCTTCATGAATAAATACAATATTATAAATATATTTTTGTACATATAAAATCATGGTTTATTTTAAATAAACATTTACTATTATTATACATGGATATCGCATATATAATAAAAAATTTCTTAATAAATTCATATCAAATTGATTGTGAATATATATAATTAAATAAGTAAATGTAGATCTATATATATAGCGCATTTTCCGATTATCGCAATATATAAAAATTTTATATTACAATATGGTTTATATCATATATACAACTTTCTTTATTTGCATTTAATTCACTACTCTATTTATAGGTTCAATATAATGGATTAAAATAATATGAATTAATAAAATTTTTATTTTATAAAGTGTGAAATGGATTTAAAATATAAGCACTTAAACAATATAGGTATATAGATTAAGTTTATCGGAAAATTTTTTTTAATATATATGTGAGATAAATCACGCATAGATGTAGAAAAAACTGAATGAATTATATGTTATATTTATAATTGGTAAAAAATTGTTTTTAATAAAATTAAAGGAGAGCTAAAGTTGAAAACCAGCTTTAGATTCGGTTTGCAAAATGACAGCAAAGTAGAACTAACGAATGTCTCACTGGTAAAAATAAAAATGTTTGTGGCTTAATCGTTGAACTTTTAAGATCAGTATTACGCAAAAATGTAATAAATAATCTTGAAAGTTGACTTTTAATGAAGTGTTTTTTTGAGTTTCTAAGAATACCATATAGGTTCAAAATGAATAATAAAATTATACTTTTATTTGTTAGGAATCTTGTACTCATATTTCGTTAAATATACAGACAAATAAATTATAAATTAATTTAATAGATTAACAAAAAAAGTATATATTTTAAGATCATTTACGCGGAGTATTCAAATATATATAGTGAGTTCAAATATAGATATATTATGATTCATACAAAACAAATTCAGTGGAAAATGATATATATAGTTTAAAAAATTTACTATTCATGCGATCGCAACTTCTTCTTTGCATATATAGGCATATGGTGTATATTTAAAAGAAAACAAAGTTGCACACATATATGGAAAATACGTGCAAAAGGTATATTCATTCATATGTATGCATATAAAACAGATTGACATTTGATAAATATTTTTTTGATGTATATTTTTTTATTTTTTCTATTTTTCTTTTCTTTTTCTTTTATTTTTTTTTTTTGCTAAATATTTATATATACTATATAAAGTATATATATTTTCAAGAAGATGTGGAGGAAAAAAATCTTTACCATCATATATTTGTATAGGAAAATATGACGATTTCTTTTTTCTTCAATTTTTTTTTTTCATTTTTGCATATATGAGGTCTAACATTATGTTTATATATAGTATGTACATTTAAATATATATACGTACGTACATTTTATGGGTACGTACGTAAGACATTTTTTTTCATATATATGTATATATGAATGGTGGTGTTATATTATATGTAAATATTAAAGTTGTGTATACGACGGCTGTGGTGATGGTAGATTTTAATGTTCTTGATGTGTTTGTACATATATTTGCGGCTATATATGGATATATGTCTATATATGGTTTACATATTCATATTAATATATTTGACATGTGTGTAGTTATATATATATATATACTTGCATTGTACAAATATATATATATATATATATTTATTTTTATATATAGATGACAGTTATACAAATTTGTAATTCATACCGAGAAAATCATATCGCAGAAAAATGTCAACGGAAAAACAATTTTTTCCTTTTAAGGCTTTCTTTTTTCATTTTTTTTTTTTGTTTTTCATTTGATCTACATACCATACATCGCATATATATAAATATAAATAAATATATGTATATATATATGAATATGAATAATATAAATACGGTTTTATATATATCATATTTTTTGCGCTCATATATACTATATACAATAAAATTATAATAATTTTATATTTAGTTTTTTTTTTTTTGTTAATATTCAAAGTATATAGAATATAAATAATGTACATCGTATGTATATTCATACAGAAAAATAATAAATTTTTAACTTATCTGCATAAACAAATATTCAAACATAATAAAATTCAGAGTTCTATATACCAGCTAGTTAGCTAGCTATACATATTATATATTTATTTATTTATTTATATACATCTGTATATAGATACTATATATACTATATTTGATTAAAAATTTTAATATTATTATTTGTTATATGCATACGATGATGATGTTAACGAAGCAAAAATTAATTGTATAATATAATTTTTTTTTTATTTTTAATTTTAATTAAAAATTTCGTGTGAAAATATTTTTTACGAATAAATGGTTGAAAATTATTAATATTTAGCAAAAGAAAATTTCCATTTTAATTCTATAATTTAATTATATAATATTAAATTTAGAAAATAAAAAAAAAATTGTTTATTAAAGGCTATGTAAAAGGATATATTTATATTGTATATATATATTTGTTTGTAATATACGGGCGCGTATATATCTAAATAAAGTATAGATATTTATTATTATTATTATTATGTACGGTATAGGTACATGGGATGTTATTAGATCATTCTTCGGTTGGTATTTATATATAAGTAACTAACTATACACAAAATAATATCATGTTTCGAAAATATATATATATAGTATTCACATGGGGGCGAAATTAAAATTTTTATATATATATATAGGTACATTATATTTATGTCGATAAATACACATTATACATACATTTTTAACACTTCAGTAATTTAAATATTTTTGAAATATCTTTTTAATTCAATTTGGTATATATATATATATATAGCATTATATAATTAATTGGAAATTGTAAAAATAGAAATAAAATATAAAATTATATTATATTTATAGACAAAAGCGACTGTATATATAAATATTTATATATTACTAATTCACTTACAATTCGTTGTTTACTTTTATATGTACATACTTCAACAACACAATAAATGGGTTTAAAATCTAATACAAGTTAATTAGTTATACAGATATTATATAGTGAATATAGAGAATAGAATTCCGTTGACTATATGCGCTTATTTTAAGTTTAAGCATTTAATAAACAGAATTTGGAATTCATTTTGCATACGATTTTCACATTCATAATAAAATAATGTATTATGTAAAGAATAGTACATAAAAATAATGTTTGTTTAAGAATAATTTATATATACGTATTTCGATAAATGGATTATTATATCGATTTTTAAATATCGAATATATTTTAGAAAAGAAAGAAATATATTATAATATAATCCTTATTTATTCTTTTATAAAAATATACGTAAATTTAAAATTCAATTTGTGTATACCTTTATTCAGTAATTTTCACAAAATGTGTACTCTTTTTTTTGAATAATTAAATTCAGTCATTTTAAAACATACCATATTGTAAAAACATACCATATATTATAAAAACATTCAAATACACATTTTTTTATATATGAATATATTTGGTAATTTTATTAACTTATTTATTCACACAGCATATATTTTTGTTAATTTGACAAATTAATTATATTTTTATTTTATTATTAAATGCGTGAATGAATAATTTATAAAATATTTGTGTTTATGTGAAAATTGCTTTTATATTTTTTAACATATAACTATACATATGTAAATATACAATTACTTTTTCTATATATGTATAATTTGTGAATGATTATGATGCAATAAAAATGATTATCACTTTTTTATATAACCATTTATATGTCAAAATGCGACATAAACACCCATACATTTTTGTGATATACAGCGATATACAGCGATATATACATATATATACTTAAAATAAATGAATGAATATATTTATTATACATTGTGTTGTGGTACATGAACAATAAAAATATATATAGATAATAAAACGTTTATTTTCGATTCTCATCTCATGTATAATAAAAAGAAATAAAGCGTTTTTCATTGTCATCGTTGTTGATTGACTAAATTTTTTTTTTATTTATTAACAATATTTGTTCCATTATAGTGTGGTTTGAAATATTTTTGGTTTTCAGTTATTTTATGTGTTTTGAAAATTTTTATATTGTTATATGTTTTTTTTAAATGTGGATGGAAATATAGTTATTAATTGATGGTTGAATTGCGGACATATAATTTGAATGAACTTTTATATACTTCTTTACTTCGTTTATGTGTTAAAAATCGAAAAAAAATTATAGTTCAAGTTTAGAATGTAAAAATTATAAAATGTAAAAAATGAGGCAATTTTTTTCCAATGTAAAAAATATTTATCACTATAATACGTTTTAAAAAAGAATAAATACAGCGAGATAGTAATGGGGCGTGAGAAAATGAGGCAATCGAACTATCGGATATTCGGAAACATACATGTTTAAAAATAAATTAATTATAATACAAGAAACATTTTTTTCTTGCCAAATTTTCCGGAAAATTCGATTTTCCAAATTTTAAATTTTTGGAATCACAACCAAAGTTTTCTCCAATTTGTATATGTCTTATAGAATTCGTTTTGTAAATTCAATCAATTTCTGAACTTTCATAGAAGAAAATATTGAAATCGCATCGCATTGATTCAAAAGATATGTTGATTTTTATTATATACCATTTTACAACCACATTTTTGGTTTTTTACACTTTCTGATTTTTTTTTTAAAATCATGTGATTTTAATATTTTCTTCTATGAAAATTCAGACATTAATTGAATTTTCATATAATGTACAATTGAAAATTAAAGAAAAACTATGACAGTAATTTCAAAATTGGAAAATTGAATTTTCCGGGAAAATTTTGTTCAATAAAAAATTATTTTAAAAGCAAATTTTTTTTCGTTGTATAATAAATTTATTTAAAAGATGTACATTAAGAATATTCTATCGTTTTGGGACATCAGGACCCATTTTTTTTACATTAATTGACACCAATGTATTTGAAAAATCTATTAGATATGGTTTCCTGAAAAAACACATATAAAATCCATGTTTCTGTATATATAATATGCTAATCATGTTGTTAACATTCATTTTAACTGTATATCTCAATGAAATGTATATAGTTTAAGTAATTTTACATTTGTCTTATTGTGTTATTGTCTTTTATTGATATGTCCATTGTATTTCATTTAGTTTATTATATATAAATATATATGGACGCACTTATATAAATACTTAATTTAACATTTTAACATGTAAGTCTGTTTGATATCCATCAGATTATATTGTCTTGTCATATGGTTTAAAATTTAAATGAAAAGATAATATCAATACAACATAGTATATATTATAATAATAATAGATAATTCTATGAATTTATGATGCGCTATATATTATTGAATTTGTAAAAAATTATTAATTTATTCAAACAAAACGTAAAGAATCCGTAAAATACAGTTTTCTTATTACATAATATAATAAATATAATTTTCCAAAATATATTTTTGAAATGATTAAATATGTTTTTCATTATTTAATATAAGGCTTATCATCACAATTTACATAGGAATAAAATTGGTTTAAATATTTATATATGCGTTTGTAATTTCAATAATACTTGTCGAATTGGGATAATATTTATATATATATGTGAGTTAATATAAAAAATGTACGTAAGAATGCAAAAAAAATAAAAGTATATAGATATAAATTATACGTTTTTTTTTTATTTTTAGAAAACGATTACATTTTCTTTTGTCTGTAGATCTCATTCTTTATATATAACGTATATATAATAATAATTTATTTGTAATAAAAATTTATAGATTCACATAAAGGACGATTGTATTATTTAACAATGATGGGAAATATTTAGACCATTCTATATATATTCTATTCAATGTTCTATAATACATGTATATGTAACATACGTATATACATAAAAACATATATGATTTTGAAAACAATTTCTGGTTAAATGTATCTATTGGGAATATTTTATACATTTAACATTTATCATTTATACATTCATTCATTCATTCATTCATTCATATATATTATACGATATACAATACATATTTCAGTTTTAAATAAATTATTGTTATTGTGTGTTGTTATATCAATGAGAAATCCTATAATAAATAGATGCTCTTTATTGTTTAAATATAAAATATATGCATGCATAATATTATTTGTATAAATATACAAAATATGTGTATTTTGATGATATTCGTTTAAAATTGAAATATAGATGAATTCAAGTACAAATTTCATAAATACAAAACCATATACATATATATAATCAATTTATCTTTTTAAAGAAATTCATTAAATTTCATATTCTCCGAAATTATTTACATACAAATTCAAATGAATATACGAAAAATTTTACTTAAAATATAATTATCGTTATATTTGGTATATAATATATTTGAATTTGAAAAATATATATAGTTATAGTTTTAAAAACACATTATATATACAATACCATAAATTTTACTGCAATATAATATAACAAACGGCTTTAAATTTTCACTTACCTAAAAAGAAAGAAAATACGAAATTTTATTAATAAATTATTAACATTTTTATTAAATTTTATTAATAACATAGTATTTATTCGTTTATACAACAAAATTATATGATTTTCACATTCATTTATTCAAAATACTGCATAACTTTCCAAATAATAATACTGTGAATATCTACAAATACATGATTTTATATATTGTATATCTACATCAACACCCTAATTTCATTTATATATAATGTCTGATTTTTTTTTAAATTACATTAAATTATGTATGTCTGAATGATTGTCTGTCTATTTATCAACTATATATGGTATATATATAATATATATATAAAATAAGTATATAGATGAATAAATACACTATCTATACTATTTGATTTTAAAAAGTTGTATAGATGCTCCGCCGTTATGTCATTCAAATTAAATCAAAATTGAATGTGTATTGAAATGAAAAATTAAATTGTACAATTTGGATGGGGATGAAGATATATATATGTATGTATATAAATACATACAGCAGAGTGAATCGATTAAAATACAATTTTTCCTCAATTTTTTATATTATGATTTTTTTTATATCAAGTTATAGACATTACACATTAATAAATTGGCAATTTTTATGAAATATATTTTGTACATCTCTATACATATGTATACCATTCTTTTATTTTTTTAGCAGACATATGTTTTTCGTTTTTCATTCAATATATATATAAATAGTTATGTAGTTCAAAATCCTAAGTTTTGCAATGTAAAAAATTGTTATAAAATATGCGTTGAATAAATTTTATGATAATTTAATTTTATAACATTTAATTCTATACATTTAAAGTATAGAAGGACAATCAAGAATATAATTTAACAAATTGCATAAAAACGTCAAACTAATAAATTCTCGGTGTCGGTGATGAGAATATCTCGGTAATATACTGTTGGATCCACTGTTGGGGAAAGATTTTAGAACGAGTCTGAGAAATGGATACTGAACAGACCCCAAATTGAATTATAAACATCATCACGGTGGATGGAAAAATTGATATTTGGGTTTTTCATTGAATCCACTTCGAATATATATAAATGTATAATTGTCGCTAATTGGAGATAACAATGCCTTTAAATAAAATTAAATTCTAAATTATAATACATTCTCATAGTCTAAATGATTCAGTAATGTAATATTTAATATATTAACAATTATAATAAGTCATTGGCATCTTGCTGTATATATAAACAGTTTTATTTGTTATACAATTTATAATGTAAAATGTATATAATTACATTAGTTTTTGTTTTATCTCTTTATCTAGTATCTATATATGAAAAATAAATATAGTATACATATATATGCTCCTGTCCACAATCCACAAAACATATATATTATAAAATATATAGTACATTGTACATATATAGAAACTTTTGTAAACAAACGAAAAAAACAAAAAAAATATTCATTCATTTTAAAGAAATAATTTTATATGTAATTTTCATGTAAAGTCCCGTATCATATGTGTACGAAAAAAAAATTTTTTTTTTGTATTATATAAATAATGAAATGTAAAATACCGATAAAAAGTTGTTAAAATGAGGTTTCATTTCATTTATATATATATATTTATTATAGTAATACATATATAATCTAACTGACTGACTGAGGTATATATGGTGATGATGAATGATATATATATATATAAAGTTATTTCCATTGGTTATATGCATGAAAATGTAAAATATTCTAACCACAACCATGACCGCACATTGAATTTTATAAAAATTGCGGACATATAAAAAAAGTTACTTTTTTTTTTATATAATTTTGCGGATATGCAACTGTACCTATATATAGAGATATAAATATCTCATTGAATTCGAAACAAATATTATTTTGATAAAATTCGCGGTTTTAATTTATGCACACCATATAATATCCATACTCTATACTATACTTTTTAAATATTTCACATCATATCACATTTAAAAATAGGAAAGTATTAAATATATATATATATATGTAATCATATATGGTTTCATTAAAATAAATGTATAAGTATATGGTTTATAATATAGTTAAAATAAACTATATGAAATATACGAATATTTTAATCCCTTTTTAACTTTATTTTAATGTATATATAATATAATATAATGAAAAATAATGTTTGCTATATCCATATATATTTATATTAGTTTGTTTTTTTTTTAATTCGTTTAAAATATATAGAAAATTTTTGAAATGAGTTAATTCAATTTTTTTGAAAACATAAGTTGGTATATGTGACACAATTTTATGGTTGTGTAACGAGAAATATATACTCATTCGTTCTTTGATCGATTTTTTAAATCAATCCATAGCATAAAATAATTATAATTAAATGGTGTTTTAATGAAACGCCTTGAGAGTGCTCTTGTATGTTCGCATCATAGTGGCAAATAAGAAAACCCCGGTTTTTAAACCCCCATAGTTCATGCGTTCATGTTTGAAAAAAAAAGTTTATATATAGTTAAATATAAATTCATATATATATATATTTATATTTGAATTCAAGAGCTGTACTGTAATAATAAAGAAAATGGATTCTAAACATATAGAAAAAAAATGAATGTTATTGAATTAAAAAGACGATGTCACAGCGATAATTCAATCGAGTGTAATATATACAATAACTATAGAATAATATAATAATAATAATAAACATAACAATAATAGAAATAAGAGTTTTTTTTTCATTCTGCTGAATGTTTATAGAGGAAAATATATAAAGATAATATATAATAAGAGTTTTTCTTGTATATAGAAATATTTTTATGTATAATAAATTTGGCCATTTTACTGTATATATACATTTTCTTTACATACACAAAGTCTATCTATATATAATACAAAGATTTATTTATGTTAAAAAATTTCAATAGAAATACCATGTCTTTGGTTATTTTTCTGTTATCATATAATTTAATGTTATTATAGCTGTATGTATAGCCGAATTTATATAAATGCTTATGTGTATATAATAAGAATAGTCAAAAAGATAAATTCAATGGTGCTATATAAATATTCATATAAATAAATTATTTTGACAACATGACACTATATACTATATATAAATAAATTTCGATTTTTACAGCAAATAAGCTTCAAATTAGAAATATTAAATTTCCTTATAACACAATTTTTTATAAAGAAATTTTTGTTCATTAATAAATTCTTAACCAAAATACAAACCGAAAAACCATTAAATTATATTAATTAATTTCATATAAACACTTTTGCATATATATTTCAAAAAAAAGGTCAAATTAATTATAATTATATATAGCTTATTAACCGTTTGTTCAGAAATTTTAAAATCAATAATGTTTAAATACATATATAAATTTATAATATGCTATACTATACAGAGATTGCATTGTTCGTATCGTGCGGTTAGTTGTTCATTTATTGTGCGGTATTATTTTCAAGATACATATCTGTAAGCTATATATGATCTATTTTTCGAATAGATAGATATTATTTTATCAAAAATAATATCTGATTTATACATTTTATATATTTAGGGTGAATATTCACTTTGGCAATATTTCATTTTCATGTATATAGATACAAGATACAATATATATTTTATACAAATATGTGATATAAATAACAGCAGACAGACATAATATTATTTATAAACAGTATACACACTTATACTTAACGAAACTCTTGTTTATTTTTAATACACAAAGCCATACACTTAAATGTGCTTAAGCTTGTTAGTATATTTTACATGTGAACATTAATTATATATATATGAAAGCGGATCTATATAAACATGATGTTCAATAATCAACATGTAAAATATTATATAGTGTTCACAACTCCACATGAGATACAAATAATCTGACAAAATTATTATTGGTAAATATACAGACCTAAAAACGTTGAAATCCATTGTGTATATAATTATTAATCAAGTATTTTATTATATTATTAATCAAGTATCAAGTATCGCTTTTAAATGAAATTTATATACTTTTACAATAAAATTCATGGAACAGGCTGGGAAATCATATTTCCCAAACCGGTAGAATAATCTAAAAGGCGCATATCGAATTAGCGAATTAAACTAAATTTTCCGAATAATCCGGAAAATCGAAATTTCTAAATTTTCTATTTTTTTTTTAATTATAACTTTGTTTTTCTTATAGTTTTGGGTTTTCTTTGAATAATTGGAAAATTTAATCAATTTCGGATATTGCATAGATATTGCATAGCAAATTTGAAATTTCCATCCCATTTATTAATAGTAACCTGATAATGTATATAATCAAACTGTATTATACACCATCCTGATAATCCTGTAATATATATTATATAAATAAGATATAATATTAAAATTTACTTTAGCAAACATTCTGAAATACATCACAATTTGCCGATAACTTTCATTCAACAATTTACACATAATTTAATAATATCAAAACGTATATATACGTATATATACAGTATAATATTTATACTATATATATGCGTATATATTTGATTAGAATTACTTTGGCATACATGCAAAATATCAATACGCCTTGCTTGTCTATATATATATATATATATATATAATATATCGTGAAAACTGTAATAATAATATTGATAACAAACATCACATGTATTACAGCTATACAAATTTAACAATATATATTCATTGAAAAAAATATTACATGCATGAAATAATATATAACACACATATCGTTCATTCAAAATTATCAGTGCATCATTATATACATATTGAAAATAAGATAAATAAAACATATCTATCATCCCTTATAAATTATATATCACATTATATATTGTATTAAAGGATATATATGTATATTCCTTTAAATTTATCCTATTTTATTATTAATTTCACGTCTTAAAAATTTTTATAGAAGGATTGATAAATTGAAACAGCGTATCGTATAACGATGGAAGATTAAAAATTATTCAAAATCGATTCGATCGAATCCTTCTATAATAAATTTAACAAATGTTATTGAAAATAGAAAATATTTTTTGACGTCTCGACACTATACTAATTATAAAATCTTTTAAGATTAAAAAAGCTGAGTACGAGATTATCGCAATAAAAACAAAAATTTTCAGAAAATTTTGCCCATATATATATATTTATAAAGATAGATAAAATATATCCGTAAGGAAATTTAGTTTCAATATATTTTATATTGTGTAGTAAAGAAAAAAAAATGTCAAATAAGGAATTCAAAAATGGATATAATTGTCATGCATTTTTTTTAAATGGAACATAATTTGTCAAATATACATTTATGATATATTTAATACAGACTGTTTCAACTATCATATTTACTAAATTCTGTAAACAATAAATGGAAACAAAAATGCAGATGATTAAAGAATTTATATTGTACTTTAAAACGGTTTTTCTTTTAATGAATCTTCCAATTCATTTTTTTGCACCATTATCGTTTAACGGCATTCCATATAAGTACAGATAGATATAACGTATAATAAATGTTACTGTGAGACCTTTGTTTTGTTGATACCGTATTTATTCGTTTTAGTTTGATTTTTAATACATTTCGTATTTATACATGCACACGTATCTATATCTATCTATTACTCGCGTACATATGACCCTTGTCAAAATGTGTAAAAAAAAAACTTATGTGATATAAATGAAAAGTGTATATGTTCATATATATGTATCAAATGATATAGATATGGCATTGCGTAAATAAATAAACAAAAGTGTATATAAAAAATAGCAAAATAGTAATCTCTAATTCAAAATGGATATAATGGAGAAAAAAAATTGATAATAAATATATACAATATAACACGCCGCACGACTATAAAATTTCATTTGATTGTCCTAGTTTGTTACTTTTGCGAAACCGTCGTTTATATATATTATAATAGATATAGATATACGTCGTATATATATGTACATTATAAAAATTTGTTTAAAACACGACAGGCAAAATAAAAATCGATTTTAAATCCATATAAATGAATATTCAATTTAAATATCTTTATATATATATATAAATGATGCATAATTGATGCTTGCATGCGATAGATATACGATCAATATTTTTTCTATGTTAAAATTAAAATTAAATATTCATCAATTTGAATAATAGTCTTCAAAAACACAATGAGTAATCACAATAAATTATAAAATACTGAAGAAAATTATATATTTTCATGTAATTAGTATATACAAAATTATTATGATTTATTGATACAGAAATTTGGAAATATTTTAATTAATTAATTTTTGTTTTTGCTTATATCCACAATTTCACACATAAGATATATAGAATGTGTTTCCATTGTCATCATTGTCGCATATAACCTATTAAAAACAAAAACATTTCATATAATAACATATTTAAAATGATATATACTTTTAAATATTAATAATTATATATTACTGTTAGGATGTTTCATACTGTTATTCATTCCATTACAATTATTCAGGTATACATTATTAAAAAATAATTTTCGATTTACCACCGACAAACGACTTAATCGTCTGTTGATGGTTTTTAATTTGTTGCTTTTACGCGGTGTCGGTAATTAACTGTACGACTAAGTCTATGCGAAAATTAAAATTCGAAAATAACCGAAAAACACAAACATATGCCTTCAGTAGGATTCGAAACCACGACCCCAAAATTTTGTAAGAATTTTAGTTTGGTATTTTTATAACAAATATACACTACTGAGTACAGAGTACTTGTATTCATCAACAACAACTATATTTTACCAGGCGTATAGTTTAAAAATATGTGGGTATCCTTTACAAAATACGAAGCATCCTAATATACACTCACCCACACACACACACAAATAATTTTACTACATATATATATATATGAATATAATAAAGTATTTTCAAGAAAATGTTATTAAATTTTCTTATTCTCGTTGAATTAGAAATGTATTTTGATTTATGGTATATAACTAAATAATATATATGCTTATACACAATCTATATAGTGTATTTTATGAGTTATTATTGAACAACAAAATCCTATTTCTATATAAATATATACATTTTTAATATATATATCGAAATCATAATGCAATTTATAATAAAAATTTACATGTAAAATATTAATACGAAAAATATTCTTTATATAATAATAAATTTAAAATACATTTAATTAATGAGAAGAATTTATAAAATATACTCATAACATTTATTAATTAAAAATATTTTTAATATATATTTTTTCCATATTATGAAATTATTTCATTTATTGTATACATATAGATAAAATAAATATAAATACATTACATACTTAAAAAATCACCCATTATAATTTAATTTAATTATTCAAATTTGTTGATGTGTTAATTACTTTCGATGATATGTGGAGAATTCTTATAATTTTTTTTTGTTTTATGGTATTTAGAAAAATGTCATATGTTGATAAAAAATGAATGAATTAAAAAATTTTAAACAATTTTATTATGACACAAATTGAATTATACAATTATTATAAATAGTTTTGGTCCACCAAAAATTATTGTAAATAAACATCATTAATGTAATTCAAGGTATATATGCATATATGTATATTAAAAAAAGAAGGTTATCGTTTTATTTATAGGAATATATTTGTTTGTAGGATATCATGATATGACCTTGAGAGAAAATTCTTTTCTTTTTTTTTTTATTTTCACAATAATATTATTGTATATTGATGAACATTTGTTTACATTACATAAATTGTATATAAATTGTATTGGTATTTATATATAGTTATCCAAAAGTACAGATATGTTTTGTTTGTCTAAAATTCAACACATTGTGAATAAAATTGTAATAATATGATAATAACAACAACAATATAAAAAAAAATAAACACATATAAAAATTTGTTTCACAAACAGGAAGCACAAAAATATATAAAAGATTTATATGTTTTTTCCAAAAAAAAAAAAAAAAAAACAAGAAAAATCTTCTTGTATATATGAATAATTTTCACAATCTATAATTTATATATAGATCAAACCACCAAAACGAAGTATATATTTTTCACTTCACATAATTTAATTATATAATTTACCGAAAATCATAATATTTTTGATGACAATGCAACAGAAACATTTCAATAAAAAAAAATCAAAATATAAAATAATCAAAGGATTTTAAGAGTTTTCCAGAAATAAATAATGCGTATTTATAGCATTTTTCAAGTTATTATATTTTTGCGATTTTCTATAATTGAACACAAAAAAAAATGTGTTTTGTTTTTCTTTTTACTATATTTTTTTTTTTTTTTAGGAACAACAGTAGGAAATTTTAGTAAAAAAAAAAAGTATATAAATATATACACATACAAATTTTAGTAAAGTTCATTGTATCAGAGCATCTTCTCGCACACACATACACATATTTTCAATTTTCCACATAGATATATCCAATAAAATATTATCATCTATACATAAATTAATATATAGCTGTAAAAAAGAAAAGCTCTTTATAAAACGCATGCGTTTCCAAATAAAAGGTTTTCCATTTTCCCTATACATAGTATATTATAATACACATTTTTGCGTATTTTTCTATATAGTATATATTATGAAAAATTTTCAACAGTTTTCTTTAGTTTTTTTTTTATTTTTTGCACTTTAATGTAAATAAAAAAAAAAATGTTTTAATAAAATTTTTCTTCGTCACTCAACCGATAAGTTTTATTTTTTATAAACTTTTTTCGTTTGTCAATTGAATAACAATATATAGTATATAATAACATTATCTATATTTATATATATGGATAGATAGCTGTACATACATTTTATATTTTCATTCTATTTTCAATTTAATTTTTAAAGGATTACGAAAGTGACACAAACACAAATGCAGACACACACATAAATACTCGCATACGTACACATGCGACAATATTTTTCATTATATTATTTTGGAAAAAAAAATAATAATAAATGCAAATCGAATAAGCATTATGATGTGGCAGATATACCAACAAATGGAAAAAAAATCAATGATATCATCATTCAAGCCATATATGTATATATGAAACCATACACTTTACTATTCCCCATATATATGCACGAGTTTTATATAGGTTATGTTTAGTTATGTTTATCTATCTATATATATATATATATATATATTTAAGGATTCACAATACTAATAATAGTCATAAAAGCATAGATATATATACCATATAGATAATAATTTGTATAATGGTAACGATCTTCTTATATATGTAAATATATTATTGAATGCAAGAAGCACATACTGTAAAAAGCATATCACAATACAATGAACATGATATTTTCTATTCAGTTTTATTTATGCATTTTATTTTGTAAAAAATATTTCCACAATAATACAACAAAAAAAATTTAAAGACAATTAGTGAGCTTTTTCGAATATATTTATTTATCCATGGGTAAATATTACGAATACACATTCGATATATATGTGTATATGATTTGCAAACAAAATATTATGGAATATAAAAACGATCCAGGATATGTGAAAGAAAATTCATTAAAGCAAAATATATTTTATTTTTTACTATAATATATAATATATATATATATGTATGCATAAACAGATGAAAAGCGATGGACGCAGTGAAAATATAAAGGTCGTATATATTATAGATGGAGGTATGGTTTGTCTTGTATATCTATACATATAATTACAATAATAGAAAATGCTTATTCATTTATGGGTTATAGATACACACTAAAATCTTCTTGAATAGACACATATATAATTAAACAATGTGGTATATACAGAAAAAAAAGAAGAAAATGTTGATTGATTATTCAATACTTGTATAATTAATAATCGGTGTCCTTTTTTGTATTAATATATAGAAATAGTATATACAAAGACAAAATTAATTTGAACAACCTTTTGCTGTTAGAATATAGTTATATAAATATATACGAATCAAAATTCAATTGTATACATTTATAACAAATTGCTATTTTGTACAATCCTAACAAACACTTTATATATAAAAATGGGAACATAAGAAAACATTCAATTTTGAAAAAACCATTCATCTCATTATTTCACTTCTGATTTAACCGTATATGTACATTTTTAATATACCAAAACCATTTCAATAAACAATAAAATCTATACATATAGTTATAATTTGGCGCTTACCTCAGATGATGTTAAATAGCATAGTCGAGAATCTGTACTATCAATTGATGCTTGCTGTACGATACCATAACGAGATTCTCTATCACTTAAATAATCTGAACGTACACTATCTTGACGATCGAATACACCTCTATAGCAGCAATAAAATAAATATGGTAAAACAACAAAAATAAAATTAATTTTTCGACAAATAATGATAATTTTCGTTTGTTATAGTTAAACATTTTATAGAATGAACGATTTAAAAAAAATGATTTCATTAGAATTTTGTTAAATATTTTAAGGATTTTTAATGATTTTTTTTAAATTATTAATAATTCATAATTTAATGAATTATAATATTCACCTATGCTCAAATGAATCACCACGATTACTTTTGTAACCAGAATCATTTAAACTGGCATCTTGCCGTAACGATGGTAATGATTCCCATTGTGATCGTTTTGCTGAAATACTGCCGCCGGCACTTGATTGTGAATTCATAAGCGTTTGACCAGATCCCGATCCTAATGTTGAACTACCAGAGCGCCAACCATCTGAATGGCGAAACCATTGAGCTCTAGCTGATTCACCAATACAAGATGCACACCGTGATGTTGAAAAACTGTTTTTTTTTATTATCGTTTTTTTTTTTGAAATTCGTATAAAATGATATCGTAAAATAATAGAGTTAGTGACCGGCATTGAACAATTGATTATACTCAAATATACAATTTTATTATACTATATATTGAATTATACCTTGAATTATGATCACTTAGATAACCTCTGTCACGTTCTCTTTCCCGTTCTCGTTCACGCATCAATTCATTGCGGTCACTATAATAACCATCGCGATCACGATCCCGATCACGATCTCGGTCACGATCACGTTCACGTTCACGTTCACGATCTCTTGTCGATAGTGGCGGACGAAGATGTGGTAATGGTAAAGTTGATGACTTCGGTGCTGATGTAGTCCCTATATATTTATTATAATACCAAAAAAATAAAAACCAATGTAAATAACATTTCAAAATATACCATGTACCATATTTTATATATATATACAATACACGCAAAATATACGAAATAAATTTAATAATCATATTATATTAGCCAAAAATTATATTTGAATAAAATTTTGAATTAAAAATAATATACAAAATGCTCATTCAGGTTTTAATTCTATCAGGATTAGGAATGGTTTAATTTTGATTTACTTACGCCTTCTGATAGGATAGGGACTACGTTGTGTTGATCCCGGTAAACTCTCAGCAAATTCTGTTACGAATAATATGTCAAATAAAATGAAATAAAGCTAAATAATTTCATTTACTAAAAAAAAATTACTAATGAAAAATTAAATTAAATGAATAAAAAAATGTTCCTATCGATTTTAGAAGAAGAGCATATAAAAATAAAAAGAAATAAATAAGAAAGCACGAGGGAATGAATTAAAAATTAAAATATATAATTTTATAATGAATACATCAAAAGCTTTGATAAAATTATTACAACTAAATATGTACGATTTCCGTTACGATATCTTTAAATATAGAAGAATAAAGACAGTAAAATAGATGATAGTTTAGAATTACCCAAATTTTCCATACTTTGTGACAATAAAGCTTCAAATGTATGTAGACTATATGATTCGGCATCTAAACCTTTAGCCAATGTATTCCGCAAATGCATTTCATATTCCAATAGTAATCTTGAAGTTGGTGAGCCGGGACCACCACTTTGTGCAACATTCTGTTGATTCTAATGTAAAAGTAAATATTTAGTAAAATTACATATTTATATCCAATTTTATATAAAAAATTTAACTTACGGGATGATTATGACTATGACGTCCACCACTTCCGGAACCCCTTTGTCCATATGGTTGATCTTGATCTGAATTACCATTACTGGAGCTCGGTGTTGTAGCATAACACTGATTATCAAACATTACGTTATCGGATGGTGGTGAACCTTCTGAGCAACCCCGTTCTCTTTCCAATTCTAAATATAAACTTCGTTGTTGTTGCTGTTGTTGCTGCTGCTGATGCTGTTGTTGTTGTTGAATTAAATGCTGTTGTTGTTGAAGATGTTGCTGCTGTTGTTGTTGAGAAAATATACGACCGATTTCATGAGATGAACGCGATCCAGAAAATCGGGAATTATTATTTACATGGTAACGTGGCATATTATTCATCATCGGTTGTATTCCGAATCCTTGTAAATTCATTGAAGGATTATAATAATTATATCGACGTCTGCCTATTTCTGGTGATGTTACAGGACTTTCAGCACTTGTCATTGGTTTTAGCATACGTTTAAGCGTTGTGGGATCTATAATATTTGTTTTTATTTTATGATTTAATTATACAAATCGATCTTATGTACAATATAATAACTAAATGTACAATATAATAACTAAAATAAGATAATTTATTTTATACACTTACCAACATTCATATCTTCAGTGCTTTTAGTTTTACGTCTTGTATTGCTATTTAAATTATTATGATGATGATTTTCTTGATCTCTAGCCTGTAAATTAATATTAAAATATATCTGTTTTTACATTTAACAAATTCGTAATAGTAAAAATATATTCACATACTATTTCATCATTAAATTCCTTAGCCGTACGTGTTCCAGTACCAGTTGATGTTGATTTCGTATTCGACAGATTGCCGCCACCAGCACCGGACTGCAATGTTCCGCCTGCTTGTGTACCCTCGGATTTCGATGATTCTTCAATTTTCGTTGCTGCAACATCATCTTGACTAATTTGTGAACCCACATGATTTTGATTGGTGCCAGCAGAAGAATTATTATTCGTTAATGTTGAAGCATTATTCGTCGTTATGGTATTCGTTTCTTGCGATTTCGTAGATCGCGGCAAAGTATCTTTTTTATATAATGTAAATAATTATTATGAGTTTTATAATATAGTATAATAAAGAAATGTGTTACCTTGTCCCGATTGATTTCCGGATGCAACATTATCGTATAATGATGTACTTGAAGTAGCTGCAGCCACTTTTTCATTTGTACGATTTGAATCAGCTGTATCACTTGTGGTTCTACTTGTTGTTCGCGGTAACGTTGATGAACCTAGACGTGTTTAAATAATACAATTATTATTAAAATGCTAATAATTAAAATAATTTATTATTAATATTTTATTTAAAAAAAAATCATCTGTTCGATTAACAAACCTCGATATCTTGGATCTGATCGCATTCTTGCATATTGTTCTGGTGTCATACATGTACATTGGGCATCACGACTAGCTCTTGATGGACTTGCAGGTGTACTCAATGGTTTACGTTTCGTCTTCACTTTTGTTTTACCCGGTGGATCAAGTTTTAGTGAATAGCTTGATGAAGCCTTTCGTGAAAATTTGAAAGAAGGCGACTGTAAAACGTCGCACTAATATTAGGTTTAAATTGGTTTTGGGTGAGGATTTGAGGTATTTAGGAATAACATTTTTAAAGGTATAACACATAGAAATACACATATTTACAAACAAAAACTTTAAATTTTCAAAAAAGACAATATTTTTACTCAAAATAGATAGACATTTAAATTTAGCATTCACATAAGTTAAATTATCATTGAATTCAAAACAAAAGATATAAATATATAGTTTAATAGTAGTTTATATATAAATTAATGGAATCAAATTATTTCATGCAGTACGTTTTAGAATACATTATATATAGATATTTTCTCTTTGTAACATGAATTTGTGTATATAGAAAAAATTTTGTATTAATTTGAGTGTTTTCTTAAATATTTTGTATTTAATTTTAATCATTTTTTTGTGGTATAAAAAACATTCAGACAAATATAGAAATTGAACGAAACACATACGATTAATTATTAACAAATCATTTTATATATATATTATATACATAAATATAACAACATATATATATATTTGACGATATAAAGGTTAAAATCAAAATTTAACAAACACATACTTGCGACAATCGCTCATCATCTGTAAAGTGAACATGATGAGATGGTGGCTTTACTGAACCCTTTTTGACAGAATTTGAAACAATAAAAAAATAAAAGAATAAAATAAAATAAAAATATTTTGTAAGATAATATTTGAGATTATCATACAAAAATTCAAAATCATTAAAATTAAATGAAATATTTTTTTATAGATAGATTTTAAACAATCAAAATCATACATGCATTTTTATATTGTTATATAACGAATTATGACGACTCTACTTACATATATAATTATGTATTATTATAGATTCAATCCATTATATTGTTAATTAATACCAAATAGAAAACGCGTTTTAATTAAATTATATAAGCATGAAAAAAACCAACATAAAACCTGTGAATTTAATTCCGTTCATTTTACATGGTTTTATTTCATTGTACTCATGAATTATTAACTGCTCTGTTTTTTTTTAACTATTCAATTGATTTTATTTTTAATCAGATTTACTACTACTACAATACTATATATACCAAGTGTACATACACTTAATGATTAATTATGATTTTAAAAACTGTCTAATAAACAAAAACCAACGATTTTCTGAAATATGACATCTATAGCTTCGTTTGCTAATGTATATATGTTTTAAAATTTAATATAATACTAAAAAAAGTTATTCAAAATTATTGTTCAATCAACAAATAGATAAATGAAAATCATATAAATAAATTAAATCGATCCTTTCATTATATTGAAATTGTTTTATAAAAAGTCCTTGCAAAAAAATTCAATAACATATTGTAAAAGTATTGTAAAAAAAATAGAAAATAGGATTTGTATAATGATTTGATTTGATTTGATTTGATTGATTTGAGACATTAAAGAAAATTTACGCAAACGATTCTGATGATTGATATAAGAAAATGAATTATCGCAATATGAGTTAAATAAAAGCATATTCATATCATATAAACACATTCATTGTATTTTAAATATATAAATACATTTCGATTGATTGCCTATTGATCATTGAAAAAACTAACACAGATATTTTTATAAGATTTGAAAAAAAAAACAATTAAAACAGCATAACAACTCAATAAAATTCTAAATTACATAAAAAAATTGAATATTTCTCAGAAATGAAATATTATAGATGTGATGAAATGAATATTAAAACAATGAAAAAAAAATATTTAAGTTAAAAGAAAAAAAACATCAATGGGATTAATTGTGTATGTGGTTTTTTGTTTTTGTTTTGACTTACACAACAATCACGAAATTGTTTGGCATCAATGGGCGATGTAAAATTTAAACCCCATGTATCATTTGTCATCGGATCTTTCCAATAAACAAAACATTCTGATGCTTGTCCAATTCTCGTTCCTATATATTAAAATAAATACAATTATTATTATGTAAAAAGAAACATGATTATATAAATACAAATCAATGTAAAGGTATTTTTTACCTGGTTGAACAAGTCGAACATCTAATATTTTATCCACTTGACTATTGTATGCTGTTATATGAAATACACATTCGGGTGAATCTTGTATACATGTTATATTTACAGGAACCAAATCTTCAGATACTTGTTGCCATTTTACTGTACCGGCACCGCTGGTAACATGAAATACCTCCGCCCATAACCTGTATACACTAAATAAAGTCAGTTTGACATAATTAATTTGTATACAATATCATTGTTTTACATTTAAACGCTTTTTGTGTCTGATTTTTGTTTTTTAATTTTTCTGCATACACACACGGCGGCACATATATCTTAATGACGAACACATTTTTAAGCGATGATTTTACATTGCACATTTAAATTTATCAATTGTGAAACTTAAGAGAATTAATTAGATAGACACTTTAATACAATTAAAATATAATCACTGCCGAGAATACGTGGGGTGAATAGAAAAATACATATTTTAGTTTATTCAGTTTTTTTATATGTATATATAAACATATATGTGTGATAAGATCCATATCCACATAATATAATTTACATTAATTAAATATATTTATCTTTAAAATTCTATAATTATATATATACCGCATATATACATACTTAAAATGGAATATAATCTGTACAATAAATTACCTACATATAATACAGTACATATATATAAATATAGTATATAAATAATACTATGAAGCCTAAAAACAGTCAGAGGACAACCACAAACTAAATAAATGAACATTTTTATTTTTAATGCAATAAATTATAAAAGACGCATTAATTTACCTTCCTCAGCTTTTTTTTTCATTTTATTTACCTTTCTGTTTATGTATATATATATAAATAAATTATATATGTATTAATTTCACATATGCAGGGATGAAAAATGTATATTACTTTATGTATTTTTTTTTGTTACATTAAAACGTACTTTTTTTTTTTTTTAATTTATACAACAACAAATCTAAAAACTTTAAAAATTTACATTATTATTAACTTGGGGTTTTATAGCTTGGTTTTTATTTTTTTGTAATTCAAATTACAAATATACAATTTTGCTATAAATATTTAAGCCAATTACTCATGCATATATACCCAAATAAATTAAATGGATAATTATGCATTATTATTTTATTTTCTTAATATTACCAATTATACGTGTTTTTTTTTATTTAATCTATATGACAAAAAAATAAATACTTATTACTTTTATTTTTTAAATGTAAAACATTGAAATTGTATTTTATTTTTTTTTTTTTTTTTAAAAAAAGGATTTATATATTTATAATAAATTATATTAATAAATCATGCAATTATATCACAAAAAAAAAGAAAATTAAATTGAAATGTAAACGATAAATATTACCTCAGGAGATGGCCGTCCCTACGACGAGATGTTTGCCAAGGCGAATCCTCGTACCGGTATGCTTTGCGCATAAGCGGCGCACAGGAACAACTTAATTTATTCCCCATTACACAGCTTGCACAATTCGCCTGGCCTCCTGGAAAACAACCAAAAAAAAAAGGATATCATTATATACATATATAGGTCATATATTTCGTTATTAATAACATGATATTTTTATAAATGCCAATTCTTCAATGAAATATTAAGAATTGATTGTATTTTCAAATTAAATAAATTTAAATTACCTGAGGTACTTTGGTGTCACCACATGCCACCAATTTCTGCCCGTGATAGGACTTGCCCCCTGTTTAACGACTGTGACCTTTGATTATGTCGATGATTATATTTGTTGTTTTTCTGAAAATATATATAAAGAAACGGAAATTTTGTTAAATAATCTTTAAAATCGAATTTTCATTGTTATATTTTATTATCTAATAATTTTAATATTTATATAAGTAAAAACAAATATATAAATATATTTTCCATTTTCCAGGGCAAATACAATAAATTATCAGGTGTTCTTAGTTCTTATATGTATGGTATATGTATATGTACATAATTATAACAAAAGATTCTTTGCACATC
Organism: Dilophus febrilis; assembly: GCA_958336335.1. Taxonomy (NCBI): domain Eukaryota; kingdom Metazoa; phylum Arthropoda; class Insecta; order Diptera; family Bibionidae; genus Dilophus; species Dilophus febrilis. Next base: position 27,970,606 of record OY284469.1, on the reverse strand, counting down.
TAATAAAAAAAAATATTATTATATATCTATATATAACGTGATTTTATACATCATACTATATTTAAAGTACATATACATAGAATCAATGTTTGTTTATTATATATTTATATGTATATAAATATCCTTAGGCTTATTTGCAATGCATGTCAAGAATATTTTTAAATTCTTTTTATAATTTTTACCAAGGTCATTATTGTTTGATTAAACAAAAACCATAACGACAGCTTGAAAACTGAAGATGAAGATGTATATATAGTTCTTTTAAATGTATATATATATATACAAAAATATTTGTGTATACTTAAAAATATTATAGTGTCTGAAAATGTGTTTATTTTAAGGAAAATTTCTCTCCAAAGTTTGTATTTGGTATACAGTTGATTTTATATATTAACACCTAACTATATATTATTTGGTCTAAATTAAAATGATAAGAACCATTTTATAATTTAATATTCGGTTAAAATTTGAATATATCGAAAATTATATAGAAAAATCTTGACTTATGTTTATGGTTATATATGTATAATATACATATATAGATATTTAATAACTATTTTAAATAAGAATTATATAACCATTTAACATTACCACATAAAGAGTATAAATACTTATATTTAATGTTTTTTGTTAAATGATGTGTTGCGATTTCTTTTTCTTTGATTTTTTATATATCTGTCTATTTCTGTATATATGTAATAGATAAAAAAATAATTTATGTTACGGATTTACTGATTTATATGGATTTTATAAAAAAAATATTCCAATACTAAACAAAAGTGCAAAAGTAAGTATATTTTTGCTTTAATATTTCGTGTATTATTTTTAAACTATTTGTATATATATACCATATATTAAAATCTATATATGTTTTATAAAAATATTTTAAAAATTCAGTGTATTTTTCACATGTGATGCGACTATAAAGATAAGGAAATAAATATACAAATAATTTATACTATATATATATATATATACCAACAAAAATAAATATATAAAATAGAAATGAAAATTCAACCAACAATTTTGTTATTAACTCTTTTACATTATATATACATTCATATACAATATATACATATATAATTGACTGTTCGATATGCTCGCATCATCGTATTCTGCTATATACTCTATAATGTTTTGTTTACACAATAGAAAATTTAATATAAATAATATATATAAAAATATACTAATAGTAAAAGAAAATTTGAAAATTTATAGAATTTCATGATCTTTTTATTTATTTATATACAATTACATACACATATACTCTATAACAGACATAGCAATTTTTAAATAAACAAATAGAAATGAAAATAATTTCAACATTATTTAAATGTTGAGTTATATAATATACAGGATGAGTCTAGTAAAATGTTCGGTAATTTGAAAAATCATTAAGCATTGGAGAAAAATTAGTAAAATGGCAAAAGTTGTAGATCATTGAAATAAAAGATATTGACCAAAAATAATTTTTTTTAAATATAGGAAGAACATATCCTGTGAAAATGTATGCCCTTTTTACTCGTAGCTATTTTTTGATAAACCTCAAGAATTTATTATTCCATATTCATTTCATACCGCAATATAAAAATGTTGTTTCTCTTGTATTCTATACTTTTATGTATAGATAACAAACATTTTCACGTAATTTAATTTATTAACATTTATTGAAAAGTATTAAATTTTGAAAATTAACGAACGCTTGACTTAACTATAACCCATAGATATATGCATAGAGTCTATACTTTATAGATATAAATGCGTATATACAAATATCAAATATTAAGAAATTTTTTTTTCGGAAAAATATTCCATTTATATATAAAAAATGAAAAATTTTCACAACTATATTTTTTTTATATATGTATTGCGTTTTGCCCATTTTTTTCATCTATATATACATCATCATGTTGAATACATAAAGATATATATATATATATATGCGATAAAAACGTATGTTTTTGTGGTGCATGCACAAATATATAATATACTATGTATATAAAAAAACTATTATGAAACTATCTTATAATATGTATTATTATTATATAAATATATAGTAGAGGATATATATCTGAATGTATTATACCACATACACAAAAATAATATAAATTTATGAGGGTTGGTAACAAACAAAAAAAAATTGTGTTCATCTTTTATAACGCAATGTCCCATATAATATTATATGTTGTTTGTTCTTTAAGTCCTGTGTAATTTATCGATAAGGTTTTAAGCTTACTAAAGCTCTATTTTATATATGTACGTAGATATATAATATTCGTTTATTTATACTTTGTGAGTATTTGTAGAAATTTATATTATTCTATAAAAGACCAAAGTGAATATCTATTCTATAATGAATATTGCTGTATATAGACAATTTTATATATCTGTACCTTTAGATTTTGTGACGGCAATTGATAGGTTTTTCTATTTAACATAAGAGTGGTTTATTTATTATAAACAAATTATACGTATTACTGTATGTATGTATATATCTTAATATATTCAATAGACAAATCGTATATATATATATATATATATATATATATACAATGTCATTAATTAAATTCATTTATAAAATATTATATCTAATTAATAGAAATATACTCACTTTATGTATATTATATATAGAAATACATAAACTCATGTATATATAGCCAAATCAAAAGGGTATATCAATTTTCATTAATCTTTATATCATATATAGCAAATATCAATAAATTAAACAAGGGGTGTACTGTGTGTATAGTGTATATCAAATATAATTTTGGAATTATACTAACGAAATATATAACGGATATGGATATATAATTTCAATAATTACTTTTACATGTTATTTTTTTTTTTTTTTTTCATTTTCTTTATTTATATTCTATTCGCTTGAGGAAAAAAAGAAAATTCATTTTCTACATATTTTTTATATGTATTTTGATATAAATAAATAAATAACAACATTCCGCAAAATATAAGCTTGTAGAATTATTTATATAGATGATTGCAAATACTCATGCATAAATAATGAATTAAATTGTAATATATATGATATACTAACATGATTACTAAATATTATTATTATTATTTGTTATTATAGAAAAAAACGGGTGATGTCAGTAAATTAATCTTCATTTTTGTACACAACAGATTCGCGGATATTCTTGGAGGGATTTGAAGGAAAGAACAACCCGGTGGTAGACCTGATCAATCCTAATGGTATTGACGGTCGCGATTTGACCTCCTGTTCGTTGATTTCAGTTCAGTTTCAGTTCAATTTAGCTACTCATTAAAAATATCAATCTAAATGATTCAAATATAATTAATTTATTCTACCATACAATTTATAATGTGATATATGTATATAAGAACAACAGAATCATATTATATATATATAAAATAATGCATATCTCAAGTTTTTCTTTCCTTTTTTTTTTTTTTGTTTAGATCACTTCCACATAAACAAACTTCTGCGATAAATAATATTATCATTTAATTTGACATATGTTACTTTTATTTTACATATATTAAAGGTATATAATAAACTCATAATCGTAGGTATATATATTACTGTATATTTTTTGATAAAATAATTTATTCATATGCATAAAAGTGTAAAAAAAACATTGCGTATACAAGAAAAATTAAATTATATAAATGTGTTTTGTCATATAAAATGAATAGGCATTTTTATTTATTCATATAACTGATATAACATATGATTCGATTGTATTCGTATTAAATTTATACACAGATATTTTAAATGTATATATCGAATAGAGTTTTGGTGCTTTGATGAAAAATGCTGAAAAAACTCAGACAATAAATTTGAAAGAATTCCTTATACCGAATTTGGTATAACGTGTTTCTTTTATTTATATTAGCGGTATATATATTTATACATTATATATACATTATCCGCAGTTAAATGTTTATTATTATTATATAAGATATGAAAATATAATAATTGTTTTTTTAAAACAATTATTATATTATGTGTTTTTTTTTATGACAGTTTCTGAAATTATTCTTAAACATAATATGATGATCTACTCTGACAATTCACGCACAAATTATTATTATTATTTTGACTGACTTAATATATTTTTTATAATAACTGATTTTTGTATATACAATAATATTTTATGTGTTTATATACAATAAAATAAATTAAATGAATAATTTAATTTTAGAAAATGTATTTTATTTATTTTAATTTTTTTATATATTACAAAATGTATATTTCCTGTATTGTTTTTCGTGAAATCTTAGTAAAATCAAGATCATTATGTATACTACATTTTTAAGGAAATGTTTTTGTATATGACTTAAACAAAAAGTCGATTTTTGAAAAATTTTACCCAAATTTTGTATGATTGATTGATTTATTGAATTTTTAATATGACAATTTTTTTTTTCGATAAAAACGAAAAATAAAGCGAATGAATGAGATTTATAAAAAAAATTTATTTGATAATAAATGTCGGTTTTAATACTTTGAATGCGACTGAATCCACAACCATTTAGAATATACATACACATTTTTTAATACAATTCTATATGCTATATGAAAATTTAATATTGTAACACCCGCACATAATTTTTCAAATTATTTTTAATTAATTTTCCGCTATATAATGAATATATATATTTATAAATAGATAAAAACCAAAAATATATATATATTCAAATTGCAGGTATTTTATAAAACACACATTATTTTAAATCTTTGGAATTTATTTTTAAATCCACTAATTATATCAAAAACATTTATGAAATTTTACTATTTAAATCTTAAAAAATGTATTATGATATTTATCATGTACGTGTATATATACAGTTCAAGAATAAAAAAACGCATTTAAATCCAATATAAAAATCTTTATACAGATAAACTAATATAAAATTGAGTATTAAATATAAAAAAAAATTATTCAAAACAAAATTAATTACTTTGAATTTGTTTGTTTGTTGTTTATAAATAAAAGTCACGCGTCAAAACTAATAGAAAATTGCATTAATGCGTATATAGTTCCATCAGTGCCAGATCTCGTAATCCGATTACATTTGTAACTTATTCGAATATTTAAAAACAAATAAAAAAATAAGACACGACAGTAATAATACCGTGCTTTAAATCAAATCAGCTGCGAATGAATTATTGAAAACACACCACACATCGAAAATGTATACATTATTATAATTATAATATAATTATTTCGATTATAAGGCACGCAACCAACTAAAAAAAAATATGTATTAAGATTTTTAAAAGTCTTTATATTTCATATCTATATAAAAATAATAAGATTTATACATCATTCGTCAATTTTTCATCATCATCTCTCTCTATCTATAAATATATGATTATGTTTTATTTTAATTTTTTAGTTTTTTTTTTTTTCATTTTAACAATAATTGCTATTTATATTTGTATATATATATATATATATATATAATATATAATCTATATAAATTGTCTATATATCTATAATATATATATATATATATATATATGTAATACATCTATAATATATATATATATATATATATATATATATATATAACTTTGCATATACGGCGCTCACATATTGTCGTACGCACATTTAGTTATTGATATATGAATGAATGGAATTATAGTTAATTTCGTTAAAATATATTCACATATTTATTTTCATTCAATATACAACTAGATAGTCTATGCTTTCCCTTTGACACCTACGCATCGTAATAATATATATATATATATATATATAGATTATCTTCTTATGTTATATGTTATGCATTTTTATTTTTTTTCCAAATGTTATTTTTAACCTGTTGTCTATTTTATATATTTATAATTTTTGTTGTGATATATATTATAATATTTTTCTTAATAATATAGTAGGTATATTTTACATATTTCTGATGAGTGTTAATGTCAAAATTGTATATACACAAGATTGTATGTCGTGTTTACAATAATCATATAGATTATTATTTTAAATACCATAATAAATTATATCTGAATTCTGAATTAAATGTGCCAATGCCATATTTTAAAAATATATATTAAATTAAAGTGTTTACAGAACTATTATAGAAAATCACAATTCGGTATAGAAGATCATAAATTTTTGGTCACTCTTTTATACAATAAATTAACGATTTACAATCGTAAAAAATTAAAACTATTTCAAAAATGTGGATTGTGATTCCGAATCCTTCTGATTAAAGAAATGTTTATATAACGGAATCGTTTGATGCAACTTTATATATATGTAACAACGAACGAAGGTGATTTATTACCATACAATTTATATAACATTTATGGAAGTTAAGATTTATAGTGATTATTTAAGTAAAAATTTAATAGATCATATAATATTTTTATATATAATCTTCTGTGTGCGGTGTGTGAAATAGTAAACAAAAAATTAATGATCGTTGGTTTTAAGAAAAATAACAAAATAATATAGTACGACAAACAAGAAATGAATTCAAACGGTATAGTATATATGGATTTTTTTTGTTAATTTAAATATAAAGTAGCACTCGTAAACGATAAACATCATAGACAAATGATCAATACCTTTATCTAGATATTTGTAATTAGCTTAAGCTAATGTAAACAATAATCTATTTACATATGTAATATGTATATATTATATTTAGGATTGCTACTTAATATTCAATTTATTTTTCATCTACCATATACACATTATACAAAATACAGATATTATTGGATTGAATAGATAAATATTTATTTACGAAAGGTTAATTTTAGAATATTTACCTTTTATATGTGTTGCAATTAAATATAATATTTAAAAAATGTATATAAAAAGAAGTATATAATATTTTTAAATTACTATATGTATATATAAAATATAGATGATGATGATATATTGAGACCTACTTTAAAAAATTAAAAAAAAAAAAATAAAATCTGTTGTTTGTGTTTCTTTAAAGTTAAATATATATGCGCGGTTAAATTTGTTGATGTAATACTATTTTTTTTATTTTTGGGTAGGTCATGTATTACCATATATATAAAAATATTATGGAATAATGATATTTTATGTGTGATCAAACTATAAAAAATATTTTCGAATAAAAGTGATTTTTTTTTTTAAATTATTAAAATCAATAAACGAATACAAAATAATAACCAAATATATATACAAAAGAAATCTATATTAGCGTGTTCGATTCAGAATAAAAAAAAGTGTTGCCTTCTGAAAAGGAATCGTTTTTTTTTGGTTGTTGACTAATTTTTGGTGAGTTTGACTTTATTTGCAATTTTGAATCGAACACATCACATTAGAAACTGCATTTTCATTTGTTGTATTTGTTGTAAACTTATTAAAAAAATTCTTATATTCACTGAAATTAGATTGATAACATTGTCAAAAATATCCGTTTCAATTACTATACCTACTACAAAATCCACCAATCCAAATGAGATCATAAATTATATTAGTTCAAAACTAGATTCTTTTTAATTTTGTAATTTTTCGCAATTTAATTATTTTTGTTTTATGACTTTCTTTTGATAAAATTTTTATTGCAAATTTATATATGTTAGAATAAAAATATGACTGCATAAATAAACGTGATTTATTCGTTCATAGATTTTTAACTTAATATTTATCTTCAAACTTTAAATTTAAAATTTAGCCATTAAAGAACGTACATTTATTATAAGGATACTCTAACCCTTATATATTTTTCAATATGCGAGTAACCACAAATATATGTATGATTATCCAACTTGCAGCAGTCTTATAGTCGTCGACATTTAAAAGAAAACTACTTACTTATATATTGTTTATCACATATATATAAATATAAATACATATTTGAATGAATAAACTAATAAAGATTTATAAATTTGACAAGTAGGATGTATTCATATATACAAAATCAATATGATATCATAAAAATATTATTATAATATCATATCATAAAAAAACTAGATATGATATATATTTGTATAATAACAAAACATTTTACTTTTTCCAGTTCAAGTATTTATTATTTCATAAAATAAAACCAATATACACATAATTTTGGAATTATTCCAAAATTTATTTATTTCATATAAATTTTCATCATAACAAACCGAAAATTCTATATATGGGTATATAAAATAGGATTTATATGAAATGTATATACACCATTCAAAACAACATATGCATATATATATAATTCATATAGTCCTTTTTTTATATCAAGAATAATCTATATAATTTGAAAATATTTATATTTTAATTTATAATATATATATTTTTATTTTTTTGTTGATTGTATTCAATGTACAATAATTCTTAAATGAAAATTATTATCAATCAAAAATAATATATGTATACGATACATATATATGCCGCATTCGGATATCTGTAAATGTAAATATAACATTTACCAGATTCTTAACAGATTATTTATTTTATTTTATTTTATTTAATTTTTTTTTCCACAAATAAATACAATTAAATTTAACAATTTGCTGTATAACTTATATAAATCTATAAAGGAATTAAAATTAATTAAATTGAGTTTTTTTTTTCTAATTAAAAAAGAAAAAATAAATACTATATTGAAAAAAGTAAAATATATATAAAGAATATAAGAAAAGATTTGAATGATTTTATATTTTAAACATTTATTTGTTATAAAAATAGTTTTCCTCGTGATATAATAAATTGTATTTTTGAAGTGTTAATTGAATTTCTTTTTAATGTTTATTTTTATTTTTTTTTATAATTATATATCAATCTTATTTATGGATAGAATTTAATACCTGCGATTTATGTATATGTTGAATTTTATTTTGTTATATTTTATTTAAGTATATACACCTTTTTATTTAATTCTATATGGTTTTATACTATAATCCTATCATTCTCATATATATATAGAAGTGAATTAATGGTAATGCAAAACCGTTGAAAGTTTTATTTATAGGAATTAAATACATATATATATATATATATATATATATATCAATAAGATCGATTATATTTGAGGATTATAATAAAATATATTATATACATATTAAATATGAAAAAGTATAATTTAATACTAACGTCTGTATATCAATAATTCATTTGATATAAAAATATTGTACATATATATGCAATATGTATTGAAATCATCACTTCAAATATTATATCTCCGCAATATATATATATATAATATCTTTTGATATCTTGATTAAAATACCTTATTATATACGATTATTAATAAATTTTTCTTAACACATATAAATCAATAAAAATCAATCATTTCGAATAAATTATGATGTTCAATGAGTATATAAATATATATGGATACATTTTCACATGTTAGTATACTTTTTATATAACTTTTCTGCTGTATTAATTATATATAGCTATATTTAATAAATGGGATATTGGACAGTTGGGTTCTTGGAAATTGTATAAATTCATTATATTGCGGTTTTGTTTCGTTCTGATATAAAACACGCGAATATATTACATATGATATGATAGATATATGATATCATAGCAAAATGATATCAATCACAAAATACTACAAAAATTGAGATAAATAAATGTCCATAAATAAAAACGTTAAAACGTATATATTATGCTAATTATAGACATTTTATTTGACACTATATAGAAAATTTGCTTACGGAATCAATAAAATTAATTCATGATTTATGAATTTTGGTGAAAGAGTTTAAACTTGTAAAAGAATGTAATTCATTTTAGGTGTGTTCGTTTTTTATTAGCTATAAATATCCAAAACAGTATATATATAGTATCGTAAAATTCACGTTCACATTTACTTTTCATGATTAAAAATATTGTGGAATATATTCAAAATATGTTTTACAACATATCCCAGTTCAATAATCAAAGAAATATTATTATATGAAAATGCAAAATAAGAACTGCATTTTAGTAAAAATGTTTGTGTTGTATCACTTTTTTCTATAAATATATATTCGTATATCTACCGCATCCATTTATATATCCAAATATATATATATATATATATAATGTAAGTGCATCATATAAGGACCAGGAATATTCATATATATTTATATATATAAAACATATATAGATCCTGAACCTGCGATGACGAACTTACAGATATATATTTTATATTATTATGATGTGAGAGAGAAGAAAAAGGAAAAATGGCAAAATAATATTTTTTATTTTATTTTTTTGTTTTTGGAAATAGAAAAATCTTTATACTCCTGTTGCTCATTTTCATTTATATTTCAACAAAATAAAAAAAAAACAAAATTTAAACATGATATGTATTTATTTTTTTTGTAATAATATTTTTATATATGTATATATATAGTTTAAATATAGGTGTGGTTTTAAAATTAATATTTATATATTCACACTTTTTTTTTTAATTTTTAATTTGTATATTGTTTTAAAATATATATGTATTTATTTTTTATAAAAAAATAAACAGGGTATAATTAACGATATCTATATATATATATATTTACAAACCTCAATAACTTGTCCCCATTTGTCTGTATTTAATTTTGAAGCTTCAACACTTCCTTTAGCACCCATTTTTTTAAATTTATTATTTGTTTATTAATATTAAATGTATATGATGTAAATTAATTTTATTTTTATTTTAGTTTTTATTTTTCGATAATTGTTATTATTTTTTATTTAACTTTATTTATCTATATTTATACATATAAATATATATAATAAAAATTATTTTGTCAACACTTTGTAAATTATTCAGATTGTCCACTTTATTTTGTATATTAGATAAATAAACGGCATTCAATTTATTTAACACATTTCATGAGGATAAAAGACGGTAAGGAATGTATATATATATATATATATATATATATATATATATATATATGAAAAAGTCTGCATCATAAAAGAAAAACAAAAAAAAAACAAAATAATATATGATAAATAAACTGCAGAAAATTCTTTAATATATATATATATATATATATTTATCGATAAAATTTTCGATTATACTCCTTTCGTATAATAATTTTTGGATGATGTTGTTTTATTAGAGTATATATTATATATATCGTCCATCATGTGTGTGTTACCTTTTTCAATTTTTTTTTATGTTTTTTTTTTTTTAAATAATAAATTAGAGATTATATATTATATTCCTTGGCAGATATAAATTGGTTGGCATATATATATATATATATGATAAAGAAGAAAAATATGTCTTGCGTCAAACACACCCATTTATATTTGCATAAATGTCTCAACAAATATATATATATAAATGAAGATAAATCGCAAAATAGATAGTAATCGATTTTGTTTTTGGTTTGATGTTGTACATAAATACTTTCAAAATAATATATTTATAATGTCCAATATAAAGTGAAAAACTATTAATCAAATTTAAAACAATCAAAAATTTGATAAAGGATCATCAAAAAAATGTTCAATACACACTATACCACTATATATAAATAAATAAATATATATATGAAAATTGAATTAATTAAAATTATATATATATAAACACACACAGCCACACACAAACAGAGACTATGTCACATATATAAACATGGATGCGTCTATATCATACAAATTTATACAAAAGAAAATGTATATTAAAGCTTTAGTTCTTTTTTTTTTATTATTTGTTTTTACCACAAAAAAAAGAAAAGAAAAATAAACCCAAAGCTAATTGATTATAGACACTAATAATAAATAAACACTGTATATAGAAATGAAGAAAAATCACTTTGCAGTATATATTTTACGATATTAGAATTATTCAAAAAATTTTACACATTAATTTTTTTTTAATTATAAATTTGTTTCACACAATAAAAGAATAAACGAAATTAAATATTATGCCAATTAAACAATAATATATATTTTCCACATATATGTTTTGTAATATATAAATAAAAAAAAAAGAAAATATAGTTTACAGCAGCAATAGTAGTAGCAGCAGCAGCAGCAGCAGCAGCAAAAGAGACAAAAATCATATATATACAAATATAAATAATGAATCTTTTAAAACAACCCCCGACACTCACAATCAGTACAATAACACCACTTTGTTGTTATACACACATAAATATTATTTCGATCGATAATAACATCATTGTCGTAATGTTGTGATGCTGCTGATGCTGCCGATGCTGGTTAATGGTACTGCTGCTCTATATATATATATATATATACATATATAAGTATATAATATATAGATTTTCTCTCAAATACCGTATGTATATATATATAAATATTATATAGTTGTACACAACAAACTCACCACCATTCTGACATATGATTCTATATATCAACTATATATATGTATATATAAATAAATATATACTACCTAACATCCCTTAAAGATCTATTGTATTGTTATAGTTATAGTTTTAGTTTCATATACATAGAATTTTCTGTTTTGTTCACAAATATAAAGTCATATCAAACTAAAATTAAATGGACCAAAATTAAATCAATTAACCCTACGTTAAGGCACATTTATCAATTCGATCAAATTCAAACTTGATGCGAAAGTCTGGGTTTTTACATTATTTGAAGAATAAATAAAAAAATTTTTTTGGAGAAGAAATTTTGCACAAACACTATTTAGAAAATCGACTATATCTTTTGAATCAATGATTTGAAAGCTTTCATCTATGAAATATCAGAAATTAATTGAATTTTCATATGTGATGCAACGAACATATTAACGAAACATTATATTGCTAACGTAAATATTGGAATGTATAAATATTCTATAAATAATACATATTATAAGAACCAAATCCTGTTGGAACGAATGTATATTGAGATATTTTCTAAAATGTGTATTAATAAACGTATATGAAAACCCCGACAAAAATATATTTATATATTTTAAGAACTTTCCGGAATACATGTAGTGTAGTGTATATATATAAATATTCAACAAAAATAAATACATTTTCAACTATTTTTGTTATTTTATAAATTACGATGTTCGTTCGGTGTGCGGTTTTTCTCCCAACGAATATGTACAATTACATATGTATATATCACCATATATATATTTTCCTTGACTCATTAAACTCTTTTCCTTTTAATCTACACAGAGTATATATAGTATACCATAGTATAAAGAATTTCTATATTTAAAATAATATAGTTAATTTTTGATTTTTTGTTATAATTAACGCGTTTGATTATAATAATAATAATAATATGAATTAAATTTTTAATTATATTTTAAAGAACACTCGCTATATTATTTTTATGCAATTTAACATTTCACTATATTTATTTAACACATATCAGAGTATACTTTCTATGCAAAAATGAAACTCATCTGATTTTGTTAAAAATTTATATTACAAAATCATCAAAATCATTTACTATATATTGCTTTTTTTTGTATACTGATATAAAGAAAAGAAAACTAAGTATTTTCTTTTTTAATATTCAAGATCATAATTTAATTATAAAAACTTAATGGATTTTATAAATATATAGTTTTTCATTTTAATTTGCGTACACAAAGAATACCGGTACAATTACATATATATATATATATATATATATATATATAGAAATGATAAAAATTTTCATTTATAACACTATTATTCATAATATTTATATAGTTTATATATAAAACATCTTTTGTTTAGCACTTAAAAAAAACTTTTAAAATATTATTAAATTACATGAAAATTTTACACTTAATGCTTATATATATAGAATATATATTGGTGTTATATTCACATCAGAAACTCTTTTATACTCTATTATAAAAAAAATTTTTAACGTAATTACAAATATTCCTTTTTTCTTTTAATATACTATATATACGTTTTCAACATTACACAAGGACTAAAACTTAATTTTATTTATTTTTATTTTTAATTTTTTCTTCTTGATTTTATATATAGTTATTTCGCGTGTGTTGTTGTGTTGTGTTATTCCGAATTGCAAATGGATTTTATATGATTTATTTATACAGTATATAGTAAGTATATATATATATTATTTATAATATCAGAATATCAATGTTCAGAGATATATAGAGATACACACACCGCTTTTATAATAGTATTAGCAAAGCAACGGAATTACTATAGATATAAAATAGCAGCATCATAGGATATGTAATAAATATATATAAAATAAAATTAAATAAAACTATGTATTACAGTAGCACAGAGAGGAAATATATACATTACATATCTGTTTATATAGAAAAAATATATAATAAACAAATACAAAAATATAAACGATAAAATATATAGTAAATATAAAAAAAAATTATATATGCGCATGAATTTCAATTCGTATCCTTTTTCTTCCTTTTATTTTTTGGTTGTAGTACATGCGTAATATATACTATAGCACCAAGGATTTGTATATGTATTTATATTTCCCAAATTATTAAATACAGGAAAAGAATGTTTTATACATATATATGTATATAAAATATAGTATATTAATATTATTTATTTTATCAATGAAAAATTTTTGTTCTTTTTCCATGTTTTGTTTTTATATGCATGTCCTTTTAAAAACAAAAAAAAAAAGAATTCTATATTTTTGATGTACATATATATATATATTGACTAGTGAGTTATTTTGTTGTGGTAACACGTTGTAAGGACATGTCACACTCGCAAATATATTTATTAGGTGGATTTTGACGTTATACAACATCCTATTTTATGTATTTTTATTTATTTTTTATTTACTCTTATATAATATAATAAATTACTATATATATCCAAATAAAAAATAAATGTGAAATTATGTTGATATATATATTTTCAATTCAAACATTTTATTTTGTTCTTTTATATATGTGGAAATATATTGTCCTTTTTTTAACATTATACACCGAATATAATTTATTAATTTATACAATTTATTATTATATATATAAAACATGTAGAGTAAATATTCTACATTTTCCACATATATATTTTGTTAAAGTTAAAAGATAGTGTTGGAAAGATGTCTATTTTTTTTTATATTTTGTTAAAGATTTATATTTTGAAATGCTTTTCCATTAATCTTATAAATAAACGGAGATAATAACATTTTACTAAATGATTAAGTGAATACCGATATAAGGATACAAAATGTTTTACGAAAGTAAAAGGATCATATATATATATATATATATATAGGAGAGGGTGGTTTGATATATTTCCTGCCTAACTCTAAAGAGTTACCATTATTTTTAATTTTTACGATTGCTATTTAACAACTGTTCATAATTTTGTTTTCCTATTTACTATCCTGTTGATTTTTATCCTATATCATATTTTACAATTTGCGACATGAATTCTAAAACAAAATATCCAATTAAACTATGACTGACTTATTTACAAAATAAAGTGGTTTTTTATTTAAATATATACAAAATATTTATTTTAAAGACATTCTTTCAATCAACAATTTCATTTAAATATATTTGATAAAAAAAATGTTTATAATATACACATAAAACAATATTATTGTATTAAAATATATTGATATAATATTAATAATAAATCCCTATTATATTCTATAGCACTTTTTAAAGATTATAATAAATTAAAAATAAGCACAACCGGCAAATTATGCATCTATAACATACATTATATATAAAATTATAATTATAAATAAATTCAATTAATATCCATACCGTTATATATATATTGTAGAAGAATGTTTAAGGTATGTATTTCTCCCACAATGTGGTATAAGAAATTAAATAAAATCAAAAAATATAAAAAGAAAAATGCAAATATACATGAATTTTCCAATGAAATTTTCCAGTGCGCTCATCATTTTAAGATACAAACCGACATAATATATAATATACAACACGAATTTTATTTTGTGAAATGGATGTCAATATAATATATATTATAAAAACGATATATAAAATATTTATAGAAAATTTATAATATATATATATGAGAGAGGAAATGGAAAAATTACATATATAATATACTCATTCGTTATATATATACGAAATCAATAAACGAAAACATTTTTCTGTAAATCCATATTCATCATAGTTGTATATATTTTCAGATAAATATATACGAATATTTAGTCCGCGTTGCTATACGTATAAGAAAATTTCATGCATTTTAGAATTTTTCTCGCCGTTCTTCTCGTAGCACGTACATGCATCATCAGCATCACCCCATCACATTTTATCACAAAATATTTTTATTTTTCGTTAAATGTATAATATATTTATGGATATATAAGCGGGCGTGGCAATACACCATTTCAATATGAATGAAAATTAAATATTTTAAATTTCCTTATTATATATGCATTCGGTATAATAATTTTTATTGTATTTATTAAACTATATACATAATAATATTAATAATAATATTTTTATATATATACTTATATATATGGTAAATTATTATTCATATATATGAACGCATAAATAGATGATAATTGTTCAAAGTTAAATGTTACAAAAAAAGACCTATACCTAATATTATAACTATATTATCTGATTTTTACAAAAACGAAAGATATACATTTCAAATATAAAATAAGAAATTAAATAATATGTATTTTTCCCCCATATATATTAGGTGTAATCAATGAAATGTCATGATATATATATATTTCTTCGCAGGTATATATATACATATATATAGAAGAAGTAGCATTTCTTATATATTATACGAGTTACGACGACACAGATATATATCTATAATCTATATGGATGGATATATTTATCTATTTTTATGTATAATTGGAAATAAAGTTTCCATGATACGTTTGTACCATGCATATATACATCCTTTATATATATGTAGATACAGATATATTTTATATATATAAAATGATAATATACAATATAAAATAAATATATAATAATAGAATGTAGAAAATCAGAACGATTAGAAAAGAAAAATAAAAAAAATCAAAAAAACGAAGAAAAATTAAGTTGGTAAAAGAGGTCAAAACAAGAAAGTTTTTACAAATAACAAAAAGGATTTGTATATAAACGTTCTTATATATATATATATATATATAGATGATATATAGATATATAGATAAAGTTATATTATTACGTAATTTTATTGTATATGAATTTGTTGTATTATATATAATACCGATCGACTATAATGATATAAAAAATATTATCCAAATTGAATTTTAGAATAAAATGGTTTTATCGCAACATTTCTTAAACTTATACATCTATATATATATATATATATATTAGTATATAAATTCATTTAATATAAATACATTTCTTATATTTGCGGTTCTCGAAATATATATATATATATATATATATATATATACCAAAATGATGGATCAAAAATGTGTTTAATTTTATTTTTTTAGATAGTTATAGTAGAACAGAGTTTTAGGTAGTTATAGAATAAAAAAGGATTACAATTATTGTGTGGTTGTTTTATTTTTTAAATATTTATTATGTTTACATAGATAGATAAATTGAATATCACTTTAATAAAATTACACTTTATTTGATGAATTCTTTAAATTTGTTCTAAATGAATATTTATATAGAAATCTATATAACAATATTTCTTTGGAAACAAAATAAGGGATGATCAAATATGTATTTATATAAATAATAAATTGGAATAAATTATGAATTAATTTCGTAAATTCAAACTGGATTAAAAACACCATAACTTGGTAACCCGTTAAGGTAGAAAGAACCAGATGTCGAGAGATTTCGTTGACCAGAAATTCCACTGTCCTTATATATATACGAGTAATGTATGTACATCTTTCTTTATATATAAATGTTATAACATTTTATTCAGAGCTTTTATAAACCTAAATATATCTATATCACAAAAAAGCTTTACATAACTATATAGGAAAAGGTATAAAACATATATACGACATATATATATTTTTATATATACATATATAAACAATATGCATGCAGTCAGGATACAAAATTTATTATGCTTATTCAAATAAAAAAGGGAAAACCGAATTAAAAAAAATAAACCAAAATCATATTTAGTATAAGTATGCATATTATTTTTTTTTTGTTGATTTATGTGTAAAATTTATAATTCGATTAAGATTTTAAGCAATACAATGTATACAAGTATATTTGGTTCATTAAATATTCTAAAATATGCATCAATATATTGAGTTTTCACAAATATGTAATATTTTATGGTAATGTTGTTATGGAAAATGTATTCATTTTTTTACTATATTTTAATAAATTTTCAATACCTATATATAGTTGTATGCAATAAAAATTTTGATGTATATACAATTATTTGGATTAAACGGATATGTGTATTTTTCTCTTAAAATGTTTTAAAAATTAAAGGTTTTTTTACACTATTCTATGCATATGATTATATATATATATATATACGTTTATTCCATTACAATAAACACATATGTTCAAAACTTCTGACCAAAATCCATACAACCAGAAGAATGTTTAATGAATTAACTGTGCGGTTGTATTATTATATATAATAAATAGTTTTAAAAGATATAATATGTATAAGAA
This sequence comes from Dilophus febrilis, assembly GCA_958336335.1. NCBI lineage: Eukaryota > Metazoa > Arthropoda > Insecta > Diptera > Bibionidae > Dilophus > Dilophus febrilis. Next base: position 27,952,123 of record OY284469.1, on the reverse strand, counting down.
GATCTACTTCTAAACATATTTATTTCAATATTATTTAGAAGACCGTTAACATTTATTGAATCCTACCCTGCATCCTCCTTGGCATCCGCCTCCGCATTTTTGAATTCGGATTCGGTTTGTGACCGTGCAGTTTGTTTTATTTTATTTATATTATTTTACTGTTTATATAGTGCCTGCGTTATAACTTATTATTATTGTTACTCTATATGTGATGTGTATAATAAAGAACTGAAAGATTAAAAATCTTATTGATTTTCCAAAGTCAATTATATTCAACAAACACGCACACAATTTATTAAAAGACAAATATATTTATATAACAGTGACACATGATGTATGTATATTAAATGCATTTCTTTTCTTAACATGCGATATGAGAAATATCCTTTATATCAAATGTTTATTAAATATATTTATATATATATAGAAGATTGTTGATTGCAAAAAAAAAAATATATATATATAAATATATTAACGTAGGAAATTGCTTTTTATATAAAGATTATTTTTTGTTTTCTGTCCAATGCATATGCGAACATTCCCGTAGGGTTGTACAATATATATATTTATATATAAAAATTCACATGTTTATGTATTATATAGTATCTATATTTAGGTAGAATGGTAGAATACCAAAGTAAATTCTTTGATGTATTATATTGTTTGTTTTTTTTTTTTGTATATATAATGCAAAAAATTATTTATTATACAAGTAATTATTTCTATCATAAACATTTAATTATATAAGATTTATCAAATTTTTTTTGTATTTATAAATACAAAAATTGTGTGTTTGTTTTGTTAAATGATTATTTTATGAAGTAATTAAAAAAATCGCCTATATCTAATAAGCTGGGAATTTTCAAAACCTAGACGCATTACATATATTTCCTTATTTTCATGTTTCTTATATTTCAAGTTCAAGTTTACTTTTTTAATTGTTATACATTTTTTTGAATTTTGTATATATAAAATATATAAAGATTTTGTATACAAAATCAATCGAATTAAATAATTTTTTGGAAAATTATATAAAATATTTGAAATGTATATATTTGATATTTATATACAAACAAATAATATTATGTCTTCCCTATTTTGTAGTTGAATTCTCCCCTTTAATATATAATATATATAAACGTAAAACTTTAGGTACTTTTTATGAAATCTTTGACCTACAGTAACTTAAATCAAATATAATATAATAAACAACATAATATTTTCCTGGTTGTTTACATCCAGATAATTCATAGTTATACTGGGTTGTATCTAAGCAAAAAAAAAATGCCGTAAAAAAAAATAAAATAAATAATATCCTAATCATTTATTTATTATCATATCGTACATTTTGAACCTTTTAGAACATGACCTTTTCTATATTTATTTATTTATTTTATTTTATTTTTTCGTCCATTATGCATATATACGAAATAAATGCAACACGATGAATTATGTATATAAATATACCTATCCGATCTTATTGTATGTACATTGTACAATGTACATGTATACTAGAAGCCCACATAGAAATAGTATGAATATTGTATATTATATTAGCCTCATTCCTTTTATATATATACCTAATATATTTGTTATAAACACCCGATATACAATTGTTGATAACAAAAAATGATTGAATTTTTTTTCTTTTTCTTTTTTACCTATATATATATATATATATATGGAAAATATACTTCAAATATATACATAATATATATATAAATTTTATTTTATTGGAAATTGAAAATGTTAATTACATTCATATATACATTGATTTGATATATATGTATATATGCGTACTAAAGTACCACTTTTATCCTTAATATATACTTATATATACAATTATAAGTTATATAAATTATTTTACAAAGTATATATATAATATATTGTGATGTTACTTCGATGAAATTTATATTGTCAAAAAAAAAAGCGTTTCTTTAATTCATTTGAATTTGTGGTAAATTGCTATAAATGTGTATATTTAAAGATTGAAATAAGTGAGAGAGCAAAATAAAACTGCTTTTGAATTATTTTTTTATTGGAGGGATTTGAAATAATTTAACCTGATTTGAACCCAACCATTGGATTTTCTAAAATGTACAAAAATAATAATAAAAAAATTATACAATAAATAAAAAATTTTTTCTAACAAATTTTTCCGGGAAAATGAAATTTCCGAAATTTTAATTATTTTTTAATTATAGATTTTTTCTTCAATTTTTGATTTTCTGTAAATCATTCCAAAATTCAATTAATTTCTGATTGTTCATCGAAGAAATCGAAGAAAAGTTTATTGAAATCGAATAATTTGTATTTTTTTTATATTCCGCAATGTTTTGCCGGAAAATGTCGGAAAATTTCATAAAATTCTGCATTCTTTTATTATTGTTTCTCAAATGTATATACAAATTTTACATAGTAAAATAAAATTATATATATATATTATTATACAATTACTCGTATATAAATTTTTTCCCTTATTTATAATTATAGATATATCCATTTTCCGATGATAACAATTTATTGGACAAATTCTTAAAATCTATATATATATGTATAATATTTTATCATCAATAACTTAGGTGTTTGGTATCTTTATAAAATCGTTACATTTACTTTTTGGTTCTCAAGGGATTTATTCTTTGAAATAGAATCATCGAAAATGAAAATTGGATATATGGTATATGTATATAGAGCAAAATAAATGTTTAATCAGGAATATCTATTTAAAACATTATTTATTTTTTTTCAACTGCTTTTGAAACTTATTTACTTTAACATTTGTATATGTATATATAGATCCAGGTAAAATTTATGCATTTTATTCATATAGCAGCAAGCAAACACCTTTTTTCATTTTAGTAATTTATATTTTTTTTCCTTTAGTTTGTTCTTATAATTTTTTTATTCGCCAAAAAATTGCATACTTAAAAATAAGCTATATTTTGTTGCTTATTAATAATATATAGAACTTATACACCACAGAATTTAAAACGAAATTCTCCGCATCATGAATTATATATATATACTATCCATACATAATAAAAAAAAATCAAACATTATATCCTGTAGCCATATTTGAAATTTGAATCGTTACACTCAAATATAATATCTATAACCATTCATTTATATATTTTATTAACATTATAATATTTTTTTTTATTTTCAAAGATTCTCGTATATATAATAAGTATAGTTGTATATAGTTTATTCTCCTTATATAAATTTTTCTTTTTGTCGTTCGCTGTGTCATATATTTGCGTATATCTCTATATATATGTTGTCCTAAATATTTTCTTATTAAAATATATATATATTTTAAATAATAATTTTATATGTATGTTTATGAACTAAATATACACAAAAAGATGAAAACATTTTTATTTTATATGCTATACCAACTATACATAATCACAAAAAAGAACACAACAATAAAAGTCATTATTTCCTGTTTCATTCTATATCTATATATATGGATATAATAATTAATTTTATAATTAATTCCAAAACATGCATATTTACCACGCAATTTCTCTTATACATAAACACAAACACAAATTTTCAGTATATAAATATATATGTTTAAATGGAAAAATATATATATTGCAATTTTAAATATCATATGTATTTTAGCTTTTTTTTTTAACATTATATATATATATATACAAAAATAAAACCGTTTATGAACAATGTGATGCTCATTTAAAATCCCATAAAATATCATATACATTATCATATATGCATTCACGTATATATGTAGTATATATGCGGTATATGGTATATAATTAACATACATATATTCATAAATGTATATATATGTTCTTGATATCCTTATAAATGATATATATCTTTATATCCTTATATATGTTTGTTTTATGCCAAATGTGAAAGCAAAAAAAAAAACACAATCGCAGTGTCATTTCAACTGGAAGAAGAATATAATAAGATATAATATAAATAAACATTATTATTAATTTTTTTATTTTACATACACACATATCATATATATTGTATATTAATTAAAATGAATATAAAAATAATAAATTAAATAAACTTTTAAATTCTTGATGTGTATATCTGAAAATAAACTTTATTTTTTTTTTAGCATAAAATAGATAATAAAATAAAATTTTCTTTTTTAATCATTTGTTCGAAAATTCTAGAACGCAACTTTTCTTGCTATGTTGCTATGTATACATAGCCATTGTTATGTATATAATCGTATATATTATGTACAGATCATAAAATAAAATTGATTGATTTTTGATTTTAAGAAAATTAAATGTGTAACGCAAAAAAAAAAAATAAGAAAAACAATTGTTTATTGATAAATCTTATTCATTGCAATGTCTCTATCTATAAAATGTTTCAAAAACATTTTTCATTTTAACACTATTGAAATATATTAATTAATGAATAAATAAATAGGAAAAAAAACACATTTCAGATTGATTGTCCGATAATAAAATTATATAATCTATCCGTATTTTACATATTTATTATTCATTTTGAGTGGTATAACATTATCTATATACAGTTTTTTAGGGTGTGAATAATTCCAATTTGTTTACATCCACATACAGAGTGTTATAAAAAATACTATTGTCATGAATCGGAAAGGATTCTATGTATCATGAATTCTAAGTTGAAATTTTTATATTTAACATTTTGTATTTAGAAATTGTATACATGATGTATGAGATGAGATATGTCGTCTGAAAATTGGATTAATTACCACAATAAAAAATTCTTCGTCTTTGAAATGCAAAGAAATAAAAAAACAAACCTATCGATTATCAAGATTATAGATTTTTTTTGGTAAAAATAGTAAATCTCAATGATTTTTAGATAAAATATTGTAAAAATCACAAAATTTTTCTGATCAAAAATTTTTAAATGAGTTAATAAATGATCAAAATTGAAATTTTTGTCATATAAAACCAAGTATATTTATATTGAAATATTTCAGATGCATATAGTATCTCTTATTTTGAGGTCTGTATATTTTCGAGCATATTGTGCTGTATATATATTATTATATGCAATTCAGGAAAATTATATATTATATAATTTTGCACACCTTTATTTTCTGATTTCACCGTATATTAAATAAATTTATTTAATAATGCATAATATCGCAGTTTATTAATGTATTTATCAAGTAATATTTTATAATGAATAACTTGGATATTACAGAGCTTTTGTGACGACTTGGTGGTGCCGTTGATAAAGCATCCAACCCAATTGCGGGTGGTCACGAGTTCAAATCCTGGCCGGAAAATTTTTTCTGTGCTTTTTATGATTTGAATTCATGAACTAAGTCACCATTTATTCATTGGGATCAAATTAATGAATATCTTTGGTATATTGTGTCGGACGCAGCCAAAGATTTACAAAGTCTACTACACACACATATTCGCAATTATATATGAAAGTATATAACAAATACTCATCATCATTATTAAAATTACATTAATAATTATAATATTAATGATTTCTAATTCCGGTAAAAGCCAAAGGCCCTAGCAGCCATAGTGCTTATTAAAAACTAATGTTGGCATTTTACATACATCATTAGTTGTTAAATAATAATAATAATAATAATACAGAGCTTTTGTAAATCTTTCTAAAATAAACATTTTTAAAATAATACTATTAAAATAGAAAATAAAAATTCGGTCTGTACCCGAGTCATGTATAGGAAACCGGTCTGGACACGTTTCGAAAAAAAACGCCATGACACAATTTCTTCGCCGACACTTGATTATAATGGTTGTAATTTTAAAAATATTGTCCATCCTGGTGAATGGTCATGCGGAAATTTGAATCATATCATTTTTGTTAGATTTATAAAAGGAAATACTATATAGAAGTTTTTAACTTTAAACTCAGTATTTTCCAATTGAAATTCACGATATTCAAAATCAAATTCAGATATATAATTTCTTATATAATATATCCTTATATTCTTTTATACACTTAAATATGAATAATAAATGTCCTGATATTGCATATTTACATCGCAAATCAATTTAATGTATACATAAATATATATATCAAAAGAAAAAGCTCATAATAAATTTACATTGTCAATATCACTTATCATTCAAATAAATAATTCGTCGACCTTATCAATATATATATATATATATATATATATACATAAGTATATATATTAAATAATTCTTATACGCTCTTACTTTCTGTATATATACGCACCCCAAATTTTAAAAACATTATCATGATTATATCACCATATATATCATGATTCGAATATTCAATATATATGTATATATATATATATATATATGTTAACCCGCATATAATCATATATACTAATCAAATAAAAAGAAAATAAAAAATTGTATAGAAATATTCAAAATAATAAAATTATTTGTTATATTCTTTTACATTCTATTTATATATCTTTTATATAAATAAATATTAAACAGATAGAAACTTTGTAATTGTTATGCAACACAAAAAAATTGTATGGTATAAACACAGATTTGTTATACAGACGCGTGTTGTATATACACATTATAAAATATGTTCACGTTTTATTATCCTTTGCAAAAAAAAAAAAATGTATACATTAAAAAAAATACTCACGCATGAAATTTCAATAATACACCGATGAAAGTATATAAATATAAATACATTTTTATCTATATATTTTTGCCATCACAGAACAATATCAATTTTTATTCTTCAATATTTTAACCTATATATATACATATTTGTATACCGAATAGTATTTATATCAGAGTATATATCTTTTATATAATTTTATATATATAAACGTCGCAGGTATATCGATATAGTATAATATTATATTAAAAATATACGTGCATTTTATATGGAATGAGGTGTATCTTTATTACAACCAATAAATATAATTAGTTAGATGAAAAAAAAAATAAACTGAAAAACATTAAGATTATCTCAAACAATCGAAAACAATAATTACAATATATAAAATACAAAAAAAATAAAAATGGTCAATATAGGGTTTAATGTAATAAGTCGTTTGCAGAGAATTGTTTAACGGAAAACTTTCAAAGACGCATATATACAAAACACAGCAATATACACTTTATATAGATCCAATCTTCTCCGGGTTGAACATAGATATAAAAGGAAGGCTTGAAGGAAACACTAGGAAAAATGTATTTTCATCTATTTGTAGAAAATTATATATTAGTATACGGTGAATAAAAATTTCTAAATAAATAAATTGAAACGGTAAATTCACAAATTCTCTATTTTCCAAAATGTTTTTGCTATGTCTTGGGCGTTTCTCGACTTTCAAATCAAAGTCACCACCTTTTTTATGGCAGGCAAACCACTTTTAACATTTTCACAGACAATTTCTGAGATTTCAAAAATTCGTATTATAATTTTCTTTTGCATAAAAGTAATGAACATCCGCATATATAGATTATAAACAAAAATTGATCCGAATATATTCAATGAGGTAATAAACCCTCATCGTATTACATAAAGTATTACCCGTATATTAAATAAAGTATATTTATATATTATCATATTATATACAATAGACAGACATATTTATCTATATATATATAGATATATATATATATGTATATATCATTCATTGGAATTAAAAAGGGAACTTTTTATTATTACATTAAAAAATATTTGTTCTTATCATATATGTAAATATATAATACACATATATATAATAAATATAACAATAATAATCTCAAAAATGCTTTTGTTTTATTTTCATCATTAATTTATATTATATATACATATATGAGTGTGTAAAATCTAAAAAGTTTTCTTCTGGGTAAATTCTATTATATATAAAATTAATAATATGAACATATATAAATAAATATATATATATATATATATATATATATATAATTTTATACAACACACATATACCATATATATCAATGTTATACATTTAGATTAACACATATATATATATTACAAGGTGAACTGAATGTTAATATCTAAATATATTATAATTGAATTTTAAAATCATATATGTGTAATAATAAAAAATGTTAAAATGATATTCAGGAATATATACAACACAAACCGCGAACGATAGAACATTTTTTTATCTATATATCAAATACCACCCTGTCTGAGGATATATATATATATATATATATAATAAGATAATAATGATAATTATATAAAATAAACTAAAACTACACACATTCTACTAAAAACAGCTTTATAAACGGTATATATCGCAACTCGAAACAAAAACTTTTTGTTTTTAATGAAATGTTTAGTTATTATTACTGAGGCAACCGTTTATATAATAGTTATATATATCTATATAGTATATATCCTTTCATATTCCTATACATTCATATTATTGTATCATCCTTTTTTTTATCCACATAGATATTTTATATAGCAAAAAAAAAAAAAAAATAAAATAAAAAGGATATAGTTTATGTATAACAAAAAAATAAATTCCTGTTAAGTATTTATGTCGATCATGTACTTTTCTAGACATGTATATAATATATATATATATAACATACACACGTTTTGATATAATATTTGATTTAGTCCTTATTTATCTATATCTATATAAACATGGTGCTTTGACATTTAACAGCCAAACCAGAAAAGATTGATTATTTTTTGATTTTTCAAACAACAAAAAAGTTATTCAAATATAGATATACCTTGATTTGATATATATTATAGATTGTAAATATATCTATGATAGCAGTAACGTTAATCGTATGTATATGGCAAAATCCAATGAACATATAGCTGCGATTGTCCTATATCAATAAATTATAGTTTTCAATAATTTGAGAGTATAATTTTGCAAAACGACAATGTTGAATTTTTTTGTATTCTACAAAATATACCTATAATGAAATCATTTAAATATATTTTCTATATGCAAAACAAAGTAAAGCCTTTGTCGATATGGCTAATTAATATGAAAGAAAAACAATAATTCTTGTATTGAAACATCCTGTATATATGTGTACTACGCAAGTACATAGATATTTACTGATCCTATGTACATATTTTTTTGTATTTATATAAAACAATATATATAATATGTTTTTGTATAATAAGCAAAAGAGGTTTATTAGCACATAATTGATTTTCTTATAAAAGTCTTAATTGAATTTGATATTGTATATAATGAACATGTATATAAAAGATTAAAAATATATTTTTTATGGTAAGCGTATATATATATTGTGATGTATATTATTATTATTATTGATATAATATATGCATAATTATAGCTTATTTATTAAATATTTTATTAATACAACCAAAAGGATGTAGGATATTCGGAAAAGCGCATGTCTAATTAGATAATTTATAAAAAAATAATTGGATTCTGAACCGAATTAAATTTATCCGAAAATCGGCTGTCCTTAAATTTTCTATCTTTTAAATTACAACTCTATTGTTTTTCTAAAACATTGTTTTTTTTTTCGATTAAATTGAAAATGCAATCAGTTCTTAATGTTTCATAGAAGAAAACTTGAAAAGCGCTTTAATGAAGATTAGTTGATTTTCCAAAAGGCCTACGTCAAATTTTTTTCTAATTATATAGCGTAATGTGTAAAATGTTTGTAGTATTATTTGTTTTCACTTTTACAGTATCACTAAAAATTTCTTGCAATCGTCACTGAAAGCGAATGGAAAATCGTCTATATCTTTTAATGTAATGGGGTGATTTTCAAATTTTCTGCTATGAAATATAATTAAGAATTGAATGAATTTTCAAATTATGTATAGAAAAATAAAAAGGTTGTAATTAATAAAATTAAATAAAAAGGTTGTAATTAATAAGATGGAAAATTTAGAAAATACAATTTACGGAAAATTGAGTTTGGTGTTTTTCTATTAATAAATTAATTAGATTCATGTGACTATTATAGAATGTATCTTATCTTTTTGGAAATATGACTATAAAAGTTTCACAACTTCGTCCATGAATTTCAGTATGTTTTTTATATAACAAAATTCATTATATACCTGCAGCATTTAAAACACCGGTATAATATTTATTATGAAAAATTTAAATATTATTATCATATATATAAATCGCCATATAACAAAAATCAAATCAAGTCTCTTATAATCTTAAATAAAAAAAAAAAAAGAATATCAAAATTAAAACCCAACTTTAAAAACAGAAAATTTACAATATTTATTTTAAAATCTATTTAAATAAATACCATTTTTTATTTTTAAACAAAATAAATTTATATATATAGTAAAAACAAAATAATAAACATCTTTAGGGGATTACGTGCTGTAGATAATTAATTATCCTATAGGTCTATTTATAAAGAAATAATTTTTACGTTGTTATATTTATTATTATTTGTATACGCGATATATATAGAGATAATAATATATAATAATAATAAAAATAATAAGAATAATAACTTCTTAGGAACGCATTTGCCATATTATTTATTATAAATATATATACGCATTTGTTTGCCTATACAAATATTTTTATAAAAAAATTTATTCTGATATCACAATTATAAAGCTATATATATATAAATATATATATAGAAAATATAAATATATATACATTATATAATTATATATTATAAATAGAGAATATATACTTAAGATAAAAATTTAAATATAGAAACGATTATACATAATATATATTCGTTGTGTATATGTAATTTAGCAAATATATAACAAATATTAATAAAATTAATATCTTAGATAATTTGACTTATATAAATTAAAATATGGGATTTTAATCAAAAAAAAAAAAAGAAAAAAAGGTATATAATTTTGTTATTTGATTTAAGATAATTGCGATTGATGTTATTTGTTAATGAATGAATATTTGTATATAATATGTATATAAATAATTGAAAAATACATTTAAACATCGCTATAGCCTGATGAATTGACAAAACAATTTAGTATCAGAACGAAAAAAAACCAATAAAAAGGGATATACATTTTACAAGAATCCCACTGCATCCAATATCCCATTTAAAATCATAACAATGTTATGAAAATCTTTATCAAAATCATAATTTCATTATAAAGTTTTCGATTTTGAATCACGTATTACTATAGCGCGAATACTTTAATCCGCAAGAAAATTACATTATATTTGAAAAATAAATAAAACCGGTCCAATTATTAATATTAAAATATTAATTATATATATAGAATATAGTATATGGATAAATTTCAAGTGGGTGGTGGTGGAATTAATTACCTTTTTTTTTTTTGAAAGGGTTATCAGCGACGACACAAATATCAAAAAGTAAAATCATTGTAAAACTGTTAAATCGGGAAATTCACTGTATTTTACTTAAGTTTCTTTTTTAAAATCAATACCATTTTATGGAAATTTCACCCTTAAAAATTGAATTGATTACAGCTTGATTTTTACTAACTACAACTTAAAATATGTTTATCTGAAAGAGGCGATCATTTCATAACTTGAACAGGACATAAAAATAGATAGGAACGGGCCTATGAAAACCCCTATATAATATTATGATTTTAATTTAATTGTAAAACAAACCAAATATTATTAATATATGTAATAATATCCATATATATGTAAAAAATATAATCTATATTTATATGATTCGTATATATAGGTAAAAAAAATAGGTGTGCCAATCATATAATAATATAATTTACTTGACAAAAAATTACATTTCGACATTGAAAAATGATCCTTTTTCTTTTTTACGCAATCATATTATAATCATTAATTATTTGTAAAAATACAAATATAATATTTGACAATATTTTTAAATATACCTGCATATATAATTATTAGTTATATAACTGTCACTAAAATATAATATAAAAATTCTTTAAGGATAATGGTGGTCGAAAACCATTAAAATAGGGTTTATTTTAAATTGAAATCTAATATATCAAATATTACAAATACAGCAATATATCGAATATTTTGAACCGATTTATTAATATTTTCTATATTACCAAGCTGTTGAACATTTTTAACATTCATCTCTATATATATATTTATAAAACAATTTAAAATGAAAAAATATACCTTTATTTATATATATTATTTATAATATAAGATTAATTTACCGGTTATGTTTCACCGGTTATGTTTTGCTTTACCGTATATAAATATATATATTTAGATAGAATAGGAGCCCTCATCTGCTATAACCTTGGCATATTTTATGTTGAATAAAGAATATTTATTTTCTATATATCATCATAATATTGGATTTTTTTACCTTTAGGTAAATTCCAGAAAATATATTTAAGTTATTTCGATACATATTTTTAATATTAACAAACAACAATTTTGTTGTATAATTATAAAATGAGAAAAATATATGTTTTTGTCGGTAAATGTATATACATATAACAAAAATCCTTAAACTTCAAAAAACATATTGCGTTTAATATTTAAACAAATATATAATAAATGTATATAAGAAACTTAAAAGATACAAAAGGATTTTTTTTATATAGTTATATATAATAAATTAATAACATAAATTTGAATATAAAAAATTGAATACAAAGACTTTCTTTTCTTTTTTTTTTAACATACATACGATACGACCATTATCGTTTTGTTCATCTGCGAAGTATTATATATAGTTAAATGTAAACATATATATACTAGGTCTATATATTTGAATATATTGTACAGTGTCTATACCTATAAATACTTAATGTATTTATATCATCATCATAAGATATACGACGCTATTTGTTATATTTTGAATATGCAAATATATATAACAAACGTACATATATGAAAAGAAATGATTGTTGACATTTTAAGAGGTTGAACGTTTGAATTTTCTATATATAAATACATCACATGCATGCATATATGTATATTTAAATTTATTTATAAAGGAAATTTTGTGTGCGTATCATTATGACAGAGAAAACATTTTATACCTAATTTTCCATATTTCAAAAAAAAAAACATAAATAAGGGAATTGATTTCTTTTTTTAAGGATTTTTTATGGCAAAAATAAATATATATACACAACAATAACAAAATTTATATATATATATATATATTTAATTAAATATGTAAATTGAATAAATTATATATACATGTCTTTTGTTACATATTGTGTATTAGTATATCAAATATTTAATCATAAAATTACCATAGAATTTCCTTTTTTCCTGTTATAAAATAAAATATTATTAAAGGAAATAAGCTTATATATGAATTTTTCTTTTTTATTTATTTTTATTTATTTTTTTCTATCACATATATCGCGTCGTATATTCTTATTCATATACATTTATATATATATATATGCAAAATGTTGAGATATAATTTAAACATTGATTTAATATTGTATATTCATAGAAGAACTTTTGAAAATTTGGCCGATCGATGCAAAATACGTAGTCCAAAAATTTTCCCATTTTTCTGACGTATACAATTTTTGTAGCATTTGGTACAAATCTGATATATTTTCAATAATTTACCATTAAAAAATATGCCTTATTTTTATTTAAAAATGAAAAATCTTGGAAAATTCATATGTAACCGTTTAAAGTGATATAAAGAGACTCTTTTGGTCTCTAATTAAACCACATTTGACTTACAATAAAAAAAAAAAAAAAAGTAAAATTAATTATCACTTAAAATCGAATGAAAAATCGGATATATCTTTTAAAATCAATGAGACGATTTTCAAATTTTTTTCTATGAAATATTAAAAATTGTTTGAATTTTTATCTGAAATAAGAAAATTCCAAATGGATGAAACCCCTAGTGAAAATTTATAAAAATTCAGATTTTCCGGAAAATTTAGTATGAAATTGTCTATAAACAATTTTGTCCCATAAACTAACTAAATATGAATGCTCATATAGGATCAGCATATATTATTTTAGAAACATCATAAAATTTTTTCAATCTACGCTACTTATATTATACTTTTTCTATAACCGCGTTTAAAATGTATATTCATCACTCTATATTTGAAGGGGTTGAATTAACTTAATAATCTAATATTAAAAGTATAGTCATAACAAAACAGCTAATTATATATGAATTTTCATATATTTAATATATGAAATTTTCCGATAAATTAAAATATAATTATCGTTCTTTTTAATTTACACATTGATTTTTTTTTATTAAACTAATTATGTATATGATTTTTTTTAAATATTTTCCATATATTTTATTATTATTAACTAAATATATATCAATATATAAAATATTTATTTTCTGATTTTCTGTCTGATTTTAATGATGTTGTAAAAATAACTATATATATATATATGTAATATGTATATATATATAGAATAACTAACTGACGCGACTCTAATGTATAAAAATTAACCCACATAGATTTTGATGACCCATCAATTTTAAAATGAATTGTATGGCATGTAGAACATTTTACGGTTAAATATATACAGCAAGTATATATCATAAATATATGTTATGTTTATAGAATGATAGATATATATAGATATTATGTTTTTTTATTCTACAACCCTATATATATATAAAAAAAACGTTGCAATCGCACTTGAAACAGAAAGCACGCATTTATTACCAATCAACTTTACTCATAAAATTTTAATATAAATTGATGAACTAATATGTTCAAATTCAAATTCCCAAAAATGCCCTGAGGGATTTATATGTTACCTCCTATATGGGTGGGATTGGATCAGAAGAAATTACGCGGGAATGTATTTTTTTACATATTTGCTACAAAATCCATATAGATTTCAAGCGAATATCTTCAAAATTCATTGATGAATATCCGAGAAACAAAACAAATCGGAAAATTCGGGAAATGTGCAAGGAATGGGGTAGGAGTGACAAACCCAATCATCGAACTTAACTATAATCTGTAGGTTTTTATAGCCTGTGCTATAGCCTCTGTGCTATAACTTCAATTCACTTTACTGAAAGTATATACGTGCTTATAATATCATATTATCATATAGATATATTATGCGGTATGATATATATATTATTTAAATTGTATATAATATATGTATGTTTACATTTATGATATATTTTTGCTTTGATCAAAATTTTATGTGTTCTATTTTTATATTTATTTTTTTTTTTAAACGAAAATAAAAAGACCAACACAACTAATTCCTTGCAATTCCTATATAAAGATAAACATAATAACTTGGCAATATACCACCATATAAATATATATATAAAATGTTTATATAAATTCCGAATATGGTATATGAGGATGTGTATTAAAAATATACATTATATATATAGTTAATGATACCACTAACTATATATATATATATATATATAGATATAAAGATTTTGTAAAATATATAGCACTATGACAAATAATTTTATCCTTTTTATGTTAATATTTTGCAGTTTTTTTTTTTTTTGTATTTTGTTATGCAAGTTTTCCATATCCAGATATACTTATATATATGTATATAAATATATATAGTGCAGTATAGTATACTACAAATAAGTTTAGGTATATATAAATAAAAAGAAAAAAAAAATAGGATAAAATATTAATTTTCCTTTTGAATCTTCAAATAACTTATGTAATTTTTGCGTATTGTATCTGAATAAAAATTAATTTAATTATGATATGAATATTTACACCGTAGTAGTTGTATAGGACAGATTGTGATTATTATATTGTTGTATTTATTATGACCCCAAAAGCATATTTAAAATTAATTTATTAAAAAAAAAATATTAATACATTTTTGTAAATTGAATAATAAAAATCTCAATGATTTGTTTTTCAAATTAAATTTTATAACAATATTAATTTAAATGTATATATAATCTATATACGGCTTAAAATTGAGATAAATTAAAAATATTACATACCTAATTAATTAAATATATATGTTTTTTTAATTTTTTAAATACATATAAATTACGATGTTTGGAAAAATTATACAGATGATGATATTTTACATATATGATATATGTTAATTTTTTTTTTTATTCTTTTAAATACACACTATAATTTAATTATAATTCATAAATTGTATTTTAATTATTTATAAAGAGTTTTTTTGTTTATTTTTTTATACAAATAAAGTTATTAAATGACACTTTTATTTATTTATTAAATTATAAAGTTTTAGTAGTAGTTTTATTTATTACGTAATTTAAAAAATGATCACTTTTATGGCCAATTATATTACATACACTTTTATTTTAAAGTAATATATTTATTTTCACTAAAATATAACGAAAAAATAAATTAAAATTTGATAATATAAACAATAATACACAGAATATAATATATAATTAATAAAAACAAAAATATTTTCAATTATTTTTCTTTAAAAATCACAATAAAAATTTAAATGAATTTGAACAAAAATATTAAATAAAAATAAAAAACTGAACCATGAACAAAACTATATTGAAAAATAACCAACAAATACAAATAATCAAAACAATTTTTTTTCAACTAAAACCATATTCGTTATAATAATAATAAAAATATTTAATTTAACAATAAAATAAAAGCGAAAATATTAATTTAGTATTATTAAATTTTATTAAAAATAATAAATTTCACAGACCTATTTTTATTATTATTAAAAAAAAAATCAAAAACAAAACAAATAAAATTGTTGGTATACAAGACACTACGATTTTTTTTTTGAAAAAAAAAAACACAATTTGATAATAAATAAATATATTTTATGAAGTTAATCTATATAAATAGTTTTTATTTTTTTTAATTTTTTTAACCACATTAACTATATATTTAGTTAAAATAAATAAATAAATAATACAATTTTTAAGATAACAGATGAGAAATTATTTATTAAAATAATTATTATTATATTGTTTTTATACCCTATATATAAATGGATATTAATCCGGCAACCAACGCATCGTCGTCGTACACTATATACGAATGACACAATATAATAAATATATACACAAAAAAATCTCATTCATACAAAATAGAATATATGTTTAAGGGATGTAAAATTTATATATAATCATCAAATTTATATAAATAAAAAAAATATATAATAACAATGTATATATCTACACACCGCACTTTTTATCAACCACCTAAAAAAAAATATAAAAAAAATGTTGATGGTTCGGCATATATATACTATATAATATATTTTGTTTTTTTTTTTTACATTATATGGAAAATGTAGGTTAGTAAAGGGTGCGGTCGAAATGGAAACTGAAACATGTATATAAATAAATAAATACATAAGAAAATGAACTATTTAACAAAAATTAAAAAAAAAAAAAAAACAACAAATAAAATAAATACATTTTACTCTCACGCAGCTCGGAAATGATATATTATTATTATTATTATTATTATATATCTGAAATGATGCTGCTGATGATGATGCGATGTTGGTGCACAAAAATATACTCATTTTGGTATCCTTTTTTTTATTAAGCTATGTATCGTTGCTGTATGAATGTATATATGAAAATGTACTCTGTACTGCGATGATGGAAATATATATTCAGTGTCACCCCATCATCAAAACACCCATTATATTTATGTATACCAAATTACCATGTAAATATATATATATATATAAATATAATCATCAACATCATCCCTATATATCATTGCATATATATCCTTTATAGAGTATTTTTACACATCATATTACATATATATATTTTTGTATCTAAAGAAACAAACTATACACAATCATTAACGCGTATTTCTCGGGTATCGTATCGCGTGGTTCGGATATCTGTATCTCTATATATATCTATCATACAATACACATCCATACACACACAGAGATATTTATAATTTATTCAGCAATTCAAAAGGATACTATTATATTTCTTATTTTTCTTAAATGTATACAAGGAGCCCCCGGTCACATAATTATGGGATTATTTTCTGCAAAAAAAAAAAAAGGATGGCGAGTCTTTGTACCATATTTGGTCGTTCAATTTTACAATATTTCAGCAAATTTCTTTGAATTTTCACACTGAACTCCGAATATGGAAAATCAACAATATCCGAAATTTGAACCAAAATAGAGTGATTTTCGAAGTTTCTTCTGTAACATATATTTTAAATATTTATTGAATTTTTAATTTATGCGAAGATAACTTAAGAAAAACTCGTGGGTTGTAATTAAAAAAGGTTAATTTTCCGGAAAATACCTCCATATTAATTCGGTGCACACACAATTTTTTTATTTTTTATAAATTAGCTAATTGTAGTGCCTTTCATCAGAATATCATATATATCCTCTTGAAAATCTTGCTAACAATTTCAATTCTGTACCTATATATTCTGTTGTTCTCTATAGTTTGAATATGGTTTTTGTGAAATTACAACATAACATGACCGACTGCGCGTATCTTTTAACTATATCAACGATTTTTTCTGGTGAAAATATTAATAGAGATATGTCATATTTGGGTTATTGGGGGGGTCAAGCCGCGGGCATCCTGTATATTAAATATATATATATATATATACCGCATCGAACGAAATATATCTATTTATATAATATCAAATATAAATTCTTTCATTTTCCATTTCTATAAGTATAAAAAATTTGTTTTTTTTTTATTTGATGCATTTTATACTTGAATATATGTACTTTTTATATTATTGATAGATCTATATATACCTCTATAGGGTATATTATTATTATTATTTTATTATTGGTGGTATATAATATTATATATTATAATAAATATAAATTTTATTATAAATTCCTTTTAACTTTATTATATTTATTTTATTTTTTAATAAATTGTTATTCTGCTGATGATGATTATTATGCGATTGATAATATAATTTTAGCATAACTGTATATATATAATTGAAAAAATTATGTACATATATAAATATTCATTAATTTTTTTTTGTATAATTTCTGTTATATACATCCTAAAAATTATTGCAATTTTCTATTATAATTTTATTCAATTTTGATTGTATATAACTATATATGATTTAAAGGAAAAATTGATTTACTAATGAGTAAATGTATTAGTTGTATATATGGTAATATAAAAAAAAATATAAAAATCTTTTAAAAAAAGGCAATTATAATAATTATATTTCCTCATAATAATTTACATAAATATTGTATATAAAATCATTAATTATTGATAGAACTCTAAAAATAGAAAAGAAAACATATATAGCAAGATAGATTTCTAATTAAAATACAGATTATAATTATTAATTAGATTTATTTTCATTTCTAATTAAAATATTATCGGTTATCGGTTAGTTTTCATTGAGGTTTTATTGGTTTGTTTTTTTTTTGTAACGTAATTATTCGGAATGAATAAATGTTTCAAATCCCGAATTATATGTAATTAAATTGCATTTTACATAATAACAATTATTAATTTATATTTAAATTTGTCAATTAAAAAGTACACTTATTTTTAAGTATTTTTCAAATATCGATTCTTTAATTCTATATAGAAAATGTTAACTGTAAAAGCCGATCTGAAATTTAAATTGATAATTTGGCGATGATCTTTTAAAGGAATTCTTTTTCCTTTTTTTCATAGACGTTCTGCCTTTTTTAATAAATAAAAACATTATAAAGATGTGTTTGTTCTTTTTTTCATATAGATTTATATATTTGTACATAAAAATTTAATATATATATTTATATTACGTATTCTGCATGTATGGATGGCGATTATTATGGCGATATACAGACAATCATTTATTGCGGTGCCATTATACATTTCAATTGTAGATAGATTTTAAATATAAATATTTTCTTAAAAAAAAAAAAATTACTATAAAGGAGAAAATAAAATACAAAAAAAAAAAACAGATATCCAATAACAAATAAAATCCATTAAAGAAAAATTGTATGCGTAATGTATAAATAAATAAAAAAAAACCATATTCAATATTAATATTGCAGATGAAAAGTTTTTTTTTATTCCCAAGTATATTTTATATTTTAGGCAGATTTTTGATATTAAAATGTTTAAAAATAATTCAAATTGTTATGTTTTTCTTTTTTATTTGTTTCTTACACAATCGTTTTTTTTTTCTCCACAGTTTATATAAATATAAAAAAATAAAATGTATTTAAATACAATATAAAAAAGTAAATAAATAAATATATATAGAAATAATATCTGCAGCAGAAGCTAACTAACCAATTTATTCCAGATAAATAATTATATAACACATTATTTGAATTATATCGCAATGCAGAATGATCTGGCTGTAATTTAACATTGAATTTTTAAGGCAAAAAAAAATGTTTCCTAATCTTAATAAGTTTGCTAATACTCGTTGGTCGCGTAACCTAAATATATCTCGATTAACATTCGCAATATCAATTTAATAACAATAAAAAATAATATTTTCCATTAGAATTTTTTTTTATTAACGCACTTTTCACAATTAAAATTTTTTTTTTTTTTCGATTTAACAACGATTTTATCAGAGTTTGGACAAAACGAAAAACAATATAAACATTTATTTTTAAAACCATTAATTTTTTGATCAACATATAATAAGTGTTTTTTTTTTTCTTTTTATTTAATTTTATTATATCAAAACAAAATACCTATATATTATTTATATCCATAATTCAATTTCATTTAAAATATATATATATATATATTATTAGAGAGATAGTTTTAATAACATATAATATGTAATAATAATAATAATAGTAATAATATCCTTTTATTTTGTCTCTGTATGTGTAGGTATACGCAACTTAAAAAATAGCAAATTTATAATAAATATATATATAATTAGTTTTATAATACAAATTGGTTTAATAAAAAAAAAATCTATATTTGGAGAATTGTTATTATATATATATATATATATATAGGTTTAAATATAAACTTAGATATAGATTTGTTTTTGTTTTTTTTTTTTGTAGTATTTAAAAATTTATAAACATTTATTTCAGTTTTTATTTTTTCTTCTGTGTTTAACAAAAATATATATTTATTTTATTTTTATTTTTTTGCTTTATGTCCATTTTAAACAAAAATATATATATAAGGATTTATACAATGAATAAATTATAAATAACTTTTCTTCTGTTTTTTATTTTTAAATTTTTGAAGTTGACAATAAAAAGAGAATCTTTTTTTTTTTTAGCATTATTTTGTTTTATTTTGGAAGATCTAATTAAATATAAAATTTTTTATTGCGTGTTTCTGTGATAGTAAATAGTTTGTTTGGTTTTTAATATTAAATTTTCCTCCATTTTCTTATATATACATATTTGTATATACAAAAGACATATTTTTATTGTGTCTAATCACGTTTCAAACATGATGATCCTATGGTATTCATATCATTTTTTAAAATATATACCATTCCGGCGGACATTAACATAATTATAAATAATGTAATCCATTGTAATTTACGTGTTAATTTTAATTGAGATTCAATGCGATGAATAGTATCATGAAGTTGATTAACCGTTGTTGAAAAATGTACCATTTGACGGTCTGTTCCGTGATTACCGCCAATACCACCACCACCACCACCATTGCCATGACCATGTGTACCTGTACCACCATCAATCATTGTATCTGAATCTAAATAATTTCTCTTTAAATCACCACCATTTCCGTTGACTGACATTGGTAATGTACATTTTAATCGATGTTGTTCAACAACAGCACTATTACTGGGTGTAACCTGAATATAGATATTTAAATAACAAAAAAGAAGCGCAAATAAGTAAATATTATTCAATAATTATTCGTTTTTTTTTTTTTTTTTTTTGATATTCCAACACTTACTTTCCATAATTCAGTTATGTCTTGAGGATTTTTATATGAATCAGGATTTATTACCATACACATAACCAAAAATTTATCACGATTCAATGATGAAGCATTATGACCATGTTGTAAAACAACATTTATACAAGCCGATCCTCCTGGTGATAAAATGCCCGTACTTGGACGTACACGATATTTATCCGGTGATGTTGTTTTTACCTAAAAAAAATTTAAAAAAATTAATTAATTGAAAAAGGATTAAATATGGTAAATAATAAATTACTATTTAATATATATCCATTTAACATACACACCTTATAGGTAATTGTTTTACTATCGATATTTGTAATATCAACAGTACCGAACATTTCATTACCAGTTAATTGGAAAATAATAGCCTCTGATGGATTCATCCGTAACATTGCATCTATACATAATAAAGAGAAAAATTTAAATAATACAAATCGAAAAAAGTATATATACCAACAAAACAACTATAATAAAAGAAGTTAAATTTTATAATTTTACCACTTTTTTCATTTGAAAGATTTTCGGAAGAATCTAGAATCATTGTTGAATCACCGGAGTTAGTAGCAAAGTGTACCTGTTTAAAATTTAAATTAAAAAAAAAAATATTAATACTTATTAAAACACTATATAATAAATTCTTTTTTTTTTTCAAATGTTTATTAAAGAAAATGAAATTACAACTTCGTCAAAGTTTGTATTTGAATATATAAAATAGCAAATTCTATTCTAGATATAATTTACAGTTATTAAAATTATAAATGCGATCACCTTTCACTATAGCATAACAAATAATTTAAAAATATATAAACTATAAAATATTTTATGTCAATGAGATAAACATATATTTTATTTTTTTTTTACTATATAATATGAATATAATCACGTTTTAAAATATATAATTAAAAAAAAAATATTTTATAAAAACTTGTATATTTTAAAACAAGTTTTGCAATTTTTTTTTTTTGTTTTTAATCAATTATAAGTGGTGTGGTTTGTTTGTTTTTATCTAAACAAATGCTATATGCTGCTGATCGGAATCGCCTATTTATTTGTACAATCAGTCAATCAGTCAGTCAGTATATGGTTCAATTGAATTGATAAACAAAATGATTTTATTTTATTTTATTTTCTTTGTGATATAAAAAGGCTTTGTTAATACAATTTAAATAACAAAATAAAAAAATAATAAATTTAAAAAAATTGTTTAAAAATAGTAAATTTTAATTTTTACGTAAAATACATACTCTAGACATTTTATTTTTAAGTTTTTTAGTTATATAGTATTTATTTTTGTTACTTAAAAATTCGAACGTGAAATTGTTCACTAATAAATTGGTAAATTTGATGTGGTGACTGGTGATGTATATAATTTTATTTTTTTTTTTTTTGTTTTTAGTTATGAAATTGTTTTTTTCTTTTTTTTTATAATCAAATAATAAAAAAGAATATTATTATTTTTATTTTTTTTTATTTATTTAATATTCAAATTCCATTTATTATTAATGGCTTCACTTTCTCTAAAAATAATTTTTTATACAAATAAACAAAAAAAATAAAAATACGAATCGATGTTTATTTTTTCTTTTTTATAGATTTTTTATTTATTGGTTTTTTTTTATTGTTTTGTGTTCAACCGAAAGAGAACACACACAACAAAAACCACAAAGAAATTATATTTTTATTATAAAATAAACATCCAGGCAACAACAACAAAAATACGACGTCACACAATTTTAATAAAAATTAAAAATTTTAATTATAATCACAAATAAAAATTATAATCACTATATTATTATTACGTATATATATATATTGGGTTAAAATATTGCTTTTTTTAAAATTTTTATCAGTAATTAATGAAATAATTATTAAAACACTCTATTAATATATGAATAATTAAATTTATTATTTAAATTTTTTTTATTCTTTTCAATTTTCCGTCCACACAACACCACAAACAAACAAATAAATAAAAATGGAAATCAAAAAAAAAAAGAAAAACAATAATCGACGCGCTGCGAAATGGCGAAAATGTCAAAAAATCAACGCAACAACGATAATATTTTGTAATAGATTTAATATTTGAATATTTTCAAATTGGAATATAAATTATAATTTAAAAAATTGTTTTAAATCAATTATAATTTTAAATAAATTTAAATTAAATTGATGTATTTGTTTTAATTATAAATATAAAATTGTGCTTTTTTTTTTAATTAAAAGAGTATTTAAATTTCAAATTTGATATTAGAGTATTTTAAAAAAATTATATTAATAAAAAATTTACAGTGTAATTTTGTATTCGATAAATTTGATACGTTGGGTTTTTTTTTAAATTTGACAGCCAAAATCAAACAAAATAAATGTTAAGGGTAGGAAGTAAGAAATGGAAATGAAAGTGGTTATAGAAATTAACCAAAACAAATTAATATTAATTATAAAATAATAATAAATAAAATATACCTTTTTTTTATGATGTTGTGATTCTTCGGAAATTATTGAATTATTATTATTATTATTATTATTAATTTCATTTCCATTACAATCAATAATATTACGTGGTTTTTCTGGTTCAAATACAAAAACATAATCATCTTTACCACCCCAACATGTTAATTGATTTTCTTCACTAACGTATTCATGTAAATTTTTGGAATTAACAAAACGCATCACTTCAACAGCTTTTGGTGGTAATAATGCTTTAATTATTTTAAATGCAGCTATATAAACAATTTAATATGGATAAAAACAAATTTAGAAATTATAATTAATGTAGTAAGTATATGTACGTATCTATACAGTATACAGTTATTAAATGTTAATTTAAATGTTAATTTTAACTAACCATTTAATATCCATGGTAAATCATAAATTAATATATAATTTAATGCATTTGGATAATAATCTTTAACAACATTTATTAAAGATTTTGTATATTCAATGTCTAAATTTGATAGTCCGCAACCAGCCAAATCAAAAAATAATGTAATTTTATCATAATTTTCTTCTCTATAGATATAGATATATAAAATAAATAAATATGGGAATTTATAAGATTCACAAATATAGTTGTATATATGCTTATAATCAATACCCTTTATGATCCAGATAACAGGATGGATACATACCTATGAAGCCGTTCCAACAAATAAATAAAACCACGTAATAATAAAACATTATCACGTAATCCTTTGAAATGTAAATTTGATTTTAATATATATAATACTTTTCCATCTACATCACGATTTCTTGCAAATCCTACACCAGCATTCACATAATCCATATTCAATTTATCTATTGTTAATTCTATATATATAAAGTAAACCAAAAATGTAGGTATATGTTAAAAATGAACCGCATATATTCAATTCATTCTTCTATAGGATAGTCGTTATATTATACAAATATTAACAAAAGGGATTCATATATATTTAAATATATGATTTTTTCTTATACGCAATTTATACATAATTTAAATTAATATAATTTATATTAAGTTAAATATATACACACAATAAAAATCTCATAGACGTAACCACAAATCACCGTTATACAATAGATTTTAACAAATTATTGTTTTTTTTCTCCATTGTATATTTAAAAGAAAAATTGAAGATAAAAGTAAATATATAAAATATATATACTAATGGATTGTCTTTTAATTTTTTTTTTTTACAGATGTAAATACATTCATTAAAAAATATATACGCACGGACGCGCGTATCTATAAAATAATGATAATAATAATAATAACGATGAATATATTATAATTTTTTTTTTTTTTAATAGAAATAATCAATTATTATTCTTATTTATTAATAATATAAAAATTCTTTGAATATATTTATATATATAATTTTTTTTTATTATATATATTTGCATTTTAATGTTGATTGATTACGTGTGTTCTTATAAATACCTATAAAGGTGTATGATGACACTATATACATAATATGATATATGTATATTCATTTAAATCATGTAAATGTAAATCTAAGTTTAACAAAGATACTTTTTCTTTAATAGATATGTAAACAATATATACAAAAGGTATTGAATGGAAAATTCTATAAATATATTTGCATCATAATATGTGATATAAATACGCAGAAAAACCATTTACCATTTCTGGTATAAAATAAATTACTATATGGATATTTACATTATATTATTAGTAAAAAAAAAAAAAAGAAAAAAATATTCAACAGAAAATAAACACAAATTGAATGTTAAATTTGAATATCTGTTAATTTTTTAAATAAATCTAATTTCAAAATATAATATTATTCATTTATTTGCATATATAATTTAATTTTTTTTTTTTTTGGGTTTTCTTATAAGAAAAACAATATTAATAGATATTAATTATATCCTAAAGATAATCATATCTAAATTATTAAAATTGTATTTACTTTTGAATATTGCATTAATATTTATATAATATACATTTTTTTTATTTTTCCATATTTTTTTAAACCATCATTGTCTGGAAATGGTTTATCAAAGACATATTTATATAATAGAAAATTCATTAACAAACGGTGTTAATTATATATGAGAGGTTATTTTCAAGTTGTAAAATATTAAAATATATATATATATTAAATATATAGGTGAATGTGTAAATTGTAAATATATTGAATGAAGGTCAAGATTCAAAATGTTATCATCATACAAATATATTTAATATATATGCACTTTATATTAATTTATCACACATCAGCGCATTCATTTACATATAATCAAAATCAATCAATACTATATTTACCATTTGTTCCATAATTTTTTCTCCATTCACATGTTTTCCAAAGCATATCTAATGCTAATGACATATCTAAATCATGTTGTTCCAGAAATCGTTGAACCCAGATATCAGCCGTTTTTATACGTTCAATATCAAGTGGATGAAAACCATCTGGAAAATTATTTAAATCATTATGATATTATTTATTATTGGTGTACCAAAGAACTATAATAATAAAACTAATTATAATTTATTAAAAAATTAATATAAAAAAAATATATATATATTCAATTAAAAATTGACCAACAAAAAAGTCAAAAAATGTAAATTTAAATGAGTTTATGTTTTTTGTTTTTCTTAAAATACTCATCGTCATACAGGAAATTTTTGTAATAAAAAAAAATATTATGAAATATTTTATAAGTACTTGAATATACAAATATTTTAAATATAAACCTTTAATATTATTATTATTATTATTTATATTATTATTATTTAAATAGAAAAACAAAAAAAAAACATAACACGCACATACACAAAATAAAAAATTAAAAAAAAAAATCAGCCCATAAATTCAAATATTATTTATTGTACTTTGGAATATTAAAATCATGATTTTTTTTTTTGTTTTTCCTTATTTATATAATAAATCTCTTCAGCAATATTCAGACGACAATAATAATAATAATAATCTTATTATATATAAATTAAATAAGGTTTTAGAGAGATCTATTTAGAAATATATGGAAATTATGTTTAAGTTTTTATTTTTTAACGTATCCGCATCATATAGATATATACGAACTAACCTTGACATGGAGCACCTTCTTTTTGTAATTTTTCAAAGAATAATTTTTTTAATTGTTGTATTTGTTCATATGTTGGTTCCATATTATATATTTTATGTTATTTTATTTTAATAAAAAAAAATTAATAAATATTTAAATGTTAAATTACACTATCACTATATATATAAGAAATATATTTAAAAAAAAAAAAAAAGAATTACAAACATTCACTTAATTAAATATATATCACAATAATATGTTTATTATACATTCACTATTTTATGTTTTATTCACTTAAATTTTTTTAAAAAACTAAATTTTTAATTCAAAAATATAAAATATAAATATATTTTATTACAGAGAGATAGATATGTTAACAAATCACAAATTATTTATAAATTATGTAAATTGAAATAAAATTTAATTAATTAACTATGGTGCACTTTTGAATATTAACATTATAATTTTTATAATTACAACACATCCAAAATAATAATAAATCCAGATAAACAAGTCGGTATTTGAATTTTCATATATGCAAGATTTTTAACTAACTTAACTAACCAACGCAATAAATAATTGATCGATTTTAAAGTACCTTTCACGCAATTATTAAAATATTATATATATATATATATATCTTGATAACACAATATAATATTATTTTGAAATATTGTTTTATCTTAAATTAACTTTTTTTTTTTTTTAGAGATAAACAATATAATCTATAACACATTTATAAATATATTGCCCACAGGTATTTTAATTTGTTTTTCAAATAACTTCTAAAACCTTATTTTTATATCGCGTCGTATACACATTTAACGATCAAATGCGATCAATATCGGAGACAAAAAACCGTTCTTGTGTCAATTCAATAACTTTTATTACTATAAACTAAAAAATAAATATAATATTTTTAAAAGTTTATTTACCATTGGTCATTTACATAATTTTTTTTTTTATGATTATATGCGATGTGTATGATATTTCTAAAATGTGAAAAATATATATTAAAAAAAAGAGTAATCACAAATATATATATATAGTATTACATTCGCAATGGCAGTCGGTTCTAGTAAATGTTGTAATGGCACAAAAATATAAAACGTTATAGGGGACTCACATTATTACTTTATAATACATTTTGGTAGCATTTTCGCACCATTTCCTTCTTTTGTTCGTATGGAATTAAATCATTGAATGGCTCCTAAGAAACGGTTAAGGATTAAATGCAATTTAAGAAAAATCCAAACAAACCCATTTTGCAATTATTTCATTTTTCCTTTGGGAATTTTAATATATTTGACTGTAAATTTGACCGAATAACCGCATCTATAGTGATAAGGAAATTACGTACAATATCATACAGGATTATTGCGGGCGATGCAATCAAATAATAATAAAAAATCAAAAACCGGCCACACAAGAACGCGGTTATATAGAACCGGGTCTGATCATATATCATATATATAGTGAGGTAATGTAATACTTATGACATTGAATTGAATATATTGTGTATATTTGTGATATAAATAATCAGGTTTTTTTTTTTTGCCTCTCTTTATAATAATTATTTACTTAATAATAATTTTAAAAAAAAATATATATATTATAAATAAATAAATAAAATAATAAACAAACAAATTTATAAAATAATAATAATAATAAACAAAAACATTAACATTATTTTTTACCTATGTTGTACAAAAAAAAATTGTTTATAATATAATATGATGAACGACTATATACTAGTTAAAGTTTTTAAATATATACTATATATACAAAACATATCCCACAGTTCTTATCCATATAAAAATTCAGCTATATACATTTTGTTTATCTGAAGAGAATTATTACATTTCAATTTGATTACGAAACGTACAATATATATTACATAATTATTATTATTTATATATATTTCAAGATTTAAAAAAAAAACGCGGCTTTAGAGAATAAATCTTAAAATTCACTTAAACATTTTTTTTGGTGTAGGGGTTTTTCTTTTTTAAACACACACTTAAATTTTGAAGAAAATACAAATTTCATTAATTTTTTTTTTTACAACTTTTCTTATATTTTATAATTAATAGAGAATTTTTTTTTTTTTTGCAAAATATTTTATAGAAATCATTCAAGCGATAGCACAAATAAAAAATAAAAATAAGTACAGATAAGCATATAAATAATAAATGTTATATGTATATTTTTTTGTATATTATATTGGAGGGTTATTTATACTACTATATATATACCGAAGCAGTTTATTATATTATCTTAAATTATTTATACAACAAACTATATATAATATATATATATATTGGGATCGTATAAACGTTTCTCTAATCATTTTTTAAAATCTATATAATTTTTTTTTGTAAGTAATAATATATATTTGCTTTTTTATTTGTATAAAATTGTTTTTGTTTTGACTTTGAATCGCTTGAATGCCTATATAAAATATGATGGTATCGAATGTATATTTTTTGCTTAAATTATAACTTATCATTTATTTAATTATAATGTATTTTTGATGTAAGAAGGGCTATATAGAAATAGTAAAGGAATTTTTGATCGTATTTCAATCAATGTACCTGAAATAATAATAATAATGAAGCGTTTATTATTTTAAAATTATAAAATCAATATATTTTTTAGGAATTTTTAAAGAAATTTTTACAAAAATTTACCATTAAACATTAGGCTGCAACCAGACGTCCTCCTTTTTTCCTCTTCAAAGTCTGTATTCTTCCTTTGTTTTCCATCCAAGTTAATTTGTTCTCGTAGAACCTTAATATGTTTTTAGTTTATTATTTGTTCGTTTTATTATGGTCTATTTATCGTCATTTTATGATAATAGGCAATAATGTAAACAAACACGGCGATTAAAACGATAGAAAATATAAGATTAATCCATTATAATATCAATATCTAGAAAAAAAAATATTTTTGACCTTCAGAAGTTTTTTTTGAAATTCAAAAAAAAAAAAAACGTTTAATTTTTTTTGAAATTTCGGGTTCAATGTGAATTTAATAGTGAATAATGTGAATTTAGTGAATTAAAAGATAATATAGATTAAAAAAAACGAATCTTACTCACGATTCAGGGCAATCCATTTCATTTTCACATGTACTTTTGATTTTGCAATGTCTGGAAAACAATTTTTCTACTCCATTCCATGGATCAGCAGTATATAAATAATGCGATTACATATCCTATTTCAAAAAGTATCGGCTTCCATCCATATCTTCATAACATATATAATATTGGTCATATCAAATATATATTAATTTATTAAGTTCATTACTTTTTGGGATAAATATCGAAATTTAATTTAATTAAATCATTAAAAAAAATTCCGTAATGTTTATGTTTTGATTTTTTTTATTTTGTTAATTTTATTACAAATTTTTCATATTTTTCATATTTGCCAAATATATTGCAGTTTGATTGCCATATGCCATTTTTGAATGTCAAGGATGTTCCCAGTGGTCAAAGAAAAAATTTACCTCTACTACAAAATCTATTACAAACAAATAAATATGGCAAATACACTGTAATTATTTTATATTGTTATATTGTTAAAATAGAAAATTTCAACTGGCAACTATGCATTTCTTTCATTCATTTATTTATTTCAATATATTTTGTTTCGCGGTTTCGTCGTCGTAAATAATCAAAACAAAAAAGATTTATTTAATTAATTATATTAATAAATAATAATGATAATCTTATAATAAACAAACAAAAAATTTAATTACTTAACGGATGTTCATGATAATTATAATAATCTAATTAAATTAGTTTCGCTAAAATGGTAAAAAATCATATTTGTAAATTATGTTTATTTGATGCCGAAGAATACAATTTAATAAATTTATTTGGTGAAGAATCAAAACAATTAAATATCAATAATGTGATTGTACAACATTTTTGGTTTTTTAATTCAAATGAAAAAATAGATAATCATTTAAATTTTCATTCAAATGCGGCTATATGCTTAAAATGTTGGAAAATAATTAGTGATTTTCATGCATATTATAAACATATTGAAAATATACATAAACAATGTACAAAATCTATAGTAAGAACAACAACAACAACAACAACAACAATAACAACAAACACCCAACAAAACAATAATTACAATGATAAAAATTATTATGATGAAAATATTTTAAAAGATATTGATATTGGCGGTAGCAATGATATTATTATAAAACCAGAAATTTCCCATTCCCCTCCCGAATCCGAATTGGAAGAACAATTTGTAATTAATTATTCTGATGGAATTCCATTTATTGATGTTACATCCTTTTTGGATCATCATAAGCATGATCAACAACTACAGACATTACCACCATCACCAGAAAATACATTGGATGAAATAAAATCCAGTGAAGAACTTAAAGATATTATTATTTCTAGTACCGAAAATTTAAACGTAAACGAAAATGATCAATTAACAATTCAAAAAGAAGAAGAAGAAGAAGAAGCATCAAATAAACAAAATAATGAAAATATTACCAATGATAATTTATTGATATCCTCTTATAAACATCAAAAAAATATAAATAATACTTTAGCAAATAAAAAATATTTAGAAGATGATATTAAATTAAGGGAATTTTATAATATTGTATGTACGGTGTGTAATGCTAAAAAACAAACATTTTCCGATTTAAAATTACATTATAATACAAAACATAATGTTAGAATTGGATATGTATTGTGTTGTAATAGAAAATTATCAAGACGTGAAGTTGCATTAGAACATATGAATTGGCATATAAATCCGAGTGATTTTAAGTAAATATTTTGGGGTTTTTTTCATCATTACAATCAAAATTACATTACAATCAAAATGTATTTTTTACTATTTTACTTTTGATTATAGATGTCAAATTTGTCAAAAAGATTTTACTAGTGCACGTAACATAAAAATGCATATGAATTTACATACGAAACCGGAAGAACGAAAATTTCGATGTGATATATGTAATAATAGTTTTACCGAATTGTATCTATTGAAGCGACATTTTCGTTGGCGTCACATTAAACGGAAAACCGATAATATATTTGAATGTGATTTATGTACCAAAAGGTATAATATAAAATTGTTAATTAATAACAATCAAGTTTAATGTAATTTTTTATTTTATTTTTTTTTTTCGTTATTCAGTTATAAAAATTCAACATCACTTGGAAATCATAAGAATATGGCACATAAACAAAAAGACAATCACGTTTGTCATGTATGCGCCAAAGAATTTAAAACTAAATCACAATATAAATGGCATTATTTTCAGCATTTAAATGTTGAAAAACCAAAATTTCAATGTAAACATTGTAGTGTATTTATGGATAGTATCGATCGATTAAAATATCACGTAAAAATAACACATACAAATGTAATATCAGAATGTAAATTATGTGGTAAAATTACACCGCATAAGGCTTCATTACGAAATCATATGTATGCGGTGCACGGAGAACGATTACATAAATGTAATTTATGTGAAAAATCATTTACAACACCGACCCGGCTTAAGGTAAATCATATATAAGAAAACAAATATATAATATTTTATTTACAATATTTTTTTACCTCTTGCTATAAATGTATATAGGAACATATGGCAACCCATACTGGTAGAAGTTATTTGTATTCATGTGAATATTGCCTGTTGGCATTCAATTCAAAGTCAAATATGTATAAACATCGGAAAAATAAGCATCCAAATGAGTGGCTGGCAAAAAGATCAAAATAAATACAATGAATTGTGAAAAATACTAGTAGGATTAAAAAAACAAAATTATATTAATTGAAAAATAAAATGTTTGTTAAATATTTGTGAAGATTAATTAAATTTATAAGATTATCAATAATTTTGAGGAAGAATTTATTTTAAATTTTATGTTCTAATCAAATCCTTTGAATTTTATATGAAAATAAAATATCTAAATGTATCCCTTCTGATTAACGCCCTCTAGGTGTCGATATTTTTCACCGTATTTATTGAATATGCGATTATCTCCATATATATTCACCAGCATTCGCCAAAGTTCGCAACATCAAAATGGTAATAAAAAAAAAATTGATAGCGAGCGATATTCCGACGGGCGACGAAGATGCAAAGCGACAAAGCGAGTAAACAAAAGAAAATATATTTTTATTTTATTTTTGTGTGTGTGCGATGATGAAGTGACCGCAGCAAAGATTTTATATTTACTAATTATATTAATTAAAAATTAATCTTTTTTTCTTTTATAAAAAAAAAAAAAAATAAATAAATATTTAAATAATGGAAAATATGTGTAAATTGTGTTTTAATGTTTTGGAAAATGAAATTATACAATTTTTTAGTGAAGAATCTGAACGATTGGATATCAAAAATATTATTGTAAAACATTTTTGGTTTTCAGAGGTAGATAAAAAGAAAAAAAAAAAAAAAAAAAACAAAATCCTGAACCAAAAAAACCAAAAATAATTCAATTTATTTTATGTATATTAATATAGATACGAAATGATGATAATTTACCAAAAGGCATATGTTTTACGTGTTGGAAACATCTTAATGAATTTCATGATTTTTATCAATCAATTGAGATTTTACATAAAAATCGTTCGCTAATTGATATCCAATGGAAACCGAATATGGATATTTCAAATGATTGTATGATTACAAATGATGGAATAAATTTTGTAAATGTTGATGATAATGTCCCGATGACAACATTTAATATAAAATCAGAGATAAACGATGTATTTGATGTAAAATCAATTTTGGCCGATTGCAGTCCAATTGATGTGACTGGATTTGTTCAGGTAAAATTGGAAAAACCCGAACAACACAACGATCAACGTTGTACAGAAATGAAAAATAATAATAATGAA
This sequence comes from Dilophus febrilis, assembly GCA_958336335.1. NCBI lineage: Eukaryota > Metazoa > Arthropoda > Insecta > Diptera > Bibionidae > Dilophus > Dilophus febrilis. The sequence continues at coordinate 27,917,928 of OY284469.1, read as the reverse complement.
CAATTAAATAAAAATGGTATGAAGAAGTTTGGTGTTTTTTTTTTTTTTAATTTATTGAAAATGTATTAAAAAACTAAAAATAATTTGTTATTTACAGAAACTTTACAATTACATTCGAAAAGTGGTCGAATTATTAAAAAGACAATAAAAAAGAAGAAATCCGGTAAGAAGGTGACTGTAAATAAACGACATAGTAAAAAAGAATCCTATAAAGACCATCAATTTTCTTCGGATAATAATAACACATATGAAAATGATGATAAATACGATAACGATGATGATGATACGACGGCTGAAGATTGTAAAGATGGTATAATAAAAAATTTTAATAAATCTGCTGCAGAGAAATTGGAAATTAAAGAACAACGTTTAGATGAAGATGCAAGAATTAGAGAATTTTATAATTTATCATGTACCATATGTTTGGTGGCATTACAAACGTTTACCGATCTACGGTTACACTATCGTACTGTACATAATGTACAAACGGGATTTGTATCCTGTTGTAATAGAAAATTAGTTAGACGTGGCCGTGCATTAGAACATATGAATTGGCATCGTAATCCAACGGCATTCACGTAAGTTACTAAATTTATTTGTGTGGTGTGAATAATACAATTATGTGTAATTAATAATTCAAATCAATTTTAATATCCTAACTTTTAAGTTGTGAAATTTGTAATAAAGCATTTACAAATAAACGTGGATTAAAAACGCATACGACATTACATATAAAACCCGAAGATCGAGAATTTCATTGTGATTTATGTGGTGATACATTTACAATGCGTGCAAATTTTATGCGACATTTTCGTATAAAACATATTGTAGATGGAACTGAATTTCGATGTGAACAATGTGACAAAAGGTAAATTATATAAATTATTTATTTTTTTTTTATATTTACTTACATTATTATATTTTTTTCAAACAAATAGCTATAAAAATAAAACTGTTTTACAAAGTCACATTCGGCATATACATCGGCATAAAGAACTACAAATTTGTCATATATGTGCAAAAGTATTTAAAAGTAAATCGCAATACAAAATCCATTATATGGAGCACATTGAAGGTGAAAAACCAAGAATACAATGTCAAATTTGTGGAACTTTACTAAAAAATGAATCAAATTTAAAGAGTCATTTACGACGTTCACATAATAGTCTCCCAATAACCTGTACACTATGTGGAAAAATTGTTGCAAATAAAAATTCATATCGTAATCATATGCGGAATATGCATACAAATGTACAAGAATACAAGTGTGTTTTATGTGAAAAAATATTTAAGAGATCATTGGCGTTAAAGGTAATATATCGAGAATTTTTATATCTACCCAATGCTTGAAAGTTTCATTTTTCGTTTGTTTTAAAATGTCTTTTCAGGAACATATGGCAACGCATAGTGGTAAAAGTATATTATATTCATGTGCATATTGTTTGATAACCTTTAATTCAAATGCAAATTTGTGTAAACATCGTAAAAATAAACATCCTGAAGAATGGTTAGCGGAACGATCAAAACGATATGCATCGTTGAATCATGCAGTATAATCCATTATAGTTATGTATAACTCGTGCAATAGCATTACCAGTTACCGAGTATCCATCCACGTATATTAGCATGAACGTATTTATATATATATTGGTTAACACTCGGCTGTAACAATCTCGATAAGTTTTTGTGTTTGTGTGTGTTTTTTTTTTAATTTTATTTTATTTGCCATCAATTCCCGATCGATATCTTTATGCATTCGTAAAAGAGGATAGATCGTTGGCTAGATCTAAATCTACAATTTTAATGATAATATTTTATCAACCTCAAACGAACGACAAAAATTCAATAATATTGATGATTTGTACATATTCCTGTTTATAGTTATAATTATTTTTAAATATTCTTCTTTCAAATTGTAGTAGTTTATATGTGTTTGGGGCAGCGGATGGAGGTATATTTCAAACCGCAGTAACTATATGGTTTTTAATTCGGTTAGCGTGTGATAGAAACGAAATGTTTCTAGTCTCGGCAGTAACTGTGACAAAATTAGAAACGGTAAATGTAACATAACAGAAAATATAACACACGAACTATGTCACGATAAACCGTTTATTTTTTTTTTTTTTAATTGATTTTAAGTTTTAAAATTACATTAATGCACTATAAAATGTATTTTTTTTAATATAATTTCTATATTATAAGTAAAAATTAACCAATATATTTTTGTTTCAATTTATATGGCGGTAAAACTATCTTCATTCCTTTATTGTGGAGCTTTCCCGTTGAATTAAAACACCTGATAATAATAGATTGTATAGCCTTATTAAGTTGCTTTCCGTATTATTCTTCAGTTAAGTGCCTGCAAATTGTCTTTCCGTTCTTTGTCTTTATAATCGAAATATAAACACTTTTTTAAAAAAAAAAAACGCTATAAACAATTCGATACCGTATGCACAACAAATCGATCCTGATTACCATACATTAGGCCTGAGTTCCTAAACTTTTTCCTTTAATGACTTTCTTTTATTTTAAAGTGCTGAGAAAAATAATGGTTATTTGATTATCGATATTTTTTCTACACTGTAATTCTTGTTGTTTTTTTTTATTATACCATGGAATGTTTACAATTTTTATTATATTTACATCAGCATAAAGATGGCGATCATATCACATCATGTAAATGTCAATGTTTTCACACAAAAAAAAATATATAAAAACAAATTTTTTTTTTTTTATTTTTATGCAAAATAATAAAAAAACAGATACAACAATTGATATTGAATGAGAATTGATAAAATATGGAAATGTATTTAATATTTGTGGTTTATTGTTCCGTATAGTTTTTTTTATTAGTAAATAAATAAATAACTTAAATTAAATTAAAAACAAACTAAAAAAAAAAAAATGGATAAAATGTGTAGATTGTGCTTTAATGCCGGAGAATATGAAACTATAAATTTTTTTAGTGAAGATGCTGAACGTTTCGACATTAAAAATATTGTTTTACAACATTTTTGGTTTCAGGTAAAACTAAAAAAACCAAATACTCCTTTTGTAAAATAAAAAATTTCCAATTAATGATATCGTTTTTAAATTATTTTTATTTATCATATAGATTAACCATGATGATAATTTACCAAAATGTATTTGTCTAAAATGTTGGAAACTTGTATCTGATTTTCATGAACTTTATAAAAATGTTGCAGAACTCCATAAAACCTATTCAATTGTTAACATTGATTCAATTCAAATGCATTGTGATGATGGTAACAACGAAAGGCCACCAAATGATTGTAATAATGGTATAGATTTTGTAAGTGTTGTTAACGATGTTGCAATAGCAAATAACATTAAAACCGAATGGTCTGATGTATTGCCTTTGGATGATATGTTATCATTGGACGCCGACGAACCATTTATTGAAGTAAAACCCGAAAAAGAATATATATGTAAAATTGAAAAAACTACTGAACAACCAAAGTTAACGAATTTGACAAAGAAAAAACCAATAAAAAAAAGAATTACCAAAAGTAAGTCAATGTGTTTCATTAATCATTATAGGTGTATATTAAATTCAATATTTTACTGTTTTTTTTTTTACATAAATTGTAGGTAAATCTCCAATAAAAAAGGAAATTATCTGTGTTAAAATTCCGATTAAGAAATCGAAAAAAAGAATCACAAATGATCACAAAAAATTATTTACTTATGATGATAATAAATTTCAATTATTGGACGAATGCAATATAAAATCGGAATCGAATACACATGATATAAGTGTAGCCGAACAGAAACGTTTAGATGAAGATGTTAAAATAAGAGAATTTTATAATATATCATGTACCATATGTTCTGTAACATTTTTAACATTTGCCGATATACGTATTCATTATCGATTTGCACATGACATTAAAACGGGATACATTTGGTGTTGTAATAAGAAATTATCGAGACGTGCACGTGTATTAGAGCATATGAACTGGCATATGAATCCGGATGCATTTAAGTGAGTTCTATATATATATAAATATAAATTTTTTAACTATCATAAAATGTTTATTAATTTGTGATAAACAATGAATTATCTGCTCAAACTCAAATATCTAAACTAATTATTTTATGATGTTAAACACTTTTTTTTTTTTTTTTTAGGTGTGTCGTTTGTCATAAAAATTTTACCAATAAACAGGGGTTAATAATGCATATGAATATGCATACGAAACCGGAAGATCGTCCACATCAATGTGATATATGTAAGGCTAGCTTTACATTACGTTACCATATGATGAGACATTTTCGTAAAAAACATATAAAAAAACCACCAAAAGAATTTCCATGTCCACAGTGCAGTAAAAGGTAACATAAAATTCTACCATATGGTGATTTTTTATATACGTATATTATTTTATTTCATTTAAAAAAAAAAACAGTTTCACCCAACAAATGATATTAGAAAATCATATACATAGAGTACATGAATTAAAATATAATCATATATGTCACATATGTGCAAAAGAATTTAAAAGTAAAGCTCAATATAATACCCATTATCAGGAACATGTTGAAGGTGAAAAACCAAAAATTGAATGTCCCATTTGTGGTGCATTATTGAAAAATGAATTTATATTAAAGAGTCATTTACGGCATACGCATAACGGTGAACCAATTAAATGTGAATTATGTGACAAAACAATAGCAAATAAAAATTCACTTGGCAATCATATGCGTAATATGCATAATAATATTCGTGAATACAAATGTGTATTATGTGAAAAAATATTTAAACGATCTCAATCATTAAAGGTATTTTAATATTGAATATTGAATATACCATACGTAGTATAATCGATTTATTTTTTTTAGGAACATATTGCCTCGCACACCGGTAAAAGTATATTATATACCTGTACATATTGTCCGAAAGCATTCAATTCAAATGCAAATTTATGTAAGCATCGTAAAAATGCACATCATCAAGAATGGTTGGCGGAACGATCAAAGCGATATGCACCAATACCTGTTGTTAATATTAATAATAATAATAATAATAATAATAATCCATCGGCATCATCAATAAATTCAACTCAACCTTAAATTAAGGTAATATATATATAGCTGTGTAGTTTTATTTAATTTAATGATTTAATCGCTCCAACCACACACATATTTGTATTTGTGATGAAGAGACGAATCAGTAAAATATAAGTTTTTTTTTTTTAGATAATTTATTTGATTATGATAAATATGTAATAAAGCAAAAATGTTCAGAATCTCAATTGTGTGTGTTTGAAGTGACAAATAGAAAATTTTTTGCACCGTTTTGAATATTTTTAGGTATTTTTTGATTCATCATCATAGAATTATCATAACTGGATTGTTCAACATTAAGTCATATTTTTGTTATAAAAATTAATTTGTTTTTAATTTACCAATAAATTAACAAAACATATAAATAAAATCTAATAATTAAATTTGAATAATACATTGATTGGTTTTTTCCGCTATACATTCAGCAAAATGTTTATTCTTACGATGTTTACTATAATTGGCATTCGAATTAAATGTAGCCGGACAATATTTACATGGATATAAAATACTTCTGCCAGAATGTGATGCCATATGCTCCTATAATAATATATAAGAATTAAATTTTTTAACAATACAATACATTTTAAATTGGGCGGACTAAAATACCTTTAATGCATGAGATCTTCTAAATATCTTGCCACAACACGTACATTTAAATTCACGTATATTCGTATGCATATTACGCATGTGATTGCCAAATGAATTTTTATTTTTTATAGTTTTTCCACATAATTTACATACTATTGGTTTATCACGATGAATACGTCGTACATGATTCCGTAACATAATTCTATCTTTTAGTATTGCACCACACAATTGACATTGTACCTTTGGTCTAATCTGATTGGAATGATCGACATCCAAGTGTTCTTGTAACCGTGATTTAGACTTAAATTGTTTGGCACAAATGTGACACATCTGGATTTCATTTGGTCTATGGATTCGTTTAATGTGATGGCATAAAGCCGACTGATTATTATAACTATATACATACGAAAAATATATCATTAAGTTATGTACATAAGTTGCATTAATAACCTAAAACTATATAATAACAAAAAAAAAATTACCATTTTACACATTCACTACATTGAAATGTAATAGTATTATGTTTCGATTGAAAATGTTTTATAAGTTGATTACGAATTGTAAAACTATCACCACATAAATCACAATGAAATTGACGTTCTTCGGGTTTTTTATGATAAAGCCGATGTGTTCTTAAATTTTCATTACTATTATATACTTTATTACATTGTTCACATCTGTAAGAAAAAGTATATTGTCCATTATTATAGACACATTATCTTTGTTGTTTTATTATGATGCATGATATGTAATTACTTAAATTCATTTGGATTTGAATGCCATTTCATATGTTCTAATGCTAGACTTCGTGAACTCAATTTTTTATTACATCCAATGCAAGTAATTGTTGCCCTTTTTATAGCATGTTCCATTCGACTATGTAATTGTAATTCTCTTATTGTTGGAAATTCTATTAAACATAACGTACACGATAAATTATAAAATCCCAAAATTTTACCATCTTCATCTAATCCAGATCCAGTTACCAATTTTTCCATACAATATTTTTTTGAATAAGTGTTATCGATATCTTTATAATCATCATCACCATCATCATTATTTTTTAGTGTATTATGATCAGATAAACATTGATCTTTGTTGTTGTTAGATAATTGATCAATTTCATTTTTTCGTGGTCGCCGTTGCCTTTTCTTTGCCCTCTGTTTCAATTCTGATTGTTTTGTACAATTATTTCCATTATTATTTTTCGAATTATAACCATTATTATTCAAAGACGATTCAATATCATATTTTTTATTGGTTTTATCGTCAATTTTTTCCTCATTGATATTTTCTAATTTTATTTGTTGATCAAAAACACATACACTGTCATATGGAGCCGGATCAATGCCAATGACATTATTTTTAATATCAAATGTATCGATGTCGATTTCATCTTTTATATTATCATCAACATTTACAAAATTTATTCCATCATTTATTCCAACAGCATTATGTTGATGATGATGATGATGATTTTTATTATTTTTAAATGTTATTACATTTGATGAATTACCGACCTGATGATATTCCCATTGATCATCGACGATTGTACCACGATGTTTATGTAAAGTGTTAATAGTCTGATAGAAATCATTAAATTCTTTAAGATGCTTCCAACATTCTTCACATATACCATTTGGTAAATTGTCACTTGGTTGAATCTTAAAAAAAAAAAAAAAATAGAAAAACATTCCACTTTAATTTGATTTAAGTTTTTTTATTGAACAATATGTGCTTAAATTGAAACATACACTTCAACGTTTTAATATATCGTATAGTAATTAATTGTTTTAGGAGGAAATTAAAAAAATTAATATACCTCTTGGAACCAAAAATGTTGTTTTAGAATATTTTTGATATTTAAACTATCTGCATATGCACCAAAAATGGATATTATATTATTATTTACATTCAAACACAATCTACAACCATTTATATCCATTATTAATTAAATATTATTGTTTTATTTTTTAATCTAATTCATAATTAAATTTATAATTATTTAAATAAAATAAAATAATTAAAAAAAAAATCAAGAACAAAAAAAAAAACAATAACAAAAATAAAATATTTTTATGCACGCACAGCACACAAACAAAATATCAATTGACAAAAGAAACAACAAAAAAAATGGATGCCAAAGTAATTTTTCGCCATGTTGATTGCCCACATCTCACTCTTACGGGGAAAAATGTAATCAAAACAAAAAATAATAACAAATCAAATTATTTTTGTTTGGTTCATTTCGTTTAAGTAATGCTTTTCATGAAATGCCGACGGCAGACGACGGCAAATGTCAAATTGAAAATACATGCATTTCAATGGCGGTGCTTTTTATGAATATTGGACGGCGGACTGACGGCGGACTTTGATATTTTTTCTTCTATTGCCGTCGGCTGACCGTGGCTCAAACTTCATTTTTCATTTTATTTACATTTTATTTAATTTTTATGATTTAATTTCATAATAATAAAATATCCAGTTAATTTACAAACTAATAAAAAATGGAATGATTTAACAGCAATTATTAAATTTCGGTTTTTTTATCCAGGCAAAATAAATTTCAGAAAAAGCACATTTTTTTTTATTTATCACATATATCATATTTTGATATATAAAATATTTTCATAGAAATCGAGGCTTATTGTTTGTTTATTGTTTTTCTAGAAAATATTAAAATAAATAATAAATATTAAAAATATATATTATTAATTAATATCTACACTTAATTATTATAGTATTCCCTTTTAATTATTCCCTTTTAATTTGAATAACAAAAATATGAACGGAATTTGTAGATTATGTTTTGTGGTTGAAAAGGAAATTATAAATTTTCATAGTGAAGAAGCAGAACGTTTGAATATCAAAGATATTATTTTAAAACATTTTTGTTTCCAAGTAAATTTAAATTTTAATACATTTTTTATTTCTACGACGATTGTAATGTAATATTTAATAAATTAAATACTATTTTTAATAAACCCATAGATACAACATAATGATTTATTACCAAAATTTGTATGCTCAAAATGCTGGAATCGTGTTCAAGTTTTTCATGATTTTTATAATACTGTTGTTGAAAAAACTCATTTGAACATTTTACATAAAAGTAATTCCTTGATTGATAAAAACCTAAATTTAATTAATGACAACGAATACAATAATAATAGTAATGTTGTGATGAATCCTATAAATAATGTAAATATTATTAACGATGTTGATGTTCCAGATGATAATTCCATAAAATCATTTAAAATAAAATCAGAATGGTGTGCTGTTGACTCTTCATTTACAATTCCCGATGTAGATAATGTTATCGCAAATGGTTTTCCATTTGTTAATGTAAAAATAGAAAATGACAATGAAATGATGGTGGTGGTCGATGAACAACATTATTTATTAGGAAATAATGCATCGAAATTAATAAAAACTAATAAAAATGATAAAGTTGTGACAATACAGAAAAAAAAGAAATGCATTAAATCAAAATTTGTTAAACAAATTTTAAATAAAACCGTTTCTATTAAGTATGGGAGTGCACCTGACCAGAACATCATTGATAGTAAAATAAATATGGATAAACAAAGCATTAAAAACAATACAGTTTCAGTGTCAGTGAATAAACGTGTACGGGATGATGCAAAAATTAGAGAATTTTATAATTTATCTTGTACAATTTGTTCGGTAACATTTTTTACAATCACCGAATTACGTACTCATTATCTTTCGGTACACAATTTAAAAAATGGAAGTATATCATGTTGTAATAAAAAAATATCAAAACGTTGTAATCTATTGGAGCACATTGATTGGCATTTAAATCCAAATGCATTTAAGTAAGTTATAACAGTAAAACGGATTACAAACATACATTTTATTTCTCTTTTTTTTTACATTAGATGCAAAATTTGTCATAAACTATTTAATGCTAAATATGGTTTAAAATTACATATGCATTTTCATTCAAAACCAGAAGATCGACATTTTTATTGTGATCTGTGCAATGAAAGTTTTACTATGCGTTATCATTTGATGAAACATTTTCGTGATAAACATATAACAAAGGCGATCAAAGAATTTCAATGTTCAAAATGTGATAAATGGTAATTTTACTATATATTTTTTTCACCAAAGCTATATATATTAATAATTAATTCAATATGTTTCAGTTTTAAAAAATATTCAATTTTACAATATCATATCCGTGGAGTGCATGAACTAAAAAACGTTCACATTTGTCATATTTGTGCAAAGTCATACAAAAGTAAAGCACAATGTCAAATACATGTAAATGTTGACCATTCCGATAAATTAATACCAAAAGAAAATTGTAATTTATGTGGTTCCGTATTAAAAGATAAATTAAGTTTAAAGAATCACATACGACGTATCCATAATGATCCACCAATAATCTGTAGATTATGTGGTAAAACTATTGCAAATAAAAATGCGTATGGTAATCATATGCGTAATATACATATGAATTTACGTGAATTTAAATGTAATTTATGTGAAAAGGTGTTTAAAAGGGCGATTTCATTGAAGGTAATAATATATTTGTAACTTTTTTTTTGTTATTATATAACTAATACGGTGCATAAATTGTGTTTAATTATATTTGTAGGAACATACAGCAACTCATAGTGGTACAAGTATTTTATATACATGTTCATATTGTCCGACATCATTTAATTTCAAAGCAAATTTATATAAACATCGTAAAAAAAATCATCCTGAAGTATGGTTAGCGGAACGATCAAAACGATACGCAACAGTAGTGGTATCCAGTTGATATGATGATGATGAAGTATATATTGGCAAGAATTGTTGCTAGGAAAATTTAACTTCTATGTAAAATAAACACACAAAAATCACGATTAAACGCACCTTTAAATTTGTAAATTCAGCAGGGAATCGTATGGTGTTGTCCGGATGTAGAAAACCGATTCAAAATTTTTTATAAATCTAATCGTTATCTATTAAAAGATATTTTCAAATGTTGAATATGCAAATTTTCAATTTACGCAAGCACATATTCAAAATAAAAAAAATAATTATGTTTAGTGCACCCTCTAGTGTAATGTGTATGAACCCACCAAAAAAAAAATATATAAATGTTATTTGTTTTGAATTCGCCGTCTTTTGACATTTTCGTTTTTGTACGGATTTTTGTTTCGAGGTTTTTTTGTTTGTTCTGTTTTTTGTTTTTACTTTTTATCTTTGTTTTTATTTTTGTGTTTTTTTTTTTTGTAAATTATTTAACTTTATAATTATTAATATTAATTAACTATATAGAAAATTCATTCAATAAAATTAAAATAATAAATAGTTAATTAATGATATATTGGTGGATGGACAAATAAATAATTCCAAATTGGGCGCGGAACGGAAATAAATAATAATAATGGACCATGTGTGCAGATTATGTCTGGCAATAAACAATGAATTAATTCAATTATTTGGTGGAGTAGCCGAACAATTAAATATAAAAAATATTATTGTACAACATTTTTGGTTTGATGAAGTAAAAAACAAATCTTTATATTTTGATAATTTGTAACATATTGTTAAGCACGATTGTTTTTTTTTTTTGTTTAGATTCGAAATGATGATAATTTACCAAAATGTATATGTACAAAATGTTGGAAACATATCGTTGAATTCCACGAGTTTTATAAAACAATTGAAAGTGTACAAGAAAATGGGACAACAGAAAGAATATCAACAATGCATGATGATAATGTTGGTGATTCGACGACGGCTGTTGTTGATCATTTATCTTCCGTGATGAATCATGAAACTACGATGTTCTACGACGACCACGACGATGATGATGATGACAGTAAAAATAAATTAAAAATTAATGATTTGATGAAAAACAATGATAATTTAATAATGACAAATGAAAATGATGCTATAGAAAATGAAATCAATTTTGTGAATTTTAACGATACCATTAATTTAAAATCAGAATTCAACAGTGATTTATATATTGAAAAATCATATAATCCAATTGAAACGATATCATGTATTGAAGAAAAATTAATAGGAAATAATAATACCATTGGTGATTATAATGAAAAATACCGACGACGGAATAAATATGATGATGATGATGATGTTACCGATATAGTATCCAAAAATACATATAAAAGTAAGTTGCTTTAGATGTTACATTCCCATTCCAAGTTTTATTATTTATTTTTTTATTTTTGTATAGAATGTAAATTAAAAAGAAAACTAAAACCACCGGCGAAAAACCATGACGAATCACAAGAATTTGAATTAAGTAAAATGAATACAGTTAAAGATTTGACCGATATTGATAATGTTAGTGATTTTCACAGGAAGCGTACAGAAGAGAATAGAAAAATTAGAGAATTTTTTGATTTATCCTGTACGATATGTTCGGAAAAATTACAAACATTTGCCAATGTTCTAACACATTATCGTGTTGTACACAATATAAAACGTGGCTATGTTTTATGTTGTAATAATCGATTTACAACACGTTGGCGTCTACTAGAACACATGACTTGGCATATAAATCCAAATGAGTTAAAGTGAGGATTTTTTTAAATAATTATAATAATATCAAAACTTGTTTATTTACATTCATGTTATTTTTATGTATTTTGTTTAGATGTGAAATTTGTAGTAAAGAATTTACGAATAAACGAGGTCTAACGATGCATATGAATTTTCATACAAAACCAGAAGAACGTCAATATCGTTGTGATATATGCGATGATAGCTTTACATTACGATATCATATAACCAGTCATTTCCGAAAGAAACATTGCACAAAAATCTATATGGAATATCAGTGTAAACATTGTGTTAAATGGTAACTAAATCTATCTTCTTCTTTGTTTTTACCTTAACCTTATATTAATGATTTCGGATAATTTCCAATTAAGTTTCAGAGAGAAAAAACAATTACAAAATCATGTTTATAATGTTCATAATATAAAAAATATTCATGTTTGTCATGTGTGTGCCAAAGTATATAAAAGTAAATCAGCGTGTCAAACCCATTTTAATACGGTGCATATGAATGAAGTGAAACCCCGGGTGCAATGTCAATTATGTGGTTCATTACAGAAAAATGAAAGATCGTTAAAGTATCACACGAAGAACGTACATCATAATGATGTTCCAATTGAATGTAAAATATGTGGAAAAATTAAACCGCATAAACGTTCATTACACAATCATATGGTATATGTTCATGGTACCCGTTTACATAAATGTAATCTATGTGAAAAATCATTTCAAAAGCCACTTGCGCTAAAGGTAGTATTTGTTATTAACCAATCAATCAATTTATATTAATTTTTTAATTATTATTTTTCAGGAACATATTGCAACCCACACCGGAACAATACTATATACATGTTCGTATTGTCCGACAACATTTAATTCAAATGCAAATATGTATAAACATCGTAAGAATACACATCATAATGAATGGCTAGCAGAAAAATTGAAAATCAATGAAATGTCTAAAATAATAACAAATTGATTTTAACTAAAAAATTTAAATATTCAGAAAATAATTTCGGTTGTACTGTAAAAAAAAACAAAATAACGACATCGCCCAATCACCCGTATTAAATACATAAATAATACGGGAGAAGACGTTTTAGAGACGAAAGTCTACATTCCAACTGATATTTTTTTTCGGTAAGTTTCTATTAGTTATTCTTTTGGAAAATAAAAAAAAAAAAAAACATTGTAAATTATATTCTTACATTAAAAAATACAGTAATATTTTCAATAAAAATATTACAACATAAAAATTTAAAATGCATATAGCACAAAATTTAAAACAATTTTTACAATATTCTTATTAACTATTTTTATGATTATTAATATTTGATATAATTTAAGTGTCTTAAATGATTCTACTTAAATCTCTATTTAATCTCCTTTTTACCATATATGATTTCCGTATTGATTTTCAGCTATATATTTTATAGCCAAAAAAAAAAAAAAACAAAAACATATAATCCTTTACTGTTTGTTATTAAATTACCGTTAATGCATTTCGTTTTAATCGTGCAGCCAGCCATTCTTCGGGATGTTTCTTTTTACGATGTGAATGCATATTTGCACTTGAATTATATGTATTCGGACAATACGAACATGTATATAAAATACTAGATCCACTATGTGTTGCAACATGTTCCTAGAATTTATAAAAAAAATGCCACAGAATTTATTAAAAAACAAATACAAAAATGAAAACGGTTGAAGAAAAAATGATAATGTGGATATGGATTTGGATTGATTGTAAAATTTTACCCTTAATCGTATCGGCGTTCTAAATGCCTTTTCACATAAATTACATTTATGTTTTAGTGCACCGTGTGCATTCAGCATATGATTACGTAATGCATTACCATGTGGTGTCATTTTACCACATAATTTACATGCTATTGGTACACCAAAGTGGGTTCGTCTTAAGTGACTTTTTAAACTCGATTCATTTTTGAGTAATGCACCACACATTTGACATTGTAATTTAGGTTTCACCTGATTGGAATGTTCAGCATTTACATGTATCTGACATTGTGATTTACTTTTGTACGCTTTGGCACAAATGTGACAAACGTGTACGTATTTAAATTCATGTACACCACGAATATGACTTTGTAACACCGAATTTTTGTTAAAACTAATTGTAGCAAAAAAAAAAAAAACGCATTAATATGTATAATTTGTGTAATTGTGTAAACATTTGAAAATTATACCATTTATCACACTTTGGACATCGAAATTCTTTAATAATCTGTTTTGTATGTTTATCTCGAAAATGTTTCATCAAATGATAGCGCACTGTAAAACTGTCATTACATATATCACATCGATATTGTCGTTCTTCTGGCTTCGAATGAAAATGCATATGTATTCTTAAACCATATTTATCATTGTACACTTTATGGCAAACTGTACATCTAATTAGATAGTAATAGATAGCCCGATTATTTTATTCATATTTTTGTGCATTGATATAGTTTAAAAATGCAATTTATACTGAAAAAAATAAACCACTTACTTAAATTCATCGGGATTTAAATGCCAATTTAAGTGTTCCAGTAATCGACAACGTTTTGATAATCTTTTATTACAACATATTATACTACCATTCTTTAAATTATGCATAGTACGATAATGTATTCGTATATCGGAAATGGTTGATAGTGTTGCAGGACACATTGAACACGTCAAATTATAAAATTCTCTAATTTGAATGTCTTCTTCTTGACGTTTTCGTTCGGCTGAACTAAGTTCATTTGTTTCCAATTTAACTATTGTACTGGCATTATGATGTTCACTTATAGAATTTACATCAATATTTTCTAAAATATCGTCATTTGTATTTTCAATTTTCGGAGCTTTACCAATGAATTCTAAATCATCTTTTTTAATTTTTTTATTATCCGCTGTTTTTTTAGTAGCACTTTTACATTTTCCTTTTGTCTTATGGTTATTATTATTATTAACATTGGTTAATTTTTTAATACGGCTGACTTTTGAAACAGTTTCTTTTGTCAAGGTTTTACGTTTTATAATCATTTTATCGGGAGCATTTTGATTATTTTTTGATTTTAACGTACGTGATGATCCTACACATGATATGAAAAAACAAATTTTATAAAAAAAAAAAAATATAGGTAGCTCTATATATTTATTCACTGTTTTAGAAAATGGTATAATCACTTTTTACAATTTCAACCACTTTCCGGACTCCACTTTTATCTTCAATTCCACCGTATTGTTGTTGATGATTTTCGTCATTCCCATCTGTATTTGAATCGAGTTCTAATTTTACTTCTGGTTTCAGTTCAATTAAACCATCATCATCATGATCATGATCTACCCTATTATTATTATCAACTTCATCGTCATAATTAAAACAATCACCAGTGATATCAATTGAATCAACATTTTCTGATTTTATATCATCACGTACATTTACAAAGCTAATTGCATTCACTTTTCCGTTATTCCGTTGAATTGCGTTATTCGGAGTTGTTTTTAATTGTAGAAAATCATTAGCCGTTATGGATAACTTGTTATGGATAATTTCTATGGATTCATAAAATATGTGAAAATCTTGTACTTGTTTCCAACAGGTACGACATATACAATTTGGTAAATGATCATCATGCAGAGTCTGAATTGATTTTGTGAATAAAATTTGTTTCATTTATAAAAATCGATTGTTGAATTCTATAGTAATAATAACAAAACACAAAAAAATTTACCTGAAACCAAAAATGCTGTAATAAAACATTGGCAATGTTCAACTTTTGTGATTCCTCACCAACAAAACTTATCACTTCATTTTGAACATCAAAACACAATCTACATGTATGATCCATAATATTCTCATTCATCATTTGAATTTAATTATATAATTAAATGTAATTATTTTTTTTTTTTTTATTATTATTATTTTAAATTACTAATTATATATATTCAAATTACCAAAACATTGTTTAATTTACGACGATTATTGAAAAATAAAAACAAAAAATAAAATAAATAAATAAATAATAAATTAATTATGACATTTTGTTTTTGACATTGAAAATTGACTGCGTTGGCTCCGGAAAATGGGTGTAACACTCGAGTCCGAGTGCACCACATTGACGTCAAAATATATGCGCGTGTCATAATTCAACGTCAACAAATAACATTTCGGTAATAATTTTCGGTTTCGTAAATGAATTAAAAAACAATTATCAATACAAAATCGATGCAAAATTTTACGCAATTATTAAAAAAATAAACAAAATACAAAAATATTCTCTCGCTAATAAATCAGTTTTTTTTTTTCAATTATGACGCTTTAACGCTCAATTGATGAGAAATAACGCATTGTGAATGTATATTTGATTTGTTTGATGGGTTGGTTTGGAGCCGATTCATCTCATTTCGCATAGATAAATCAAAATAAAAAAAAATAAATACAATTTTTATTCAGCGTTTTGTTTTGTTTTGTTTTTAATATACATTACAATTATTTAATTATTAATTAATTATTAATAATTATATTATCAATGTGAATTAAAAAAAAAAAATAATAGAACTCTTAAAAATGGAAGAAATGTGCAGATTATGTTTCATTGTTGAAAATGAAGTAATTACATTTTTTTCAGAGGAATCCAAACAATTGGACATTGCCAATATTGTTGTCCAACATTTTTGGTTTAAGGTACTTGTTTGTTATTCTATTTTGAATTGGGGGAATGTAAGCAATTTACATAAAATTTATTCCATTTTAAATAATAATAATAATAATTGTGTAATTTTTTTTGAACATTTTAACAACTTACAAATGATTGTTTATCCAATATCCAATGATCCAACATATAACTTTGTTTATAATAATATAAATTAGTAAAAAGTTGATTTTTTTGTTTGTTTGTAGATAAGTCGTGATGATAATTTACCCAAAGGTATATGTCAAAATTGTTGGAAACATGTTTTTGATTTTCATAATTTTTATAAAAATATTGAAACATTACACAAGCGACGTTCATTGGCCGACATTCAATTGAAACATTTAAATTCAACAGAATATTGTGATGTTGCTGGAATAAATTTTTTAAATGTTGAAGATGACGATTTTAATATGAAATCGGAGATTATTGATACTACTCATTATGATAATCAAAAACTAGATCAAAAGTTAGATAAGGATAAAACTGATGTTAAACCATTTATATCGGTAAAATTGGAAAATGAAATTGTTACAACGAATGATGGTGATGAGCGTCGTCGTCTTCGTGGTCGTCGCGATCGTCATAATCAGCCATCATCATCGCCGAAAGATAATAATACTGGAACAATCAATAAACCACAAGATACTAAGTTAATTAAGAAACAAAGTAATTCAACTCATTCTAAATACATATTATATTTTTTAAATAATATTCCATGTCCTTTTTTATAGAAAAATTTCGGAAAAAAACGTCTAAAAAAATTATTAAAAAAAATCAAAAAACAACATTAAATTGTAAACAAGAAATTTCCACAAATATAAAAAAAGAAGAAAAATCACAAAAAATCGAATATGAAATAATTCCCATTGTTGAAAATAATAAAGAAATTTTCAAACATAATGATATCTTATTAGAGGCAATAATTAATAATGATATTATTGATGATGGTGATTATAAAAATGATAAAACTCATATTATCGAAAATGATAGGCTATCGAATAGTGAAATAAAATTAGAATATGATGATTATAATAAAACATTCTTATTTTTATCAACAACACACAATGATGATGGTGGTGGTGATGCTGATATTCATCATGTTAATAATAATAATAATAATATAGATACAGATTGTGATAGAAAACGTATTGAAGAAGATGCTAAAATTAAAGAATTTTTTAATTTATCATGTTCCATATGTTCATTGGTGTTATCAACGATTGTTGAAGTTCGTACACACTATCGTACGGTACATAATGTACCAAATGGTCATATATTATGTTGTAAAAAAAAATTATTTAGACGTTGTGATCTATTGGAACACATTAATTGGCATGCAAATCCGAATGAATTCAAGTAAATATAATATAATAACGGACCAATTACGTTATTGACTTGACGGACAATTGATAATCATAATTAAATTAATTTTTTTTTCATTTTACTAATTCTATTTAGATGTGAGGTATGCCATAAAGTATATAGAAATAAACATGGTTTAAAAATACATATGCATTTTCATTCGAAACCGGAAGAGCGTCAATTTCGTTGTGATATATGTGATGATAGTTTTACGGTACGGTATCATTTAATGAGACATTTTCGTGTAACTCATTTTAAAAAAAGTACCAAAGAATATCGATGTAATTACTGTGATAAAAGGTAAAGTTTTGAGTTTTTTTTTTTTTTTTTTAGGTTATATAAATGCAGTATTGTTTATTTTTTTTTTTTTTGATTCCCATTGGAAATTTGTTTAGTTTTAAGGAGAATTCAATATTACAAAGTCATATACGAGCTGTACATGAATGTAAAAATGTACATATATGTCATATTTGTGCTAAGGTATATAAAAGTAAAACACAATGTGAATTACATTTTATTGCTGAGCATACCAATCAGGTGAAACCAAAGATACAATGTCAATTGTGTGGTGCTCTATTAAAAAATGAATTAAGTTTAAATTGTCATTTACGGCGAACACATAATGGTGTACCAAAAACATGTAAATTATGTGGAAAAATTGCACCACATAAAAATGCATTACAAAGTCATATGCGTTATGTACACGCTGAACGTACACACAAGTGTAATATTTGTGATAAAGCATTTAAAAAACCAATTGGATTAAAGGTAACGGTAGATCTATCTATAACGTTTCTTACATTTTCTTACCGTACTTATTGCTTATTATTTCAGGAACATATGGCTACCCATACTGGTACAAGTATTTTGTATACATGTTCATATTGTCCGAAAACATTTAATTCAAATGCAAATATGCATTCACATCGTAAAAAGAAACATCCAGTTGAATGGCTTGCGGAACGTTTAAAAAGGCAACAACAATAATATTAATAACTATATGGAATTTGAATGATTGATATTTATTCCAACCGGCAATTTTTAAATGGCATAATTTAACGACTGCTGAAAAACGTTGTTCAAATTTTGTGATTCCTCACCATCAATTTATACAAGTTTAATTCATAATGTCCATAATTAATGATTGATTGTGTAAATCCATTCAAGGATGATTGACAAATGATTTCAATTTTCACATCATAAATGATTATTAGACAATTAAAAACAATTTTATATTATTTTTGGATGCAATTACGATCATTTCCCAATGGAATAGATAGATATCCTGGGGATTGAGCGAATATAAAACACAAGAACTTTATAAATATTTATTATAATTTTTTTTTTATTTACAAATAAATCAATATGTGTATATAAACATTAAAATTTAATTAATTTGTTTTAGTTTGTTTCTTTTTTTTTTTTATAATTTTTTCACTTTAAAAATTTTGATATTTTTCTATATTATATCATCTGCGGGCGGGATTGATTCATTGATGGGATTATAATAATTAACCGCATCCATATATACATTCTCATTGTCATAATAAGTTCATTCGCAATATATATATATATATATGGATGTATATACTGGCGATCATTAATCAATAATATTGGTAGGTATATCATCATATATGTATTGTATATCAAAGAGGTATTTATGGTGGCGCGGAGTAGGATGACGAGGAGGGATAAATATATATAGGTGATGTGATTGTTGGCCGTTAATTCTTTGGATGTTTATTTTATAATAATAATAATAATAATAATAATAATAAGGATAAAAAATGATTTGAATTTGAATATATTGGGATTTTGTTTGTTTGTTTTTACTATAAATTCCGAAGGAGTATTACATTTTCAATAATTTTTAATATTTAATAATAATAATAATAATAAAATATTTCAGATAATATAAAAATATGTTTTTGTTTCTATATAAAAAAAAATAAAAATTTCTAATTTCGGTACGTTTTTTTTTTTTACTTTATAATAAATTCAAAATGAACAAATTAAATATAGTTTTTTTTTACAATAATAATGAGCATAATTTTTATGTTTTTTAATATTTTTATCACAAGAAAAATTCATCATTTATATATATATATATATATAAATTAATTAATTAATACAACAGTCGTATATTATTGAGAAAATAATAAAAAATGAATTTTTTTTTAATAAATGCGATAAAGTACGCAAAACAGATCCAAAGCCTTTTTGTTTTTTTTTTCTTTGAATATTTTAAAAGATTTTTGTTTAGAAATTTAGAAATTATAACATTTTTTTAAGAGTTCATTTTTGTATAATTATGGTTTTACTTTTTTTTTATATATATATATATATTTATAGTAATTAATAAAAATATTAAGGTCACTTTTAAGTTTGTTTTTTTTTTCAGTTCCATTCATTTGCTACTTTTTTTTTTTTTTAGTAGCAGGTATATTTTATTTTGAGAGGAGGAAAACACAAAATAATATTAATTTGAAATAAAAAAAATAATATATAAATATAGGAAAAAAAAAAGGATAATTGAATATATGTAATTAAATTAAATTTAAACAATCAATGGAAAAAAAACTATTATAAAAAAAAATTAATAACTAATAAATGTGAAAAAATTTCATTAAATAAAAAAAAAAAAAGGCTCTTATTTTTCTAAATACCCCCATAATTTTTTTGTTTTTAATAATCCATTAACAATATTTTAATTGTCTAAGTCTTTTACCATTTTTTTTTTTTTGAATTTGCCTTTGTTTTTTAATCATCAAATGCAAATGCTCTTTTTAATATTTATTTTTTTTTTTTATTAATTTCATGCCAACGAACTAACGCTACTTC
Organism: Dilophus febrilis; assembly: GCA_958336335.1. NCBI lineage: Eukaryota > Metazoa > Arthropoda > Insecta > Diptera > Bibionidae > Dilophus > Dilophus febrilis. The sequence continues at coordinate 27,896,809 of OY284469.1, read as the reverse complement.
TGTGTAATTTTTTTGTTTCTAAAATTGTTACAGTTGTTGGTAGATGACCTGTTGATCCACCCATACCATTTCCACTATTACCGCTACCTGTACTAATATTGCCACCACCACTACCAGTTCCTAATAGTTCATCATCACCGGATATTAATGCTTCCGATTCTGAATCATTATCTTTACGTTTACGTATAGCACGATATTTTACTTTAACACGTTGTAATAAATTTGGTTTAGATAAACTATTTGACGAATTGTGATGATGATGATGATGATGGTGATGATGATGGTGTTGATGATGTGGATTTGATGAATTCGATGTTCCGTTACCGTTACGTGATTTACGATTATGCCGCATCAAGAAATTATCGGTAACCCAAAATATAAAAATCTGAGAAATTAAATTAAAAAAAAAATTAAACACCACAGAATTTTAATTTAACTTATTTAGTTAATTATATCATTATACTTACATTTACAAAAAATGGTATCACAAGCATAATAACAGCCACTTCAATTTTTGGATCCGAAAATGGTGATAGTACAAAATTTTTTACATTATCCCAAAAATCCAATTGTATAAATAATGTCGTTGTTAATTTTACCAGTGCCATTAAACCAATATAAATCCATGTTTGATATATCCAAGATTTTGGAGCAGCTACAAAAATAATAATATATATTTTTTTTAATTTATAGTAGATTTAACAAACATCAAATAATATACTTACTATATTCACCAAAATTGATAGCATCCCATTTTTTACGTTTCGCCAAATATTGACAAACTCGAATACCAACATAAATTATAAATAATCCTATTGTTGAATCTAATAAGAAATTTATTATATACCTGAAATTGGATAAGAAAAGAAAAAAAATACAAATATTTTTGGTTGGATCAATTGGGGGAAAAAAAGGTGTAGAAAACTGGACGAACGAAAGAAAACAGAAACACATCTTTTTTTCGATTGTTCACGAAAGTTCCTCAAATTCATGAAACTGTACTTTACTGCAAGTACATACTTAATTCAATAATCCAATAATAACAAAATTCAATATTAATAATTACCATGTACACGGATCACCCTGAAATAATGGTGCTAAATATACGTTTGTCATATGTATTACCATGGCACCAATGCCTTGTTTGGATGTATCATACCACCAAGTTTCCCATGAACGTCGTACATATGATGGTTCACAAAAACGTTTTCCTGTTATGTATCAATACAAAAGTACATTCAATCAAATTAATAACAATATTAGTAATAATAATAATAATACAATTTGATATAAATGTGATAATTAAAAACATGATAATGATTTCAGTACAAATAATAAAAAACCATTAATGACGATAACAGAGAATATAGAAAAATAATGAACGCGTCGTAGTGTGTCTGTGTAATAATATTAATAGATATATAATAAACTCTTATCATATAATTTATTAAAATAAAGTGTTGTGTGGCAAATTACATAGAATAGATAGATATATGAAAAACAAAAACAAGTTTATTATAATTATTATACCTATTAAACATGTAAATGCTAATGCAGCCAAAAGTCCTTGTAACATCCATCCATAAAAATCAGTTAATGCATCCTTACTACAATGTAAATTTGACCATTGTTGTGTATCACCACTTAAATGTCCATCCCCTGATGATGCACCTCCTGCTGCTGCTGCTGCTGCTGCTGCTGCATTAATAAACGGTGTTAATTGTTCTTGTATTGAAATATTCATTAATACAATCAATTAAATTAATCATAGAGATGATGAGGATGATAATAAATTAATATACAAGAATTTCACAGAAAAACTTGTTATTCAATTTGTATAGTATTATTTCTTTGTCGTTTTTTTTTCTTTTTTTTTTTTTTGTTATGGACGGTTGATTTGCCCTTGTTGTTTAAGCAAAACTAATTAAATTATTAAGCGTTGTACTATTTATTTACTTTTATTTTTTTTTTTATATAAAATTTATCTTCAATTTTGTCTACCAACCACCAACAACAAATCAAACAACTTCTTTTTTTTTAAAACTTTTTATTTTATGGTTTCGGTATTTACAACAAGGAAAAAAATTTTATTATCATACGATACGACGTTTACCAATTTAAATAATGCATATCATTTTTTTTTTATTAACACATCATATTGATTTAAAAACATAATTTTTCTTATAAACACATAATTAAATATTTAATTTTACTATATTATTGATTATTATTAATGTAACAAAATTAAAATGAAAATTAATTATTTATTAATAAATATTCTATTATTTTTCTTAACACTTTTTATAATTTATTTTTTTTTTTTTACAGCTAATTTTTTGTTTTTGTTTATTTGGGTGGGTGGGTGTGTGTGCGTGAGTGAATGACAGAATGAATTCAACGCAGTGAAGTGGTTGTTTTTATTTATTTTTTCTTGAAATAATTACGACACCAAAAAGCAACAGGCTTTAAATCCGTTATTTTATTAAAAAATAAAAAACTTTTGATGAACCTATAAAAAATATAAATCTAATTTTAATTAATACAATTATTAGTTATAAAATTATTATTAATAATAATTAAAAAAATTAAAGTATGGCAATACTAAAAAATATTAAGCCATTTATACCAAAATGTTACCATGGACGAATGTCACAAATAAATATATTTATTTTATTGCAGCGCCGGCGCCTATATTTATATTTATTCATTTTGCCTTTTTTCCTCTGTTTTTCTGTCATTTCGTCTCTTTCTTTCTTTCTTTTTATTTTGGTTGGACGAATTGTGTGGAAGTCCAATTTTTTTAAGATTTTTGTGTTTTTCGATAAATCTTAATAAATCAATTCAATCATTAATATTTTTGATAAATATATGATAAAAAGTATAATTAAAAATGCCACCAAAATTTGATCCAACGGAAGTTAAACTTGGTATGTATAATTTTTGTTAAAAAAAATCATAAAATAAAATGCCCTTCCAAAACATCATCCAAAATCATAAAATTTTTTAGGTTATTTTTGATGTGTTTGGAAAGCAAATTAAAAAAAAATAACAGGACAAAATAATAATTAATTTAAATTTCAGTGTATTTACGGTGTGTTGGTGGAGAAGTAGGAGCTACATCATCGTTGGCCCCAAAAATTGGTCCATTAGGATTGGTAAATATATGAATTTTTTTTTTGTTTTTTTTTTTATGTTTATGTTGTCGCATAATCATCATTAACACGTTTTTTTTTATTGTTACTACAATTCAACAATGAAATTATAGTCGCCAAAAAAAGTAGGAGATGATATTGCAAAAGCCACAGGAGATTGGAAAGGCCTAAAAATTACAGTATGTTTAACAATACAAAATCGACAAGCCACAATTTCAATTGTACCATCAGCGGCTTCACTAATCATTAAAGCATTAAAAGAACCACCAAGAGACCGAAAAAAAGTTAAAAATAGTGAGTATTTTGGATATTTATTTTGAGTGTTTTATTTCTAAATGTGTAAACATTGTTTTTTTTTTTTTTAATTTTAATTTGCATAGTTAAACATAGTGGTAATATAACTTTTGAAGATGTTATTACAATTGCACGTGCAATTCGACCACGTTCAATGGCCCGTGAATTAAGTGGTACAGTAAAAGAAATTTTGGGTACAGCACAAAGTGTAGGTTGTACAATTGATGGACGGCCAGCACACGATATCATTGATGACATAAATAGTCAATCGATAGAGGTACCAGCTGAATAAAGAAATACATTATTTTTACCGGTTGAAATAAAACAAAATTTTTCTTTATATACTGTATAAATATTATTTGTTTATTATTTAATTTCATTTGTGGAACATAACCCCTTTTCTCCTATCTTAATCGTGTTGTATATAAATTACGTTGTAAATGGATAAGGGATTGGGACATTTTATCATCTGGTCGGATTCCTATTTCAATTCCAAAATATAAATATTTACAAATATCTCGATGGTCAGCGTCATCTATTTGTCAAATTTGAAAAGATTAATATCTAATATAAAATAATAACCAAACTTCATGTTTGTAAATGCGTCCTTCATATTTTATTTGATCAACACATAAAAAAATAAAACAAATAACAAAACATTCAAGTTTGCCGCTACGCTTGAAATATTTTAATTAAATAAAAATAAATTAATTAAATAAAGTATAATTATTATTAACAATGGATGATGAAGCAGAAACATATAAGTTATGGAGAATAAGAAAAACCGTAATGCAGGTAAGTTCAAAAATAGGCATATATATATATAATGATAACAAAAGGTTAGGCACTAACATGTGTTTATATTTTATTTCCATTTGTGTATATTGATGCGGTTTAATAATGCATATTTGCTAATACAATAAAACATAAAACCATTCCGAATATTAGTTAAGTCATGATCGCGGTTATCTTGTAACACAGGATGAATTAGATCAAACTTTGGAACAATTCAAAGAACAATTTGGTGATAAACCGAGGTAATTTTGCAATCCATAAATAATGCAAAACAAATACAACATTATAATGAAATATTTCGTTGAATTTTTTATAGTGAAAAACGTCCAGCACGAAATGATTTAATAGTATTAGTTGCACATAACGATGATCCAACCGATCAAATGTTTGTCTTTTTCCCAGAAGAACCTAAAATCGGTATCAAAACAATCAAAACCTACTGTACAAGAATGCAAGAAGAAAATATACATCGTGCCATTGTTGTTGTACAATCTGGAATGACACCGTCGGCAAAACAATCTCTAGTGGATATGGCACCAAAATATATTTTAGAACAATTTTTAGAATCTGAATTATTAATAAATATAACCGAACATGAATTGGTACCGGAACATGTTGTTATGACGCCCGAAGAGAAACAAGAATTATTGGCCCGATATAAATTAAAAGAAAATATGTTAATGAGAATACAAGCGGGTGATCCGGTTGCAAGATATTTTGGATTGAAACGTGGCCAGGTGCGTGCATTTAAACAAATATATTTATTATATATTATACATTAATGATATTATTTTGTATAGGTTGTTAAAATTATACGACCATCGGAAACTGCTGGACGTTATATTTCCTATAGGTTGGTGTGTTGATAAATTACTTTGACATATATTAATCATTTTTTTTTAATGATATATATAATTATTATTTTTCTATAATTAAATAAAGTACGTATTTTTTATGTAAAATATTGCATTATTTAATAATCACTAAAAACAAAACTGCGATATCAAACAAAATTATCGTTTCACAAAACAACAAACAAAATCATCATTCATGCCCTCTGATGGGGAATTTCTTTTTTTCATCTTCAAAATTATTCTATTACAAAAACATGTCGATTTTTTTTTTGTATACACAATTTTATGGGTATTTTTCTCTTGCAGTGTTGGAGTGTACAATTTAAAATTTCAAATTTTAAATAAAAAAAAAATAACTTCATATTAAAAATTTAATTACAAATTAAATATAATTTCAAAGTTCATCACATTTATTAATTGCTGGTATTAATTATTATATTTTATAATTGTTCATTATATTATATGGTTTCGTTCAAAAATGAATATAAATATATTTTAACAAGTTATAAATATAGTTCGATCCTCTGTATTATATTTAAATGGATTATTATCCTGTGTATTTATAAATTACATGTATTTTTATATGATCACAAATTCACAAATAATCTATTTTAGCAAATAAAAAAAAACCTTTGGATAAGAAAAATTAAACCATTTTTATTTGTTTCATAATATCACACAGAAAATTATTAAACAATTAAATTATTAAAATATTCATAAAATATATTCACCATATATACATTCGCATAACTGCGCATGGTTGAATTCTGTCAATTAAGAAAGAATTTTTATGTGATAATAAAAAAAAAATTATATCGCAGAGCCATAGAACAGCATAAAAACAAATGATGATGATGATGCAATTTTATATACATAATAAAATGATTATTATATATTATTATATTAAATGATTATTATATTTATATTTACTCTTTTTTGTAATTTTGATTCCATATAATCAATAAAAAAATAATAAATTTGCATAAAACGATAAAACATATATTTACAAAATTAATTCTGCTACATATTCAAAAAAAGAAAATAAAAAACGTACACAGTATAAAATTGTTTTTTTTTTAATAATAAATGTTTTCCATATAAAAATTTATATGTGGTTAGATGATGATAATGTTTTATAATGTAAATCGATTTAAATATAAATTTAATTGAATTTTAAATTATATAAATTGTAAAAAAATGTTAATTTTATTACTCGTAGTGTGTATGCATATATATACGCACAAAAGCACATAATAATATATATATATTGAATTTAACTTTTTTTTTCTTTATTATTTATAAAACAAAAAACACACCTATATATATACGTTTTTATTACATTTATATATATATATATATATATATATATGGAATCCCAGAATATGATATGCGATAGCCATCCATATCAAATATCAATAAATAATTTAATTTAATTTAGATTTTTTTATTTTATTTTTTTTTAATGAATATTCAATAAATGAATGAATTGATGAACATTATATTGGAGTGTGCGTGAATGTGTTTTTTTTTTGTTTGGAAATCAAATGCAATGTGTACAGAGAGTACCGCATATATAAACGATAATATGGAAAGGTTGATAAAATTTTTTAGTATATAAATAATCTGTATATTTGCACGTGGAAAAGTGATAAAAATAAATATATAAATAAATATTGCATTAAATTTTCAATTTCAATGAATTTTATATTTAGTGAATTAATATTAAAAGTAGTTATTACGTACTTTAAATAGTGTAACTTTAATATATACTTTTCGTGTTAAAACTATATTGAAATTAATTTTATAAAATACACGTGATATTGTGGAAAAAGTTGTGCATTTGTGTAATTATATGTATCCGATTAGCAAAAAAAATTTTTACCTAATTCTCCCCTATTTTATATGTGAAAAATACCATACAATTTTCCAATTTCCCTTTATGAATGAAAAAAAATTAACAAACACACATGTGCTTTAATTGCACTGATATTGTATTATTATTGTTATTGTTTTTATTTTGTTATTTATATAAAAAATGCAAGTAAATTATGCATGCACTCTCGCCCATCAAGATTCTCATACTCATATTTTGTTTTCATTATCATTTTTATTTATATTTATTTATATAGCGATATCATCATCATCATTGACATTATCATATATATAAAAGCTTTTATTTATTTACATTTTTATTATCATCATATATGCATTTATGAGAGTTTTCATTTATTTTATTTCATTTCCTCCTCGACCTCCTCATTGCCGTCCCACTCCGTTATATGGATTTTATATATAAACAATAATGACTGAAATTCTACACTGTTCCCTATTTAATAAAAAATAATCATCATCGTAGAAAGAAGAATATATAAATACATTTGTATGCATAAAAAAATTCAACTTTTACGTTCATTTTGAATTTTCGAATGGTTTTTATTATTTTTTATTTTAGTAAAGTAAAGTATCGCTCGGTGGTGATATCGATATGGATCCATTTTGTTACCGAGAGTAATTTCAATATAAATTTAATCCATTATTTTTGCTCTGTCGATAACAATTAAGGGATTTGAACCAATTATATTATCACCAGACAGAATTAATTGGATGTGTAATTAAATGTATCATTAAAAAATCAACAAATTACAGTTTTAACCCAATTAAAGTAAAATTTATCAAAATAAAATAAATAAAAAACCATTTTTTATTTTATTAAATTATAGTTCAATTAAATATAATTTTTCATTTTTCATACGAAAAAAATTAATAAATCATTTGTTTATTATGTTTTTTTATCATTAATACGAGAGGGTGTGTAAATTTTGCTTTAAATAATACTATAAATTCAATTAATTTTGTTAATTATAAATATACACAAATTATAATAAAAAAAAAAAAAGTCTTCCATGAAAAAAAAAAATAAATAACGTAATAAAAATTATTTATAATTACTGGAATAATAATAATAATAATTAATAGTTTTTTTTTTGTTTTTAATGTTTTTGTTACTGTGAGAAGGTATCGTATGTAGTGTTTATGCCGTGTTGTTTTGCGTAGTGTGTGAGGAGCGATAGTTGTGTGTGCATCCGAGAATACAGTGAAAAGACGAATAATAAACAAAATTAATTAGGAAAAAAAAAAGAATGAATTAAACAATGACAGTTAAAAATTTTTTGTTGTATATATAAATAATATATAAATAATGTATGTATAAAATTAAAAAAAAAAAAAAAGGCAATTTTTATTTAAAAATTTTTTTGTTATTGTAAAACCGTGTACGAAACAATTTTTGTCATCGTCTGTCGTATCGTCTACTACGACGTCTACGACAACGACGGCGGTATGTTTGTGACTTTGTGTTGTGTAAGTGTATCTCAAAATCATTTCATAAGAATTCTTCTTTTTCTCAGTCAGTCAGACAGCGAGCGGTGTAAAATTATATATATATCCATCTAGTTTATGGAAATAGTGTATCTATGAATATGTATGCATTTAGAATTAATTATAATACTGTGATGATGGTGATGATGATGATGATGATGACATTTTTGTGAGAAAAAAAAAGTGTAATTGCCATATGAATGCGTGTGCGACTGTATATATTGATACAACAAGAAAAGTAGCATAAAACAGAAAAAAAACCGCAGGTTTATTATTATTTTTATTTATTTATTTATTTTTTGTTTTGTTTATTTACCTCTTATTTACAACTATACAATAACAACAAATAAATATATATATATATATATATATATAGAAATTCTCATTGGACTGAGGTTAAGTTTTTTGAGTCGAGTCTGAGTTCTGTTCTATTGTATGTCGGTCGATCCGCATAACGTTGTCGGTTTTTTTAGTTTTTTTGTTTTGTTGATATATTATATATATATATATTATTTTTACGTATGGTTTTTTTTTATTATTTTAATATTGTTTTTTTAATTTTTTTTTTAATTCAATACCATATAGTGAATTTGTAAAAGGTATTTTAAAAAATAAAAAAAAAAAAAAACAAATCGAAATGTTGATGAGAAAACAAATATAAAATAAAATTAAAAAATTTATTATTATTTGTTGTACCTTTTATTTTTTTATTTATTTTATTTTTTTATTTTTTTTTTTTTTTAAATCATCCTTCCATACTTAAATTATGTGGATATATTTATTTTACGATGACGATGAATATCTTAAATATTAAAAAAAATTAAAAATGGTATCCTTTTATTTATATCATAAAGGATAACTATTAACTATATATATATGGAATAATAAAAAATTTTAATTGGATTTTATGGGTTTTTCTTTTGCCTATAATAAATTTTTTTTTCTGAAATGTAAAAAATTTATAAAAATAACCATATGTATGGTATGGTGGTTGAAGAAGATTGAAATATAGAAAAAAAAAGAACACAAGAATAAAAATAATAAAAAAAAAAAAAAAAGAAAAGGAAAATTAACATAATTGATGAGAAAATGGCAGTGACGACGACATTCATTTATACAAATGTATATGTACTTGATTATTATTTTATTCGAGTTTAAAACAAATGTAATATATAATTTAATCAATTTAAAATTAAATTTTGTGATAAAATAATATATTTATATGTTTGAATGTGTTGTGTATGTTTAAAAGAATTTATATAATTAACAAGCTCGCGTTTTTTTTTTATTTTATCGTCTTCCATTTATTATTTCTACATATATGTATATATATTATATATTATAATTACGGTATTTATTTAACTTTTTTTTTTTAGTCATAATTTAAATAATTTATTTAAAATATAACGTCATATTTTAGTTTTTCGTTAAAGCTTGCGCAGCATAGAAATCGGTTTTTATTTTTATTTTATGTTTTTTTTTTATTCATGGTATCGTCAGCATAGAGTGAGTGTGTTTTTTTTTTTTTGGTATACAAAAAGGTAATTTGGTAAAATGCAAATTTTTATTTTTATGTATTGTATATTAAAATTTTTAATGGAAGTCATCGCGTTATATATATAGTTAAGGAAAAAATATTTAGATACATGAAAAGAATAATTTATCAGTTTATTTATTCATTTTTCATTTATTTTTTATTCATATTATTATTATTATTATATATTATATGCGAGGAGTATTATATTTATATATGATGTGTGTTGTGTATGGTATATACAAAATGAATGTTGTATTTTTTATCATTATTTTATTTTTGGGTGGAGTACTATACGTAATTTTTGTTGGTTTTTTTTTAAATTTTATTATTGTTATTTATATTATTATTATTATTATTTATGAACAGCTGATTGTGTTATCATTATATTGCAGTAACCAACCGCAAATATCTGCTCGTGTATTTTGTTTGTATAATTGAAAAATGTGTAGATGAAATTATTCGGGTTAAGCCGAGAATCACTCTATTATATATATATATATATATATATATATATATATATATATATGCACAGTTATCTATTTTGTTGTTGTTATAATTTATCATAAATGTCTTATCGTTTATTTTACAACAAACACTAAAACCAAAACCTAATACTTGAAAAATATGTACAACAAATATTTATTATAGCAACTTATAATCCGCATATAGTTTATTACAAGTTTAATTAAAATTTAGAAAATTGTTTAACATTAATTATATCACAGATATAAAAGCGACAAACTTTGGAGTATCAATCAGTTAATCAATCCTAACCTCATCTCTTATAAAGTATTGATATACCCTCTTTACCATTACTTTCGGCCAAATCCAACACATAATTTTCTTACATAAACATAATGGTAATATTTTGAAAATAATGAATCAGATAAGAATAGTTTAATTATACCTTTCCATAAAAATAAGTTTTTTCATGTAATCGATAATGTAAGATTTAATTTCCATTTTATATGATTTGAAAAAAAAAAAACTCCCTAAAATATTACGACATAAATAATAGTATATATTGGGGAAAATGAATCTAATTTATTGCTTTAATTTACGTAAAAAACCTTCTTTTTTTTTTGCTATTTTGCGTTCTTTCAACATTAAAATTATATGATTATATTTATTTATTTTTTTTATTTTGGTATTTGTTTCTAAATAAAAATATTTATTTACTATATATAATTTATAGTGTAATGAAAAAAAATAAAATTCTCATTTTTGTATTAAATTTTTATATTCTATAATAAAAAAAAAAATCTTTTTATTGATTTTATTATTTATATAATTTCATGCGTTTAGGGGCCCATATCGTAATAGAATATATACAATCATAAATCTATTAAATAAAAAAAATTAATACCAAATTTATTACACTGTATTACACCAAATGATCAGACTTTGATATTTCTTTCATCAAATCATCGTTTATTGATTTTATAATATTTTGACTACAATTTTTGCCGGATTGGAAAAGTATTTAATTCTAATGTTATCTAATGGATTTTTTTAAATATTGTGTTTTTTTATTATTATTAATTAAACAGTCACATATGGATTTTTTTTTGTGTACAGAAATTGCATTCATTTGCATTTTGATATATTAACAAATTATTATTATTATTATTATTATTATAATTATATTGATAAAACAAAAATAATACATATTTTGATGATTGATCAAGAATTTCTTGTTGTAGCAAACATAAATGAAATTGCATTGTAATTTTTTGTTTTTTATTGTGAAAATGCCAAATTTGTATGAATAATTAATTTTGGAAAAATTGAGGTCAAGCATAAATACTATATATATTATATTACTATTAATAAAATAGTTTTCCTCTATTTTATTTTAAATACATCAGTATATTCGATTCGATTTCGTGTTTTGTATAGAAAAATATAAATAGAAATATTCTTTTTAATTATCCCGTTAAAATGCGAGTTTTATTTTTGATTATATTAAATATATTTCTAATCATATATTAACTTTATCTCCCCAATATATGTATATATTTAATATATTCTTTCTGCTGTATTAGTGAATATACGTATATGCATGGAGGAAGTAGTAATCAAATACAATATATATATAAGTTAAGTGTGTATAAAAAGTGATATAAATAATATATGAGCAAATGTCTGTGACCTTTTATAAATGCATAGCTTATGCTTATATACATATACATTTTTATAGATAGGTTTATAGAACTTTAATAAAATTCATATTATATGATGACTATTTAATAATATTAAAACGATTAATAATTATTTTAATTGCATATGTCAATCCAATAAATTAAAATAAATGTTATATTTCTTAAACAATTTTATTTTTAGATAAAAAAATTTTAATAAAATTTTTATCGCGTATATATTAACAAAAAAAAATAAATAATATTTTCAAGTGATGAATAAAATAAAATCGTTTAATATATCATTCATTCATAGTGCAGGCGATTTGTAAACATTTAGTAAACATCTTGTAAAATGTGCTCAGCAAAATGATAAATAAAATTGTGAATAAATATTTATGTGAAATATTAAATTACAAATACGATACGAAATTTTATTCGTAACGATACTCAAAAAACAAAAAAAAAAAAAAAAATTAGAAAAATAAAGATAAAGAAGAAAATATGTTAGTTGAAATTTATATTAATGCCGTTTTATGTTAATTTGTGTGTGTATATGAATTTTTTTTTGTATATATTATTTAAATATAACAAAAAAAAACAAATAATATAAATATTTAAAAATTGTAATACAAAACAAAAACGGAAAGTATTATAATATATACTAATAAAAAAATAAAAAATAAAATGAATGACAGTGGTCAAAGTGATGTACAAACAAACGATGAAGATGATGCAACCGATTGGTCCGGTTTATTTCAAAAGCCTGATTCATTATTGGATATGGCAGCACGTATTGTTGCTGAAAATGAACCATTTCAAAGTATAGAAGATCGATATGATCGTATACCAGAACCAGTTCAAAGACGTATTATTTTTTGGTCATTTCCAAGAAATGAACGTGATATTTGCATGTATAGTTCACTTTCAAGGTAATTTTTTTGGTTTTTTATCGTATATATATAACTATTAGTTCAGTATAATATCAATTATCCACTTTAATGCATTTTTGAGAACTTAAAATCATTTTTAATTTTATAGATACGATTTAAAATCATGTTTATTTTTTTTTTTGACAGTTAATAATGTTGTTCCCATGTTAAAAACTAATTTTATTGTTTTGTTAAAAATTTTAACTGGTCATAATTTTAACATATATACTACAATTTATTGTTACACCTTTAAACATATATGTGAGATTGTATTAATGACCTTTGCTTTAACCTATTTGGTACCCATTGCTTAAACATTAAAGTATATATTTTTCAGTTTTATATATTTCTTTTAACATTTCCTTAACGTACTGAAAAATAAAAAAACATCTGTGTTTAAAAAAAAATTATCAAAAAAAGGATTTTTTTTTTAGATTTTTGCTACCTGAAAATATGTTTATATGATTTGTATTTTCAGCTTTAAACTTTGTTTGTAAACTGATTATTTGAATTCCTTATGAAAGGAACATTGTATTTTTAATAATTTCTATAGAAATCAAATATAAAGCGATAGAAAAGATTTTTTTCTTTTATATAATTTATGCATTTTGCATAATTTTAAGATGATGACCTTTTCTAGAAATAATAATCTATCAATAATCAATAATCAATTTTGTTATGTATAAAGCAATGTCATGTTCATATATTTATTTTATGGAGAGAATTCTGGGTATACATATATAATAAAAATTCAACCTAAAACAACTTTCAAGTTATTGATTTAATATATATATGTTGGTTAAATTCTCCATCTTATTGTATTTAACATATTAAAATTAATCTTATATATTCTTCCTTTAGTGGTGTTATACCAATACCACCACCATCACTATGTTTAGTAAAATTATTCTTTTAGTTAGTAATAATAAAAAAGTTTTATTCATTAAAACATCTATATTATTATTATTATTTAATTAATTTATATGTAGATTATCACTGGCTGAATCAGATAGTATTAGTTTTAATAAAGGAGTAAAATTATTGGAGTCTGGAGGTGTTAAAAATGTTCTACAAGTTGGTAAGTAGATTTATATTTTATTACACTGATTATTTGATATATGACATTTTTTAATCAATGCGAATTAACAACGAAAAAAACATTTAAAATAAATTAATTTGGGGAAAAAAAAACAAAATAGAAATTAATTAAAAAATTCTCGGAATTATAACATCCTTGATACATGAACATATACAAGATATAAATTCTAATAGAAACATTTTTTTGTTTTTTTTTTTATATTAAGTTAAAACGAAAAATTATGTCTGCGTATTTAATAATAATGAAGTAATAATTACAAATCTTTCTATATAAAGTTCTTATACCACCTCTTATTATATTCTCATATCAATATATAAAGAATTGACTAACAAACAAAAAATTCTTCTATATATTTATTTATTAATACATGGTTATTTAAACATGTATTATTTTACTTTTTCCTTCATTTTATTTCGATGGATAAAGAATTAACAAAAAGTATATATACGATGGTTGGTTTTTTGTGTATATATATAATGATATAATATAATCAGATATATGTATATATGGTAATGGAATGGTATAGAATATACTTATATAAAGTTGTTATACAATCATCATATACCGCAAAAGAATATATATGTATGATGATGTTGTTGCTTTAGTTGTTGTTGAGTGATGATGATGAATGCAATAAAATTCTTTCCCATCATACTTGTTAAAATTAAAAAAAATAAATATATATTATACAGCTTCACGTTTGTGTAATATAATTTTTTTAGTAGTTAGTTAATATATCGTATATATGATTCGTCATATTTCAATATAAAATGAAATTCAAATATATATAATAAATTATGAACTCATGGATCATGGTATTATAGATATAGAAAAAAGACTATACAATTTTTATACCACATTTGTAGTGGTAAACTGGAAATTGGCACTACAGGAACTTGAATATATGATTATTTTATTACCATTATATTATACAAATATATCATATCATCATATTATGTCTTCCTATATACAGTATCCACTGTATGGTTTGCGCACTGTGTGGAAACACTTAAACGAATAGTATAATTTCTTCACTTATCTTACAATTAAAAGGGATTTTGGTCCTCATAGTTGTTGAAGAAAGTTTAGCTGGGAGGAGGTTATGGCTAAGGAATTTTGTGGCAAAAAAAAATTATGACGGTCCTTCGAATAACTTAACTTGTTATCAAAAACTATTGGTAAAATGAGTTCAAGTTTGAAGATGAGCTGAATGGTTCCGTTGAGTTATAGCCGTACGGTTGATGAAATTTTTTTCGTTTAATTCATATTTTCTGCTTTTCTGAAAGATATGAATGAATTCAATTTATAAAATGAAAAGGAAATCTTTTTTCAATATTTTATTCTTTATGATTTACTTTAACTAACATATCACAAAACTTAATAAATTACATTTTAATCAAATATAAGACACCAGACGATAAAAAATTTCTCAATTGTACAATGCATACCGCGGATACTGTATATGTAGTTATGATTAACATTAACAAACAAACAAACTAACAAAAAATTGTTGATTTAGCGTGGATTTATCTGATTTATCTTACAAAAAAAAAAATGTTATATATTCTTCAAACAAACAAAAAAATCTGTATATATATAATTATTATAATTTTCATCATGTGTTTGTGTTTTTGTGTGTGTGATTCATAAAATAATAACTCGCTCGTCACTTTTATATTAATTTATTCTTTAAAAATAAAATACCACACAAATGGATTTTAAACAAAACAAAATAAAAAAAAAACTAGTTAATTTTACATATTAATATGTTTGTAAGAAATGTATTTTTATAATGTTAATACAAAAAAAAACGCACGATCGAAATGTGTATATATATTTTGCAACAAACAAATTGTTAAATATATATATATCGAGAGTTCAACGGAATTAAACACGTATATGTATTGTATAGGATAGTTTTTAGAATTATCTTATCGGATTTTTTTGTGTAAACCATCAAAAATATTATAGCAAAAAATTATAATTTAACTAATTCTTACCTACATATATAATAAAAAGATAAATTGTACAAACCAACATATTATAATTCTTTGAATGCATCATGACGAATTTGTATACCTGCGTGTCTATATATAGTAAAAATAATATTAAATGATTTCACAAATTTCAAGTTCAATGATAGATCAAATGATGGATATGTTAGAATTTCTATAAAAAAAAATTGTGTGAAAATTCAGATCAGAAAATAACCGAAAACCCCACAAAATATATTCATTTATATGTCTTCAATAAATTTCGAACCCCAAAATTTTATAAGAATTTAAGGTTGACGATCAATAACACCACATTATCAAATGCTTATCTTAATATAAAAAAAGATGTTAATGGAATTTTCTTAAAATTTACTTAAATATTTATTGCATGTAAAATAAAAAACTAAAAATGATTGTTACATAGAGAATAAGCCGCCGTTTCTATTAAAAAATAATAAAAATAAATATAATATAATTCACATATCTTATTAATTTTTATCAAATTATATAATAAAAAAAAGTTATTTATATGTATTAATATTTATAGAAGAAAGAAAAAACTTTATATAACTTTATTATATTCTAAAATCATTTAAGACAATAAAATTAATAAAATTCTTCATTACTGAAAGCTTATTTAATTTGAATTTAAATTCAATTTACGGTATAGATCAATTGATGAATTTGTTTTCTTAAGTTGTCTTACGTTTTCTTATCTTAATTAAGATTTACAGGATTGTGTGAATTCGGATTGTATATAAAATATTCAAATAAATTTTTCTAATTGTTTACCTTGTATCATAATTGCAATTCACATTTTGATGAAAATTTTCAGTGAACTGGAGACATTGTTTTATTGTTAAAAGGGTTTTTGTTGAATGTTTTCGAATTTCTACTAATTTTTTTTACATATGTTTACACTTTTCCCACAAAATTCTTTACGATTTTGTTTTGTTGAGGATGAAGAAATGGTTATAGTTTTTTTTTCAGTAATGGAAACAAAATATTGCATTATGATAGGCAAAGGGACATATTATTTATAATACTATATACACATTTTACCAATTTTATTTATGTGAACATAAATTTCTAAATTAAACGGAAGTAATTTTCACCATATAATCATATCATAAAGAATCATTATATATTGATTAATATTATATATAAATAAAACATTTTACAGACAGAGAGATAATCATATAAAATCCTCTATAATCTTTTTTTTTTTTTCATTTATCATTTTTAATTTTTTATAATGGTCCAAAATTATGTTTTGTATTCCAATGATCATTTAAAATATATTGCAATTATGAACACAGAGAAAAAATCAGGTAGAAAATTTTCATCATTTCAAAAATAAATTAATAATTCACGGGATCTTAATATGTTCTTAAATAAAAATCTAAAATTCAATTGAATTTATTTACATAATGTTTTTAAAGTATATGGCTGGGAATCGTGGATGGTATAACAAAAGTCAGTATATGTATATTATATAATGTGATACTTGGAAAAATTTGAAATGTATAAGTTTTTGAACTTTATATATATGAAATTTATGATATAGCTGTTATTATCCAACATTTTCATTGTATATCCTTAAAAATATAATAAAAAAAAAACATTTTTTTTTTAAATACGTGCTTATTTTTTATTGTTATATTTTTTATATAATGTTGGTAAATTTTACAAAAAATAAAAAAAAAACAATATGGTTTTGCCATTATTCCATCATTTTTATACCTGTAATATGATTAAAAAATAAAATAAATAATTGTTTATAATTTGAAAATCTTATTTCAATATATATAATTGTATTTTATCATTTTATATACGCGCGCGTATATATAAAAAGTGCAATGTGTTTTAAATACAACTGTGTGTCTGTAATATACTAATGCAAAAATTGCAAAATAAATTATATATTATATGATTATGTATACCAACATTATGATGATGAAGACGACGACGACTATGACGACGTTAAAATATATTATTACTATTATTATGATTATTATTTGTACTGTGTGTGATGATGATGATGAGTTTTACTTTACACACCTGTCTTGAATTTTATTTAATTTGTTTTTTTTTTCACATAAAAATTCATATAATTTTATATTGCATATGCAACCAATAAAATAATTAAAAAAGTTTTATTGCAAACATGGACATAAATGTATATTTCATTTTTTTTTCTCTTTGAAATATATATGTAGATTTTTTTTATATATAATTATAATATATTTTTCATTTTGCTCTATAACAAATACAAATCTCTATATATATATATCTATATGTAGATGATAAATAATCGACGATCCTCATTGCATGCGATTTTAGTCTGGTATATAATGTGTAAAAAAAATTAAAAAAATACAAATTATTCCGTAAACTAATATAATATGTATTTTTCAACTTTATGTAAAATTTCAATATAAACGAAAATCATCATTTAAACGTAATCAAAACGTCACCATCGTAATCTTTTTGTCTGATGAGTGTGTACTGTGTAGTACGAGATAACTTGATTCATTTTCATCTACATGATCTCTTGATGTTTTATATCGAATTAAAACAAAAATACGAAAAACTCTGACTTTGTAGATATTAAACTCTATAATAACGGTGTTATCCATGGGCACTTATATTTATTTACAACTCATTTGATTCAGGTAATTTACAACACCGTTAACTTTTTGCAATATATATACACTTTGTGGGTACGCACGTAAAAAAGGAATCTCAAAAGAAAATAATATGCATACATGAATCATGAATATGGCAGGTGTAAGGTTCGGTAAAAACCTTTTTCTTTCTATATAATTCTTTTATAAATTACATAATTTATAGGCAAAAAATTATAAGACTACATATAAATAAACACATTTATATTAATTTTTTCTTTGTTGTCATTAATAGTTTATTTATTATATGTGTACGTATCCATATAAGAATAGAATATCAGGTAGAAGTTTCCAATTTTTTATATTTTTTGATTTTTTTTTTTTATGTTTTTAATACATACATGTGTGTATATATAATGATATATAATGCACACACATTAATCATTTTATTGTATATATTTTAGATGCTGCATATAAGCGTGTATTATATATACATATATAGATTATATAAAGAAGTTTGTTAAAAAAAAATATAAAAAATAATAATGTTTTTCGTAAATAAAAATGAATACTGAATACAAATTTTATCACTAAAGCCTCGATTTCTATGAAAATATTTTATTTATCACAAATAGGATATTTGTGATATAAAAAAAAATGTGCTTTTTCTGAAATTTATTTTGCCTGGATAAAAAAACCGAAATTTAATAATAAATACCAATTGCTGTTAAATAATTCCATTTTTTATTAGTTTGTAAATTAACTGGATATTTTATTATTATGAAATTAAATCATAAAAATTAAATAAAATGTAAATAAAATGAAAAATGAAGTTTGGACGACGGTCAGCCGACGGCAATAGAAGAAAAAATATCAATGTCCGCCGTCAGTCCGCCGTCCAATATTCATAAAAAGCACCGCCATTGAAATGCATGTATTTTCAATTTGACATTTGCCGTCGTCTGCCGTCGGCATTTCATGAAAAGCATTACTTAAAAGTAGTTTAGACAATTATTGCAAATAATAGAATATAAAATTCATTCATTCTATAATAAATTTTTTTATTTTATTTATGTTCTATAACGAATTTTATAAATTGTAAAATAATAATAATGAATAATTCATATATGTTTAACAATTTCAAATGCAACTATTTTATTTGTTATAACAATAAAAAAAGGAGATCGTTATTGATTTTCGAACCTGTCAAATGTAAGAATTATATATACTTTTATGTCAAGTGCAGGTATTTTAATTAAATGCCTTAAAAATCAGTGATAAGTTTTCAGAAAAATTATACACTTTAATTACCTGATAAATATTAAGTTTAATTATTTATCAAATAGTTTTTAGCGATAAAGTGGAAACATACAAAATTCATCATATATTTATACCATATATACAAATTTATACTTTATACTTTATACAGAATATTTAGTATTCTTTACACATTTATATTTACAGAAGGAAACATTCCAATATTATTCATATAAAAAAATAGTCGTATGTTTTATCGTTTTATATAAATTCTAAAATCAATATAAAAGAATATATGTATCAATAGAAAAGAACCATATATCAATCCTAAATTCTATAGAAAAGAATCAAATGTGAAACACTGCTTAAAATTGAATCATTCTCTATTGAATTTTTCTTTATTTTGAAAATGAGTTTCAAAATCAAAAAAAAATATAAGCATTTTTTTTTGACTATTATTAATAATTTCTTATTTCTATATATACAATATACATATATACATAATTATATTGAAATATATTTATATGCTTAATTTATGATATAGTTATTATATATATATATATATGATGAATAATAAAATATATAATGTATACTTAAATGTATAAAGTAAAATAATAAATGATCAAATTATACTTTCGTATATATACATATAATATTTATTTATTTTTTTTTTTTATATAAAATAAGGAAATTTATGACAAGATAAAATATGTAATGTATGTGTAAAATATATATACATACAGTATTCGCGGTATGAATTGAACACGGTGGGGACACCTTCTTGTATTGTATAATGATTGATCAGCATCAGCATTGCCAAACGAATTACTGATGGAATATTACGTTTGGCCTTACGTTTGTAATATTTGTTTTTGGTTTATCTTAGAGTTGGTGGAAAAGGCTTTTTAATTAATGCGGTATTATATATTTTATTAAAATTTTCTCTATCGTGCCAAAAATATACCTCGGATACTGTATATATAGATACAGGCATACAGGGTATGATTCAAACTTCTCATATACACTAAATATATATTTGTATATAGATATACAAATATTGTATGTATCGATATCAACTATATATATTCCACATATATGCATATATACAACATAGAGTTATATGGTTATATGGATATATGATTTTAGTTAGTTTATTTTAAAATATTGTCGGTGATTTATTTGTAAGCTCGCATATAATATATATATATTATTATATTTATTTGTGTATATGGGAGGAAGAAATAAAACATCAATTATAATTTTGTGTTTTATATTCGTTTTATCAGCGCGTCGTATTTTTGTACTACTATATATGAAAAATATAAAATAAAAAAATTATAAATTAAATTTGATATTATTTGTCTGTGCATATTATACAATACAAAAAAAAATCTCGGAATTTGGAATGATAAATAATTAATTATTTTTTTTTTCCGTTGTTAGCAATATAAATTATTGATTTTTTACCCATATTATACAATATAACATTTATAGGATAAATTCGATAAATTCTCGAACCGCATAATAATGATATAAACTTGTATCATTTATATATCAACTATATTTTCTTGAAACTTTTAATTAAAATATATTTATGTAATAATAATTTTGAGCCAAATTTCCGTTTATTTATCAGTTGTAAAAGTTGGCACGTATATACTCTATTTAGAAAGGATTACAAATAAAAAATACTAATAATAATAATAATAATTTTCCTCACATATTGTATAATTTATTAATATCATGGATCTTTAAAGACCTTTTATATCTCTATATATACTTGTTTTACAAAACCAAATCTTTTGAATTTCATGCGAAAAACATTATCGCATGAATTGGGTCTGTTCTGTATATAGTATATATGGTTTGAATATGTGTTATATCCAATATATATACAATAAATATTCTACAATTTAGGTATAATAATAAAAGTAAATTATTTATAAATGATAATGTTATTATATGTAAAAATTTATCGTATATAAGACGAGCGAGAACTAAAATAAAATAAAATACATTTTATCAGCTTCCACCCTACTGTGTGTGCCGTTTTATTCGCATTATTTCATTTCATATCATATATATTAACATAACAAATATTAACTACTAATATATATATGTATATATATATGTTATTATTATCATTACATATAGCGAGTATATAATAAACTAAAGAACAACTATATATATATGCCATTATCTCTATATGATGGTGTATTACTTATTTATAAATAACGAATTATTGAAAAGTATATAGTGTAATGTATAATCATTATTATATATTTTAAATTACTTTTTTTTTTTTTTTGCTTGTTTATATGTGTATTTGTTGTAAATGAATGAATGAATATATAAAAATGAATATATAAAAATGCATTTTAGAATATATGGAAAATATATAAAATGGTATGCGAGGTTAAAAAATATAAAACTGATAAAATGATATTCTATTTTGTATATAAACATATAATTGTAAATAATTTGTATTATATGGATATATAAGAATCTAAGAAGAATTTGTTTGTTTTTTATGTACCAGTAGTTCCATAAAGAAAATATGGTATTATAAAATTCTTGATTTTATCATATCATAATGATGACAGATACAAATAAAATTGTATTGATAATTCCTTAAGATTTTTTTATATTTCTTCAGTTTTCATCATAAAATTGATTCTATACCGCACACAATTACTGCAAACAATTCCCATTTGAATGCTAATCTCTATTGAAGAAGTAGATGCAAGAACATTGAAATTTATATAAGATTTTTCAGTATATTTTTGAACCTATATATTTTTTCTGTTCATATGCTGTATTTTTTTTTATGTTTTTTACAAATGCATATACTAATGTTTAATGATAGGTAAAGGTATTTTCATTTTAAGCATTCATACGATAAACGATAATAAGTGATTTATTAGTTTAATTTTTAAAATTGTTTTCTTCTATAATTTTTCACTGTATACGTTTCATGAGTTTTTATAACTATTAAAATGATTGAGTTCTTAAAGTTATGGGTTTATTGGATTGGTT
Source organism: Dilophus febrilis (assembly GCA_958336335.1). Classification (NCBI taxonomy): domain Eukaryota; kingdom Metazoa; phylum Arthropoda; class Insecta; order Diptera; family Bibionidae; genus Dilophus; species Dilophus febrilis. The sequence continues at coordinate 27,873,716 of OY284469.1, read as the reverse complement.
TGATACTTTGATACATGAAATTGAAAAAAAAATGCTTGTAAATCAGCAATATTTTTTTAATACCATTCAATCCACAACTTACCATTTGCTATAAACGTTTACCCTTCTAAGTGTTGACCTATCAGCGTTTTACAAACTTCAAATTTATTCATATATGCATGCACAACACTTGTTTCATCATCATCATCATCATATACGATACCATATTGCATTCATATATTTTATATCTGTATGTATATTCATTTTATACCGTATGTTATATTATAAAAACTCTATATATGTATATATAATAAAATAAATAAAATCATCCAACGGATCTAATCATCATTATATTAAAATATATATACATTTTTTTTTGTGTATATATGCATTTAATATGCACTCTGCATTTCCATACGTTTATGAAAAAAAAACTATTTAGATATATATATATATAGAGACTTACTACATATACAATTTAAATATTTTATTCACATGTTTTCTATATAAATATATATGTATATATATATTAAGGACAAAGGTATATAAATATAAATAATATAATAATAAAGAACTGCGGGAGGGTAATCAACCCTGTATACTATATTATATATGAGCCAGTCTATAGAAATATTTGTATATTGGTAAATGCACTAAAATTATATAAGAAATGGTGTATAACACCATAGCACACACACACACACAGACACACACAAAAGAGAAGAAGCAGGAATTGTTCTATATACGAGAAGGTCTATAAAAAAAAAAAACGAAGTAAAATTCGGATATATATATGCATATAAACAGAATCCTCGATTCTTTCTTGTTTCTTTAACATTGCTCGTTGGTTTCTTGGTAAAACTAAAAATTCTTATATGCTCATAAATTTCTGTTTTACATCGTTCTGTCTGTATATATATATATATATATATATATATATGTATAAAATATTAATATTATATGTTTAATTTATTATTTTCATTATTATTATTATTATTGAATAAAGAAGGAATATACAAAATGGAAAGATAATGGTTTTTGTTTATCCTATTTTTGTATATACATAATAAATTTTTGATTATAAACGAATATTTTTCGTATATATATAAATAACATATGTGGGGAAAGAGTAATAATGTACATTATTGAATTTAAACTTTTTGATAACATTTATTTGATACTCAAAAAAATAAAAATAAAAACAATTTACAAGGAACTATATAAATATATATTATTAAAAATAAATAAAATATAAAATTGACCTCATTCAAAAATAATTTTTTTCATGACATATCTTATGACTATACGAGTTACCTCCTTTTATATATATATTATTATTGCAGATACATATTTTAATGGCAGCTAATATAATTGATTTTTTTTATAATAAAAAAACCTTAATTTTAGCAGAATAAATTTTACAATATATAATTATGTGGAAAATTATTGATGTAATAAATAATTTTAATTTATTTAATATTTCAGTTTCAATATTTTCATAAGACTCATTTTATTTGAAATTTACAACTATTTGATTGTTAAAGTTTAGTAATATAGCTTACTAAACTTTATTTAAAAATATAAATAACGTTTAAAGTGTTCAGTATATAATAATAGCAACACTATTCATCCGATCCTACATCTCGGTCATCCTGCTGAGAATCTGCCTCAGATTCAGAACCATCTGTCCATACCTTTATTTGATCAGCACTAACTGAAGTGAGTTTTGGTCCTTCTCCATCTCCAATTCGTTTCACATCATAACGATCGTTTTTCTTAACTTTGATAATTTTGTATGGTCCTAAATATTTTGAAAATAATTTTATTCCAGCTCCAAACTGCGAACGCTTAATGGCCACTACATTTTCAACATCATACGTTTTAGCTACTCGCCTTTTTTTATTATAGCTTTCTCTATTTTCTTTTTGAATCGTCTCAATTGAATTTCTCGCACTTCTTCGTAAATCACTTCGTTCTTCATTAAATATCATCACGTTCATTTCTTCCAATAATTGTACGATGTCCTGATTATCACTCTTTCTCATATCTACACCAAACAATAGTTTATACGGATTATTATTGATACTGCGGTTGAAACTTGCATTTAAGTTTATTTGTAAATTTGGCACGTGCTTAAACCACTCTTTTGGTTTTTCTGTTGACATTCTTCTCAATGCAGCAGTAACAGTTCGTACTGTTATTTCTGCTTGACCATTACTTCTGGGAACTCCTGTTGTAATTAAAACATGTTCTATACCTTCATTATTACAATAATTTTTAAAATCATCTGATCTAAAAGCACCTCCTTGATCAGATATAATTCTTCGTGGATTACCAAATGTTATCTGTTGCATTTTTAATTTTTCGATTACTTCTTTCGAATTAACAGTTTTTGTGGGATAAATCCATGTATATTTTGAAAATCCATCTATTACGATTAACAAATATTTATAATTCTTCTTTGTTGATTCAAATGGACCGCAATGATCCAAATGATAGGTATCTAAAGGCAAATGGCCTTTGTCAATTGAATTCAATAATCCCTCTTGTTTTCCAGCTTTCCTGTTTCCTAAAATACAACGTACACACGAACTAATATAATTTTCAATCTTCTTTGATAATTTTGGTATAAAATATTTGTTTGAAATCGCTTCTTTTGTTTTCTTTAAACCAAAATGATTAGGTTCATGAGCCAATCTAATTATCTCATTTTGCAAATTTTTTGGAATAACCAATAATTTATAATCATCTTTTTGTTTATATAAAATATTTCTCTGCAACAAATAATCTTCATACGGTTCTTTACTTAAAATTTTCATAATTATTTTCAAATTCATATCTTGTAATTGCGCAGCTTCTACTCTTCGTAAAAAACTGTCATCAATCAACATAACTGGAAACCTACTTAAAGCATCCACATGTTTCATCTGTTCTCCTTTACGATGTTGTATGTTATATTCAAATTCTTCAAGTAAGAGTGCCCATCTAGCAACTCTTGTTGTCAAATCTTTCTTCTTCATAGTTTTTTCAAATGCTGAACAATCAGTAAATATTTTGAACTTATTTCCCAATAAATAAATTCTAAATTTTTTTACAGCCCCTATAATGGCCAAAACTTCTAATTCATAACTACTATATTTCTCTTCAGCAAATGTTGTTTTTCTGCTCCAGTAATATATTGGATGAAATTTGTCATCCGCATCAGATTTTTGCAACAATATTGCACCATATCCATACTTACTGGCATCAGTATGAAGTTCTGTTTCAGCACCTTGTTTAAAAATATGTAAAATTGGCTTGCTTATCAAACATTCCTTTAATGACATAAATGCTCCCTTTTCTAATTCAGTAAAAACAAAATCTTGATTTTTCTTAAGTAAATCGCTTAAAGGTTTAGCTATTAACGAATAGCGTGGTATAAATTTTCTGAAATATCCAGTTAGTCCTAAATAACTTTGAATTTCTTTAATTGTTTTTGGTTCTGGAAAATTCTTTATTGCTAAAGTTTTTGATAATGACGGTCTAATGACTCCTTCTTCAACTATATATCCTAGAAATTCCACTTGACTTTTTAGAAATTGACATTTTGCTTTATTAATTTCCAAACCATACTTTTTTGCTGTTTCTAAAAATATTTTCAATCGATTTATACCTTCTTCTTCATTATCTGAAGGAATAATAAAATCATCCATATACACTATAACAATATCTTGATTCATTAACGGCATAAAAATGTTATAAATAAATCTTTGAAAAACTGATGGACTATTACATAGACCAAAGGGACACCGTAGAAATTCCCATTGACCATGATGCGTAACAAATGATGTATATTTACGACTTTTTTCTTCTATAGAAACATGGAAAAACCCGTTCTTCAAATCAATCGTACTATAAACCCTAGCACCTTCTAATTTATCTAATACATCTTCAATAAGCGGCAACGGAAAACGATCCTTAATAATTTTACGGTTTAACTTTCTGTAATCAATACAAATACGTGCTTTACCATCTTTTTTCCTAACCAGTACAATAGGACTTGAATAATCTGACAAACTTGGTGTAATAATTTTTTCATCCAACCATAATTTAATTTGTTTTTCTACTTCCCTTTTCTCAGGTATAGGTAAACGTCTGGGACTTTGATATATTGGAATTTCATCAGTTAACAAAATTTTCATTTCTATATGTGTTGACTCTTGCTTTTCTGGTTCGTATTCCATCACAAGTTTTTCAACATCTTTCCTATATTTACGGTTTTTTATATGTGCAAGATCTAATATATTTTCTTCACTGTTTAAATTTATTTGCATCAAAAAATTATCGGTACTTTTTTTCTTTATTATAATTTCACCATCATTTATAATGACTTCTGCTTTTCCAAGAATACTATTTCCAACAATTGCTTCAAAATTTGTTGCAATCACCGGAATAATATGAAAATGCAAAACAAACATTTCTCCACTAATATACACTTCATGTTCAAATGACCCTACAGTTTCCACAATATTCGTTCCAATTCCATTTAGTACTAACTTTTCGTTTGATAATGAAATATTTTTCAAATGTTTCTGATAAACATCACTTCTAATTACATTAACATCACTTCCGGTATCAAATAAAGCTTTCACTTTCCAATTTCCTAATTCTAATTGAACGTAAGTTTTTGGTGAAATAATTAATGAATTACTACTACGATTTACATCCTGCAACTGTTTGTTTCGATTTGGACAAATTATTGCTCTATGTCCAAAATCATTGCAATTAAAACATTTTACGCCTTTTCCTTTTGATGGACAGTCGATGCCTTTATGTCCAGTACTACCACAATTATAACATTTTATATTTCTAGTAAATTTCTGAAACTTGTTATTTGTTATTTTATTATAATTTTCCGATGTGCTCCCACTATCTTTTGGTTTATCTTGAAAATTGTTTTGATGTTTTACTCTACTAGTAATTTGTTGATACATTTTAATTTTTTCTTTGAATTCAATGAAGTTTTTGGCCCCATATAATATAACTTTATTAACTGCATCATCTGTAATACCATCAATTATATACTGAATAGTAACTTCTGCTTCAATATCTGCACGGCTTGAGATTTCACGCATGGTTAGTATATATTCTTGAACAGACTCTTCTCTTCTTTTCTTCCTATTCATCAAAATTTTATGAATCTGAGCACTGTTCAATTGTATTCCAAATTCTTCAACTAATTTATTCTTTAATGTCGACCAAGACCTAATATTGGTTTCAGATTGAACATATAATTTTGCCAATCCCTTCAATGACTTCTTAGCGAAAATTAACTTATGTAAATCGGACCATTGCATTATTACAGCCAAACTTTCAAAATCATCTATCCATTTTTCAATCGGATAATCGTCTTTACCGTCAAAACATCGAATTGAATCTTCTACATCCCTAAAAGTTAATGCAAATTTGGAAATTTTGTCGGCTGGGTTTTCGAAATTTGTTTCAGAAGTTAAATCTCTTCCACTTCTTTCATCAATACTATCATCTTCACTGTCACTTTCATTTGTATTATTGGCAGCATTTAATTTATTTAAATACAAACATATTCTTTTGATAATTATTTCTTCATTTCCTTTATAATCTAACCCCAAAATAACACATACTGGTATCAAGTCCACCAAGCTGAACAAACTTTTCACTTCTTCAATTTTATTTTCAATTTCCTCAGAATCTACTTCAAAATTAAAGCCTTCAAAATTCTTTAATTTTCTTCTGATCATCCTTGCTGAACCTTCACTACCAAATGCAATTTTGTATAAAATCTTCAGCACTTCCAAAGAACCATTATTTATTTGGTGCAAAACATTTGGACAATTTCCAAGGGTCGCCATTATTGTATACACAATTTACACAAAAATTATCAATTTCACTGCCAATTGCACCAATCACAAATTTACTCGTAAAAACTGATGTACTTCTTTATTTATTCGTCTTCAAATAATATTTTTATTATTATTTTTAAATTATATTTTTTTTAGATATTCTTTCTTCTGTTATCTCTTCTTATTTTTAGTCGTTGAATTTCTTCTTATTTTCGTCGTTAAATTCCTTCTTATTTTCGTCGTTGAATTTCTTCTTAGTTATCGTCGTTGAATTCCTTCTTATTGTGATTTTGATTCATCCCGGTTGAGCCCCCAAAATTTGTGGAAAATTATTGATGTAATAAATAATTTTAATTTATTTAATATTTCAGTTTCAATATTTTCATAAGACTCATTTTATTTGAAATTTACAACTATTTGATTGTTAAAGTTTAGTAATATAGCTTACTAAACTTTATTTAAAAATATAAATAACGTTTAAAGTGTTCAGTATATAATAATAGCAACACTATTCATCCGATCCTACAATTATATACAGAATTTTATACAAAACATATATAAATATAAAAAATTAGTTTAGGCAAAAATATAAAAATGTATTTAATTACAAACATATGGAATTGTTGACATATGGACTAATTATTAATGTATAATAAATATATTATATATGAAAAAAAAAAATTACATTAACGATTATGTGTATATGGTATATTGACTTTGATAAAGCAAAAAGCAAAATAAACCGACAACAACGTTGAAATATGGTTCAAAAATAATTTTCTACTTTATGTATACTATATCTATCTATCTATATAGATAAACGATAATTTATTTTTATATAATATAAAAATAAAACATATATATAGATAATAATAATATATTGTTTATGCAAAAAATTGTTTATACTATGATAAAATAACAAAATATTTATCAATTCAAATAGTTGATTTTATTTTATCAAAAATCAAACTATAATATTTGATTTTTGATATAGGTTTTTTTTTTTTTTTACGAAAAATAAATAAATTAAATGTAATTTTCAGATAAAAATAATTCATAAAATGAATGAATTTTAAGTAAAAATTTCTTACCAGATAGGCGGATATGCTTTTCTTTTTTTTTTTGGTGATATGTACTGATTTATAAATGATAAAAATTCTATAAACTATTCAGAATTTCAGTTACTAATTTATATAGATTTTCCTTAAGAAAATCTAACACAGAATTTCCTTTTAGAAAAATATACAGAATTTTCTTTAGCAAATTAAACAGAATTTGCTTTAGCAAACTAGACAGAATTTTCTATTAGCAAAATATACAGAATTTTCTTTAGCAAATTAAACAGAATTTCCTTTTAGAAAACTATACAGAATTTCCTGTACAATTGTATACACATTTTACCTTAGAAAATTATACAGAGTTTGTTTTAGAAAATTATATATCATTTTTGTAACAAATTATACAGAATTCCTTTTAGAAAATCGTCCAGAATTTCTTTTAGAAAACTATACAAAATTTCCCTATAGCAAATGATACAGAATTTCACTTTAGAAAATAATACAGAATTCGGTTAGAAAATTATGGAGAATTTTCTTGAGAAAATTATGCAGAATTTCCCTTAGAAAATTTCTTTTTAGAAAACCATATAGGATTCGCTTTAGAATTATTCAGAATTTATTTTAACAAATTATACAGAATTTCATTTTTAGAATATATTACAAGATTTTCACCTAGCAAATTATGCCTAACTTACACAGAACTTCCTTTTAGAAAATTACCCAGAACTTCGGTTTAGAAAATTATATACAAAAAATTATACCTTTTAAATTGTTGACATTACAATGTGGAAATCACTATATGTATGAACAGTATGTACAGATTTTTTAGGACTTTTTTTACTGTGAAAATTCATTAAATTCCATTGCACATGTAAAAAAAAAACAAAAGTCATTTAATACATGAAAAAACCGCATATCTTTCATATATAGACTTTATATTTTAGACTTTTAGAGACAATCGTCTATTTATATAATAATATTTAAATTTAGTCACAAGCAAATTATTCATTTTTGTAAGCCTTTTATTTACACCAGATACATTATTTTAGTTGTGTATATATACATATGATACATATGCATATACGCGGGTTTGTTGTATATATTTAAAATATATATAATACATTCTTTTCTGCATATACAAATAAATAATGTATAAATATATTTACCTATATATTTTACAAATATAACACTTCGTTCAATAATGTGTGTGACTGACACATAGATGGCGTCCCTAGAACTAAATCAATATTTTTTTTCGCATTTGGCAACCTTTTTAGGCTTACTGTCAACATCATATGTTAATCAGATCATTTGTTTACAAGTTACAGTGCTATAAGTGACGCTATTTTTGTGTTTTAAAAAAAAATGAATTCAAAGCAATTCCGTGTGCTGATTTATCATTGTTTTTTAATGAAAAAAAATACTGTTCAATGCCAGGAATGGCTTGAAAAACATTACTCGGACTCTGCTCCATCAAAAAGAAGCATTTGTTATTGGTATGCCGAATTCAAACGTGGTCGTACAGACACCGATGACATTCCATCTACTGGAAGGCCAAATGACGCTGTTATTCCGGAAAACGTTGAAAAAACACTGAAAATCATTATGTCCAACCGTAAAGTGAAAGTGAGGGAGATTGCTGACATTCTGAAGATATCAGCAGGCAGTGTACAAACCATAATACACGAACATTTGGGTATGAAAAAGGTGTGTTCCAAATGGGTGCCGCGTTTGCTCACACCGGAGCAAAAACAACAACGAACCGATGATTCAAAGAGCTGTTTGGACATGTTTACGCGCAATAAGTCGGAGTTTTTGCGACGGTACATCACAGTGGATTAAACATGGATCCACCATTTCACTCCAGAGTCAAATCGGCAGTCTGCTGAGTGGCATGCAGCCGGCGAAAGCCGCCCAAAGCGACCAAAGACGCAGCAGTTGGCTGGCAAGGTTATGGCGTCTGTATTTTGGGATGCGCATGGAATAATATTCATCGACTATCTCCAGAAGGGGCAGACCATCAACAGCGACTATTATATAGCGTTATTGGAGCGTTTGAAAGTCGAAATCGCAAAGAAACGGCCTCATATGGCGAAGAAAAAAGTGTTGTTCCACCAAGACAATGCACCGTGTCACAAATCAATGAAAACGATGGCAAAATTGAACGAATTGGGCTTTGAATTGCTTCCCCATCCACCGTATTCTCCAGATTTAGCCCCCAGCGACTACTGGCTCTTCGCAGACCTCAAAAGGATGCTCCGTGGTAAGAGATTTGGCTCAAATGATGAAGTAATCGCCGAAACTAACGCCTATTTTGAAGGCAAAGAAAAATCGTTTTACAAAGGCGGTATCGAAAGATTGGAAAAGCGTTGGAATGATTGTATCTCCCTAAAAGGGGACTATCTTGATGAATAAAAACGAATTTTGGCAAAAAAATGTGTTTTAATTAATTAGTCACACACATTATTGAACGAAGTGTTACTTTTGTATTCAAAGAAAATAATAAAAATTTATTGTACAAAGAGATAACTAATAAAAAAATAACTAAATACACAATAATTCAACACAATATACTATAGTAAATATGATATGAGTTTAAATTAAAATTATAATTTTTATTGCACAAACACATGAAGGTTTTTCTTTCTATACTTGTTTTTTTTGCAAAATATGACTAAAGCTGTATATATAGAATTTTTCGTTGTTAAATAAAACGGATGGAATATTATTTAAATATATACATATATGACTGACTGGTATTATATATAATAAAAAATACATTATATTATATAGGTGCTAAATAAAATAAACCAAAATAGCATATATAGAAAAGAAAAGAAATATTTAAGTATATCATATATTAATATATGTACATATGTATTAAAAACATCATAGAGTAGCCAGACAAAAGATCGTTATATTCGCTTTTTTTTTTTTAAAAATTAACAAATTTACATATTCGTTTATAGTATTGACTTGAAAAATTTACAGGTTTTTCATTTTATTTCACAAAAAAAAATATAATTTATTTTACATATATCTTTTTTATAATATACTAATAATATAATATTAAGCCCTTCATCATTTTACAAATGCATTATTCAAAAAAAAAAAAAAAAATAAATAAAATTTACATCTAATTTCTGCGTTAACCTTAAAATTACATCAATTTTTCTTAATAATTTAAATAAATGTTAATTTAGCTTTTTTTTTGTTCTTTTAACATCTGCTATATACATACATACATATACCTATATGAATCTATGTGAGAATTATAAGTATGTCTATCTATCATATGCGGATACCCAGATAATAGATTATATTATATTATATTTTTTTTTATTTTCCCTGATTGTTGTATATGCTTTTGATATATAATAAATTATAAATATGAAGAAAAAATAATGCATGCATTATTATTATTTAAATCCCCGCAAGGAATATTTTATTTTTATTTTTCTTTTTTTTTTTGGAGATGAGAATATTTTCATTAATTTTTTTCAATTTCATTCTAATAAATGTAGTTTTGGGTTTTTTTTTTGTATTATCGGTTTTTTACGTTCACAAACACAACAAATAAAATATCGCATATACACATATACGACTAACAAATATCCTCAGGAGGTCTTTATTCAGTCATTCAACAACGTTTGTGTGTGTGTGTGTGTGTGTGTGTGTGTGTTGATAGATATATATAAATAAGTACATTATGTAATTTATATATAAATTTTAATGTTTGCAGGATGGTTTTATATGGCTAGAAAAAGGAAAAACATTAATATTATTTTTTAATCTTAAATATTGTTTATATATGATTAATTTATATATTATTTCGATTTTAAAAATGCGTTGACAAGTTTTTTTTTCTATTTATTTGTATACTGTTATTAATAATATATATATATTTAAACCAAATACCTATATAACATTTACACATTTATATATATGCTTACAAATAAAAATAATCCTTTAACTTAATGGATGGAATACCGCATGAGAAACTAAACAGCTGGAGAGATTATTATACCTCTGTGTGGTATTGGGTTTAGTTCAATTTTTTAGTATACATTTATAAAAAAAAAAATCACTTTTAAGAATTTTTTTTTATCTACAAATTCATCAATCTGAATTTTTGTTATATCAATAACTTAAATCACACATTGCGATTATATATTATATGCAATTTCATTTTATTTGCCAAACCTATTTATAGAAGGAAAGGAAAATCATAAATAATATATTTAATTATATTTTAATTCAACCATTATAGTTTTGATATACCAATAAAACACACTTCACATAACGAAATTAATTGTAAAAAACAGATTTTAAAAATATTTCGAACGATTAGATAAATTACTTATGATATGCTTATCAATATATATATACTCTAAAAAATCAATACGATAATTAATAATGATTGATTAATTAACTTTAATCTCATATTGCAATTCCGAAAATTTACTTCTATATCTATATAACAGCACATTAAAGAAAATTTAAAACTTAAAACAATTAAATTTTTGAAATGCAAACCCGCATTTTACAAATTTTCTTTGTATATATTAAAATATGTATACCCTAAAAGAAAATATCATCATTTAATGATTTTAAAACATATTATATATGAATGTATTTATAAGAATTATACACTCAATTAAATTTACGTTCATATTTGAAAACAATAAAATTATTCTTATATTATATTGTAAAATGTTTAAATTTATATATTGTATACTGTTTTTAAATGTATATAATAATTGTTTTAAATTTATTCTATATGGAATTGACTGACAGAATATATTACATATATAATACGTGTATATATTTATATTAAGAGGGCTACACATTTAATAATTCATCGTAAATTATATATAAAAGTAAAACAATTTGAATATACATATAAAACGGATAAATGGGGATTGAAACAATAAATTTTGCAAATGCTTTTTTTAATGGCTTTAATGGTAATACTGAAATTGTTTTAACCAAAAAGGGTATTGTAATGAATGTGATTAATAATCAAAATTTTCTATAGCATCTCATTTGTGATGTGGGTGGTGAAGAAAGAATTAAGAATTTATCTGAAACTATTCCAGTTGTCTTTGCAAAATTTCACCAAATACAGTAAAATACCTTATTATTTTTTAGATGAATATATTTCAAGTTATCGAACCTCTGCCTGTTTGTGTACATATACATCAATTTCATACTTTCCATCTAGCCATAGGATTTTATTATATGCTGAAAATTTATATGTATATAAATTAGGGTATATATAAAATATTATTGGTGAATAACTAATTAGATTAAAATAATATAAATTTGATATATAAATAATTATTCATCACAGTTTTTGTTTTTTTTTATCCATTAAAACGCGCTCCCCAAATATTTTATGTATATAAATATATATTTTAATCACCATCATATATACATATAGTATATGTATATATGTATATATTGTATCCTTGTGATGGCTAGCGATATGCATATATCGCGATGATTGTGTTTGGTGTTATGTTATATGTTATATTTCTATATATGTATATCTATATATACATGAAGATCAATTTATGTATGTCGCCGCCGTCGTACACATATGCAACCCTTATTTTTTGGAAAAACAATAAATCTACAATTCTATATGCATTTGGGGAATGTATATATGAATTTCCATTCCATTCCACATTCTCTCTCTGTATATATGGTATATCCATTTATTTAGAAATACATATTTCGGGTTATATATACATTTATCTAGATATATTTAAATAATCTTAAAGGGTATGTATGGATGGTTCTAAATAATAAAATTATACCTATACATATATATATATATATATATATATATATATATTGGATGTTGATGTAAAAACAAACTATAGAGCAAAATATGAAATCATATAACCAATATAACCGTAATACATATACGTACGTACACAACACATCAATTTTCATTTAATTTTAGTACCAATATATATCTGCCTGTATAGTATAGGATCATATTTTGTATATATTTTATTACACATATATTTATGTTAAAGATTTGTATTTAAAAAAGCTCCCCCGTTTTATGGATAACATCTATATGTATCCTTAGAACAACATCGTATATACGTATATATATGTCTATATGTTTTTTTTATAAAGCCTATGATATACATATTATATATATGTATAGTAACGAATGTTTTGGACATAAAATAAATATAGATGAAAAATCAATGATTTAAATATATATGTATAAAAAAAAAAGTGAACCGTAATAAAAATGACTCAGCTGTGGGTATTTCAATTCTTATTTAGCCAACAACGTGATGCAAGATTATTTTTAGAGTATATTTTCATCCGTATTATAGACGTATCATCAAAAACGTATAGGATTTTTGTTTTTTTTTTTTAAATACGTTTCTCATTAAATTGTAATTCAATTTTTTATATATGCTGTATTCAATAGCAAAACATATCCTAAGGAAAATAATTTTTTTTTTTCATATATAGAAATTGTTTAAATATGCGTCTAATATTCAAATTTTTACATCGTTTTGTTGTACAGTTACGAAAATTGTCTCGTAATTTTTATAAGCTATTTCACTTTTAATAACTATACCTTGTAACTCGGTCGAATTTAAAGTTAAATCCCACTTCCATAAAGATTTTTTCCTGAAATAATCCCAGGATTTCGTGGCATTTGATCTATATAGCTATATACTGTCACTCCCTGTATATCAATTTTTATTTTGTTTTTATATAGCTTTATATAATATGGAAAAGTAAATTATAAATGTTTGATTAGAACAACAATTGTAAACAACAAATAAAAAAATTGTAAAAATAAAAAGATTTATTTTATAAATTAACAAAATTTACATAATTGATTTAACAAAATTATATTAATTTAAATTTACATATTCGTAAAAATATGTGTATATGTGTATATATACGGTTATATTGTAATGTTTTTGTTTATCATAGTTTATATGCTTTATATATTATTGTATATATATATAGTATTTAGAGAAGAAATTAACTAACCAAATTTTTTTATATAATTGGATATACAAAAAAAAACATTATTTCCATATACTAGATAAAAAAGTATTGAAATGTTCGGTAAACGAAATGAACGAAATTGGGAAAAATTCTCCGTATTCGTCCAATAATCATTTATTGTGTTTTACCAAAAAAAAAAAAACGTTTGCTAAATATTGAAACAAAAAATGTTTCTTTATATATTTACCAATAATATCCTGATCAGTCAATTTTGTTTGAGTAAGAACACTTTTTTCGTGCACAATTTAAACCATTAAGAGATTTCAAAATAATAAAATAATACAAATAAATTATATGTAAATAAAATTTTAAATTTTTCCATTATAAATCCATCAAGATATTGATAGCTTATAGTTATAAAGCAAATATCAAATGTAATAATTTATTATATTTCCTTTTTTTTTTTTTTGGTATAATATAATGAAAATCAACAGCGGATAAAGTAATTTGCTATTGAATATCCGGTTCCATTATATTGTCAGTCATATTATATTATATATAATAAATATATAAAAATCGATTACCCATTATTCCGTTGAATTATAAAAATCTGTATTATAATTATTTCATTTATACATATTTCAAATTATATTAATGAGATGTGTCATACATCATTAGATCATTTACGATTTACCTAAATCATAAAATCATATATCCGACACCACCACATTTCAGTATATGAATCGAAAATGAATGATTGCAGAGAAATGTCCCTTCCGTAAAGCAATAATAAAATTTTTGCAAAAATTATATACTTTTTTTATTATTATTATTATTTTCGTTTTCCATTTGATGAAGAGATTATTTTGTTATTCTATCGTATTATTTATATATTTGTATATTTATTTCTATGCCGATGCAAACGAGTGATGACGACGACGATAACGGCAAATAAACATATGATGATAAAATACCGTGTTTTTAAGAAATGAAATAAAATATATATATATATATATATGATGACGTGATTACCTATATAGTATATATATAGATAGATAGACATGATGTATGTTTATATATACATAGGTAGAGTTATATCATTGATATTATAAAATACACTTTCAATGAAAGAGAATTTTTTTCATATGGAATATATCTATATATATATATAACTAACTACATATGTTTTGTATATACATATATAGTAAAAAAAAAGTAAAAAAAAACCACCATAGTAAAAAAAAATAAAAAATTTCCCATTCATTTTATTTTTAGTATTTTACTTTTTTTTTTTTTATTTTTATTTTTATTTTTAAATTGAAATGTAAACAAAACAAATATATAAACAGACAAAACAATTAGAAAAAAAAAATATATAATTTTTTTTTCATTTTTGCTTTCTATATAGTCGGTATTTGTACAGGGTAGTCGTAAAAAAGCGTATAAAGCCGTGTGGTAATGAATTCTGTTCTGAATTTCAAGTTTCAAATCGTAATTATTCTGTAATGTGTTTTATTATTTGTATTTAGATTTTTCAAATCATATTTTATTTGAAAAAAATTCAATTCATTTTGTACGATTAAAGAGTCTTTCTATGGTCTATTTTCTATATTGTCTATATATATACATTTCTTTCAAATCTTTCAAATCGGGTAAGCCTACCTCCGATTTACAGTGATTTCCAGATCCCTAAATAAAAATAAACACTAAAATTCGTCATCAATCATCAACAAATTTACCATCGGTTCTATATATATACGATCGACATCTTTTAGAGTAACCTGTAAATGTATATACGCGTGGACTTGAAATAGCAACAGCAACAACAACCACAATAATAATAATAATAATAATAATAATAAAAGTTATAATAATAATATTGCCAGACAGGTACAAATGTAAATGTACATCATATTATATTATATATGTATATATATTACTATTATATGGTATGTTTGCGGTGTATATATATATATATATATATATATATAGGTATATATAGTGATAATATGGACGTTTGTAGGTGAATTATATTCCTATATAAAAAAAAAATAAAAATAAAAACATATGGTCATGCGACAATCGAAGGTATAATAATAATAATAATATCGCGTTTAATATTTCAAAGTGTTTATTACATGGCACTAATATTCGCACCGATTGTAGATTACTTAAATATATTAGATCAGATCATTGATTTGATATGATCGTTTACCATCATCATTTCATTCATGACTACCATACTAATATTCCTTCCTTCCTTCCTCAATCAGTCAAATGCACCTTACATTTACTATACCTATTTTTACACACTAAAAAAAATATTAATGTTCTATTGATGTTATTGCTTTTTTTTCGTATTATTTTTATGCAATATATAAATAAAATATGCAAATATTTCAAATATACTGATTTTATATATTTACATTATACAATTACCTATATATATATATATATATATATATATATATATATAATATATATATATCAGTTGTTTTATAATATATATAAATATATAAAAGTACATTGTTCGAAATATGTAACATGGTAACATTTACTGATATACGTATATTTTTATATATATATATAGATATATAGAACAACATCGTCGTATATGCTATAAATAGAGTATAAGAAATAAAAAAAAAGTTGAAAGCAAAACCCGTCGTCTACCAACAACACAGTGGTGCACTTACTATACGTATACATAATAACACAACACAGCTGTGTAATGTTATTTAGATATTTATAATATAATATATCCAAGTGTTCAAGATATTTATTTATATATATATATATATATATATATATTTATATATTATGTGAAATGTGTATTAATAGGTATATATAGATATATTTATATATATATATATATATATATATAGAAATATATCGTGTACTGGTGTATTTTATTATTTAGCTATACGTTTATTTATATATTTTTGCATTGCCCTGTTATATGCTTTTTGTTGCTATATAGACTGTATAGTTGTTATATATATATATATATATATATATATAATCAAGTCGAGAATTCCGTCCTTGAAAGCACTTTATATACTTTCTTATTATATACTTTTCAATATATAAAATATATAACATTTTATTATAAAATACGGTTTTTCCATTTAATACATTCATACATACATCTATATTATTATATGATAAAATGTGTATATACAAATGTATAGAGATATTTATTATTATTATATATATAGAAATAACATACATTTACATTTATTTATTATTAAATACCGTCATCATTATCATTATATTATAATCATCATGTCGTCATATCTTTCAGGGTATATAACCGTATGTATATAATAAAATATAGTATATAATATGATAATATATATATATAGAAATCATATGGTATATAAATATATATACAGTTATTCAACTTGTTTACATATTTTTGTTTTATATATAATTTATGTGTATAGAAATAGATAAAAAAAATATATTTAAGTAAGTATACATTTTATTATTGTAATAACAACAACATTACATCATTTTCATACACGTATTATCAAAAAAAAAATTAATATTAATATTAAAAATTTATTAATGCATGAGAGTTTATGAATATAATATCGTGTATTATATATTTGATCACCTCTATATCTTATGGATGAAAAAAAAATATATATATATATTAATAAATATAATGTGTCATATTGGACGATATTTACTGTTATTATAATACATCTATACGACTATACGACTATACGTCTATACATCTATATTATTATATCATCTATACATCTGTTTCTATATATATCTTCGTCTAGTTTATTCACAAATGCATTAAAAGCAAACAGCAAACATTCTTTCTTTATAATTTAGCATTTCGATCCGTGTTTATTCTCCACGTGTTTATACTATGAAAATTTTCAAAGTTCTTATCCTTATCACATTTCCATATATTTACCATGTTCATAATTTTTTCAAATTTCAAAGTTGAAACTAAACAACATGTAAAATAATAGTTTTTTTAGAATGTATAATCACCATTGGTATTTTTTGAGAAAATACACAGTAAGAATGATTCAAAAAAAATATAAATTGTAAATTGTAAAATTCTTGTTTACCTGACGATATGGAATGGTGCTTATATCAATCAATATCAATTATACCGCACTTATATATATTGAACAAAATCATAATATAAGAATTAAGACAATTTACAAAAACAATTGCATATGTTTAGATGAGAGTAAAGCGGTAATAAAATTAATTTATTAAAAAATACAAATAACTTTTTTAAGTTTAATTTTATTGAAGGTAACTATATAAATAAATAAAAACAAATTGAATTTCGTTTTAATTATAAAAAAAAGAAATGATTAAAAATTAAAATGTAAATATAGTGCAAAATATAATATAAAGTGTGATTGTGAATAAAAAGTGTTGTTTTTTTATTTTGATTCTGTTCTGATTCTGATTTTTGTTAACCTATAAATAAGAGCTGTTTTGATTTCTTATTGATGCAAGAAAACATGATCCTTGTATGAGATATCCAAAAACTCATAATACTCAAATAGTTTATTTTAATTAAATTATATATTTCGTTATATATTTTTGTTATATATTTGGTTATATATTGGTTATTTCAAGTCAATATCTTATTTTTTTTTTTTTTATTTTAACAGCAAATAATTTTTACCTTTAGAATGTGCACGTGTAGAGTTAAAATGTCAATATGCGAAAATGATCATGCAGTTACATAATAGTTTTTCTTACAAATTTATTTGTATAATTTGGATAATTTGATTTTTGTTTCTTCACAAAATCATCATATCCTTTTTTATCAAATTTTAACCCAAAAATTTTAATTGACTAATCAAATTGCAGTTGAAAATTGTGGGAGTGGGAAGTTCTTTTATACTATACTGTGGAAATATTTGAAATTAAGCAAAATAATACATAAATTTTAGAATTCACCACTTTAATTAAATCAATTAATTATGTTGGTTAAAAACACGGATTTAAATAGTTAATAATAAATTAATTATAGCATTGATTTTGATATCGACCATCAATGGTTGAAAATACAAAATCATATATAACGAAGAAATAAAAAACGTGGAAATATCTATGTAATTTCATATAAAAAAAAGTCATGTGTTTTTAATTAAAATTCGTAACTATAGAATATAATAGTTTTTCTTCGTTATTCGAACTTCTATAATTAAATCGGTCGTCGCCGTATTAATTTTCATGAATATTCTAGTATAAAAATACTTTATTCCAATTAAATTGTGTCCACAAATGCATACACACCCACAATCGTTTTCTATATTTCAAAATTGAACAAAATGCAATGCAGTAATTTTTTTTCCATCATTTTATCACACAAACAAATGTAATTGAAATATTTTTTTAACCAAAAGAAAAATCACCTAATTGTTATCATTATTGTTATTATCCATAAAGATTGTTTTAAAATTCAGACGATAATTCTTCTCAAAAATAGTTTTATAAATATAGATGCTAAACATTTTTATTTTTAACGATAATTAAATAAATTGGTGTTCTAAAAAGTAAATACATCTATCTATCTATCTATATATATATAATGATAATAAAATAACTACACGTTTATTTTTTGTTTAATTATATATATAGAAAAATGTTTATATATATATACAATGTAATTAGTATATTGGAATGTGTTATTTGCAAACAATTTTGTCAACATATTGAAGAAGACAAACAAAAAAACAAAAAAAAAAAGATTATATATCAAAAATTAAATAATTGGATTTAAAGTTCGATTTATGAATTTAACTATGTTACATGTATATATGTTACATGCTCGTAATTATATGTTGTGCCGATACTGTGTAGGTGACATGAACAGACAATATATATATATTATGATTCTTTTAAAATCATATATACACTTTATATATATATAACAATTGCTGATATTTATATATATATAGGAAAACTCGTATTTTTTATCAGATGAAAACATTTTTATATACATATAGGTGGGATATAGGTGATATCCTGATTTATATTTGTAAATGTATACAGTATCCAAGGGATGAATTGCTCACGGTGGCGATATACTTTAATAATTTGTATAATTCCTTCTTATATGATTAAATTGACATTTATTAATGTTTTAATGTACGGAAAAATTATCGGTAATTGGATTTTTAGACCGTAGAAAGAATTACTTGAGACATAACGTTTGTGTAATATTTGTAATTGGGACCCCAAATATTGTGGCGAAGATTTAGCTGCAAGGAGGAAGTGACAAAGGATTTTTGTTAAAAAAAAACGTTCTGTCTGCCCATCGAATAAGTGTGGATATATCTCTCATCAACATTCTTTTACATTTCTCATTAAAAACAACTGATAAAGTTAGTTCATGTTCGAAGATGAATAAAGTCAGATACTGGGTTCGATGAGTTATGGTCAAAGAAGCCAACTTCAACCAAACATCCGGAATTACTATCGGATACTATCGGTTATATCACTCATTTACTTTGTTAAAATTTCTCGGTAACGTCCAATTGATACCTCGGATACTGTATAGATGTATGAATGAAAAAAGTTAGATAATATATGTTATAAAATACATACGCATAAATATATATTGAAATTTTAGATGTGTAATTCAATTTGATGAACCCTCATCAAAGGTATTTTAAAATGTATATATATATATATATCTAAATTGTCATATACACATCGTTATATGAGAATACAGATTTGATGATTGTGTTGTTTGTATATACAATATACATATATGGTTGGTTTTATATTTTATACGAGAAAAACTTGAAAATATCTTGTAAATGAAAATTTTTCATATGTGGTTTATATGTTCATATATATATGAACGGTGTATCACATCGCGTGTATGACATATGCCATTATTCCATTATTTATTGTTATTATATTTATGTTGTAGTCTTGTTGTCCTATATTCGCCATTATCATCATTACATCAAATCGTTTAGATGTATCTATATACTGTAAATGTAAATGTGTGTATTGTAAACTGTACCTCAAAATAAAAAGTAACAAAATAAAAAAAGCCCCATATATTTGACATAATATAAAAGGATATGTATGTGAGATATATGAGATAATAATAGGAATATTGTTATATAGAAATATGTATATATGCGGGAAGTTGATGGTTTATCATAAAAAAAATTTTTCAATATTTAATTAAGGGTGTGGTTTTTTTTTTTTTTAATTTTAATTAAAATTAAAGCGTTAAGTAATCCATATATAAATTAAAGTAAATTATACAAAATCTATTCATATATATATATATATTCAGAGATGACTGACTATAAAATGATCATTTATTTATTAAAAAAATTGCTTGGGATCTGTAAAAGAAAAAAAAACACCAATTAAAAAAACTACTTTTTTTGCTATTCATTTCTTTAATCATAATATAAATGCTAAAAATGAATAACATCAAGACGATAAAAGAAAAAAAAAGATATCAAATTAAATAATAATAATAAAAAATGGTTAAGGTCAATGAGACTTTGTATATATCCGCGAAGGTCGTACACGCAGTTAAATTATATATATATATATATATATATATATATATATATATATATATATATATATATATATATAGTTAATAATAGAATATATAATTATATTCTTAATATACCTTATTTAATATAAAATATATTTGCTCCCAAATGTATTTTAAATGATAAATTAAATTTTTTTGCTGCCTAAAAATGGCATATTAATAGTTTATTTTATTTATATTTTTTTTTGTGCTCTATACATTAATTTTAATTTTTTTTTAATGCGTTACATTATTCATTTTGTTGGATGTGCGAATGATGAAATATATATATTTAGACAACCGGTCCATATATATTATAAAATAATTAGAAATCATTATAAGAAAAAATAGAAACTTAAATCTTAAAAATATTATACTGGTTTTTATTAAAAATTAAATATATTTTATATACGACTCTTTGTATGCGTATTATTTTTTTTTTTGATATAATGTCTATTTAAATTTATTCTTAAAAAATTTGCAATAAAAAAAAATTAATATCTTCTTTTTTTTATTTACTTATATAAACCATGATTCAATGGTCTCCATCTCCAGCCCAAATAAAAACAACTTAAAGTCTATAACCACTCACCATTATTATAAATAAGTATTATGAGGATATAATTTTCAATCAATATCGTATTTAAATAAAAAAAAAAACCATAAAAACATATAAAAATACAGAATATATAAATATATATATATATGGATGATGAGATATGATGTACTTATTTGGCAGATGTTTAAAATTTAAAATTTAAATTGATCCTTTATTCAAAAAAATATTTATGTATAGTTTTTTTAGTGTTTGCGTTTTTTTTGTTTTGTATATATACATAAAGATTTTCTGAAAATAGATTAAGGTTTTTTTTTTTTAATTTGATTCAAACCAGTATATTGGATAATTTTTTATTTAGATTTTAAGAGATTTTACAATATATTTTAAATATATAGGAATCTATATATATGTAACCCTGTCATATATATTCATGTTTTAACATTCATCCATGTCATATATAGCTTTAATTAATATCAATGTTTTTCTGTTTATTCTGTTTTATAATAGGTTTTCATTTAAGTGGAATTGTAAATGCAGAACCTCTAATAGGACAATCTAATGCATCAGCATCTACTACAACAGCAAGAACGTCGACACGTAATAACGGTAACGGTTCGGCGGGTAACCATCGTCAATTGGAACAACGGCCATCAATAGAACGTGATCAATCAAATACAAATCATAGTAATAGTAATAATGAAATTGTGAATGAAGAAAAGACTTTTAAAGTATCAGTTAGTTTTGATCGGTATGTATATTATTTTAATTTATTATACGTAAAAATTAATGGTTTTTTTTTTTTTATAATAATATAATATTGAATTATAAATATAGATTTTTAATTTGATTGATAACATTTTATATATATATATATGTATATCGCTATATAGATGTAAAATTACTGCTGTAACCTGTAGCTGTGATACAAAAGATATATTTTGGTGTCATCATGTTGTGGCATTATCCTTATATCGAATAAGAAATGCTTCAGCAATAAAATTACGCGTTCCTATTTCAGGTTAGTATAGATATATTCTTATTTATATAGTTAGCGATTATTATTTTATAATTTCGTTGTTTTTATCATATCGCCAAAATAAAATTCTTACCTAAAAATGTTGAGGTCGTGCGTTCAAATCCTATTGCGAGGACATAAAAAAATTGGCGTGTTTTGTGTTTTTCGGTTGAATCTAAATTTTCACACCGAGTTGCATATTTTCCCATATGCTGTATTGTTCGTACGGTCGTAATTACCGTAAAAAACTTATGAAATTAACAACAAAAGATTTCATTATTGTGGGACGCTAAAACTATAATCGTCGGTTGTAAGCGAAAATTATATAATTATATGCATATATAAATGAAATGAAAACGGCAAGTGTTATATTTTATTTTTTTTCCGCACCAATTTATAACAATTAAATGATATAATTAAATTAAAAAAAATAAAAACCAGAAAAAAGAATAATATATAAATAACGACACAAAACGAAAGAATAAAATTGGTGGTATAATATGTATATAAAACAAATAAAAAAGCCTTAACCAAATAATTATGTTATTTAAATATGTATATATATATATATATATATATATATGATATAAAATAATAATAATAATATACGATTAATTATATTATTATTATATATAAATAAAAGAAATAGAATACATAATTATATTTGTTTTACTTCGAATGACGTTCGTGTGAAAAATTAATAAGTATATGTAATAATGAAACCATATATTTAAATATGATAGCTTTTTTGTTTTTTAAATACATTCCTTTTTGAATGAACTAAATTTAATCCAACCAATGGTTTTTCCAGCTCAGCCATCGACAGCCAAATTAAAATAGTTTTACTAAACGAAATGCGTGCATATGGCATTGTCATTTTCAACTCCATTTATGACCCAGTAAAATTAAATGTTCATTCTAACTGTTAATGGCAAGTATATATCCGCAGATTTTCTACCAAAATCTTCTTCTATCCTTTATTCTTTCCGCAGTGTTGTTTATTCTACTGATTTCTAAATATATAAATAAAAATACAAAATGGGCAAACCAACAAATATATAAAACATCGAAATTATACATGAAACATATTTTATAATAATAAATTCTGAATATATATTACAATTTTTATATTATATACACAAATATATTCGTATAGTCGTTCGACTAAATATACATATTTATTTATAGTCGCAGTTTAGTCGTTGATATATTAATAATTATAATAATAAAAAAAACACACAATAAAATATCATGCAATAATTTGAAAAATGTGTTGAAATTCATATACATATATATAAATAAGTATTGTATATTATATAAACTTTAATTAGTTTTCTGTCTTGTGCACATTTAAAATTAAAAAATAAAATAAAATGGATATAGATAGATATACCGATTAAAAATTGTTTATTTTATTCAGGGTATTATTATTATTATTATTTAACAACTAATGATGTATGTAAAATGCCAACATTAGTTTTTAATAAGCACTATGGCTGCTAGGGCCTTTGGCTTTTACCGGAATTAGAAATCATTAATATTATAATTATTAATGTAATTTTAATAATGATGATGAGTATTTGTTATATACTTTCATATATAATTGCGAGTATGTGTGTGTAGTAGACTTTGTAAATCTTTGGCTGCGTCCGACACAATATACCAAAGATATTCATTAATTTGATCCCAATGAATAAATGGTGACTTAGTTCATGAATTCAAATCATAAAAAGCACAGAAAAAATTTTCCGGCTAGGATTTGAACTCGTGACCACCCGCAATTGGGTTGGATGCTTTATCAACGGCACCACCAAGTCGTTATTATTATTGTCTATATATATATAAATGTTATAGATAGATATAGTCGAATGATGGAGGCGAACTGCCGTATCATAAAATTTTATATTATTCATATTATTAATAATAAAATAAATATATGTCTTCTTATGACATTTTATAATTTTTATAAAACATTTTTATGTTTCATTGAAACATTAAAATGGCAATTTTTATGTAAAATTGTATATCTATCCATGTATGATGTATACAAAACTGACAAAGAATCGTATATAAATATCTCTTCCATAATCAAATATATTTGAAAATTTTAATAATCATTTCGTCGATATATAATGAATTTTATATGGTATAGTTCTGTTTTTTTTTATGTATATAAAAGAGGTTTTTTCAATATAAATGTCCTGAATCAATTCGTTTCATTGACCACCAAACAATGGTACGGTAATGTGTTTTTAACCAATGTTTTGTTGGAAAATGTTGGTTCAATATTCCATTTTTATGGAATTTCAATGGCTATGTTTTTAACCGATTCAAGCAGATTTCTGTAATTGTTTTTAATTTTATAGTTTTAAAAAAGTTAAAACATTCGTCGTAACCATATTTTTGGTTTGTTAACTAACAACTTAGTTGTTCTTTGAAAGAATTTTACAATAAGAAAAGATTTACGTGCACCTGTCACATTTATTACGATCCTTGATAAAAAAAAAAGCGATTTTATTGAAATGGTATTTATTCTATATGGTGTTGTATAGTTTTTTTAAAACAAAATTTATTTTTAATAATAATTTAAATAAAAAAGAAAATGATTTATCATCATATATATACAGAATTAAAGTGGTTTTTGGTAACAAAAAACTATGCATAAATATAATAAATATATTATATGGAATAAATTAAAATATTAAAACGATTTCGTAATAATAAGACTGAAAAGGAATATATTAAATACAAAAAATTATCTAAATATAGTATAATAGTAAAATCAGTAAAACACACCATATGGCAAATGGTGCATTTGGTGCATAACCATCGCTGCATATATCCATCCATCCATTCATCCACGTATTATAAATGTACAATTTACTATTCATTATATATATACATATGCATTTTGTTCTGTGAGTATCGGGCAATTTCTATACATATATATATATGTTATGTACATATACTATATATATATATGAGAACGAATCCTTTTTAATGAGTTCATTGACTGCGTTAAGACAGCAAAAAAAAATCTTTTAAAAGGGATCACAGGGAAACACTGATGGTGAACATGCGATTGTCATGTGTATATAAACATTATTATATATATATATATATATATATATTCTATATATATATAGGGGATGATTTTATATTAACACAATAACTGTATATATATATATATATATATATATATATATATAGATAATTTAAATATATGCATATTAGCCAATATTTGTAAATATATTTATACATATACACAATGTTCATGTTTATTTATATTTATATATAAATTATGTGATTTAATTTAAAATTGTATTGTGTTGTATCTATTGTTGAAAATATACTTAATCTAATTTGTATATTGATTAAATGAAATTAAAAATCTAATATATCTGCATAAACAAAATATATTTAATTTAATATATTTTTTTTTAATCATTTTTATATATTTGATATTGATTTTTTAAGAAATTATTTCCTGTTATTTAATCAATCTTTTGATTAAATTTTTAGAATTGATAAGGGAAACCCGCGGCAATTACAACATAGACTCGTCTATTAAAATAATTATACTAAAGTTTTTTGTTGCGATTCCAATAATTCAGCGATTTACTTTCAGCGTACATAGATGAAATTAAATTCCAAAAATTGGTCTTATAGTTTTTCACATCCCTTTCACATCATCGTAAGATTTGCCTTTTTTTAAAAATAAAATAAAAAAAAGCACATCATGAATTACCGCCGTCTCTAAGGAAAACAAACATATAAATGGAGACGCTTTCCTTTACTTCACACATGTATATATATATATATATATATTAAATATGTATTTCCTGAATAATCTATCTAGAAAATCCTTAACAAATAAAAAAAAACGCTTCCAGGCAAACACCTCAAATAGGAAACACGTACTCGTGGCTATATAAGGGTATATGGAGGTTAAATTTATTACCCATTTAAGTCGTCATAAAATTTTAAATATGCCACACTAAAATTCATTATCCATGAATCTCTTTATGTGATTGGATAAAAAAGTCGTGTGGGATTAGAAAAAATATAATCGATATCCGAAATGTTTATTCATTTTTCATTAAATCTTTCAATCCAAAAATTTCAAGCAAATATCTTCATAACTCATTGAGCTATACGAATTTTTTCAAAACGATAACTATATAATGCCCTTTACTGAAAGGGGATGTCTAAAATATAGATGTATATATACCAATGATAATATAAACGCCATCATACTCTATATAGGTAACAAACAATTTTATGTATAAAATAAACTTACACACGCTCAAATATACATTTTTTGTTGTACAATATAAATATATATACTATGAAACTGTATTATGAAATTTGAGAAAATACTTAAGAAAATATTGAGGGTGAATTTGATCCTGTTTTGATGGTTTTATTGAATTTGATGTTGATTTTTTTTTTTTTTTTATTTTAAAACGATATTGAATTTTCATCATTTTACTTTGTCTGCTTATTTTATATTACCCGGCCATATACAGTAGAATAAATAATATTATTTGAAGAATTTCATTTATTACTACTATATATATATATATATTGAATTTGTTTTTGTTATAAGGTTAAAATAAACTTGCCATGTTTTTGTTATATAAATCCTTAAATATATATAGAATACAGGCAATTTTTTACTGTACACTCACTAATATAGTAGCAGTATTAAGGGGTCAAAATTATAATGTAAAACAAAAATTTAAATTGGTTTTACAGGATATGAAAAATAATAAACATTTGAAGAAAAAAATATAATTCGACCGAGATTTTGAACAAATGGAATTAATAATAATCTTTTTTATATATGCCTGCGTTTTTTCCCACGCCATTCAATCCATTCAATGAACGCACTTTCAAGCTCAAACGTGTACAAAATCGGGTAATATAATTTTCATAACTTTTATATATCATTATATACAGAAACCCTATTGCAAATGAATAGGCAACAATTACAAAAATTTGTGCAATATTTAATATCAGCCCACCATACAGAAGTTTTACCAACAGCCCAAAAATTAGCCGATGAAATTTTACTACAACGATCAGGTAAATATCATATATATTTTATGATGATTTTGGATATGAACATATATTAAATATATTAATGCATAATATATGGTATAATGAAGGAAAATTAAAAATGTATAAATAAATGAATAACAAAAAATTGAATTGTTTATTTATCGTCATCGTATATATTACACAGAAATAAATTTAATATGCGGTGCACCAGATCCAACAGCTGGTGCGGCAACGGATGATGATCATTCATGGCATCTAGATGAATCACAAGTGTGCGAGGCAGTAAGAACGTATTTGGGAGCAACAGGTACAACGTATCAGGGTAATAAACAATTAAATTCTTTGTTTGCCAAAGTACGAGAAATGTTACGTGCCCAAGATTCTAATGGTGCTCGAATGCTAACACTGATAACCGAACAATTTTTATACGATCCACGTTTGACCTTATGGAGAAATCAAGGCGCACAGATGTCAGACAAATGTCGTCAATTATGGGATCAATTGGGTATGTTCTAATTGTTTGGCCTATTAATTTTGTTTATTGTTGTTAATTTAATTTAATTTAAATAGGAACCCTTTGGGTATGTATCGTATTAAATCCACGAGCTACCAATCAGGAACGTGTTTATTGGAAATCATTGCTTGAGAAATGGTCAAAATTTGTGGTGTGTCCTCAAGAAGATCCAGATTTTCGCCCAATTGGAACCAGTGATACGGTATGTGTGATTTTGGTGTAATGAAATGAAATGCAATGTTATTTTGTTTGTTCGAGATTTTAAAAAAATATGGTTTATAATGTATTCTGTTTTTTTTCCCACATCCAACATCAGTTTCGTGGTCGTGAACGTGAACGCGAACGCAATAGATATTTTCGTGAAAATAATATACAAGATGTTGTTTATCAAAGAAATTTTGTCGAATATTATCATGATGACGATCACAGCGCTGAAGAAAGTGAGAGCGAAGATTCATCATCAGAGAATTCATTAGACGATGAGTTCGGCGATGAAAATTTAAATGGTAATCGATTAAGACCCGAAGAAGAAATTGTGGTTAATAACGGTAATAACGATGATGCCAATAATAATATTATTGTAAATAATAATGATAATAATGAAAACGATGATGAAAACGATGATGAAAATGATGATGAAAACGATGATGAAAATAATAATAATAATATAGAAATCGATAATGATAACAATGATAATGATAATAATATAGAAATCGATAATGATAACAATGATAATAATAATATTAATAATGATATTGATAATAATATTAATAATGATAATCCTAAAGTTAATATTAATGACGAAGATGAAGCAATGGAAATTGAAAATCCTATAGATGCCGGTGCTCTCCTAGGTGAAGAGGAAGACAATATAAGTGAGATGTTTAATGAAATCGATAGCGATAACTTACGCAAAAATAATTTATTGAAACAAATCGATCTTATACGTGGTGGTGCTGGTGGTACAGTCTCATTTAATAGAAACGATGATAATTCAGAAAATGCTAATGATGATAAAGGTAATGTTAGAGGTCCAAATGCGGCAATTGATGAAAATTCAACGGAATCAATGGATACCGATTATGAAGAAAATGTGATTCCATTAGGTAATATTAATTTTGATAGAAGTCTGAATGCATCAAACGATAATAGTAGTAATAATTTATTGAATGATAATAACGATGAACGGGATGTCAATGGATACTCTAAAAATAATTCAAATAATTTACAAGATTATTTTCGAAAATCGACAAGTGCAGCATCCACAACAGCATCTGCATGCAATGTATTTAAAAGTTTTCTTAATCGAACCGATGACAATGACGATGACGATGAAGATGATGAAGATGAAAATAGTCATGACAGAAGAGCAAATATAAAACCACGAACCACCAATGACGATGATGACGATGATGATGAGGGTGATGATGATGATGAGCCACCATTAAAAAAACCTAATGTCGCTGATAATACCGTTGATGGAGCATTTTTAAATGCCAAACCATTATCTCATACGCCGCCAATTGATGAAGAGGACTATGATGAAGATGACGATGAATACGATACGTTGAAAGAAAATAGTAATAGGAACACAAACTGTGATAAATCTGAGAAATTGAATAATATTAACATGGAAAAATGTGATTGTGAAAAAGATTTGAATTTATCAGTATCAAATTTAGCTTCGTCATCATTATCATCTTCACCATTTTTGAATTTAGATCATGTAAATGGGCATTCTTCGAAAATGTTTTTTAACGCAATGGCTTCTGCTCGTCGGGAAACCTTCACAAAGAAACAGTGTAATAAATGTTCAGGTAATAAACAAAATACCTCAGCAAATGACATTAAAATGGTTGCTGTTGCTGAAATTGAAGACAATCAATTGGTGATTGTCAATAATGAAGAAGATCCAATTGTAAATAATGATATTGATGAAATGAATGTTAATAATATTAATAACAATAACAATAATATTAATAATAATAATGACAATAACGATAACAATGATAACGAACATCAGGATCTAGGAAATGAAGAACAAGCCATTAATAATGCCAATGATAATGTCGACGAAGCAAATCCAAATGATATTCCAGTTGACGTTCCAGTAGCCGTAAATAATCGTCGGCAACGTTTCCAGGAAGAAAATGTACGACCTATGAAACGTATAAAATTGAACAATAATAATGCCGGCAATCGTATAAAAACACCACGCACAATATTTCATAAAGCTTTAGATGCTGTCAATATGACATGGGATAACCAACATTTAAAAAAGATTTTAAATAATTCATTTAATTTATCATCATCAATGTTAGCCAAACAACAAGAAGCACAACATATAATAGAAATAAAACAACCGCTGGTAAAATTACCATTAAGACAACAAAAACAAACGAAACACAGACATTCAAAATACAAGCATTCAATAGTTGTGTCAACAATCACTTCAACAGCCACAGCATCTGCCTCGTCATCACCATCATCTTCATCTTCATCATCAATAACAACTACAACTGAAACTACGACAACGCATTATGTTAGGCAAGATTTCAATGCACTTGGACAACCATTATGGCATGAATCATTATCGATGTGTGCTGCTCGTGTTGATTCGTTACGATCACATGGACACACAGAAGCTGCCCTACGGTTATCGGTTAGCGTTTGTCGTACAATGAAACAATTACGATATGATGCACAAATGTTATGGAATAAATACCAGGGTATTAATATAATGGATGACAACGCAAAGAAAGATAATGATGTCTCTGATGATTGTAAATGTTCTAAGTCAAATTTAACCGGCCTGAAATGGTTCAAAGACGATGAAAAAGAAAAATCTACATTAATAGGTCATAATTGTGAACGAGACGATAATGGCGACAAACAATCTGCCAATAATTCTTCAGATTCCGCTGGATTGCCATTGGCTCCGGATGATGATCAATCTATGTTTTTTCTTCAAAACAAATCAAAGTACACACTAAAACCATTTAGAAATTTTGATTATGGAGCATCAACATCAGCGTCAGGATCACGATCTGGGCCAGGCTCAGCATCAACATCCGCACCACCATCAAATAGATATAGTGGCATTGAAAATTGTCCAGATTGTATTAATTCCAGAGATCGTTTTCAAAATCATCACCATAATCTAAATTTAAGTAATAATTATGCTTCTTCGTCACGTCGGTACAATGCCACAAGTATGCCTGGTAATTGTAATGGAAATCGATTACCAACGGGTTCATTTATGCCTGCGGCGGTATCAGCATGTATACCTAGACCTGCGGCGGCTGGTAATGCGTGTATATCTGTGCCAGGATTAGGCCCTCCACATGGTAATATTCCTCCACCGCCACCACTTCCACCGCCGCAACCTTCATCGTCATCTAATTTAGTAACTGGCTACCGTGCTATGTTTGATCAATTCCCAGCTCCACAGGAAATGTTTGTATTTCGTGAACACCGTCACAATCAAAGTTATCAATATAATCAGCATAACCAACATTACAATAACCATCATCAACATCAACACCAAGATCAAAATCATCACCAACACCAACATCAACACCAAAATCATCATCAACATCAAAATCATCATCATCATCAACATCTACATCAAAATCAACATCAACATCAACATCAACATCAACATCAACATCAACATCTAAATCAAAATCATCATCAACACCAACATCAACATCAACATCACAATCAACATCAGCATCAACATCAAAATCAACATCAACATCAACATCAACATCAACATCAACATCAACATCAACATCAACATCAACACCCTCAACACCCTCAACATCAGCATCAACATCAACATTACAATCATCTTCATAATCATACTAATAATCCTCATTCCAATCAGAATAATAGAAGTAATCTTTCAGTTAATCCTCATAATTATCCTATGTTAAATCCATATACTCGCAGCACTTGTAATGCAGAAAATTGTAATCTTCCGTCGAGTAGCAATAGAGAATTTTATGAGAACTCAACGGTACCACGCATCGGTCTTGATCCCAATAACGTTAAGTTCAAAATGATTACAAATCCAATTTTGAATGACGATGCAGTTCATAAAGAATGTATGCCATTAATAGACCATAAAAGAAATGAAATATGTACATGTAAATGTCCTGATCATTCGCGTAAAGAGAATG
Source organism: Dilophus febrilis (assembly GCA_958336335.1). NCBI lineage: Eukaryota > Metazoa > Arthropoda > Insecta > Diptera > Bibionidae > Dilophus > Dilophus febrilis. The sequence continues at coordinate 27,840,922 of OY284469.1, read as the reverse complement.
AAATTAATAAAATTGAAAATATTTTAAATGTTAATGATCCACAAAACATTGACAAACATTCAAATGATCATGATCCATCATGTTCTTCTGGCACATCCAATGAAGCAATAAAAGAAAATATACTTGAGAATAATAAAACTGCAACTACCGTATCGCCAAGCACAAGTCATATGTGTACAAGATCAACCACAGCCGCTTTATTATTATCAGCTACAGCTACATCGACCACCACATCCGAATCAGCGTCGTCAACATCATTATCAATTGCACCATCATCAATTTCCACAACAACTACGACAACACCAACAACAACGGCAACATCACCGAAACCATCAACATCAACACAATTATTACCACAAGTTTCATCTTCAGCTTCCGTATCAACATCATCACCATCAATATCATCCCAATCATCCGCATCTATAATAGCACAGCCATCGACATCCTCGTCATTGCCATCAATCGTATCGTCCACATCCATAACAGAACCATCGACATTTACTACAATACATTCACATTCATCAGCTGCATCTTTATCCACTGTTCAACATTCCACTGCATCAAATGTTATAAAACCATGTACAATACATACAAAAAATGAATATTGTATTAAAAATTACTGTTGTAAAGTGAATGAAAAATTGTATTTACCAGCGGTAAATAATCACCCAACACATTCACAACAACAACCTGCTAGAGGCATGGCAAGTAATGTAACATTTTGTGAATGTAATACCCCAAAATATTACAATTCGGTAAATTATGGATGTTTTCAACAAGCAGCACCTCCGCCATTTACACCACCTCAATTAAGACCTCAATCTCATCATCAAATGCCACATTCACAGCATCAACAACATTGTCCATTATTAATCAACAGTTCACATCATCATCATCATCATCATCATCAACAACACCAGCATCAACAACATCACCATCAACAGCTTCAGCACCAACAGCATCATCATCAACTTCAACATCAACAACACCCACAACATCACCAAATACCTCCTCCGTTTCCGATGATTACACCACCGCCATCAATTAAACATCCATCATCGTCAACAGCACCATCATATGACATGAACGAGAATTGCTATCAATGTAGAAGTGTTTTTGAATATAATCTACCGACGTCATCTATATTGAAAACAGGCAATGGCCCGGCTACAACTACAAAAGAAAATTACCATAACCTGGTAAATTATGGTGCCTCCACGTCAAAGTCCAGCTATGCAGCTTTACCACCACCAAAGTTACAATCGTCCAATTCCGTTTTACCAATTCAATCAATACAACCATTGGAACATTCAGCAATTGTACCCCATTCGAAATCACCAACACCAACATCAACGACAGCAACAATAACAACAACCGCATCCACATCTACTTCTGCTAATCAACCTGCAACCAATTCGATGGCCTCCACATCCAGTAGCATTAATATATTAGCTAATTCTACAATTGCACCGATATCAACTACGACTGCCACGACAACAACAAACTCTGCCACTGCTACAAATAACACACCTATTAATGTAATTGCCCCAAATGAATTTAATCGTAACAAAAAACCGGGTTGTGTATCAAATTGTTTAGATTGTGGTGTTGGTTGTGATGTTGAATATCCATTGGATGCAGTCGTATGCATTTTTGATTGCCTATTGGAAGCTTCTTTAGTAAATGATAATGCATCGAATGAAAATTACAGTAATAACAATAGTCTTAACACGAGTAATAATAGTAATAGTGGTAGTATTATAACACCCAAATATCGACATGTTCTGGTACCATTGTCAAACGATGAAACTGAATCTTATTTATCATTGGCCCTAGAGGTATAATAAAACTTATTTTTATTTAATAAATTATTTTTCTGTCATGACTTAATTCACAATTGTATTTTTGTCAAAAAAAAAAAAAATAAATAAATAATAAATAGGCGGCTGTATTAGCATTGGGTAAACAACGAATTATGCCACAGGGATTGTATTCGCAACATGTAATATGTAAACAACAAGATCAATTAATAGCACGTTTGCGTCAAGTTGATCTGGATTCATTATTAGTTGAAAAACTACGTAAATTATCTGTGCAAATGTTAGATGGTGGACCAAGCAGTGGCTTAGGTATATATAACTCTATCACATAAAATATATAATAATGATGGCTTTAATTAAAAACAAAAACAAATGCATTATTATTAATTAGGACTTTCAATTCATCCGGAATCAATACCAATGCATACATTGGCACGTTTTCTATTTGCATCATTACTAAATCAATATCCAGACTTAGCATTTAAGGTGGGTTTACGAGCAATGCGATTCACTGTACTTGAAACTGCTGGTCACATATCAATTGAAGAAGGTGTTGACATATATAATAATTATCAACGAGATGGTTTTATTATGACACGTTATCCAAGGTATTATATTTTTATTTTTTTTCAATTTTAAAACCGGTTCGACTGATTCACTGTTTTCATAAACGTTTTCACTTGTTGTTCACGTAATATATATTATCGTTGCTTTTATTATATTTATCAAATTTAGATGGTGGACTTTAGGGCATTTGGAAACCCAACAATGTTCATTAAGTTCGAATATGTTGAGTGCGGCTAAAGGTGATAAAAAACGTTTAAGTGATGTATTGAAAAGTGCCAGTGCAAATATTCATAGTTCATCGCATTTATTTAATTTGGCACGTGATGCATTTCGTTATGCGGGTACCGATCCGGATCGTTCTAATCGTTCATTAATCGATGTTGCATTTGAATTAGGATTACAGGTTATGCGAATGACATTAACATGTTTAAATTGGAGGCGGCGTGATATGGTCCGTTGGTTAGTTACATGTGCCACTGAAGTAGGATTAACAGCATTAATGACAATTATGACACATTGGTATATGTTGTTTACACCAACCGAGGCCACTGGACTAGTTGCTACAACTATTATGACCCATACAGCACGTCATAATTTAAATATAGCTGTAAGTATTTTTAATTATTATAATGTACATTATTAAATTGTTATTTATCTGGAATTCATCATTTCAGGAAATGAATGAATTGGCGTTGTGTTCAAGAACATTAGCAATACAATGTGCTACAAAAGATCCACCAAATTGTGCATTGAATGCTTTAACACTGTGTGAAAATGATCCACGATCATTTGAAACGGCCTATCAAATTGTTATCAATGCGGCCAATCTAATAATGACATCATCACAATTGTTTACAATTGCACGTTACATGGAACATCGTGGATATCCGGTGCGTGCCTATAAATTGGCTATGTTGGCTATGAAAAATGTACAATTAGCATACAATCAAGATACACATCCGGCAATAAACGATATTAATTGGGCATGTACATTATCGCATACATTGGGCAAAATTGAATTGTCCAACATGATACCGTTGGTTATTAAAAATGTACAATGTGCAAATGTTTTATCGGATATATTACGACGGTGTAGTGCTCCACAACATAATGTGTCACATTTTAGTGGACATCATCGAGGTACGTATCATTAATTGATCATCATAACGATTAACGAAAAATAATTGTAGTAAAATCATATTGATAATATCAATGTGATTTCCCATCACTAATTTTCCACTTCATTCCGTTTCTTATGCAATTAGAAAATCACTGCCCTTTTCTAAACCTCTTCGTAATAATCGATAATTGCTCTCTGTTATACAATTAATAAAATTGGAATTTGTTTTTTCAGGTAATAATGTAAGGCAATGCACGTCAAAGCTTAGTTTTGATCGGGCTCCATTACGTGCACTATTAGATGCAGCTGTTTCAGCATATGTAACTACAACACATTCCAGGTAATTGAAAATTGTTAAAAAAAAATAAAATAACTTTAATTTTACTTAAACATTTATGTCCGTTATGTTTTTGTAGATTATCTCATATATCACCAAGACATTATACTGATTTTATAGATTTTTTAAGTAAAGCAAGAGATACATTTATATTGGCACGTGATGGTCCAGCACATTTTTCACGTTTACTTGAAAATATTACGGCAGCCTATAAAGGTAAAAAAAAATTAGTACGTCAACTGCGACAACGTTTTCAGTATTGCTGATGTGGTGGATGCTTAGGTGGTGAATGTGGTGGAGAGAATTACCAAAAAAAAAATTACATTTACCAATCGCTTTCTTTTAATAAATAACCATCATAATTATAATATAAAATAACAATATTAAATTTCTAATATTATTGCGGGATTCACTTTTATAATTTTTTTTTTTTTTTTTTTTTTTAATAATGTATTTTTCTTTTTATAGTTCTCAAATTCATTCTTTTTTGGTACTAGAATATTTTAATCATATTAAGAAAAAATATAATTAAAAATAATATTAAAAAAATGAAAATATAAAATAAATAACGCTTTATAAATATTTGATTATATTTAATAAACGATCAGATTAGAATTGAATTTATTTATAAATGTATTTAAATTATAAACCCAAAAAAACCGAATAATTTAGATAAATTTGAATATTATATAATAAAAAAATAAATATCATTTAAAATAATATAGAGAAAAAAAACGCTTAAAATTAAATTATCAAAATGACCGAATAAGCAACAAAATCAGATCGATAATATGGAAAAAGTTTTTGTTTTTTTTGAATATTGAAATTATTCTTTTTTTTTTTAATAGAAAATTTTTTTTTTTTTATCGTTATTATACTATGTATTATTAGATCAATATTAAAAATTATACGTTATTTTTTTTTTTTTTATTAAATTAATTGTTTTATATATTTAATTTAGTTATATTTGAAGTGGACTTGTTTTTATGAAATTATAAAAAAAAAATATACACTAAAAAGACATTTTTTTTTTTCATTTTATTAAAAACCAAATTATATATATATAATTTATAAAAATGAATGATATAATTTCTAAAAAATAATTAATAATAATTGTGTATATTAATATTCTTTTGTAATTATTATAATTTAAATTTAAATGAGATTAATATAATATAATGATGATTTAATGAGGGTGGTACTTCCTTCATTACCCGAAATTGTGTATAATAAAATAAAGTACTGGTGTACTTTTAAAGGACAAGTTGCAATTATTTAATTGAAAATTGTATTTATTAAGAATTTTTCAAAAAAAAAACGAATTCAGGATTTTTTTTTTATAATTTATTATATAATTTTTTTTTTTATTTTTAATATTTCAAATTAATATAAATAAAAATATGCCTCAATAGACTCTGTATATGTGTCTATATATATATATATTTAATTATATATAATAATACATAATATATATATATATATATTTATTTATAATATTTAAAATAATACAATAAAATAAATTCATGAAAAAAAAAGGCTGAATATATATTATAAATATTTTTTATGTACAGAAATAAATAATTTTAGTTATTAATTATTATTATTATTTGTACTATTACTACCACTACTATATTAATAATAATTATTTTTAGACAAATGAAAGCGAGTTAATAAAACTAAATACAATTATATTATTTTTTTCGTTGCGAATTACTAAATTATTATTACAAATTAATGAATTATATTATTATAATTTTACCTATTATAAATAAAAAATTACTATATAGAATTAATTATGTACATTTTTTTTTATATATATATTATTATAAATTGAATCTAAAAACAATAATAATAATAATTATAATTTCAATCGATAATATTATATAAAATAAATAATTTATGATCTCATGATACATTTTTCGTTTTTTTTTTAAAAATAATATTAAATTATTGTTTATTAATTATTTTAATAATTTTTATTCATTATTTATTTATTTAAATTGACTGGAAAATAGATTTTTTGTAAATTTTGGTCTATTCTATTTCGGTCCTATTGGGTTTTGGTTTTGCTTTAAATAATTTGAAAATCTGATATTTCATAGAAGAAACGTTAAAAATCGTGCCCTATATATTGGTTAAAAAAAATTAATCAATTTTAATTTATTCTGTTTATTTTAAAGACATTTTTTTTTATTCAGACAATAAATAACTGTTTAATTAATCCGATCATAATTTTCAAAATAATGATCGGATAATTATTATAGAATTATAAGGTGAGTGAATGTATAATTCGCGGATAAAAAATACTATATTCTAAAACTGATACCGGATCCAGTGATGAGATACCCCAGAATTGAATGAATAAAGTTTTGAATTTAATTCATCTAGGCTAGGGGACAACAATAATCTGTTAGCTATAAAGTTGCCAATCCAATAAAAAAAATATTTTTGATTCTAACCCGATAATGAATTACTTTTGGAAATTAATGCCGTATTTTGCCGTATTCTCTGTTAAAAACCTTAGTAATAATATGTTCAGATTTAAACAACTTATGATACTATTAATTGGATCGATCTCTTGTCCTATTAGTACCCTATTTTTTTAAAATAGGTGTATTTTGTATTGACCAAATGACATTAATTTAATTACTCTCTATTACTATTACTTTATAAAGTATAACTTTCACAACTGTATATATTTGCAATTTCCAACTTCCTATTAATGCATCAATGCATTCTTTTGTTTGTTTTTTTTTCATTGTGTTATTCAATTTCATTATATATATATTCTTCTTAAATGCCGCTTCACACATCATCACTTGGTATATATAATAATTGATAAAAAAAAAAAAATCGACCAAGAAAAGATGTTAATTTTAAAAAAAAATAAAAGATAAATCAAACAACAAAAAACAAACCTGTTTCATAATAAACCTGAGACTAATGACTCTGTATAAATAAATGAATATTTTATGGGGGATTTATCTCGTTTTGCGTATATTCCATCATCAATATACTATGATAATATTATATATAAATAAATAAAATACAAAACTCGATAGATATATATAATAAGAAAAACTCTATATATTAAAATTTAATTTAAAGTTATTAATTTTTAGTTGATTTTAATCTTTTGTTTAATAAACATTTTTTTTGTTCTTTTATTTTTTTTTTTCAATTATTGTTTTTGTTTGTTTGTTAAATTTAATTCAAATATTTTTTGTATAAAAGACTTAATATTATACAACAAACACAACGCAATTATAGACAATAAAAAAAATTATGATTCAACAATATCGAAAATTATTTTTTTTATTTATAATTTTATTATTTTTCACATTTGGATTTCTAATCAAAAATTGTGATGGCCAACAACAACAACAACAACAACAAACATTATTAATAAGAGATCGAGTACGAGTACCATTTAATCAAAAATCAATTGAACAAGAAAAACAATTAGTTAATGATCAAAAAGGTAAAATGAATTTTTTTTCAATAAATATTATAAAAAATATAAAGAAGATAAAAAATTCTATGAATGAATGTAATAAATTTGGTATTAGTAAAATATAATAAAATAATAATGTATATTGGGGGATGGATGGATGGATGAATGTTTGTATATTTCCTAGAATATATATATATACGCGATTGTATATATATAATAAATAAAACACATCACAACTCAACTCGCGACATTCAATTTATTTATAGTTTATTTTCTATAATGAATACTAAACGTTTTATATATAATTTCATTCATTTCATATAACAAAATATACAATGTTCAAAGAAGTAAAAAATTGAATTATTACCTATCTATCTATCTATCTATTACAATTTACTATATATTCTATATATTATATCAATTGAGCGTACTTGTACTTCTTATATTATGTCCTCGTATATACATGCATTTTATTAATTTAAAATTTTGATCATGAATTTATTTATTATACTAAATATATATGCGATAGTTAAAATATATAAATATTATAAACATCATGATATAAATCTACAATATTTGTAGATATTTACCATATAACAAAATGTAATTCATAGAATTTATCATAGATCAATAATCAATTGAAAAAATATAAGAAAGAGAATGTGCCCTATCAATTATATTATTTATCATACCATAATCCTGGAAAACAATAATTATATTTTTTTATATATTCAAAAGATTATATATACATTTAAGAAATATAATCATATATTTATGTGAATGTAGTTGACAGGGTTTGTAAAGTCGATTCAATTTTCCATCGAATCCGTATACTCAAGCTGCGCTTCGGAATTAAGACAGAATTTTATCATCCTAGAATTTTATCAGAGGACATAAACTATCAAATGCTCAAAACATAAAATTAATGAATTTAAATTGAAATTTTTAAATAGCATTAATCTATATGCCAATTTTGTAGAATATTTGATGAAAATAAAAATGTTATATTGAAAAATTCAATTATATTTTTTGCCATTATAGCAAAAACTTTTTATTAATTTTATCAGTTCAGAAAAAAATGTAATTATGCGATATTTAATTTCGAGGAATTGGTTAAAATATTTTGACTCCGCGACTCGGACTCTATACAACCCTGATATAGTAAATATTTGTGGTCAATTGATTTGTCTTTTCTTATTATAATCATACAGCAATATCTATATCATATCAATATATATGTAGTGTAATATCAAATCATATATATATAGAATATATGTGTGATGTATCACCCACCACCACCTTATCGTCATATTATTACATTTTATATATAATATATGTTCGTTAGTTATACAAAAAAAAAACAATCGATAAATATGATAGATAAACGATTATATATGATTTGAATATAAATTTAATACAAGTCAATATATATATATATATGTAGAAGTAGATATACATAGAGATATAGTAAATTAAATATATAAAAGAAGGTGATGATAACATTGAAAATATATAATATGATTATAAAAGAATCATGACAAAATCATTCAACCAACTAATTTATTATATATTATTATTATTATTATTGATTTCATTTGTAAATAATTGATTTGCATATATATGTATATTGGATGGATATATATATATATATATATATATAACACGGAACTTTCAGAAATTGAGTCATCATTTCTGCAAAATAAATATAAAAAAATGCCTTTTTTTATTAAATATATTTTGGAAATATTAAATTCTTTACTATATAAAATACTTGAAAGTTGAAAATATATTGATAAAAAGTGAACAAACGATACGCAAAGTAAATATAATAGTTGTAAATTTTAATGATGCGATAATGAACAGTAAACGAATTTATATAGATATATAGAGATGGAATGGCATAACGCGTGAACGGATACTGAGTGATTTGATTAGATTAGAGATCTCTGGCAAATAATTATTTTATATTAAAACGTTATCCGTAATCTATTGGTGATCAATTTAACCTTCCTTATTTATCCGCCTTTATTTCCCTGGCTAATGTTACGGTTTTTCTATTGCATATCCTTTTTTATAACGTCATTTTCGTATCTCTCTATAATTATAAAAAATAATAATTAAAAAAATTAACCATTGTTTTATTTATTTTTTGCTTCCAATGTGTAGCTCTACAAGGAATACCATTTGATGAAATTGTCGTTGAATCGAATTTAAATGTCAGAAAAAAACCTGTATCACCGTCATCAAGACGAATTCGTAGTTTAAGAAAATATTTGAATTTTTAAAAAATTATATAGAGGTTTGTATTTACAAATATTATAATTTTCGTTTTCTTTTTAAATGGATATTTCTAATAATAATAATGTTGAAATTTCTATGATAATATTTTTTTTTTTATTTCATTCGCAGGACTACTGAAAAACATATTGACTATTGTCAAATCCTAAATATTCAGCGTTTGTGTCACAAAACTATTTAAAACTATATAACAACGATCAAGGAATTTTTTATAAATGATAAAAAATCTAATAACAAAAAAAAAAAATAAAAATATATTATGTAATTTTAACATACACAAAAACAAAAAAAAAACTTAATTTAAATTTTTATATATATGGATAAATATAATAAAATCTTTATATTTTTGTTGTTTTAAAGCGACAACGAATAAATTTAATCAAATTAAATATTACTTGCACATGATTTTTTATTTTGTTTTAAATTTTATTATTATTATTATAAAATATAGGTCCGGAATAAACATTTTGAATACAAATTTATTTATTTATATTTAAATAAAATGTGTGTGAATAACGAAAAATTTCAAATATATAAATTTTTAATCTTTTTTCTGTAATCTCTTGACTTTTATAAGAATAAACAAAAAAAAATTTACATATATATTACAAGTAGAATATTTTATATGGATATATTCTCAAAACCAAATTATATATTATGCGATTATGCATGTTAGATAAAGGATATATGATGACCATCATATATGTAATTGTAGATGCGATGAACGAATATCATTTTGTATAATCATTTAATGCGTATTGTTTGTTGGTTTACCATTTTCCAAAAAATATGTTCAACAAATATAATAAATCTCATGAATATAATCTTATTTTATATAAGATGAAGATGTTAATAATATGCTTATATATTCTGGTAAAAATATATAATTACCATATATGCAATATATTAAAAAAACTGTGATTCATTCAGTGACCAGGTAAAGTGTAAAGATTCATTTTTAAAACCACCCAAACTTGATATAAGAATATTTTTAAAATATCAGGCGATCATAACAAGAAATTTATCGTAATTTTAAAATATTTTTCATTTATTTTTTCATATAAAATTAATTTATAAATTTTATTAAATCGTATTTATGCGATCCTGATCAAAAACCAGAGAATCCACGGTACAAACCCAATACAATTTATTAATTTATCCAAAAAATCAACCAAAAACGAATTGAATTTCATATAAGAATATTTTTAAAATACCAGGCGATCATAACAAGAAATTGGTTGAAATTTTAAAATATTTTTCATTTATTTTATATGAAAAAATAAATTTATAAATTTTATTAAATTGAATTTATGCGATCCTAATAAAAAAAAAATCAGTAAATCGACGGTACAAACCCGATGAAATTTAATAATTTATCCAAAAAATCAACCAAAAACGAATCGAATTTCATATAAGCGTATTTTTAAAATACCAGGCGATCATAACAAGAAATTGAATGAAATTTTAATATATTTTTCATTTATTTTTTCATATAAAATTAATTTATAAATTTTATTAAATCGTATTTATGCGATCCTGATCCAAAACCAGAGAATCCACGGTACAAACCCGATACAATTTATTAATTTATCCAAAAAATCAACCAAAAACGAATTGAATTTCATATAAGAATATTTTTAAAATACCAGGCGATCATAACAAGAAAAATTGATTGAAATTTTAAAATATTTTTCATTTATTTTTTCATATAAAATTAATTTACAAATTTTATTAAATCGTATTTATGCGATCCTGATCCAAAACCAGAGAATCCACGGTACAAACCCGATACAATTTATTAATTTATCCAAAAAATCAACCAAAAACGAATTGAATTTCATATTAGAATATTTTTAAAATACCAGGCGATCATAACAAGAAAAATTGATTGAAATTTTAAAATATTTTTCATTTATTTTTTTTTCATATAAAATTAATTTATAAATTTTATTAAATCGTATTTATGCGATCCTGATCCAAAACCAGAGAATCCACGGTACAAACCCGATACAATTTATTAATTTATCCAAAAAATCAACCAAAAACGAATCGAATTTCATATAAGAATATTTTTAAAATACCAGGCGATCATAACAAGAAAAATTGATTGAAATTTTAAAATATTTTTCATTTATTTTTTTTTCATATAAAATAAATTTATAAATTTTATTAAATTGAATTTATGCGATCCTAATAAAAAAAATCAGTAAATCGACGGTACAAACCCGATGAAATTTAATAATTTATCCAAAAAATCAACCAAAAACGAATCGAATTTCATATAAGAATATTTTTAAAATACCAGGCGATCATAACAAGAAAAATTGAATGAAATTTTTAAATGTTTTTCTTGGTAAAATTTTTCATATAAATTATAATAATTATAATAATTTTTTATAGCAAAATTGTGAAAATTCTTGGAAAATTCACAATTCTAAATCAATTGTGTTACAAAAGGATAGCTAAAGCCTCGATTTCTATGAAAATATTTTATATATCAAAATATGATATATGTGATATATAAAAAAAATGTGCTTTTTCTGAAATTTATTTTGCCTGGATAAAAAAACCGAAATTTAATAATATATACCAATTGCTGTTAATTTTTATTAGTTTGTAAATTAACTGGATATTTTATTATTATGAAATTAAATCATAAAAATTAAATAAAATGTAAATAAAATGAAAAATGAAGTTTGGACGACGGTCAGCTGACGGCAATAGAAGAAAAAATATCAATGTCCGCCGTCAGTCCGCCGTCCAATATTCATAAAAAGCACCTACATTGAAATGCATGTATTTTCAATTTGACATTTGCCGTCGTCTGCCGTCGGCATTTCATAAAAAGCATTACTTAATCAGATATTTTACAAAGATCACCTTCATTTCATTATATATAAATATCTATTTGGTAACAGTTTGAAAATTGGTTAAGCCTCGATTTCTATGAATATATTTCTATGAATACATATGTGATATATAAAAAAATGTGCTTTTTCTGAAATTTATTTTGCCTGGATAAAAAAACCGAAATTTAATAATATATACCAATTGCTGTTAAATAATTCCATTTTTTATTAGTTTGTAAATTAACTGGATATTTTATTATTATGAAATTAAATCATAAAAATTAAATAAAATGTAAATAAAATGAAAAATGAAGTTTGACGGAAGTTTTTGACGGCAATAGAAGAAAAAATATCAATGTCCGCCGTCCAATATTCATAAAAAGCACCTACATTGAAATGCATTTGCCGTCGTCTGCCGTCGGCGTTACTTTAAAGCATTACTTTAATGAAACGTTGTATAAGAAATCGCTATATCCAAAAATTGATGATTTGATAATATTTTCCATATATAAAAAATATAGTAAAATTCATCTAAAAATCTTGGAAAATTCTCAACAATTTATAATCCTTTATGGAAAACATATATACATATATAGTGGAATAAGTTTTATAAACGAATAAAAATAAACAATTTAAAGAATTTAATTGGAATGATTTTCAAAATAATTTTATCAAGTAAAATATTACCATAGAATTTTATGATAAATTTTTTCATATTAAAATTGCAACATAAATAGTGAAAATCGCCTTTGGCAAATTCTGAATTCTAAATGAATTGCGTCCCAAGAAGCAGAATAAAGTTATATTTTAAAAATATCATGTCGTCTGCAACTATATAAATTATAAATGTCTATAAACATTAAAACAACCCACATTCGTTTGCAAGAAATCGCACTACCAGAAATTGATAAAAAATGTTTGAAAAATTTTCCATTTAAATTATCTAAATGATAGAAAAACTAATATTTAATAAAAAAAAAAACTTATTTATTCATTTTAAATTCAATCTCATATATAGTTAGTTATATAATTCCCGGAAAAAAATACATCAACAATTTTATTTTCATTCATTCATAAATAATAATTTTCATGAGAATATACAAAATAAACATAAATATAAATATATATTTCCTTATATTACGTAAAAGAATAAGTATTTTAATCTTCGCATTTTAAAATATATTTTATTAAAAAAATTGATTTGAAAATTCTTGCATGTAAACGATAATCGCAATATATATATATATATAAAGTAATAACGTTTATTTTTTTAATTATCTTTATTCAAAATAATCATAATCATAAAAAGGTGATAAAATTATAATAATAGAATATTATTATATATGTCTGAATATTATTCTTAATTATATTATACACAGTGCGACAATTAATTTTCCGGACTAGTCCTAGGAAATACATTAAAAACCCGATTTTTGAATTTCTTTTTTCTTTTTTTTTATTCAAAATATTCTCCTCCTGATTCAATACAACTGTTACATCGATTTAATAATGATTCAAATGCGTGTTCCAACTCATTTTGTGGTATTGCCTCTAGTGCGCGTGTAGATGCTGTTTGAATGGTTTCAATATCTTCAAAAAAACATCCTTTCAATTTCATTTTAAGTTTTAGGAACAAGGAGAAGTCACATGGTGCTAAATCAGGTGAATACGGTGGATGATGTAACTCACAGACTTGATTTCGAGTCTGACGAACAATAGGTGAAGTGTGACATGGTGCATTATCGTGTAACAAACACCAACTATCTGATTCACGATATTCAGGTCGAATACCACGAATCCTGCCCATCAAACGCTTCAAAACTTCGATATAATATGCGCCACTGACTGTTTGACCAGTTGGAACGAATTCTTTATGGATAATTCCCTTGCTATCGAAGAATGTTACGAGCATATTGTCTTGATTTTCGATGGAACTTTTTTTGTTTTTTTAGCCACCCACGAAACGTTTATACCACTCAAAAAGTTGTGTTCTACCCGTATACAATTATCGCCATTAACTTGCTGCATCGATTTGAACGTTTCTGTTGCAGATTTACCAAGCTTTGCGTTTAATTTAATGACTGCTCTTTGTTCCATGTTAAAATTTCTACTTCAATACTAAAATATTGTTTCACAAGAAATGTCATAACTTGTTTATTTGTCAACCAATTGCAATGAAATTTTTACAGACGATAGAGATGAAGACATCAAGCTTCAAAACGGATGTTCGATCACATATATCGCGTTCCACTGTTTATTGAGATATGGTTTGAGTCCGGAATATTATTTTCGCACTGTATACATTGATTTAACAATAATGTTTATAAATTAACAAATAAAAAAAATAGTATATAAAAATATCAAAATTTGGAAAAGCCAAAAAAAAAAAAAAAAAACAAATATAATTATATCATCATCAAAGAATATATATACGACACGATATATTGACGATACGATATATATATATGTACGTATAAATTGTTAAAAATTACTCACATAGAATAATTAATTAAAAAATAAAAAAAAAAAAAGAATTAAATTCAATAAATGATGTGGACGTGATTAATAATAATAATAATAATATAACCAAAATATATTCGCGCATTCTTATATAAAGATTATTATTATGTTATTGTCAAATAATTTTTAACTGATTTAAACATAAAAAAAAAATCTATTGATACTCGTGTAATATTATCCTTGAATATAGATAAATAAACTTCTTGACTAAAATTTCTTGAAATAACTTTTATTATGGAAAATCTCTGTGAGAATTTATAATAAACTAGGATTTGGTTTTTTTTTCTGTTTTTATTAAATAAAAACACGCCAGAATTATTTTATGATAATTTTTAGCACATTTATGCATAATTAATAAAATGTGTGTGTATAGAATGATCAAATTATTATTCTAAATCTTTACTCGCATTTCTATACAACATTTTTTTTTTTTTTTTTTTTTATAATTTATTTCAATTCTATATATTGCAGTGATTCATTTATTTGATTTATATAAAGAAAAAAAAATGGCTAATAAAACCGCATTTACATATAATAAATTATATAATAATAATTACTGTATTCTATATAGAATTAATTATATCGTTTGCCAAATGATGTGAAATAAATATTAAATAAAAAAAATATATTTAAATATATTTATATATATATATATATACATAGTATAGATAGAATTTAGATTATGTGAAAATTATTTTAAAATTCAATTGCCAAAAAAAAAATAAAAATATATAATAATAAATTCAAATATCGTTTCTATCACAAAATAACGATTTTACTATACATAAATATGAAACGACCAAAAAAAAAAAAAAGAACAAATCAAATATATACGGAATATATTAATAAGTAAAGTTTTTATAAAGTAAAATTTCGTATGTAATATAGAAGTTTTTAATTTTTTTTCTTATAGGACCATAACTTAATTATACCTCTTTTTGAATTTTTATAATTCTATATTCAAATATATAGTTTTTGTTTGTTCATTATATTGATTAATTTTCATCATTAATTGATAAAAAATACAACTTTTTGGAATAGAATAATTGCAGGAAAGAGATTTATTTTTATTATCTATATATTTATTATATATATAGATGCGGTGAATTAAAATATTAAATTGTTAATTTATGGTTCAGAATTGCAAAAGCAGTATTCGCAGCTATATAATTATATAATTATTAGCCGTGTCTCTACACTTTTCTATTTTAAAAACAAATGATAAATCGAAATAGTATAATTAACTAAAAATGTTTAATTAATAATCTGAACAATAATAATATATTGTATTTTAATTTCCTTTATGCTGGAAAAACCCGATCATTTGATTTATGATTATTGGCAATCGTTTCGTTATATGTGGTATAAGAAAAAAACACATTTTAAGGGATTTGCATTATTAAATTGAAACAAAACGGTTAAGTTTATGTTTTTGTTTTAAATGGTATATATAAAAACATTATAGTTATTTTTTTTTATCGATTATAGTATAGATTTATTATATAATAATTTCTTTTCAGAGGCTAAAAATTTCACTTGCAATTTGAATATTATTATTAATCCATATTCATATAGATCCTTCTATTGTCTATTCTATCACAAAGCCATAATTTGTTCTGATCTGAAATAGAATTTAAAACTTTGCTATTTGGCTTACATATAAGTTAAGTTTAACGGTTTAATTACACGAAATCAATATATTAAACAAAAAAAATGTTCGTATATAAATAAAACAATATATTTTTGAATGGTTTAACGTCATTTTATTATCCTTATTTTTAAGCTAAAAATTAATTCTATGTATAACACAAATTTAATCATATATAATATAATATAAAGTATAAGCATTTTTAGTCCTAAATGAAATGTTCAACCTTCCTTGATAGATTTTATTATATGTTCTTATATATATTTCTTATATGTGCTAAAACCGAAAATATATATTTTATCTTACCTCTAAATTACTGATATATACATTTCAATTTTAATTCAATGTACTATATATATTTATAAAAAATTAATTATAATATTAAATATTGTATGGATAAGTTTATATAAAATATACGCGAATATTTAATGAATTTTATATTAAAACAATAAAAGAAGTAACAAAAAAAAATACTAACTAAACTAACAACAACAAAGACAAAAATTATGTATAGTTTTTTTTTTTTTTTTTGTGTTCGTTTAAGAACAATTTCTGAATACCAAATGAATTACAAAAAAAAAAAAAAAAAAAAACCATACAATATACATACATTCATACCATATCACTTTTGCCATCCATATATAAATCTAATAATTGTCTATCAAAATCATCATTTGTCTTGTGGAAACTTTCCCGATAAGTTTAGCTCAAAAGACTCTAAAGAATTTTATTTTTTTTATTAAATTTAAAATATAAATAGAAAATTTTAATAAATTGTGTAAATTAAACAAAAAAAAAAATAAATAAATAAAATAGAATTTGTTAAAAAAAAACCTCCCCCATCATCATGTATCGTTTAACAATTTTAAGTGTAACAATTTTATTAATATGTGTATTTAGTGTTCAAACGATTCCATTACCACAAAATGGTAATAATTTTTTGTTTTTTAAGTGATAGATTTAAAATTTTATCATTTACAATTTTACAAATGTGATTTTTAACAAAATAAAAATATATCCTTAAGTTTATTTACGTAATATTTTATAAAAAAAAAAAAAAAGGATATATTTTTCAATGTGCGGATTTTATCTATATAATTAATCTTTCATTTAAGGAATGGTATTCTATCAAACACCAATGTATTATACACCTCATCGACAACAACCAGTAGTGGCACCAGCAGTTCATCATGCAATGCTTTTACATTATGGTCAACCATATCAAACGAATGGACGTTCAACAAACGAAGGTGGTGTATCTGCATTTGCATCAGGTGATACAATAGCAGCTGGTACTTATATGCGTGGTAAATATAAACATTTTAATTTATTTTAATTAAATACTAAATATGCATGATATTAATTAATACTAAAATTTACCCAAACATAAAAAAAAAAACAAAACACGCACAATTCCCGAAAATAAAAACAACCACACACACAATCAATCCTCGTATGTTTGTATATATGTATTAAAGTAGATTGCAACCCCGTAATAGATACAAATAATAATAATAATAGACAATATGTAACACCAGATGCAGATGCTGGTGTTCAACCGAATCTAAACGATGATGCTGATGAATATCATCAACAACCACAATCGTCGACAATAGATGAAGATGGAAATACATCGTCTGTTGCTGAAGCATTTCCAACAGCCGTTGACAATGAAAATATTATACCTACTGCAGAAATACCATATGAAGAAGCAGCCGAAGAAGAGCAACCACAACCCCCAGTGTCATTCGGTACAAAAAAGAAAACACCTAAAGTATATTTA
Organism: Dilophus febrilis; assembly: GCA_958336335.1. Classification (NCBI taxonomy): domain Eukaryota; kingdom Metazoa; phylum Arthropoda; class Insecta; order Diptera; family Bibionidae; genus Dilophus; species Dilophus febrilis. Next base: position 27,822,526 of record OY284469.1, on the reverse strand, counting down.
CCACCACAACCAACCGAAAATATTGATCCATATGCAACAGAAGCACCAGCATCAGATAGTACAGCTGATTCAGCATTAGTACCACAACCAACACCAAATTATACAAATAATAAACGTAAAGTACGTGTAGAACTTGGATCACCCGAAACCGATGATGAAGATGATTTTTCACCATTTTATCCAAGAGCACGTCCAAGTGGTGGTCAAGGTGGCCAAGGTGGTCAAGGTGGAAATAACCACAATAATAATAATCATAAAAATGAACAATATCCATGGCCAGTAAATACATTTTTCCCGGTAAATTTTGGACGTACATCGGGCGGTGCCATTGCTGTTGCAAATAGTTTTAGTACAGGTAAAGGTGGTAGTGCAACAAGTCATGCAACTGCTTATGGTTCACCGTCATCGGCATCGGCAAAATTACGTGCCACAATTCATCCACATCACCAATAATAACCATAGAACTTTTAAATAGGAAATTGCAAATTTTAATTATTATTATTGTAATTATTATAATAATTTAAAAATATATTATAATTTATATATTATATTGATGTGGAGAATAAAATAAAAAAAAATGTTTAATTTAATTGAAATAAAATAAAATTGATGAAATAATAATATTAATATTTGCGTATTTTTTTTTTTTAAATATTTTATTAAAAATATCAAACTTTATATGGAAAAGAATATGATTTATTTTTTTTTTTATAGATGCGTGATTAATTGGATTTTGTCTCTATATTTGTCCTATAAAATATATAATTTGTTATTTATATGCAGTAGAATAACAACAATAATGTGATTAAATCAGATATATTCTTTAATTAAAAATTAAAAATTCAAATAATGTTTTATTTTGAAAAGGCATTCAAAACAATTAAAACAATTAAATTCTATATATTTATTATTTAAAATTGAATAATTAAAAAAAAGAATTATTTATTTTATTTAAATTATTAATATATTAATTATAAATTTGAATTAATTTTCAATTGGAACAAAGAAAATCCGTATAAAAAATCTGCGAAATGAATATGGATTGATTGTCTATCGTAATAAATGATCATACGAATATAAAAGACACAAAATATGATAATTTTAAAAAAATGAATATTGAAATTTGGAATATAGAGATTTTTGGTACCAAATGCAAAACATTACGTTGCCAGAGAGTCTATCTGATACAATCCCATTACCGACCACCTGACAACCAACACGTCCTTTCTGTTTCAGGTATTTATCTGGTAGAATTTTTTATAATTCATTTTACAATTCCAAACCCAATTATTTGGTGATTAAAAATGTAGTTAAAAATACCGTTTAAATATTGTATTAATAACTAAAAATATATTAATAGTAATAAATAGATTAATAATATATTTATTTGATTTATGTCTAATAAAAAAAAACCACCAGCCGGAATAATGGTTTATTGAAAATAGAATTAATAGTTTTATTTTTTTTGTTTGTTATTAAAAACATTAAAATATTTGTTGATTTTAAATAATAATAAAAAAAAATTACCATACCACTCACTCGACACTCGAAAATATAAACAATTAATTAACACTGACATAAATTGGTGTAATTTTTGAATTACACCTATATATTTCATATCTCTTAATAATATATTTTCGTATATATTAAAACATAATTAATGTTAATTTTCATTTTAATAATAATAGACATATACATATATTTATATATATATATTTATGTATATGTAATTTGCAAATTATAAAAAGAAAATAAAAAAGTTTAGTGATATTTTTTAGCGGGTTTTTCTTACATTCATTATATTTCATGGCATTTCTTAAATCTTCACATAACAATTTTGACTGCACAAATAATATGCAAAAAATAATTAAATAAAATTTTTTGGTTATGTATATGAACTTTTAAAATTAAACTAAAAACTCGTTTCGTTAATAAAAAATAATAAAAAAAAATGCAAAACAACCCGATAGTCCAAAAAACAACCGAAACTCATGGTATCCATTTGAATTGCGTTTAATATGTTAATACGATTAAAGGAAATTAGATATATCCTAACAGAGAACAGTAATCAAAACTCTTCCTTCAACATTCTATTGAAAAAATCTATATAATATTTCTAAATTATTTCCCAAAAACATTCCCAAATATAATCATATTCCATCACCATTAATCACATCCATTAAACGATTGCATATTTCGATCGTAATAATAATTCATTTAATACTGAATATATACTGAATATCGTATATATATATATATATGAATTATTAGAAAAATTAACAATGAATATTTAAAAAAAAAAAAAACGTTAAACGTTAATTATATTAATTTACATCTTTTAAAAAATATATTTATATTAATTTGTAATAAAAAAAAAAAAATTTCCCCGACTATCGCCGTTTCATCACATCACATCACCACGTATAAGATTCCACTTGTTTTTTTTTTATATTAAAATTGTAAATAAAGTAAGATTTTATTGAGGGAAAAAAAAGTATATATAAGAGATTGGGCAATGTTAATTTTAAGTTTATTATAATTTATTAACATTTTCCGTGCTTTTATAATATAGTATTATTTTATTTTATTTCCATTTTCATATATCATATATTTTTTTTCGTGTATTAAATTAATTGACAAAAAAATGAAGTTATTCATTTTAGTGATAATGGTTATAATTAGTGTTGTGATAGCCGCTCCAGGTCATGGAGGTGGTGGTGGTGGTGGTGGAGGTGGCGGTGGTGGAGGCTTTGGTGGAGGATATGGTGGAGGATATGGTGGCGGTGGTGGTGGCGGATATGGTGGTGGTGGTGGCGGTAACTATGGTGGAGGTCGAGGTGGTGGACATCGAGGTGGTGGTGGCGGTCATCGTCGTGGTGGACAACAGTATCAAAACCAAAATCAACAACCATATCAACAATATCCAATTAGAGGCGGTGGAGGTGGTGGTGGTGGTTTTGGAGCAGCCGGAGCAAATGCACAATCATCAGCAACAAATATAAATATTGGTGGTGTACCCGGATTAGGAGGTGGTTTACAAATATCATCCGCACAGGCTTCGGCTAATGCTGGTGCACTTGGACGTAAATAATTATATAGTTATCGCGTTATCTTTAATAGTAAACAGTTATATAAATACAAATACAGGAGTTTTTTTTTAAATCACATGTTAAAATATGCACACACAAAAAAAACAAATGACACATATTTTAAATTATCAAGAAGATTTAAATGTGTTTATATAATAATTATTAATTATTGTATTATTTTTTTTTTTATAATTTATCATTTTTATATCATTATAATAAAAAAATTATATATAGTAAGAAGAATTAAAATGTATAATAAAATTCAAAATGTACAAAATCTATGAAAAATGTTAAAGTGATTTGGTATTTTTTTAGTCCTTATCAAAGTGATATTAGGAATTAATTTTTGTAATTAAATGAATTATTTTTGTGATTTTCTAAAATCCCGCCGTTAGATCAATATAAATCACCACTTCTTTAGTAATATTGATGATTTTAGATGTATTTTAGAGGTATAAAACGATAGAATGTAGGATATATTTGGAAGTGTTAAAAATAAGTAATGTTCTTCCAATTTATAAAATTTGGGTTTGTTCGGCAGTTATTATTGGAATATAGTTGATAAATTGGAAATAAATGAATAAGATATTACATATATATATATATACAGTGATTAATGATTTGTACATTCAAATTTTAAGATATTCCTAAAAAAAAAATTCATGATTTGTTAAAATTTAAATAAACGAATGACAAAAAAGAAAAAATTATCTTTACTTAACTGAGATAATTTTATAAGATTTCAACCATTAAATAAAAAATATACCAAACAATTATAATGCTTATCTTTTGTTAAGTAAAAAAAAAACATTTATAAAACCTAAATTACAAGATTCTGAGACAAACTAGAAATGAGAAAAATAATAAAATAATGGGAGAAAACCGAATACATTTTATTTTTTTTTCATCCGTCCGTCAATCGATCGATTAGTTGATTAGTTGAATTTTTGCATTTGTTTTGTTAAAAATAAAATAATACATATTTTTCTTTTTTCATAAATAATAAATTAAATAAAATTAATTAATTTAAAATGTCTAAGGCTACAGTTAATGGTAAACCATTTCAACCGGTAGGTGGGATTAACTTTTAAATAATAAAAACATCTGCAATTTTAACTTTAAATTTCCACAATGCTCCTCAAATCCATTACCAAACCTCACTCCCACATAAAATCCTAACCTTAAATTATTTAATTTCAGTACCAAAACTTTCCGAAATCTGTATTTTTTAATCACATTTTAAATAATTAAATAATTAATACACGTTATATATTGTTATTTTTAGGATTCAGATGTTCATGTAACGTACGATGATCAAGCGAAAATAAATAAATTTGCAAAACATAATGCAAAATTAGAGGATTTAAAAGAAGAATTACAAAATAAAAAAAATGATATGAAAAATTTGGAAGAGGCTGTCGAAGAAATATCATTATTCGATGATGAGGAACTAATTCCATTTGCCATTGGTGAAGTATTTATGTCATACAATTTAGAACAAACACAAGAACTATTAGGTGAATGTAAAACGAAAAAACAATTAGAAATCAAAGAAATTGAAGAAGGTTGCCGTAAAGTTCAAGGAATTATGAATGAATTAAAAGCACAATTATATCATCGTTTTGGTAGTAATATATATTTGGAAAATGATGAATAGAAATCGTACGACCATTTAAATAATATATTGCGTCCGCCTTATCGCTTTTTGTCAGAAGATTAAATTTAAAATGTGCTTGTGTGGTGTTGTGTATGAGGAGTAATGGTATTTATCAAACTTTAAAAAAAATAATACTTTTTAATGCTTAATAAACTAAAAAAAAAATAAATAACAAATTAAATGTACTTACAGTTTGTTCAATTTCCCTATTTACTACGTCCATTGATTTATTTTTTCACAACACAGCAGATTCAATATCATTTTGATTACGAAATATAAAATTAATAATATTCTTTGAATTTGTTAAGCACATTGATTTTAAAAATTCGGTATCATCAATTGGTGATTTATAATGTTCGTATAACATTAATTCATGCATTTGTAGTGAATTATTTATGTTTATTGATGATGATTCTTCATTTTGATGTATTGCTGATTGTTGTACATTCTAAATACGAATAATATTTGTTTATATAAAGTGGATATATAAAAATTTTGATAAAATTCAGTAATTATCCATACCTGTCCATTACCGTGGCAATCGCATTTTAACAATTCATGGGTTTCGCATACATCAAAATGTTCCGGCAGGGTAAATATATTTTTTAATTCTTCATCGGTTAATTTTAAATGTTTTTTCGTACGATTGAATTTCATTAATTCGGGTTGTGGTTGCTGATTGGATGAAACAATAATACAATCGTTTAACGATGATTTTGATAGTTGACGTTGAAATATTTTCTCTTCAATTGAACCGGTCGTTAATAAACGATAAATGTATACTGATTTTTTTTGTCCATCACGCCATATCCTTGACATTGCCTGTAAATCCGTTGCCGGATTCCAATCATTATCGTACAATACTAATCGTGATGCCCCAATTAAATTTAAACCAACACCACCGGCCTTTGCACTCAGTAAAAATATAAATATATCATTTTTTGGATTATTAAAATGATTAACAATTTGTTGACGTATTGCCGTGGTTGTACTACCATCCAAGCGGCAATACTTATAATGATAATATTTGCATAATTCTTCGAGTATATTCAATGTATTTTTATAATATGATATTAATATGATTTTTTCCTGAAGTGGTAACAATTCCATTAATAAATTTTCAACAACCATTAATTTACCAGAATTATGTGAACCCATTTCTGACCATGGCGGTAATAATATTCTTAATGTATTGAATAAAGATTTTGAATTATTGCAGGCTGTTTCACCGATTGTGGATGATTGTAATTTATTTGTTTGATTGATTAGCGATGGATGATTACAAATTTTTTTTAATAGAATAATTATTTCTAATGCTGTTGTTATCCCATCATCTTCATTATCATTATATTTTTGGTTATCATCATCACCGTCCTCATCATCGCTCATTATCATATCCGTTGTTATCGTAAAATTTTGATTATTCATTTGTTGTTTATTATAATATTCTAGTGTTTTTTCAATTAATATTTGTTGTAATTCCGTGGGTTGACAGAACACAACAAATTCTTGTTTTTTCGGTAAATATTTTCTTATAACATTTTGTGAACGTCTTAAGATGAATTTTGATGTAATGGCATTTAATTCCTGAGCACGTTTTTCACCCAATTCACGAAAACATGGTAATATATTCGGTTGTTCTGATTGTACAATTGGTATTTCATAATATTTTTTATATTCTGTGTATGTTCCCAGACAATCCGGATTAACAAAATTGATAATGGAATAAAATTCTTGTAAATCATTTTGAATTGGTGTACCCGTTAATATAATTCGTCGTCGGCAATTCAATTGATTTAAACATTGAGCCGCTTTAATTGAACTATTTTTTAAACGATGTCCTTCATCGCATATCGTTAAATCAAAATTTACCATTTGAAATTTATCAAAATGTTTTGTAAACAATTCATAGGATACAATGATAAATGGATAGTTTTTACATTTTTCGAAATCATCCAATTGATGATGACGTACATCGAGTAAATACGATTGAATCGATTGTTCACCGGTTAACCATTTTTTTATTTCTGCCTGCCAATTCATACATAAACTACTTGGCGTTATAATTAATATTCGTTCAAAAATATGTTTTCCACCATATGGTCCAGTTTTTAATAATGTATAACATAAACTAATACATTGTAATGTTTTACCTAAACCCATTTCATCAGCCAAAATACAACCGTATAATTCTTGTTCAGTATTATTCGGATCCACATTATATCCCATAATACATTCATATAGAAATCGTACACCATCACGTTGATGGTCACGTAATAAACGTGCTAAAAATGGTGCAATTGTAACTGGAGTTAATTGTAATCGATCTGCATTGAATTTTTGTTGATGCACAACATTTGGTTCGGGTAAAATTAACGGTTCATAATCTAATGGTTTTGTATCTATTTCATTGTAATTCATTCGATTAATTGTAGCCACTTTACTATTTGATATAATCAAACTTGGTTTAAATATTGTTGAATTAAATTTAGGTTTTTTGTGTTGATGAGTTGATGATACATTATTATTACTTTCATTTACAACACCATCGTCGTCATAGTTTGTTTCTTTATTTCGTTTTTCTGACATATCATCTATCATTATCGCAGACGTTGACGAAGTTTGTGCATTTTGTACTAATAATATTTTATTGATTTCATTTTCATTGGTAATTCTATCAATTAATTCAATTTCATTATTACCAATTATTAATTGATCACCTTCGTTTGGTAATAAATTTGCATTAAATGAAATGGTACCAATAAATTTACCATCAATATTTTTTGCAATACCTTTTTTATTGTTAATTTCTAATGTACCATCACCTTCCCAGGTTTTATGTTTTTTTGTACTTCGTTTACCCCAAACTATATTATAAAATATTTTATTATTATAACATGATGATTGTTTATTTTCATTTATTTGCATCCCTCGAATACTATTTTGTGATTCATTTGGATTATTATTGGTGGTCGGTGTTTTTATTAATTCATTTTTATCATTATTAGTTATCACTGAAACATTATGATTTTCATTTGATACTTTTTCTTCCAATAAATTCAATATACATTGTAATGATCTTACAGATGGATTTTCCCCATGAATTGTTTCAACAGCTTGGACTAATCCTAAAATATATAGTTTTGTAAACATTATAGATTTTTTTTATTTTCGGTTATGATTGAAAAATGCACCTGTTGTATTTGGTATTATTGTAGAAACGGTGGTTAATGGTTTCTTTATCGGAAAAGTGGATGTGGAGGCATTTTTTGTTATATTTTTACTACCGGTAAATTGTTGTTGCATTTTGGCTGGAAAATTACTTTCTATTGAATCAATACTATTATTATTATTATTATTATATAATGTGGATTTATTTCTAGACGATGGTGCATTTGATTTTCTCATTTTCATTAATTATTTTTTAATTCATTAGTAAAATAAATAAATATATTAAAAAAATATCAACAGGTAAATATTATTTTAATAACAACAAATCACTTTGATTGATAATAATAAAACGATTTGCGCGTAAAAAAATTGAAAAAAAAAACATTTATTTAACAAACTGTCCGCTATAAATTAATTTGGCATGACATACAATGAAAATCTAGTACTACATTTATTTTTTACCGAATTGTTTCATGGGTTCGACAGAATTTTTGTTAAATTCACAGCTACAGCACATTTTTATAGTTGTCTCTGTGGTGCAGTGGTATAATAGCGCGTATAGCTAAAGAAACCAACAAATTTCTGAGGTTGTGAATTCGAATCCCCCACATTGGTTGGATTTGTTTCACACACAGAAGACAAACTATTGTTTCATATGGCCTTATTTAATAAAAACCGTAATTACTAAACAATTACTAATAATTATTAAATAGAAAATATAACCAATTCATCTCTATCAAAAACTTTTTTAATTTTATATATTTCTTTTTTTTTTTTTATTTAAGAATAACAAAAAAAAAAGTTTGCTTACATTAAAATTAAGTTTTCCCGACAATAATCAAGTCATAAAGTCACACACATGCACCACAATCAATCAATAATTCACGCTTCTTTTCATGCAAAAGTCATACACACAAATTTATTCATATAAAATAAAATAAAAATCATTTAATAATAATTATAATGATTTCATAAAAAATTTTAATCTTCCCTTTTTGTCCTCCTTATCACATCAATCGCTTCAAAAAAAAAAAAAAAATATTGTGTCTTCTTTTTATATTTATATTATCAAAATTTTTCATACACAATTGGTTATATTTTGTATATTTATAGCTATACCAGCAGCGTAGATGTATATATTTTATCCACTTTAATATTATCCAGGAAAAAATATATAGTAAATATTGGTTAAGTCTGCTAGGACACAGATTATTACGATAGATAGAACAGCGGCGAATAAAATGATAGGGAAAATACAATTGGAGAAGAAAGTGTAGAAGGAAAAATAAATCATATCAATTTTTTGTATAAATATATCTATAACATTTCTTCTTTTTTTTTGTCTTTAAAATTTCTATGCGAAACTCAAGGAAACAAGTGATTTAGTTGTTCGGGTATTCGGATGATTTTTGGTAAAAAAAAAAGAAAAGAATAAGCTAACTAAATATTAGAGCGGTAGCTTTTTCCAAATCCCAATTTTCTTTTGACAATACTGATCTTGCTTCATTATCAGATATACCCATATCACGTAAACGTTGTATTTTTGCTTCACAATCTGATTCTTTATGTGGACCTGTGGAGGAATGTATGATTGATTATTTCAACAATATTGTTTCAATATAATTTCTTAATAAATACACACAAAAAAAAAAGAATACCTCCAGCGTATGCAGATGTCCAATGTTTTGCTGTTAAATTAAACATTGCTATATCATTTTTATATTGAAATGCAACGACTGCATCTTGAGGATCATCCGGTTCGGCCGATGACAATAGTGCTTGTAATGATAATAACACAGTTCGTAATGTCATAGCCGCAGCCCTATAGATATATAAGAACATCGATAGAGAAATTAATTTTAAATAAAATCGCAAAAAACAAGTAAAACATTACCAATTATCCTTAAGTATATCCAGACATATTGCACCTGTTACTGATGATATATTTGGATGCCATACTCTTGTTATAAATCGTACTTTTGGAGGATTAAATGGATATGTTTCAGGAATTTTTATTTCCAATAAAAATTTACCACCTTCGTATGGTGTATCTGGTGGACCAGATATTTCACCTCTTAATTCTGTCCAACAATCATTTAACAATTCAATTTTAATTGCACATAGAACACTCTGTGAAATATATAAAATATAACTTATTATTATTTATTAATTTAATTTTATGGTATCATTAAAATCAAAAAGGAAGTATCCTATACTGTATATTATTTATTAAAGACAATATTTCATTCAATAATTTATTACGATATATACCGTTACATAGGAAATTTCACAATCCGGACAGAAATATGATGATCATAAAGCATTGTGTTATTGTTATCCACCAGTTCAACCATAGAATAGGTTCAACTATTTTAAATAGCATTTATTCAAATCATACCTTGAACTTATTTGTTTTTTTTTTATTTTTTGCTATTCTATTATCTTTTCCTTTATAAGACAGTGTGTCATAGGCTAATGTCATCAAATTCAATGTAGATTCAATGGTTATTAATTTATAATTAAAGTGATTTAAACTTTTTAATTTAAAATCATATGTTGATTGTTCAATTAAAAGACAAAAAAAACAATGCAATTATTCAACAATATAAGTTTTATTTATTTATTTATTTTTTTCAAGTACGTAAATAAATATATAACGGGCATGCGCAGTTTAGCATAGAACACAAACAAAAAAATAGTGGATAATATACCGAGCGGTGTGCAATAAAAATTGCGCGCGTTTATTTTTTCCAATTAGGAAAATTTGCTATTTTCTTTTTCTTTTTTTTTTCTATGGGAATAGTATTATTTGTGAATTATTGAGATTTGTTTTCGTATATTTAACAGTAATATATAATATAAATACAATTTAATTTATTGATTTTTCTACTAAAAATCATATTATAGTGATATTTTTAAGAAGTGACGAGTGATTTGTTTTTTACGGGATCGTTAAAAATAAGTAAACCCCGTTATTTGATTTCATTTTTAAAAATGCAAAATGAAAAATGATACCGAAACTGATGCTAATAATGTTGATGAACGTAAGTTTTTTTTTGAAAATTTATTACACAAAAATAATAAATTTTGTTTCCCCGAATAATGGGGTCTATATATTTGAAAGCGGTAGTGTGGTGTAGTAATTAGAAAAGACAAGATTTCCCAGATTTTCATCTTTCCTAAATTCAATAAATTCATATAAATAATAAATAAGTCAACCACTAGCAAAACAAGCATATTTTATACACACATATGCATTTGCATGTGTAAATGCAAATGGTTTTTAATTTTTTATATATAATTAATTCAGTGTCAACATCGTTATTTATCGTAAACTATTCGTCATATTTCGTATTATGCAATGCGATGATAATGCGATACAAATAAAACAAAAAAAAAAATCAACCAACATAAAAAATCAGTCTCGGCCATATTTTTTTTTTTTTTTTTTTTTGCAAATTCATTGTCTATTTACATTTACATTTATAACATATAATTATTAATTATAACTAAATATTATATTTTGAATAAACATTTTATTAGAAATACCTCTTCACTTCTTATGACTTCCCTGAATTCCCGTTTTATTCGAGATACAGCTATGGCTCCCATACCCGACATATTTATTGTTTTTGTTTTTTTTTTCACACAAGAAAAATCAACAGCCCAGCTAAACCAACACAATATTTTCTTTACAATAATAAACAGTTAATTTTTCGTTCTTTTGTTATAATGATGATATAGCGACAATATCGAATTATTTATTTATTTATAAAAAAAAAACAAAAATAAATGAAAGAATATTCACTACACCAACACATAAACAACAAAAAAATTTATGGTAAATTATTCCTTTAAGATTTACGGTATTAATATTTAACTAAACCGCTATTATTGAATTTTTAAATATTACACATAATAATTAATAAATTTATTGTTTTTTTTTATTTTATTTATTAAATAATGGCAATAATAAATAAAAAATAATAAACTACATACAAACAAATAAAAAAAACGTTGAAAATATTGCGAACATGCGAACTTTTTATGAACATAAACGAAAAGAAAGTAGAAACAAAAAAAAAACAAAAAAATCAATTTTCGTCAATAAAAAAAAAAACTAAATATAATATGAAATGGAGGAAAAGAAAATAAAATCGCTTTTGAAAGTACATCCTTTTTCTTTATTTATATATTTTCTTCAGTGGGATGAATGAATGTGAATAGACTATATAGATGCATGCGGTTGTCATTTGCTGAGTGAGTGGACGATAAATATTTCGTTTTTCGGTAAAGTCGGTAAAACAGTTTTAGATGATTAGGTAATAGATTAAAAACGATAAATAACATTTGAAAATTTTCGTTCTTCAATACTTACATTGGAATTTCATTGAATCTTTTAATTTTATAATTGATGTAGAATGCATTAAATTAATTAATTTTTACTATCATTTTCAATAGAATTTTAACGATTAAAAAAAAAATAATTAACAATTAACTCTTTTCAAGGTCATTTCTCACAAAATTATTTAATGCCACTCAAACACGTGGTTATCGCTCGCACACAACAATAGAAAAATAACTGCTGCACTCACATTAATCCATTTCGTCTATATACAGTTTATGTTTTCTCTTGTATTGTTGTTGTATTTAAAAAACATTTTTGAAACAGCTGATATCATTATCATTCTCAAATTTGTATATATTACTATGCTGTCCATCTCCCTTTATCTAATATAAAATGAATATGGTGAATACACAGTGATCACTCATTCCACCTCCATATTATTATACACTTTTTGTTTTGTAAACAATTGGAGAAAATTATCGCAAAACGTACGCACACCACTAAATATAAAACAAGCGAATATTATTCCAAGAAAAGAACCATCTTATATATATATATAAAAAATCGGTATCAAGCGTAATGAGTGTGCGTGTGCATTGTAGAATTGTTGTCTGGTGTGTTTTTTTTTATTTCTTTCTATTGACCAAATGATAGAGCATGCATATGCATGGGAAAGAATATATATATATATATATATATATATGTATGAATAATGGATATGAATGAATCAATACTACAAAATCCAAGTATATTTAAATTTAATTTTTATTTTTTTTTTCACAAAAACAACAAAATTTTAATACAAAAGAAAATCATTTAAATACCATTCACGTAGATTGTGTGATGCCAGTAAGTTCATCGAATCCGATTCGCGCTAAAAGTTTAATACGGGATAATTTGGAGAAATCTTCAAATTCTAGTTTAAAACTACAATCAAGAATGCCAAATATAAAAGTATTCTCGGGTACATCCCATCCTGATTTAGCTCAACGTATTGTCGATCGGCTTGGTATCGATCTGGGAAAGGTTGTAACGAAAAAATTTAGCAATTTGGAAACGTGGTAAGTAGAGTGATGTTTTTTTTTTTTTTTTCATTTTACGTTTAAACATTTTTAATATCATTTAAAAAAATTGTTATATTCATCAAAATATTGGAATCGAAGTAAAAGAATTTTACAAATAAAATAATTAATAAATAATTTATGTCGTAATGGTAAATTAAATAAAAAAAATGCTTATGTTGTTTGAGGTTATGAAACAAACAGAAAAAAAAATATTGAAGGTTTTTTTTTTTTAATTAATTTATTTACTATTTATGTGATTCTATATAATTTATTAATTTTTAAAGTATATATTCGTATATTTTTTATGTAATTATAAATATTGTGCGTGTAAAATCATATAATAATAATAATAATAATAATAATCCAAACGAACATTAGTTCTGGTAAAAGAAAAAAAATTTTTTTTTACATATTTATTGTTGTTGTTAAAAGTACTTCTTGTTGGTTTCATATGTTTTTTTGCCTTCTTAAATTTGATGTGATTTGATGAATAAATGATGTAATTATTATAATAAATAATGATTCGGTTAATATATTAATTAAATAAATTCGTTTAAAACACAATTCCTCTATAAGATATATAATATTCAAAATTTTCCATGTAGCAATTTTATTATAAAACGCATATATTTTTTTTGTATGTTAAGGATACAAAGAGAATACACATCAAAAACGTTATCATTTCAAATATTTCAAATAATATTACAATTTTTATTTATATTTTATTATATACCTTTTGTGGTTTTATGTATAATAAAATGATAAGTAAGGAAATTATATATCCAATAGCAATAAGTACAAAAAACTACAACAACAACAATTAAGATAATATTTCACGTTTATAATTAAAAAAAAAATACAAAAATATGTAAAATAAAAATGATTGCACATTTTTTTTTTTTAAATACTGCATATTTTTATTTTGTCGGTCGTTTTATTTGTTATTTTTTTTTTAATATATGGCTATTATATTAATACACTCAGGTACTAAATATGTAAAGAATTTAAAAAGGAATTTCTACCTGGATAAAAAATGTATTGTGTATAGAAAAAAAAAAAATAAAAAACGGAAGATAACATCTGTGTCTTATAGAATCAAAAAAAAAAGAAGATTTTATTGTATATATTGTGTATACAGGGTGTCCCAGTACAGGGTGCCAACCCGAAACAGGCAGGTTCTACACCTCATTTCCAATCAAAAAATGTATGGCGACCCCATGTCTATGTGCCTTGGTTTTCGAGCTAGCCCGGAAAAACGATTTCGTTGAAGTTCAAGGTAGTAAGTAGATGTTATTTACCATATCTCAGCAACCACTTATCGGAATCCAATAATTATAACCTTGTTGGAAAGGTATTTTAACTATCTATAACTGTTTCTAATAACACAAACATCGGCGATAACCCGTTTTCATGCTATAGCTGGTCAAACACAAGAAATTTCAACGGCCTCAAATATTTTTGTTATTTTGCAAGCCGAGAACTATAGAACTTTTATGTTTATCAGCTGTCGGTTTTTAGAAAAACTTCTTTGATGTTTTAGCTTTAATTTGATGTACAAACTTTTAAAATATGTCAAATCGTCTTAGAGATATGACGAAAATAATATTGAAATATGACGAAAATAATGCAAATTTTTCAAAAATTTAAAACATATTTATTAAATTAAATTTAAATTTTTACTACAAAAATTGTTCAAAATGGGGTCCATTATGTGATCGACATATTCGACACCGTTTTAATACTACCCTAGTAGCCGATCGAATTTGATTCGGATTATTTTTAAAACTTCAAATGCATTATTAATGCCATTCATTAAATCTTCCCTGGTATGAACTGGTGTTTTATAAACCATGTCTTTACAAACCCCCCATAGATAAAAATCTAATGGTGTGAGGTCTGGCGACCGTGGTGGCAATTTAATGGGGCCATTTCTTCCAATCCATTTTTGACCGAATGTGTCATTTAAGTGTTCTCTTACACATCGTGTAAAATGTGGGGGTGCACCGTCATGTTGAAAATGAATGAATCGTAAATCAGTTAAATTAACATCATCGAGTAAATCGAATAACCTATTTCGCAAAAAAACTAAATATGAAACTGAATCCAGTCGCCCAGGTAGAAACTATGGACCAATTAATTGATTTCCAATCTTTCCTGCCCATATATGGACTGCTATTCGTTCCTGAAATGCGTGTTGCCGAACTGAATGCCGGTTTTCCTTTAACCAATGATGATTATTTTTAGTATTAAATATCCCTTCACGTGTAAACATTGCTTCATCCGTATATAAAATTTGATTTAATATCCTGGGATCTTGTTCATAACAACGAATCACCCAATCACAAAAAGTTATTCGGGGGATGTAGTTTATTTCTTTAAGTGCTTGAATTTTTTGCAAATGATAAGGATGTAAACCAGCAGCCTTCATTGCACGCCAAGCATAGTTTTTACTTACACCAATTTGGATGGCTGCTTTTGAAATTTATTTTTTACTGTTTTTTACCGTTTCAAACTTCCAAATTATTCTTTATAAAACAAACTTAATTTTCTAATGAATATTAAACGTAAAACAATGTAACATACAAATGCCGAAGAGATGTAGCATAAAAAACAAAAGAATTGAATGAATTTATGACGGTAATCGATTTAACTGTTTTTATTTCTAGGTAACCATTAAATTAATTGCAATCCCTTGAAGTTATGTTACCTAGATAACGCGATAACAACAGAACATTGAACTTTGCAATGTAATAAATGTGTTTTAAATTTTTGAAAAATTTGCATTATTTTCGTCATATTTCAATATTATTTTCGTCATATCTCTAAGACGAGTTGAAATATTTTAAAAGTTTGTACATCAAATTAAAGCTAGAACATCAAAGAAGTTTTTCTAAAAACCGACAGCTGATAAACATAAAAGTTCTATAGTTCTCGGCTTGCAAAATAACAAAAATATTTGAGGCCGTTGAAATTTCTTGTGTTTGACCAGCTATAGCATGAAAACGGGTTATCGCCGATGTTTGTGTTATTAGAAACAGTTATAGATAGTTAAAATACCTTTCCAACAAGGTTATAACTATTGGATTCCGATAAGTGGTTGCTGAGATATGGTAAATAACATATACTTACTACCTTGAACTTCAACGAAATCGTTTTTCCGGGCTAGCTCGAAAACCAAGGCACATAGACATGGGGTCGCCATACATTTTTTGATTGGAAATGAGGTGTAGAACCTGCCTGTTTCGGGTTGGCACCCTGTACTGGGACACCCTGTATATTGACTTGAAATAGAATAACATTTCTATTTGAATGAATCATGATTCAGTTTTAAGGAATTTTATATAGTATCATTCAGAATATTTCAGAATATCATCATGAAAAAAACTGCATATAGACAATTTTTAAACATCCTAAATATATATGAAAATTACAAAAATTGATTTGTGTACTTATATATAATATTTTTTTGATAGCGTTGAAATTGGTGAATCTGTACGAGGTGAAGATGTTTACATTGTACAATCTGGTTCCGGTGAAATAAATGATAATCTAATGGAATTATTAATTATGATAAATGCCTGTAAAATAGCATCAGCATCTCGTGTAACTGCTGTTATTCCATGTTTTCCATACGCAAGACAAGACAAAAAAGATAAGGTAAGTGTTTATTTGTTCGAAAAATCGAATATTTTGCTAATTTTAAATACCCCCAACAATTATTATGCGATTCTCTGTTTTTTTTTTTATTTTATGTAAATAATATATATTATATTATTAATAAAAATTTTGTTAGAATTCTATGTTATTCACATTATTATAATATATATAAAGTGACGGTTTAGGTAGGAAAGATGCTTGGAAAAATTTAGCGATATTGTCCAAATAAGGTGCTTGAAAGGCACATGTATAATTAGTACATTAATGGAGAAAAAACTACTGAGGCGTCATATTAAATTGTCCGGAATAAATCGATTTTTCGATAAATGCATCAAAAACTGGCAAAATTTGGAAACATCAATTTTCCTGAAAATTTAGTACCGTGCTTCAGTAGATTTTTTCCCATAAAATAGCTAATTATATATATGTGCCTTTCAGAATATAATCTCGTTTTTGTAAATATCGTAAAAATGTTTTCAAGCATCGTGACCTCCCTTTGAATATATAATATATATTTATCGTAAATTCTCTAAATCCAATTTTGCAGTTGATTTGTTTTGTGTTTTAACTGTTTCGTATTTGATTTAGGACCATTCATAAAAAAATATTAAGCTTAATATTTTAAAATTTATAGTAAAAACTATTATGTATATATTTTCTTTAATAAACCTAAAATACAATAAATATATTAGAGGTGGTTGTAGAATTTATAGAAGTCAATACTACGTCCAATGTTTTGGTTGTTGCTATTAAAATTTTGCTTTTATTGCTATATTGTCGCAGTGAATTGAACAAAATCATTGATCATCAATTCAAGAATGAAGTTACAAAAAAAAGTTTTCTTTATGTATATATTATAATCTTATAGCGATGATAATAGATGATTTGTGTAGATAATATTTGGTATTTAATGTGATTTTTTTGGCTTATATTTTGTTAAACAATGTCAAAAAAAAAAAATAAAAATGCTGCTTAAAAATTGCTGCTTTTTTCGAATTTAAATTAAATTAACACCAAATATTTTTCAACAAAACAATTGAATTTTTCTTCTAAATATTGATTCTCTAATTAATTTCATAATTACATAATAATAATAATAATTTTATTCATAAATATATAATTTCAATTTAATAATTTTATTTTATTTTTTTCTATTAAAACATTTTTCAAACATTTAAAACAAAAAAAAAAAACTATAATAAATAAATACAAATATTGCGATTAATTTCAAAACAACAAATAAATTATTTGTTTTGTATAATACAAAATAAAAAAAATAAATAAATACAATTCGTAAAATACGAACACACCTTACAGACTGGTGATGCAGAAGCTATTGCTATGGCCAAATTTATGAAGTACAACGAATGGAAATTTCGGGTACCAGTAAACATATTACAAACATTAAAATAAATTATTATTGTTTTGTTGCTGCTCTGTTACGTTTATTTATTTTATTATATATTAATTTATTTTTTTTTAACTCTAATAACCTTTATTTTATTTTGTATAAGTACCATATTTAGGAATATATACACACCTGAATGCAAATGCTAGTGGTGATGTGTGAAAAAATTTCGTGCAAAGGTTCACAATAATTAAAGGCACATTGATGTAATTAATTGCCATACAAATCTGGGCGTTCAACGGAAGTAAAATTGAAAAATTGAATCATTGGCCGCTACCCAAATTTTTTTCCATTAATAAACTAACTCTATGAATGTTCCTTTCGTAACATAACCAATTGTTTGGACAATTTGACGATATTTTTTCACGCATCACACCTGAATTGCAAACGAAATATATGGGGGGCTAATACATTTTTTGGGAATTTATTCAAAGTTGTTAATATGCTTTTAATAATTAATAACAATTTGTTTTTTTTTTGTATGGGTTTATGGGCAACTACATACTGTTGCGGAAAATTGCGGCTTTGCTATATAATCCGCAATTAGATATACATTTGCATTTGTAAAGTGATTGATTTAACATAAAAATATTATATATTTTATGCTTAATTATATGCAATTTACATTCAAAATTACATTAAATTTGAATGCTTTATTAATTATACACATTTTCAAGAATCAGGAATGCTAAAAAACCATTAACATTTTATTACATTACAAATTCTTTTATGTCATTCAAAAGAATTTAATTTTTTTTCCAATCGCTTAGCCGTACTGATCATTACCGACTTCCGAAAAAGCAATAAATAACTGAAGGCTATTTTGTCGAATGCTAAAACGGCAATCGTCGGTTGTTAGCGAAAATTTAGATAGATTTACCCTCTGGTTAAGAATATAAAACGAAACGAAAGCAATAAATAATAAGAAGTTATAATAATATATTTATTGGTATATAACACAATACACAAAGCATTATATGCAAAAGTAATATAATGTCTATCGTGGAAATTGTTTTGTCAATATCATCACATCATACCAATATTTACTTCGTATAATATATCATATAATTTTTTCTTTTAAATTTGTTTACGTTCCATCGATTTTGTTTCAATCAATAAATTTATTATCTTATTATTGTTGGGGTACAGTTTTTTTTTTTAAATGGGCTTCAATTATTGATAATTATATATTAACGTAAATAATATTTATGCTATCACAATAGATAAATGCAAATTTTTTACAATCAAATAAGGAAATCGCTTTCTCCGTATGCTCCAATTATTGTTACAAACAAAATAAACTTAATTTTTCCATATATATAACCTTAACGTAAAAACCTTAAATTAATTCACCACTCATCCCGTTTATAATATAGCTACGGTGATGTCAAATGTGGATGATAACCTTTAAGAAAATTGTAGATTGCATTATTGTCTATAACCTTCTTTTTTTTTTCTTCTTACATTTATCATTAAAATATTGTTTACTTCTTGTTTGAAACAAATAAATAGTATAATATTAACCTAATTGATTATATTTATAACACATATATTTAATGATCGTATATCGATTGGAATTTATCAACTCGACAATAATAATCTTATTATTTTAACTGATATTTTATTGTTTGAATAAGGATATTTCAAGAAATAATTTTGTATGTCAGAACGTAATAATTTATAGGAAGAGATTTTAACAACAAGACATTTTTAAATTTAGTAAATATTTTGAGGGCATTTTTTTTAATTAGCATCAATTTTGTTATCAGTATTATTCAACAATGGGTTTAAAATTTCAACATAATGAACTTAAAACTGTTCAAAAACTCGGATGGATGATGAATGCTTATCCGCTTGATCGTTTACACAGAATTTAAATGGGATATATGCTTTAAAATTTCGTAAAAATTTTATTTATATTTTATGCTTTTAATTGTTTTTTTGAAGAAGAAGAAAATCCATAAATTTACATATAATTTTAATCCTTTATCCTCAATATTTCCTTAATTTGCTTTATAAATATTAAAATTAACAATGTCATTAAAACAATTCCGCTCTTCATAATCAAATCAATCGAATTTTTAAATAATTTGAATATTACATCAACAAAAAAAACAACACAATTTAAATCATCTAAAAAAGTGATTGTGATAAAATACCTAAAATAAATGTTCATTCATTGGTAGCCTCCACTCCAAAAAAAAAAAAAAACACGCACAGTGATTGTTAAATCCTTCAGTTTTGGTAAAAACAAAAATAAATAAATTAAATGTGGTGGAAGTTTTACGGTGCAAAAATTCATGAATGCAAATCAATTGACCGTATTTCGTATTGAAATTTTAGATCAACTATAAGTAATATTATATATAATAAAATTTTCGACGAAAATTATCTTGAAAATTATATCGAAATTACGCTTGAATTGAAATTTGAAACAAAATCTTTATGATTTTGATTGTTTAAGGAATTTTCAAAAATACGAAATATACAAAAAATTAAATTTAGAAACATTATAAAATGATTATGATTTGCATTCATGATTTAATAATTATATTTTACGATCAATTGTTATTTGTTTTTGTCCATAGTGATGTCTCGTAAAAAATTTAATCCATAGGTTCAAATTGGATAGAATATTCCAAAAGGCACGTTAGCAAATTTAGGGGGGGGAAAAAATCTGAACGTTCAATGCGAACTAAATCTACCGGGAAAATCGGACAATTTTCAAATTTTCCTCGGTATTAAAAATATCAGAACTTAATTGTATTTTCTGATATTTTAGAAATAAAAAACCAAGAGAGTATTTAAAAAAAAATGTAGAAAAGTCGATTTTCCCGGAAAATTCAGTTAATTGAACAACCAAATTTCTTTCCATAAATCAACTAAATGTGCCTTTCGTAATATCCTATCCAATTTGGTACATGTGAATCAAATTTTTTCACAAAACACGCTTGTTTTTGTCCATCAGCTTTAAAATAATTTAAAGTTTTTTTTTTTCTTAATAAATACAAAAAAATGTATTTTATTCTTTAATTAACCAAAAAAAAAAAATACAATTTTTTTTATACTAACCATTTATTTATGTTTTATTTAGTTTATTTATTTTTAACATTATTTTTTAATATAATATTTTTAATTTTTCTATTTTTTTTTTCCCTATTTTTTTTCTTATATATATATATTTTTTGGAACCCTCCTCCTATATTATAGAGTCGTGCACCAATTTCTGCTAAATTAGTAGCTAATATGTTATCAGTAGCTGGTGCCGATCACATCATAACAATGGATTTACATGCTTCACAAATACAGGTATCCTTTTGAAAAAAAAAATAATCAGCCTCAATATTGACTGGCTATAAACATAAAAAAAAAAAAAAAACACGTACGAAAACCATAATTTTTTTTAAAGGGTTTTTTCGATATACCTGTTGATAATTTATATGCTGAACCGGCTGTTTTAAAATGGATCAAAGAAAATATACCAGAATGGCGTAATTCCATAATTGTATCACCGGATGCCGGTGGTGCAAAACGGGTTACCTCAATTGCCGATCGCCTAAATGTTGAATTTGCGTTGATCCATAAGGAACGTAAAAAGGCTAATGAAGTTGCATCAATGGTTTTGGTATGTATTGTCATTATAATTAATTTTTTTTATTATCCCATTCAGATATTAAAATATTATTTTTTTGTTTGTTTGCGATTAGGTTGGTGATGTTAAAGATCGTGTAGCGATTTTAGTTGATGATATGGCTGATACATGCGGTACAATTTGTCATGCAGCTGAAAAATTGATGGATGCCGGTGCTACAAAAACATATGCAATTTTAACACATGGTATATTCTCAGGACCAGCCATTTCACGTATAAATAATGCATGTTTTGAGGCTGTTGTTGTTACAAATACAATACCACAGGATGGTCATATGAGAGATTGTAATAAAATTCAGGTAATTGAAAGAATAAAACTAGAAATTAAATAATTTTTTCGTTTGTTTCGTGTCCGCTGATTCGGTTCTCATCACTTTTCTGGTCAACTACTCAATCCGATTTGGCTGAAATTTTCAACATCACCGTTTTTATTTTATCTCGTTCTGTTTTCAATTGGAATTATTCATCTGGCGGTTTGATGAAAAATAGAAAAACTTTTATATTGTAGGAATTTCTTTCTGGTCCCATCTCATATTTGTCTGGCAGCGTTTATTTTTTGTTTTATTAAATGGAATCAATTTAATTAATTTTATTTTTTAATTACATTCCAAATAGTGTATAGATGTGTCAATGATGTTCGCAGAGGCTGTACGTAGGACACATAACGGAGAAAGTGTCTCGTATTTATTTTCAAATGTTCCATATTAGAAAAAATATTTAAAAAAAAAACAAAATTAATAATAATTACATAAATATTATTAATAATTAAATATATTTAATATTTGTTATACAAAAAAAAAACAATAAAATAGACAGAGCGATAGAGGGAAGAGAGACTATAGCAAGTATATAGATATATATTAAAATATATAAATATAAATAAAAATATATATTTATATAAATATATATTAATTGTAAATTAATTAAGAAATTTAAAAATAATTGTGCATTTAATAAATATAAATTTATTGCACTTAATACGTAATTGCCTTTCGTTTCAATTTTTTTTTTTTTTTAGATTTATACATTTTTTGATGCGTTTATTTATATTTTTTTTTTTTTTTTAATTTAATTTATTCAAATTATAATATTCCAAGAATTTTTTTTCTTTACACAAAAATTAAAATAAAAAATAGTTTGCCAGAGATTAAAATTATTAAAAGAAAAAATAACGCATTGTTTTTTAATAGTAATTATTAGTATAAAATAAATATATATTTTTTAAGTTACTACTCTACTTTAGTATGAATTTTTAGTAAAAAAAAAAAAAAACAAATTAAATCAGATACATTTTATATGAAATATGAATATAAAAAAAATAAATAATAAATAAAATGAATTGTATTTTTAAAATAAATTGTATAAAATATAAGAATATAATAAAAAAACATGCAATACAAATAAAATAAAAATGTATTTAAATTTTAAACAATAAAATATTATTTCGAATCTCGAAATAAATTTTGAAAAGAAATTTCTAATGAACAAATTATATAATAAAAAACTAATTTAAACTAAAAAATAATACTATTTTTGAATAAAATTTAATAATAAAATGCAAATAAATAAATAAAATAAATGCAAATAAATAAATAAAATTAAAAATACAAAGTGCCATCCTAATTTTTTTTTTTTTAATTTTTTTATTTGCAAAACTATACAATTTTTTTATTGTTAAATTATTTTTAAAATTTCTTTTAAATGGTTACCAATTTAATTTTCCAAATAAATATAAAAAAAAAAAATAATACTAAAATTCATTTTTTTTTAATTTTATAAAAAAAGGTTTTATGTTTCTTCTTTCTATTATTATTAAAAAATTCGTTTTTTTTTATTTTAATATTTTTTGGATAAACGCAATTTTGTATTACTTTTCTATTTACTTCATTATATATATATATGGACATTTGGACCAACTATTTTCTATATAAAAATAAATAATAAAAAAAAAACATTTGTTAAAACATTTTAATATTAATAGAATAAAAATTATATATATAAAATAACTAAAAATTGTTTGTTTTTTTATTTTTTTAAATAATAATACGATTTAGGAATGGTACAAATATCTTAAAAACTCATGGGGAAGAAACAAAAAAGTCGGAATTTTTTGAAATTTTGCAATAGAAGAGGTATAGAAGGAATGAACAACCATTTCCCATCTTTGAACTTAACCCAGCTCTTATCAGAAAACAATCTTATATTGAAAATTTCACCTAAATCGGTCAAGCATCGTTTAGGGAAAAATATTGAGACAACCGAACGATCGAGATAAGTAAAGTGAAAAGGTAACTTAACATTATTTATTCCAAAACGATAATTATATAATTCGCGTTTCTCAAAGTACGTGCTTAATATTTGAGTTAAACTGCGGAGATATTGTGAGATAATCAAAGACTATATTAAATAAAATACAAACATTTTGCAATTTATAAATGTGCTAATAAATTAAGCACAATTTTTTTTTTATTTAATATAATCAAATATACACAATCCGTTTGTTTTTTTTTTTTTATAATATATACATAATTATAATTATTAAAATTTCCAATAATTTAATGAAAAACAAAAAAAATATTGTGAGTATGTAAATTCTTTTTTTTTAACAAAATTTGAATTGTTTTGAATTTGTCCATTTGTATATATAACAAAATATCAAAATTCAAAAAAATTTAAAAGTAAAATCTTACAAAATGAAAATACTTTTAAAACTTAAAAAAAAAAAAACCAAACACTATTAATAATAATTGGCATATATATATCATAAATTATTATTATTAAAATATCAATAAATTAAATAAATTAAATAAATTAAATAAAATCATATACAATTTAAATAAACTATAATAATGTCATGTGGGTGTGTGGGTATTTTAAATAAATATATATAGTACAATTAAATTATACTAAAATAAATAAATTTGAATATATGAGGTGTAGTAAGTAAATGTATTTGAATTTATGTTCTTCATTTTACTATCAGTTGCTGTTCAGTTTTCTTAAAACAATGATGGCCTTTATATATCCTGGGATACAAAATTTATTGCTATTGCTTTTTCCTATTAGGATGATTTTTATAAATGAAATACTTTAGGGGTTTTTAATCTTTAGTTCTACCATTTGGTAGTGTTACATCAAATACAATCGGTGGATTATATGGCAAATAATTAATATCACATGTTGATGCATTTACATAAATAATTTTACCATCTGTTGTAATGCCATAACCTATTGTAAACGTAAAAAAAAAATAAGAAAAACATGTTTAAGGATGATACATTTCATAATAAAAAAAAAAAAAGGGGAAAAAACCTTCATGAATATGTCCAAAAACATGATATTTTGGTTGAATACGTTGTTGAACAGAAAATAATAATTCAACACAACCGGCACGTACACCAGAACAACATTGATCACCATGACCCAATGGTGGTGTATGTGTTATTAAAATATCCGTTTCAATTGGTATTTGATTCCATTTTTCAAGACAAGCTTCACCACGCGGTACATTAAATGCCCATTTACAAAATTCCGGTTGCCTTTTTTAAAAAGAAAAACAAACACAGATTAAATTAATTAATCTTTTTTTAAATATCATTTTTTCATACCATGGCGTTCCATAAATTTTCAATCCAAATAAATCAATTTGTTCATCTTGTAAATATGTACAATTTGTTAAATACTGACGGACATTATCAATTTGAACAGCTTCGGACATACTTTCTTTTGTATTACCTAAGGTGGGTAGTTCATCAAGTAATGATGTCCCTGTATGTACACAACGATCATTACGTTTACTTTGAAATGGATGTGTAAATGTTGGATCAAAACTTAATTCATGATTACCAGCAATCACTAATTTATGTTTATGTGGCAATTGACCTATATATAAAAATATCATATATATTATGTGTATTATAACCACAAAAAAAAAAAAAAACAACCACTTGAATTATAATATATAATTAGAGATATGATTATTATATAGTATATTCATACCTATCCAATTATTAAATTCAATAACTTCTTCACGTTGTCCACATTTTGTAAAATCACCTGCATGTATAAAAATATCACCGTCTGGTACATCAAATTTTATGTATGGTGTTAATGAATGGGTATCACTCATACAAACAATTCGCACTTTATTACCGGGTAAATCCGTTAATCGTTCAGGTTTTACTGGGGGCATTTTTACTTTTATAACCCGTTGATTTTGTCCAATTTCTTTCCATGCTTCCGTTGGATTACCAGTTAAATGATGCACTTCAATTTTCATTTATATATTGTTGTAAAATTTTTAATTTATTTTTAGTTTCACTTTCAATAATAAATATGCTTTATTGAGATTAACAAAAATTAGTTTTTCGAATGAAAATCACATGTATAATTAATACAATAAATAAATAAATAATTTTTAATAATCATTAATAAATTAAAGGAAATGTATTTATTTATTTTGTAACTTTTTTTAATTGCATTCGTTTGGTTTTGCAAATTATGTAAATTGTAAACAAATAATAAAAAAAAATGTTGT
Source organism: Dilophus febrilis (assembly GCA_958336335.1). Taxonomy (NCBI): domain Eukaryota; kingdom Metazoa; phylum Arthropoda; class Insecta; order Diptera; family Bibionidae; genus Dilophus; species Dilophus febrilis. The sequence goes on along the minus strand of OY284469.1, from coordinate 27,795,944 downwards.
TTTTATTTCATAAAATGTCATCATTATTTAACGATACAATTTTTTTTTTTTTTTTTTGTAGAAAATTAACATTTTATGGTTGGTTCATGCATAGGAAAAGAAACAAATTTTGGTAATTGAAATTGTAAGAAAAATAAATTGTTATTTAATGAATTTTAGTTTTTATTAACATAAAATTTTTTATTAAATAATTAATTAACTAAGTTTTACCAATTAATTATAATCAAATAAATAATAAATAATTTATCTCTTTAGTTTCGTTAAAATCTACTCCAATTATTGCTATAAAAAAAAAAAATTGTCCCAAAATGAAAATGACATTTTTTCTGCGCACCCTATAAACGATTTGTTTATGTTTTTACAACAACGAACAACAACAACAATCATTTCAAAAATATAACTTTTTTTTTATTTTGCAAAAAATAGTGCAAATCAAATTTTATTTAACTTTAATATAAGAATAAAATAACAATAAAATTTATTTGATTTTACAAATAAATTTTTTTCTATTTTATTTAATTATATTATTGTAAAAATTAGTTTTTAATAAATATTTCGTATTATAGAAGATCAAACAAAAAAAGGTAAATTTTCTGAATAAACCAATCACATGATTTGTTTACTTCGGCAAATCCAAAAACAAAAATTAAAAAAAAAAACATGAAAACAACAACAAATATAACAACAGCTGATTTTGCATTTTTTTTATTTATAATTTTTATTATTTTGACATTTCATTTGTTTTCATTTAAAAAAAAAATAAAAATAAAAATGGCAGAAGTTTCTTTATTATAAATATTTATTTATTTTTTTTTTGTGTGTGTGATCATAAAATGTTTTTTTTATTTTTAATTAATAGAAAAAAGTGGTGTTAAATTTATTATAAAGAAAATAAAGAAAATAAATTTCACCGTTGGAAAATAATTTAATAAGAAAAATGGAAAATGTTAAAGAATGTAATTTAGATGATAGTGGTAAGTACAAAAAAAACTGTTTTTCTTTGTTAGGTTAGGTAACTTTCTATCAATTTAATTATTTTATAATTATTCTTTACCTGTAATAAATAATTAATAAAATGCGATAAATTAAATAAAATAATAATTAATTATTTATATTTGATGTAATAAATGAAATTCCCATTTTTACTTCGGTAAAAATAGTACAAAAAATGTTTTTGTTGTGATATCGATATTTTTGCTTTTTGCTAATTTGTATAACAAAACAAAATTGTTTTTTTTTGTGTTGTGTTGTTATTATTTATTATAATAACTCATGCAATATATATAAATATATAAATTAATAATTATATTTTCAATATACGTAATCAATTTTAAAATTATATTTTACAATATAATGACCATCATATAATTTATATAAATATTGTGGTGACCACTCCTTGTATTATACATTTTCAAGGTAATTTATATCGCATCGATTCATAATCTACTTGTAAAATAAGGTTCAAAAAACTGTATTGATTTCTCAATGCAAAAGAAAAACAATAAAATATATGTTTATTAAAATGTTTGCAATTTAATTGATGATTAATAAAATAAAATTGTCTGTGATGCTAACATGCAAATGCAAATAAAAATGTAATCTATGTGGTGCGCGTTTAAATGCATATATAATTTCATATAATACAATATATAATGCATGTTATTTTAAACCATAACAACAAAATGACATTTGTCATGTAATTAAAATTTAATATAATTAATAAGATTATATTTATTTAATCATGAAACATAAAAATATTATTATAATGTATAGAATGATGTATTTTATTATTGTGTTGATGAATTATTAATACAAAATGATGTAGAAAATTGTATTTATTATAGCGATACGCGGGATCATTAACATCCAATACACAAATAATAGCGGTAAATAAGTATTTTTGTATACAATTGAATTTGTGGAGTGTATCTGGAATATATATTAACTTCACTCTTAAATAGTATATTTTGTTATTTAATTAATAACACTTTGGTTTTAGAAATAATTGAGCTGAATAAATTATTCATCTTGATTCATTTAAAATATCGCTCTATATATAAAATTTTAGAATGAAATTTGAGATTATCATCTATAAAAATTAAAAAAAAATTGATATCTATCTAATTTATTCCGTAAATCGCACAAAATTATAGAAAAATATCAACAAGATATAGTACGAAGTGAAACTACTAATTTTTTTTTGCCCATAACTCAAAAACCAATAGATAAATCGGGTTGAAATCAATTTATTCAGATTCAACGCCCCTTAAAGCATAAGTATGCAAATACTTTTCTTTTCATCCTGATTTATCCGTTATTTTATGATTTATTAAAGATTTTCCAAAATAACGACTACCATCTAATACAATCAAACATAACTACACCTCATTAAGGTTTTTTGGCCATAACTCATAAACCAATGAATGAATCTAGCTGAAAATTTGCATACTTATAGATTAAGGAGCGCTAAATTCGATTATCTTGGTTCCAGCCAATATTTCCTCTGGCCTCTGGCAAAGATTTCCTAATATAATTATCCGTCTATCAGGCTAAAACCAATGGATGAATCTGTCTAAAACCATTGATATTCGGATTCAGCGCCCCTGAACGCATAAGTATGCACATTTTGCACAGCCGAATTCATCCATTGGTTTTTGAGTTATTACAGATTTTCCAAAATAACTACCATCTTTTGAAAATCAAAACAAAGAACAGTAGAATTCAAACCGACATACATTTCTGAATGAATAATAACTCAATATTATAAAGTAAAATACTTTTTTTTTATCATAAATATAAATCTCCTATAATTAAACAAATTTATAAAATGACGTGGGCACTTTTTCAGTTATATCATTTTTAATTTGATCAATTTTTCAAAAAATGTAATTAGTGTTTATTATACATATACTATTCTTTTGGTCATCAATTAATCAATAAATCAATCAATCAATCAATAATCATCATCAGTGTTACTATACCCATAATAAATCAAATTTAATATATTCAAACTGATTAAGAAAATTGAGCATAATTGACCTTATCCTACATATATATATATATTGAATGAAACATTTATTATTTAAGAGTTATTGTATAAATATATATATGACATATATTCTATATACATATATGCATAAATGGTAAATATACGGGTATAAGGTAAAAAAGAAACCATTCAAAAACATCATATAGTATATTTTTGCAAATTTTCACAAATATATAGAAAATATTTATTTTAATATAGAAAGAAATTATATGTTTATAATGTTTATATCCATCTTCTCAAAGATTATAAAATAAAAAATTTCAATGCAAAAAAATCACAAGTAATTGTTAATATTCCTATATATACATTTTTCAAAATATGACAATTAGGAGTTTAGCCGATAAAAAAACATACCCGTTTATATGGTCATCGGGTTCATTCTTTTTTAAATTTTTATCAACACAGTATCTTCTATCATTAACAGAAAATCCAAATGCTGACTATAATACATACGTATTACATTCCTCACATGAACTACCTCGTAATTATAAAAAGCGAACAAAATGCTTCAGTCACGCCACCATATGGAAAAAACCTGATAAAAATCTACATTCCCAAGATTTTTTTATAGTTGCACAGCCTTAGGTCAATGCATTACATATAGCTCCTTTTGATTAACACATATATAGTTATAATATAAATTTATATATACATCATATTGATCATATGCATTCACAAAATATACATTGCAGAGTTTAAATACAAAAATAATTTAAATATCGTTTTGTTTAAATTTAAAAACAAATAAAAAAAAAAGTAGAATAACAAAAAAAAAAACACACACACAGAATATAATAAGAAAATTAAAATCAACAAATAACTGGTACAATCCAATTATTTCATATATGGTCGTATGAATGGACATCATATACAATTTTTTTTTATAAACAATTACAAATGAAATAAAAGAAAATCGAATGAAGAAAATTATTCACTCATCACGACCACCACCAATCTTTTCTTCTATATATCTGATGATAACTGTATATTATAAGTATATATATCGTTAGCATGAGACAAACCATCAAGAAAAAATAAAAAAAAGCACCGTCATCCGTATTGCCACCAAAATACTATATAGTATATACTTTACTTATACAGTATAAACTTTAATATAATTTTCTGATTATATATTGGTAATTTTCATAATGATTTGATATTTTCTTAATATACACATTTTATATTTACTTATAGATACCTACTATTTTTTACATATATGAAAATGTGAAAATTTTACAAATACTATTCACCTTAATTTATAAGCATCATATATACGTATACTTTCAGTAAGGTGCATTTTGGTTATCGTTTTTGGATTAAAACATTCTTATCAATTTTCTTTACGTATTGGAATTTTTTATAGTGTGAAAAATTTAACAAAAAAAATTTTCCATTTTCTTCGTCGCTCGTTCGTTCCGTTGATTTTACTTTTTCTTGCTGAAAGTATACTCGACTCATTTTTCAGTTGAAATTTTTCAATATAAAAGGTATTTTTTATGTAGAGCTGATTAAAGTTTAAAGATGAAGTATGTAACCGTATATCCTCTACCCCCTCTCTTACAAATATTCCGAATTTTCCGCCTTTTTTGTTTCTGGTATATATCTCAATGAATTTTGTAGATATTTGGTAGAAATTTTTGGGATCTGGAGGATTGATGAAAATCGGAAAAACTTTTATATCATGGAATTTTTTCCGATTTTTTCCAAGTGATTATAAGAGATATCTTGATCTGTTTCTAACCAATTGATTTGAAATTTTGTACCTGTAGGTTTTATAACAAAAAATGGAATAACTTTTATATCATGGATTATTTTCTGATCCCATCCCATCCAAGATCACCCATAGAATAAATCAATGGTTTTTTTTTTTGGAATAAACTTGAATATATCCGTGTGACACATCATTTTATATTAAAATTTTATGAGAAATTGATTGGTAACAAAATTTTAAAGCCCGTACTTTCTGGCCACCAATAAACGCCTTTCCTGTTTCATGTGTTTGACTGGCAGCGTTTATTTTATTTTATTTTTTTTCATTATTTGTTTATGCGAAACCGCAAAATTTATACGCTAAAATACACACCGATAAACAAATATAGATATATAGATATAATATATGAAATCTAACATATTATTCGTATATATATATATAAATTTGTGATCATCTGATGATCTATACACCTCTGTCTGTATATAAAATAGGTACATAAATAGTTTAGCAAGTATGTATATATATAAATATGTATTTTCACACATAAAAAAAAAAAATAGAAATACCCGTGAACAATTTTCTTGAAAAATTTTAAAAAACTTTTTATTATTATTTATATTTTTTATTAAATTATATATATTATTTATTATTATAATAAAATAATGTATAAATAGTATAATTTACAGAGGCTATACATCTCTCACTCTTCATAACCATAATCAAATATCACATATAGTGTTTTTTTTTGTTTTATTAAATATATATTCATATATATATATATTGAAATGACCAACACAATGCAAAAAAAAAAAAAATAAAAAATTTAATTTTGTTTTTTTTTTTTATTATTCTGTTTTGCAAAAAATGATTTTTTTACTTACTTACCCATCGCGAAAGTCACACAAATAAAAAATCAAACTCAAATATATATGCTGATTGAGTTTTTGCGCTTAACCAAAATAATAATAATTTTTTTTTTTTAATAATATTAAAACCTTCGTCGTGTTTTCTATATAACATTGTGATAAAGTGAAAAATTGAATTGTGAATTTAATTGGTGTTTTTATTTAATTGTTTATCTATCTATTTGGTAGATATATGAATTCTATATTAAAAAAAGATTGTGATTGTGATTTTTTTTTTGTTTGTTGAAGTTGTAATGTTAAAGCCGCAAACTGATCAATTATTTACTTCTTTTAATTGTTTTTTTTACCGATTATAAACAATATAATTTTTTAATATAGTTTTATTAAAAAAATGTTTTTTTTTTCAAAAATAAATATAGTGAGAAATTCATTTTCGCATAAGACAAAAATAATATAAGAAAATTCTTCAAAATCATATTGAATTTTTCTTTAAAAATTTAATTAAATTCTATATATATATATGATGGTATTTATAATTTATTATTTTGTATAATTATAAAGTTGAATGTGCGAATTGATTATACGAAAATATAATGTTTATAAAATACAAAATTATATTGTGTTTTGTGATGATGTTAAAAAAATAAAAATAAAATAAATAGTAAAACCAACTACACCAAAATATTATTAAAATATTACAATAATATATGGTTTGAAAAGAAAAAATAAAATCAAAGTGCTATATAAATTTTCTATAATTACATTTTGATATATAAAAATAAATATAAATATAAAAAATAAACAGTGATTTTATTATAATAATCAATAAATTAAAAATTTTATCATTAATGTAAAAATGTTTTTTTTTATATACCTTTAAAAATTTATAATATAATATTTTTGTTGTTTGGTTTTATATTTTTTTTTTTTATATACGATTATTATTTTGTGTATATATTCTCAATTATACACGATGATGTGATTTTTAACAAAATTTTCTATTAAAAAAAAAAAAAAACAAATTTTTTTTTATAAAGAAACACACGCACAGATGACGATTATTATTTACATATATTATATATACACACAATTTGTGATTTATTATTATATTATTCATCATCATCGCACATTTATTTTTTTTTTTGTTTAGTCAAACAATTTTTTTTTTAATTTGATGTTCATCAACAAAAAAAAAAAAATAAGTAACAACAACTACAACAAATAATATATAATACTATTATATATATATATATGAATTTTTTTTTTTATTATATTATTTTGTTTGTATAATTATTTTAAAAATAGATTTTATGCCATTCATTAAAATTTTTTTAATGTGAATTTTCCCTTCAAATAATAAACAACACACAAACACTCTCAAAACAAAAATCTCTGTTTTTGCATTTTGTTTAAATTAAATTAAAAAAAAAATTGATTTGATTTGATTTTTTTTTTTCATTATTATTATTATTATTATTATTATTGTATATATACGCACAATGAAGAATATATATTGAATTGAATTGAATTAATGTTTAAAAAAAAAATTAAAATTTTATTTGTATATATACAAAAATTTTTAATTCTAAAATGAATCAATTATTATATTTTATAAAGAAAATTTTCTTGGATTGATTTTTCGATTAAAAATTTTTTCTTATATATATATGACAAAATTTACCATTTTAATTGTATATTACAGTAACAGTTTTTTTTTATTTAGCCCTCGTTAAATATTCAGTATTTCTATTGTTGCTAAAATTTTTTAATATAATAATTAAATTTCTATATATATATATATAATACGACGATTAGATTTAAATTGTAAATTCCTTCTTTTATTTTTTTTTTTAAATGTTACGTTTGACAACAAATTTTTGTATTACATTTATATGTTTAAAAAGATGTAATAACAATTTTTTTTATTTATTAATGAAAAATAAAATGTTAATTATATATTTGTTGATAAAAAATATAGTAAAAATAAAAAATTTAATTATATTTCACTTGTAAAGGGTGATTTTTTAAAAGCTATAGGAAAGTTTTTCAAAAAAAAAACATAAAATAACACATAAAATTCAGAAAAATGCATGAAATCTTTATTTGAATAGATAGTACGGTCCATATAATCCATCCGGATCCGGTCATGCAAATGTTGACTTTGACTGCGCCTCAAATGGTCCATCCGCTTAGTCCAATTTTGGCATACTCTTTCCAACATTTCGACCGGTATCTAACGACGAATAAATGCTTCAATGTTGTCTTCCGCAATGCGTCAACCTTTAACATGGTCCCACAAAAAAAAAGTCTAAAGGCGTTAAATCGCACGATCTAGGCGGCCAATTGACCGGTCCCGAACGTGACATAAAATGTTCACCAAACTCGCCCCCCAATAAGTCCATTGTTGCGCATGCCGTGTGGCATGTGGTACCGTCTTGTTGAAACCACATGTCATGCAAGTCAAGCTCTTGCATTTTGGGCAAAGGTTGGATATCATCTCACGGTAGCGCTCACCATTCACAGTTACGTTACGATTCGCATCATCTTTGAAGAAGTACGGTCCAATGATGCCACCAGCCCATAAATCACACCAAACTGTAACTTTTTCTCGATGCATTGGTAGTTGTTGCAACTACCTGGCTGATATTCAATCCAAAATCGACAATTCTGCTTATTTACGTACCCATTGAGCCAAAAATGAGCCTCGTCGCTGAACACAATTTCTTCGCGATGAACTTTCTTAACAGAGCACGTATTTTGATAGTAAAATTCAATAATTTGCAAGCGTTGTTCGGTTGTAAGACGATTCATGGTTAAATTATAGACCAAACTGAAGATGTTTGACAGTGAAACAAAACACAAAACGTGCGTCAGCTGTTTAAACCAGTGTTGCCATAAAGATAATAGCTAAAAAATCACTCTTTACAAGAAAAATTAACAAATATAATGAATATAGATATAAATATTTTTTTAACGTCTTCTCGCTGTATAATATACGGTTAAGTGTATTTATAAAAGTGTAAAGTAAATATACACTATTCTGTATATATATGCTGTTTTAAAAAACTATGTATATTTGTGAATGTCCACAGATGTATGTATGAAAATTAATATATCTATGATTACGATGAATTTGCCTTCGTTATCTGTTTTAATTTAAAAAATTTTTTATTATGACCATAAAGACTATATATATATAATATATATAGTTCATTTACATTTTTTATAGCTATATAAAGTTAACGAAAACATTTTTTAAGATTAGAGATTTTACCTTTCAATAACCTAACAGATTTCATTTAACATTTGCATATATATACGTTTTTAATTGAACTGCTGACCACTTAATAAAACTTTAATAGTTGATTCTATATAGTTAGAACAAAAAAAATTATTTAATTCTAATGATTAACAAAATATCTTTATATTTTATATGAATTGGTTTTTGAATCCGGATTAGATACATTTTTGTTCTAATATATTTATCGATTTTATTTAAAATTTAGTAAAATTGATTTTTTTTTGAAAAAATTTCTAGATAACGTTTTTTAGATAACAAAAAGAAAAACCAAGAACAAAACTTGGGGGAGGGCTCTGATTAAATTTAAAAATCGATAAAATTATTGAAAATTCAATCAATTTCTGATATTTCATTTGAAAATCGTTCCATTGGTTCAAAAGATATGTTTAGTAAATTTTCCAACTAGTGTACGTACAAATTATTTGAATTTTCAATGCAACATCCAATGGAAAATGGGCTAAATTTAGCCTTTGAATCAATTAGGCGCGATTTTAAAATTTTCTTTAATGAAATATAAAAAAATGTATTGAATTTTTGAATTCTTCAAAATATTGATTTTCGCCAAAATTTAATTAGCTGACTACCTTAAATTTTTTCCCCCTAAATCAACTAATTACATTAATGTGAAATTTTCGAAATATTAACCTATTTGTTTGGAAAATTTGATGAAATTTTTTCACACCTCGTATCCGCTTGTCATTCAGTAAATATTCTACACAAAAAAAAAAAAAATAGAAGATATTATTTATATCATAATTACTATATTGCCAATAATGGACATTTTATATTAAAATAAAAACATTTAAATTCTAATTTAAATGTATATGTATTTTGTTTTCTATTGTATTGTATATAATCGAATTGTATACTATAGTTTATTTGAACTTATATTACTGCTATTGTAAATCAGAAATTTTTATTAAACTATATATATATATAGAATTTAGAAATATTGACAAAGTGTAAATTTAATGTTTTTTTATTTTTTGATATAATAGGCGATAACTAAAAGTACCTAATATTTGTGGCTATATATATATATTTACAGAAAAAATAAGATACAAATTTGACCCTAATCGATAAATTAAAAAAGAAAAATAAAAATTGATTCTCGAATAGAGATTAAACAAAAAATCATTTTGATCATCATATAATATTTTAACAAAAACAACATATTCAAAATCGATAATATATTATTTACATAATAAATATAAAATACCCGATAATTTAATTAGAATCTATTCTAATTAAATTATCTCTCTGTATATTGTATATATATACAAAAGTAATTGAAATGATTACTTTTTTATTTTAAATATGTAAATATTTTTTTTTTAACATCTTTTATTATTATTTTAAAAATATTTTATAGGTATATATAATTTACATTGAATATATGTAGTCATATTAAATTATAATTTACCGTATATTTACATCGATATTTTATTGGGAAATATACTCGTATAAATGGTGGTGAGATGGGGGAAAAATAATGTGTTCTATAGTGACCCTAACGTTGCATTCAAAAAAATTAATTATAGTACAAAAATAAGTTATTTTTTTTTTCGTTAAAATTTTTTTGTAAATCTAATTTTGCTTCTCTGAATTTTTCTATATTTTTCCAATTTCCACTTTTCAAAATACCCATCTCCACTAGATCTATCATACACTATTTGACAAACAAACTATATATATCGTCCACATACGCCAGAATCCTCCAAATTTAAGACAAACTATGGCTGTTTTAACAAATAATGATTGAAAATTGCATTTTCCTGGAAAACAATTTGTTCGAAAACATTTTATTTTCTTTGTATTATAATTAATTAATATGTTTTTTATGCATATCAACCTTTTAGAATATACCGTTATTTGGGAGGACACATTTTTTATGCCACCTCACACGACTTTTTCGTATCTTCTTTTGCGAATTATACCGTCAATAGATTAAATCTTTTGATATTTTTGTAAAATTTTCTATGAACAATAAATTGATTTCACTATCAAATTCAATCAAATTTTTGAATATTTTCTCTATTTATATACTTAAATTTATTTAAATCAGTTATTTTTTAAGAATACATCTATAATAATAGAATCCTCTATACTGAAGACATAAAACATGTTTTGGGTTATTTTCGAATATGAAAAGAATTGAATTTTGCCACACAATTCCAGAATTTTCCCATTCGATTTGTTGTATGGTTAAATACCGACACCATAAAAAAAAATCAACTAAAATTATGAAACCCCGAATATAAGACTGCATTGTCAGACGTACTAAAACCAATATTGTCGATTATAAGCAAAAATTAATATTTATTATTATTATTATTATTATTACATTAAAATATCAATAAAACGATATTTGCTTACTCTCTAGAAATTATAGTCTATATATAAAACAAATATACACAATTGTATCAATATGTTGATCTAATTTAATTTTAAAATTGTTATTTTTTCCCTAAATTTTAACAAAAAAATAAATATAATATATTAATATATTCTATTGTAGTAGTTTTTGTTGTTGATATTGTTGTTCTAATTCAATAAGGGATGATTTCTTGAATCCTTCATATAGAAATTAACAAATTATAAATTACAGTTGATTAATCATTAACATAATACAATTTTAACTATAATAGAAAAGGAATTATCCCGACATTTATCTGTCGACATATAATATTTAAATATATCATTTCAAATCATTCTGCGTATTATTTTATTGTTATTAATAATTTAATTTAACGTATAAAAATAAAATTTAAATAAAATAAATAGTTATATAGATATATAATAAAATATGTGTATTTTTATGTATGGTATATAGAAAAGAAAATTTTATATGGAAAACATTTTTTTTTATTGTTATCAGTATTATAATATTACAAATATAATACATATATATAAATAAAAATAGTGTGTGTTTAAATAGTTTAAAAAAAAAATAAATAATTCTAAATGTTGCCCCATATGTTTTTATTTTTATTTTTTTTGATTTAAATTTAATATAATTTAAATAATTTGTATATTTTTCAATTGAAAATTTTACGTTGTTCTTATTTTGTGTAGTATAACTACTGCTGCTACTGATAATATACGTATAACTATATACTACTGTATTATTATTATTATTATTGTTATATAAATAAATATAAATAAAAAATAAATTGTTTGCGATATTTTTGTCGCGCTTTTTATTTATATGCATGAATCAAATAGTTTATCAACAAAAATATTTGGATTTGTATTTAGAGTTGGTCATAGTTTTTCTATATTTTCAACACGTGAGTTATTAAATTGATTTTTGTTTTTAATAAAAAAAAAAATAAAATAATCTTATTTATTTATTTATTTTTTTTTTATTATTATTGTTATTTCATTGATTTAATCCATTTGAATGTTTATGTGCAAAAAAATTAATAAATAAACTTGATTTTTTTTTATTATTAATTTAATTTGTTCAGCAATATTTTAATATTTGCTTATATATATTAATAATAATAATTGTTTAAATATAAATTAAATTGCAAAAAAAATTGTCTATGACGATATTTACACATTTAATATATATTTATTAATTAATAATCATTTTTATTACTATACATATACGATAATAAATTAAAATAAAGTATATAATATGCAAATTTTATAAAAAAAAATAAATAAATATACCCACACAAATTAACTATACCTATAAATAAATTTTTTATACAAAAAAAAAAAGTACCTATATAAAAAAAAATATAAAAATATATCGCTCTTGTTGTTTTAAATTTTTTTTTTTTATTTTACAATATAATACTTAATTTAGTTCAATTTAAATGGTTTTTGTTGTGTGATATTAATCATAAAATACACTATATACACATTTTATTTTTTATTTTTTTTTAACAATATCAATTTGTTGTTGTTGTTGTTGTCGTTTGTTATCAATAATACAAAAAAAAAAAACAAAAATGTAAAAGCTATATTACATTTAAAAAAAATAAATATAATGCTTTCCTATATACATATTTGAGGAACAAAACAAAAAAATTAATTTTATTATACATAACTTAAATGTTGGTTGTCTCATATGTAATTGCTGCGTATATAATGAAATAAAATTAAAAAAAAAAACATATATATATATATATATATATAAATAATTGTTCATTAATTAGAAATATTAATTTGTTGTTGATTGAATATGATTATGGATTGGTTATTGATTTACTTGAAAATAATAATATATGATATGTGATTTTAATTTGAACACAAAGTGAATTTTAATAACATTATTATTAACAAATACCAAACGAGCAGGTAAGTTTAATATATCCTCTATTAATTGATTGATTTAATATAATATAATAAAAAATAATCATAAAATTATGTATTTTGTAATGAATAAAAAATGGATTTAATTAAATTAATTGCATCTTATATTTTTTTGTTGTTTATTTTTTGACTAAATCTCTATTAAATAAAATCTTTACTAAATCTCTATTTATGTAAATTTTAAATCATATTTCAGATTCAAATTCCCATGCTGAATTTAATAGTCCCATAAATACTGCAAGTACATCAACATCTGGTGGTGGTGGTTCTACTACAGAACAATTATCAACACCACAAAAAGTTGGAGGAGGGACACCACAAAGAGACCCAGTTACTGGCACTGGAGGATCGGGTGAACAAAAATCACCACGTAATTCGGCAACAAATACAAATATAAAAAATTTACCAAATACACCAAAATCTTCGTCACAAAGTGGTGGTAGTTCAATTTGTGGTGATACTGGTAGTAATAATGGTGGTGATCGTACAAGTTTAAAAAATGCATCACAAAGTTCACAATCACCACAAGGTTCAACATCAACCGTTTTCGATTTATCCACTTATGATGGACCAAAAAATACGATTAATTTTGAATTAGAAACAATAAAACAACATCAGCAACAGCAACAACAACAACAACAAATAATAATAACAACAACATCAACGCGACAATCGCTATTACCGTGGGGTACACAAACACGTTCATCAATTGCTGCCACAGCCGGTATTTTCGATATGCCAGGTCCCACGGATGGTGCACTCCGTCCAGGAGAAATTGTTATGCGTACATTATTTACCGATTTTACTCTGCAAGCTGAAAAGAAAATTGAAAGCGTTATGTTGGAATCGGCTGTGAGTTATTGTATTTATTTTAATGTATTCCGATTAAGATAATAATAATAATAATAAATGTTATTATAGGATAAAAATTTAGCAAAATTATTACAACGTGGTGAAGATCTCCAATTTGATCAATTATTATCAGCATTTGGTTCAGTGGCTGAACATTGTTTACCATCATTGTTACTAACAATATTGGCATGGCATAAGCGTCAGCTATCGGACACCGAAATTAAAAGTGATTTAAAACGTATGGAGAAAATGGCAAATAAATCAAATGTTGATATTGATTTACAATTACAACGTCGTGAATCGGCCGTTGAATTTCTATTTTGTTTAGCATTAATTGAAATTCTAAAACAATTACCATTTCATCCGGGTCACGAAGATATTATAAAAAATTTTGAAAATCTGGCATTTAAACATTTTAAATATCGTGATGGGTAAGTTTTTGTTTTTTTTTTTTGAATCTATACTTTTCTTAACTGAAATGTATTAATTATATAATATTTAACTATATTTAGTTTACAAAATAATCCAAATGCTAATAATATACATATGATTGCTGATTTATATGCGGAGGTAATTGGTGTATTGGCACAAAGTCGTTTTGCATCGGTACGTAAGCGATTTATGAGTGAATTGAAAGAGTTACGATTGAAAGAACCAAGTCCGCATACAACACAAAGTATTATTAGTTTACTGATGGGAATGAAATTTTTTCGTGTTAAAATGGTACCAATTGAAGAATTTGAAGCATCATTTCAATTTATGCATGAATGTGCACAATATTTTTTAGAAATTAAAGATAAAGATATAAAACATGCATTGGCGGGATTATTTGTTGAAATATTAGTTCCTGTTGCCGCGGTAATTTATTTATAATATTATGATAGAATTTGTTGAAATTTTTATTTATTTAATTTAATATTTTTATAGGCTGTTAAAAATGAAGTGAATGTACCGTGTGTTAAAAATTTTGTTGATTTATTGTATTCACAAACGTTAGATGCGTGTACAAAATCAAAACATAAACTTGCACTATTTCCATTGGTGACATGTCTATTGTGTGTTTCACAAAAAACATTTTTTCTAACAAATTGGCATTATTTTTTGGCAATGTGTTTAAGTAATTTAAAGAATCGGGATTCGAAAATGAGTCGTGTTGCATTAGGTAAGTGAATATGAGATAAATAAACTTTTTTATTTGCTTCCCAATTAATATTAATATTATATTTTTTATTGACATTTACAGAATCGTTATATCGTTTGTTATGGGTCTATATGATTCGTATAAAATGTGAATCAAATTCGGCAACACATTCACGACTACAAAGTATTGTAAATTCATTGTTTCCCAGGGGTTCAAAAGCTGTTGTTCCACGTGATACACCATTAAATATATTCGTTAAAATTATCCAGTTTATAGCACAAGAACGTTTGGATTTTGCAATGCGTGAAATTGTATTTGAATTATTGTATGTTGGACGTCCAATTAAAATAATATTAACACCGGAACGGATGAGTATTGGTTTACGTGCATTTTTAGTTGTTGCCGATTCATTACAGCAAAAAGATGGTGAACCACCAATGCCACGTACCGTTGGTGTACTACCATCTGGTAATACGTTACGTGTTAAAAAAACTTATTTAAATAAAATGTTAACGGATGATACGGCACGTAGTATTGGTATGTCAAGTTATTTTCCGCATGTACGTCGTGTTTTTGTTGATATTTTACGGGCACTTGATATGCATCACGGTCGTCCTTTGATGATGACCAACACCCAGAATCAGAATAAGGAACCCGATGAAATGTTAACGGGTGAACGTAAACCACGTATTGATTTGTTTCGTACATGTGTTGCGGCCGTTCCACGTTTGATACCCGATACAATGACAGGGCATGAACTTGTCGATATGCTATCACGTTTAACCGTTCACATGGACGAGGAATTACGTCAATTGGCCCATCAATCATTACAGACATTGGTTAATGATTTTCCTGATTTACGACAAGATATCATTCATGGTTATACACAATTTTTAACACGAGATGTTCTTGATACATTTCCTCAGGTAAATAATTAGTTGAATCACGAAAGTTATGACTATTATTTAATTTAATTGGTTTAATTGTATTTTTACATATTTTAGTTGGTCGAACATTGTATGCGATTATTATTAGCTTTCATAACGGCATGGAATAATGCATTGCTGATAAATAATAATGGTATTAATTTAATAAATACAACAAATAATAATAATACAGCTACAACAACGGCAGCTACAACAAAAACTATACAAATTAAAGATTCGGGTTATGGTCCATCAACGGCACACCAACACACACTACAAACTCAACCGTCCACAATCAATTCAAATTCAAGTGGTACTTCAAGTTTAAATTCAAGTGGTGTTTCGAGTATTACACAAATTACGACAACAACTGCATCCCATGGTGGTATGGATAGTACAATAAAGAAAAATGAACAGGTAATTGTTTTATTTTTTCTATCAATTCTTTATATTAATATTAATAAATTTTTTTTATTTATATATTCTCCTTTCAGCCATTATCAACAACAATGCATTATGTTCAAGGATTTGCATTGGTAATGCTGTGCAATTGTCGACCGTATCCACGTAAAGTAGCCGGTTACATATTAAAAGAATGTAAAAAATTAATGAAAGCCTTAAATTTACCGGAAACTGAACCGCCATTGATTGATGTTATCGATAAATTTTGTCCACAAGTATTAGACAAATGTTTACCAATATTACCGCAAACCGATAAAATGGCAATATTAAATGCAAATATTATCGATTTACAATGGATTACTGATCGTACCGGTGGCATCTGGACATTTGGACATGTAGACGGTAAGAGAGATATTCAATTTTCTACGTATTCGTTCGTTTTCACAATTAACCAATAAGAAAAAATTTCATTTATTAAAGATAATACAACAAAATCATCAACACAAACGTTAAATAATGTACAACAACCATCGTTGACCCAACAATGTGATCCATGGTCATTATGTGTATTAGGTTTAATGGAACGTCAACGTATTGTACAACAATGTCCATCGGTATGTCAACAGGCATGGCCCATTTGTTATCAACGTGTAACGACATTGTTCAGTGTCATTGATCCAACGTAATTATTTTTTTTATTAAATTTATAACTTTCAAAATTCCCGGTTTTTAAATGTATTAATTAACTGATCTGAATATATATGATTTTATAAATATTTCCAGACCTGTAAATGACAATCGAGCATCGCTATTACGTGGTTCAGCACCACCAAAAAAAACACCATCCGAAAGTCAACGTGATGCATTTTTACGTTTATGGAAAAATTTGGTAGCAATGGGTATGCGCCTTGTACCGCAAATACCAAGTGTTGCCGTACGTTGTGCATCACCTGATCTAAGCCTTAGGTAAGTGTTTAACTATTGCTATTGTTTTGATTGATTGTTACAAAAAAAAAAAGAATTTATTAGATTTAAAAAATAAAATAAAAAAGTGATTATATTACGAAATACTATAATAATAGCATTTATCATATATTTGAATATGAATGTTACTAACATAGTTTGGCACTTAACAATGTTAATAATATTATAATAATAATAACAATAATGTTTTTTTTTTTTGAAAATATGCACAGGCATATATGTAAGCTATTAATATTCATATATACGTATAGTTTTTCAATCATCTTTCATTAGTTTGCGCTCAATAATATCAATCATGCAGAAAAAAATAGCAATCATGCAGAAAAAACACAATTTGCATACATTTTTTTTTTTAAATTACTATCATCATCTACAGCAATCAGATTTTATAGAACAGACCATAATGATATAATTTAAAAGTCTTTAAAAATATTGACTGTTGTGTTTTATCATCCATAAGAATTGTTATTGAGTTCATTCATTGACATTCTTGTTAAAAGGATTATAATCAATAAAATGTTGATAACTTCTATGAGGATTCGATGATGTCTTTTGGTTGATTGTCTATTGATTGTTTTTAATTAAATAAACATCAATTGGGTTTTGATGGGGATGGGTTTGTGTAATTAGGGTTGTGGAGTGGGTATCGACTCTGAATCGAGCATCGAAAAAAACAGAATTTACATTTAATATTTCATGTGAAATAAATTAACAATTTTAGATATATGAATGAATTAATATATAAGGACATAACTTCCTCAGGAGTCGAAAATGATATGCCATATGTCCCCTACATATCTTTCCTTTAAGAAGTATCATCTTGTCTAGGTGACCTCTTAGATAATTGTGCTCGGAAGGCTTTCATTTTGTGAATAATGTGGAAAAGAAAGTATTCTTCATTTAATAAGCAGTTTAACAAAAACTACATTAATACCTAATCAACTGGAGAGTCAATGAGTCTCTGCATGTCGTAGACGAACTTCAAATAATTCATTATGCTTTGAGATGTTTAAGAAGTGTGTTAATATCTATAATATTTGCGACTATGAGTTTTTGAAAATACATTTGCTGGAATTGTCTAAACGGTTTAAATTTCATACACAACGTACTTTTTTTTTTACACAAAAAACCAGAAATTATTTAAGATTTTTTTGAAATTATTCCACCACATAATTCAAAATACAAAAAAAAAATAAATACAATAACAGCAATATTCATAATATAATGCTAAAAATAAAATGTTTTTTTTTTAACATTATCGCATTTACGCACAAAACATCGCTAATATTCAAATTCAAAGAATAAAAAAAAAGGATTATTTAATTCATTCATCATTTAACTATTATTATATATTTTTGGTACTGATGACATAAATTGTGGAAAAATAGTTATTCGAATAAAGGAATAATGAATCAAATTCCAATCATATTATATTTCATTTGAAATACATAAATACATTTATTTTTTTTTTTTGAAATTTTTTAAATTAGTTATGCATAACTATATATAGACATTTTATTGATTATTTTATTGCTTGTGTTGTGTATCTTGTAACGTTTTGTATACATTATGTTTGATTGTATGATTATGTTACTTATATTTTGTTCAATGCATTCAATATCACCATTAATTGAATGTCATCATTGTAATAATGATTAAAAATATCTAACAATAAGTAATTTAATTCATGCATATTATATTTATATATATATATATATATATATATTCAATATTCATAAAGTGTGCACTATCAATTTTCATTTTATATCAAAATGTTTAATGTTATATAGTTTTGTCTTGTATTTTATTAAATAATAATTGTATTGTATATATATGTATTCTGTGTCACTTGTTTATGTTATATAATTTATTTATTTATTTGTAATTTGATGATAACAACAATAAACAATAATTATTATGTGTATAGTAAAATTGAAACAAGTATATGAACGATAAACAATTATTTACTAATGGATTAACATTGAATTAAATAAAATTTTGTGAGACGTTCATCAAACATATTTTATTTTTTCTGTTTAAATAATTTGTAATTCGTAATATTACAAATGTATTTTTCAATATCAAATTTTGTTGACGCAGATTATTGATGATCGCGTAATTCAATATTTATTATTGATCCGCATATTTAAAGTTTATCCATTTAATTCCATCATTTAATTCAAATTCATCGATAATTTTTTTTTTTATAAAAAAAATATATTCAATAATGCATGCATGATTGATTGCATGCGTACATATATATATAAAAATTGTTTTGAATTGTTGTTATCACATTTTATATAGTAAAATAATAACATTTTTCAAAGTATATAGTTTTGTTCATCTGTTGTTTTTGTTGTTTGTTTTGTTTTATATTTATTAATGATAATTAAAAAACAAAAAACAAAACAATACTTAACTTATAACAAACGCACACACAACAACAACACATGATCATCATGATGAAAAATATATGTAAACTCAAACCAAATCAAAAATAACTATATATCAATTATAACATCACAAATTAATTAAACAAAACATATCAACAAAACATCAAAACAAAAAAATTGAAAAAATGAATAATTTTTATATAGTCTACATGATCAGTCGGATTCACGTTCATTATCTGATTCATTGGATAATATACCATCAAATGTATTTGGACCAGAAGGACTTGTTACCAGATTTACGTTACCACTGTCGTATGGCCGTAAGGAAGCAAGACAAAAAAGACTTGGGTAATAAAAAAATTAGCACAAAAATAATCATTAAAAAAACAAAAATCATGAAATAATAATCATTATCGCATTATCGAAATTCGAAAAATTGACAAATAGTTTTGTTAAAAAAATTGGATTAGAGATACATAAAAATATTGTTACATAAATACTCTTATAATATACAATATATATATGAGAAAAGAAAACTCTTGAGATGATGTTGATATAAACATATATAATTAATACATATCTTAATATATAATTTTGTAGTTTTATATAATTGATATATGTATGTATATATGTTCAAAATTCCGTCCATAATTTGATTCTTTTAAATATTAGTTGGTATTTGTCGTTTAAAACAAATTTAATTTGTATTAAATATATTAATTTTTTTTAAGTATTAATATAGGAAACAGAAGTAGATTAAAATAGTATATGTTCACGTAATGCATGAGATATGACAATATATGGTGTACAAATATATTATACATATTATGAAAATTGTATTTAACATTATACAGTAAAGTATATATGATTCTATCTATATATATATATATAATATATTATATATGTTATATAAATTAATAATTAATTTGTTGAAAATCGGATAAACTTGATTAATTCAATGATGTTTTTGAATGAAATATAGTGTCGTGATGTTTATGGTAATACATAATAATAATCCCTTATAATCTATATTTTAAATTACGATCAAATTACAGTATTTTTTTTCCATATAAATATCACTATACGTGTAAATTGTGTGTATAAATGCGAGTAATGTTAAATATATTCGTATTGGGTTTTAATAAATATATTCGTAAATTCTTTTAAACATTTATTAACCTTTGATGGAAATATTTTCTATTATGATTTGTTAAAAATCTCTCCATGTGAATCATAACATTATCAAAATTGAAATAATTAACTATGTATTATTAAGATTATAATAAATCAATTTCGAGATAAATAACAATTCACGGACGAAGATGGAAAATATTCATTTTATCAAAAGGATAGGATTCCCTGAAAGATATTAAACGTATAATTTGGAGAACTAAATTTCCAGAAAATCAACTTTTCTAATTTTTCTCTCTTATTTTTTTTAATTATAATCGTGTTTTTTCTAAAATTTTTGTTTATCTCTTCTTTGAAAATGAAAAAAATTTAAAATTCAATTAATTAAATGATCCTTTCTGAGAAGAAAATTGCTTCAAAACATATATTGGATTTTAAAAAGTGTACATCAAAATTTGTTCCAATTATTGCGTACTGTATGAAATTTTTGTACCATTGATCATTCACTTTTACCGAGTAAAAGTCTCAACTTTCTTTGAATTTTCGCTGCAAAACTTTAAGAAAATTCAAAATAGAAAAGAGAATTTGGAATTAAAACGTTAAATTATCGTTCATTTCAATAAATTTAATAATAATTGAAGAGATTTTTATTTTTATAAATTCAAATCTAAATTTTCTTGTCTAAAAAACTTTACTTTATATACTCTAAAAAAACCAACCTAAAAACTGATTAGTAAAGCCACTTAAAAAGTTATCCCACCATATTATAATATTCTAAAAATGGTAATTAAAACACAAACAAAACCAAATCAGAAAAATTGATCAACAATAATAGTAATTATTATGATAATAATCTCAATAATTTTCCAATTTTAAATTATAAATTTTAATTGCATGTGCAAAGTGTAAATAAATATAAATATTTTTTTGATAATATTGACAATAAAATTAAAAAAAAAAATTAAAAACAAATAAATAATAAAAAATACAAAAGAAAATATATATGAAAATTCAATTAGAAAGCTTTTATGGCTGTGCGCTCGCTCGCCTTTTAATAATTGTGTTTTAAAAGAAATTCTATAGTGTACAAATAAATAAAAAACTATTCCTAATCTTTTCAATCGATATAAGAAAAATTATTTTTTTTAATTTTTTTATAGTTAACAATGCTGTAAAATAAAAAAAACATGAAGCAATTATTCTTTTTCTTTTGATTTGCTATATTTGTTGTCGTTGGTTTTTATTTTCCTCTATTTTTAGTGTTAAAACAAAAAAAAAAAATGAAATTCAATAAATAATAATATATGATTGTCATTTACTAAACTAAAAAAAAAAAATCTAATAATTATTTACCCGGAAACATATATTATATTATAAATTGATTTATAAAATTTGTTTTCTCTGTACCAAACACACACACACCCAATAAAGTTCGTCGCCAGATTCATTAAATGCTGATCGTAGTGATAAATCAACAGCTGGTTCAGCGTCACCATTAGCATTATATAAATTAATTGTACCATTATTACGTTGTGAGGTGGCCGATGTACGTGATGCAGCCGTTATTGCATTGGGAATGATCAATCATGATGCGTTAAAGTAATAAGAATTTTTTTTTTTCATGTGAATTCCATTGAGGTTTGGTATGGTTTTAAATGGTTGTATTTTTTTTGGTACAGAGATTTAATGGATGAATTAGTATTGTATATACGTGAAGCGGTTGATCGTAAACAAGAGAATATGCGAAGAAGAAGACGTCGTGATGCATTACGTTTACAATTAGTTAAAGTATTGGAGAAAATTGCTGAAAATGGTACATTTGGTGTTAGTCAATGTGTTATTGAACGTGAAACATTACATCCAACATTTGTTGAGTACATTGAAGGTGCTCGATTGTATTTAGAGACTGAAACGGATAAAGATAATACAAGTATACGTGAAGTTAAAACAAGATTTTGTGATTTTATACGTAAAATGATAAAAAACTTTTCACGTAAGTTCAAATTCGCAATGCATTTTTGGTTGCATTATTAATTACTTAAATTTGAATTTTGGTAATTAATTTTGTATACATTGGTTTTTATCTATTTATGTGTGTAGTTGAAAGTTGGTCAACATTACTTTCACGTGATTTAAAACGTAATATTTTCAATTTGTTTGCATCGTGGAGTGGTCCATTTGCAAAACCACTTGGTATTATTTATTTAATTGGAAATAGCAATTGTATTGATGAGGAAAAATTACAATTTAGTGCATTACAGGTATACAGATTTATTTTATCAATTATATGTTTTTTTTTTTTTGTAATATTTTTATTAATTTTTTTTTTTTTTGTATTATTACCTCTCTGATTTTGTTCATTTCCACCCGCACTATCCATAAAATAGGCTATGTCCGCTTTATTATGTTGTGGACATTGTTTTGATCATTCATATTTATCACCGAATTATGTGAGTGAGGAAGGTTTAATTTATCCATGGTTAGATATGCTGTTAACATCAAAAGATGAAAAGGTATGTTAATTATTTATTTATATTATTTTTACTATATAAATTACAATTTTAAAAATTTTTATAATCTAATTATATTCGGCTATAATAAATAATTGACGACCTTAGTATCGTGAATGTTTCTAAATATAGAAATTCGCATAACCATTAACTATATATAGATATACTATACTATACTATATATATCGTAGTACTTTATAAAAAAAACCATTACAAAAATAGCTATTAAAATAAATCCCGATATTTGGTGTAATTGTGATTTAAAAAAAATATATATAATTTACAATAAGGCTGATTAAATATGATTTGGTAGTTCGATAAATTACACGATAAAGTTGTTTAATTATTTCAATTGATGTTATACATACTATATATATGTACAAATATTTATAAAAGCTAAATTCTAATAATTTTTGAAAGGGTATACTGTCTTTGGAATATGGCAAATGAAATTTATATATATATATAAATAATTCTTTACGAAATTACATGCCTTTATATAAATAAAATATTCTATATTTATATTGAAAAACATCATATCATTCGTAACAATACATTTTAAATTGAAAATAACCCTTTTTAATTATCATATTTAAATATTGTCATATACTTCTTATAGTATATCCTTCTCTTCTTTATATATACATATTAGTATACGAACTAGTACACATTATTTTGTCCTAAACATTTTGACAAGTATAAAGCAAAATTAAAAGGATTCAAGAAAGCGTATACAAATAAATATATAATAATTTTTTGATTTTAAAATAAATGTTTATGGTAGACGTACAATAAATGCCTATATAAATGGAATTGTTGAATATTAATATGTATTAGAAAGCAAAAACCCAATTATCACCTGTTTTTAATTGAAACTGTCAATTTATCTGTGTATTATATATTCGTATATGGGATATATATATACCATAAAATTTTAAACGTCAACGATCTATATAATTATGCAAGGATATACATAAAGTTATATTAATTTAATTCAATTAGTTTTTATATATATATATATATATAGTATATACAAATTCCGTTGATTGGATTTGTTCAATATCTTTATATTCGATATTTTTAATAATATTATCCATTTATCTTTAAATAATATTAAAAATTATCCTTCCCCAATTATTGATATTGATTCTAAATGTTTGTTAATTTAAGATGAATCAACTTCTGGTGTGATTGAAGAATTTTGATCATAATATAATTATGATTTCTTTCACCGCTGTAAAAAATATAATAAACTACATGAAATATTATAAAGCAAAACTGTAAGAGAGTTTTCTTTAGAAAACTCTTTAAACGTTCCATCAATTCAATTTTAGTATATTTGAAAAATAAAACAGTTTTATCATATAATATAAAAAAGTACTTATATTTTTAAAGCCTATATTAAGAATTTTAATGCAAAATTTTTCATTTATCTTTCACTCGCTTATTCAATTAAGGGATGTATTTTATTAATTAAGTATAATTTAATTAGCGGGTTTTTTTTTAAATTTATTTTATATAGACGATAAATGAATTTGTATACAAATCAATTATTTTTATAAATAAATTCGAATGTGTTTTTTGTTCTCTGATTTAAAATTTATTAAAGATATTAATTATAGAAAAGAAATTATTATAGATAATAGAAACAAAGGGGAGTAATTTCAATATATTTCGTTACAGAAATTACATAATTATCCTAATTAATATATCAAATCTCTATATATAAATGTATTTCTAAAAATGTTTATATAGATTATTTATGACTATAATATAATGTACTATATCATTATTCGCTTCCTACTTGTTAGCGTTGTTTAAATGTTCACTATAATTGCTTTTTTCTTTAAATCTCTCTATATATATATATATAGATATTAAATGTATTGTGTATGGGCGGATTTTACTAAATTATTGAATTTTCATTAAATTTCTTTATGTTTGATGTTTGATTTTTTTTTATTTTTTACGCTTACATTTCTTTCTTTTCGTTTCGTTTTTGTGTAAAAATAAATTTAATTTTCTTCAATATATATACATACATATAATATGTGATGGATATCGCGTCAATAAAATCAATATTAAACAATACACAAATTTTACATATACAATTTTTACCCACACCTTTTTTATATTATACGCGCCTTATCGATTACAAAACTTGTTGATTTTTACTGTGATTTTTACTGTGTGCATTTATATTTTTGAACAATTCCTTTTCACGTTACTTGAAATTTTCTATATAGAATTATATTTTTATAGTCTTAAATAATTATTATTTCCCACACACAATCATTTACTATATTCAGTATTATATTATATTATATTGGTTTATAATAATATAAAAATTATATATTAAATCTCGCACTTTAAATTTTATTATCGTATATCGTGCGTATTTCAATTATTTTTCGGAAAATATCTATTACGATAATACAAAATTTCCTTATATAAACACCATATCACGGTCAAATTAGATTTTACCAATTACTTATGGTTGAATGTCAATGTTTTCAGATCTTTGTTATAAATATTTTATAATAATTGAGTTTCTTCTTGGAGTGTTTTAAACTTTGTCATTTTTCACTTTTTTATGCAGTGAAAGCAATCTTAATTTTCGATTTTCGCGAGGGAAACCCATAAATATTTCCTATACTTTTTGTTTTATCTGTATATTATATAATACGTTATATATTAAAAATACGCAAAAAATTTCTATATTTTCTTCTTATACTAATATTTACATAACAATTTAATATCGTTTATTTCACTCTATAGCGATATAAATGCATAAATATTATATATATATGTATTATATAGTGTTTAGTGTATATTTTTATTGTTTAACACTGATGTGTATATAATTTTTTCAGTACAACAATAAACTCTATATGGAATAAATAAACGTTCCTTTAACTTACATGTATATCCTTATCATTCCATATAAAAAGTTTTCCAACGAAGATGAAAAAAGACAATCAATATTGCAATTCTTTTATTTTTTTAAATCATTTATTGCCGCACTTATTATTCTTTAAAAAGGAACAATGAGATTTTTGTTGCGTGATCAAAACTATTTCAAAACAATCTAAAGGGTTAATTTTTTTTTTTTATTTTCATATTCATATCACTATGCGAGTTATGATGGCTTATATCCAGCTATATGTATATATATATATAGAATTGAATATACAAATCGTTCAAATCGTATATATCTATAATCGATAAACTATTCAAAAAGAGTATATGCAAACAATATTGTAACATGGTTTTGTTTGTTAAAAAAAATTGATATTTTTATTATGTCCATAAAATCCACGCAGCGTATACTATATATATATATATATATATATATATATATATATATATATAGATAGAAGTGCTTATATATAATCAATAATAATTGTGTATATGGTAGCGATATAGGCATTTTTATATAACTATATATACATGATTTTATATAACTATAAATCTACTGAAAGACTTTTTTTTTCTCCATATATACCTATTCTACCCAAGCATATTAAAAAAAATAAAATAAAATATTATTAAAATAGATTTATGTTTACACAAATAATAACACTTTTCATATATATATAATAGAAGTTTGATCGTTTTATATTTTTTGTGTTTGATTAATATATATATATTGTATATATGAATTGAATTTATTTTTTTTTTAAAATCTATTTCAATTGATTTAACAAAAATTCACGTGTATATTGCCTATATGCAGATTATTAATTTATCTTGCAATATGAACATTTCATGATGGCTTGTATTTGTTATATGCGGATTTTATTATATGGAAATTTAAATAAATGTTGCATTTATGGTTTAGTTTTTCTATAGCTATTCAAATATAGAACAATAAAACTATTTTTAGTATATTTATTTTTGATAAATAAATATGTTCCTCTTTATTAATTCAAACATGAATGGGTTGATTATTTATAAAATATATATAGCTCTGATTATTCATATAATAAGATATATTTGAAATAAAAAGATTTTTTTTCTTATTTCATTTCTATATTGTAATAATATTTTGTATAACAATACGAAGAATATAAGAGTATTGAAATTATATTGGAAAAAATTGTATGCATGCGGTCGGTTTGAATGATTGAATTTTTTTCATTTAAATCTTTTGTTATCTTGTATATTTATTTCCTTTTTTTCTCTAATCTGTTTTTGATAAAAAATAAAATAAAATTCCCCCCAAAAAGATTTAGAATGTTATACATCAAAATTTGTATATTACATTATTGTAAAATTTCTCATTATAGAGTTCTAATGAATTGGATTTGTACGAAAAAAAACTCATTATAGAGTACTAACTAATGAATATTATTTGTGTGTATGTTTTTGTTGTGTTTCTAGATATTTATATATATATATATAAATATATATATGATTATATACAGTAAATCGTTGAGCTTTTATATATGAATATGAATACATATTACTGAATGTTCTTTTTGTAAATACGAATCCCATTATGTTGTGTATTACAGAATGAAATATGTTTATTCTATATATCTATATATCTGTACCTATACATATTTTGTTTTTATTCTATAGTTTTAAATTTATATGTAATTTACGTGGTA
The DNA here is from genome assembly GCA_958336335.1 of Dilophus febrilis. Lineage (NCBI taxonomy): Eukaryota > Metazoa > Arthropoda > Insecta > Diptera > Bibionidae > Dilophus > Dilophus febrilis. Next base: position 27,767,739 of record OY284469.1, on the reverse strand, counting down.
ATTTCATTGAAAAACGCTTATATATACATTCCACACCATACATACTAGTTTTTAAATTCAGCGAATCGATGGACGCATCCACTATATATATAATTAACAGAATATTGTTTTATTTCAAACATATATGCAATGCATGTATATATAAAATTATAAATAAATTTGATTATTCCAAGAAATTTGCATATATGGTTTCAAAAATATTATACATTCGAATTGTTTCAATTAGATTTTTGGATGTCGCAATGTTTATAAAAAAAAAATGGTGCCATCGCTTATTTTTTTTTTTTCAGAATCGTAAACAATTTGCCTTTTATACGAATAATAATAATAATCGAACATGTATAATGTGATAAATCATAAATGAACCCATAATGACATTAAACAGATTAAATGGCAAATCGCTTTATATAGAGTTTATTTTTTATTTATTGATTTTTAAATAATTAATTAAAAAAAACAAAAGCAATTGATGCATGTCGATGTTAATATATATAATTATATATGCTTTAGATTTCAAAGTAAATTCTTTTGCTTTCATCAATCACGTCCCTATATCTCTATATATTGTTTAATCTTATACATACATAATACATTGATATATTCATTTATGGTTATGTGAACATATCACAAATATAAGGATCATATATATATGTAATTTGCAAGAAAAGATTTATTATCGTATATATATAATTTGTATAAAAAATTTATACAATACGTGTCCACTTTCAGTTTATATATCAATTTTATATCTCTTCTATATGTTATCTATATATAGATAAATTGAATTCACATGACAATTTTATACAAATTGTTTATCAATACATAAAATATTAAATATATTATACATATACTCAATGACTAAATAATAGAGTTATTCAATAAGAAAATTTAAGGATTTAAGTATATATATATATACATAGAGTATATATCTATAAATAGTTTGGTTTATTTTTTGATGGTTATTCTCTATAGATATATATATTTGTTTAATACTTGGAAATTTGTGTTTCTTTATAAATATATAAACAAAAATAATCTATATACATTTTTGAAACGAAAATTTCAGGTTGAGTTATTATATTAAACATTGATAAATTTAAATTTAAATTTCTAAAACTATGTATACTATCATTTATCATATATAACATAGTTGTTGATGTGACATTGTAAATTTTTCTATATACTTATATTATCCTATTTGTTTATATATAGATTGTAGTTGAAAGCTGCAAGTTTGTAAACGCGATAACAAACAGTTTATTTAATATAAATATTGTTAAATGTTATATAATATGTAGAAAATCGATTATATATAATTAATTTTTATAGCTATAATAAAAATAATTTATGATGACCCCTAAAATTAATTATATTTAATATGTATAGATAGACATACATCAAAAAAGCTATATATTTGAATAATTTAACTAATTAAATTAACGATAAATTATTATAAAATCATATAATTAATATCTCTGTATATTATCACAAGATGATATCTTTAAATTTCGAAATGTTTATTATTCTTTTTATACAGTATAGGTATAAATACAATTAAAATATTCATAAATGTTGTACTCTTTATTTTAACACAATCGAAAGACCAATTCAATTTCGAATTCTCTAATAATCCATCAATACCCATATCTGTATCTATTATCTTTTTTCGAACCAACGGATTTGGAATTTTTTTTTGCTAAGAACAGATCTAGTGTTTCCTCACGAATATCATTTATTTAAATTAAATATTTCATCTAAAAACTCGTCCACCTAAAGCGGATATCAGACGACAGAATATATATTCTAATATTTATGCTAAAACCAAAAAAAGAAACCATTTATGTGTGAAATATACAGAACTATATATGCATGGAAAAATTACAATAAAAAGTTCTTTTTTTATTATATATTATTTATTTTTCCTACCATCTGCAATAAAAATGAGCAGGCAATTTTGAAATTTAAAATTTTGTATTTATAAAATTTGTTCTTAAAATGTAAGTGCAATAATTTAGAAATGATTTTTTAAATTTCAGAATTTATATTCTTAAGTGCAACAATTATTTCATCAGACATCCTCCTCATTTTTATTTATATCCATTCCGATCTTACTTGTAAAAAATCCTATATTAAAATTTAAGCACAAAAATTAAGAATATATATTCTGTCGTCTGATATACGCTTAAAGTTTTCACCTTGGAAAATTCTTAGTTCAAAGCTTATTTTTCTTTCTGTGTTTTCGATAGAATTTTTTTTTCTCTTGTATTCTATTTTGTTTTCAAAATAAGTTATTCCACCTTTTAATAAAATAGTTTCATCGCCCAAAATCACTTAAATTCAATATGCATATAGCTGTTCATCTCTTAATTAAGCGATTTCAATAAAATTTCGAGGTTTTCGGAGAGCTAAACCGATTCCGCCATCGTAACGAACAAAAGAAAAATATTAATTTTTTTCTATTTTCATCTGTACTATATTCAATGGTGATAATCATTGACGATATATAGCAATATCCTATATATATATATATATATAATATATGTATATCTATAAAATATGTCCTCTACTATCCTTGCAGAATACAATGTTTAAATAAAAAATACTCTAAATATGTACTCATCATTTCCATTTAGCAAATCCATTATTATTTTCAACGATTATTTATTTATATATATGACATATATTGCAGCATACATTCGGCATATACACTTTTTTTTCATATATATATACAAATTTATAATTCCATGTTTTACATATTATTTTACTATATTATATAGATTCAAGTCCAACATAAAAATTTATAGATATGTATATAAATATATAAAAATAATAATATAATATAATGCGAGATGATCATAAAAAAAAAATGGTAATATAAAAAACCAAAATACCAAAATCCTTTTCTTTTTTTTTAGTTTTTTTTTGTTCTCACACAAATTATATATCATTTCTATTCAATGGTTATTTATCGCGTAAATAAAATAAATTTAACATTTAAATTTGAAATGCTCAAGAATGTTTTCATACTTTTTGGATTGTTGACATATAATCATAAAATACTATACGATAGATATTACCATAAAATGATCATTTTCAATGGATATTCGAACAAATACATTCTTTATAAATGTTCTTTTTGTACATATGCGACTTTTGCGACAATGAGTTTTGCGGTTGTTTATTTTTTTTTGTATTATTATACGTACGTGAAATATATATACAGAGTATAAAGTATCGATATATAAGTTAAAAAAATCTATAAATATATTTTTCAATTTCTATATTTACCGCAGAAAAAAAAATTATGATTTGTTATGTATTAAAATGTACAATGATGCAGTATATGCGGAAAAAAGTTAATTTTTTTTTAATAATTGAATTACACGACTTATTGCTATACTTTCAAACTGCAAAGAAAAGTATGATTGTATGTATATGCATTTATCATATATGCATTTATCAGATTCGTGAAAATAGTTCACGATATTGTCAAATATCGATGTGATATTCTGAAAAACACATGTATAATTATTATATAGGTAATTTAACCAAAACAAAAAAAAAAATAGGAAAAAAATCTACGAAAGCACCATATTAAACGATTTCCGACAAATCGATTTTTTCAGATTTGGTTGATTTACGGCCCTGGTTTTTCTTCAATTTTTTCTGCACTTTAATTAAAAATTCAATCAATTTCTGATTTTATAAAAGAAAATTTTGAAATATTGAAATTGGTTCAAAATGGTCCTAAAAGGCATTAGATTATTTCAATCCCGCATAGAAATTTGCAAACCTTCAATATGCATTTTATCCCTTTTTTGTTTATGTTTTTCTTCGGTAGCTATAAGACCATTATATGAAATTATAGTTTGTTTTTGGGAGGGAGGAAGATTTTGATTTCAATTTAAAGATATTATTTTTGCTATAATTATTTAATGACCCTTTTTGATATGACAATTTAGGAAGGAAAATTTATAGCAGGATTAAAGGAAAATATATATAGGAAGATTTATGTAAAATAATAAATACATATATATATATATATATATATATATATATGGAATTAATTATCCATACATATGTTTTATGATACGTATTGAAAATTTGTACATTCATTAGTATTTTGATTATTATGGTAGAATTTTTTTTTAATCATTATTTATATTTTTATCTTCCTTATTTATATTTTTATCTTCCTTCCTTCCTTGGATCATAATCGATTTGTTAAATATTATTATAGTTTTTTTTATATATTTTTAATTTTTGGAATTCCATACATCGCGGTTTTGTTTTTTTTTTGTATAATAAACATATATTAATTAAATAACACATACAGGAGTGTTTTTTCTATATTATTTACCATAAGAATATGATTGCAATTATGTAAAATTTTCATTATCGTATATAAAGGATCATATAACATATATTAATTATTATTATACATACACTAAAATTATGGTATATACAGAGCAATGTAGCAGATCTTTACAATTTAATAATACAATATTAAATAATTTTTATGTATGATAATTAATACCTCACGTAGAAAATATTTTTATAATTACAAAAAATATATACCTTCGTGAAAATTTACAACAAACACAAAATTTTATACTTTTTGTACATACATGTATAGAGAAAAGAAATTTTGTGGAAATTTTGATATAATTTTGAAATAATAAATTATATATACAACGTTCACATTTGTCATATATAATAGAGCTTTTCAAATGGTATGTACAATATCATTTATGTTGTGTGTAAATATACAAATTGTATATTGTTCATTTTATACATATAATACGGATGTTAAAAACACGAAAGTGAAAAAAAAATATATATTTGATTTAAGTACTTTGTTATCCAAGCATAAAATAAAATTAATGAGCCCTTACAACCGACTCTCGCTGCCTTTAACGTCCAATAAAAGGCTTTTGTTATTGGTTTCATAATTTGTGATATGATATAGGTAATTATATAGTCATAACCGCTTTGGAAAATATCTACCTTTAATAACAAAATAACAGAAAATGTGTTTCAAGTGTTCAGTCAGAAAAACTTTTTCAGAATTTTTATTTGATGTTTTATCAATTACACCTCAGAGTCTATATGATACGTTTATAAATATTGTCGGTTATGGACAATAGGAAAAAAAATTGTTAAATATAAAAATTTAATGCAAACATTTTATACATTTTTCTTATTCTGTAATTTTTTTTTATTTTATTTATTTATTTATTTTGTATACAATATGTTATTATATATGATAAATGAAATAATTAATGTCATCATCATAATCATTTAGTCGATTGTCTTCTCTTCTATATAATATGTATATAGGATTTTCTTTTGTTATATTTGTATATACAATATATAATTAAATGGCTTAAATTATTTGAATTGAAACAAGTAAATATATAGCAACAATGAATGGATAATTTGATAAATTATTGTATCTCACAGATATGGTATATATAGATGCGTATACAGTTAAAATATTTAAATATCAATTAAACAAATATCATTTATAATCCATATATAATAGTATCCGATTCTAAATTCATCGGATTAAACGCGAATTGATTCAATTATATTTCAAATTAATAATAATAAAAAATATATCTCATGTGCAATTCATTGTGAAATGTTTGATGACAGATTTATTTTAAATATTTTTTTTTCATAGATGTATATATTTCATTGATGCGAATCGTTCACATTAAGTATATTCTTCTCTAATGTAACAATAAATCTCGTGTTATCAACATATGTATATATAATTTACGTTTATTTGCTCATTTGCACAGACATTTGTAATTATTTTAAAATGTGTAAATGGCATGCAACTAAATATATGTATATGGGCATGCGGTTTTTTCTTATACAATTATATGTTATATAAATGTATATATATATAGTTAATTGTTATGTGAAAATCTGATATTTTTATAATTGTTATACCATATAAATAAAATATAGTTATATACATATATCGTTTATATATAAATAAATATCAGAGTTGTGAAGCCGAAGCAATTTTCCATAGACTCTGAATCCGCAACTTCAACCAATCAAACCTCAGACATTGCCCCCGGATCGGATTACGATTCCGACTCCGATTCCGAATCCAACCAACCAAAACTCAAACATCCACTCCAACTTCGAATAAGACATAATTTTATAATATTTCAAGTGAATTTAATTATATATATATATAATATTTTATATATGAATGACTACGAAAGTTTTGTTTCGAACATAAACACAATTTTTTTTACAATTTTCAAACGTTTACCACTATGTATTTATTCTTTATTGTGCGGTATAACATACAATGTTGTTATTTTTATATATATAATGATTAATTGTTGTATTATTATTGTACTGTATATATGTATATATAAAAAAAACATATCCTTTTTCTGTAGCTATACTTATATTTATATGATTACATTTTTAATGTAATTAATTTAAAATTTATTATAAAATTGTTTACATTAATGTTTTTGTACAAAAAAAAACGTATATGAAAATGTTTAGTTTTTGTTTTTGTTTAAATTGTTAAAAATATTTAATTTATCTAAAATTAAAATTAGATTTTCCCATTGTATATATATGAATAATAACATTGTTTGAAAATCCGTTATGATTCATTATTTCCATTTTTTCCAGATCACATATAATTAAATATCATATATATTTATAAACATTTAATGTATATTGACTATATAATAGTCGATAATACGTCTGCATTTATATCATTAGCATAATATTGGTAAAAACACCATGACAATTATAAATATATATATTATGGTATAGACTTTGTGCGACATTGATAGAAAATGTATATGTATATATATATAAAATTGTTTACATTGACATTGATATTTATATATATATATTCTTTATAACTACAAATATAAAAATCAATAATATGGTATGGTATATATACATATTTTAACTAACCTCCATTGAAAAAAAAATGGATAAATCTAAGAAAATAAATATGTATTTATATGTAATAGGAATCAAGCTCATTTTGTTTTATATATACTATATATATATTATATATATTTATAACCAATATCCGTAGAAAAAGATTAAATTATTTAATGCATGATTAATTATATATAATATGCGTATTTGTATATATAAAGAATATAATAATGATAATAAAAATTTTATTTATACATACAAATATATAAAGAATATTAAATTAAGAAAAATGCAAATAACAATATATATAGTGAAAAGTAAAATGAAAATATATATTTATCTGGTATGTAAAGATAGGTTAATAAAGAATAATGTCCTATTATATTGTCCTTCAAGTTTATATTTATTTAATTTATTTGATTTTATATGCATGGTAGTTTTATACTTATATAATATATATATACAATTAGTCTGCGTATAATACCCGCATCATAAATATTTACATAATAATATATAAAAACATAAAACATATAATAAAATTAGAATAAAGGATTATATATACATTATTATGGGAAAATATTCATTCTGCAAACTGCGGGTTCATATAATTTCGGAATTTTTAATAATAGTGATTACATTTATAAATAAATCATTGCAATAGTGAATAAAAGGTTTTAATTTATTAGAAACTTTTAATAACTAAACACCCATTATTTTTTTTTTGCTTTATTGTGATTACTTTTTGCAATCATTTGAATTTTCTATTGATATATTAAGGTTGAAAATCCACGAAAAAAAATCTTTCAACTTAATACTAGTTATTTAATATTTAATAATGTATTCCCTTTTACGTATATGTATTATATAGTATATACAGATATACATATTTTTTTAAATAAATCATCACATTGGAATGTGCTCACAGAACCATATAATAAATTCGCCCAATCGAGAATATAGATATATTACATTCATAAAGTATACTCTAAACATATGTAAATGATCCGTATATAAATGGATTTTGAAGATTTTTATCTTATTCATGTATATGGCTGCTGCTGCTGCATGAATACAATATACAAGTTCATCAATCACTCATGATATAAAAAAAAACATTTTCCATTCTATTGAAGTTTAACAATAAAAAGTCCTTTTTTAATTTTTTTTTCCTATAATGTTATTAACCTTAAACTGAAATGCTTTTTTTTTACATATTGATAATTTTCTTTATAAATATTGTTTACGTATATATATAGGGAAAAACTATATTATGTGCTCTTTTGAAGATACACAGTAAATCTCATCATCATCCAAAGCCAAATATCACATAATCTATTTACAGAAAAAATCGTTCCAAATTTAATTGGTTTTAATTCGTGTTTTTTTTTTCGGGTTTCGCGTTTTCACCGATTGTTAAGGGAAATATATGATACATATGATATTCTTTAATTTCGAGCAAAAGCGACTAGTAGATAGTTAGCAAAGTTTGGATTGAGAACAAAATTAAAGGTAATTCATTTACCCTATAATTAAATGAATTATCTATTTGTTATTCTAACCTGAATGTATTAGAAATTGCAACATAATAACTGAATGAATGAATGTTGTTTACTATATTTGAAGCCCATTGTTTTGAACATCCTGTAACTCGATAGGGGTTGAAGTTAGATTCCTCTTGTGAAACGATTCTTTGGTATACATTTTTAAAGGATTACATAGTAATCGGCTTTGTACCGTGGTACTGTAAGCTGGAACACACTGCATATATATGTATATATGGTTATTTGTTATAGAATTATTGAAAATCTATGTTTGATATGTGAATTTATAAAAATATGTATATGTTATATGCGGTAAAAAGAATGAGTTTAGTTATATAGAGAGATTTCATATCTTATCGATAGTTTATGCCAATCAAAATAAAAGTTAAAGAGTATTGGCAATAATTCAATCATACATTCACTTTAGAACTTTTTGTTATACAAAAAAAATGTACTTACACACAATAACTAGCCACTTTTAATATCTATAATAAAAAAAAAAGTTTTTGTTGAAACGAAAGAATATTTTTATTTTTACTTATTAATATTCCAAAAAAAAAAATATGTCATCTGTTAAAAATAATAATTTTATATAAACTTTTTTTTGAATATTTATTTTTCATATAATCTATTTTTAAACCATATATAAAAGTTATAAGATGATGCTGATGATGATCGACATGAAACATACTGTATATTATAATAATTTAAAAGTTTTCAAATGTTTTTCTGCAAAAAGTATTTTCTTTTAGTTTTTGCATTTCCTTGTTCAGTCTATATATACATATATAATATACGAATGGTATGTTTGGCTTCAATATAAGTATAGTTATGATTGTTTTGATTATATTATTATTGTATGTTTTAGATAATATAATAATTTTTTTTTTCAAAAAATATAAATATACATTTTGTTCTTTGATGATTTAAAGACAAAGCACATTTGAGGTAGAACTATATATATATAAATAGATTTATATCATCATATAATTGAAACTATATATTATAATATCTAATAAAATTAAGTCCTTCATAACAGAATATTTTTTATATCGGAATATATTTATAAAAGAAATAAGTTTTTTATCATATATTGTATATATATTGGGGAATATTCATTCCATTTGCAAAGTATGGATTCTACCCGCGTACTTGTATTTTTATATTATTAATATTTTTGTGTAAAACCATTAAAGCCGTTTATTGCCATTAAACATAACAAGAAGATACTAATCAATTTTTAATATGAAGTTAAATATAGAGTTTATATTTTGATGAATAACTTAATAAAATCTGTATTTTTCCATCACAGAATAACTGAATTTTTTTTTCTTATTATTTTTGTTACTTTATTTATGTTTAATTAATAACATATCCCATAACGTCTATATAACATTGACATCAAATTTACTGTATTTTTTATAAAATTTGTATATGATCAAACACATATATAATATTCTGTTCCATTAATATTAATTTACAAATCATATTATATAGACGCATTTACATTAACCTATGCAGACAAAAAGTTCATTGACAATCAAAAAAATATATTTATAACATCATTATTTTGAATAAAAAATAAATAATTTACAATTCAAAAATTGAATTCGTTTTTCATATCTACATATACATATGCATACATGTATATAAAATTCAACTTTTCAAAACTTGTGTATAATATAAATATATAAATTTATATAAATTGAAAAAATTTGCTTAAAGCATTTTTAAGAAAATAATATACATACATATTTTATTGCACATTATATATCATTTTGTACATATTATGTATATACATATAATTATGTTATTAATAGGTATCAATTTAAAAAAAAAATCAATTGATCAATGAGTCTATATGCATATATATAATATATTGAAGACTATGTAAACTTTTAGATAAATATACAGAAAAAATATATATACATTTATTTCCATATTTCAGATATCTGCAATTTAATTTTATTATTATATATATATATATAATGGTGTATGCAAAATTTGTCATTGCAAATTTAAAACAATTACAAAAATGTATAGATAATTTAATACATACTATCAGGAACGATTTGTAGAAAAATTTCACGATATTTTCAAAACCCCACATATATAATTTAGCTAATTTTTGGGTAATCGCGGTAATGAATTTTCCGGAAAATCGATTTTTCCAAATATGTTTTTTTTTATTAATTACGGCCCTATATAGTTTTTCTTTAATTTTGATTTTCCCAACGTCATATGAAAATTCAATCAATTTCTGATATTTTAAATCGCTCCATTGTTTCAAAAGATATAGTCGATTTTCCATAGTTTTTACCTACTATTTATCTCATTTTTGCTATTTGAATAATTTTACAGTTTAGAATCTCGCGTTCCTACAAAATCGTGAAATTTTTCACACGTTGTCTCTGATTTATATATATTTTGTGTCTGATTTGTATGTATATATATTTAAATTGATAAATAGAATTTCACAATCAATCATTCCATCTATCCATCCATCCATCCATATACATATATTGAATTGTCTCATATCATTTACATCTATTGTTTTTTGTATATTTTTTTTTATATTTTGTTTTTTTGTATATTTTTTTAAAAAATATTGATTGTATCAACACATATATCAATTTATACTTTATTATTCTCTGTATGTGCAAATAAATATTTTTTTAATAAACTGATTTCGTAAATCTAACAGCGCAGATGAATGATTTCAAATTATATATAGGTTCAATGTCATCATAATTGTTCTATCGTTTTTTTTAAATGTATTTCTAAAAATATATACCATATAACTATAAATGATAAATAAATCTAATAAATTTTTGTTTTTTATTTGTTCTCATTTATATCGATATTTATACAGATATATCAATTGGCAAAAGATACAGTTGTTTTATTATTGGAAACAAATCCAGATGTTGGTCAATTATTAGAATGGGTAATTGATCGTTGTTATACGGCGGTATCACGTGAAGCCGATGCTTGTTTTTTATCATTAGCTGCAATATTTAGTGCAAGGTAAGTTGATAATTTTTGTTTATAAAATCAATAACCAATAAATAAATTACATTAATTTATTATATACCCATGCATAATTAAAATTCTTGTATATTTATCTGAGTCGCGTTGTGTGTATATTATTCGTATTCATTATTATATAAATAATAAACTAATATATATTTTATAAATAAATATATTTCTATATATACTTTTAAATTAATTCCGGTAAAACAATTTCGGTAAATTGACTAAATTAATGGCAATACAAACTGTTAATATGTTTGTATATGATATATTTTTAAAACCATATTTCACGACATTATAAACATAAATTACATTTATATATATATACTATTATATATTTCAGTCAATACAATTTGTAAATTATTGTATAAAGGATTTTTTCGAAAAATTGAAATATATTCTGCAGTTCTATTCTTGTTTATTTATATACCATAAAAATTATTTGTTTCATAATTTACAAAATATACCAATATATGGTATTATCATTTATCAATTGAAATTTTATTACTCACAAGGGAATTTTCATAACTGATGTATATTTTTATGTAATAAATATGATTCGATTGAATATATACAATATAAAAATGCAGTATAGACTTGCGATATAAGGAACAAAATTGATTTGGTGGCGGGTAACGTTCCCTATTTTAAAGTTTCCTAATATATGAAGGGTTCCATAAAAATTAAAATATAGTTTTAAGAAGTGGTGGAGATATCCAATCCGCCATTTCCAACGTTTCCAAAGATTTCGATGATGTTTCCTTATTCAAGGATTCGTTAAATCGCTAGTCTACTGTATTTATAAAAAGGATATATGTATGTATATATATATCTAAACAACATGATATATACGGCATCAATTATTGCTATTATTTTTTAGCATATATATACAAATGAAATATAACATATTTGATTTAAAAACAAATATTTTCTTTTTTTATCCATAGGATAATAGGAATTTTTTTAAAAAATTGTTATGATTCTATATGATATATTTTAATTAATATTAATTAATAAAAATTAAACATGTCATCCCCTTTACCCATATATACTTATTTCGCTTATTTATATGTTAAATATATAGTAATATATAAAATTTTTAATTAATATATTATTTTTCATTTACAATTTTAATTATTTTCATTTATACTTTATATAACGTTTTGTGCAATATTATATTATTTATTTTAAAATTGAATTTTATTTCTTTGATATTAAATTGAAATGTACATTATTTGTAAATATTTTATAAAATAATTTGATATACTACACAAACAAACAAATATCTTTTTATTCATATATGTGCGAACATGAAAATAATCATTTTACATTCATTTACAATATAAAAAAAAATTAACAATTTTAGTGTGCAGTTTATTAAATTTTTACCAATTTTCTATTTATTAAATCACGGTCCTGGGGATTTTTTATACAATTGTTATTTTGTTGGTATAATATCAATCAATTTCGGATATTTCATAGAAGAAAATTTGGAAATCATTTCTTTGGTTCAACGAAATATAGCCGATTTTTGATATGGAAAATTTAATAAGCTGTTCACTTTTTTTATTTATGATCCTATATTATATTTATGAATTCTAACTGAAACAAAACATTTTAATGTTTTATTATTAATCAAGCAATAAATAAAGTAATGCATTAAATCTCCCATTAATGTTATTTTATAAAGTATAATCTTTTTTATTTATAATTAGCTTAAATAATAGTTCAAAAATTATAAAGATTAATATGAATCTATATCTAGAAATCACAAAATTCCATTATACAATTATTAATATTGTTTTTTTTTATATACTTATTAACAGTGCTATAATATATAAAATTCTATATGATCCATTGTTAAAAATGCAATTAAATATAAATTTTTCAATGTCAATTTATATATATATCAAATGAAAATCGTAAATTTCAATATTGTTATAGTTTATCAATATATATATATAAATATAATAAATATTAAATAATACAAAAAAGATTTTCAATTTTCACCTTTAAATAGAAATCTATATACAAAGAAAATATATCCATTATCGACTTATTTTATATATTTTTTATATATATACATATATAATGTCCTCAATGATTTTTTTATACATTAAAATACTTCCTATTCTTTATATTTTTACTTTTACGTTTCTTTAAGTAAAAAAAATATATACCTTTATATATTTCCAAAGCTAAATTTAACTATATAATATATATATGATACAACAATTTTATATATATAAATGAATATAATTTAATTTTCTTTTATTTTATACAAGTGTGAAAACGTAAACGTAAAAATAATAATAAATCCGGATGTCGTTTTATATATATACATATATAAATCATCTATTATATATATCAAAACAGCAAAATTTCTTAATAATATATAAAAAAAAAAGAAAAAATATAAAGCAGGAAAAATCAATTTTTTATATATATATAAATAAAAATAATAAAGGTAACCCAGCGCCACCGTCGTCGCCGTCGTATAAATTGAAAAAAAAAAAATAATTGCATTTAAATTTAAAGATGATATAAAAATAAAAAAAATTCTTTATATACCATTTTAAAAAGAATTATTTATATGACATCGTCTCATTGAAAAAAAAACAAAACCAAACAATTCATTTTCCTTTTATACCGCACACACCATCATATCAGTCTTTTATTTTATTTTTCCATCATATCATCACATTATATTTTCTTAATAATTTTCCGTTTTTAAATAAATTTTTCACACTCAATATATATATATAAATAATTTCCTATTATTATTTTTACGAAATATTGATTGTACGTTAAATATTTATAATTTTGATCAGCGATAATGGAAATATATTAAATTTTTTACTATATTTGTATAGACAATAGATGTATGAATGATGTATGATATGGATGATGAATATTGAATGATTCTATATTTAATTATTTAAATTGAATATTATATTTTTGAAAGTTCAAAGAATTTCAACAATTGCCAAATCGAAATGTCCTGATATATTTTTTCCATTAATGTATTAATGAAACATCAAAGAATATATATTATTGAGTAAACGCAATAAAGTCATGAACCCAATATAATTTTGATCATCTTATGTCTAAAACAATCCAAAAATTTTGTCTGGATTATTTTAGCTCAGATTATTCAATTATTGGACAAAAAAAATCTATTAACTCAAAAATTTCCACTAATATATACATAGAAATAAATACTATACATCGATTCTATTCATTGTGATAAACAGATTAATATTTATTATGTTCAAATATGCAACAGATAGCGATAACATATATAGGAAGTTATTTATTTATACATATATATATATATATATATACTGAAAGAATTTTTGCGTTTTGGTTTTATAGCATAGAGATATAAATTTAAATTTACTACGCAAAACAAAAAAATGCATAGTAAATACATATATGTATATTGAATAAGATGCAATATAAATATTTAAATTTGTAAATATAAATCGCTATATACAGAATATGTTATATATATTTTTTTTAATATCTAATGCAAATAAATATGTATATAATACCTATATGAATTGTATTTTAAATTAAATTGAACAGCAGATTTGTGTAAATACTACGAACAAAATATCGTAAATATCAAAATGTTACGTATATATTAAATGTTTTCATATTTGTACGTTAATTCATATATATTTGTTCATATACCATATATTTATATATCCTTATATATGTTATATTGTGTTGTTAACAATGCATTTCAAGTATATTAACGCGAATACTAATGTAACAGAAAAGTTTATATAATTTGGTGGGCGTAATTTTAAGTCCATAACATTTTACATTTTAAAATGAATTCTGTATATATATTATTTATATAAAAACTTTATTTTACATTTATAATCCTTTCGCATATATGCAATATACAATATATGTAGGTATTTATAGATATATGAATTACGTATACAACGACGTCGTATTATTTATTCTAAATAATTATATAAATATATATAGAAAATTTATACATATGATTATAAAGTACAACTACGTATATTATATACAATCATTTTGTTTCTAATTGATTTTAACAATGTGGATTTAAAAATGTTTATTATAATTTATATACGCATATTAAAGTGTAAACGAAATATATAATCAAAGTTATATTATAATAATGTGAAATTTATATACTCTTTATATTATTATAATTTAGACACATATTTAACTATTTATCATATTCATATGTGAAAATTAATGTCCTAATAAATAAGCATTTTTTTCACGGTATTTAGGGCGCGGAATTTAATTTTCTGTTTATACGATTTTTTTATAAATTATATTAAGATAAAAATACAAAAAATTGTTAATTCGTCGGTTTTAAAGCGATTTTTTTTACCCACCCTACGTTCTGCCTGTTTCCGACGTTTGCCTTGCACTATGTTTTAATGGGCATTTGAATTTATGAACAAAATAAAAACTATATACATTTTGATAATAAAAACTATATATACATATGATAACGTTTCATTACCAGTTTAAGTTATAAAAAATGTTATCAATTCATTTTTTTTTTGTAATAAATTTACATCATATATTCATTTATATCTTAAATATACTGACATTTTAAGATTATTTATATGTCATCTTATATACAGTATAGTATATACAAACATTTTTCATTGATAGTTATAAAATTTATAAAATAAAAACTAGTAGAATAATATTATGTCATTCTTTATATTTATGTATATGTATATAGTAAACTTGAATATAGTGTATATTTGAAAATTAGTCATTGTCATTCCGTTTATCCCATATCCATATAGAAAACCGCGTATTTGATTCAAATATGTATTATAAAATATGTAAATGTAATCTCGATAACTATTATATATAAATTCCCTTATATTCAGCAATTTGAAATATATAGATTACAAAAAATCACAATTGATTTACGACAAATTGAATATTTAAAAAAATGTAACATATAAGTTTTTCATATAGTTAATATATTCATTGTATTCAATAATAACACTGAAAGGATCAATTCATATTTAACTATTTCTCCAAAATTTATTTTGGTATTTTTATATATACATAAAAAATTCTTTATTATTGACTTTACGTTTTAATTTATAACTAAATTTATGTTCAAAAACAAAAAAAGACAAAGCTGTTTGTTTTTTAATATAAAACAAATCTATATTGATTTTGAAAAAAAAAATGAAAATAAATATATATATATATATATATATATACGATTAAGTTATTTACAGATTTAAAAAAGATTAATTACTAATTTTAAAATGTAAATTAAAATTGAATAAATATTTATTTTTATGTTTTATTTATTTATATGTATATATATTCACAATTTTATATTAGAATTGTTTTTTTGTGTATGTAGGGTTCTTTATTCTTTTTAACACTTTAACCGCCTTTCATTTATTTATAATAATTTAAATGTATCTGAAACGTATTTCGATTTTCATATGATCTAACTTCGTTAAAAAAGTTAATGGATAATAAAAATATCCAGACATAGCTTTTTTGATTCCTTATTCTATGTTTGTATACCTTTAAAATTCATCCAAATGCGTTATATAAAAGACTTTTTTCCATTTTATATTTATGATAATAATTCAACATTCTCCATCTGTCATTACCAATTTAACATATTCGTTTCAAATATTATATATTTAATCCTGAAAAATTTGATGCAATGTGGTGAAACAAATCCAAAATAAAATGGATACATTTTATTTTAAAATATATAGAACTCGAAAACAAATCTCTGAAAAAAATTATTTTTTGATTCAAACTCAAAATTATATATATCTTATTGAAATCTTTCTTTTCTATATTTCAATTGTTAATATTTATGTATCTGCACAAAAAAATCTTTGTATAACAGGTTGATCGGAATCTCGATATATAGACACACGTCAGGCGATATACAGTGATTATCGTTTCAATGAAATATTTTAAGTATATATATTTTTCTATATATATATATATATATATAATATATATATATATATATATATATATATATTTAAAATATTCTAAATTGATTTTGTTACATAAAAATGTAAAAGAAAGAAAAAATAAAATAAATAACTTTTTCAATCAAAATTTTGTTTCATGTAAATTTAAAGTTAATCAGTTGTTTCTGTTTATATTATATGTATAATATATATACAAAACGATTTACCTATCAATCAATGAATACTGATTTTAAAGATTTCATCCAAAAATATATTTAAATATATCGACCTACGAATATAAATCCCTAAAAAATAATCTGTTTAGAAAACAAAAGATAATATAGATAATAACGAAGAAAAAAACCGCCAGAATAAATAATTGCTTATTTTAAACTGCAATTATATACAAAATAAAAAGCACAATTTTTTTAATGTTCGTGTATAATCCAAGGAATTTCTTTAGAATTATTTAACTATGTATTTATTAATTGATATTCGAATAAAATGATTTTATTGACAAAAACTAAAAGATTTATAAAAATATATATATAGATCTTTCGAATTCGAATTATTTTCAAGTTGTTTATTTAATATTCTGACCATGTTCTGACCATATAAGAGTCTAATTTCATGATTGATATAGTATTTTATTTGTTCAATTCATTTCTTTTTAAAGATTTACCAATAAACTATATTATATATAGATAATATATATTTATTTGATTTATCGAATTTAACTTTCAATATCATTATAAAATAGATTCGTTTGTGTAATTCAAACCTTATATTTGTAATATATATATATATATAAAATATTATATTTGCAGCATATCTGCACAATACATATCGAGTATAATAAATCCATTCCACTAACGACATATATATATATATATATATATATTTAACATATACCTACTTTACTTATATTGTTAGTTTTACCCTTGTAAAATTTATTCGTACATATATTTACTATATACAATTTGATTTTATTTTTACTAAATAAAATATAAAAATATGTATAATGTTACATATTTGACATGACCACAAAAAATATAATAAAATAAATAGATATTTTTGTTGCTATATGTGGCTATTTACATTTAAATCAATATTTTTGTCTCTCTATAGGATACAAAAAATCATCTATTATAAAACCTCCTTTTTTTCCTATACACTTTAGTATATAGATAGATAATGTAATAATATATAATTCTATAAAGAAACCCAATGAAAATGACAACATATTTACATAATATTATATTTTTTTTCCTTTTTTTTTTGTTTTGTGAAGAAAGTTCTAAACATGATAAGCAAAATATATATGCATATATAATACAAATATCTATATAGAAAATATTGTTTATTTAGAATAAATGTTTTTTTTTTTCATTTAACCCCTTATATATATATCATTTTGCAATATATTGAAATTGTATTGGAAATGACCACTTAACATGTTAAATAGAATTTCCATATATACATTTAGAAATGCCTTAGTTTGCTATTAAATATATATAAAATAGGCATATATTTTAAAACGATCAACGCATAGGATTTTCCATATATACAGCATCCGGTGATTGAATTGCACAATAGAGATATGTTTGAACAACATGTATAATTCGGTCTCGTATCTTATGTGTGATTAAATTTATTAATTTTTGTCAATATATTATTATATGTAAATGATAAAGAATAAAAAATCCTAAAGATTTTTTTTTAAATGCTTAGTCAGAAAATTTAATAGTTCATGGAAATTTGCGGATTTTTAATGATCTGCGAGTTACGTGCATAAGGCAACATTTCTTCGATAAAAACGCCAACCTAAAATTCTTATAACAATTTTTTCGAATCGTGCCAATTCATAAAGCCGACACTGTATATATATATATATACATAAAGGACACACAAAAAACAACTATCAATGAATGTTGAGATCTAATCTGATATTCTTTGAATCTTTTTTGTTGTTCAATATCGGCGTTTACTCTTTTACATTTATAACATTTATATGGTAAAAAAATGTTAAATATTTCACATTTTTTTTTCTTTTTTATATCCATATACAAAAATACAAAAGTGTATATAATACATAAAATGATGGGATTTAATAAATAAATTTACAAATACATCGTGGTTATTTTACAAATACGAATTATTTATTTTAGAATTACATATTTTGAATGTTTTAAAGATATATAGAAAATGATAATATTTATTGATAAATTACGATTTTTTGTGTGTTTTCCATAAAAACAATTCCTAATATAATTGTCTTCAATTAATGGCAAATCTACAATTTATATCATCCTTTCGGCATTTCGTTGGGATATGGAGGTACGGATGATGGAGACATTCTGAAAACCTATACAACATATATTCTTATTTATCATTTCATTATCATTTTCCTTCTAAATAAAAATAAATAAAAATTATATGCCTTTCATCAAAGTATCAAAATATAATATTATTAAATTCGCCAATCTTATATTTATACGTAAAAATTCGATTTCATATCTTATGCGTATATGGGTCAAGTGTAAAAACAAATTGTATCTATAATATTAAAAAAAAAAAATTTTTATTCTGCGTAAAATCTCAATGAATTTTTATTACCTATATATTTGCCTTAAATTATTATATATAATTACTTTTCAAATATTTATAATTAGTTTTGAAATATTTCACTATATATATGCATATATGTTTGTTATATTACTTCATGAGTAATAGTAGAGGCTTTACGCAATCGATATTATCTTCGCATCGTATTTTATAAAAAAAAAACCTATTTAATACGTATTTTATCATGCCATATATACATAACATAATATAATATTAACGCCTTATTTCTAAAGCTAAATTCCAATAAATCTTTACATAGATCTATGTAGAACATCTGTTATTTATATATTTATGTACAATAATAATAAACAGTATATTAAGTGTATATAGAAAGAGCTTTACGTTTTATTTACATATTTTTTGGTTTTTTTTAATAAAGCCAATTTTATATTATGAACTTGCATAAAATATATATACAAATATGGTTTTATGTATATAAAGACCAAAATATGAAAATATAAATATGGTATGGTTTTTTTTTTATTTTTCGATAATATAATCAAATAAAAATTTGTCATTCCGCATAACTTTATTTATTCAGGGGATATATAATGAAATTTTTGTCAAATTTGTGTACGTACATATATACCTATATTTATTAATTCACACATTTGCATTAACATCATATGATGTAAATGTATATATAATCAAGGTATTTCCACGTCTTTCTATATATAAGAAGCTATTCCAATCTCTTTAATAAACCTAAACATAAACATATGATTATTATACCATATATAAAGGAATACATATATGTTTGGTATAGAAAAATAAATCTTTTGAAGTTTTTCTTTATGTCTATCATTTGATGTATGTATATTTTATATATATACTTATTTTATTACATATTTCTTTAGCCATGATTTTGTAAATGTAATTTTTCCGTATTTGAAAAGTATATTGGATTGATAGATCGGGTTATATTTGTTGTATTTTTTAATGAAAATATATAATTACGTTTTTATTGGGTGTTGTATTATTGTTCGTCATATGTTATTGAATTTTTCTCAATTTATGTTTATGTTCTAAATAATAAATACAGGAAAATCTATTATGTATATGTACCTTTCAACTTATGTATATCTCCTGTTACACATTTTGATTGGCGCTATATGTCAAGAAATGTATTGCGATATGCATCTTACTATACCTCCGCAATTCGAATATACACATTTTATTTGCTAAAATAAAATTTAATAAATATACTATAATAAAATTTAAATTGCTGAAATAATGTCTTTGTATTTTAATTCCTTTTTCCAATATTGCAGTTTTACATTCAATGATAAGTTTTACATTCAATGATACATTATACATATATGAATTGAATGGTTTAAAAAAAAAATACAAATAATTTTATAGCAATATCAAGGCATAAAAAAAACTAATTTACAAAACCAGGAATCTTATGTAATTCCCATAAAATATATGAATTATTTAAAATATTTAATAGAAAAAAAAACATTTTTGTCATTTTATACATATAACACAACAAATATTTATGCGTAGGCATACACTAAAATATACATAATGTAAATAATTCAATAAATAAATTTCTTTCTTAAATTTCTATTATTTATATGTATATATGTATATGGATACGGGTATATGTCAATAATATTAAAATAAAATTTTAAATAAAAAACAATAACATTTTTTTTGGGTTACGACGCGGTTAGAATATATGTGAGAGATGATATAGACATGTTCGTATATGGATGTCAATTTTATAAAATATCAACCAAATATTAAATATTTAATATATTTATTTATGGTTGTGTTTTGTATCTACCATATATACATACATATATACATTATTAAATTCGACATTAGCTATATGATTTATATTAAATTACATTTCTCCATGGCTATGATTTTGAATAAAATCTAAAAATTATGCACAACAAGTAAGGTTATTTTTGGAAAATTAAAGACATCCATTATATTATAAAAGGATATCTTATTATCAATGTAAACAATCTTCTAAATTTAAAATTATATATAAACGAACTGACTTTAAAAATAGATACCTTCGAAACATTTTGCATGACATACAATATTAAATATTTTTAACATATTTTTTTATAAACTATAATTTATACATGATTTTTCTTATGTTATATATATTATTGTATATCAGTTTTCGATGATAATTATACATATGTATAACATCTGTAGTGAAATGATTAATTTGGATGTTCTTGTGCATTTGAATGTATCAGTTTCATAAAAGTTTTACTATATATATAATTATTTTTATAAATATCCCATATATGTTAAGGATAAATTTAAAGCTGATACATATTCCAATATAGATATGATTTAATATAGAAAAATGTTTTGGTTATTTTTATATATATGCATTTCTATAATAATAAATATAACTTTTAATTTTCAACATTTCCAGTAAACCAAATTTTGGTTTCGTTTTTGTTTTTATATATGTATAAATATATATATATATAAATGATTGTCATTCTCTGATGTGTGCTCCTCCAACCTGGTGGAAATGACATGAAATTTATCATATTTGAAAAAGGTTGACAAAATGTATATACTAAATGAATTATAATAATATTACAATTATTATATTTAAATGCGTATACGAAAATTTTATCAATTTATAACTAAATCTGAAATAACCTTTTTCTTATATTGAAGTGCTAATACACTGAAAAATGCTTCTGATGTATTTGCATATTACATATATTTCCTTCACATTTGTCAAAACTATCTCTCATTAGACAAACATTTTTTATACATCACAGAAATATAAAAAACAACAAGATACTTGTGTATAAAAAAAAGTTCTACGTTATTCACAGAAGTGGAGTGTTCGCATGGACAATGAATTTATTCCATAAGGATTTCATAAGGATATTACATGGAAAGAAATATTTCCTTCA
Organism: Dilophus febrilis; assembly: GCA_958336335.1. NCBI lineage: Eukaryota > Metazoa > Arthropoda > Insecta > Diptera > Bibionidae > Dilophus > Dilophus febrilis. The sequence goes on along the minus strand of OY284469.1, from coordinate 27,744,723 downwards.
CATTTGTAAAAACCATTTCTCTCTAACTAACTCATTAGACAAACATTTCTTATACATCACAGAAATATAAAAAACAACAAGATACTTGTGCATAAAAAAAGTTCTGCGTTATTCACAGAAGTGGAGTGTTCGCATGGACAATGAATTTATTCCATATGGGTAGAATAAATCATTACATAGACAGAAATATTTGCAAAAGGATCAAAGAATTCCTTTGCAGAAAATACAGCAGAACAGCAGATATATTTTTTCAGTGTATATCTTTATTATATATAAATCATATGATAAGACGACGAATCATGCCCGAAAGAAATAAATAATATAGATGAGTAGATTTTCTTTAAAATATATGCTTGTATGTAAAAGTTTTTATTTTTCATATCCTAATTTAACCCGATCTTTTATAGAGACGGGGTTTGTAATGTTTTTGTTTTATTATCAAAACATAATGTCCGCATATATGTTATATTTTAAATATTATTTTGTTGGATTTGATATGATCCTTTGCTGAGCTAACCTAATAGAGAAATATACATTTATATATAAACAGTAAATCAGACTATATTTATATAAAATATCCGTATATATAGATAAACATATATAATACAGTGGTTTTTATACCTTGTCTATATTCTTTGTGATATTATTTATGAATAAGCTATTTATAAACCGAAGAATGAATTTGCTATTTATCATACTGGTTAAAATACCTTTTTTTTTTGTCGTATAATAAGGCAAAGAATGTTTGATGCTGCAATATTGTATATATATATATACATATCAAATTTTGATGCAAAATCATCTAGCTAGACCTTATTATATTCATATATACATTTGATATTTATATGATTATTTTCACAAAATCTGGATTTAATGAGATTAATTATATATATTTCTGTATCGATAATTTTTTGCACGATGCCACTTTAATATAATATTTAAATATATATAAATTTAATTATTTGATTGAAATATTAACATACATATTAAAACAACAATAAACTTCTATAATTATATGATGCAATTATTTTTTTCTATAAACAACTCTGCAGTATAATATATAATCAACCAATAAATTTACATAATTTGCATATTTATTAAATATTTATCAGTGGGATACGATTTTGCTTGTATCATTTCTTTATATACTGATAGAATTTGTATTTAATAATATTACTAACATTTAAATATATTTTTATATGTATACAATGATGAGTTACAATGGAATTTATTTATGGTATAATTTAAAAGTTAACTAACTTTTTATTTCAAATATGTATAATAATTAATTTAATTGTTTGAAAATAGTTTTAGTTTTAAATGTTTTTGGTTGTGATAAATAGTTATAAAAAATATAGTATAATATTATGTAAGTATAACATAAAAAGTGATATATTTAAAGTTTCCTTTTTTTTGGCAACGTGTGCAAATAAATCATATTCAAATTTTGCTACTCTGCAGATTAAAATATGGTAAAATTTTACCATGTAAATATGTAAATTTCAACACACACAAAAAACCAAAAAATGAATTTGGTATTTTATTTTAAAAATTTTGTATTCAAGATATGTAATTTTAAATTGTATATGGTCATAAAACACGTATTATCGTACGTAGATATATTTTCATAAACAATTGTATTTGCAAATTAATTCAAATTTATATTCATTATGTAAAAGAATACCAAATAATAATGCAAAATTTTATATTATCCTTTATTTTTACAAAAAAATCTATATCTGGTATAAATTAAATAAAAAAAAAATAATAAAAATCAAAGATATATATATATAAGTATAGATATTTAAAAAAGATTTTCCCCATTAACCTCTTTCGATAACAATTCGTATATATACAAAATACTACTATATATACTACATAATCACTGACCTATGATCAATAAATTTTCGATTGATTACATCTTTTTATATATATGTAACAAAGCATATATAAGGTTAACATTATTATTTTATGATATCATTCACATATAAGGTAAAATCAATTGTGAATTATTTTTCTATGAACCGTAAATAAATTGATTATTTTGTTTTTGCTTTTATAGATTATTTCAATACATTTTTTTTCTATATAATATAATTTATATTAATTTTTTTTTTTTTTTTTAATTCGGTTTTATTTCATTTTTTCGTTCAAAATATACAAAATATACCTAACCTAATACAAAGTAACAAAGTAACAAACAAAAAAAAACTTAAAACAAAACCGCTCCACCGGCATGGTCATTCGATCGTCGCCGTCGAGCCCAGTTCCTTACCCCTACCCATTATACTCCCGTACCCATTCCTTTCTATAACTTTCCAAATCCATTATAAATCTTCCTACCAATTTCCACTCGCACCTCTTTCCACCCACCAAAACCCTTCTCCCCGATAACATCTCCTTAACCTCCTCCTTCGTTAACTCCGGTACCCCCAACCATTTCATCCTAACCTCCCTCAGCATCGGACAGATTTATATTAATATATAATATAATATAATCGCTTACAACCAACGATTGGTCTTAGCGTCCGATAGCAGCCGATAGATTGTTATTCGTTTCATAATTTGTTGTTTTTTACTGGTGTCGGTAATATGCAGTACGGCGAACGCATGGAAATTCGCGACAATTTCCCCTGGAAATCGATTTATCTAAATTGGTTGAATATTTTTAATAATCGCCCTGTCTTTTCTTCAATTTTGAATTTCCCAATGTCATATATTTCATTTTATTCAATTAAATCATTCGGTTTCATTCTTCCGTATATTATTTCAATATGAGTTATATAACATTTATATATATTTGAAAATTAACCAATATTGTTCTCGATATATAGTTGAACCAATTTTTTTTAATTGATTGCGTTTTATATGTCCAGTTTTATTTAAACTATAAAGTGTGTAAAATAACACTATAAAATATAGTGTTGATTATTATCAATATTGTACATTTTATTGGTTTTTATAAATATGTTTATACAAAAAAAAATTAAAATTAAAAGAAAAAAGAATACCAATTTGTTTTTTTTTATAAATCTAATTATACTTTGGCGTGTATAATTTCCATAACCTTTATATATAGAAATAAAATATAATAATAGGTTTTTCAATTTGAATTACATTAATTTTGTGATATATATTATATATACCATACATACATGAATATGTAATGTATTTGTTGTAAAATATTTTGTTATTTGTTATGTATCTATACATGTAATAATATTTATAAAAGATAAATACAGACAGTAGTGAGTCGGAAAATATAGTCAGATATATAAGAATATTTAACAGTCATTCATTCCCATTAGGGTATCATAAAGTATGTATATGCTAATGATATAATTTTAAAATGATCAATTAATTGTGAAATGAAAATTATACACATTACAAAATTAATGTTTTTTTTGTAAATGAATCTCTCAGACAAAACCCCATATTTTCTGTCTATATAACAATTAAATTATTAAATTGTCAGTCTGCCTTATTTAATATTTATTTTTCCATATAATAAATATAGAATATAATTTAAATTTTACTTACATATAATTATGCATACACATAAACCTGAGTTATCCATTTACGCGGTTAAAATAATTTTGACATGTCTGTATAATTAAATATATAAATAAACGACCAAATAATGAGAAGTATATATACATAAAATTTTTCTATTTTTACAATTGCACCTTTTATATATACCCATGCAAAAAATAAAAAAAGCTCTTTGTATACATTTCATACACTTAAGTGGTTTACCATGTTTTGGTATAAGTATTCATTTTAATCATATACGAATGATATATACGTATATAGATGTATGTATATATATTTATATATTACAATAGAATTTGTCCATTATATTATTTAACGTATATAAATAAAATAATATACCTCTAATATATATATATATAAATATATAGGGTACTATATATATATATAAATATATACAATTGCGATGATACTAAATAAAATTTTATTGTGTTTATTTTGTATAATATACAGAAATATATATATTTATATTCATACAAATGATAATATAAGAAAATATACTGTAGAAGAACATGCAAACATGAATACAAAAAAAAAAGAAGAAATATTATGTACTTGTTTTTTTTTTGCCTCCTATTTATTTACAGTATAATAATATATTTATTTTTATTTTTTTTTATTATTTACATGCTTTGGAAAATGAAAATAATTCTTTATACTTTATTTATAACAAATTGAATGAAATAATAAAAAAAACATTATATACAACTGATATTATTATTTACGTATCTTTAGATATATATAAAGAATATTATATATAATCATACCGTCATATACCAAAAACCATATATCTTAAGTGTATTTTTATTTTTATCAATGGGTAAATAAAAATTGAATCTTTTTTTTTTTGATGATTTCTAGGATTTTTCATTACATTACATTATATCTGTAGTACACATAATATAATATACTAAAGCATAAGTGTTTAGATAAATCCCATATGAAAAATATTCCCATATTTCTGTATATGTAAAATGGTATTAATTTGTTTTTATTTATATCTATACAGATATAGAAAGGATAAATTAAATGTAATCAATAAAATTTACAGTTTAACTTTTTTATTTCCAATTTTATTTAATTTACATATGATGTACACAACCCAGTATGAATGATATGTAGTATTAAAATTAAAGAAAATTAATCACAAAACCTTATTTTATTTAGATATTGTGCCATATTACCAAAAAAAATTCGTTATTCCGGAAAATTCAATTTTCCAAATTTATCATCCATTTATTATTTCTTAAACGATTAAGAAAACATCTTTTATTATACGCTATTATATGAATTTGAATAACGTTGAATTGTGTCTTTAATATTATATATTGATCTGTATATACCATACATAAATATACAATGCGAATATTTATGTGTATTTTGTTCTTTGAATATAATTTTAAATATACCTATACACACATTATAATGTAATTATACAGGTAATTAGTGTTAAATATATATTTAATTATATATATCATAATTAAATTATATTTTATATATTATAACATTACCACATCAGAATGACAGATATACATTATTGATTTTAATATAATGTTACATTATAGTTATATATATACTTATAATGTTTAACATTAAAATATTGCTATACATCGCAGATGTGAATTAAATAAAACAAATTAAATGTTAAATATCCCGTGTATATCAGATATTCATTATATATGTATACAAAACGTTTGATACAATAACTATAAAATATAATGAATATTAATAAATAAAAATATATATATACATTTGTGATTGATGATATTTTTAATTAAAACTTTGGTTATAAGAATATATGATAAAAAAAAAGAACGTACATATATCTCTTCATTTATGGTATACCGTCTATGTTCATATTCCTATAATATACGTTAAAAACATTTTAATTTTGTTAATTGAAAGCATTTTTCATTGCATGGACACAATTATTTGACTTGTATATGTCATTAATTTTGTATGCGTGCATGTATATCGCAGAGGAATTATTATTTTAAACAATTTTTTTTATTTTGCACAATAAAATAAAAATTTTAAATCCCTTTTTATATATATATATAAAATAAATTTGTTACGATAATTAATGATTGTTTTTTTTTGTTGTTTTATTTCCTTTTGTGTGTTTTGTCTATCTAAACGAATATATAAATACTCATCATATATACAATACAGAATAATTAAAAAAAAAAAAAATTAAAATTTTCTTTCTTTTTAAATTATACACCATTTTGAATATTATTTAAAATACGCGTCGTCTACATATATGGACCAAATCTAAATATAAATATAATGTTTCTTATATACATATAATGTTATATAATTCGAAAATATCTAGCAAAATAATATGCACATAAAAGATTACGTACCTTGAAGTTTTGTTTAAAAAAGAATATATGTGAAAATATATCTTTCCTTATATCCCGCATATATATATAATATAAAATATGTTATATATAGATAGAACCGATTAAAATTAGTTTGTTATTATTAAGGATTAAATAGGATTTAGAGAGTTTTGTATAATATTAGGTTGTCGAAAAAGTATTGATAATTTTTATAAATAGATGTCATTATAATTGAATATTTCAAGTAGTACTAATCTGATCAGGTAACACTAACATATGTTCGAAAGATGACATTTCGTAGATGAAAAAAAAAAAAAATTAAATTTGTTTAGTCATTTAAAAGTTGTAGTGCATTAAAGATGAGCGAAATTAGTGAAAAAATTCGATACATTTTACAATTTTATTATGAAAAAGGTGAAAATGCAACGCAGGCACATGAACAAATTTGTGCAGTTTACGGTGAAGGAACTTTATCAAAATTAACAGCCTATAGATGGTTTGCTCGATTTCGTTACGGTAATTTTGATGTCAAAGATGCACCCCGTTCTGGTCGAGCAATCACTGAAAAAGTCGATGAAATCATATCAAAAATTGAAGAAAATCGACACGTAAGCAGGCATGATATCGCTAAAGAACTAAACATCCATCACCAAACAGTTTTAAACCATTTGACAAAGGCTAGTTACAAGAAAAAGCTCGATGTTTGGGTACCACATGAATTAACACAAAACAATTTAATGAACCGAATTTCCATTTGCGAAACGCTGTTTAAAAGGAACGAAATCGAGTCATTTTTAAAGCGAATGATTACAGGTGATGAAAAATGGATCACATACGATAATAATGTACGAAAAAGATCGTGGTCCAAGAAGGGTGAACCCGGTCAAACCATTGATTCCGATCTCTATTGTCAACAATTAACAAGATTGAAGCACGAGATTTAAAAAAAACGTCCAGAATTAATCAATCGAAAGGGTGTTGTGTTCCATCATGACAACGCCAGACCACACACATCTTTGACAACTCGGCAGAAACTGAGAGAGTTTGGCTGGGAAGTTTTAATGCATCCACCATATAGCCCGGATCTTGCACCTTCAGATTATCATTTGTTCCGGTCTCTGCAGAACACTCTTAATGGTTTAAAATTAAATTCCGCAGAGGACTGCAAAATGCACTTGGATCAGTTTTTTCCCCAGAAAACACAGAAGTTCTACAGTGATGGGATAATGTCTTTACCTGAAAAATGGCAAAGGGTCATCGATCAAAACGGCGCATATTTGGTTTAATAAAGTTCATTTGAAATATATAAAAAAATCGTTTGAATTTTGTTAAAAAAATTATCAATACTTTTTAGACAACCTAATATATAACCATAATATTCTATATATATATATATATATATATATATATATATACATAATATTAAAGTGGTTTGATAAGTTTATTTAAAATTAATTTCTTCAACATATATTTTATAGTTTTTCAGTTTGCGAGATAAAAAAACCACAAAAGTTATATTATGGAATACAATCTATATAGATATAAAAGGTATAATTAATGATGCAAAAGCAATTTGTGGCGATTTGATATTTTTTGGCAAAACATTTAATAAACACCAGTGAATATACATTTCTTGATAATAATATAACGACAAACAGAAATCCGTATTATTATTATACCATATTTATACCATTTGTAATGATTTCATTTTAATTGTGACTAAATTATCTGCATCCACCCTCGTCTATATTTAAATATATATATCACCACAATATTTATAATCTGTCATTTAAAAACTTGTAAATTATTTTCTTAACACTTTTATATATATAGTATATATATACTATACTTATATAATGATATTTTTACACTTAATTACTCAAATTGAATATATGTGTATAAATATAAAATATATACCGATATTTATATATAATCATAAGGTAGTTTCGTTTTTATACAAATTATCTTCTTACCCGCATAAACATTAACTTTTGTCATTCAAATTATTTTATATTCATTTCCGTCCGTACAATATATAGTAATTATTAAATCAGACATTCTTTGGTATAATCGATTTTATTATACGTAAACATAAAAAAGAAGTAAAAGGGAAAATTCTTATATAGCAATTATAGAAAGGATATATAAATCATTTAGCCTATATAGACAATTGACTTTATTTTCTATAACCTTTATTTACATATAAAGAATTATGTGATTTATAATTTTACTGTATTATATACCTTTAATAAAATATGTTTGAAGAAAAATGTTCATATAAGATAATCTATATAAATACAATAATAAGTTTGTGCAAGTTGTGGTTGTTTTTGTTTTAAATGACCCCTATATATAGATAAAAAATACATTGGATAATCTTATCGCTACAGAAATTATATGTTCATAATTTACATTATCTTTATACCATCAAGAATCCAAATTATAAAATTTTCATTGTTCAATATATATGAAGTCTAAATTTTATTTTCCAAAATTTTAATTTATTGAAATAATAACAACCTTCTTAATACGATTAACTTTTCAAATAAAATTTATTTATATATATTTATTTATATATATTTATTTATATATATATATATACAGATACAAATAAGTACAAATAAGTACGTTTAACAATTTAACCTTTATAATATTTTAAATTACCTTCTATATGGTTATATGGTGTTTGTTACACAATTTTATGCTTTATTTTACCCTATATATATATATGTAATGTATCAATTTGGTTATCTTTTGTTGTGCATAAAAATAAATAAAACTGATTTGTATATATGTTTCCATATATATGTATCTATACTATATAAATATAAGCATACAACATTTTATACATATATAAATATATAAGGATATGTTGATGAATTGATTGTTATTTGTTATATGTCGTAAATTTTTTCATGATACCAATGTTTTTTTTTTTTACTTTCATTTCGTTGTGCGGTAATCCGAATATTTTGTGAATAAATAAATGAAAACGTATATAATAAGTTTAGAAAAGAAAAAAAATATGAAGTTGTCAAATGATTCAACAGAAAACAAAAAACGTGTGTTATATATATGCTAATATTTTTTATGTATATTGTACCTATAATATTTCTCAAATAAATTCGTGCACATATTTATTTTTTTTACTTATATATTTAATCATGACACAGTATATGTCTATATACAAATACATATATTATCCACACACAAAAACAAAAAATTAAAGATTTAAAATAAAATATATGTATATAGACACAATTTTCACATATTTTGAATAAACACAATATAAATTTCATATATTAAAGCAATATAGTTATTACTTATATATTAAACTCAGTTTTTTCTTAAGGAAATTTACTAAATGGAAAAGTCTACCAGGTTTAGAGCATTTCCGTCTACTTATTAATATAGCAATCATTTAAATTAAAAATTTCTTACCATTTAAAAGGACCCATGCCCGTAAAGTGTAACTTGAACAATGGTTTGAAAATATATGGGTTATTGAGTGATTTTCTGACTGCGGGGTGATTTATCTATATTATGTTTTTTATTTATATTTATTTTTAATATTTAATATTATATTTAATTTCCGCAGAGAATATCCATGTGATCATTATACATCGGTGATAAATGTAACACTATTGATGACCGGTTGTCCACGTGTTGAAGTACATTCAACGGCTTTACAATTGCTACAAGTATTGGATAAACGTTTTTTCGGTACCGTTGGTCCATTACATGGTGAAAATGAAAAAGGTAATTTTTATTTTTGAAGTTATTTCTAGACGGTAAAAAAAAATTATATTATTGGTGTATCTATTTGCAATATATATGGATTATAGAAAATATTAATAAATCATAAAACATATATATATTTAAATGTTATCACATTTTAAATACATTTTTTAACGAAATAAAAATTATAAAAAACATTATATTTCATTGATTATATAATATTTATATAAATAGTCATGTAATAAAAATTGCTTATAAATTTTAAAATGAAAATTAGTTATTCAAAAAACGCAACGAAAATAAATTTATATAAAATATCAAAATCACTTTCAACGGTTTTTGTATTTTTTCTTGTCTAAAATGCTAAAGTATAATAAAATATATATTTATAGAAAATGATCTTCGCATACGATATGATATAATAATAAATACTTATATATGATTTATGAAAATATTTTATTTAGGCATTTTATTTGATTTATTATTCTTGATTTTTCTCTATATATTTTTGTTTTCTCATTTTTTGAAAGTCTATTTTTTTTTTTTAATTCAATATTTTTGAATTTAGATAATCTTAATATTTACACAAATTTATATAGATTGAGAATGTCTATATATACCTCCATTTATTTTAACAATAAATATTATATTTGGACAAGTATTTGATTTATCATAACACGTGCAGATGCTTCTATATGTTATATATATGGGAAAATTATTTTTATATCTTTACATTATTTCATATCGAGTTATAGAAAGACATTTATATCTAAAATATATAACATTTTCTGAGGAACTTTTTTTTTTTATATTTGTTACTCCTAAATCGGAAATTGATGTATATAAATGGAAGTTTGTATTTAGATATACGCATACATTTACATACGTATCAAATCAAATATATATATATATATATATATATATATATAGGTCAAAATGAATGTTGTTAACCCAAATCAATATTAAAGTGATTGGTATAATTTTATGTATAGTATATGTTTATCTTTTAATATGTAATGCAATTTTTCATATATATTTTTCTAGACGTTATATACGCATCATTTTTCAGTATTTTATTTTTTCTATATATGTTTTTTTTCTTTAAATAAGAAGTGTGTATTTAATTATAATATTTATTTGTTAGTTTATCCCGCCATATATATACAAATAACACACCACATATAAGATTATACATTTATTTTTTTTCACATATATCTATAGAGTAAAAAAACCTATTTCAAAAAATATATATCGACATACGACGTATATACGATTGTATAAATATGTATATATGTGTATATTCAAGTATGTAACAAATTTATTTTATAGAAAGGAAAAAAAAAATAAAAATATGTTGAAGTAAAAAAAAACGTACCATTTCCATTTTCTTATATCACATTATATATTTCATATGTAAAATATAATTTTAATGATGTAAAAATATTGCAAAAATGTATATATACATAATCGTAATGTATTTTATAAATATATATTTTCAGTAATTTTTAAATTTGTTATATATTCATATATGATGAATATGAGAATATATAATAGAATTCGTATTTATCAATTTTTCAAAAGTATAATATAAATTACATTTCATGTATAGATTTAAATAAAATATATATAGAGTACCTGGATCATACATAACGATAAATCAAAAAATGTAAATTACATTTATAGTTTGAAATTTTTATAATGCATATATAATAAATATATATATATATGGAAAATTTGCCCTGAAAGCTTGTTCGTTACTATTTAAGAATCTGTTCAGCTAATTCCACTTTTAAATTGATTCTAAATCTTTGTAAAAATTGAAGGTATTATCTTTTGGCGTGACTGACGCATTTGCCTCGCAGTATATATCATATAAGAGGTAGTTCATAAAAGCTATAGTTTAGAATTTTGAAATTCCTTTTTTTCTCAGAAAAATCTATATATCTGTTTAGATGATGCGGCATAAAGTTATTATGATGAGTTACTATATATATTTAATTACCACCACCAGCATTTTCATTAGCTCTATTTTAATTCTCTATTCATAAACTTAAATTTGATATAAAAAATAATACTTTTTACAATACAAATATTAATTGAAAATGTTATCAATTACTATATATATAGCGATAATTTTACTTTTATAGTAACAGATAAACAAAAGAGAAAACAAACAAAAAAAACTACGTTAAATTATTTATATATAACACTTGTAAATGTATTTATACATTTTATTTCCTTTTTACCACTGTTTTTAAAGCTGTTTTATTTAACTAAATGGATCCTGCTTCCTATATATACATATATATAAAATAAATAAATATATACGAGTATAAAGGCAAATAATTTATTTATTTATATATACCATAAATTCGCAAGAGACACATTTTCATGTGCGGTGTTTTATTTTTTGTTTGTTACGAAAAAGCTCATGAGTAATGTAAAAAATAAAAAATAAATGTATTTTACTTCGTTTATATTGTGAATGAAAAATTATTGTTAAATATAAATCACAAAAATATATTCGATTTAAATTTATATATAACCATATAAGGGTTTCAAATATATATGCTTTTTTTTTGGTTTATATTTATTATAGATTTTACTGATTACGTGTTTTCCAAATAAAAAAGAAATTTTCAAATGAAAATTCTTGTATTAAAACCGTATTTTGGGATTTAGCAATACAAACTCGCGTGAATATTATCTTTGTGCCCTTAATTCTGTTAAAATTACTATATATATATTAATTTGACTACATTTTTTAGATCATTTTACGAAAAATCTATTCAAGGATATGGAAAATTTCTTAAAAAATTATAGATTAACATTTTTTTATTTTTTAATAAACAATAAGCATATACACGTTTTGGTATGTGAATTAAACGATATAACAAATTTGAATATATTAAAATAAATACAAAAAAAGTCGCATTCTCATATAATACATATATTATTATATACCATATATTATATGCAATGTAATAGAAATAGAGGATACGTTTTTCGTGTTTCTAAAAAGTATTACCATAAATACTTTTGCTATAAATATATATATATATATATGTATAAATATATAAAAAAGTTTCTATATATAAGAAAAATCTTTGAACTTCCTTTTTTTTTTTGTTCTTTATTGTAATATATACTATATATATAAAACATCATATAACATTATAATGTAATAAAAATATATACCAAGAAGTTCATAAAAGAAATTTTCCCGTATTATTTATATTATTCAATTATCTAATGTTGTAATTTATATATTCATTACATTTATTGTAATTTATATATATATATAAATATATATATAAATTTTCTCATTGAATATAAGAAACAGGCAACATTATTTATTTATTCATTATTTGTTATAAAATATTTATTCATTTATTGTATAAATATAAATATATATAAATAAATGGATATTAGCATATAGACTATATAGAACGTTACTTGCATCATTTTCATGAGTTTTAAAATCAACAGATAGAAAATATTTAAAATTAAAATTAAATTTTCCTATATTAAATAAATATATACATATTTATAAACACATTGATCATATTTATATATGGAAATATATAATAAAAGTGAAAATGCTCTTTTATATATTGTATATATGTTTATGGTTGGTATATCTGTGCATTGAGATTTATACCTACCCCCATTTAAAGTATATGTATATATATTAATCAATAATATTCGTTTATGTATTGCAAAAATATAATGTACTTTTTGAAAATTTTTTATAATAAAAAGTTTTTTTTCTTCATTTTATTGAAATTAAAACGAAAATTTATAATAAAATAATGATATGAAAATAAATAAAAATATATTAAAAATTCTGTTCAGCTTTGTATATATACCTTTGCGGTTTGCATTAAAAGTATTAATTTTAATTTTTCATCATTCAAAGGTTATCTATATAGTATATATCGACGAAAATATCCATATTTAATATCAATCAAATTTATTACGATGGACTGTACATGTATATATATAAAACAATTATCACGAAAATCAATATCATATATATATTTATGATAATTTTAAATGTCAAACGACAAAGATAAATAATAAAAATAAAATAATAAATTAAATTGAAATAAATTTATTTCATCTTATATAAAATTATGTTTATTATAAATATTTTATGTAGAATAATAAATGTGTTATCATATAACATCGCAATGAAGAATTTAATGAATATTAAAATTGTTATTTTTGTGCTTAGAACATCATTTTATATATGCATTGAAATTAATTCAATTTTTGTAAAATGTTTCATCTTATGTTTTATAATTTCTAGCCATTAAAGAGATTTCGTGCTTTAATTTTTTTATATATAACCAACATAGTTTTTAATTGCTTCGTTTAATTGCTTCGTATATATATTTGTATATATAACCATATGCAGAAACAAACCAACGTTTATTATTCAATTTATATTAATTCAATATATAAATATAGGCATGAACGACTCAATATAGAGATATAGATAAGCTATACACATAACACTTGTAAATTAATAAAGAATTTATAAATCCATTCATTTTCGTTATGCCATCACCACTCTATATTCATTTATATTAAAATTCAAAGTTAATTACAAATCAAATCTAAAATAAGTTTTTCTTATATAATAAATATATATATATATTTTTATCTTAATATCTTACACGCTTATATACTCAATATATACTATATACAAATATACATATACAGAATCTTAACTTATTATAATATAATCATTAATTGATTATTTCCTAGGGATAAATAAATTTTCTTTATATGACAAATTTATATAAATGTATATTCATTCAACAAACCAAAATAAACACACTTCATTTATGTGCATATATATTCAATATTCAATATTCATACATATCATGGACGGTCACTGAAAGAATTTCACGATATTCTCAAAATTAGGAAGAACCGCATACTAAATTTTCCAGAAAATGGATTTTTGACCGATACTGTAAAAATAAAATGCAAAATTAGGCAGTTAGCAAAAATGAGACAAAATTTTAAGTATACACTTTTCGGAAAATCAATGGGGTGATTTCAAAATTTTCTTTTTTTATTAAATATCATAAATTCGTTGAATTTTTAATTTATACAAAGAAAATCAAAATTGAAGAAAATTAATCGAGTGTTCTCAAAATTTCCTGTTATGAATTTTTGCATTTAGATTGCATTTTTAATTTTTTAGATTGCATTTTTAATGTATGCAAAGAAAATCAACATTGAAGAAACCTTTTTAATTTAGAAATATTAATTTTCCGGAAAATTTTATGTGAGAGGTGCGTCTAAAGATTTTATCCAAAATTTAGCTGATTAGATAAATCTGTTTTTCGGCATACCACCTTTTTTTGATAATATCATGAAATTTTGTTCACGGATCATCTCTGATATACATATACGTGTATATAAAAATATAATTGAATATATATATAATTACTATACTATACTATACTATATACCTGCATACAAAAAAAATATCAAAGTATTGAATTTGATTAAATTAATGCCAGCCACGTATATGTTGATATGTACATATCTTCATATATATGCATTTGTACCACAAAAAAATATATTATAGAATAATTTTATACATTTTTAGAATATTATTACACGTGTTCAAATGGAAAAATGTATATATATTTCATTATATATATATAGATATTTTCAAAATTTATTATTGCTTGATAAACAAGTATAAATTAAATGTGGGTGTGTGTGTGTTAGCATATGTAGTTTTATTTGTTTATTCGCATTTGGATATTTAACATATAGATATTTATACAACATAAAATAACATATAGAAAATATACATTTTTTGTTTTTAAACATATATAGAATATAGAATACAAATAAAATATTATATATAGATATAAACATAACAGATAACACTATCATTATAATAAAATTATTTGTATTCGTTTGGGAAATCATTTTGTTATTATTATATATTTGTAACCTTTTCCTGTATACTGCAACATTCATTTATTTGTGCGTAATATATGCAGATATTTTTTTTTGTATATATAATATAAGATTCTATATAAAATTTGTATAAAGATTTTGGAAAAATCGATAAAAAATCCTATAAATTTCTTAAAGCTTTATGTACTATATGGGGCGCGTATACAAAGTATACTTAAGAAATCACTTCATTCCCCGATGGGGATAACCAATCTGTTTATTCGTTATCCGCACCTCCAATGCATATATAGCCAATTTTGATTTTATTTTTATTTATTGCATAACCTTATCCATATGTATATATTCGCAATAATTCACAATCTAAATTTGTTCATTCCTACATTTACGTATAGAATTTGAATTCAGAAAAATGATATATGAATTTTTCTGTTTTTGTTATATACAAAAATTTACGGTGTATAGTTAATAAATCTTTTCAGATTAAAATTACCTTTTATACATTTATTTTTTTATACTAGTGTTAATATTATCAATTGAATGTCAATATTCGAAATATGTTCTTTGCAGTAATTATATTTATCATTCATATATACATATATTGCTTGTTATTGTAAATATACTCATATATTTACACTTTTTATTACACATAATTACATTATTCCCATTAGGATATATATACCGTATATATAATTTACTATGACTTGTTCCATTTTCATATTTATTTAATTCAAAGCAATATATATATATATATATATATATAGTAACGTCAAATATACAATTAAAATTTTTTTATAATTCTCGATTTTTCATTATTTTTCCTTTAATATTCTTATAACTTTATCTCTAATATTATTTTTTTTACCTATAATTGTAATATTTAAAATCAATAATATATAAAATTTAATGTGTATTACAAAACACAAAACATTTCAATGAAAATGCCCTTTTAATATCTGTATGCATGCGTATATATTGTTTACAGTTTAATGCAAATATTTGAATGCTCGTTTCACTATATATATATATATATATGTATTGCATATTTTAAAACGTGAACAATTTTTTGAATATTTTAAAATTTGTTAAAAAAAAATTCACAATATGAGTTTTAAAAAATTTATCATAGAATGATAACTTTACTGGAAAAATATTATATAACAATATGGTAGTTATTTACATAAATACGTAAATAAAAAAATAGAATTAAAAACTCATTATGTATATTATTTATTATTTTATTAAATTATATATCAAATATACGCATATATAGATACAATTCCATATTTATTTATTAAATTGTGTAATATGACTATATCAATGCACTGTTATAGGTATATAGATTTATTTATAATATGAATTTTTCAATTTAAAATATGTATTTTGCATATATACGAAACTTTAAATTTAATGAGGAATATAAATTTTTTTTTAATTTTTATATTTGTGTATTTTAATTACAAATTAATTGCTTCGTATATATTTGATTGACATCATATCCTTTTTTCCTATATATATATTTGATGTATATATAAACATTATTATCTAAAATTATCTATATGTATGTATATATAATTAGAAAGAACATATACCAAACTAAACTATTCTTGGAATTGATTATCAAATTTTATTGAGTTATTTTAGTTTAGTATTTTCCTATATGTATATTTTAGATTACAATATAGTGGATTTGGCTATTATATTACCTATATAGTAACTGTCATAATCATGTTAAATATCAGTGATAAATATTATATGAGTGTAAACAGGGTTGTGCGGAATCGATGATATTTGAGCTGAATCGATATCGAAATATTGTAATAAACTGTCTCTTTTAATCCCACAATAATTATCAATTACATTTTTACTTTTTTTTTCGTTTTTATACTCATAAAAAATGCAATTAAACATTTTTTTTTGTAAGATGTTTATTTAAAGGGTAATACTTTTTTTCGATTATCCACCAAGTGAACATCTTTACCGCAGTCTTTTATTTGTTTTTCCAACGAACACATACTAAATTTGTGTATAATTTATTTCACTATAGAAATATTATAAAATTTTGTATTATTCAAAGTTGAAGTCGAAGTCGGAAACAGAGTCGATGGAAAATTGGATCAATTCCACAACCCTGCAGGTGTAAACAATGCCATATATTTGTATATATAATACATTATACGTGCGGAAATATGATTTTCTAATACATACAGCTACCGGTACAAAAATTGTCTCGATCATTTGTAATGGAATTTTGTGTTGTTTAAATTATTTGACAAGAATTACATTATGTATTATAAAATTAGTTGGTTTTCGCTAAATATCCGATTTTAGAATTCTATTTCAACAATTTTGACGACTTGAATTCAATAATTTGAAGTTTGGACACATTTTTTACAATATTTGTTACAGTAAAATAAACATTTTTTTTGGCAGTAAATATTACTGAAATTTCAGCATATATATTATTTGGTTACCCACTGATATATTATTTGGTTACCTGTATCTAAAACCTATATATTACATTTACATTGAAATACGTTTTCTTATGTTAAATAAAATCAGCAATTATACCATTTAAACATCCATATCCATTTAGATTTTCCTCGTATCCTATATTATCCCATTGCTTTGAACGTCAACGTTATAATATTATTTATTTAATGTTGTATTAAAAATGCTTTAAATTAATTAAAAAAATAAAAGGGTACAAAAAACAGATATAATAAAAACAAACAATTTTTAATTTGAATTAAAAATTTATATATATATATATGTATATGAAATCATTAAAATTATTCTTAAAATATAAATGATTTATATATAGATGTAATTTAATTTTTTATTATTTTTTTTAATATACATAAATAAATATTAAATTAAATAATGATATAAATTGTATACATTTTCTTATAATTGTATATATATTTACTGATTTTAAATTGTAGCTTATTAATTATAGAATTTAAAATTTATTTACAATTTGAAAAATAAAATCAAATACAAAAATAAAATATATATATAGAAATATAGAATATATATATAATTTAAATTCACATATTTTCAAATCATAATAGATATTATTTCTTTACTCTTATAATTATATATCAATTCTTAAATAAATAAATATAAAAATTTTTTACAAATATAAAAAAAAAAAAATAACACAAATACAAATATATTGACATATATGAAATTTCTTAAAATCTAAAAACACTGAATATATGTATATGAATAAATTTTAATATTACAATATCTAATAGTATTATTAAAAAAAAATAAATATATATCAATTATATGGTCATTTTTATACGAATTAAAACATTCAACGATCAATCAGCCAATTATATTGTATATATTAATATTGCACATACACTTAATATATATTTAATTAATTAATCATATATAGAAATTACAAGTATTTTTTTAATGATAATAATCTGATTATTTTATATAAGATTTCAATGGGAAAAAGCAAAATAGTATTGATTTTTTGGAAAGTTTAACCAAAAATATTTATTTTGAATATATTCATTTAAATAATCATAGAATTATTTGCAATACACAATGAATTTCAACGTGCCTTGTCCGAATTTATTGATTGTAATTCTTGTAATGGAAGCTCTTGCCAAGAATCATTACGTGCTACAATTCTTCTTCGTGATGCATTTGAGCCAGAGCTTCGTACGTATTCTGAAACTGTTGAAAATAATTTAAAAGAAAAAAAAATAAAATATTTTAATAATATTTCATTTGTAAACAAATGGGAAATCGTTTTTTTTTTTGCATCTCTACTTCTTAAAAAAGACCTCGAAAACTAAAGATTGAAATTATTATTTTATTAATGTAATCTATTGAAAATACAGAACAGAGGACAGCATTATTTATTATTGTTTATATCTACCTGTTACCTGTGTTGCACCTTCTTGACGTTGATGAGATGCTTTTTTAAACATTCCAATTATCGCTTTTCTATAGAGATATTTTGTTGAGAAATTCATATGACAAAAATAAAATTCACAATAAATATTTTACCTTAAATATGAAAATATAATATTTTGCAAAAAAAAAAAATGATTACCTAAAATTTTGTCCACTAACACAATATAAAACAAAATTAATACCAAAATTTGTTAAAAAAAATTGCCAACAATAATACTGGATAATTATTGTAGTTTTTGTTCCTTCGGATAACTATATAATAAATATATTAAAAAGGATATTTAAAAATCAACAACAGTTATTCAGTTATAATTATTAAAAAAAAAAAAATGGTCATTAATTACTTCAAGAAAAGCTCGTACTCTCATCACATAACTGGGTAAATTTAAACAAACAAATACAGTTGATACTAATAATAACATTTTTGTAACTTTCATTTGTGATGAATTTGTAATACGTTGACGTCCTGAAAAAAATAATATACCATTATGTTTGAAAAAAAAATAATAATGATTATCCTTTTTCAAGGAATTATATATCGGTCATTAGATTATCCATTCTTTACTTAATTTATACCATTCTTGAAATGTAAAACAAAGAAGTTGATATTGAGGGTCGAGGAGGAAGAATGTAGGAATGAAGTCATAAGGAATGGAAGGAAACAGAAGATTGATGTAAAAAATGTAATGTATAAATCTAGATCAAATAATTAAAAATCTCACCTGTTTTTGGGCATGTTTGCTTAGTACTATGCTGTCCATTTAAATGAATGCATTTGTGTGTTGTATTATTGGTATTATTATTATTATTATTATTATTATTATTATTATTATTATTATTACTATTAGTATTATTGTTAATTGCTGTCAATTGTTTCGACCGCGTTACTCTTTTAACCGGTGGTTTTCTGGAAACGGAAAAACTATGATTGAGATTAACAAAATTAAAATGAGGTTGTATAAGGAATCTGCATGATTAAAAAATATTATTATTTTTTTTTTACCAACAATCACAAAGTTTTAATTAGTATATACCATATATATTGTTATTGTCTATATAAATAAATAATTTCCCCGAAATTATCAATCAAAAAACATAATTGTTTTTATGTTATATCTATCTACCTTTATCGAAAAGAAATATAATGATTATTGTATATACCTATATAAATAGAAAATTGTTGAGAAGTTCCGAAAAGAAAATCAAAGTCATTTTTAAAAGAAAATTAGTTTTAATTTTATATATAAAACATATATTTGGTATAAATATATACGATTAACTCAACCATATATTTATTAACGAATGAATTTTCTTAGAAATTTTATCGCATATAAATATGAAAATGTCTATTTTTAAAGTTAAAATATATAATAATAATATTTAGTATTTTATTTTTCCAATGTTTTCGGTACATTATAGCACACAGTGTTTTCGAATCATGTTGATTAATAATTTAAAACATATTTATATACAAAAAGTTTATTTGTGGATTTTTTACATTATACATAAATTATGATTTGTTTTTCCTAAATATCATTTATATAAGTATATGAAAATTTATTGTTTATAAAATACAAACCAAAATAATTTTCTATACCTCTATTTTAATACACTGAATACTGATCTGAATAACATTAAATCTCTGAGTGCATTTATTCATATCAACATCAACAAATATATATATAAATAAACTTTTCCTTTTTTCTATGTATTATAAGATTTATTATATATATATATAATTTAAAATTATAAATCTTATATAAGAATTAAATTAAATTTGTAGATATATATATAAATAAATTCTTTACCTTTTTCGGCGAACAGAAATACAAATATATATTCAACAAATGTTTATGATGAAAAATATACGCAGTAAATTAAATTTTAATAAAATATTCAACAAATTTTTTCTTTATCATATATACATTTAAACATTTTTTATATTTATTTATTTTTTTTTTCCGGTGTGAAAATTATTTTGTTGCAATAAATTTTAAGTTTAAAAAAAAAAAAGTTTAATTTTTTATTCTCAAAAACACCCGCATAAATAAAATAAATAAATATCTCTGCGTATAAAAGAAAATATGTTACAACATAAACATAAATTTTATATTCCTTACACAATAAGATTTTATATATTAATGTTAATAATTTTTCCATTTCCATATTTTATTAAGATATTTGTTGTTGTTATTATTTATATTTTCACTTATATTTTCCGTCTTCAAAGTGAAAATCAACACGAATTTATATATATACATATATATATACATTATACATATAAATATCTATATTTAATTTTATTTCATTTAAACAAAATTTGAAATGTTCACGGAATATACAATTATTATTATTTATATATAAGGTAAATTTTGCGTAGGAAATTGTAATGAAGTCAAAAAAATTATGTTCTTTATATTTCAAAAAAAATAACAAATAACTTGTATATATGTACTTCATTAGTTTCATTTTCATTTCGTTTTCATATACACATTTATTATGAATGCATTTTTTTTTTATTAAATATATATGTTGTAGGAAATAAATGAAAATATAAAAAAAAAAAAATTTTTTTAACAACATATAACACAGAAGGCAATTTTTAAGAAAAAAAAATACAATTTCTTAAAATATAGTCATAAAATATAGTAATATAGAAAAATCGACATTTTAACTTTATCAATTCGATAATTTTTAATACAATTTTTTTTAGATTGACTTTCCGAATAAATATATCAAGATTTTGGTTCTCTTATAAATTTTATATAGATATTCTGAAATAGGTTTTTTTTTAATGAATTCTAATTTTTTTAATATTATAATTCATTAAAAAAAATAAATAAAACAAACAAACCTTTTATGTGTAGTCATTGTACGTCGAACTCCGGCCACTCTCCATACAGTATATCCGGTAATTGAATTTAATATAACAATTGCTGTAAATGGTACAGCAAATACAATTACTGTATCAACATAATTAAATATCCGCATATGTACCTATAAATTAAACATATAAATGAACATTTTTAAATTTTGTTACAATCTTGAATTGTAACTTAGAAAAATTATCACGAATGACCTTAAAATTTATATTAGATACGAAATCGAACGATTGAATTCCATTCGTATTAAACTGGCAATTTAATGAGTTACTTTGATACGGGATTAACTACCCGACCTACACAAAAATTTGCCAACATTTATTTCTAGCATTTCGAAATTTTGCAAAGATCATTATCATACCAGGGGGACCGCAACGAACCTAATTAATACTTTTTAAAGTTAAAGTTCACAAATTAACATACTTTTTATTCGAATTTATAAAATTATAAAATAAATTAACAACTATCCAATAGAATAAATATATAAAATTACAATTATATTTACTTAAAATATCCTTATACAAATAGATAATTTTAATTTATAATGTTTTTTTTAATTTTTTTCTTTCAGGTAAGTTTTAATCTATAATACTAAATCAAATCTGTATGTATTATTATGGATGGTAAGTGATTTTCGCAATAATTTTTTTAAATAAATTTTTGTTCAACATATATACAAATGGTATATGAAATCTGTATAGTGATAAAAAACTCTTAAACTTGAGGTATTTCAACAAAAAAAGAATATAATTTGCTAATACAAGAAAAACTTATTTTGTGGTTATTCAAATTTCAACTACAAAATTTACATATACTGTATTCAGATTTTTATTTTATAATTATCTATACTATATTGAAATCTCTATATATAGATATAAAATTAAATCGTATGAAACTGGCCATTTCAGTTCATAATTTAAAATAATTCTAAATTTGAATAAATTGAAATAAAAAAAAATACTATCTAATAAAAATCTATATTTAGATTAGGATTTGTTTCAGAAAATTTCCGTATTGAAATGTATTTGTTCTAAATTTGTTCAAAAATACTTAAATATATAAATTTAATCACAATTGTCGATTATGTATATAGTAGCATCAAAATTAATAGCATATACAGCACAAAATTTTATGTATTTTAACATTCGAAAATTTCAAAAACTTATTTAATTTTCATGTACTTACATTTTTTTTTTGTATACATATAACAAAAGTTTGCAAAACGAAAAGTATTTTGTACAAGTAAACATATATAAATATAATACTGATCATATAAACACATGAAAAAGGAGTTAAGAGAATATATTATTGTTTATAAGAAAAATTCATTTTTCTTTTTATGTTCTTAAAATGTACATGGATAGAAATACGAAATACGTCTAAAAATATTCAATTCATCCTTAAATAACATTAAACCAAATATATATACGAGACGAGTATATGCCATATATTTCTATTTGTATTACAAAACCGATATAGAATTATTTTATAATATATCGTTTCGTATATATTTGTAATATGGAAAAATAAAAGTAAAGGATTCAACATATAAGCAGACTACATGTTTTTATCACATATATTACATTTATCATATCATGTTATATTAATTTTTTTAGATGTACTTTCTTTTGCGTATATATTATTGTATTACCCGAATATACATTTACTTTGCGAATTTTTATACGATTTCTTTTACAATTCTTTTATAGAATATATATTTTTTTGTAGGTCACTTGAGTTACAGAGTTTTTTTTTTTTTAATTTAGAATATGGATTGGATTTATATAAAATTTATGGTTTGTGTCGTGCGGATTTGAATTAATATACTTGATTTAAATTTAATTTTAATTAATAATTAATAATGTTATTAAGACAAATATATATTAATTTTATTAATTGTTTTTTTGTTTATTATAAGAAATGTCAATCGGTTATAATTTATTTATAAATGACTTTTCTGTCGATTGTTTTTTGATAAATTTGAATATAACTTTTCAAATATATTGTCAAAGAAAAAAAAACTTTTTATATACAGGGTGAGTCTGATAAAATAACCGGTAATTTTAAAAATTCAGTTTAGAGAAAAATTGCTAGAGAAAAAAATTTTAGGTAATCAAGGGGGACATCGGAATATAATATTGGTGGACCATAAAGTATAACGGTTCTTTAGATATTGAGAGAAGTACATATTTTGGAATAGGGAGGGGTACTTTTGAGACGTTAGGTGAATAATACAACAAATTCTAAGCAGTTTTTACATCCAACAATTTTTTAATAAACCTCATAGATTTCAAGATATGACCATTTCAATATTCCAACATTTTTATCATATACGATATAAAAATGATGTTTTTTTTTGTATTATACTTTTATGTACATGAAAATAAAACATTTTCCCGTAATTCAAATTTCGTAATTCTTGAAATCGTTACATTTATTGAATTTGAAATTTAAATTGTAAAAGTTTATTTAAAAAAAACTGCAATCCTGAATTTTTAAAATTACCGGTTATTTTATCAGACTCACCCTGTATAATAATATTTTGTTTATGATTTCATAAAAAATTTATTTTATATGTTAATGAACATCATTAATTTTGTTATATATATTTCGTGATAATAATACACCTATTGTACTTAATTACGTATATGATTTTATATAATCTACTTAAATGAGTTAATATATATGATATAAATAGGTATTGCTGGTATACGATAAATGGAATAATTTAACTGTTAATGAATTTATTCGAATTTGTATCTGCGATCCATTTATGGATTGATTTAATGTTTTATTTACCATTAAACTGCCTATCAATTGAATTTAATCTGTCGGTTTTTGTGTGGTTAAAATTTTAAGGGATATCCTGAAATTCCGATATTTATATATTGTTGATTATTTTAATTGTAAGAAATATTTGAGATGTTTTGTATTTTATATTTCATTTCGAATCACCCTAAAACACAACAATATATTTAATTGTTGACATATAGAAATATTCAGACTCGTTTATTTTGTCTTCATAATTATGCGTATTATATCTGACTTTCATTCATACATTATTATATTATATTGTTTCAAAATAATAATCCTTAAAAGATTATTTCCCATCCATATACATGAATCATTTTTATATATATCTAGCTTTCTTTTATTCTTCTATAAATAATGTCTTTATATAATAATACGCATATAATAATAAAATTTTGATATAATTGAAAATATCTTTCTTTTTTTTTTTAATATAATAAACTATTTCACACAACACCAAAAATAGGCAGAAAAGGAGTAGAGATATGCGATTATATTAAATTCCATATTAAGTGATATGTCTTCATATACATAATCAATCGATAATTTTTCACATTTTTATATTTCGTTTCTGTATAATTATATGGCAGTTAAGCATTTAAATATATATTTAATGTGTTTTCACAAACTATGTTTTTGTTATATGTTTTTTGATTGTAAATCATCTGTAATTTATTTATATGTATTATATATGGGGTCAACGCACAATTATTTATAATAAATAGAAAAAAAAATAAAAAACTACCCACATTATTTATATAAATTACTATAATCGCACAGTTTGAATAATAATACGTCGTATTTTTTTTGAAAATATCTGCATGAACTTTATTATAATCTAATATACTATATATAACTGCATTAATATACATACAAAAAAGAAAAACAGGATCAGGATCCTTACATATTTTGATATCAACAACTTATTTTATTTGCGTATATACGTATCATATATTTTAATAAACATCTAGATATATATATATATATATATATATATGTATATAGTTAGTTAGACAGTTATGTATATTTGTTATTATGTGGTGAGGCTGAGAAGATTATTTCGCATGAAAGAACTCAAATTTTTTCCATTCATAAATAAATGATTGATTAGATCCTATATATCATTTGTATTTATATACGCACAGGCTTTTCTTAAAATGAATTTATATTTTATATTTTTTTTATATAAGAATTTGCATGTGGTGTTGTTTTGATATAAACATTTTCATGTATGAGACAGATCATTTTTATACCATATATATACCCGCATGATACTAAACAAATATACAATCAGTGCTTTATATATATATATACGGACACATTTTGATATTAAACTTATACATCATTTATAGATAAATAGATAAGAAACATTGATTGAATGCTTTAATCTTAAAATTTGGTATATGAACTTTTTATATATATTAATATTTATGCAGAATATTGATATAATATTGAAAATTTAACAATAAAATATACCACAAGCATTCTAAAGAACGACCCCTTTTTCGCCCTCTCTGATATCATCCCAATTGGGTCTTATCGTAAGACATCGTCGTAAGACATCGTTTCGTGAAGATTTGGAGTTGATTCTTAGTTCCTGAGATTTGAACAAATTTAGTCTTTGATTAAAAAATCTTAATAATATAATTATGACCTAAAAACTTTAAATATATATATATAAAACTTACCCGATACTCTTGTCGTATATCACATGACATACCCGTTGTATAATTACTCTCTCGAACATCCGTCAGCAATAATAATGGTGAACTTTCAATACAACCTAATAAGGTTAAACCACACAAGACAATTTTGGCACGTCTTACCGTACACATTGTTTGCCGTTTCAATGGATATAATACGGCTATAAAACGTTCAACTGTAAATGCAACCACAAACCAAACTGATAGAAAACTACAAACACCACTTAAATAAATAAACATTTGACAAAATATCGGACGATGATTAAAATTAAAATCAAAAAAATTTAACCATTCAATGAATGTCACCCATAAAAAACATGTATCACTAACACCTAACGCCGCTAAATAATATGATGATGATAATTTTTTTAATTTTGTTTTAAAAAATACCAATACCGATAGTATATTTCCAATACTACCGGTTAACACTAAAATCGGTGTATAATACCATGCTAGATAATCAGCAATTTGTTCGGTTATACTTAAATCTGTTGCAATAAATAATGATGAATCATTTACAATTTCTCGATGTGAACTGTTATTAATTATCGTAGTAATTGCCGATGTCATCGTTGTTCTTTCATCTCCATTGTGACTTGCCCCAATATTACCACCACCACCACCACTATCCATTTCATTGTAACTCGATGGATTTTCATAAAAATTTCCAAATGGAAATATATCCGAATATTCAATATGATTTGTAACGGATTTTATAGTTGTTAAATTATTAAATTCTAATAATTCCATATTTTTTTTTTTTTATTTATTGTTATCTATCACATATCATTTTTTTTTTGCTTTTTATTACTATTAAATTATATATTTTTAATAAGTTTTTAAAACTAAAAATCACAAATATTTTCGATGGTTAATTATTTTTTCAATAATAAATATATTGAAAAATTAATTAGATTATTATTATTTTTTGTTCTATAAATTTTATTTCATTATTATAAATAATTAATAATACATATTTTGATTATATATAAAAACTTTATGAAAATTATAAAAGATTTTATATTTACCGCAAGATTTTTTACAAGTTAAAGTTAAACTATATATATATATATATTTATATATACTCCACCATATGAAACAAGATATAGAAAAATCTTAAACACATGCTGTGAAAAGATTTTAACAAACTCATATTATACTTTTTTGTTTTATGTTTATATTCTTATAAAAAAGAAGAATATTTCCACATTGCATTTGAAAACTTATTATAAATTATATTTTATAAATTTCAACATTTTTTTTGTTTACTTCTTGAAAAAAATAAAACGGATAATCTTCATTTCTTCAATATAATAAAAATTTATATATTTTGTCTTATAAAGCTTGCTGCAATGATTTAGATGTCTTTCTTTTAAAAGGTTACAATTTCTTTTTAAATGTACATTATATAATATTATAAAAGTTATCAATTAATGTGTGTAATAGTTTTTTTGTAAAAATTTTATTAAATATATATTTATTTATATATATATAATATATATACTATATTAAATCTGTATATATTATAGTAGATTTAAATATAAATTTTAATTTGGATATAAGGATGTAAAAATATCCGTAGGGAAGCAATTAACTATGTACTGGCAATTCTACGATGACATTAAATGAATAGTATGGAATATAATCTGAATAAATTATATGCATTTATTAATTATGGAAAAAATGAACATATTTTTTTATTTTTATTACGTGGAAAATTTTCAATTTAAAACTTTGCATAACTATATGTGTATTTAAATGTGTCTTAAATATGATAAATAAATTTGTAGAAACATATAGTATTTAATGTATGAATATATATATTGCATTTTAAAATGGTATATCTCCATCTCCTTAAAATATACAGTGACTCAAAGTACTGGTTCAATGTTTGAAAATTTTCGTTTGAACTTGAATAGAGAAGTGAAATATCAAAATATTTTTTAAATCATATTTTTTTTAAATTTCTTAATTATTTGTGAATAAGAATACAAAAATAAAAATTTCGAAAATTATTAATTCTCATTTTTATTAACATTTTTGCAAAATTTCTACATTGGCTCAGTACTTTTGCTGATATTAAATGTATGTTATACGCCCCATAAAATACGTTATATACGCTTTATTTTAATATTTTCTATATCCTCCCTCTGCCTAATACAAAGACTTGATTTTTTGGGGAAGTGAATCAAATATATTTTCAAAATCTTTCTCCAATATGTCGCTCCAAACTTCCAGAATTTATCTCTATAGTTCGTCCTTGTTGATAGGATCATTTAGATAATATCCTGCGGTGTTTTTTTTACCAAATTTTAGGCGTGATCGATTATATTGATGTCAAGGCTTGATGGAAACCACCTTAATACCAATATGGGTTTTTTTCAAACCTTTTCATGGTTATTTTGGTGGTACGTTTGGGGTCACCATGCTGTTGAAATATGTTGAAAGGTGCAGTTGGCTCTAGCAAATTAATTCTTTCCATTATTTTTGCATTTAAAATAGAAATATAGGTGTTTGGATGCTTTTTTCCTTCAATTCGATGGAATTTGCAGAGTGTTTTTCCGATCACTCAGCCCCCACCGTAACCGAATCACTTCCAAATTTGTTGGTTCCTTGAATCCCATGCATATAGTAAGTGGTTCGCTATTTTTTTCCAAATCCAATTACGTCTGTCGGATGAAAATATATTATTTTTTTGATTCGTCACTTAATACAGTTCAAACGAAAATTTTCAAACATTGAACCAGTACTTTGAGTCACCGTATATATATTGTATTACATAGAATATATATTTGTATAGATGAAAGGAAATTAACATTTACCATTTAATTATAAATATATATAAACTATTTATTAAGATATCTTCTATTATTTATATATAGACGAATATATAAATTAAACGATTTTAAATTACTGCATTTAAAAATAAACAAAGTTTTATTTTAAAGTGTCGTCAATTGCAATAAACATATAACTTTAATTCATTGACAAATACACTTATAAAATGTGTTAATGCGTATATCATTCTATAAAGATCATTTTATATACAAATACAATATAGAATATACAAAATGAAAAACTATATTCTAATTTATATAGTTTTATATGTATTTTTAAAATATGATTAGAAATAGGAATTAACAAACAGTCTAAAATATCTTCAATATTAAATTGCATGCATATATCCTTATCTTTTATATGTACAAGCGGATTAATAAATATACATATATTTTAAATATTTTTGTTAATATTCATCCAATTTATTTAAACATTTAACTTTTCATTAATAAGTTATTTAATATTTTTTTTTAATTATGTTTATGTATTTATATACTACACTTCGTTTCATGGTATCCAGATAAGTATCTATATAGTATATATACATATAGATAAAATAATAATATTTTCAATTAATCATTATATGTACTATATATATATATATATATAATCACTCCCTATATAAATCCCTATCAAGCAAATATGCTGCATTAATATATGCACGCACGCAACAAGAATTATAATTATATAATACTATAATATTTATAATTATTTATTATTAAGCCGACAGAAATTACATATACAATCAGAATAAAAATTCCTCATTATCAACAACTCTATATATAATATATATTGTAATCTAAGGCATATATATTTTGTGAATAAGTAAAATTTCCAGATATCGAAGCGATTATCTTATTAATTTCTATAAATACTATTTCATTATCCAATAATATTACAATTTACAATACATTATTGATTGTAAAAGAAAAAAAAATGTTATATATAAGCTCTTTGTGTTTCATAAACATCTTTAAGTGTTTTTCTTTTAATTATAATTGCATAAAGTACGCATTATATTTAATTATGAATTTATATAATCTTATTATACACATTTAAGGTATATTCTAATATGAAAGAAAAAAAAACTTCATAAAAGATAATGCGAGCGATACCATATATACATATATATATTTAAGGAAAATTAATAAAAAAAAAAACGTTCATATTCTTAATTCACTCATTTAAAAATTATTTTGTATATATAATTACGATTTGATATATAAATACTTAAAATTTATAAATTAAATTTGACTTTTATCTTTATTATAAAAAAATAATAAATTTTTCGCTATACAACCAACAATCTGGTTTTAGCGTCCAACAACAGCCTTCTGTTGTTAGTTACTTAATTTGTGGATTTTACGGTGTCGGTAATTAGCCGTACGACCAACCGCAAGCGGAATATACAACTCTGTGTTAAAATTCAGATTCGAAAAATAACCGAACAAAACATATTTTATGCATTCAGTAGGATTCGAACCCATGACCCCAAAATTTCGTTAGAATTTTTAGGTTGGCATTTTTAACATTTACACCACAGAGTTATATCTTTATTATACTTATATTTATTTTCACATGTACATATATATAAAACTTCATTTATTTTAAATATACAATATCCATTATTTTACAATGTAACATATATATAATCTTCCATAAATATACAGCTTCTATATAATGTAGGTATAAAATATCTTATATTTTGAAAATGCATATATAGTTTTTAAACAATAGAATGTTTTGTTTAAAACAAATATAAAGTATATACTATATATTTATTCTAAATTAAATTTTTTACATTATCATTCAATACCAATCAACTGTACATAATATCATATAGTAATAAAACTATTTCTCTATCTATATAGATATTTATGGTATATATAAAACGTCTAATATATACAATAAAATAAAACTATATTTACATCTTCCTCACTGATATATTGATAGTTTAAGTTTTTAGAAAGGTATATAGATTATACTTATTTAAAGAAAAATTGCCAATATTATTATGTTGTATAAATACCTAAATAAATATGGATGGATATAAAAGAAAAATAAACTTCTGCATTTCATTCAACGATTTAACAATACTTTAACTTTCAAAAATACGTTATCTCTCTCTATATATATATATGGTTGCAATAAGAACAATAAGAAGTCTATCTATAAATAAAGAAATCAGTTACGGGAAGTAAGAAACGTTGTCCTGAAGACCCAAACGAACGACATTATACTATAAAAAAATAATTTTTTTTGACAAAATTTTCCGGAAAATTCAAATTTCCACATTTTGAATTTTTCAAAATATGGCCATAGTTTTTTTCTAATTGTAATTTTCTTTGCATTATTAGAAAACTAAATCAATTTCTGATTATTCATAAAAGAAAATTTTAAAATCACATCATTGGTTCAAAAGATATAGACCAAATCTACTATATACAATGGTTGGAATTTTAAGTATACATTGTTCAAGATTTGAGTACGTGCAGTATTGTATATATATATATATATATATATATATTGTAATGTGAGAATGAAATTTGTTGAATTTACTGTAATTAAAAATAAGATAAAATATGTTTATTGATTATAGTATTTCCACTTTTATCTTATATAAAAAGTGTAAAATGATCTTATACAGACAATTCATTTTTGAAATACCTTGACTTTGAAGGAATCAAAATATACCAAATAATTTATATATGTTTTTAAATATTTTTATTATACACTATATACCGATATGATCGATATTTTCACTTAAATTCATTAAAACAATATTTAAAATCGTTTATTAATAGTCGTGAAAACGATTTAATATTAGAAATTGCATAAAAAACCCAAGTTTAATTAAATATACAATGAATTTTAAAAAAAATAATTAATAAATATATCAATCTATAATAATATTCCACGAATATTTACCTTTGTTTCTTATATATATATAAAACAAAATAAAAACTTCGACTATGCATATATCAAAAGTTTATATAACTTTAAATTTTCAATTGATCTTAAGTGTGTGTGTGTGTGTTTGAGTGTCAGAATATATAACGTAAACAAATTTTCAATTTCATTTTATAATACATATATTGATATTTAGATACACCTTTACGCGTATTGCTGTCATTGTTATATTTAAATATATATATGTATATAAAAAAACAATTATATGAATTTTACACGTCAATATTTATATTATATTACCACCCCACATAATAATATACATATATCCTTCATTGTTAATTTATGCATATTTGTATATATATATTTATAAATATTCCTTCCTTCATATATATATCTATATATATACATATATTTAGCAAATATTTAATTAATATTTATTTATAATATACGAGTATAAATGGAAAATTGTTTTTCTAAACCAAACCAAAAATCAAATATAAATAAATTTATTGTACTAAAGTAGTATACACGTGTGTGTGATGTGTAGGCAATATTTTTTTTTATTAGATAAAAAATAATCTATTTATTGTTTTAGCGAAGGATTTATTATACCACCAATACGATATATAATAACCTATATATGACTGTTTATAGACTTTTGAGGATATTCTATACATAAAATTTTTTCAATATTATAATTATTATTACAATTTTTTTCCCTTATTTTTATTACCAATAAAATTTCCAAATATAAACAATTAAAAAAATCCCCGGTTAATTCGAATTTGAATCACCTTGTATATATGTCTGCATATTTTATATACAAAGTTATATTTCAATAAGGAATATAATACGGTTGAATTGATAAATTTTGATAAATTTTTTAGTATATAGAAATAAGATTTTCTTTATATATTATCGATATATATATATACAAAAATTTGTCAATTAATTTTCTTTTTATATATTATAATATAACTTTTTGTTTTTTTTATACCCTCATATTGATTTTGTGCGTGTTTATTCATTAAATTTGAAGATAAAATATTGTTTGAATATATATATACCAAGTATAAAGAAAATAATCAACTCATTGTGTTGTTTTTTTTTTCGTTTTTAAATTTGGATATTAAGTTTGAATATTTTTTAAATTTTACTGCTACAATTCTCAAATCAATTCAAATCATTTATAAACAATTTTAAATTATAAATATCGCATGTATCTACCAATGAAAAACAAAAAAAATTAAAAACCCAAAAGAAAATTGTATAAATACAAAGTAAACATAACAATATAATTGACCGATTTTTTTTTTTGGGAATTATTCTATTGAAACGATTAATTCTATATATATATATATTTGATTAAATTGCAAAAAAAAAAAAACACTTTCGATTTCCTATTTATTTTGTTTATATATTTAAATATTTCACTCACTTAAAAATGAAGAGTGTATATATATACAACAACGAGACTAATTCCACTTTGATTTGTGTTGATAAAACCATTCTGTATATAATAATTTCATACCCATTTAAAAATTTTCTGTCTTCTTAATTCTTAAACGCAATATAACATTTGGAAAATTTTCTTATATAATATATAAAAAAATTTTCAATTAATTGAACCAAATTGTAATTTAAATTGTCATCTTTTATTTTCTTGTTTGTTTTATCATCTTACGTATATCACTACGTACGTAGATAATATGTAGAAATAATGGTATATACATTCGGAACAAATAAAATTTGTTTTTTGTAGATACATCCCTCAAATATATATTTATTTGTTTTTTTTAAATGACATAAAAACAAAAAATTTCCCTATGTCCATTTAAAACGTGCAATCTTTAATCCCATCAGTATATATGCTTATATAATATGTTTTATGTATAATATGATAATATACAGGAATAGACTTTAGTAAAAAATAAACTATTTTTAAAATAATTATATTTTTTAATTATCAATTATGATAAAAATTTATTTTACAATTCTTTTGTATATTATATTATATCATCATCATATTCATATATAGATTTATTTAAATATAAGTACGTCTTCTTTTGGTATAATTAATATAGAAAAATGTATCGATTTTTTTTTTGTAGAAATACTATATGATACCTAAATGGAAAAAGTTAGGTATTATTACATTTAAAAATATCAAACACGACACAATGAAATTTTAGTGTAATTTAAATTTATATATTGTTAATGAATACTTGAAAATATATATAGCTAATGATAGTGCATATAATTATCTCGACATATATAGTTAATGCACTTAAGTGTACTAATAAACAATATACATATATATGTAGATAATATTTCAATTGAATTTATGTTATAATGACAACAAACACTCTTGAAATAAAATACACTGTATATATATATA
This sequence comes from Dilophus febrilis, assembly GCA_958336335.1. Lineage (NCBI taxonomy): Eukaryota > Metazoa > Arthropoda > Insecta > Diptera > Bibionidae > Dilophus > Dilophus febrilis. Next base: position 27,709,661 of record OY284469.1, on the reverse strand, counting down.
TATATATATATATATATATATATATATATATATATATATATATATAGGGGCATAATAATAAATGGATTTCAATTATATAGATTAATATTTCCTTCATTTCATATGTATATACGAGTTGTCACATTTAGTTATTCGCATTTGATATATATGCTTGTCCATATGACAATCATTTCGAAAAGGTATATATAATAAATATTTATGCACCTCATGCATAAACATATTTGGAATATAGCACCAAAATTATATTGACCCCTATTCGTGTATATAAATATATATTCAAATATATATTGTTATACGTTCCTTAATCACAATTTATGTACTAACATTAATTTTAATCAAATGTTTGCATAATACATTCATATTGATATTCATATATTGACATTAAATTGAATATACGTAATAATAATAGTGTAAGATTTTATTGAAATATTTTATTGTTTTAATAAAATTGTTATGTATTATTGTATATATATTACTGACCGATACAATACTATAATTCAATACGACGTTTGTACACATTATTATGTACACATATATGATTGTTATAAATATAATATGTATATTATATTGACCCCTAGATATATATTTATGTATAGATATTTATGTATATGAAATTGATTATTTTCCTATTAATAATAATAATGTAATTTGTTCTTATTAAATTAGTCAAATATAATTATATTTTTATTATACAACACGCTTTTTATTATTGTTTAAGGTTATTACTCCTCTTATATACTATACAGAAATATATAACATTTAATATACCTTTATTGTTTTGCTTATTTAGATATACAAATCCATTTGGTTCTTATATTTTTATTAAAATGGATTACTTTAAGGATTTATATTATTATATTATTATATCCTGAGTATTTGTATATAATGTGTAAATTATAGTTATATATTTTATTCGGTAATGTGTATTAAGTTTTTTCAAACCAATAGATTTGGAAATTCAGTTTTTTTCGAAGACCAGCATATGAAGACTATCGAACTGTTTTCATATTAATTTGTATAGAAAAAATAATTTTTTTTTATTTTCGTTATTTTTCTTTTCATTTAAATGACAAAAAAGAAATGGATCAATAAATTATATATAAATATATAGTTACGATTTCTTATTCATATATATTATTACTTTCTTATTATGTTTATATATGCTCTCGCATATAGACGAATAGTATAAAATATACGAATAGTATTTATATATACGATTATACTTAAACGGCGCCAAAGGATGATTTATAAAAAAAAAAAAAAGAATTTTTGTAAATATGTAGAAATATACAATTTAGTATATTTTTTATATTCGAAATAATTTACCATTTCACTGATTTTTTTTTTATTTTAAAACTACATATAGTCTTATAATAATAATAATGCTGAAAGCTCCCGGTATACGTTTAAAGTATATATACAATTAATTTTCTATAAACATATTATATAATTCTAACGAAAGAGATTATTTTATACTATCCAATATATTCATTTTGTTTTTAAAACGAAATAATTATTCATTGTTGAAGAAAACCACCTGTATAAATATTATTATATATGAATAGAATTACTTTTATTATACGTTATGTATATATTCACATTTTGTATATATAATATCCTTATTTATAAATATAATAAAATTTATTTCTATATATATATATTATAGAGTATAATGTTTTCATATTAATTATGTATTTATATATATGATTCCTGGAATCTGTTTTTCTATATATATATAGTTATGCGGTTATATAGCTTATAGTATACAATTTTGTATTCATAAAAAAAAAATCTAAAATTGTTTATTATACCGTTGCATAGTTTAATTTTTGTATAAATAGGCGGGAAATTTTAAGTATGCGAAAGGGAATAATCCTTATTCTCTATAATTATAAATATTTCAATAATATAAAGCGTAGATCTCATATTGAATTAGTATACTCATATTTTTTATTTCGAAAACTATATATTAAGCATTATAAATGTCTTAACGGCATTGACTGGATATCCTTTTTTCTCGTAGATTTGTTATGTTGAGCCTATAATGCTAATTTCTTTTCTATATTTATTTAATGTATTTATACGTGAATAAAATAATTACCAAATTATACAATTAACAAGTTAAAATATGATCATGATGGTGTAAGGATGTGCCTTGGATTAAATTTGAAAAGAGTCTACACTGCCTGAATATATTAGAGTTAAATGTATTTGGTATTGAATTAACCCATTTATTTATAATCAATATTTTCTATCAAAATATATTGACTGTAATATAATACATATTTTTGTGTTATGTGTATAAACATATATAAATAAATACCTACAACTCTTGTACAAACAAATTATGAATAATAAACTATATAGTTTTTATTCGAAAAATCATATATAAATACAATTAAATAATATATAAATATTGTCTATTGTCAAAAGGTGTAATATTTCATATTATTGAGTACTATAATGAATATAGAATATAAGAACTTCATTATCTTTTATAAGAATATTTGGAATAATAAATACAGGAGCTATATATATAATTGGAGTTTATTTATGAGTAGAATAAATTAAATTTTCACTTAAAGACGAAATAATATTTTCTAGAATAATAAAATAATAAAATTCCAATGATTCGTATTCTGACTTATTTGACGACTGAATGAAAGCATTAATTTTTTATTCAATAAATTTTTATTTTATCTTTTAACGTATATCTAAAGTTTTACTACAATTAAAAAATCGTTATACAAATTGTTTTATTGCTTTACGATCAATAATATTGAATAATCTGTTTTCTATATAAAATTAATTCTATAAAAACTATATATATACAGTACAGAAATATTTTCATATTGTATATATGAATAATGATTAAACTATAATGTTTAAATAAAATCCTTGATTTCCTCGTATTTTTTAAATGCAAATATCTTCTCTTTATATTTTGTAAACCATATTATAAATATATATATATTATGTATATAAAATCTATATATATATATGTAACTTAATTTGTAATAAAAATCCATTTAGGTAATTTAACTTTAAGGATTCCATCCTATTTAACATTAATTTAATCTATATATATATATTGTAATATGCAACATAGAGATTACTTTATTTAGTAATCGAATTCTATATATAGATATGTATAAATTCTATGTATATTAATGTTATTTACATAAATGCATTATTTATTACATTTTGAATGTGAATGTTAAATGTGTTAATTCTTGTAAAATTTTAAATCATATATGGTATATTAAATTGTATAGTATAGTAAATTGTATACGCAGAAATTAAATTAAATATTTTATACACAGAGTAATCATTTAGAATTTGATTTTAATTATAAAATATAAATTCATATATATAGCTAAATTTAAAATATGTTATGTAAATGTTAATGTTTTGAATAATATATTATATTTATAATTTATATTTACTATATAGGAAATTAATCACTGCTATATTATTATAATATTATTTTGTATATATTTCCTGTAACAAAAACAGTAACAATAAGTACAATTAACTAAATTGTATTGATTATTACTGTACGTTTTGCATAACTGTACCGTTTGTGTTTTGTAAAATAGATTAAATTTTACATTAAGTGGGTTTAGTTAATCCAGACTTATATGATATTTTGACATTTTGACCAAACATTCTTAGTTTTTCTTGATCAAATTAGTAATTATAACGCAATTATATTTTTTAATGATGGAAGCAAATTTACAAACATGTATTAATATATATATATATATATATATATATATATATATATATATAATTATAATTTATAAATATTTCAAATAATTAATTATCGATTATTTTTTTTAATCAACATTTTTTATTTATATATTGATGTGAAAATGTGCTTATATATGATTAAATATATACGTTTTTTAATTAAATTCCAACAATTTTATATCCTATATTTTTTTTTATAAATATAGATATTTAAAAATAAAATTAAATTATGATCTGCTATATAATTTATTTATACTATTTGTTATTGACCAACAAACGTTTAAATGTTTTATAATTAGGTCTTTGTATATGTAATTTGTATAGTATATAATGAAATAAAATGTATCAATCATTTGATATTTCTATATATATATATATATATGGATGGATGGTTATAATACCGCATTGTATTTGGAATTTTATAGTCGTAATCGTAAAAAACGAATTGTATAAATATATATTATGTATATACGAGGATATGAGATATATATAAATATTAAATAGCTATTTGACAATGAAGAATAAAATCAATAAATTTCTTTATATTATGGTTGTTGAAAAAAAAAATAAGAAAAAGAAATTCATATGAGTTTTTTTTTTGAAGAAAATTTGGAAATCGGTTTATTTTTTCAAAAGATATAGCTGAAAGTGTGAAAAAACTGTGTGTTGTCATCTTTTTCACCATTTCAGGATGTTTGATACGAAAAATAAACTAAACACTATGGCGCAAAACACAATGATACGTTCAATCGCATGCTGTAGCGTGCGTTTATGCGTGTAAAAATCAACTGCACACAATGAAAGCGTTTTTCGTTTTTCTTGAATTGCATTTATTAATAGTTCATCATCAATTTCCATTATTCCGGATTCCATATTAAAATAGTTAATAATTTTTTTATGTTATATATATATATTTAACTATTATAAAAATTTTTTTATGAATTTTTTGTTTTAATAAAAATATTCACGATAACAAACCGATATAAACAATAATCATAACCTCAAAACCGCGGCTGATCGCAACAAAAAGTTAAAATTTGGCAAATTTTTCGATACGCTGCATCGCGTGCGTTTTATTCTGTACTGTTTCGTTTAATACTGTGTAGTTGAATTTTACGCACGCAACAGCACGTGATTGCACGCATCATTCTGTTTGGCCCCTATACAAAAATGAGACAAGTTTTCAAAGATACATTTTGGAGAATCGGTTATATCGTTTGATGTGATGTCAAAATTTACTTCTATGAAAGCACAGAATGAATTTTCAAATGATGAAAAAAAAATGAAAAAGTACAGAAAAACTATGACTGTTAAGGCTAGTACGCTGATAAAACGAAATTTTCGTTTGGTAAATTTGCATTTAATTCTACACGAAAAATTTGACATAAGTGTAGACTAAAACTAGTAAACTATATTTATTATTTATTTATTAGTTATTTATTTTTTATTTATTATTTATTTATTATTTAATTATTATTTTTATTATCACTCAAATGAAATCAAATCACATAACAAAATAAAAATAAAAAAACAAAACAACCACATTGAAAAAAAAAATTTCGGAACGAAATAAATGATGAACCATTTATTTCGTAATGAAATTTTATAAAATATGTCTCGAATACTATTTCCACCTACATTCGAATAGCTTGATTTTGTTATTTTTTTCGTTTCAACAGCATACCACTTACGAAATGGAAATGAAAAAAAATTTCGTTTGCATTTCGGAACGAAATTTTATATTCATTTCTTATGGGAAAATAATTTCGTTTCAACAGCGTACTAGCCTTTATTCGAAAAATTCTGTTAGAAAAGCTTTTTTTTTGTAGTTTTGTTATTCATTTTTAAGCCCTTTTCGCAGAAGAATATCCTATCGTTTTGGTCGTCAGAACTAATTTTCTCATGCTTCCTCACCATCTATTGTATATATATATTTATTTAATTTTGACAAATGTAAAAAAATTGTGATATCCAACAAAAACAAAAAACCATTCAAAAGTTAATTAAAAATTTGTAAATTTATAATGAAAATCTTTTGGAAACAATTTTCTTATATATTTAAGAGTAAAAAAAAATAAAATGAAATGAATTCTAAAAGTTTTAATCAACAATTATATGTATATATGCGGTAAATAATTCATTCAAAATGCACAAAATATGATATGTATATATATGTATTTAATTGTATATTTAAAGTTAAAGAATACTTACATATATATAAATAATATGTACATATATAAATGACAAATAAGTATATTTATATGTATGTTATTTATAAATGTTTGTGGACAATTGAAATATTATATATACAATATATTTTAATATTGATAATGTGTCTGTATATATATCAACTTACAAATGTATATACCATATATGTGAACAAAGAATTGAATTTCATTTAATGTAAATTAAAATAAAATTTTATATTTAAATGTTGAACTTTATGTAATGCATTTATTGTATAAAGTTTAACAATATTGTTTTGTTTTTCTTTTTGTTATAAACTTTAAGTTATATACAACATTTTGGTTAAAAGTACATTTTATTTAGATTTACAAATAAAATGATATATATATATGGTACATACAGCAATAATGTCATATAATTTAACAAAACCAAATTAAATATCCATATATTGTAAGTATTTTTGTTTTATTTATATGGTATATAGTTGAAAAACCAAAGTTCATTGTCATTTTATATGAATAAAAACAAATCCTTATATTGTTATTATATATATATTGTATAACTATATCGAAATAATATTTTTGTTTTTTTTTGTAAATAAACACAAAAATATAAACAATATTAAATTACTAATAAATATTTTCTTATATATTTTTTTTTCTGATTAATATAATGCATATATAATATATGGTAATTGAATCTTTATCAAAAAAAAAAAATATGTAAATTATTTATATTTTTATATAATATTTTCGAATTCGAAGAGTTTTCGTTCAGACATTCAAATTATTTTAATGAATGATAAATATAATATTTTTTTTTTGTGATTTAAAATGTAAATATGATACAATATACTGTATAGGTACACAAACATGGATATTAATTAACATTTTATGATATTTTGATGTATAAACAAGTTGTCCCATTAGAGGTTAATTTCGTATTGAATAAAATTAATTCTCTCTTCTTAATCTACTTAATCGGCTGAATGAATGTTTTTCAATGAAAATTAATTTTCAACCGCCTGTAACTGGATAGGGTTTGAAGTTAGATGAATCTCCGTTTACGATTTTTTGCTGGAAATAGTCTAAGGATTACGTGATCTGCGTTGGGGATATATCTACTGGGAAGTCCTGTATAATATACGCCTTATAACTTCATCTTTTCTTTTCTTTATACTTATGTATATATATCAGTTCATAAAGCTATATATCAAAACTCCATATATTTTCAAAAAAAATAGGAAATTTGAGATGTTTGTCATAAAGCCTATTGGATAATGTTCTAGTGTTCTAGTGATTATTTACACTTAAATTACATTGTTTGTTTTTTCGTTTGTGGATATTTCAAATATTTAATATCATATCATAAGATATCATTTGTTGATTGATTTTTTTCTGTTCCTTGTCGCAACTTTATGCTTCACTTGTAAATTATGGTATTTTGTTTATTGTATAATGTTTTTTTTTTAATCTTATAAAAATTTTACCTTTCTTTTAATATTCATTTGATTCATTACAATCACATTTTTCATCATAATTGTATACAAATTATGTGGGTATTTATCTATTTATAAAATTAATTCAATATAGAAAAAAACCATAATGTAGTAAAAAATCATTTGAGACATTTGAAGTGAGAAACGACAGTTTTGTTTTCAACATAATTTTTCACAAAATGCAAATTTTTGTTTGTTAAACCAAAATCAAAATTATGATATTATTTTTATTTTTTTATTTTGCAGGCGTTTTTTAACAATTGTATAATGTGATACATTTTAAATATGACAAATCTTGAGTTACACATTTGTTTTCCAAAAATATATTAAATTATATCTGAATATATTTTGTTCGTATATTAAATTTACTGTATATTATTTAAATTCATTTCATATGTTTCTATATATAAATATATATTTACAAGTTTTGTATTTATTTATATGGTATATATATATAAGATATAAGAAGGATATAAGAAGTATAAAAATGCGAATAACAAAAATATATGAAATTTACTGAAATACCACAAATTTTGTTGTGGTATTTATTTATATTTTTTTTCGCAGAAAAGTCAAATATGTATATTAAATTAATAAATAAATCAAATAAAAACCAATAAAGTTATTAATTTTTCAATATATTTATAATACGAAATAATTGAAATATATATACTCTTTTCAATTTTCCATCAATAACATACAAAAAAAAAACGCATTTAATTTCACAAAATTTTCAAATATATTTTTTTTTTGTTAAATTAATTTTCTATATTACAATTTTTATATCATATATTATAATATTAATATTCCAATTAAATTATATATATATTAAAATTGAATTTGATTTTGTTTTACAATCAATTAATTAATCGCACGAGAACTTTATCTCACTAAAATCACTTTGTAATTTTTCAATATTATTCCACAATAATCACATAATTTTTAAACAATATTTTATTATTTTCTATTCACTATTCACGCATATAAATATTTAATTAACAATATGGTGGGTTAAAAAAAAAGAAAAAAAAACCAAAAAAATTAAACATTTTAAATATTTTTTTATAATAAAATTTTTTTCTTTTAACTTTACCTATATATATATATTAATTTTCAAAAAGTGAAATAAATTATTAATATTCCAAAAATAATTAATCAAAAATATTTCGCGTCGCGTGCGTGTGTATTTAAGTAAAAATTTCTATTTAAACTAAATATAAAAAAAAAAATTTTGAGAATGTGATTATGATTTCTGTATATAACGATTTTCTGAACAAGCGAATTGCTATTTATTTATGATGAACTGTGAAATTTTCTGGTTTAATATGCAAACGAAATAAATTGTAAAAAAAAGGACATTGAAATCAGAAGAAGGATATGCTCAAAACTCTCTACTCTATTATATATTTATTTTTTTGTTTGAACAATCAAAAACAAAAAAGCTTTGGATTTTTCTTTATATATATAACAATCAGTGAAGAGATATTGCAAGCTTTTTATTATATATATAAATATTTTCTAAAAGTATTTTTTATGTACAAATTTTTATATAATATTTCTATGTAATTTGAAACTTTTCGTATATAATATATACATAGGATTTTGTTTAGTTCTATATATAGTACATATGATATCTAATATTTAAATATATAATAATATAACATTGAAATGAAAGAGAAATTAATTCATTGATAAAACTGATTTTATGTATACCATATAGTTCGGGTTAGTGGATTGGTGGGTGTTAGTATTCTATTATTATTATTATTATTATTATTGTTATATATTTTCTTTTATAATGTCATCATCATACGGTAAATAAAGCATATGCTTTTATATTAAGTTGTGCTTGTGGTTTTTCAATTGCTTTATATATATATATATATATACATTAACTATTATATATTTAAATATGTGAATCGGTAACACGAAAATGAAAAATGCATTGAATGAGCAAAGCTTTTTATAACTGTATTTTATGAAGGGAGAAAATGTATTTGAAGAAAGAAATAATCTGTTTTTTTTTTTCAAAAGAAAATTAGTATTATTTTAGCTTTTATAATGAAAGGATATTAAGATCTTTAGGCATTTGTAATATTTTTAAATTTTTCAATGTCTGAATGTAATTTTTATAGTTTCATATTATATATATTTTTGTTTTGTTTTATATATAAGTTTATTGTTATTCTATTAGACACTTTAATTATATAGTACTATAGTATATTATATTTTTTTTATTTGTATAGTATCCATTCATTTACGTTTTATAAATATAATAAGCAATTTGAATCCTTTATATACAATAATATACATTTGCCATTAAATTAATTGTTTGCGTATGAGATATTAGATTTATTATTTTACAGATATATTCGTTTGACATGAATTCTATTAAATTATCTCGTGGAATTCAAAAAAACAATATAAAACTTATTCAAAAAATGTACTCAAATATATGTCTGATGATGGTGATAAAATTTTTATGTAAATTATAAAATAAATGGACAATTTGAATGTTGTATATATTAAAAAGAAGTATGTATATATACGAAAAGATTTATGGTATGTAATATGATGTGTAATGAATGAAAAGTATATATTGTACAGAATGTATATCGTTATGTTCATATGTTCACAAAATAAAAAAAAATATTTGAAAATGATGAAAATGATCAATTAACATACATATATTTATTTATATAGTGGAAAAATATATACTTAAATTGTATGTGGTGATTTGTACGGTTTTAAAATTGACCTATTGTTTATATTTTATAATAAATTTAATTTATATATATTCAAAATGTTTTGTTTTGTATGTTTTGCTATTTTTATTAATATACTTATATGATTTTTTGTTTTTTGACTTTTCATTTATTACATTCCTATTTTAATATTCATTTATTTATAGAGAGAATAACATGAAAAATAAAATGTTGTGGTTCATTATAAAGTCATGTCATATTTATTTCAAAATAAATTAAATTGAATATAAAAATTATTTGATATATTGAAATATAAAAAAAAGAAAAAGGAATATAATATTTTATAAAAATATATTATAAATATCTTGGATTTAACCCTAATCATGCATAATAAATGATAAAGGTATATTTTTCGTATGATTTGATTTTTTATATTATTTATATATATATCTTCATAATTTTTATTTTTTATGCAATATCATTAAATTTAATTCTTATATATATGAAAACAAAATTAAGTACAAATGTTAAGCCATTATTATGATTATGTCAATTTTATTTATTTATTTTTTATATATATATATACTTGAGATTATTTTAATATATTATATTATCTGATTCATATTTTTTTACTATATTATTTTACAATTATTATAAATATAATGTATAAAAAAAAATAATGGTAATAAAAATGATAAAATAAATTACACTTTATTATATTCACGAAGGGTTCACATATATAAAAATGTGTTTTTTCTTCATATATTGATTTTATTTATTTATTTTTCGTATACAGATATTTTTTTGTATTACATTATATTATAGGCTTTTATATGTATCTATTTTAAAATAACTTAAATTACCTGATCATCATCATTATATGTTGATCGTGATTATAGTTTCAAATTACACAATGAAAATCGTTTAAAAGTTTAATGTATATTCATAATTTTCATGTTCTATCTTTCAAAACCCGATAAATATCTCGGGAAAATTCATATTTAAAACCGTATTAAAATGATGTTGTATAGGAAACTTTTGTAGTGATTTTTTTACGATATTTTTAAATGTGTAATAAAATTGAATTAGGTTCATTTGGAAAATGTTTGAGTATTGACAAGGCAATTGAAAGTGGTCACTTATAATGAAAAAGTTTGTATTTAAAAAATTTCTTAATTTGTATTTGAAAATGCTATTTAGATATTCATTTTAATGAAAGATTATTGCGTTTATTAGCGCATAGATAAATGATATTAAAAAAATTATTTATAATATTTAAGTAATATTTATTTTTTTCCAAACTTACAAGAAGCGCGAATGTTATACCAATATTAATATGAAAAAAAATATATTACTTATATAACAAAATTTGGTTTCTATAACCCATATCACAATTTTATATATTATATGAACACTTTTAAATTGATAATAAATCAAGTATAAAAGTAATCCTATATATATATATATATATATATATAATATGTGTATATAAATAATTTCTTGCAATGCATAAGATAAGAACAGAAAAAAATCTACATACTATATATTCATATCCACGCCAGCACAATATATTGATGAAGAATAGATATAAAATATTTATATTATGTTCCTTTTGCCGCAATTATTACTTTGGAAAATTAATCCTATTTATTTTTGTTATCATATATACATATATTATGATTTTGATATATGAACATCATATGTATACTACATATAAATAATGTATATAGTACCATATTACTTAATTTAAGACATTGTATATGTATTTTATAGAACGTATATAAAGCGCAGACAAATAATATTAAAAACATTTTTTTATTCTATATACTTTAATGGATTCATATATGTATATACATATAGTCATTTTATTTTAAATAATATGTTGTGAAAACATTTTGGTTTTTAATTTTTTTGACTTGTCTTAATTGATAATTAAATGTTGAAAGTAAAATATAACTTTCCCGCAATAAAACAAAAATCTTAAATATGATTGAATTTATATATAGGAACATTTTCAAATCAATTGATTTGATATTTAATATCGTTATATGTTAAAAATTTCTCTGATGTCGAAATTATTATTGTTTTCACGGAAATCGCATAGAAAATCGACCATATTTTTTTAAGCAAATGTGACGATTTTCAAATTTTCTTCTATGAAATATTAACAGAATTGATTGAATTTTCAAGTTATGAGAAGAAACTGAATACTTAAAAAAAACCATTGTGTAATTGAAAAAATAGAAAATTTAGAAAAGACGATTTTCCGGAAAATTTAGTTTGATGAAGTCCAGGGCAGAATCTAATTCTTTCCTTTTGAAATGGATAATAATTTTGTAACTTACCCCTGATTTGTATATAAATGATAAATGATAGGATCTTACGAATTGTATAATATGGATTAAAATTAAAATAGAAACTGAATAATTCAGGCTAAAAATTAATAATTTGTATTACAGGTGGTTAACTTTTTGAAACATTAAAATAATTTATGCGTTATACAAATATATACATATATGATATTATTAACATTTTATTTATTTTAATTTCTTTTCATATAGACAATGAAAAAACTGGAACTTTGGATACTTTATTAAGTGGTGATGCATATTGTCGTTCACAAATGTATCTATCCAAGCAAATGGCACAACTTAGACCGGAATTAACAATGCCAATGTTTTCTGGTATGTTTAATAATAATTATTCATTATAGTACATAATATATATAAAATTAAAATAATTTTTTTTTATTGTTGAATGTTTGTTTATATTTTGTATTACTGCATTATTATTATTATTATTACATTTTTAAATCGTATATATATGGTATATAATAGATAATATCAAAATATAAATTAAATCTCTTTTATATTCTTATATTTATATAAACATTATCCTGTATCGCATATACATATATATACTTGACAAAATGAAATTGTGTATCGGATATATTTACAATTTTGCTTAACCTAAATATATTATATTACAACGCTTAATATAAAATTATATGAAATATGTTTTATTTTATTTAATACATCGCATAGTTAAAAAATTATAATTTTTGATTTTGGTATATAATTTAGAATATTTTATATAAAATAAGAATATTGTGATTTATATATATTTGAAAGAAGTAACTAATCTATAAAAAAAAATATATAAAATAAAATTTTAAATAATTTTTCTTAACAATTTAAATGTTAAATGTACAAAAGATTTGTATATATATATATAAATATAAATGTATTAAGGCAAAAAAAAACTGTTTAAAATATAAGCTTAATTCCTCCCTTATATTTTGATTTTATACCTCACATGTATTTGGTTTACTAAATATATTTTTTAACATATATATACAAATCTTACATGATGAAAATGAATCAATAAATTATATTTTTGAATGGAATTGAAGTAAATGTATATTTATGGGATATATGTATATTAGGCACGAGCGGCGAACAATTTGCTGCGTCTTAAAATCATATAACAATCCGATATTCTTGAATGTACAAATTTATAGTTTATCGGATAGTTTAATTTATAGTTTATGAAAAACAAATTTAGGTTTGCAACTTGAAATGATATTAAGTTTCCGGTAAATGGAATTTCAATTAATTAACGACCCTAGATTTTCTTTAATTGTTATTTTCTTGAAGAAAATTCTATTAATTTTAGTTATTTCGAAAAAGAAAACTTTGAAATCACTCCATTAGCAAATGAATAAATGTTCGCTCCGAACCGCACCGACAATTGATTTTAGTGTTTATTTATTCACGAACCTTTTATAACTTTCGATTATTATATGATCCTAATATTAAAATTGTTTTACGACTCTGCCCTGATGCATGTGTACATATTATTTTTATTTTTATTTTTCACTTTATATTGAATACGGTTTGAGTAATTGAATCTTCTGAATGAAATTGAACATTTTCAATCGGTATATTTATGTGATTTGAATTCGACGATATATATGAAAATATTTATAAATGATTTATAGATTAAGATTTAACAATATCTTTATTATAATATTTTTTTTTTTGTAATATTTTTAATTTTAACATATATATTGATATTTTATATAGAAATTACACATAGATTTCAAACGGCGAGATCTGAAGTACGTGCACTTTTATTACAATGTTTAATGCCATGGTTGGAAAATATGGAATTGGTAGCTGCAAATGTACCACCAGCAACACCATTATCTTATATTATGGTAAATTTTTTTTTGTTTGTTTTAAATTCACTTTGGGAAATTTCGCTTTTAGAATATACATATGTATGAAAATTTACGATTATATATTTTTTTTTAATATATAGTACTATCCAGATTCGGGTGAACGTTGTCGTCGTGAAGGTTCCGGTTCAACAGAAGCCACCGAAATGATATTAAATAATTTATTTTATATTACAACAAAGGTATATATACCAATTTATTAAAAAAAATATGAATACATTAAAAATAATATATTAAAAATTTCTTATAAATAATAAAAATAAAAATAGTTTGCCGATGTTCATCCACGGGATATTGAAGAATTATGGGGTACTTTATGTCAATATTGGCCAAATAATTTAAAAGTAATATTACGTTATTTAGTGATTATATCGGGAATGGCACCAAATGAATTATTATCATATGTAATTATTATTATTTATTAATTTTTCTCTGAATGAAAAGTGATTGAAGATACTTAATAATATTATATTATTATTTTGAATATAGGCAAAAAGGGTGGCATTGTATTTGGCAAGAACATGTCCAAATCGTTTATTAGATGAACTTATGACCGAATTACAAACCGTTGAAACATTAAATTGTTTAATTGAACGCACCGAAACACCACCATTTTATCGTTTAACAAGTATGCGAAAAGCATCAAGTCATTCGGATGGTTAGTTTTTTTTAATGATTTTCGAGTTTGTGCATATTATAATTTGGCTATTGATTTTTATTTACAAAAAAAAAATAAATAAAAATAGGACCTACAAATCCTGGCGGTAATGATTCAAGAATACAAGATTTAACCGTAGAAAAAGGTACAATTCACACAAAACGGCATAGCGGTGAAGATCCAATTAAAACAGGGTATTTTTATTTTTATTTTTTAAATTAATTCATTTTTATAAATCTATCTATATAAAAAAAAATCTTTACATTAGATAAATTATGTGATGTTTCTTTCATTACTAATTCTAAGAAAGTATTTACATTCTTTTCTTCTTGTTTTGCTTTTTTTTTTAACCGCGATAAAACTATTAAAAACGAAAATTTCCCAGATTTTAGATCGAAATTCTTTATTATAGTATGAATAGTTAAATTTATTTCATCGATAGTAATTCGAATTATAATGGAACTTTAAATATTTATCAGTTATGCGTTTCCCAATTTTTAAATATTTCTATAGTCAATTTGTATTTGTATAAAAACCTATCCACCGCAATTGCTCATCGCAATCGCAACAATTTAACAAACAAAAATATTCATTTGAAAAAAAAAATTAATTATAAATTTTAGCTTGCACATGTACTACTATATATATATATGAAAAATCACAAAAGTTTTATTTATATTTTAATAGTAAAAGTTTTTAGAATAAATAAATAAAAGAGGAAAATATTTGTCTTTTTATATATCCATTGTTTAACATCAAGTTATATAATAAATAAAAAATTCCTTTTTTATTCGGGAATTACAATTCAAATTTATTTCCTGTGTGTTTTTATTATTTTAAATATACAAATAAAGTTTGATATATTTTTGTGATATAATTCAAAATAAATTTAATATATTTAATTTATGTATTGTTTTTAATCATACCAAAAACAAAAACAAAAACAAAAAAAAAGGGAGAATTTAATTGTATATAAAATAGTTTTGCTATTTATATTATAATACTAAAAATCATATAAATTACGAATAGATTATATATTTTGAATACCTTTATTCAAGTGTTGATGTGAATTTCATTTCATGAGTTTTGATTGTTTTATTTATATAATGATTGGATGACAATAATTTTATACATATATAATTGTAATTTTACCGCATATATTTATAAAATTTAAATTATTTATTATATATTTATATTTGAATTAAATAAATATATATTTTCTATATAATTAATATTGCTTTATCTATATATAGAATATTATTTATATATAGACAAATAAATTAATTTCAAAAAATGTATTATTATTTATAATATAAAAAAAATCGATGATTCGATATTTGATTGATAAATACCATATTTTATTTGACTATGGGGTTTAAAACCTCAAAAAAATATCCAATTATTTATCTATTAACAATACTAATTTAATTTTAAACTTTTTAAAATGTATATAAAAAAATCCATTTAATTAATTTTTTTATTATAAATAACTCATAAATTTTTAATAGAACATGTAAATCAGACAGTGGATTACGTTCATTTTCAACAAATTATCGTCCGCCTAGAGGTAGTGATAAAATACGTGCCGCATCTGGACCATCAGTTTTACCCAGACATGAAGATTTAATTAATGAGCCAGATGTAAATTTATTTATATTAATTAAAATTAAAAACTTTTCTGACTATTCTAACTTCTGTATAATTTGCGTATATATTACAGGTTCCACAAGAAGAATCATTTGAATTACGTGCGGATCCACCATTGGCACCGCATCCATTACCAATGCCAGAATATGGCGGATATTTTGCACCACTTACAGAATTTCTACCGGATATTAGCATACCAATTAGTGGATTTCATCGGTTTGTTTTTTGCTTTTTAATAAATGCTCAATTTTAATATAATTTGAAAATAAAATTTGGTTTTAATGTTTCTTTATAACACATTTTAAATCGCGCAATAGGTGTAATGTGGCTGTTATGTTATTAACTGATATTGTTGTTGATGGGATACCGGGACTTGATTGGACATTACACGTTCCATTAATGTTACATATATTATTTTTAGGTTTAGATCATACACGTCCAATTGTTCGTGATCATTGTAAACAATTATTATTAAATTTATTGGTAATCATTTTTTAAAGTTATTTGTTTTTTTGAAACAAAAATTTATCTGTAATTTTACTCAATTCCTTACGTGATAGATTGTACTTGCTGAACACAATGATCATTTAACAGTTTCTAGAATATTATTAAATAGTGAAACAAATAAATTACAATTAGGATTAACAACACCGCAATTGGCTGTTATACAACATAATTTTACAGGTGATTATTTATTTTGCCAAATATAAACTAAATAATAATAATTTATAGATTAATAATTAAACATTTATAACTATAAATTTTATAGAACCAGATTCGGAATTCGATAGTTATTTATTATATACATCAACACAACCAATATTTCCTAATACATCGACAACTAGCAATAATATTAATAATAATAATAATACTACAAATAATGATAATAATAATAATAATATTAATAATAATAATAATAATAGTAGTAATAATAATAATGATAGTAATGACGATAGTAATAATGACAATAATACTAGCAATGATAATGACAAAGAAAATAATGAAAATGCTAATAGTAATAATAATTCATCAACGGTAAGCACTGAAATTGAATTAAATAATAAACAAGTTCCTATACCAGCAGCAATAATAGAAGACAATAATGCAACACCACAACCGGGACCAACAATGTCCACGGCACATGTTATTAAAAGTTTAATACGTTTTTTATCCTTTGAGTATTCACCACAACCACTATGGAATTATGAAGATATAACGGCTAAAGGTAATATCTATCTATACAACTTTTCCAAATTATCCAAATTACATGTTTAATCTAAAAATTTTTGCACAACCTTATTATACAGTTTGGTCAATAAAATCAGCCGAACAATTGACATGTTTTCTGCGGCATATATTAAAGGTGTATACAAATTGTTATGCCCATGCAAGTATATCAGAACGATGGGCACAAACGGCACTTCAATTGGGATTAAGTTGTTCATCACGTCATTATGCCGGTCGTAGTTTACAAATATTTCGTGCATTAAATGTACCGATAAATTCACGTATGTTATCAGATATTTTATCACGTTTAGTTGAAACGGTAGCCGAACAAGGTGAAGATATGCAGGTAATAAATGAAATTGTTTTTTAGTTAACATTTCGTTTCTTTTTACAAACTCCATATAAATCCAAAGCATGAATTGTTTTAAATAAAATAAAACTATATTTGATTATGTTTCTATATAGGGTTATGTAACGGAATTATTGTTAACATTAGAGGCAGCCGTTGAAAGTTTAGATTCGGATTTTCGACCATTGGATGTTAAAAAAGATATATTTAAAAGTACACCGAATTTAAATAATAAAGATGGTTCGATAAATATGACGGGATCAACGGGTATTGGTGGTAAAAAATCACCTGGTGGTATTGGCGGTATGGGCGGTATCGGTGGCATTGGTCATATGCAACAATCAAATCATATGATGTCGGCTACCGGTCATACACGTAGTACAAGCTATTCGGTAGCCTATTGTACAAGAAAACAAACAAATGCAATCATTGACAAACAAGTTGAATTAAGAAATCGTGCGGCTGCTATGGAAATGGAACGTAATGCAGCAAAATTTGGTATTGTTGGTACATTGGCTGGAAGTTGTGGTAGTGTAAGTGTTGGCGGGATTGGTTCGGCCGGTGGTATTGCTTCATCATTGTCCCGTTCTCGAAGTGCACAAAGTTTAAAACTATTAGGTGATACAGCCACACAAGTACGTTTTTTTAAATATTTGATTAAATTAATGGGGATGTTCGTAGTAAAACTAAAGAATTAATTGTTTTTTTTTGTTTGCAAAGGATGATAAAATGACAATTTTAGCACAATTATTTTGGTTAGCTGTTTCATTATTGGAAAGCGATTATGAACATGAATTTCTGCTAGCCTGTCGTCTATTATCAAGGGTATTACATCGGTTGCCGTTAGATCGACCAGATGCACGGGATAAAATTGAAAAATTACAACAACAATTAAAATGGACAGGTTATCCGGGAGTTCATGCACTTCTTTTAAAAGGTTGTACGCATGCAGCTACATATGAACCGACAATTGCATTATTATCACAATTGGCACCGTTATTGAGTTTACCCGTTTGTGATCCAACGCAAAGCGGTGCTTTTCCAATGAATGTCATTGCATTGCTTCCGTATATGCTGTTACATTATGAGGATGCCAATGAGGTGTGTATTCGAAGTGCTGAAAATATTGCTCAAGTATCATCGGAACTCGGATCAAAATTGGAAAATCTTGGCACAGTTATGACATTATATAGTCGTAAAACATTTAGCAAAGAATCATTTCAATGGACAAAATGTGTTGTTAAATATTTATATGATACATATGCACATATGGGTTTGTTTTTGAATTTTGATTTTTTTTATCAAAATTGTTTTTTCAATCACATATTATTGAATCTTTGGATTGTTTTTTTGACAGGTTTTCGTATGTTAGCATTTTTAATTGAAGTACTCGAAAAGGGTTTACCACAAGTTCAAGTGTCTGTCTTGAATGTAATCCATTGTATGTTACATTATATTGATTTGTCATCGCCACAAGCCCATCCGATTAGTGGTGATTTATTACGGGTTATAGCAAAATATTTAGATGTAAATGTTTTAAAATTTTAACAAATTATATTTAAATGTGCCACATATATTAATTAAAATGCATCTATTCTATTTTTTTTGTTTAGAATTCATATTGGAAAGAAGCATTAAAAATTTTAAAATTAGTTGTTACAAGAAGTTCTAGTTTACAAGTTGTACCGCATGGTTCTCCGAATGCTGGTACCGGTTCATCAACAATACACTATTATCATGGCAGTTTCAGTGATTCCGAAGTACTTTGTAAAAAAGAATTAGCTGGCCGTACAATGGAATTTACATTTGATGTATCACAAACACCATTAATTGGACGTCGTATTCTATTGAAATCTGAATCAAGTTCAATACAAAATTTAAATAAACAGCAGCATCATCAAGTGCATCAACAGCAACAAATGCAACAGCAACAACAACAGCAGCAACAACAATATTTAATGCATTCAGGAACACCAAATTCACCAAGGCGTAGTGCAAGTTTATCACCAGCCGATTCTGTACCATTTAGTGGTTGGAAACGTCCATGGATGTCACAGGGTCGTGTTCGTGAATGTTTAGTTAATCTATTGACAACCTGTGGACAACGTGTTGGTTTACCAAAGAGTCCGTCGGTAAGTACTGAAGAAATGTTTATGCTTTTTGTATTTTCATCAATTAATTTATTTTATTAATTGTAATTATGATTTGCACGAAATTTTAGTTCATTAAACATATTTTTTTTATTTAATATATTGCGGTTCTTTTAAAAGCATGGATTTTTTTCTAAAATAATACGATGGGGTTATTTTATTTTTAATTAATATACTGAATTTATTTAAAATTATATTTTATATTCATTCGCAACTTTTTAATACGAATTGTATTTCTATTTATTTTCTTTATTCATATATATTTTTATGGAAATGATTTAGAAATACATACAGATATAATTTTTATTTTGCTTTTCATATTTTTAAAAAAAGTTAAACTCAATTTATTATTAAAATTGATATTATTTATTAATTCAATTTTAATAATTCATTCTATTCGAATGTATTAATCACAAAACTATATGATTTTATCAATTTTATTTAATTAATTTATTAATTTGTATTAAAAAATGTTTTTTTTTATTATTGTTTTTTTTTTCATAAATGTTTACAAATAAAAATGTATTCGTACCGTTGGTAAATTCAAATCAAATATTTTATATAACATACATTTGCGATACAATAAATAATCTAATATCATAAACACAATAAAAAACACCTACAGGATGATATTTTAAGTTCTATTTGTTCAAAGGTAAAGGAATACAAATTAAAAAAAAAAACAAATAAATTAATAATTAACATCACCTCACAAAAAATCCACAATATATTGATTATAATGATTAACATTTTATTTTATTTATCACTTCACTAATTCTATTAATAAGATACACATATAAATGTTTATCCTCTACTTTATTAAATAATGCATGCTTAAATTGTACGTATAGGTTTTACATATCGTTTAACTTTCGTGTAGGTAAGGTAAGGACTACCAATTTTTAATGCTTCCTTTTATAATAATCGGTTAAATTTGAAAATATTTATTTTTTTTGTTGTGTGAAAATATCTTATTGAAAAGTTAGAATCTTTATCATACAACAAAAGTGTTTCTTATGAATTCAAATCGAGCAGCTGCATGTGATGTTTTGAAACAAAATTTTTCCCAATGATATAAAAGACAAAACATTTCATTCACTCTTTTTTCTTCAAATAAGCGATTAGATTAAACAGATTTTAACATGTAATATAATTAACTATCGTAACAATGCTTATGTGCGTTAATTTTTCATATAATAAATGTTGCAATAATAATATTAATAATGAAAAAAGAAGAATTTCCTATCATATATCTAAATAATTTTGATCAAAATCAATCAATTACTAACCTATGATGTTTGTTGCATGAATTTTTTTTTTTTTTATTTCGTTTATTTTAATTATAGTCATTTTGCATGTCAACATTAGGCGGATCAGTTCACACTGTGCACACCGTAAGAATTAATATAATATTAAATTATATTCTAAATAAAAATGTATATATTAGATACTAGATAGTATAAAAGATTTATATAGTTTTAATGGTAGTTTTAATTAATTGCTTTTAAACCTTTGGCTAAATATTTTTTTTTGCGAAAAACCAAACAAAGAATTTCCTTAAATGAGTATTATAATTAATATATTAATTTTTAATCTAATGTCTTTTCAAATCGTAATTGAAATCGAATTGAAAATAGGTAATATTTAGTCAATCATCGGATTTGATGGAACGTCAATCATCGGCAGCCTCAAGTACAGAGGAAACTTCTGGAGCCCAACAAGATTTAAGTGGCGGTTCACGACGTGACGATGGTCAACCAGATTTTGGTGTATTTAAAGATTTTGATTTTCTTGAATATGAAAGTGAAAGTATTGAAGGTGAATCAACAGATAACTTTAATTGGGGTGTACGTCGTCGTCCATTATCAGAAGGTGATAGTGAACCGTTAACAAGTGGTGGTG
The DNA here is from genome assembly GCA_958336335.1 of Dilophus febrilis. Classification (NCBI taxonomy): domain Eukaryota; kingdom Metazoa; phylum Arthropoda; class Insecta; order Diptera; family Bibionidae; genus Dilophus; species Dilophus febrilis. The sequence goes on along the minus strand of OY284469.1, from coordinate 27,687,345 downwards.
GTGCTGCTGGTGCTGGTGGCAGTGGTAGTGGCAATACAAGTGGGAATATTATCGGTAGTGGTACAAGTGTAATTGGAGGCCCGTCAGGTATGAGTGGTATGGCATTATCAAGTAGTATTCTTGGAGCTGGACCAGGTGGTTTGGGTAGTGGTGTTAGTATTGGTAGTGCCGGATGTGTTAGTGGAATTATTGGTTTTGATAATATTAGCGCCAGCGGATACAGTGCACGTAGTGGTTATTTAAGTGGTATGAGCGGTGGTAGTTCACATGGACATTCAACGTTTGACGAAAGTTTAAGTGAAAAAACACCGATTTTAAGTGGTCGACGTAGTGGACGCGTAAGTTATGATTAAAATTTATTAGAAAATCAAAATAATATTTTCATTTATTACTATTACAGCAACGTTTACATCCAGATGATTCATCAGATGATGAAGTTGAATCGGAATCACCATTAGATGAATATCAAAAGCCAATGTTTTCAAAATTACCATATTTAGTTGGTCCACCAACATCGTTGAGTATACGAGAGCGTCGTCATCGTCGCGATTCGGTGTCGCGCAGTGATACAAGGTTCGTATTATATTGAACCACAATAAATACATTTAATTTTTATACTTTTTGGTATATAATATAATATTAATTATTATTATTTATATAGTGGTTCAAGTGCTGGTGATCTTGGTGATATAACACCGTGTAATGCATCACCACATTTACCGGGATTAATATCTTATCGGGCACCGATACGCGATGAGGCAGAAGAAGCATGGCGTCGTAGTTTACAAAATTTATTATCAAGTCAACCAATTAGTCATCCTCCGGATCTCTTACATCAACTGTATAAATTAATCAAAGAGTTAACGAATAAAACAATTGGAATATCCCGCGATTCTATGAAATATTTTACCGGTGTCGGTACACAATTGGGTCATCGTATATCGGTGCTATCCGATTTACTGGCTACCAAAGAAGAACCACCGAAAATTTGGTATAATGCAAATAACTCCGAACCGATATCACCCAGACTTTTTGAATCATTGCGATTTAGTATTTTAGAAGTACAAGAACATTTGGAAACATATTTTGATCGTAAAGATCATATGTTTGAGGTAAATATTGTTATTTGTTTTAAAATTGTTCAACTTATTGTATATAAAAATTGTTCTACAGTGTTTAGATACGGTAAAAACATCATGTAAATTGGCATTGTTTAGCGATACAGAATCAGCACATGAGAGTGCAAATCATTTACAATTTGATTCGTCGGCTACCGATGTATTAGTGGACTTGGGTCGTTCCATTTATAAATTAATATTTCAATTGTTGCTGTTAATTGAATCTGATCATAAAATGACAATAAAAATAATAACAAATTTACAACAAAATGAAAATATGGAAGATTTATCAAAATCATATATTAGTGTACGTGGTGCACTATTACGTTGTGTTGATGATGCTGATATGGATTCATTAGATACGTCAACGTCCACGGAATGTGATGGATTGACACCGATAGCATCACCAAGTTTACCGATGACAACACAAGAATTCGAAAATCATTTAATTGATTTAATTGATCATCAAAAATGGACATTAGCAATTGCATTGGTTAAACAACAACGGAAATTATCGATGCATGCCATAACATCAAGTAGTACAACATCATCAACGGCAACGGTTACGACCACCGTCAATACATCAACATTAGCACAATATTCACCATCACATTTTAATTTATTATTGGGTTCATCAACGTTACTCGGTGTTATTGCTGGCGGTGGTGACAATGGAAATGAACAACAGGCATCGGGAGGTTGTAGCACTAGTTCGGTCATTGCCGATGGAAATTATAATCATCAACAATTTGATAATCATTTGAATAATAACATTGATGATTTATCATATATTTTAAATATATATTCACAAAGGCTGATTAAAAATCGAAATGGTATGTATTGAGATTTCATTTTCAATATTTGTTTGTCTGTTAATTAAAATGTTTTCTATTTAATTGTTGGTTTTGCGTAACAGATGCGTTTATATCATCAAGATCTGAAAATGAATTGACAGAGATTTATAAACTTTTAATGGAAAATTTATATCATGTATCGGCGGCATTAACAAATTTAGAACGTTCTTTAAAAAACGGTGGGAGTGGTAGTAATGATGTTGTAGTAGATAGTGGTAATATTGATAATATTCAAATTGAACCAGATGATGCTTCCGGTGGTGGTGGTGGTGGTGTTGGGGGTGCTGTTAATGATACAATGGAAAATATTGATATAGATAATTTATCACAAGAAAATGCTGAATCTTTAAATGATCAATCAGGTGTTGATATTATAACTACCTTATAATATTGATTAATTATATTTCAACAAAATACAGAATGCACAAAATAATTTATAGAGTGTGTGGTGTTCATACATACTGAACTACACACCAATTACATATTTTGTTTTAAAATCATTTATAGATACACGAATATAGTAAGTATTATTAGAATTAAATTAATGAAAATATTCATTTAAAAAAACATAGAATTGGATGATCAAAATATAAATTTAGACATTAGTTTAAAATATTTTTAGCCTAATATTTATTATTTATATTTATATATCATAAATAAATAAGATACACATACAATATAATATATTATAAAAAATTAATTTTTAATTAAATATAATGTGTTTTAATTTAGATTTTTATGGTGGGGGTACTTTAAATCTTCTCAATTACAAGTACAAAAATGTTAATTCATTTGATGAGCAATAAAGTTAATAGTGATTTAAATATTTGATTATACGAGACATGAGTTAATGCCCTCAACAACAAGTGTAAATAAAAACATCAGATATAAAAATTTTAATTTTCTGTTTTAATATAACACTTTGATAATAATCATAATAATAATAGTAACAAAAAACTATGAATTATTTCTACAATAATTCGTATCGTAATAATTCAATTATCATCTAAAGTTCAATTTTGAATTTGTTTTTGTTTATTCAATATAAATACTTAAAAAAATGAAACAAAACAAAACAATACGAGATAAAATAAATTAATATCAGCAGCCAAATTTGTTTATTTTTTTCCATGTTATTCTGTCTGCATATATTTCAATTTGAATCAATTTGCAAAAGAATTTTTTTATCTATCTTATATATTTATTAAAATGTTCCCATTTGCGTTTCACCACCGGGTAAATTATCATCTGATAATAGGGACATCACCCATCTGGCTGTATCGGGATTCAACCAAATTATGTACATAAATAATGATTCTAAAATTCCCAATAAAATACCGCCACAAACATCTAAAATATGATGACGATATAGTAATAATCGTGATAATGCAACACTTCCCGCCCAACCCAATAACGATGGCCAAAATACAAATGATAATGGATCTAAGAATATAAAGAATATTGTAATAAATACGCAACGGGATACATGACCCGATGGAAAACTAAATTTATCGGGACCAATTGTAAAGAAATCTTCATTGGCCGATGGACGTCGACGTCTTGTATATGCTTTTATAACAGCTACAAATATAATATCTAATATTAATCCTGCAAAAAAAAAAAAGAAGAAAAACAGATTAATTTCATTTGTTGGGGTAATATATTAATAAAATTTGCATAATGAAGATACTATCTATCTGATTTGAATTTCAATAAAATTTAGAATCCCTAATTTTTGAATAGATAGATGATTGGAATGAATTTCATCTGTAATTCTAAAAAGAGGATGGATTTGTGGATGGTAATTTAATTTGTAAATTTGTAAAAATTGTTATATATTTACCAATAAACATATTCATTTGCATTTGATAGTAATTTGGATTACTAGTTAACCAACAAAATGCTAACCAACCAGCTAACCAAATAATTCCATGACATGAATACTAAAGAAATGAATAAATAAAAATAGAATAATATAATGATATCATCATATGTACGATGATTCAATTCCCTTGTTACTTAAAGCAATTTGCTTTAATTATCATTTCATATTTATATCGGTAGTACAAACTTACCTCTAAAAATTTACAATATGTTTTTAATGATCGAATTGGTATAAAATTTAACATAAATGAAACAAATCTTTTTGTTAACATAACATCGGTTTCCAGGAGTTTCACAAGAAATGGTGGCATTTCACGTTTTTCCTCATCTTCCAACACTTTTTTCCGATCCAATTTTTTCATTTTTTTTTTACAATTTTATCCCTAGATCCCTATATATATATATTTAATATAAATAAATAAATAAATAGATTAAATAAAAACATGAATTTACAATTCTATTTTTTAATTTTTTCTAATAAACACAAATTACAATTATTTGCAATGCGGTAAATATTTTTTCTAATAATTTTTGGGGCCGCCAACAGAAAATATTTATTTTTAGATAACAGTCACTGCATTTAATGATATTAAATTTATTTTTGAGTAATTAATATTCATAACACTTAACACATATTATAAAAATAAATATTTAAAACATACCTGAGAGTACGAGGCTGCGGCGACAAACACTTAAAATTTAATTTGGTATTGGTTAGTGATTGTACAAAAAAAAAAAATTTAATTAGTTTAATAAAAATAAATAAAAAAAATGCAAATTTTTATTATTTGTTTTTATTATTATTATTTGACGTTTTTTTTTTTCCAAATTACGATCATTAATGTTTTATGTTGAATAATTTAATGAGGTTGTTGTAATCAACCTCTTTGAATTCGAAAATTTTAGTAGAGTTGAAAATCGTAAAATAACGCACGAGATTAAATTGTCGATTTAAAGCTCAGAACTAAACCATAGATATATTTGAATTAAATTGGCGGTTTTGATTTTTAAAGCAAATTAAGGAAAATCTGTTGGGTGATTTTTCTATCACATTTCTCATTCACATTTGAAACATTTTTCCGATTTCATCCTCTTTTTCAGCGAAGAGCTACATTTGAAGTTGAAAATGGGGTATCAACCCATCCATATTACCCCATTTCTTGCAAATTTTCTGAATTTTCCGACTTTATTATCCCGTTTATTTCAATTAGTTTTGTAGGATGATTGCTTAACATTTTCGATATAGGAGTTTATTACCAAATGCAAAAAGCTATATTGATCCAATCCCATCTATGAGCTCCCATACAAATTCAAAGAATGATTATAGAGATATCTCGTTCTATTTCTAACCAAAAACCAATTGATTAGAAATTTTGCATATGGAAGTGTGATGAAAATGGGCAAATTTGTATGCATAAACTCATATTAATTTAGATAAAACTCCAGAACTATGAAAATTCAAAGTGTCTTCGTTTTGTATATCCTGTATTGGCAAAAATATTAAATAATTTGTAATTGCTAAGTGTTTAGCTCAAATCCATTAAAATGAATTATTTAAACAAAAAGAAGGTTCCAACTAGAATTGGGTTAAAGGTTCTTAATTTTAAGCACTGTGGTGATGATGTACATTAATTGAGATCATCTAAAGACAGAAGCATATATTGATTTAATTCTAAATATAATCAATTATCATAAAATTATTTTAAATATAGGTCAAAAAAGTAAATATAATTAATTTCGATTTCTTGGCAAGGTCACAAAACTAAAAACGATATTCAAATATTAATTTTTGTACAATATACCTTAATCGAATTTTATGATTGAATAAATAAAAATTCAAATTGATTAAAAATTGTGTTCACGAACTATATGCATTTTTTTAAAAATAATAAACATATATTAGGACAATTAAAAATACATATAATAAGATATTATGAAATATTGTTTTTGTTGTTATTGTTGTGTGGAGGATGAACGTGATTTAAATATTTAAAATATGTATTAAATCGAATTCGGTATTCAATTCATATATATTTATATGTAACATATATTAAGTTAAAATAACCGTGGAGAAGGAGTAAATTATTGAAATAATTTTTTGTATAAAAAGACTAGTCAATTATCCAATAATCATCAAACAGTGCGCACCTTAGTGTTTATACAATTAAATATTGTTATCAGTAAAAATACAAATTTAAATCCAAATTCAAAATGTTCAAATTGGTATGTTTAGTTGTAAAATTAAAGTGTTTTTTTTTTTTTTTTTAAAATTAAATTCTAACTGGTAATTTTCATTTTAGATCGCTGTAACCGTTTTAGCTTTAATCGCTATTGTAAATGGTAAACCATTAATAGCTACTCCAGTTGCTTATTCAGCACCTTTATTAGCCGCAGCACCCGTTGTAACGGCAACAAGTTCACAATATATTGCCCGTAATTATAATGGATTTGCCACAGCACCATATGTAGCTGCTGCATATACAGCACCAGTAGCTGCAGCATATACAACAGCCTATGCTTCACCATACACATATGCAGCAACATATCCTGCAGCATATCCAGCCGCTTACACAACACTTTTATAAATGCGACTATATACGTTCAATACGGCATGACTGAATGCGAATATTTATATGAAATTCTAGAAGCACATTATTATTTATAAATAAAAATTGATTGTTAATAACATATTTGAAGTTTTATTGGTTGTTTTTTTATATAGACTCGTAGGCATATTAGTATTTTTCCTTAAAAGCATTTAGGTTTTAGTTTAGGTTTCAGGTATTCAAAAATACGTTCTTTTGTTTTTTTGATTCTTCATGGAATATCAGAAATATGTTCAATGTTTCGCTATAAATAAAAATTGAACAAATTTAATGGAAACATTTGAATATGGAAATGTAAGTTTTATAGGAATTAAATAAATTAGATAAATCAATTTAACTTTAACTCATAAAATCAGAGGGATTTTTTCCAGTTTATTTTAACAAATGATAATATACAAACTATAAACTTAGCCAGGCATATTTTCACATCTATATTCACTTCTATTAACAAAATAAACTTATAGCTTTCGGTATTAAACTTATTCTAATTGGTTTCACTTCGTATGCTTCATTGTCAATACCGTAAAATACTTCTTTTTCTTTATCATTTGTTTTATTCCGTAATTCGGGTATTAATTCAATTGTACGCACTTCAATTAATCGTTTTTCATTTGGATGCATTTCCGGTGATTCATTTAAACGTTTCCAACTATTCCATATAAATTCCATACTACCATATTCATGTGTATCCAAATTTACGTATAATTTTGGAATATCATTTGAATTCGATTCGGTTGTCGATTCATTCTTTTGTACATTATTTGTATTAATTATAATTTGTGAACGTTCAACATTTAATTCAATCATCTTATTACAATTTAAATTTATAATTTTTGAATAATCTACTTGTTGTTGTTGAAGCGTTGCCGGGTTGACTGTGCCTAACCGCATGGTTGGTATAAAACGAGACCACCAACGACGATTTATAACTAATCCTTGTTGTGAATTCGGATCTGCATGCCGTTGTATTGCATAACAATTACTACAACCTGAGCATGGTTCCGAATACATTAAATTTGCCTTACATTTCCATGTTAATGTACTATCAAATGCATTAAATATAAATGCAACATATTCACGTAATCCATTGACATACCAATATTGATCACGTAATGTATATACATCACGAAATGCACCCCATTCAAATCCACCAACAGCATAAACTGGTTTTAACGTATTTTCAATTGCTGGTATTTGCGTTTGTGGCAATGGTTCTACAGATGTTGATTGTTCTATTTCTTGTGAATCTGACTCTTTAACTAATTCCGGTTCTGATAAGATTGGTTCAGGAAGTATTTCAATTTTCATAACATCTTTCAATTCAACTTTTCCACGTACAATTGATATTGTTGCGTTTGCCAAACCACGTACCATTTCCAATTTTGATGTGGTTATCGTTTTAAATATACTATTACCAATTGTATTTTCACGTCCAATAGGCATTATACCAATTCGACATGTATCATTTGATGTCCGTCGTAATAATCCGGTTACAACTTCGGAAAATGTACCATCACCACCGCCCAATAATATTGCATCGGGTAATGTTTCTAATTCTTCTACATACCGACGTGCATGACCTTCTGAATCAGTTTTTACAATTTCAATGGGTAACCCCGCACAATGTAAAATAGGTGCACAATATTTATCAAACTATATATAATCACAACACAAAAATTATCACATAATTAATTATAAATATATTTAAATTAGAATTAATTATTACTTACTATTTCTTTTGCATTACGTTTATTTGCAACTGGATTTAATAGTACAATAATTTTTTTCATTTTTGCCGACGATGGTTCGGTAACATCACCGTAACCCGTTGCTTCCAAACAATAAGTTTTCATTAAGCTATCTATTCTTTTATAATTATAAAAGTAAAACAAAACAAATAAAACATTAATTATTTTATGGGATTTTAAAGAAAATAATGGTTAAAATTAAAATTAAATATTTACTGATAATTTTCATATCCATATGATATTCCATATGCAATAGCGGCAGAGGCAAATACAGATTTTTTCCAGTGATTAATTACACCTTTTCCAAACTTCTTTAATTTTAACATTTTATATTAATTATATTTTTATTTTATTTTTTTAAATTAATTCATTAAAATGTTATAAGTAAATTATTTAAATAATTTAATTTTTATTCACAATTTACATATTAAAAAAATTCCGACGATTCTTTTAACAAAAACCTCAAAATAATAATAATAATAAAAAAAATATTTTCCCAAATAATTGACAATGCAAGCATCAAAGCATATATAAATGCATTTAAAAAAAACCTTACAAAAATTATTAAAATTAAATTTAATCGACTCTTTAAAAATGTTCGAAAAATCGATGTAAATTTTTAAAGAATCTATTTTACGGTGTAAAATATTTGTGGTGAAAAATATGTCAAAATTTGTTTTTTTTTTTTGGATTTGTTTTTATTTTTCGTGATTTTGGATTTTTATTTTCATTTGGATATTGTTTTTGTTATTTATAATATTTATTTTGATGTAGAAGTTTAAAATTTTTTGTTTTCACAATTTTATTTCTAATTTTTGTAGTGTTTTTAATTATTAAATTAATTGTTGTAAAAATATTAGTTTCAAATGGCTCAAGAACGATTTAATTTAGAGATAGTTCATAATAATTTTGAAAAAAGTTTAAAAGATCCCGAGGATATTGCAACCGATTTTTATTTGGATGGATTCAAAGAATTGTATAAGTTAGTGTTAAAATTATGGTAAAAACCACAATGGGATTACATTTTTCTAACATTAATTAATATTTTTAGATTTTTTCAATTAATGGGATCAGTTTTTGGGTTTGTAAGCAGTGATGTAAAATCAAAAATTGAAATATTAGAAGAGCTGCGTATCAAAGAAAACCGTGATAAATTTGAAACATTTCAATCTATGATACAATATGAAAAATCATCAGGATTGCTCAATAAAACTGATTATGTTTCAGGAAGTAGAACATTATTACGATTGCATAGAGGTCTAGGTAATTAACTAATTAATTTTTTATCATTCTTTTTTTTTTTACATTATTTATATATATATCAAAAAAACCTGCGCTGTCGTGTCAATGTTAAAAAATAAAATTATATAAATATTATGTTATCTTATCACGGAACGTTTCATTGTTTTAAATGAATATATAACCGCATATACGTTTTTGAATACACAAATAATTGTACTATTAAAATATGAATATGCTGTTGCATCGAAAATTATTATTTTATTGTAATAAAAAAAACAAACTATAGTAAGATAACATCGTCATTATAACTATTTCTATAAAGAATATCAACAATATTATAAATTAAAAATTATGTATGATGTTTTATAAAATATAAATATTTACTTGAATATTATAATTCATAAATATATTATACAATTAATATATGCGTATAGTTCACTGATAATTTATAGAGTTACAGATCACGCAAACAATCTGATATATAGCGCGTATAAATCGATATCTCGCTACGTTACAGTATAATGTTCCATAACACCGGTAGTAATATATCGCCAATTGCGATGCCTATCGATATATGTTTTATAATTTAATTATTATTTATTTTATTTATATCGACTAGATTTTATACGTGCATTTCTATTTCAATTGGGTGAATTACAACCAAATGATAAAACACATACAGTTTGTCAATTAGCATATAATGAAACACTTGCTCAATTTCATCCATGGATTATACGAAAAGGTGCAGTTGTAGCAATGTATGCATTACCAACAAGAGAACAACTTTTGAAAAAAGTCTGTTTAGATGTGGAAAAAGCTATACTACTTTTACCTGATATGTTAGCTGTAACAAAAAATGTCTACGATAGAACACAAAAACTATATACTGATTCTGAATTACATGATTTACCTTAACTTAAAAAATATTTATATTAATCAACATATAAATAAAAAAAAACAAATATTCACCATCAAGACATTCCACATCTTTATTGCATTTATAAATCTGTCTTTAAATTAAATTTTGTGCATAAGTTATAATTAATCAAAATCAAAATCCAAAATTATGTGCTCATAATATAATCCAAATATATATATATATATATTTGAATGGCTCAATATTACTGTAACATTTTGCTTTAGCTTTATTATGGTAAAATTCCATACGATTAGAAAATTAAAATTATTCATAATGATTATATTAAAAATGTATTTAATAGTGGAATAATAATAATCCTATTATAAATGAATAAAAATAATAATGCGTTGTTGAACAATCGAAATATCTGTAATTGATGCAAAATTTTAATGTTGAAATTTTATTAATTGTTTATTGCTTCTGACTATTATGTTATTATTTTTATTTTTGAAAGTTTAACCATAACGATTTTTAGATCATTGTCGTTATAACTAAATGTAATCTATATATTTTTTAACAATTCTAGATAGCAAAATAATATTTATTGGTCTGGTACCAATGGAAAATATGTATATACTGATTGGTTTACAATATCATTCATTGTTGACCTATTTTTATAAATTACTTGTCTAGATTTATATTTATATATGTTGCTTCCTCGCATACATGATAAGAAAAACAAAAAAAATGTATATTTATAAATAATAAAAAATTTATTTAAATAAAAAAAAAAGGTGAAAATCGTTTTATTAAAAATATAAAAATAAATTTATTTGTAGACACTTCCATTATTAAATTCCCGAAGATATATCTTCTGTCATTAAAAGACCTGAAAATATTTTTTTCGTTAAAATATATTAAATTCTTTCACAATTCCATATTATTTTATAATAATATAATTACCAGCAATACTTGCTGTTATAAAACAAATTACACATCCGGAAACGAAAGCTCTAAAAGCTACAGCCGTAATGACTCCACGTTTTTCTGGACACATTGCACTTAATGCACCTATGCATATCCCTAGTGAACTTGGATTAGCAAATCCACAAATTGCATATGTTGCTATTGCCGAACTTCTCAGCTAAACAGGAAGTATAAGTAAACCTTATCAAATTGAAAAAAAAATTATAAATGTGTCTGCGTACCGAAATCTCCTGTAATCTCTTCATTTCCCCCAAACGTTGATAGGCAACAAATTCATTAATAATCGTTTTAGTGGCAATTAGAATACCAACATTTTCACAATCTTCCCACTGAACTCCCATTATCCATGCCAATGGTATAAATAATTTACTAAATATCCATTCAAATGATAGAAAATCTAATCCAACTAAATATCCTAGCCAATTAACAATACCATTTATAAATGCTATAAATGATACGAATGCCACTAAATTTGCTAATATTCCAAATACTAAGGCAATGGCAGTATTTGCACCATTTGCTGCGGCATCGAGAACGGATGTATCTTTTCTGTATATAAACATTTCAGAGTTAATATAATTAAAAATTAATAATATACGAAGAAAACCTGACAGATTTTATATTAATAATTCAATATACGTTTATTAATAATTTAAATTTGTAGTTATATATTATACACAATTAATATTATTTTTAATAATAATAATAATTGAATATAATTAATAATAAAATAATAATTACAAATATTAATCACATGACAAATATGCAAAATAACACATATATTTGAGAAAAAATTATACATACGATTTTTCCATTACAATGTTATCCGAAGTAGTTTGACTCACTTCCGTTTCTGGCCAAAATAATTTGGAAAAACATAATGCAGCTGGTGCAGCCATAACACTAGATGTTATCAAATGTGATGGCTCAGCGCCAAATGATATATAAGCTGCTAAAACTGTACCAGATACTGTAGCAAATCCAGATGCCATAATTGTATGTATTTCAGAATGTGTTAAATACTTTTTTGGTAATATTTAAAAACAAAAAAATGAATTATATTAATCTTTATAACGTTGATTTAAATATAGCTTTTATCATACACGTTACTTTTAAATATGGTCGTATTAAAAGTGGTGATTCAGACATTCCTAAAAATATATTAGCTGCACATGTAACACTTTCGCAAACGGTTGTACCAATAATCGATTGTAATATCCAACCTAATTTTCTTACAACCCATTGCATGGCACCCAAATAATACAATACGGATATTATAAAACTAAAGAAATAAATCACGGGTAGTACCTATATATAAATGTATATATTTTTATTAAATTAATTTCTGTTAGTGATTCTTTAAAGTAATATGTGTATATTTGAATTTACAGCAAATGCGAATACACCTTCGGTTTCCACAAGAAATAAACCATATACAAATTGACTGCCTTCACGTGCATACGATAAGAATGTTGCTACTTTATTGCCTAAACATTGAAATATTGAACGACCTACCACCCAACGTATACAAAATACACCTAGTACAAATTGAAATATTAATCCGCAAATAACTGGCCGCCAATTTATCTATTTAGAAAATGGAATTGATAAACCTATATATTTATAGGCATCCTGAATGAATTATTATACAATAACGTACGCACCTTTGAGCGATTTTTTGAAAATACAAAACCAAGAAATAATAATCCAAAAATACCAACAAGTGAACGTAAACGATCTCTTGCATCACTCGTATCAAATATGATAAATACAAGAAATACAGCCAACACCAGGCATATTAATATTAATTTTGAAAATCTTAAAAAAAAATAAAATTTATGGTGATTTTTTATACATAATATATTATATGATTGCAATATAAAAAGATCTTAACATAAATATAAATTCGTAACGATAAATTTCAATTTCAATTGTGTACATATTGGTAGAATATTGTAAATATTTTTGTAACCTCTATAGAAAACTATAGAAAACTATAGAAAACTAATCTACAATTTTTTATCCAAAATATTTATAGAAAAACAATTTATTGGACCTCAGCACATGATTCTAATTGATTTAAATTAATAGTTTCCCATTCCCATACAAAAAAAATTGAAAATTATACTTAAAAAATTATTAAATAAATTTACCGTATTTTTAATAATTTTCCAACACCATTTTGTAATGGTTGTAAAATTCTTTTCTGTAGTGATTTACCCCAAAGTGGTTTGATTACTTGAAAATAAAATAGTCCCACATATATAAATATTAATAAAATTATTAACATTCCATAACCATCACACCATTGAATGCCACAATATCCTTGACATCGTTGACCCGCCGTCGTTTCTGTATCATTTACAATTATCGATGATCCATCTCGATCATTATTATTCTCTATATATATTTATTATTATATATATTTAGAAAATAAATAAAATCATTAACAAATCGCATCGACAATAAATAATACAATTAAAATTTATTGATATAAGCGCAATATATAATGATTTTGATTAAAAAAAATGCAAATTCAAAAATATCAAAAAAATACTATAAAAGTATATATACTTAAGTCTATGAAATAATATGTACTCCATGCAAAATAACCACCAACTAGAGCATTAAATAATATTATCCAACTTGCCTTAATGCCAGACTTATGTTCATCCATAAATTTTTTAATATACATTGAATATGAATTATTATTTTTATTTGATTTATCATCTTGGTATTCGTCATTATTTTTCTATATTTTATATAATAAATCAACAATTGGGTTAATCCAAAAAAAAAAAAAAATTAATAAATATATTTGTTAAAAATAATTTTAATGAAAGTTAAAAGATATAAAATAAAACCCATACCTCAATTATATCAAATGGTAACCTTTGAGTAGCATTATCGGATTCCTAAACAACAAAAAAACATATTATAAAAGCGGTTAATATATGGTTTGTTTATGAAATGCAATGTCATTCATATATGCATTCACATATGTAATCAAATCTCATATAAATGAAAGAAATTTGATTCTATGAAATGAAAGAAAGCGTTCGATTTGTATTTAAAAGTTATATCTTTAAATTAAAATCCCATTTTTCGTATACAATCCCCAAAAAATATGACAAACAAAAATGTGATTGTTTTTTCACACTTTCAGCTATATTTTTTGAAAAAATAAATCGATTTCAAAAACTTTCAAAAAATCAACAAAACAACAAAAATATCATAATTTACTTGAGAATTTATGCAAAGAATATGAAAATTCGAGGAAAATTATGACTGTAATTTCAAATTTTTGTAGTAGTCAATTTTTTTTTGGACATACCAAAATACTCTATCGTTTGAGTCATCAAGATACATTTTTTCATCACTGTCGACAACAGCGATAACATATTAAAAATAGATCTTTTATATCTCGTCGCGTTAATTCAAAAAATTAATTAGATTTTTGATAATGTCCCATATATTATATATAATATAAATAATCAACAAAATTTCTTAAGATAAAAACAAAACGTGGCTTTTACTTTTCCATATCAAAATAAAATATTTGAGTACATAATAATAAATTGCGATAATTACAATTTTTATTATTATCATTAATGAAAAAAAAAAAAAAACATTATTTTGAACTGTCTTTATTATATGCAGTGTTTCATAATATATATTAAGTATATGATATTAAAAAAAATTTGTATAGGTATATATATAAAAAGATTTCTAGGTTTTTAAATACTTTAAGAACAATAATAATAATATGTTTTGTTTACTATATATAATATATCATCAATTTTATCGTATATATATAATTTGATAAGGTTATATAATTATTTTGTTATTCACATTATGTAATCTTAATAATTGCTATTTATATACATGTACAATTTTTGTACATGTTATTCACATATTTATCATATAAAACATTTTTCAATATATATAGATTTACGTATATAGTTAGTATAATTACGACAAAGTACTACATAAATATATACCGCATGTATATCGTAATGTATCTTATAAGAACGAACTTTGCTCAGTTTTGATATGATGATTAAAATCATTTATTTTTGTGTAAGAATCGACCAGAGTACTGCCGATAAACACATTATTAAACCCGAGTAGAATTATTATATGGGGGAGTTAATTATATTTGTTTACCAGGTAATTTATTTCCGAAGAGGAACTTATTGTTAATAACGGATTGTTTTGTCAATCACTAAATAGCGCACATAGGAAATACTATTGAAAACAGTTGCCTTTTACGTGATGGATCATAATAATAATTTACCTTCAGTTTGTAGGTTTAATTTCCTAATGACTAAAATTGTACTTATATAAAAATATTATCATTTTTAAATATTATTTGATAATATTTATATAGCTATAACGTATAATTATATAATATATACACATATATATATTAAAAGATTACATTACTTTTAAATTGAATTGAATGATACTATTTTTAAATAGTCCATTATAATCCACTGTCACATATAATAATGATAACATAATAATTCTCTGTAATAAAAGTAATAAAACAAGTGACGATATTTTTTATGATCAAAGGATCATCATCTTATAATAATATTTTGATAATATACGAACAAACGATATATATATATATATTATTAAAAAAACGTTTATTATATTATTTAGATAAGATATGATAATGAGAAATCTTTTGTGTGTTATTTTTTTTGGCGTATGTACGAAAATATTTAAAAAAAAAACAATTATTTATCAACACATTTTTATATTGAAAGGTTAGATTGTGTCAAAAATACATGTAATAAAATAATTTATAGATGTTATGTTAGATATATATATAAAAGGTATTATTATAAATCTATTAAGATAATTATGAAAGTAATTTGTGTATATATGATATTTGAAGATCATGAGTTTTTATTGAGGAAATTTAAAATGTATTATTGAAATGTTTATAGATTAAAATATGGGAATATTTTTTTTTTTTTATACATCAACGGATATTAGAACATATTTGATATATCAAAATACACATTTTAATTCAATATATTATTTTAAAGTGATTAATCTTATTATCTATATGACTAATTCATTCTAATAATGATACTATAGAATATAATAATAAACATAATAATGGAATTTTGGAGTACCCGAATAACATCTGATTTTTGGTTTATTTAAATTAAAATAAGTAGATCGTTTTGTTATAACAAATTATACGATAAAATTATCTAATTGAATCTAATTTTAATCTACAACTGACGATTGCTCTTAACGTCCAACCTAACAGCCTAATGTTTATTGGTTTTATGTTATCGGTAATTCGATTTCAACGTTTCCGGAAAATCGAATTTTTTTAAATTTTGCATATTTTTGATTGTGGCGCCCTGGTTTTCATTTGAATGTTGATTTTCTTTGAATAATTTTAAAATTCAATCAATTTCTGATATTTCATAGAACAAAAAATTTGAAAATCGACTCATTGATTTAAAAGTTATAGCCGATTTTCCATTCGATATAAGTGTGCGATGATTCAAATAAAAATTGTGATTTTGAAAAAAACGATATTTTTTTTTTGTAAAATCCACTATATTTTTTGAAACAATAATAGAAAGGATTTTGAATTTTCTTCTATGAATTGATTGATTGATTTTCAAATTATTCAAAGAAATTCAAATAAAAACAAGGTTCGTGGTTGAAAAATTAGAAAATTTGGAAAGCTTTTACGAAAAATTAGCTAATTATAATTCTATATGTGTCTTTCAGAATATCCATAATAACTTTATGGACCTTTGGTTCAAAGTTTTGACGAGCAAATACTTATTATATATAGATCACGTGGATTATTAATTTTATTATCAAAAGGATTTATTCAATTTTAATATATGTTCTATATAAATCATATACGTTTATTTATATATTATTTATGAAATGCTACAAACAAAATATATTTATCAACTCAATTTATGTATTTCGATTATATGTCTATATTCGGTGACTTTTATACATACTATATATTATAATCCTGCACATCGTCTAATTAATTAATATAACATAAACACGAAATTACAATATATTGGTATCAAAAACAAAAAGTATAAATTATGTAAAAAGTATACATAATATTATTAATTATTTTTTTTTGTAGCAATAATCCGACGAATTGCATTATTTATTCAATTTTATCGGTACCGAGTGTTGTGTATATGATATAAAAACGGATTAAAATGTGATTGATTATAAAAATATGATAAAAAGATTTTGTTTTTTAATTTATGACTATTTTTTATTTACATATATAAGTTCATAAGTATATTATTGATATATAAAAGTCTCTATGCGCGGACTAAATTTGAGCCAATAGATACCTTAAATAAATTGAAATAATCATATTATAAGAAATTGTTATATACAAATATTAATTAGACGAAAATGTTTATATAATTTTATCAATTTAAATAAATTAAACTAAAATTAAAACATCAGAAAATCTAAATATTTTTCTTTTCTTTTTTTTATAAACAAGTACACTTTATTTGTATATTTATATCACACACTTTTTATTGATTATGACCAAACAAAATACATATATTTAATTAATATCTATATAAACAATTTTTTTGTATACTTACATCATGTTCAAATGATGCATTTAAATTACCACTTTCACTATTAACATTATTATTATTATTAATATTTTGGTTATTCATTATTTTGAACTATATATATATAATATATCGAATTGTGAAATATCCGGTAAATATTAAAAACTATATTCTGTATATGAAAACAATATTAAATATATTTATTATCTTTGATATTTACACAAAACACGAAAATTGTTTTTTTTTTCAATTAAAACGCATAAACATATTTTATGTACTGCACTTTGAATTATTAAAATTATTCTAAAATCGAAAACCAATAAAAAAAATAGCAATATTACAAAAAATTCAATATCTATATATATATTATAATGTTTAATGAATTCCCAAAACAACAAATATATATATAGCGATAACTAAAAATTATTGATAACGTATATATTGATTGATAAATATATATATAAAATATTATCCACTGCGAGGTAAAACATATATTAAATGAAGATAAATTATAATATAGGTACTTGTTCAATATATTATACACACTCCCTCAACCACAGACAGGTCTAAATTATATATTTGATGTTTGATTAATCACAATAATAATAATGTTTAATTTTTAATCTTATATTTTATATCAATTAGTTTATGTCCATTGTTGAATTGTTTATAATTATTAAGTGATATTTTTATTTTTTTTTTGCCAATTTAAAGTGTGTCTCTGTTATAAATGTGATATAATTGTTTTTGTCATATATAAAGTATCAGAATAATATAATACATACAAAAAACACTTAATTAAATATGTTTTAAATGCGATATAAAAATGATATATTTTATAAATGAATTATAATCGATAAATATATAAAAACTAATCAAATTTAATAAAAAAAAATAAATAAAATAAAATAACACAAAAAAAACAATATCACAATAAAATGTATAAAAAATACACAATCACAAAAATGGTATTAAATGAAAAAAAAAATTAATGCCTTTTTTATATAAAATGGTAATAAAACTAATAAATTCGTGAAATTTTATTTTAATAATATATGATACTTAAAAATGCGCCTTACAATTTTTGAATTTTTTTTTTTATATCTATAATTATATATAAATAATCGAAATATATAAATTTTTATTTTGTAATTAAAACACTTGTTGCGAATATACAATTTAATAATAAAAATATATTATTTTAATATAGTGATAATTTTATATTATTATAATGATAATTTCCTTATTATTATTTAATAGATTTTATAACGATCTGATTATTTATTTTTTAAACCTTACACATATTAAAACTTGTACATATTTTTCAAAATATTGTATATACACAATATGGAAATGTTTTAAAACCAAAAAATTAATCATTCACCATATAATAATATTTTTTTATATATAATTATATTAACAAAAAAAAAACATTTTCCCATTTACATATGTAAATATAATATAAAAAAAATGTGTGTTTTTATTTTTTATACATATGTTTAAAATTTAATTTTAAAAATGTAATCCCCATATGAAAGTCAAAGTCAAATTTTTTTTTTTTTTATGTTTTGTTGTTAAACACAAAAAAAAATATGATTTTTTTTTTTGTAATATAATATAATGGCAATCAACAACTTGTATATGTTATTTAAATTTGTTGTACTTAATTTTTATTATATAGTATAGTATATAATATCAATTTAGGAATATCTATACAATATATAATTAATTGTTTTTATTTTTTTTTGTTGTTAAAATTACTTTTTTTTTTTTCTTTATTAAATTACACAAATTCTGGTTGTTAATGCGAACGATAACAAGTAAAACAAGTTTCTATTTTATTAATTATTATTTATTTTTTTTTTGTTATCTGTCCGATCGCATATAGATGGATACATTAATATATGCGGTAACAAAATGAAAGTAAAAATTGTATTTATATCGTATTGTAGCGATTGTGTGTTTTCTCGAATTCCACCTGTTATTAACTGAAATTAATAATGTTATTTTTATAAAACAAATCTATTATTTGGTTTTTTTTTGGGTATATGATTTTTTTTAATTATAATTTTATAGAGTCACCATCAAAATAACAAAAAGTTGTTATATTCAAGCAAAAAACACAGATGTATATCATCTATCTTCTGTGTTTATGTATATATATTTAATATAAAATACCTATATTCATATATATACGTATATATAGAAAAACAATTCAAGACTATATATATGTGATTTTGAATTTTTTTATCAATTAAATTAAATATATGTATAGGTATAAATAATATACAATCGTTTATTAAAATATGTCAATGTATATATCGAATTCATTGTTTAAATATATTTGTTGAATTTTGTTATAATAATGTATATATTCATCCATTTAAACTAGTAGTAAAATATTTAAACTATCGTTATATAAATTTAAATACAATATGTTACAAAACTTTGATTCACCTTTTGCAGTTAAGATTTTGATCACGTACATATATCACATCATCATCATATATATTATACCTTTTATTATTTATCAATACAAAATAATGCATATATTAATAATGTATGTTCTATTACAACATCTAAATATATACGTGTCTTTCAATTTCAATATTTAATGTACACACATTGAATTATCGTTATATATATTTGTATTAAATCCTTTTGGTTCCTTTTCATATATAAAATATATCTATAGGACGCAGTTTAAATAATGTTTTGTTGGGTAATTAATTTCTAGTTGAAAGTAGACACCACGTTAATTAACCGTTAATAAAAAAAACCAAATTCCTATACCTCAAATAGGTTATATTAAAATGAAATACGGATATTTTACCAGGACCAATGATTTAGATTAAACGGATCAATGATTTAGTCAGAATCAGAACAGAACAGACTGTTTAGATAACCGGGTCTGATTTTCTCATATATACGAAAATTATAAAATTATAATATGATATCATATTATATTTTGATCAAATTGTTAATTTTGGTATATATAAAGTTATATTTTTTTTTCCAAAACAGTTTATTAATTGTACAAATTTAAAAAGAACACAGATACATATTAATCAACTATATATATTACTACTTATATATATATTCTTCAGTATTGTTTTTCCATTGTCCAATTGCATTCGAAAAACTAATGGAAAAATTTCAATTCTCTCTATACGCATATTTCACTAAATATATAGATTTCTGTACTTATTTTAATCTGAGTTTGGACTGGGGCATTTAAAAAATCGTCGTATTTGTATACATATGACCATTTATTGTACATATAAATGAGTAATGAAAATGTAATGTACCTGATTTACCATTCAATAAAAAAATATTAAAAATAATACTCACATAATTTTTTTTTTTTATATTGTATGTACTCGCCAATTATATATGAATATATACAATTTATGAATATTCAACGATAAATATAATCTACCAACAACCGCACCATATATTTTATATTATTATAATAATTAACGATGTTTAAAATAACAAAATTAAAATCCATTCAACTTTAATGCACGCACACTATATATTCATTATTTATTCATATAGTTCATAATAAAGCGCGGACGATGAGGCTCGTGTCTCGTGTTAAATGTTTATGAAGAAAACTTTATTATAAATATATTAATTAAAATCCAGTTTATATATGAATTTTTTTTTATTTAATATAAATTATTCAAAATATATATAAGTAAATTAAAATGCATTTATTTCTATAAATGGTTGATTGATATAATTATTGTAGTTGTTGTTGTTGATTCATTGGCAAATATATATCTATATATATCTGCAAATAACACTTCAGTTCATTTTAATATAATTATTTATTTATTTAATTTATATTCTTTATATATATAGCATATATATATAGTCTTTATGGCAGATAGTATAGAGTGTAGTTGTCGCATAAAATGATTAAGTTTCTTATTTATCATTCAAATGAAATTGACTGTAAATATTTATATATATATATATAATTACAAAAAAATAATGCCTTTTAATGTTCAACATTAAAAATCATTATTATAAGAAAAAAGGTGGAAGTTGTACATTACATTCATCACCATATATATATATATATATATATATTATACAATGATAAAGTATAATAAATGAAAAATATATATATATACATACAAATAATAATATTCTTATCTCGTGCGGTGACGAATTTCAAGCGAGAATATATGAATTATTTATGAAAACATTATTATTATATAATTCTTAAATTCTTAATGTACAGCAAGTTATTAAAATAATATGCATATACTGATGTAATCTTTGGAATTAATTTCATATTGATCCCCTCTATATGGGTTTGATTCAGGATATTGTTGAGGAAAAATTTGGATCAAAATGGTTTTACATGCATATTCCGAAGCGAATCGCTAAAGCGTTTTATGAAAATATAAGGCAATACTACTGTGTGATGAATTAAAGGTATATAGTGACAAAATATTCAGGTCTCACCGCAATATTTATTATAATAATGTATAACCAAAGACAACATTTTGATGATAAATAAGACATCAAAAAAGATATTCCATATTAATAAATATATGATCCTAAAAAGGATATACATCGAATATATATCTATATATAGTCTATATAAAAATGTGTGATTTTATTTTTAATGTATTTAATTTTTCTTTTCTTTGGTATATAGTTATAATATTATATCTTTCATTTTCAACATAAGGTAACAAAAACAAGAAATGTATATAAATATATAATTGGATTGTTGATTTTATAATTCAGTAATAAAATAACATTTTTTTTTTGTAATGCATGTTTTGTTTGGTTTCATTTTTTTTTTTTTTTGCATTATGCGAACGTATCTATATATATTAAAAATAATTTCATATACCTTTAGATTTATACGCGTGTCGAACTCTATATATATATATTATATATATTTATATAGTGTGTAAATGTGATGCTTTTATTTACTTTTATAAATGCGATGTGTTTCATATATTTGTGTATAAGTGCTTTACCATTCATATGGTGAAAATAGTCAATGAACGCAATATATTTTCATCATTATTTTTTATCTCATTTTATTTTTCACGAATAATATTAAAATTGCGACTATATGTCTGGTTAAATACATATGGTATTTTTAACATTTCATCCATATATAGAAAGAGAATCGCATTAATTTAAATATTTTATTTTTAAAGAATATATAATTATATATTATGTAACTATTTGTGTCCAAAACAAACAGGACATGTACATATAATTTATGGATATTGAAAATAAAAACTATATTTGGACAAATATTTATCGTCGATGAATATATATATGCTTTTATTTTTTGTGTATCAAAAAAAACATTTTTATTATTGCAGTTAGACAAAGAATAAATTAAATATTTGTTATGTCTATATACTGATTTTGTATATAACTATGTGAATTTAGGAAGTTCGGTTATTTTGCTTTATATTCACAGAAATAGTTCTTGCATATGGACAATGAATTTATGCCATATCGGTATAGAATACTTGATTACATGGACAGAAATATTTGCAGAAGTATTAAAGAATTTCTCTTGTTTTATGGCCAGTATTTTTGTAAATAGAAAATTATTGGCATTATAGAACTCATTTTGCCTTATAAGGAAAAATTTTGCCTGTTAGTGATAGATTTTTACAGATTTTTTATTGTTATAACAGATATTCTTTTACGAAAATACACAATATAAATGCTTCTGTAAATAACACAGAAGATGTTTTCAGTGTTTGTATAATAAAATATTACTATTAGAAAATAATAATCGGTAATACCATGCATAAATATATGAAAAATACACCGTTTTTAAGTGATTTCAATTAAAATATTTTATAAAATAACCCCAAAATACGCATATAAAATAAAATAAATAACAAAATTATCTTAATATATATTATTTCTTCGAAATTTTCTATATATATATGTAATTTTTTATCGCAATTTGCATAACTATATAATAAAATCAAGTATTAAAGAGTTACAAAATATGTAATTACACAAATTTTATTTATATATATTTTCGGTTAATTGAAAATGACATTTGCAGAATATATACTATAAATAAATATCATAATATTATTATTATATAGAATTATTTAGTACTAATATACAAAATTTATTTATAACAAAACATTGAATTTAAATAATAAGATATATTTTATGCTGATGCATTTTATACATTGCAGACATAGGATTTTAAAATATATTTATTATTATTACTTGTATATCCATCCACAAACATTGTGTTTGATTACGATTATTTTTTTATATAAACTGCGGTTAGACAGTTAGACATTTTGAGTTTATATAATATATTTATGTTATATATATATTATCTATAACTTTTTAAATTGCATATGAAAATATATACATATAAATACATTTTCAACAATATTATTCATTTAAGAAATGCATTATTTTATATATATATATTTAAAATTTATATATATGTATATGCAAGTTGCATAATAAATATTGCATATAAATGAAAAATAATTGTTTTATGGTAATAATAATGAAAAGTGTAAAAAAAAAAGGGTTTTTTTGCATTGTTTAGTTTTTTTATATATAGACAATATTACACATTTTAAATATATGTCTATTGATTTGTATATTATATATATAATAATATAATTAAATCAATGGCGAAGAAATTTCATTATATATATTTCGGAAAATCTATATGGCCCATAACATATAATTACTTAATTATTTTTAAATGCTGCTGCTTTTGTGCTGATGCATGTAGAATAGATTTAAGGGATTTTGGGTTACGAGGTTGATAAATTACTTTCATTTAGGAATTCACTTATAATATGATTTATAAAGAATTAAAATATTTTAAATATATTGAGTGCTATTGCTATATATCATATATTAATTCAAGGAAAAACTTTTAAGATAAAATAAAAAGTTAATCGATTAAAACAAATAGTAGTTCTACACAATACATATTAATATATTACGGACTTACGATGTCTTTAAACTTTTCAAAAAAATTCCATCCAATAATTTATAAAATAATACATACACATTTATTAGTATACATATTTAAATTAAATTAATTATATATATAAATATATTTATTGATATAATCAGACATCAGAGTTCATTATATATATAAAATTACAATAATTAATATTAATTTTTTATATACCTTAATATATTTATAGAACGGATAATAGATATTATTATTCATTTAAAAACTTTTTTTTTTTAAATGATATAAGCAATTAATTATATAAATAGACATAAAAAAGAAAAGTTATCCATCATATTTAACATTTTGTATTATGATATGTTTTTTGAATATATATATGAGTATTATTAATAAATATTATGATTTTTTTGCTAATTTTGTAATATTATATTTTATGTGAATTTTGATTTTTCATTTTTAATTTACTTATATAATATTAAAAATAACGCTATGAAATATAAATCGAATAATTATGCGTATATACATCTAAATGTGCTGTGCTGATAATGCATATATATTTATTTAATCTATATACAATATATATATATATTTATTTAATCTATAAATTATATGATTTAAGAGTGACATTTGATACTATAATTAGTAATTAAGGGTAGTTGACATCTATTCATTATCATCATCACATTATTTATTTGTTTATTCCGCAAAGGGTATATATATGCTCAAAAAGTTACATTATATATAATATGATGTATCGTATTAATATTATTTGAATTCCTCCATAATTCATTATAAAATATTATTATACTGGTCCAAATGATAAAAATCCAAATGAATCAAAATTCCACGACACAACAGCAAAATCTAGATAATCAAGTTAATTCACATATGATCTATATCTTGTTTTATGATCTCGTTTTTAGCATGGTCTATAATATAAAATAACATATTTTTAAGGGACTTAGATCCACAACATTATTGGTCCATATATATATATAATAATCTCGAAGAATTAAACAGCGATAAATTAACATGGAATTATTATTTGCGAACAAATTTTCTAACACAGCAATTATATATATGTTTTTTACATTTATTCTATATTATATATGTACATATATATAGAAATGCAGACGACGGATAGTTTCATGATTATTAATGTATCTATTATTATTTGTATACTATTTTTAGATATATCATATGTTAATGATATTATTATATTTTACATCACCACAACTATATTAATAAATAAATAAATACATAAAACCTTTGTTTATATAGTTGGAATCGCATCGTATAAAATAGTATATAGTATATTATTGAATTGACAACATTTTGATACATTTTTAAGAGATTTTCTTAAATTAATTTCATAGATTTTATAGAAAAAGTATCGAATAACCCAAATGTATATTACTTCGCTTCTTTGGACCACCATTTAATCGAACTCAACAACATTTCATTATGCTTCTTGAATTTTATAAAATAATTTATTCATTAAAATAAATAAACCATGTTTTGTTTTATTTTATTATTTATTCTTGCTTTGGGACTTTGTTTGGATTAATCAACGTAAATGAAGGTTTTGATGTATCCAGACATATAGTATAATAATATATACAGGCTTATTTTATTTTTTTATATATTATATATATATATATAATTAAATGCAATTTATCTATGCAATGCGTTTTTGTGTATATATAGTAAGTGTGTACAATAACTTATTCATCTATTTGAAATAGGCACATTATATATATATATATATATATATATATATTTATACATAAATTATTAGATTTATTAGCACAGTGACTTCTCTTTTGCAGACGAAAAAAATATTATTAATAATAAAAATATTCCAGACGATGTTGAGGACATAATTTGCCTATATAAGCGAATATGTAAATAGTATAAATATATATATATAAAAAACTGTCATAACATAATCATCATAGAAAAAATGTTGCTGCATTCATAGCCATAGTTAACTGATCTATAATAGATCTTGCTTGCGTATATTATATATTCATTATATTATTCATTTATATATATTTATATAGATATAGTTAGTACAAAAATATATATATAATATTATGTGGTACGTATATACGTATATAAATATACTTGATTGAATACATGTTTCTGTATACAAAACTATATGCAAAAGAGATTGTTTATACAAAAAAAAAATGCAAAACATGTAAAAATAAATTATATATAAACAAATAAGTATAAATATGTGTGATTAAAGATTAATCTTTATACACCCATATATAATATATTGCAATTTTGTTATACTTGATATAACGTCTGAAGAATATATATATCCATATAATGTATATATTAATATATTTGCATATATGAACGAGCATATATAAAAAAAAAACGTGTAAATTATGCATATTTATTTTCAATTTTTTATTTTTATTCTTGCCTGAATTTATATTTATCAACTTTTAAGCAATTATTAAAAGTCTCCCCAAAAAAAAACAAAAAAATGAATATATATTATCAAAATAACAACAATATTTTACAATATATTTTTCTATATATACCAATTATGTGACAGATATTATATTAAACTATATATATATATACTTTTATACATGTGCAGGCAATTGCAAGATATTTAGTATGCAAAAAATTTTTGACAAAATCAAAAACAAAACATACATTTATTAACCGCAACACATTTTTAAATTTTCATGTCTGCAATTTTTTATTTTTTCGTATTATAATACATCATAATATTAATATGTATATATTTATGTAAAAAAAAACCAGTAGCAAGTAGACATGAATTTAAGTATGTGTATAAATATATAATTTACACTTAAAAAAAATTATATTTATATATTTTTATATATAATGTGATATCCAAATTTTCATAAAATTATCTTATTATACTGTCTCTATATGTTAAGAGTTATGAACGTATAATTCTGAATGAATATATATGTATATAAAAAAAAACGATATGCTTGAACATCGTATCACAAACACCACATTTAATTTTTGAAAGATTTAACAAATGTATATATATAAATCATTTGAATTATTGCATTTATCTGTATAAATATATTTGATTATAATTACAATTTTATCTGTATATATAAGAATAAATATTTGTTTTGAAATTCAATGAAACTTATATTTATTTATATATGAAACAACTTTTTCTTATATATATGGGGGATACACCTTTAATTGTCGCATGTTAAATTAGATTCTTAATTTTTTTTTTTTTGATATATTTATAAATGGGAAACAAAAGGAATTTCGTATATTAATTAAAAACACACCTCCATTCATATATACCTGAAAGATTATTCACCAAAATTAATCAAATAGAAGTTGAATTCGAAACTAATCTACATTTTGATCCACATGCAGTCCATAGTTAGTGACTTCCATAGTGACTATTTCTTGTTTCCGATTCTAAATTAAATTTCCTCGCAAGCAAAAAATATTATAAAATGTTGAGATTATTGCTGAAACTGAAGCATCTTTCGTAGATCATTAAAAATCGGATTTCGCGCAGATGGAATAAAATACCATAAAATTATTTGATGGATTGTATTGAGTTGGTAATAGGAGACTATATGTGGAAATTTTTTTGCTAAAAGAGTCAAAAATTATCTATAAATATATGAACTAAAAAATGTATTTAATGAATTTTCTATATATAATTTTATTGTTATATTTATATAAAATTGTATTTTTTTTTTTAATAATTTGTATAATATATTTTTTTCCAAAGCAGTAAGTTCATGTTTATTAATCAAATTTTCATTAAAATATATTTTACCGATATTGTATATATATGCATATATATGCAAGATACAACGTATAAGTATATAATATTATTATAAATTACAACCATTTGACCTAATTTCTATTAAGTGAATTGAAATTAAATGCAATTGAAATTATAATGTATGCTCTTCTCTAAAAGCGATGCGCTTAATATCGTTTGTATAGATATAACGATTATTATTATATATTTAGTGTTATTACATATTTATATATAAGTACGATAATATATATTTTACTATATACATAAACTAGATATCAGAATAAGAAAGGAAAAGTCAATCAAAATAATATGGTATATACATAAGATTATTTGATATATATATATACAAGTAAGTTACAGATAAATTCTGTAAAATAATACATTTTATCGTAAAGTGCATGAAAAATGACTCTATCTAAACGAATATATATAGTATTGCTAATGAATTTCATCTATTTTATTATAAGTGATATGTGTAATATATCTTATATTCTTAATAATTTATAAATCTATATAAAGGAATAATCTATGTATATATAAGATATGATATGGTTCTATCAAATTTCATTATACGCATATATACTTTCAAATTCTATTAATTTTCATTAGTTTTATCATATTTAATGTGTATATATCTATTAAAAAAATAAATAAATACACAACAATGATATGAAATATATATGGTGCTGTGCGTATAATATCATTAAAAGATAAATAGAAATATAACATTATTAGATATTTACTTAATATACTTCTTTGAGAACGAGCATATTTAAGAAAAATATATCGAATATAATATTCTTCTTTAATATTTTTTTTTTCATATAGAATATGACAAAAATTGAATTATTATAGTTGTTATATATTAGCGTATGTATATGTATGATATACATATATAAAAGCGTTAAAATGTCTTATCATCTTATCGCATCTATCTATATATGATGCGTATAAGTTATAATACACAAATAGATATTATTTAGATGACATAACGAAATGGAATTCTCTATACGTATATATACAATTTGTATCATTGTTATATACATATGCATATGAATTTTCAAATAGATTTTCCAGAAAAATTTGATTTTCTTTTTGTTAAATATGCCAACCTATGCGTGTATGCAGATTATAATAATAAAATGATTATTAAACTGAGGCGCGCAAAAATATTATTATTTTTAATATTCATCCTCTATCCATCTACTATATACAATATATATCTATATATTCAATGAAAATTCATGTCATTGTCATATTTTTGTTACTTTTTTTTCTTTATACGCGATATAATAAGTGGGATGCGATTTGCTTTTATTAAAAAAAAAAATATTATGCGAACATTTCAATTTTTTGCAAATTATATTTTTAGCTTATCTTATATCATATGTATATAAACATACCAAATTAAAAAAAAACAAGTCTATTTTATTATTATAATATGTTGATTGAAGTGTCATATAAAATTTTTATAATTTGCAAAATGCATAATTTCTATTTTTTTTTATTTTTTTTTAATTATTAATACGTATAATACCACAGGAATACATATATCACTCGGTATATATATATGATGTGATAAAGCGTGAAAAACATTTATTATTATTGTTTAAAATTTTCTAGTTTTTTTTTTTATTTTATAATAAATTTCCAATTAATATTTTATAATACGTTGTTTTATTATCTATACTTTTTTTTACTATATTAATAAACGCGCACTCAGGGTGTACATATCACAGGACATTTGTATCGATAGCAGCCGATACAAATGTCCAAAGGTTAAATATCCAAATATCTCAATAGAAATGTTTGAATTGCTTTCTCTATATTTATATTATTTATCGTGGTGCTTAATATTATTTATGATTTATTACAAAATAATTGGTAAATTTTGAGACAATTTTTAATTATTATTTTACTTTATACTTTCTTGTTTTTATTTTAAACAAAAAGTTGTTTTTTTTTGCGTACAACAATAGCTTTTTCCAATCGGGCCTATTCACCGAAAAAATCCGTCAGTCGGAAAATCCAAAAAACCCAAAAAACCCAAACATTCGCTTCTACTTCATCCTTATCCACCTACTCCGTGGTGTCTTCCAATAAGTCTTCCCTTGTTCCACCAGTTGAACGTCCAGCCCAAATCCCCTCAAGCGGCCAATGTTGCGATATCTATACCAAACAATATCGAATGTGTTTGCCGTATATTTTATAATATTTTTAATTATTAAATGGTTTATATTATACTGGTAATTAAGACAGTTTTTATTTGATTTTTTATTGAATATATTTCATTTTTATATCAGGAGTTTTTTGTTTGTAAGAAATACAATTTTGGGTGATTCGTTAAATGATTATAATTCAAAAAAAATCCCGCATCCAAAATTTTTTTTTTTAATTTTTAAAATTCAATAAATTGTCAATGAATATATAAAATAATTTATACAATATTATTCTAATACAATCCATAGATTGTATTATATTTTTAATGTCCATATACATTTTTTCTGTCTAAAAATCTCTATATATACAATACATATGTATATAGAAAATAAAAATTTTTTTCTATCTATTTATGTAATAAATTTAATAAAAATAAATATTATAGCCAATCAGAGATAACAAAATCTAATAATAATAATAATAATAATAATATATAGTAATACATTTATTTTGTATATTATTTTTATGTATATGATGATACAAATTATCATCTATACGTCCATACGAATTTATGTACATATTTTATATATGTACTATAGTTATACATATAGTAAAGTAAGTATACTTACATATATGTGATATTTTTATTTTTTTTTTAATGGTGAGTAGGCAACTTAACTTCATCACATTGTATATGTATATCCATAAATATTTTATATATATACATGCATATACCCATAATCTACAGAAAAAGTACACCTTAATAATATCTATATAAATATATACTACAGACACTATACATATAACACTTCGTTCAATAATGTGTGTGACTAATTAATTAAAACACATTTTTTTGCCAAAATTCGTTTTTATTCATCAAGATAGTCCCCTTTTAGGGAGATACAATCATTCCAACGCTTTTCCAATCTTTCGATACCGCCTTTGTAAAACGATTTTTCTTTGCCTTCAAAATAGGCGTTAGTTTCGGCGATTACTTCATCATTTGAGCCAAATCTCTTACCACGGAGCATCCTTTTGAGGTCTGCGAAGAGCCAGTAGTCGCTGGGGGCTAAATCTGGAGAATACGGTGGATGGGGAAGCAATTCAAAGCCCAATTCGTTCAATTTTGCCATCGTTTTCATTGATTTGTGACACGGTGCATTGTCTTGGTGGAACAACACTTTTTTCTTCGCCATATGAGGCCGTTTCTTTGCGATTTCGACTTTCAAACGCTCCAATAACGCTATATAATAGTCGCTGTTGATGGTCTGCCCCTTCTGGAGATAGTCGATGAATATTATTCCATGCGCATCCCAAAATACAGACGCCATAACCTTGCCAGCCAACTGCTGCGTCTTTGGTCGCTTTGGGCGGCTTTCGCCGGCTGCATGCCACTCAGCAGACTGCCGATTTGACTCTGGAGTGAAATGGTGGATCCATGTTTCATCCATTGTGATGTACCGTCGCAAAAACTCCGACTTATTGCGCGTAAACATGTCCAAACAGCTCTTTGAATCATCGGTTCGTTGTTGTTTTTGCTCCGGTGTGAGCAAACGCGGCACCCATTTGGAACACACCTTTTTCATACCCAAATGTTCGTGTATTATGGTTTGTACACTGCCTGCTGATATCTTCAGAATGTCAGCAATCTCCCTCACTTTCACTTTACGGTTGGACATAATGATTTTCAGTGTTTTTTCAACGTTTTCCGGAATAACAGCGTCATTTGGCCTTCCAGTAGATGGAATGTCATCGGTGTCTGTACGACCACGTTTGAATTCGGCATACCAATAACAAATGCTTCTTTTTGATGGAGCAGAGTCCGAGTAATGTTTTTCAAGCCATTCCTGGCATTGAACAGTATTTTTTTTCATTAAAAAACAATGATAAATCAGCACACGGAATTGCTTTGAATTCATTTTTTTTTAAAACACAAAAATAGCGTCACTTATAGCACTGTAACTTGTAAACAAATGATCTGATTAACATATGATGTTGACAGTAAGCCTAAAAAGGTTGCCAAATGCGAAAAAAAATATTGATTTAGTTCTAGGGACGCCATCTATGTGTCAGTCACACACATTATTGAACGAAGTGTTATATATATATATATATATATATATAAACAACTATACGAGTATCACAATTTAAATGAACATCATGATGTATATAAATAATAAAACAAAACACTGATGTATATATATATATGTACATACATATATTATGTGTCTTTTATATGATATTTATATATATAGGCATTTTTATTTATATATAAATAAATATTCTACAATGAGAACTGAAGTGATATTTAAGACTTAAAGACACTTGGTGCAAATCATTTTATTTTTTGCTTGCATATGACTAGCATCATCCTATAAAATAATATACGATATATATATATATATAAAAGAAAAAAGAAAGGAATTTTGATAAAGTTATTTATTATTAAATATTATATATTTTAAATATTTTTGAGTTGATTAAAATATTATTATTATTACGTAAAACAAACCAGAAAAAAAACCACAAACATTTCTTATAATTTAAGTTTTAAATAAAAAAAAAACGAGTATAATATAGTAATTATTTAAATTTACTGCCATTTTTTTAAGTGGATATATTTTTTTTTAAATAATTTAAATTAAATTTAAATTAAAAAAAAAAATATTAGTGAAAAGTGTTTTTTTTTCAATTATAAAATAGTAATAAAATAATTTAGTGCATTTAAACAATAAAAAAAACAAAAAATTATGTTTAAAATGATTAAATGTCATCACTGTGTACGTCTAACATTAATGTTATTAATGTTATTGAATTATGTAATTGGTGCACCATCAGGTATTAACGATTTTTTAAATTTAACTGAACATCATAATGATAAAAATGATAATAATAATAATAATGATGATGTTGATAATGATTATGATGATGATGATGATGAAGATAAAGTTCTATCTTCAATTATTTCTATTGATGGCAATAATACAGATATAGATTTTTTAGTTCCACCATATTCACCAGATGATGAAGTATTAACCCAAGTTGTTGATTTGGACGATCCCCATTCATCAGTACTCACACAATTTAATATCAGTAAAGATGATATTTTAAGAAGAATTGCTGTTGCGACATCAAACACCAATGGAAATAGTAATAATAATAATATGCATAACAGTAACAGTAATCGTCAAGATTCCGTTGATTATGATTTTAATAATAGTCAAATACCGGGAAATCTGAATACAACCAGAGAGTAAGTCATTTTTATTTTATTATCTATTAGAATTTGTTTTTACAAAATTTACATAAATTATTAATAATGCGTCAAATGTACGTAGCGTGATAAAGACGAGTATTAAATAAAATGTTTTATAGTTTATTGATTTTTTTTCTTTATTTTAAATTAATAAATATGTGATATTTGATTATTATAATTGATTATAAAAATATTTCCATTTCAACGCACGTACTTATATAGAATTATTAAAAAAAATTTATATAAATTGTATAATCATCATATATATCTGGATGGTTAAAAATTAATATATATTTTTTTGGAAAAAAAAAAAAATTGTCTTTATAAGCAAATAATTTAAAGCAAAAAAATACCATGAAGACGCCAAATTGTCTATAATAAATTTTTCAAAATCCCATATATACATATATATATATGGCTAAAATATATTATTTTACAAATTTTAATTATTCTGCAAATAATTACATGTACACAAATTGTAATTGAAACAAAATATTTATTCAAATTCTACAATTTTTATATATGCTATTATTATTATTATTATGTGTATGTGTACGTATATATAGAATATATATATATATATACATATATATAGTATAGTATAATATCATATAATATTAAGCTCGTATTTCCGTAGTAAAATCATTTTATTTTATTATTATTATTGTAACAAATATAATAATATAATAATTTAATATCATAACGTATATTTGAAATTTATATTTTCTACATATATATACAATTTATATATTATTATATATATGTATGAAATATTATATATTATTAAGCTATATTTATTTATATTATTATTATATTATGTCTATTTCGACCTACAAAAAGTTCATTTAATATTATAAATTTTCTAGACATTGGTCAGACGCATTACAATTGTAGGTTTTAATATATATATATTTGTATGTTCGTTTATTATATTAAATGTTATATATGTATAATAAACAAGATACTTTTTAACTTAATTTATTGAATTGCTTGCAACTCGCATAGACGGAAAAATATTATATGTACAAAAATAATATATTATAATGTTGAATATTGTATATAATTGACTTTTTATATAGTGTATATGATATTATTAGACACATTTTATTTTTTATTACTGTATATAATTTTTATATTTATACAATTTTTGAATCTCTATATGTTTTCGTACGTTGTCTATCTAGACGTATGCATATTTTTTGTTAGTTTTAATTTGAATTACCTATATATTTGCACAATTTGAAATATTTAAGCCCATTTTTTTTCCAAAGTCTATAATACATTAAATATAGTTTAAATGGTTCATAATTCGAAATTTTTTATATGGTTAGAAATTTTATCAAATTAACAAACTTTTAGTATATAATTTATAAAATATATTCTTATTATGCTAGCTTATTCTTATGCACCTAAAGTTGACGATCGTTTGAAATCATACATTAGTTATTTTTTCTTACTACTTTTTAGTTTAAGTTTTTTTTATTTGATATTTGTTTTTATTTTCCAAATTTCATAATACCGTTTTCCAATAAAAAAAAAATAATCGATTTAGATAAAAAAAAAGTACCCGCTCCAAAATCACTTATTTGGATAAATAGAAAACAAATCAACAAACCAATAAAAATTTATTTGACACAAAATACTAAACTACGAAGTTTTGATTGTTTTTTTTTTAATTTGGGCTACCAAATATAAATACCTATTCATAGACATATTATTTAATAAAAAAATCAAAAAAATAATCAGATATCCATCCAATTATTATGAAAATATCTGCTCAAATCTTATCTGTATAATTTAATAATCACTTAAGTTCCATATTTAAATATATATATATTTTATATTGATGTACGTATTCAAAATACATTCATATATAATATATGGTAAGATGAACAAAACAATCATTTGGTATATATTTTCATATATAAATATATACCCCATTATTATTGCATTCGTGTAACCTTGACAATGAAAATGTGTTTGATTAATGTTTATTTATTTATTATTTTTAACATATTGCGTTATAATATGACAAATAAAAAACAACAACATTCATTTTTCTGTGTCTGCGGTACTAATTTAAGTGCAAAAAAAATGCAACAGAAAGAATTTAAAGGAAGAAATTGCATGTATGAGAAAGAAAAAAAAAGAATTAAATAAAAGAACATAATAAGTATATCATATATATGATGATTATATATATATGCATATATCATTTGTTTTAATAAAAAACCAACAAAATAAAAAAAAACATATTGGATTCTCGCTTATATATATACATATGAAAATCATCTGTAGCAATTTTTTGTTTTGATTTATATATATTAGAAAGCGACTTGTGAGGATAATTAATTACGTCACTTGAGGATTTTATACTGTCTCGTGATTTAATAATATATAAGCATTAAACACTTGTTTTATTTGTTTGTTTATTCATATATTAATTTATATTATATACAATTTTTTTGCTTTTCATTTTTGTTGTTATTATATTCCAGACAAATTGGCAACATTTAAAATAATTGATTTACATTTCATTTATAGAGACACGTGTTTTTGAATGAATTTAATGCATTTTCGTGCTTCTCATTTTAACATTTTCCGGAACAATTTGGTTTGCCAAACTTTCAATTTTTCGTTTTATAGGCCTCACTTTTCTTTGCATCATGTCATCAAAGTGAAATTCTGATTATTTTTATATAAGAAAATTGGGAAATCCATTAATTGTTCCAAAACATTAAACTTTTTTGCTTTTTTGTACCATTTGATGATTTCAGCCACTTTTGTTACGACAAATATACGAAGAGAGGCAAGAGGAAAAATTTGGAAAATTGTAGATTTTCCGGTAGATTCCTGTTAGACAAAAAACAATGTTTTGGTATTATAATTAATTAATTTTTTTCTATATCGTTTAGGAATTCATTTTCTCACGCCTCGTAACTGTTATCTATATAGTTCTATACGATATATATTATCATATATCACTTGATGAATGTATATATAAAATAGTTTTAATAGATATATGAATTAATTAAACATACTGTCTATCAGTATATATGGTGACAATCATATATTCTTTACTGCACTAAAGAGTTATGCGTGCGTATCATGACCTTTTAATAAAAAAATATATTCAATGTTAATCGAATGTGTATACGTAGACGTACATATAAAGGGATAAGATAAAATGACAAAATTATCATATACTGCATATTAACGAGAAAGGAAATTTTACAGACACATAAATGTAATGAAAATTTTATGTTTATTATACGCGTTATAACGCATATATAGCATCCAGTAATTTTGATTATAAATGCATTTTTCGTTTACGCATATATATTATATAGACTTATATTTTCATTTAATAACACCAACTATATATAGATTGTATACATATATATAATAACATAATAAAATATTTGATATGGCCAATGACCGATACTTTCACGCAAGGCGCCGCCACGTATATATATATATATATATATATATTTTG
This sequence comes from Dilophus febrilis, assembly GCA_958336335.1. Classification (NCBI taxonomy): domain Eukaryota; kingdom Metazoa; phylum Arthropoda; class Insecta; order Diptera; family Bibionidae; genus Dilophus; species Dilophus febrilis. The sequence goes on along the minus strand of OY284469.1, from coordinate 27,649,767 downwards.
ATAAATGCTTTGATTAAATCATAATCTTTAAAATAATAAGAAGTTATACAATATACTTTCATGAGGGCAACTCATCATATTTATATGTCATTACTCATTATTATTATTAATCAAAATAATAATGATAATAAATTATAAATGAAATATTATAGGGCTAACAAATATATAATTTCATGTATTTTTTAATTTACATTTTTGTTATAATAAAGAAAGAACAAGATTTTGTGTTATATCTCTGTTTATAAATTATTTTATAAACAGAATTTATTTTATTATATATTATGCATATGTATAAAATGTTCTTAGATCGTAAAAATATTAATTATACTATATATATTATGATATTATGTACGTAGTCATTATTGACATAAAATACTTATAGAATACATTGAAGATTAAGAAAACATATGTTTTTGTAATTCTATATAGAATATAATATACACTTGCCAAATAATTTCATAATTAATTTTCATTATTTAATCCATAATTTTCTATTTATATAATAGAATGTTTACACAATATTTTCGACGTAAAATAGAAGATTCAGTGGGACGAAATGAAAGCAAACAAGAAATGTCGGATACGGTAATACACGAAATGGCATTATATGCTGTATGTAAGTATATATATAGAATATTCTTAAATTTAATATATACAATTATACATATATATTTTAATGCCAGCAGTACATATAATAAACAAATAATCATTTAATATATAGGTAGTAAAAATAATATAACATCATGGTTAGAAGATAATACAGCTAAATTATATTTTTCCTCAAATATATTTGATAAATTAACACCAAATAATTATATAAATCGAGCTGAATTAAGGTAATTTATCAAAAATAAAGGAATATAATAATAATAATATTAATATATTATAATTGTATCAAAAACGATAATATATAGATTACGTCAAGTGAATTCTGAAAATGTACGTCAATCAACACCGGAATGTTCTGAACCTGAAGAATTAATACGTGTCACAATATCAGTGTTTATAAGAAAACCTAATGGAGGTATTTTGTAAATCAAATTAAATATTTAAATTATTCCTAAAATTCATTGAAAATTAATATAAATAAAAACAAATTTGTTGTTTACAGAATTACAAAAACGTGTCTGTAATAGTTTTACAATGCCACGTTACGGTAATGAATGGATAAGTATAAATGTAAAACAAGTAATAAAACTTTGGCAAAAAGATTATCAATCATATAGTAATAAAGCGGCTATACCTGATCCGATGCTTGCTATAGAAGTTGAAAATCAAGATCGTCAACCGCTAAAAGCCGGAACATTTTTTGAACCAACAAATTGTCAGGCATGTAAGTGTGTTGTTTGCCGCTTTGTAATGTGGTTTTTATTTTGTCTATTCTTCAACAATTTATTATTTCTATATTTTATAAAAAAATATTATACTTCTTTTGAAAAGAAATATTTCTTATATATATCTATCAAATGTTCTTATATTGTTCGCGGTTATACTATGATCAGTATATATTGATCTAAATTTATTGATCTTATGTAATAAATAAAAAAAAACAATTCTTTATACCTTGCATTACTTTTTAAAGAACATTAATAAATTCTATTTCAATTTTATTATACATACATTTATTTATATGTAAATTTTTATAAATACATTTAAATATTTCACATGAGTAAGTACGCGTATATATAAATAAATATGTTTATATGGAAAATGTTTTGTTTGTTGATTTTCATATAAGACATATATTTTTGTTATATACATATATACATAAAAATACAAATGCATTACATCGCATATATACAGGAATATTGTATATAGCATACATGACTTAAAATGAATATTAATATATTCATCAATCAATTTATAATTGAATAATAAAATATTTGGTTTATTGCAATCAAAATATAATATATATAGATAAATTTAGCTTTACATTTGCTTTACAATTTTGCGCAATTTAATGATTTGATAAAACATTTCCAATTTTAGCTTATAAACTTTACTTTAATAGAATATAACATTTTTGTTTTACTTTGATTTGATTTTGTTTTTATAATCTAATACAAATAGCTTATTTACTTTATATATATGCATGAACATTTTGAATTTCTGTAATTTTGAAAAATAATAAACAACTGATTAAGAAAATAATGTTGATGATTTAATTTTTATATAATATTCATACTGGCGAATTTTTATTAAATTCATATATCGATGTGGTTAATCATAATTCAAATATGATTAATCTATAAAACATTATTTTCTTAATCATAATTTTTTAAATATATATATTGTTTTATCTATGGATTTAATTTATAATATATAAATACATTTACAGCACCAGCTATCCCCTGGACATTCTATCGAAACGAAATACGGAATTCGTCTGGAACAGGCACAGTGCCCAAGTAAGTTAAAAAAAGCCATTAATTTCCTTAAAATACCGTGATTAATTTCAAATATCAATCTGTATTCTATGAAAAATGTACATTTTATACAAGGTTGAGAGGGTTTTTTCAGAAATATTTCTATATCTTTTTAAATTAATAATAAAAATGTATTATAAATAAATATTTATCAATTCTGTGTATTATTGCAGAAACCCAAGATTAGATTTAAATTGGACACGTCATTCTACAAGTATCCAAACTAATCATTATCGTAATCATTATTTTAGTCGAAGTTTTAAGCGTCATGAAAATTTTAAATTTATGCGATCCCAATCCGAACAAAATGATAATGAGAATTTTAAATATGTAACTGATGGTATGAGTAGTAGTAAAAATTCAGATCATCAAAATATTAATAATCATTATAATAATCAAAATTATGCGGTTGGTGGACATCATCAAACGCATCGTCGTAACAATCATCAATCCCATCAACATCATCAACAACATCAACAACAACAACCTATCCAGACAATATATCATCATCGGCAGCAACAAATAATTTATGATAAAGAATCTATTTAATAATTAATTTTGTTTTAAAAAAAAGGCACAAAATTAAATAACAATGTGGGGTACAGTCGTTCGAAAAAAACAACGTTAATTAAAAATTGATTATTTATTTATTAATTTTTTGTATATGATTTAAAAAAAAGATTTTATTTAATAGTACCTGTAATATATGTAACAATAACATGAATAATAATAATAATTGTTGATTAAATTAAATTAATCAAATATATTTTTGCTTAATATTTTTATATTATATATACAATATATTTTATTGTTTATTTATAGATTTAGAATATATTATAGATATAGTAATTGGTTTTTAATTTTCAATATATTAGAAGGAACAATATAAATGCAATTGTTAACTTAAGAAATTATTAATAAGTTTTTCTAGTGTTTATTTAGTTATTTTATTTATTTATATATAGAAATTAACCTAAATTGAATTTAATAAAATTATATGAAAATTATAGAAAAAAATGTACATATATTTATATTATATATATTTATATATATTTAAACTCCACACCTTGTTCATACGAACATAAAAGGTATTTAGTACAATCTTTTGGAAATACCAATTCAATATATTGATGGTAGACTTTTGTGATATAAAATCGGTTCAACACTTTTTACTTTTTAAATATGATAATTATTTACCCGGTTCGAAGTATTTATATACCTTTATTTTTGTATTTAATCATATACATAATTTTGATTATATTTACATTAATTAACACGCACAATACTTATTAGCAATATACGATTAAAATGCAAAAAAGAAAAAAGTAATGAAGTAAAATATGAATATTGACCTAAAAATTTGAATATGAAATGTCAATGCATTCATCCATTGTAGAATATTCATTGAAAAATTATTATTATTATTCACTATAGTAAATTATGATTACATAAAAAAATATCCATTCAGTTGTGGTTATCCAAGCAATTAAAATCAATATTTTTTTATACTACGGAGAAATTCGACATAGAAAAATTAAAAATTGAATAATTAAATTTCTTTAAAAATGTTTCGTTTATTTAATACACCACCGATGGATTTTACATCGGATACCATGAACGATGAACAAAAAATATCAATTAAAACACCTATGAGAAATTTCTATCGTGGTAAAAATGTATTCATAACAGGATTCACAGGATTTTTAGGACATATTTTTGTTGAGAAATTATTAAGGTTTGAAATTGATTGATATTTTCCTTTATATATGTTTGTTTATTGAATCATTTTGATGTGACATTCCGCAGATGCGAAATAAAATTTTTATATATATTAATATGTGCTGAAGGTGATCAAACGGTACACAATATAATAACAGATTTTTTTTTAAATGAATGTTTTAATACGTTGAAAAGAATTGATCCATCATTTATGAAACGTGTTAAAATTATAATGGGAAATTTACCAACAATTAACTCTGGCATATATATTGATCAACAACAAGAACTATTAGATAATGTCGATATTCTAATACATAACGGCGATGTTTGTGCATCAGATAAAAATATTGAAGAAATGTGTATAAATAATATACGTGTAACTCGAGATCTATTAAAGTTAGCTGATGCAATGAAAAAATTACAAGTGTTTGTGTATATGTCAACGGCATACTCTCAATGTCCACAATCACACATTAAAGAAACATTCTATAGACCACCAATGGATCCCAATCATTTTATTAAAATTATTGAAACGTTTAACAGCACTAATAATAATAATAACAGTGAATTATTAAAAATTTTAACAAAAAAATTAATTAAACCATGGCCAAATGTTTATACATTTACGAAAGCGTTAACCGAAAGTTTATTTCAAAATATGTCACATAAATTTTCCATTGCTATAATACGTCCTTCTATGGGTAATGTTTTTTAATAAATGAACAAAAATACATATATTAATTGTTTTTAAAACATAATTAACATTTTTTTGTTTTTGCTAAAAGTTATTTCATGTCACGGTGATCCAATTCCGGCATGGTGTAACAATGAAAAGGGAATACATGGTTTTATATATTTTATTACTATGGGGGTTTTAAGAGTTCTACCAGTAAATAAACATTTAAGAAATGAAACTATTTGTGGTGATTTTGTAATTAATACGGCATTAGCTGCAATATGGCAAATGCACACAGAAAGGTAATTTTATTTATTAATTAATAAATATTCATAAATTGTATGTTATGTATTTTTTTTATTTTTCTTTTATGGTAATTTAAGAAAAAACATGCCAGTAATTGAATCATCTAAAAATGTTGATTATACGATGAATACTTCTATAAATAGCAATGATATAAAAATTTATAATGTAACGGCAAAGGACGATTGTAAAACTTGGGGTAAATTTAATATATTTTTTTTTGATAATTTTGATAACATTAAAATTTTTGATTTGTATAAATATGTGTATATGCATATGGAATATGCAGAACATTTTATAAATACAATGGAAAAATTAGGTGGTGTTTGTTCGCCCAGTAACATTTTAAGATATCCAAAAGTTTATACAATTCCTTGCCCATTTTTATTAACAATTATGACGATTTGGCATCATATTATACCGGCAATGGTTTATGATTTGTATTCATCATTTTTCAATGACAAGAAAATGTAAGTAATATATAATTGTAACGGGGTTATTTCGAATCAATGCAATATCCAAAAAAGAATACAAAAAATTATAATAACTAAAGAAATGTAAAGATTTTCGTAAAAATAAATAATTAAACATTCCGTTTTTATTTGTTTTTATTTACAGGATACTTCCAATTTATCGTAAAATTCAACATGTATTTGATCGTATACGATATTTTACTTTAAGACAATGGACATTTGATAAAACGAATTGTTATGCACTATATGATAGGTGATAATAAGGTCCATAATATTTAATTAGGCATTTAAAATCTATCTATATCCAATTATTTTTGTTTTAGCATGCCTAAGGAAGATATGTTATATTTTCCTTGTGATATTCGAAAATTTTATTTTGAAGAATTCAGTTATACGTATGGAATGGGACTTCGAAAATATATTGCTAAATCTTCATTAGATTCATTGTCAACGGACAGAGAAAGATATTTAAAATTTAAATTTTACGATTTAATGGGAACAATAATTTATTCCGTTATAGGTTTTATAATGTTTTATTATATAATTGGTAATTTTTTATTCAAATTAATATAATTGTATTAAAATGGTAATTTTATTATATATTTGGACAATTTAATGTATTGTATTTTTGTAAATTGATTTGTTTTAATAATGATCTATTTGTGAAACTTTTATATCCGGGAATTTTTTCTGATCAAGAGCTCCCAGACTATCCAAAAATAAGAAAAAAACCAGAAAAAGTGAAAAAAACCAGGAAAATTAAAAAAACCTAAACCAAAGTTGAACGCAATTAAGTGTATTGTATGTATGCAGTTATATATTTTTGCATATAAGAATTGAAATTTTGCAAAAATAATTCAAAAGAAATGCATTTAGTCCACGTGCTCTAAAAATATCGATCATATATTTGTATATATATAAAATTATAAACTATCGTATATATATATATATCTTTTTAATATATAGATATAATAATAATAATATATATAAATAAAAATATGTGGAGGTGTTTTGTATATAGATAGATAGCCATGCGCTATTTTTTGTTAATAATTTTTTCTGTTTTAAATAACCGAAAAGTCCTTGTTATCATTCATGTTATATGTATATAATATACATAATAATACAATTATTTCGTTTGCAATATGTATTCGTCCTGTTTTCACAATGTGCAAATATTTCTATAATATATGAAATAAAAGTAAAACAACAACAGAAAAAGAATATTCATATATATATATATATATATATATATAAAGATAGCTAGGATGTTATATACATATATATAAAATTGGAAAGGAAAATGCTTGGCTTCGTTTTAGAGATGATAAATAATTTTATAGAATGCAGTATGTTTATTTGCACGAAGCGAAAAGGATGTTTTAAATATATATATAAAAAACTGTGTAGTTGAAAATATTTCATTCATTTTTTGTTTTGTTTTAGTGAGTTATATATATAGTGGGTGTTTATTATATATACATATATAAATGAATAATTTCTTGGGTTTTTTTCTGTTGATTATTTTATGTGTTACAAAGAAAAATAAATCCTAAATTATTAATTTTTAAGTGTATTAAATAGCAAAATAAAAAAAAATTTTAATAATATATTATAAGATATAATTTTGGTGGCATTTAAAAAATGGAAAGTGAACGTAAAAATAATGCTACAGAATTTAGTTATATTTTACAAAAACAGGTATGGACACTTTTTTTTTTACATATTTACGCGTAGGAGTATATCTATATATAGTAAATATTTAATTTAGATAATAAAAAAAAAATTCATATAATAATTATAATTGATTTATTATAAGGTTCTCTAAAATGATATCCGCATAATAGTAATGCATATTCTATTTATATATTAAATTTTCATTATTATTAATCGAAAATATATAATATTATATTACTTGATATACGATATATAAATAAAAAATAAATTACTTTATATATGTACTATCAATATCTTACCAAAAATAGATAAAAATTATTATACAAAAACTTATATATCATATATCAGTAAAACAATATAATTTTTATACTGCAGTAAAAATTTATAAATTTTCCATTAAACGAAAAATTGCTTTAATTATGATATACATAAATATTTATATATTGTTTTAAAATTAAATTAGTTTTTATTTTAATTTTCTTAGTTCTTATTATATACATATATATATATACATATATAATAAGTACATTTCAATATTATAAATATTTTTTATATATGCTATAATATCTAAACATATAGTTTATAATGAAAGTTTTTTTTTTATATCAAAATAATTTACATAATGTGAAAAATAAAAATAAAATATATATAGTTTTAAAAAGTGTATTACAAAAATGAAATGAAAAAGTTTCAACAAATGGTTTTTATTAAATTCAATGAATAAATTATATAGAAAATTTGTATATACATATATATATATATATATAATATGAATATGTATAAAATTCTAATATATCAACAGATAACACAATTTTTTTTAATGTAAAATTATCGAAAACTTTTTACATACATACAGATAGTTGTTGTTCATTTAATTAAAGATTTTTATCTCTTTGTTTATTGATATATGTATAATTTGTTACAAAACAATTATGATGATATATATATCATAATGAAGTGATCATGCAATCTGTATATATATTATTGAACTATCAATCTGTGAATTATTTACGCATGTATTTTGTTCCAAAATACCATTATATTATGGAGATATAATACACATTGGGCAATTTTATATTTATCAATGTATAATTCAAAATTATATTTATTTATTGATTTTCATTGTTTTAATTGTAAATTTTATATGGTTAAATTGTCCTTAAAAAATATATATATAAAGATAAACATATAACCTATAATAAGCGATAATATTCAAGAAAATAATGAAATGTAAATAATGAATGCGATATTCAAAATGCGTATAAGAAAATATTTGTATTATCATAAATACATATATATGTATATATATGTATAGATTTATGAATAATATAGTATATATTTATTGAATATCTTAACATCATCGGTATATTCAGTAAATATAGATATAAATATTCCCTAAAATCTAAATATGATATATAATATCAATAATATACATATATATACTAAGGTTATATTAATTTATATAATATAAAAATATATATGATGTACTATGTATATAAAGTAAACAAATTAGTATTAAAATAATACGCAAGAATAAATCCAATTGAAAAATACACCCTATCTGTCCGATAAGTTTCTGAAATTGTTAAAAAATCTCTCACTTTCAATTCAAAGATTTGCAAGCGATAAAAGATCGGTAAATGACTTTTTCATGTCATCTTTCATAACAAATCAGTTCTTGTTGCATTTTTCAACGGTGTAACAAAACATACTAACACATTTGCCGGTATAACTTGCTTTGTAGGGATTCGAATGTCATGAATGTGAATTAAATGTACCTTTGACAAAGAACAATGTCACAACTATAGTTGACACCACTACTAGTAGTATCATCACGTTGATGATAATTCAGAAACTTATGGGACGAAAAGGCGTATATCAAAATATTATACTTATTGTGTTAAGTTGTAATATAATAAACATATACAAATACAAATAAAAATAATGAACATTTTGAAATATGTCTAATGATAAAAGTATCATGTATAAATAATACAAAAGTTAATTCTATATATAATATATTTATATAACATTTAAGATGGCTTTAACAGTATGATATATAATTAAAATGTTCCCACAAACAAAATGTTCGTCATTTTCAGATAAAAAAGGATAATTTTTTTTTATATGTATAAAATAAATTTGAATGTACATTTATCTTTTTTGACATATGTTACATATTTTAACATCAACAACATATTTTATACTCTGAACTAATTCAAAAGATTACTTATATATAGGAATTATGGGGCTTAAATATACGATATATTTATATATATGATTTTGATAATTAAATTATGTGGTTGGTTTTTTGATATTGATTTCATTGTGGGATTTTTTTTTTATTGATGTTTTCTATTTATGATGACATTTGCGTATATATATTCTTAAATGTCTTAAAAATGATGATAGATTTTTATTATCATGTCAATTATTATGAAAGAATTTTGTATCTCTATAAACGCAAAAAAATGTATTAACAATAGAGCTGTGTATATATATACGTGTACGTCACTTATATTTATACGCGTCGTTAAAACGATTATGGATTATTAAATATACAATAGATAGATAGATTGTACATCATTTTTCTTTTCTTTATATATATTACATCATATATTTATTAACTCATTTTTCTATGTAATAAATGCCGCTTATTTTCTTTTAATTTTATATATAAAATATAGCATAAAGATTGTATTTCATGTAAAATAATAAATTGTTTATACAGCATGAGTCTATAGTAAAATGTTGGGTTATTTTAAAAATAAGAAAAAATAATAATTCAATAACTGTTTCACTTTCAATAAATTAAATTTCGGGAACATGATTCATGGTCATCTATATACATAAAAGTATACAAGAGAAATAACATTTTTATATTTGTATAACACGAATTTTGGAATAATAAAATGGTATTATCTCGGAATCTTGAAATGTATTTGGTCAATATCTTAAAACCTATATTATATTTCAAAGTACGGTAATATTACAATTCGATATTCGCCGTGATTACTTAAAAATTTTGCAATTTACCTATTTTTCCCCAAAAATCGAAATTCTGAATTTTTAAAATTACTGAACGTTTGCCAGATTCACTCCGTATGTATACCCTATCTATATTGTATGCTTTTATATATAGTAAAAAAGTTGTATGTATCCTATCATGCTTTATATATATAAATATTTTTTAATATGTATAATTAAATGTAAGCGATAAAAATATAATAATAATAATAATAATAATAATAATAATATAATATTGAATTTTATCTTTTCTCTATAAATATTTTTTTATATATTTATTTATCTATTTATATATAAATAGTCAAGTGATGATTCAGTTGAAGAGCATGCTTTTGATGATATTAAAACATTGATGAAGGTATGTTTAAAAAATATGAGACATGTTCATATGTCTGTACATGACAAATATAAAATTTTGTTTCAAATATACACCATACATGAGTATATATTTATAGAATAATTTCATTCATTTTCATTATTACACATTTTCATTTGAAATTTAATATATATATTACACACATATATTAAATAAATATATTTTATAAATTCATTCATTTTATACATCACATATTATATTAGAATAATCTTTTATATTCATATATATTTTACAAGTTTGTGTTACACTTGAATAAACACATATATTTATTGTATATTTCTACATATATACAATTCAGTCAGTTTAAATTCAGTTTAAAAGTTAGATAAAGTTTCCCATATATGTAAATGAATATATATACAAATATAAATAATAAGTATGTATATATACAGGAAAATTGTTTCCGCTGACGTTGTGACCTAATATTTATATATGTGTATCCAAATATACATTGATTGTAAATTACAGATTTGTATAATAAAGCTGTATACCGCAGTTTTAAACAAAATTTATCTGAAAAATATTCGCAAGAAATATGAAATATAATTTAGGATATATAATAATGTTACGAGTTAAAAAAACTTTACCAAAATAATTATTCATATATATATATATGAATGTATATTGTATAATGTATATATATATACATATAAAAAAAACGTGTACGACATTATGTGTATACGGAAAATAAAATGTTCTTATTTAAATGAAAATCAACTTTGAAAATGAAAACGTTTAATTTATGCTATATATATTTATATGTTAGAGAATGCTTCAATTTAATTTTTTTTTTTGCCTATGACCTTTCAATGTGACAATAAATAAGTTTAAATATAAAAGTAGGTATAATAACATACGATATAATATACTATATATAAGAATACATTAAGACAAACAAATATGTAGTTTATACAGGTCGACTCACTATACAACCCGGATACCACGTAATCCTGGGAATATTAAATTAAATTAAATTACATTTTTTTATAATCCTTCAATCGAACTTTTTTTTTCATGTTTAACAAACAACAAGAAAATTTTAAGGAGTATTTTTCATTTTGATCCTTAATATCTCTAAACGAAATAAACCTAACGAAAACTTTAAAAGTAACAAATTTAAAGTTGAAGTTTGACGTAATAATATAGGATTACGTATGATATTCTAGTTGTATGGAGTCAAGCCGGGCACCCTGTATATAAATAAGAATTTTTTTTTTTCATTTATAATACTTGGATATCGCTTGTTTATCACGTATACGTAGCATTGATTAAACAAATCTTTATATATAAATGTATTTTTCTATACGATGTTCATTTATCTTTAATATAAACATTGACATTTTCATATGGGCCATTAAAGCAGATATAGACATTATATAAAAAGAAATTCTAATACATGCATCTATTTTACCGGTATACCTGCTGCTCTGGGATGCATATATAAAATATAATGTATCTCATATTTAAGTAAAACACACGTCGTTTTTCCATTATCCTATATAATACACGATAATATTTCTCATATTATTATTTTCTAATAAGATTTTCTATAAAATGTGTACTCCCACGCAGTCAATATATTTGCATATATATATATATTTTAGCAAACAATAACAGATGTAATTTTGAAAATTTCATTATTCTCCTTTCGGTGGCCTCATTGTCGATTGTTGAATAAACCACCTTGTTCATATTTTCTTAATTTTATTCAAGAAAAATCCATCTATAAACAATGACACACATAAAATATATATGATATATATATAACAATATTTTTATATCGCATTGACTCAAGTATATAAACACAAAACGACAAAACACACAATATAAGTATATACACTTCTTTTTTTTTTTTTTATAAAGAATAAAATTAATTAAATTCTTTATATATAAATTGCTCAATTGTATTATGGTAATTTTTAACTAAACTTTAAAAGGTGCTTTTTTTGATCACTCAATTTTTTTCTATAAATATACGGAGTGTATCAGAATAACTTGTAGAATATATATTGCGGATAATATAAATAAATATATATATATATATAAATATATATATGCAATATATTGAATATCAATAATTTGCACATATATATAGATTTATAAGGAAAAAAATATTGACATACTTTAGTTTAAATTTATATATAAGAAAGTATACTATATATAGAGAGAATTTCTTTATGTATATACAACCAGTACAACACAGCTATAGAGTATATAAATAAAATTTCTTCTAAAAACAATATTTTTTTTGTAAATAAAATAATAAAACGTGATCATTAACAAAAAAAAATTATGTGCATAAATTTATTGTTGAATATATTGTATATAAACCAGAAGACAAAAAAATAAATATACATATAACAAAATAGCTGGGTACAAAAAACCATTTATCCTGATACCGACAAAAGTGTTATAAAAAAATATAGAGCTCATTTTAATGTTCAAGCAAAAAAAAAACCACTATTTTACATGTACAAATATTGTATTTCTTATCACATCATTCATTATATATGCATAAATAACATCACAATATCATATAGTGAAATTTCATAAAATCGTTCTCATATAGAAATGTAACACTTTATTTTTTTGTATTATGCAATATATATATATATATTATGAAAAAAAATTATGTTGTCAAAATCAAATGGAAGAACATAAAATTCCAATTTTAAATTTAAAACACATTTTTTTCATATAATATATATATATGCATTAAAGTAATAAATTTAAAAAATAAAATGGATAATTTCAGGATGATGATAATACACAAGATAGTCTATCATCATTACCACAAGCATCATTCAATTATATTAATTCGATAGTTGGCAGTGGTGTAATTGGAATTCCATATGCATTTCATCGAGCTGGATTTGGTTTAGGTCTATTATTATTAATATTAGTTGCATTTATTACCGATTATTCATTAATATTAATGGTAAGTTAGAAAATTTTTGAACTTGAACTTTTTGAATTTTGAAATTTGATTTTTGGAACTTTTTACATTATTATCAATTAGCAAATTATATGAAAAATATAACTATAACTATATTTTATGAACTCAAACAAGACGCATAGATTTATACTGATTATCTTTACATATTTATTGATTTACAGCATCCTTCCAATATTTATAACAAAGTCAATTATTGAAATTGTTTATATCTATATATAGATATATGACAAATAAAAAGTCCAAAAGGGATGCTAAATTTAAATGTTTATATATTTAAAAAATATAAATTGTTGATAAAATTCAAATATATGGTTTTTTGAAATGAGATTAAAAACAACGATATAGCTAATATAAGTATTGGAAATTTGATAAAAAATACATTATATATATGTATCATTAATCATAATAGCACGTATGTTTGCTTAACGTGCTGAGACTAAAATACATTTTATTATAATATGTTCTATATATATTCTTAAATCTATATGCGTATATATTGTATACAGATGAATGAATATGTATTTCAATTTACGTATATCTAAAAAACTATGTAAATTATTGTACATCTCTCTCTATATTATATATATATATATGGAATGTAATTCAATAAAATGGATCAATTATATATGGACTTGGACGCATATATATACCGGATAATTTAACGAACACATAAAATCATTAATATATGCGTATTAAAATTATTATATATTTATTTAAACGTGTGTCATTGGTTTGACCTCATTATATTTTAAGTATATATGAGTTTTTAAAGAATGTATATTTTTATGTATGGTAATTTGGTATTTATCTATTTTTAACATCCATCCATTTGACATTTTCAATATACATAAATGTATGTATATATATATAATATATAAAAATAGTGTTAACTATTCAGTGTAAAAAGTATACAATATAATTATCACTATTAATTATACAACTATACTCTATACCGTCTACCCTCTTGAGCTTAAAAGCATTTTCATTTAAATTCCGTTAAATGGTTATATAGTAATAAATGTATATATGTATATATTATATATATTATACCAACTCTGTGGTGTAAATGTTAAAAATGCCAACCTAAAATTCTAACGAAATTTTGGGGTCGTGGGTTCGAATCCTACTGAATGCATCAAATATGTTTTGTGTTTTCGGTTATTTTTCGAATCTGAATTTTAACACAGAGTTGTATATTCCGCTTGCGGTTGGTCGTACGGCTAATTACCGACACCGTAATAGCCACAAATTAAGTAACTAATAACAGAAGGCTGTTGTTGGACGCTAAAACCAGATTGTTGGTTGTATAGCGAAAAATTTATTTATTATTATTTATATATATATATATAAGGATAATTGTATCATAAGCATATATATATATATAAAACATATAGCACAGTATGCATTTTTTTTATCTTTTTTATATAATCACATTTTTTTTCTGTAGATAAATCTGTTGAATAAATACATTTAAAATTGTATATCTTTATATATTTATATATATGTGTATAAAATTTCAGGATAAACATTCATAATTGAATAAACATGCACATTTACGAACGATGGAAATGTGTAGTGCAATTAAAAATTATATCTATATTTGTGTATATACGCAGGAAGAATTGAACCAAACATTTAATTAAACCAATTTAAAGATTATCAACATGTATTGCAAAATCCAAAAAACCAATTTATAAATTAATGCTTGAATAATACTCTGTGGTGTATTTGAACAAAAACGTCAACCTAAAATTCTTAAAAAAATATGGGGTCGTTGTTTCAAATTATATTGTAAATATAAAATATGTATTGTGTTTTCCGATTATTTTCGAATCTGAATCGAATTATGAAACAAAGTATATGAAATGAACATCGTCGGAGTACACTTAAACCATAATCGTCGGTTGTAAAGAGAAAGTCAGAAGAAGAATTCAGCTTTTAGAAAAACATTTTTAATCTTAATATGAATTTGTTTAACATCTAAATTACATTATACACGACGGATGATTGTGTCTCTTTGTTCATTTCAAAATTCGACATATTTTAATCCACCCAATGCAATTAATTTATATTTGATTCATTTAATTTTTAATAAAATAATCATATCAATCATACGTTTTTATATTTTGTTCTATACATAGTACAGACAGTTATACCAAAATGTGTAATACACGTACACATATAATATATACAAATATACTAACTTATTTTATATGCTAAACTTTGTACTTCGCAACTTGTTTGAGATATATACTCAACAAATATATATCATATCGTACATATGCTAAAGGTGTATAAAATGATAATATCTCTATATATACATATAACTGACATAACATACATATACATTATTTTCATTATTATTTGATTATATTAATGGATGAAAATGTATTTTAAATTCAAAGTTATATATTTCTTAAATTCAATTAAATATCAATTAAGTTCAATTTCATTTTTTTTTCTTTTAACTTTTATCTTTTATATTGAACATAAATATGTTGTTTATAATGTTGGAAAATTGAAAATTAATGTGAGATTGATGTATAGTAAAATACATCATGCCGATAAATTTTGAATTGAAACCCCCCAAATCCTTAAGTTCTATGGATGGGAAATATGTCCATACAGTTTCCATACAAATCCAAAATAAAAGAATCTTATTCTCTAAAAAAAATAATATCTTCTAAAAAGATATCTTTTTATATATCTAACCAATTGACTTGACTCTGAAAGTTTAATGAAAAATTTTAAACTTCTATATAGAGATTCCATTCAAAGTGAGATCTAATGATATTATTGAGGGAATAAATTTGTAAATATTAGGGTGTTACATCATTTTGTATAAAAGTGTTAAGGGTAGTTTATTGGGGAAAATTTTTACTTTCCTTTACCCGTCTGGTCACAAATACGCTTCTTTTTGACTGACGTTTTTTTTTTAAGTTTTAACATAAATCTAATGTTTGAATATTAAATCATTTATGTATATCTTTAAATTTCATGCGATTAATAATTATTTTATTTGACGAACTATACAAATATATATATATTACAAAATATGTGTTAATTTTATATAATTATATATAGGTACGATGTGGTCATATATGTGGACGATTTAGTTATCCTGGTATAATGGAAGCAGCCTATGGAAAAATTGGTTATTATTTTTTATCTGTCGTTCAATTTATGTATCCATTTTTAGGTATGTGCAAAATTTATAAGTACATTTAAAATTTATTTTACATATTTGACATATTTAATATATACAACACAGATAAAAAATTCCATTTTACTATATCACTATATATACATAAATTTGCGTATATACACTCTATATTTATTTATATCTAAACCTATCTCTCTATATAAAATATTAGACAAATACACACAATAATATTGACCTTTTATTTTTGTTTAAATTTAAATTTAAATTTATAGTGTCACCGAAAATATGTAATTTATTATATGTAAAGTATATAAATGAATGTATTTTGTTTTAGTATTTTGATATGGTTGAGTGTTGAGTGATAAAATATAAAGTATATTTAAATTGCACTAAATATTTATTTATATGCATTTATACAATATAAAGTTACAATGCGATTCATATATAATTATATATGTAAAAAAAAATTTGTAAACATAAACACCTGTATGTTGTTTATGTATATATCACTCCAAAGCACACAACTATAGTGAAAAATCCTTGTACTTTGACCTATAATATTTTTAATTTTTCAGTACTACATAGAACAATTTATATATCTATAGTGTGAAGAATATAAGAATTTTTCTTTATATATTCGTTTATCAATAAATATATATAGCGTCATAAAATAATTATCATGATAATGTAGGTTATTTCTTTTATAAATATATAAAATGCAATATACAACATATCATTATCAGTAATATATGTATATGGAATTGTCTTATGGAACAAGGATTTTTATATGTCTATTTTTTTATTCATATATAAATTACGCTTTGTCGGTAATTAGTTAAGCCTAATTTTATGATAAAAATTGAAATACAAATAAATTTGAAATGAAAATGGAAATTAATTTTAAGTTTTGAAAATCTATAGAATTGGAAATCAATATAGATTAGAAGTATATCTTTAAAATTAAGATGAGATAAAATTGTTTCGTCCTTCAATTCGTCAGTCAGTATATATATGCTGAATATTGAAATATATGTTAAATGCAAAGCTATTAAAATCAATCAATATTGTATTTTTTACAACTTTTTATTTATTTTATATACATAACGATTTAAATTGACGAAATGTACCAATTGAAATAAGGACATACTCATATATTCTGTATATATAAATAATACGATATAGTTATATGCATTTTTTTTTCGTTTAAACAAACATTTATATTGAAATAAAGGATTTCACATATTAATAATTCATAAGAATATAAGATTCATTCATTCATATATATCAGATTCATTAAACATTGTTTTGCTTAAAATAAAACGTATACATGTTGTTATTATTTTGTTAATTCAATAATAATATTGTCCTTAAAAATATAAAAACCAACTTATTCCACATAAGTATGTATAACGTGCATATGCGGCATGTATATAAAAAAAGATTTTGTTTATACAAATATAAATAATTTATTTTATTTCTCGTTGTTGATATAGCAATGATTTCTTATAATGTTGTTGTTGGTGATACACTTTCGAAAGTGCTCATCAGATTTGTACCCACATGGGATACATCAATGGGATCCGTACGTTTTGGAGTTGTATTTGCTGTTACCCTTTGTATTGTCATTCCATTATGTTTATATAAAAATGTATCACGTTTAGCAAGAGTCAGTTTTATCAGTCTTGCGTGTGTTGTATTCATTTTATTTGCAGTTGTTTATAAACTCATCTCGGGAGACTATAATGTTGTGTACGTTTTTATCAAAAATATTTTATAAAATTTCGTTGTTAATATTTGTATATGCCGTATAGAATATATAATTTAAACTTTTTTGTGGTTTTATTTATACATTTTTTTAAGCATAAATATTTTGTATTACATATACGCATATATATATATACGATGAATATACTCAAGAAACGCATGTTAAATTTATGATTTAAGCTTTATTTAATTTTCCTAGTGGATATACATATATGCTGCGCGTCTACATAAATAAATTTATAATTGAAATCCTCTTAATATTTTTGCTTTTTATTTTCTTTATATATGCGTATTAAATTTTGTATGTTCATTTGATTCATTTAATTAAAATCTTATTATGTATAAATAAATCTATAATAAGAAGGAATCCTTAGAGGATGTAGTTTTTTTATTCGTTTGTTTTTGAAATAAATATTTATATAGTAT
Organism: Dilophus febrilis; assembly: GCA_958336335.1. NCBI lineage: Eukaryota > Metazoa > Arthropoda > Insecta > Diptera > Bibionidae > Dilophus > Dilophus febrilis. The sequence goes on along the minus strand of OY284469.1, from coordinate 27,630,781 downwards.
ATGATAATAATAAAAAAAAATAAATATTTATTTATTTATTTATATGATAGAATTAATGTTTATATATTATGAATAATTTTGCTTACATATAATTTTAAAGTAAATATTTAGGGAAAATGCGTTGTTATTTTTTAAAAATATTTTTCCATATCTCCACATATAAATAAGGCAAATCAATATTTATTTTATGTTATACAGAAAAGATACAGCTGATTCTTGGCGATTTGCACATATTGATGTAATACCAGCAACGGGAATAATGGCTTTTGGTAAGCTATGGTCTAATAATCTATAAAAAAAAATGTTATCTAAAATTATTATTAATATTTAAATAAAAATCTTATATTTAAATTAAAAAGCTTTTATGTGTCATCATAATACATTTCTTGTGTATCAATCAATGCGAAATGCAACTTTAGAACGATGGGAAAAAGTAACACATATATCAATAACATTTGCATTGGTTATTGCAGCTCTATTCGGTATTTCTGGTTATGCAACATTTAGAGCATTATCACAAGGTATAATTTCTATATAAAAAAATAAATAAATAAATTTTTCGATATACAACCAACAATCTGGTTTTGGCGTTGAACAACAGCCTTCTGTTGTTAGTTTCTTAATTTGTGGCTTTTACGGTGTCGGTAATTAGCCGTACGACCAACCGCAAGCGGAATATACAACTCTGTGTTAAAATTCAGATTCGATAAATAACCGAAAACACAAAACATATTTTATGTCTTCAGTAGGATTCGAACCCACGACCCCAAAATTTCGTTAGAATTTTAGGTTGGCATTTTTAACATTTACACCACAGAGTTATATAATAATTTCTATACAACATATATTTTAAAAGTTTATTTGATATAAAAGTAAAATAATCATTTTGAATCCATTTAGGTGATTTATTGGAGAATTATTGTTGGGATGATGATCTAATGAATTTTGCTCGTATTTTATTTTCCATTTCAATTTTATTAACATTTCCAATTGAATGTTTTGTTTCAAGAGAGGTATATAACGCAATTAAATTCAAACAAATTATCGCAATAATCAATTTCAATTATAAAACGCAACATATATAGATTGTAAAAACACATATTCAACGATTTAAATCAACGGAACCGATAGATTTGGATAAAGAAAAAGATCCAACACAAGAACATGGTGAATATGATAAGGATACAGTTACTATTACTTTAATTATAGTATTTATAGCATTTATAATATCACCAATGACAGAATGTTTAGGACCTGTACTCGAATTAAATGTAAATTTTTTTTTTTGTTATAAACAAAAATTTTCACATTTTTTTATTTATATTTTTTTTTATAAGGGTTTACTTGCTGCGATTCCATTAGCATACATATTACCTGGATTAGCATACATTCAATTGGAACCACATTCAGTATTTAGTAGAGAAAAATTACCAGCACTTGGTTTAGTGGTTTTTGGTATAATTGTGACGGTTGTGGGTGCCGGAATTCTATTACCCGGTCTAATTGGGGATTGTAAAACAAATATTGATTTAGGTTATTGTAAATATAATTCCGATGATAACGATTCAATAGGAAGTAATAATAAAAATATTACTTCACCCACAACGGTGTGTCCGCCAAAACACGGTTAAACCAAAATGTTATCTATATAGGTTATAACTTTTTTTTTATGTTATGTATATATCAATATAACATTTTTAATATTATAATGTGTATTAATAATAATAATTATTGTTAATCGCAATTGGTAACCAGTAGTTTTTAAGAGTATTATGAAAAATGACCAACCAAAAAAAAAAATTAATAAGGATTTATATTTAAAAATAATTCAACTTGGTTCACATAATTCACACAATATAAATTTATATTATATATAGATATACATCACTGATATGATCACTTACACAATTGATAGTGTATTGAATATATGTTATTAAATATATTTCAAAATAGGAAATGTATTTATATAGAAAATAATGTTCACTGTTCACCATAAAACGTATATATAACTTACATTTTTGATTAATTTGAATTACAATTTGAAAATTCATCTACACATCTCGGATAAAATTATACATAAATAATTACTATATTAAAAAAAATAAATTGTTAATTATAAATGAATGTGAATATTCAGTACCCATAGCCAGAAAAATTATAATAATAATATTTTCATAAATTAAATTATATTTTTATTCCTCCATAACTTAAAGATTAAGTACATATATAAACTATAGTAATATATAGATCGTAAATAAGATATACATTCTTTTATTTTTAATTAATATTGTAATCTTTATTTTATATATATATCCAAATTATCCATATATATATATATATATATATATATATATATAGTACACAATATTTAACCTTCACGCTTGTTTTAATTTTTAAAATTAAAATTATACAAAATTTAAAGTTAATCAGAAATATAATAAAATATGATAATTTATTTTTTTACAATTTTACGAAAAATTGTAATGTTTTAGATCAGACATATAATTTTTTGTTTCTGTATTAAATATTTCATTGTTTTAGTGCGTGCGAATTTACAATATATAATTATTTACATCCCACATATTTTTAATGAAATAGAGTTAATGAGAATTTCAACTTATTACAATGTTAATATATAGAATTAATTATTGAGGTAACCTATAATTTAAAAATTTTGTTATAGACAAATTTAAAGTTTTTTATATTAAATAATCAAATTGTATTTCATTTTAAGTTAGATTTTTTTTTACGAATGATGATTTCACTTCATAAATCAAACAATGTAATTAAATTTACAATTAACGTATAAAGTAAAGATATGGTTTTTTGTATGGAAATATATATCTAAATATTTGAAATATTTAATATTTGAATTTGAAATGAAATAGAAAATAAAAGATAATTCTTTTTAATTTTTTTTATTCTATTGTCATTAAGGTTTTCTTGGTATTTAAAGATAAAATTTTTTAGTTTCAAGAAAACAGATATATAAATTATCAAAAATTCATAATACAATTCATAATAATATTGAAAATTCTTTTATATATTTTATTATTAACGAAATATATAAGAACTATAATATTTAGGGAATGGAAATTGCGGGTAGTAAATAATAAAAAAATTGAATTTAAATTAAATTTATAATTATAATATTTTTTGTTTTTTTATCCTATTATACTAACAATCATCATATATGATTCTTTATCATCTCACTCAAAACGTTCAGCATCAAGCCTATATATGATCATCGTATAGTTATCGATTTTTGGTGATTAACTATACACGGTACGGCTTCAGATTATTTCAATCAAAGTGAAAAAAAAATGTTTTTAAAACAAATCAAATTATCCATATATATATAAAAATATTTTATTAAAAATCTATATATTTTTTAATTTTATAAACAATTTCATCAATATTTTTCCACTATACACACAAACATTCTATATAATAAACTTAAAGCTTTAAAGGTACCTGCGGTATAAATTTGCAGATATTTTATACACAAATTATTATAATAATAATAATTAAATATTAAATTCTATCAAATAATTATATTTTTTACACTATTTTTTTATTTAAAAATATATCGTTTGAAATAAAATAAAAATTCTTTGAATTTTAATATTTTTGATTTAATCAAAATAAAAAGCACACAATCTGCTTTATTTATATTTTTTATAAATATTTATAAGTTTTTTTTTTTAATTCATAAATGCTTAACTTATTTTCAATGACAGTGCAAGAGAAAATTTGTCTCGATATGACCAAAACGATACGATATTCAGAAAGGTTAAAAATGCTTAAAAATGTATTAATTATATTACAAAAATAAAATTTTCAGCCATAATTTTTCTAAAATTGTCATTTTCTTGGTATCATTTGAACAAATTCAATTAATTTCTGACATTTTTTGAAGGAAATTTTGAAGTTGCTTCATTGATTCAAAAGATAACACCAATTTCCAAACGTGAAAACTTGTCCCATTCATTTTTACTGTACAAAAAATGGGACAAAGTTTTTCACACTTTTAGCTATACCTTTTAAGTTTAAAAATAAACCGATTTCAAAATTTTCTTTAACAAAAAATCAGAATTTACTTGAGTTTTTAAATGATACAAAGAAAATGACAATTGTTTAAAAACTCCGACTGTAATTTGAATAATTGCGATTTCCGGAAAATGTTATTCGAACGAATGATTTTTGTATAAAGAATTAATTTGTATTTAAGCACATAACTCTCAGAATATTCTATCGTTTGGGTTAAAACGATACCATCAGCAAACTTTTTTTTCATGTCTGTCATCGTAACTTTTATATTTATACATACTATATTCCTTTACAGAAAAAATAATTTATATCTTTTTACAGATTAATTATTTATAATTTTACTAAACAAAAAAAAACTATTGTATTAATTATTAAATTTTAATTTTTTTATATACATCACAACTTACATAACACAGTTCTTTTTTTCACATTATATATATATTAAATCAAAATCACTGATTATCTCTATTTGTTTTTTTATTATATATTATTATATATTTTAAAATAATTTTTTTAATTTCAAGGATAATAGCTTAAAATAACTATATAATTATACTTAAAGAAATTAAATTAAAATTTACAATGCAATAAAATATACTTATAAATACAGTATATTCATCATATATGTATTTAATGATAAATTTATATTTTTAATCAAATACATATCAAAACATTAATATATTCTGGTAAACCAATGAATTTCAAATCGTAAATCTTTCAGATTTTATTAATTTCTTTATTTCTTAATAGAATAATCTGATGATAGATACATTAATAATATATTTTTCTGTTTAATAAAATGTGTAAATTTCAATATTTTAATAGTAAAAAATTGATAAGAATTTTAGTGATTCAAAGCTTTTTAAATTCTTATTCGCACCATCCCATCCACATATTATAAATACAATGGAAAAATACTATATGATAACCTCCTATATAGAATACATATTTATTTTTATTGAAATATATTTTATGATTGTAGTCATGTATGATATATACATGCATGAATGCGCAAATTGTTATTATTTTTTTATTTTTTTTGAATAAAATACTCATAATAAATTTCCATAAATGGTAAATGAAATATAAAAAAATTTTCTTTAAAATAGGATTTATCATATAATATTTTTTTTTATGCATATGAATGTAGATCTTTTATGTTTGGTATTTGGTATATGAATGAGTTTGCGGTGACGAACAGTATTCCTATTTATGATTTTTATCATTTACAGATCCGACTTTATGAAATGCAATATAAAGAAAAGAACACATATTTCAAATATTTTCAATATTTCTTTTAGTAAATGAATGAGTTAAAAAAAAATATAATATATATAAAAAAGTGCACATTTTATTTATAAATTTTTTAAAAATATAAATAAAATTACATATTACTACTTAAACTATATGTAGATCAAAATTTAGTTATATAATTTTTTACGAAATAATTCTCATATATAATCCTTTTACAATAAGTTCTAAAAAATGCTTCACGGAATGTATGGCAAAAACATTTTTACATACAATATTTTTTTTTAAAGGTAATATAAATTTATTGAATATTTTATAAAGCAATTTGTAACATAAATTTAATATTACACATACACATTGTATATATATTGTTGTATCGTTGTTTAGCGCATCAGACAGATATCAGATAAGATATTTATTATTCATAAAAAAAAAGAAACATAAAAAAAAAACAACGATATAAAAAATTTAATATTTTTGTTTGTTAAGATAAAATATATATATTGTATAAAATATTTATGAAATATTATATTTATTTATAAATTAGAATAAAAAAAAACTGTATTTATTTTTTATAACAATTGCGATGGAAGGTATTTAAGAATTTTTCCTCTGATGAATTAATTCATCCATTTATTTTTTTTATTTAAATAATTTAATACATTAATTCATTTGTCTCAACGTATATTGTATTATACACCTAGTCTTATGCAAAATATTTAATCTTACATTTTTTTTTATTCAGAATCTTTAAATGGAAATATATGAGAAATCTAAATTAAAAATAAAAAGCTTATCAATTTTTCCACACCAATATGATATTGTTTTTAAAAATATTATATAAATCTCATATGCTTGTTAATGCTTTCTAAAATTATTATAGTTGTGCAATGTAATAAAAAAAAATGTAATAATAATAATCTATAATGATTATGAACGCAATTCAAAGAAAAGGTCATGGAAGAAGTTAAAAAGGTTTTAGCCATATTACCAAAAGATATTTAGTTTTTAAAAAAAATATAGGAAGTGCAGCTTATTATATTTTCCGGAAAATCGATTTTCGTAAATTTTTAGATTACCATGTAGATTATCATCTACAATGTAGATTACCATTTTTAGATTACCGTTCTGTTTTTCTGTTTTTTTCAATTTTAATTTTCCACCAATAATTTTACAAAGTTTCTTTACATTGTTTACAAGTTTAAGCATTCAATCAATATCATTTCATAGAAGAGGAAGAATATTTGAAAATCGTACCATTGATCAAAAAGATATAGTAAAAACTTACAAAACTATAAACATCTAAGAAAAACCAGAGTTTTAATTAAATGGTGGAATGATCATTTTTTTTTATTATAAATTATTCTAATTAACACATGTCTCCTTTCAGAATATTCTATATCCTTTTGAAAATATGGCTAACAAGTTCCCAGCTTCGAACATGTATAAGGAATTAAATATCTGGGTATAGATAATAGAGATTTTAAAATAATTCCAAATAGATTGTTGACGTATATATTTAAATAAAAAAGGAAACAGTATAAAAAAGAATTATATTTTTTATAAATTATTTATCAATTGCTTAGCGATTTAGATAAACTATAACTTCTCATTTATTTATATAATTTATAGGATTCATTATAAAATTCATTTCATAAACGATCCGTTTATGTACCTATATATAATAAAATGTTTAGAGTGGCCAAAATTTTACAATTAAGTAAAAAAAAACGATTAGTTATATATTTTATTTTTCAATTTATTCAATATATATTTTTTCTTCAAAAAAAAAATCACAATTTCTTTTCATTTCTTTTTTTTCTTCATAATATATTATAAACTATAAAATGTATTTCTGTTTTTGTTTTTGTTTTTTTTAACACAAATAATATTGTAATACTTGAAAATAAAAAAAAAATAATTAAATTTTCATTTATCATTAATTTTTCCAAATAATATGGAATACCTTTAAAAGTACCTTTCATCACAAAAGATATATATAATTTATAAACTAAAATTTTTTTTATATATTATCATATATATTTATAATTATAACTTAAAAATAAAAAATTATAATAATGAGAGAATTAATTTCTAAAAATTAATTAAAAAAAAACAAACAATCATTTAATAATTTTTTTGTTTAATGAATTTTATGCGCGCGCTAATAAATTACATAACATATATGATGATTATTTTTTTTTTGTTTATTTTCTTGTTTTTTTTTTATATATGTTATTTTTAAATTTTTTATGTATGCCATTTAAATTTTGTTTATATGCGATTTTATTATGAAAGTTAAAAATATAAATGTGATATTTTGGTAAATAATAATAATTAATAATTTTTTGTTTTGTTTTGCACTTAAGATTAATATTTATATCATTTTTATTTATTTATTTATTATTCTTTTGTTTTTTTTTTTGTATTTAATAATACATTTATTTTGAAAATAATTTCGAAATAGTATTATTTTTTAGTCTTATAAATTCCCTTAAATCATATAAATATATAAATAAAAATAAATCTGTATTTATTCATCTATATATATATATATTTAAAATAAAATTCAAATTATCTGCATATTTTTTTATTTTAATTTAGTTATTTTTCATTATATTTTAATTTTTTCATTTTTCACATAAACATTTTTTTTTTGTTTATTGACAATTGTAAAAATCGAAATTACAAAATCAAAAAAATTAAAATGACATAATTTATAATTTATAATATTTGTATATATATAAAAAAAATTCATTTTTATCGCATTTAAACAATTATTCTGTATGTTGAATTTATAAAATTATATATATATATATATATAAATGTATTTATATATAAATAAAATAAATTATTATATGTATTTTAAAATAAATATATAATAATATATATAGTAAAATTAAGTATTAATAATAATAATAATTATAATAAAATAGTATATATAATATATATGTATATATAAATATATAGAAGAGTTAAATAATATAATTATATGTTTTTTCTTTGATAATTTAAAAACAAAAAAAATTAATATTAATATATTATAAATTTAGCAAAAAATATATTAAAATTAAAATCTATTAATGAGAATTTGTTAATCGTCTGTCTATTGTTCTATAATTTACCGTAAAATATGATTGTCTTGCTGATGGTAATCGAAATGATTCTGAAATTTGTTGGATGGTTGGAATTTTTTCCTTACCAAGTGTCATTGCTTCACGATCATCGTCTTTCGGTAATGGTCTATGAGAATCTTCAGCAACCGGGGTTCCATCGGGACGAACACGGAAAATCATCGGTCCTGATAAATAATTGGTATTACCACTTGCTGTTGGATAATCAAATTGTAAATCAATATTTGTGGCCGATGGTAAATAATTTGGTGGATCATCATAAATGCTTTCGACAGCCGTTGGGTAGTTATTATATGTTCCATATAAATCATCCATACCCATTGCATACGATTGTGATGATGAGAAAGTATTTTTATTACCCATATAATTGTTATTATCGTTATTATTATTATTATTATTATTATTATTATTGTTGTTATTATTGTAGTTGTCATTATTATTTTTGTTAATTTTAATTTTATTATTATTATTATTATTTTGTTTATGTTCGATATTAAATTTATTATTGTTTGTTGATGAACCAACATCAATGTCATCAAATAATGGATTATGTTGATATTGACCAGTTGGTTCAAATATTGGACTTGAAGTTGTCTTTTGTTTTTTATGCTTATTCAATTTATGACCATCCATCATGGAATCCCAAACTGTAAGAAAAAATTAAATAAAATATTTAGCATTGTTATATGTAGAAATAAAAAAATTTTTTTATAGTTGATATATAATAAAGAACATTGTATAATCTAATATTATATTGTTACTTTTGAATATACTATAATAATACAATATAAAATTATTGTTTTTTAAATTAAAAAAAAAATAACAACACTCAATTCAATTGATTATAATTGTAAGATTACCTTTATAATTTTATATATACAGTTGATAATGTTAAAAGTTCAATGTTAAAATAATCAATCATTTTGCATATATATAGTATATAAAATTATTTTATATTAAATAAAAATTATTATTTATATCGGTTTTCTATATAGGTTTCAATTGAATTGGCTTTCATGCAAAAGTGAAAAATATATGCATTAAAAATTTAATGGAATATTATACGGAATATAAAAATTATTGTACTATAGGCGGGTTTGTAATTTATTGAATACAAAAAATGTATTATAACAGAATTGCCCGCATAATTTAACGTTTGTTTAATACAAAAGCAAAATTTAATAAATTCTAAATTAATGAAAAATTTGCGATACTTTATTGATAATTCATAAAACAATGGATAATATATAATCTTTGATGGAACAGTTTTATATTATTTTGTACAGAATATATATAATTTCATATGATGAATAATTTATCGGTCTGATAATTCAATAAAAATAAATATTAATCAGAACCTTTAATAGATATTGTTATTTATATTTTTATTCATTCCTTTCTGAAGTGATTGTCATTATTTTGACTTTATATTATGGTATTATAAGTTTAATTTGAATCTATATATGCTCAACTTCACCCCATTCTACGCTATATTAATTATCCTATATACAATTAAATGTTGAAACATATTATAATATCAAAGTATATTGCACCCGTCTTTTATTGCAAAACAATTATTTTATAAACAATATTTAAATAAAAAAAAAAAACAGACATATGAATATGAAAAAATATATGTATTCATTAATTACCATATATATTATAGTTTAATATTTAAAGTGTTAAAAAGTTCGAGGTAATTTCCTGATTTCCTACCATTTACAATATGACATGAATAAGTGATATTCGTAATATATTTAAATAATATAAATAATTACGATTTATTAAAAAAAAGAATTGAATTAAAAACATTATTTATTAAATTATGATCCCACCCATTCTTAATTGAATATTAATAAATAATATAATGCTAAGAAGGTATATATTTTTATTCCAATTCATTGATTTATATAATTATGTATTTTATTATAATATTAATTTATTTATTTTTTTTTTTTAATATATTCTATACTCTAAATAGATTTATTACGAATTTTTCAATATATGCCATATACAATAAAAATAAAGAAGAAAAAAATCAATATATTATTATACAAAAAAAAAAACAATATTCATATTCAATTGTTTATTATTGTTTATTTTATATGCAATAAGGTCAACAATATTGTCACGTTTTGTTTATATATATATACATTTTATATAATGCATATAAAATTTATTGATGACTATTTATGAATTATATGTTTTTATATAATATGTAAAATTATTTTTTTTCTATAATTTATTTTAGTTTTGTAAAGTTAACTATATATTAAATAAAAGCTTATATTGTTTGGTTGTGTTTTTATTTTAAAATAAAAAAAGTTCATTGACTAGAAATCTTATAATTTATTTATACACAACTGTAAGGAAAGTAATCAAGGACTAATAATATATTGTATAAAATTATTTATTTTCATATATATATAATAATATAAAAATAAATATATATATATTACATCAATATTTATTTGATTTTAAATTGATTGTTCATTAAAATTTTTTAAAAGGTATGGCTCATTAAAAAAAATTTCACACATTAATCAAACAATATCAAATTTATAAATTATATATATATTTTTATGAAATTAATCAATTCTATATAAATTTTTCAACACCATTAAAAAATATCTGTATTTTTCCATGTCCATTTAATAAATAATAATAAACAGAAACCAAAAAAAAACCACAAGAATGTTATTAAATAAATATTATTGTTTACTTACTTATATCATTGGCGCCTCGTTGATACGGATCCATTGAATCCAAATATGTTTCAGACATATTTTCCAATTTATTTATACCATAAACAAGTAAATCTCTTTTACATTGTGCTACTGGTGTTTCACCATTTGTTTTGCAATATTCACTGACTTGTTTTGCAAACATTGTATATAGATGAGACATCTGAAATAAAATTTTTTTTAAATAAAAAAAAAACAAATTAGATTATTATATAGATATTGGATTGGTTAATATTTACATAAATTAATTTTATGAACAATATAAATGTAAAAAAATTTTAAACCTACACAAAATATATGCAAAGAATTTTTATACAAATATATATATACAAATTGCTCAAACAGATGTATTTGTTTTTTAAAAAAATTTTTATTTTAAATATGCGGGAATAAATTTATTGTTATATACATAAATAAATATTACAAAAATTAATTACACTTTATATTGATGAAACATATATATATTTAATAAATATATACTTATAAATATTTGGTCTTGATGTTAAATTAACATAATTAAATATTAAAAGTAATAAAATAGATCAGAATAATATAAATGTGTGTATTTGGAATAGAATTTTATATTTTATAACCTTTTTTCATGTATTTTCAAAATGATTGAGTAAATTTTCATGTAAAATTTTAATTATTTTAAAATCAAATAATGCTTAATTTTTAGAATATATAAGATAATGTGATTATTTAAGAAAATTACGCAAAATAAAATTGTGCGATTTACATATTTTTTTTTCATATGTACGCATTGTATTAAAACAAAATTTCCCAATTGTTTTAAAAAGATATAATAAAAATTAGATTTTGCACAAACATTTATAATAATATATTATTTGCACAATATATTTAAAAAAAAAATATTCACATTAACATATTTTTTTTTTAATTATATATTGTGCTGAAATAATGTTCCCCAACAATAAAATATATAAACAATTATTGTAATTAATTGTTTTTATGTGCGTATATATATTACACATATAAAAATTAATTGTTTAACCAAAAATTTTCATTTATAATTATTATTTTTGCACAAATATATAAACATATATATATTATTTAATTTTTGTAAATCTTGTTATAATATTTCATAATAATTTATATCTCAGCGTATAATTCAAAATAGCTAAAAAATACACGAAGCAGAGAGACTAGTTGTGTATTTTATGCAATTTATTTATACGAAATTACAAATTCTATTTCATGGACGTTTAGAAAATTAGAATAAAAAGATTTACTACAGATCTTTACAGATTTTTGTAATATATATTTAGTGAAGAAAATAAAAAGTAATACAAGTTTACATTGACATAAAAATAAAAAATTATATTTATTTGCATAATTTATCATACATGTAAAATAAATTTTATTATCCTGTATATTAAATACAGATTTGTTTTTTTTTAATTAATTTTTTGTTATGTTCACCTTTCGTTCAATTTCATTTAACAATAATTATCGGAAAATTAATTATAAAATATATTCTACGCTAAATATAAAACTAAAAATTTAATTCAATTTTAATGAAAAAATTGTTAGATCTTTATTATATATTGAAAAATTTGATTTAATTATTGAAACATTCTCTTTGGGGGCGGTTTACTAAAAAAAAAATTTTAATAAACAAATTCTGTATCGAAATTAAATCAATAAATATTTAACTAAATTTCTTTAAGACTTCTTCAAATAATCATTTAATCCAATATTCATATAATGAGATAGAAAAACAGATTCTAAATTGAATTGACATATTTTAAATAAATCACCGTTTATGATGAAGATTATGACAAGAGTTACCTATAGCATTGTAATTTTATCAATATAAACATCAACCATCCACCACCCATCATCATAATAGGTATTCAAGATAAATGTAAATACGTTTACGACGATATATGTTTTCTAATAAAATAGAAAATATTTTTTTTTTTTATTTTGAAATAATTCAATTTGCGAAATTTTCCGAAATATTCCAAAAATATAAACGTATTTTTTTTTTACTTTGTGATATTATATTACTCAATATATGAAAAAAATTATCATATTCTGTATTATTATTATTATTATTATTATTATTAAAATGATTATAAAATATATGATATTTATATCTATAGCATATCACATCACATCATATCGGTTTATATTTATTACAGTTTTCATAAAAAAAAAAAATAAGCAAGAAAACATGAACTGAATTTTAATTTAATATTTCATGTATGTATATATAAGTATATTATGAAGATATCTAAATGGATAAAGCTATAGGTTACACAAATAAATATACATATATATATATTAAATATTAAATATATAGTAGATTAAAGAAGTGAAATTTTTCTTTTCTCATACAATATTATATTTATAACACACACACACTATAATTTTATCCACATTTTGTTGAAATGGAAATGCGTGATTAGAATTAGTTTTCAGTAATTTATTTATAAAAATATAAGTTTATTATTAACTATATCTATATAACTTTATACTTTCTGTTTGGAAAATCAACAATGAAATATATACTTATACATATAGGTATACTTTTTAAACGTATATAATTGTTTTCTATTAATTCAGGTGGTGTATTAGTAATAATAATAATAATAACAATTAATAATAAGAAAAGTCACTAACCCAAACAATATATAGATATATGCTTATGCATTTTATATTGGTGAATGTTATGTTAATAAATAAGTTTTCATTTATGTAATTTTTTTCTATTAGTGATATTTTGTTTCTTTTTTTTTTTATTTTGAAATATAAAGAAGAATAATAACAAATAAAATAAATAATAATATCATATTCATGTGTATATATTTATAAAAAAAAAAAAGAAATAAAATAAAATATAAATTGTTTGTAATTCATATATATATAATATAAATACATGTAATTGTTTATACAAACATAATTTATGATTTTCTCTTAAATATATACACATAAATAGAAAAATACATACAATTAAATTAAATATTTATTATACATATATGTTATATATTTTTCTTCTTTTCAAATGCAAACAATAAGGGAAAATATATTTATATTTTTTAGTACACACATATAAATCATTCGCTGATGTATACATGATATATTAACGTACATTAATAATAAAAGTAAAAAAAAAAAAAATTAATTTTATGTAAATGTTTTGTGAAAATATTTATATAGAGAAATTAATTTAAAATAATAAATAAAAAAAAAAAGGTAAAGTAAATAAATGCAATAAAATAAATATGAATATTAAAAATATTAAATGATTTTCTGTTTTTTTATTTTTTATTTTTAACAATACACGCTTTTATTTATATGAATATCATCATATGCATATATACATTATGTTTTACGATGTGTATATTATTAAATAAATAAAATAATTTGTTTCTTTTTTTTAATTGTAAAATTTTTTTTTTTTAAACCCATATTTAAACGCAATTATAAAAGTTATAGCTCGCTGTATATAAAATAAATGAAAATGCATTTATAAAAAAAATACAACGTTTCGGTATAATGAATTGTATAATTATTGACTATACTATCAACCGTGTAATAGATATATGCGTTTTTGTTGACTTTTTTTTTTTTTAATTATGTATATGCAATCTATAACAATGAATAGATTTATATATAAAAAATAAAAGTAAGTATGTAACGAAGATAAACAGTGTATATTAACAATTAGTGAAGAAAAATAATGTTGTATATTTGCCACTATGAATAAATGTAAAATTGCTCTAATTTCAAAATGAAATTCTTACAATAATAATTATTATATATATACACAATTTTTTTTTTTTGAAATTCCAATATAATTAAGATAGATATAACATAACTTAAAAGAAAAAAACCAAAAAATATCCAAATATATTGGTGATGCAATTTTTTCGTTATTGTCAAATAAACAATTTTTTTTTTACTTTTGAATAAATAATCTCCACTAATATATATATACATATTCAAAAATAAATATTTTAATAAAGACTCATCAAATAAATTACGTATAGTGTGGCTCTTATAACGAAAAAACATACAATATATACAATACGAAAAAAAACCAGCGTGTATAAAGGAATGTGATATGTAAATATTTTTAAAAAGTATTTCATATAATATTTTATACATATATAAATATATCGATAGACTATATATGTTATATATATTTAGAGGTATATTATCTATATATTTATTATTACAACAATTGGAATTTTATTTTTTTGTATACTTCTTACTTAATATAATTATAAGTATATATGTGTTATATGTGAATACAAATTAAAAAAAAAAATAACATAATATTTTATTCTATAGACATAATACAATTTCACAATAAATATGCCGGTGTTTTTTTCCTCTTACGATATCTAATTATATTAGTATAGTAGAGGTATAGTTATTATTATTATAACAAAAAAGAATCATCGTCGTAACAAACAATAAATAAATATTTTCCCAGAAGATAGATAGAAAAAAAAAAGGAAATTCATATATATGAAGCAACAAAAAAAAATTAAATCACAAGATATATTATGAGAAATATTATAAAAATTCTTTTTTTTTTTATTTAAAAAATAATATATCAATTATTCTACAACTTTAATTATATAAGATATAGGTTTATATAAGGTTTTTTTTTATATTTCTTTTAAGTAAATGTTAATTTATTTTAAATATATACATATTGACCTTTTTAACAATGAAAAAATAGTATATATATATTATAAAACTCATCATTAATCATTGAAAAAATAATAATCTCCTTTATCTTCTTTTTTATAATAATCAAAAGATTTTTATTTATTTTTTTTGTTATTAAGGAATTTTTTGAAATAAATTATACACACATATATATTAAATAAATAATAAATCATATGATGATTTGATTGTAAAAAAAAAAATAAATAAATATAAATTATTATAATATATTGTTATATTACCTTTTCACCTTTGCTTAGAAATTCCCACATTGGAATAGCTGAACCGGAACATAATGTAATGAATAATGTACTCGAAATAATCACAATTAAAAATTTAATATTTGTTGAATTTGCCATTTTTTTTTGCTCGATTGATTTATATAGTTAATATTTTTTTAAAAAAAAAAACACTTTTTATTTTTTCTTGTAATTGTTTTACACTATTTTATATATTATTATATAAAAAATTTTATTTTTGCTTAACTTTTAAATGTTAAATTAAATAGTAAAAATTTTTTTTTTTAATTCACTATTTATAATGATATTTTAAATATAGTTTGTTTTTTTTTCACCACACCTTTTAGTATATATTATCTGTTATTAATAAAATAATATATATATATATAAATAAATATAAATAACAAATTAAATGCACAATTTAATAAATTTATAAATTAAAATGAATTTATATTTTTTTGTTTTGCTTTATTCCAATTTGTTTTATATTATACAATATTTGATTTGAATTAAAACTTTTTAAAAAATAAAAAATAAAATAAAATTTGTTTTAAACACTTCTTTATTGAGGAGTTCTTCATATGAAAATGAGTCAATGTTATTCGATTTCAACTGTATATATAGAAGCATTGAGAGCATATGACGTCACAACCGACTTTTTGACGCCGATCATTTTTTTTTTATTTTATTTTAAATTTCATAAAGAAGATCTCTTCTTGCTTATATTTTTTTTATTATAATTAAAAAAATAATAATAATAAATAAATAATTATTTTTTTATGTATATAATATTATACATATATATATAAATGTAGTTTAAATTTAAATAATATTACACGCGATAAATGCGATGATATGAATATATATGTATATAAATATAAATACTAAATACATATATAATTAAAATAATATATATATATATATAGAGAAACATGTTGTAGAAATATATATATTATAATTTTTTTTTTAAATTTAACAGATAATCAAACAGCAACATTAAAAAAAAAATAAATAAAATGTGAATAAAAATAAGGTGTAAAGTATATAAATAAAGTGAATTTTTTTTTATTGTTTTTAAATTTTATATATTTATTTATATATACAATTTTTTTTTTTTAATAATGATATAATGTAGGTAGAATTGTAATTTTAATTTCAAATAATGGGAAATCAATCATTTATTATTATTTATATAATTGCAAAATAATATATATATATAAAGATCGAAATTATTATCTAAATGTTTATTAGTTGTATTTTATTTACCTTTATAATTTATGCATTATTTTTTCAGCAAAATTAATTTTAGAATATTAAATTAATTTTAGGACAATTATATTTTTAATATTATAATGTCTTAAAAGTTGATTGTTTGAATTTTTTATGAAGAATACAAAAATATTAAGACTCTGCGTTGTGTAGTTGATAAAAAGGCCAACCTAAAGTTTTGACAAAGTTTTTGGGATCGTGGTTTTGAATCTCACTGAATACATAAATTATGTTTTGTGTTTTTCCGGTTATTTTTTAATCTAATCTGAATTTTCACACAGAGTTGCAAATTTTCCCATACGGTTAGTCGTGCTAATTACCAACACAAAAAAAAATCAACAAATTACTAAAAACCAACAACAGAAGACTAATATGGCTAAAACCAATTGTTTGATAGAAAACTTATTATTTATTTATATGAATAAATTTACACCGCATTTCTATATATATTTAGATAGATAGATAAGTTGATCTGATAATAGACAAATTTTAAACTTTTTTAATCGCAACTATATTATTGCAATATCAAAAATTGTAATCGAAAAATTTGTATCTGCGATGATTATTTTTATAGATATAATTCATTTGACATTTAAAACTTGAATAAACCGGTAAATAATTTTTGTAAAAAAAAAATTATTATACAATTGAAATAATATCTAATTTATTTATAGTATATGTACTTAACATTTTTATAATAAATAATAAAACATTTGCATATCTCGCATCATCTTCATTTAATTATTCATATTGCAGTATTATTAAAACTATAACAATATTTTCCTTCATTTATTTTTTATATATTCTATACACTAGAAATTATAGCGTATACATTTTTCACAGAAACTACAAACTAATTAATAAATGTATAATAATATATAATAGTAGTAATAGTTATAAATTTTGCAATGTGCAGCAACAATATTATTCTTGCATACATTAATATAATTACATATCCACAAAGAATTAGTTTTTTACATCATGTTATTATATACTATATTATATTCTTAAACAAATGGATAATTTCTTCTAGGTTTTTTTCTTCTTATATGATATTACATAGATATATAATTATTCTTTATGTTCTTTCTGATACTTGTTATATATATCTGTATATATATTTGTTTAAGGTTGAATGCCCTATAGGTATAATTTGCATACACGGTTGTATTTGCGTATTTATGTATACATAAAAATAACACGTGCAAAAGAATATATAATGAATGCATTTGGTTATATATTTATGAAAAATATAAAATTTGCTGAATTTTAATTGAATAAATTATTAAACTTTTTATTATTTATTTTATATATAATAAAATATATGATGTTGAAATATTATAATAATTATTTGTATACCTATGCATTTTACTATATATTAAGATTTTAAATATTATATTTTATTGATTTTATGCATAGCTATAATGACTGTTTGCAAAGGTGAGATTACATTTGAGTGATAATTATAAATATATATTTATTTTCTTCTTTATTTATTTATATTTAATATAAACAATTTCTTTAATAATAATGTTTTTTATACGTATAGGGTTTAATATGCTTCTTGAAATTTCTTTTAAACGAAATTATTATTTCAATTGATTCAATTCTTATTGTTCAAACAGTTATATTTAATATTCTAAAAAATATAGCTTATGATTAAACGTCATCATATTTTCAAATATAATATATTACACATATAATTAATTTTAATTATAATTAATTATGCATCTTCAATATATAAAAATATTTCTAAAAAATCTTTAGAAATTGATCCGTAATATAAGAAGGTTAAGGGTACGTATATATCATTTAAATATAAAAAAAATTAACACAATTAACCAATTATATCAATAATATGAATTATATTTATTCAAATAAGGTAAACGGGTATAACTTTTATAATTAAAAAAAATATATATATATAGCGTTTTAAAGTTCAAAGAAACTCATGAAAAAAAAAAAATTATATACCCACATATAAATATTAAAAAAATTTTATATAAAAAGTCAACAAAATTTTATATGAAAATATTAAAATAAGAATATATACATATTTAGATTGCATCACACCTTTTATACTCTCATATATGTATATATTCTCTATAATATTTTACTGGTGGTTCATCACATCATTAATTTGTATGCAATATATATATAGCGTATGTAGTAATAATAATATGTAATTGTATTTATCAATATATTGTATATTAATCAAGATTCAGTATTAACCGTATTATAAGTGATGACATCGGATATTAATATATATACAATATATATGCGGTATGTAGGTAGCGGCGTAAAACATATATATAAATAAATTATAATATTGAAACAATGAGTATGGAACTTGAAATGATTTACAGAATATAATATTATTCTGAAATTTAAATTGATAAAAGAAATAAAAATCTCATATCCTTTTCCAATCTGTATAATAATATTAGATAATTACATAATACAATATATAATAAAACACAGGAAATAAGCGTATAATTTTTTTTATATATACTATTCATCCATTGTACATCTTTTATTTAATATCTAAATGCATATAAATAGGTATAGGTATTATATGTATATAACTAAACCATATGATATAGTTAATTAACAATTCATCTACAAATCGAAATCTGTATTTACGTTATAATTATTTACAATAATATATATGCCTATAAACATTTTTAATTAAATTAACAATTATTGTGAATTTATAGTGTATGTATATTATTTTCATTTATAATTTGTGATGCTAAATAAGATTCTTTTTTTCTTTTTTTTTATTTAATAACATCTCTATACTCTGCGAATATATAAATAAGTGTATGTATATACAATACTGAATTTGGAAATACCGCATATTATGAATCATATTCAATAAATATACTTATGATATATTTAAAGAAAAATTTTTTGTATTTATATTATTTATTTATTTATATATATATTCGCAATATACAACACAAAATAAAAACTATATACAGAACATCAGTGAGCGTTCGTTTATTGTATTAAAAAAAAAAAGAATATTTAAAAAAATGTATATTCCATATACGTATATTTAGAAAAAAAAAATACAATAATAAAATATGCATAATTTATATTAAATACAAATCATTTATTTTTTGCTTGCATTTTTTTTTATTTTTACACATAAATAGATTTATTTATTAAAAATATATTATATATAGTTATATATAAAAGTTAAGTAACATTCTAAAAATAGAATGTGATTATTATACATTATCATTATTCAAAATAATTTTGTTATTTTGTTATTTCTTATTAAATTTTATATGTATATACATATAAATTTAAATAGATATATAATTGCGATAGTTGTAATAAATACAATTAACTATTTGATTAATTAAATATTTATTTAAGAGATCTAATATTGATGATGATCATGTGAAGCTTTTGCAATAACAATAACAATATATTATATAATCACACTATATTCTGTTATACGTTTTTTATAAACAATTAATAAACGATAGATAGAATGTATATTAAAATTCCTTACTTATCAGTTATATATTTAATTGTAAATGTATATTGCAGTTTTTTTTTTATTTATATGAACATCAAATTCAATAATAAAAGTAAATCATTTTAATAAAATTATATAAACTAGCGCGTAGGTATGTTAAACAAAAAAATTAATATATACGTTTTGTTTTTAGTTTAAAAAAAAACACAAAGAAAAAAATTTATTTGAATATATATTAATTATTAAAACGAATTTACGAATAAATTTTGTTTCCGAATTAAATTATTATTAAAATATTCAAAAATTAATTCAAAAAAAAAAAAAAATACTAGTTTTTATTTTATTGTAAAAATTAAATAAATATGTTTATAAATCAAATTGGTATATAGATTTTTATTTTCTTGGAAGAATGTTTTGTGCCTGATGCCAGTTAGTCTATTTACGTCATAAGAATTTAAAATAATAAAAAAAAATTGAAAATTGAAACACACTTTTTGTGATGATCATAATTTATTGGTCAAGGATCCAACCAAAAAATTTTTGCAATCAAATTTTTGGTTTTTTTTTTTTTTTTATAGCATTTTTATATATTTCATCTTCTTTTTTCTTTTATTCGCTTTTTCATCTCTTATCTTGTTGTAATAAAAATATATTATATATTTATGTGTGTATGTATATATATAATAATAGTCAGTCAGTCAGTCGTAATAAAATGTTTTATAATCCGGGTAAACATTCTTTAATATATATATTTGTGACGTACATTGCGATTTCGTATATATATTTTTCAGTTTCGATTAATTTATGCTTCTTTTTATTACAAAACAAAAATAAAAAAGTAAACAAAATTCTTATCTAATTATTGTTTATTTATTTAATTTATTTTGTTTTTAATATATATATATATATATATATATATATATATATGTAATATATATATGTATTAAAAATATATACACACGCCGCACGCCATTAAATATTATATTGTATTTATTTATTATTATATATACATATCAATTTATCAATTGTAAATCGCAACAATTACTTTTTTTTTTATATATTATTGTATATATAAATATATATATGTATTATTATTATTATTGTAAATTATCGCATGCAGTTGTAATAAATTATATATCAATTAAACATGCATTTTTTTTTATTATATGTTGAACGGCGAATATCACTTATTTTTATTGGAATTTTATATAGTACATTGATTTTTTTTTTAATTATTGTCCATGTCTTGTTATATTGAATTACAAAATTAAAAAAAAAAAAAATTTTGTTTTTTTAATTTAAACATGCAATTTATGCGTTTAAGTTCTTCCTTGATTTTTGTATACGAAGATGACTTATAACCGTAAAATAAAAATGGATATGACTATTTTATTATAAAAACAAAAAAACTTCATTAAATTATTATTATTCAATTGACCTTTCAAAGCCGAATATGTATATTTATATAGTGTTTGAATCTATATATTATGATGATGGATAATTTTTTCAATAACATATATGTATATTATAATATATACATACATGCATTTACATTGTACATATAGAATATGAATGAAGAAAGGTTATAGAACTCATAATTTGTTGGCGAATTTATATAATGGTTAAATTTTTAATATGCAATCAAATTTAAGAAAATTAAATTAAACATTTTTTGGATGTTTATAATTGCTATACATATAAATAATTAATTAATCCAATATTTATGTTAATTACAGTGAACTTCTTATTATTAAAACTGTTTGTAGGACGCAAGGCAATAACATATACAATATAATGGATATTGATGCATTCTTTCATAAATTCCATAAAATAAAAAAAATATTTATTTTAATTTTGGTTACATTTTTGTATTTTTAATTTCTTTATATATATATATTGAAAAAAGGTAATTGATTTTTTTTTTTAATATTTAGGTTGTTTTGTTATAGTTATATTATTGTTGCTAATTGTTTAATAATTAATTAACGTCTATCTATTATGTTTGTTGTGTGGTGATATATGATCGCAGGCAATAATTAGTGCGATAATTTATTTAAATGGCATTGAAATTTATTTAGATCTTTTTTCTTTTTTTTTTGAATCATTATTACACGTGTCCATAAGAGAAATAAAACCAATATAATATCTCAGGGTCATTATTTAGATAAGATCGAATTTTTTTTTTCCTTAGAAACAATAACAACTTATATGTATATATATTGTTGTTTGTTATATATATATAAATAGTTAGATAAACACTAGTATGTATATTGTATATGCTAATCTATAATATGAATGTATACCGCTTTTTTCTTTAAAGAATTTTCGAGTTACTAATTGTTTTTAAATAAGGTATATTATTTATATATTAATTTTTTTCTACTGTATAACAATAATAAATAAAATCTTCATCAATAATCAATTCAAATCATATTAGAGAATTAAGTGTTTTATTTATTATATCTATATGAATATAAGATGAATGAATATATGTGATTGAGATTGCGAGAAATACCATAAAAAAAAATATTTAGAATATAAAAATCAATTTTTGAATATACGATATTTAAAAAAATCCCAATATTTCGATATTATTATTATTATGTATATAGTGAGTGTATTTTAAAATGAAAAAGGAAAGATCAATATATTTTATTTATATATATTCAATGATACTTTATCAATGACATAGCATTTTTTGATACACATTTATGTAAATAATAAAAAAAATACGTATATTTTGTTTTAATAATATAATAATAAACAAAATATTTTATTGAAATTCTTAAACGATTACAAAATGATTTCAAGTGGTTTAAATAAATACAATTGGTAATATATACATATATTTTTATTACGTATATATTATACAGCAATTGAGATATAATAAAAATAAAAACTATATGCAAAAATCATATAAGAATTAATTAATTTTTCAAATATATATAAAGTTAGTCTTATGTACAATTAAAATTAATATATAATTACCAAATTCCGCATAATTTATTTGATCAAAATAGAATTATGATTTCATTTCACAAAAAATTACAGTAATTATATAGTTTTAACTTTTTAAGAATGATTCATCATCATAGAATGATATTTGATTTATTATTTTTTATAATATTTCATCAATATACAGGATGGTCCCCGTTTGGGTGTTAAATATAGTTTATATATTAAACATATAAACAAGTCAAAACTTTTAATATATTTTAGTTATAAAGGTAATTTTTCAACCAATAGAATATTTTTTAAATACTTTGTATTTTTTGTCAGTTCAAGATATAGATTATAAATTTCCAATTTTTGTTATAAAAAAAAACGACCCTGCTTCTTATAAATATTGTATTATATACACAGATTTATATACACAAATAAACTATAATTTAAACTAATTTTATAGGTTTATTTATGGGTTAATCATCTCATTAAAATTCATTTAATTTATTTAATTTACACTTGAAATTCTTTATTTAATGATTTCGCATCTATTTCGCTATACCTATACAGTTTAGACGAATATCGACATATAAAAAAATAATAATAAGAATAATTATAATGTAAAAAGGTGGAAAAAAAAGCGTCAGTCAATAAATCATGAAATCATATCAATATATAAAATCAATCAATGCTTATTTTTTTTCATTCATAAGAGTATATATTTGTAAATATATATAATAAATATTATATTTATATATGGCAAACGTAAAAATCAACATAGAAATAAAAATCAAAATATTAAGATGACTAAAAAAAAAAGCACGCGTTTTTCTAATTAATAAAAAAACCACTTAAATAAATGTTATATTATAAATTTATTAACATTTTTCGCCGGTTATAAATACACGCACAGATTCACTAATTGATTTTTAATTTAATTATTATATATAATAAAAATCGATAAAATATAATAATAATAATAAATTAATATAATATAAATGATTAAATTATATTAAAATATAAATGTTAAGCACATGTATTATATATTATATATATATTGGTATTAATGCTTATTGATTCAGTTGGCAACTATATATTTTTTGTTGTAAATGATTCAGTTTCATTGTTTAAGTGTATAATATATATATAATATGTATGCTAATATAAATTAATCACACAAATATTCATAATTATACAAAAGAA
Organism: Dilophus febrilis; assembly: GCA_958336335.1. Lineage (NCBI taxonomy): Eukaryota > Metazoa > Arthropoda > Insecta > Diptera > Bibionidae > Dilophus > Dilophus febrilis. The sequence goes on along the minus strand of OY284469.1, from coordinate 27,605,748 downwards.
ATTGTAAAATGTTTTCTAAATATATATCTATTGAAGCACACCGCTTTAAAAGCATTATATGTTTTATATATATGCATACAAACAAATACATGACCAATATATTAAAAATTCACGATGTATATATAATATATAATTAAAGTTAAACTCATCATAACAATATTTAAATAAATATACGGAAAAAACGACGACGGTAACAAAAAGAAATCATTTAAAAGGTTCAAAAGTGTTAAAAGGTTGTTATAAAAAAAAAAGACTTTTATTATATTATATTGTATATAAAAACACCCAAAACAAAAAGGTAAATTAATTACCTACGTATATTTTATACATATCAATACCTAACTATACATACGTCACTGTATACGTTAAAATTTTTGAATTACATTATTTAACAACAATTGTGATATGTTTTGTACCTTTTGTGATTGAATTTTCAATAGATTTCATGAAGGTCAAATATATATTGTCAAATAATCGTTTTCTTTTTCTATATTTTCTATATATATATATTCATTATATGATGAGCAAAGTTATATTCAAAAATTTATTCAAATTTCTTAGAACCTCAATAAATGTACATAATATCTATATAGTTTCATAATAGAAAATTTCATATACAAAATAGATAATCATCGCATTTTAAGACGTAAACGTAAAATATACCGCTGAGCTGATGTATTATTATAAATACAATTGGAAATAATTTAAATTGAATAAAATATGCATAATCATATTATATTCTTCACCTTTATATAACACTTCGTTCAATAATGTGTGTGACTGACACATAGATGGCGTCCCTAGAACTAAATCAATATTTTTTTTCGCATTTGGCAACCTTTTTAGGCTTACTGTCAACATCATATGTTAATCAGATCATTTGTTTACAAGTTACAGTGCTATAAGTGACGCTATTTTTGTGTTTTAAAAAAAAATGAATTCAAAGCAATTCCGTGTGCTGATTTATCATTGTTTTTTAATGAAAAAAAATGCCAGGAAATGCCAGTGTTCAATGCCAGGAATGGCTTGAAAAACATTACTCGGACTCTGCTCCATCAAAAAGAAGCATTTGTTATTGGTATGCCGAATTCAAACGTGGTCGTACAGACACCGATGACATTCCATCTACTGGAAGGCCAAATGACGCTGTTATTCCGGAAAACGTTGAAAAAACACTGAAAATCATTATGTCCAACCGTAAAGTGAAAGTGAGGGAGATTGCTGACATTCTGAAGATATCAGCAGGCAGTGTACAAACCATAATACACGAACATTTGGGTATGAAAAAGGTGTGTTCCAAATGGGTGCCGCGTTTGCTCACACCGGAGCAAAAACAACAACGAACCGATGATTCAAAGAGCTGTTTGGACATGTTTACGCGCAATAAGTCGGAGTTTTTGCGACGGTACATCACAATGGATGAAACATGGATCCACCATTTCACTCCAGAGTCAAATCGGCAGTCTGCTGAGTGGCATGCAGCCGGCGAAAGCCGCCCAAAGCGACCAAAGACGCAGCAGTTGGCTGGCAAGGTTATGGCGTCTGTATTTTGGGATGCGCATGGAATAATATTCATCGACTATCTCCAGAAGGGGCAGACCATCAACAGCGACTATTATATAGCGTTATTGGAGCGTTTGAAAGTCGAAATCGCAAAGAAACGGCCTCATATGGCGAAGAAAAAAGTGTTGTTCCACCAAGACAATGCACCGTGTCACAAATCAATGAAAACGATGGCAAAATTGAACGAATTGGGCTTTGAATTGCTTCCCCATCCACCGTATTCTCCAGATTTAGCCCCCAGCGACTACTGGCTCTCCGCAGACCTCAAAAGGATGCTCCGTGGTAAGAGATTTGGCTCAAATGATGAAGTAATCGCCGAAACTAACGCCTATTTTGAAGGCAAAGAAAAATCGTTTTACAAAGGCGGTATCGAAAGATTGGAAAAGCGTTGGAATGATTGTATCTCCCTAAAAGGGGACTATCTTGATGAATAAAAACGAATTTTGGCAAAAAAAATGTGTTTTAATTAATTAGTCACACACATTATTGAACGAAGTGTTATATTATATCTATCTGTTCTCATCATCAATATAAAAATACATTGTAACAACCAAATCGTCATCGCAACAAACAATACCAAAAAAAAAAAAAAAAATTACATTATTTAAAAAAAAAATATTAAAATTTTATTTCGATTTATATTTTATGGAATTTTCTGTAGGAAGAAGTTAAACTTGTACATTCTAAAAATATTCTAAAATACAAATTGATATATTCATCTATATTTTTTTTTGTTTTTTCAATTTTTTGACTGTCAATTGGTTAAATAATTATAATAAATTTAATAATTTTTGGAAATTTTTATTATAAAATTATTTTTTTTTTACTTTTTTATTTTTTGCAAATAATTAATAATTGTATATAATCCGATACATCCAAATCACAGTATTTTTTTTTTTTTGAAATGATATCCTGTCCTCTTTTTTTTATTCAATATATGAATATTATAATATAATAAATTTTATTAACACCAAAAATTAACATTTAAGCGACAATCGCATGAAAATATATATATATATATATATATATATATATAAATATGTTTTTATCCAAAAAAATAAATAAATACATTCATCAAATATTCGCCTTTGTAATTTAATAAAAAAATATATATAGGTATATTATTATGGTTATTCGATATATGCAAATGTGCCAAATTCTTTGCAATTTGTTATATAAAAATTCTTTGGCGCCGACTAGACACTGAAAAACGTTCAAAATATAATTTTATTATTTAGTCTTCTTCTTCATCAAATAATATATATATAATTTTATACCTATGATGTTATTTATTTTTTTTCTCTCAAAATTGACCATATACTATATACATATTTATTATTTATTTTGGTTTTAATATGTATATTTTTTTTTTGCATTTTGTTTACTATTTTCTTTAATTTTTTATTTCTTTTATTTTTTTTTTAATGATATCACATCAATTTTTAATTGTCATTGTATATTTTTTTTTCGATTTAACTTTAAATGATCAACATTAATATCAATATAATAACAACAAACGAGAAAATGGAAAAATACAAAATATTTAAATTAAAAAATAATAATAACAAAAATTTAAAGCATCAACAACATCAAATACACGTCGAGTATATATAAAAAACAAAAATGTGATTGAAATAAACAGGAGATAAAAATTTGCAAATTAATTTTTGACGTCATTCATAAAAAGAAATGTTGTTTTGAATATTTTGGGGAAATCCGAAAACTTAAATTTCTTATACACAACAGAGTTAATAATTTAATACCACATTAACACATTAAAATATTTTAAATGATATTTAAGATTCTATATCTATCTATATAGGTATATGTTATAAAAAATCGCAAAGTTTGGAATGTTAAATAAATAATATTAAAATTGATGATTTTATGTATATGTATATTTACTTTGAAAGATACATAAATGTGATAAATATATACTCGATGCTATATATTGGAAAAATATATATAGAAAAATTGTTTACATTTTTTTAATATAAGAATTTATTTTGTGTTATAATATTTTTATACCGTGTTACCATTTAAGCTTTATTTATATATTGGAATAAGTATGACCGGATAATGTATATATAGTAATAAATGTTACAATAATTATACTCAATGTATATTTTGGAATCTGGATTTATTTGATTGATAAATGTTCGAATATATTGGATTAAATTGGGAGCTATCGATAATCTATCCTTTCGTTAAAGATTTTAATTCTTCACTTATGCAGAAGAATATAACTTTGTCTTTGTTAAAACTCCAGGTAAAATGGTAACCTTATGTAACATTACAAATTATCAAAAAAAAAATAAAATAAATGATATAGAAACGAATTTTGTGTAAATATAAATATGTGAGTCTTGTAAATATTTACAAAATTTTTACGTTTATACTAATATGTAAACAAATATTTATACATAAATAATAATATATAATGTTTTACTATTGTTTCAAATTAACAAAATCATATTTATGCACCTAATTGGTTTATCATCTTTTTATTTTCGAGAGTAGATTTGGTTATTGAAGTCTTTTGTTTTTTTTTGTTTAAAACATAATATGGAAAGCGTATTTTATTATAATATAATACATATAATAATTATAATATGGGGTTTTTCCGACCGCAATTTATGCATAGTATACAGAACAATACAAACATTATTTACTTTTTACAATATATGAATATATATGAATTATGTATGTTATTATAAAATATATTAATCATATATTGATTTGTTATATATTTAAAAACAAATATTTTTTTATGTTAAAATATATATATATAACAAACTATAATAAATAAGTAAAAAATATCAATATAAAGTATTTAAAAATATTTTAAACTATCAAATATATTCAACTTGAAATTTTAATTGAAGGTCACGAACTTCATCATCTATAATCAATTTATTTTTCTTTTATGTGTATAGATTTGCGAAAAAATAAAATATTAATGAATATATATAGTATACAAAAAAATGTTATAAACAATAAAATTATCAATTATATTCCTACACTTTTACGAAATATATAAAAGACCATATAAATGATACAAAAATATATTTTGATCTATACATTTGTATATGAATCATGAATGTACGAATTTTAATTTGAATATTGCAGATATAAAAAAGATGAACCACAACTATAAAATATGGAAAGGGGAATGATTTATGTATATTAATCGTATAAGCGTCACAAAAAAAAAAACGAAATCTTTGGTAAATCCCATATTTAATATTTATAGATGTGAAATTAAAAATGTTTCTAAAAATAAATTTATCTATAAGTATTATGCTTATAAAATCTTTTTCTATATAAATAATTGTATTTAAAAACTATATAAATAATATAACATATATATAATTATTGCCCTTCAAAAACATTACAAATTAATTATGAAATTATAAAATAAAATTAAAATTTTTTTAATATAATAAATTGTTGACGGAAGAAATAAATATCTGAAGATTATATAATAAATTTTGATATAAAGCAAATATACATAAAATCAATAAACAAATCATCCCGCACTATACAATTTCTGTAAACAGGAAGGTAAATCAACAAAAAAATATATAATTATAGTAAAATATTCTGTATAACAGCTGCACGGATTATGTTTAAAAAACCAAAAAATATATGAATATTTTAATTTGGTAGATCAAGAGATTTACATAAGTAATATTCCAATTTGATCTCGATTATTAAGAAATAAAATTAAAATTGAATGTTATGTTAAAAAAATTTCATTTTTTATATAGATCTTATTTTTATATTATCCAAATGTCTCATCAGTATCACTAATCAATCAACAAATAGGGAAGATATTTCAAAAAAAAAAAACACGGAACAAAAATTCGTTTATGTTTTGTTTGACATTATTATATATTTACATACATATTAAATATATTAAGTTTGAGGAAATAATAATTTTTTTTAAGTATACACAAAAACAACAGAAGATAAAATGATAATCAATATAAAAAGCCGCGCATATTATAAGTATATAATTAAATTTAATGATTTTTTGTTTTTTTTTTCTTTTAGAATATTTTCAAAACATCAAACTTTTGTGCGTTTTCAATTTATTCTTTTTGATTCATTTGTGGTGGTGTTTAAAATAATATCGCAGTTATGATTTTTAATCCATATAATTTTTTTAATAATAATAAGCATATTATAACACATCGTCGTATTTTTGTAGCTCGTGCACATCAAAAATAAACGGAAAAAACACTATTTATAATAATTTTTACAAAATCCTGTTTCAGTTATTTATTTAATTAATATATATTTAAAAAAAAAAATATAAATAAATATTTAGTATATTTAGCATATATAGAAAAAAAAATGTATTTTAAATTTATACAATAAATATAGATGATAGTTACAGTGAGATATGTTAATAAAAATAATTAATAAAAATTAATTAGCATAACACATCTATACAATAAAAAGTAAATATTAAATTATTTTTTTTATTCATAACATTATAGTTTATAGAATCATATTTCGAAATGAAATTGTTCTATATATATTTAATTTTTTTTTTATTTAATTATTTAATTATTTAATTATTGCATTGAAATTTTAGCATTTTTGTAATTTTGCATTAAAGAGTATAATAGTTATTTATATACTTGTTAATTAATTGCATATATTTAAATTGTTTATAATTAAAAAACAAAAATTCAAATAAAAACCCTATATATATAATATAAAGAAAAGGCAAATCAAATTTATTAACAACTCGCCTCCAATAAAAAATATATTGTCAAATAAAATAAATGCGCCACAATTTTAAGGAAAATTTTTTTTTAAATATAAATAAATACGCGCAATATAATACAAATTTATATTTAAATATTAACAAAAAAAATTCAACAACGTATTAAGAAAACACCATATATGATGATAAGAATGCAGAATATACAGGGTGCGAGTCTATAGTAAAACGTTTGTGATTTTAAAAATTTTTAAAAACTTGTGTTTTGGAGAACGGAAATAAGAATTTAAGGCAAAAGTTGTAGGTAATAAATAGGGGTAATATATTGCGGATTGTAATATGGCCAAGATTGATTCATCAAAAAATATATTTCTGTTTTCTTTTTGGTCAAAAGTATCATACAAAAAAACAACACATTTTTGTATATTGCTATATGATATAAATGTTGGAATAATAAAATGGTTTTATTTCGGCATCTATGAGGTTCACTAAAAAAATTGTTGCGAATTAAAAGTTCTTAAATTATATGTCGTTCTATTCAAATAATGTGACCCTTCGTATTATAAAAATTAACTTTTTTAAAATTTTTTTTAAAAGCATTGCAGAATTAACCAAGTGTTCTACTATATATAGAATCACCATGTACATGAAAAAAATGTTAATCGATCGCAATACTACATATACTATATATATATAGTATATATATTAAATAATATTTTTAAAAGAAAAACAATTTTTTTTTTGTTTTTATAAATTTGAAAACAACAAATTCATTCGATATGTGAATAAATTAATATATTCAGGCGCCATACAATCAATAATTCAAATTCCACATGAATTTTTGTATTTTTTTATTTTGGAATTTTACCAATATATATATATATTTAATTTCAATATAAATGTCCATAATATCATGATAAATTAATTGGAAATATTTTAAAACGAAATAAGAGGAAATATTCGCATTTGTTTTTTATTCATTTGGTTTTTTTTTCACTTTATATTTATTATTGTGTTTTCTATACAAAAATATGCATAAACAAATGATTAAATTAAATATCACGATATATAATAAACTTTTAATATAAAAAAAAAAACATTGAATATTTTATAGGTGAAAAATTAACACTATATATATATTTATATATGCAATAAAATGTTTTAGATTTAATATTGTTTTTTATTTTTTGTATACAATATTCTGTTTTAATTAATTAATTTATTTTTTTTTATATATTCATACATTCATTTATATATACAAAATAAAATATAAATTTTTGCTCGGTGATCGTTAAATAGAAATTATATAATAGAATTTATATATTGATCAATTTTTTTATTAATGATTCCCTAGCGAGTATAATAGAAAAAAAATGTTTTTATATAAATTAATAATATGCAAGTTTATATAAATTATTTAGTTCATCTCCCTGGCCTATGACTTCATTATTATTATTATTATTTTTTTTTTGAAGGTAAATCACATTTTTATTTTTTTTAATATACAAAAAGATGTTTTTCAATTTATATTTTATTTTTTTATTATAGAATAACATTTTCTACTAGTGTATAGATATATATAATATATTGATAGAAAGATATAGAGGTCAATTATGATATATATCTATATTTATTTATATATATACGTTCAATTAAGAACAATTTATATAAAATTTATTATTGAAATTCTTGAATCTATATATATCGCAATATATATGGAGGGAATTTATATTGTTGTTTTTCTATGCGTTTGTTGGTTTGTATTTGTATATGCATGTTAAATTAAAAGTATTGTTATAATAATAAATTATTATTAAACCTTTGTTATATTTTTATATAGTATTTAAAATAGAGTTTTACGGCAAGTTTTAAGGAATTTTTATATTTTTTATAAAAAAATGTATATAATAACACTCAACGAAGGTAATTACATCAATTATATCATCAATTAATTAGAAATTTCAATTGATAAATGATAAATGAGAAATGAACTCTAAAAAGAATAGATAAAAACTAGGGTTTTGGCATCCCTTAGGTTATTTTCAATACATTAGGAAAATTTGGCTAATGTAATCCCGCGAAAGTTGAAATTTGAAATTACCTAATAAAGTGAAAACATAAATACAAATTATATATTTAATACATTTTTTAATATATTTTATTTATTCAAAAAGAAAAACAAAACATAATTCATCAAAAAAAACAATTATATAAAATACTAGGTAAAATGTAATGAAATGAAAAAAATTCTTACTCGTGCCAAATTTTCCCAGAAAAATAATTAAAATATTGTTAAAAAATGGTATAATTATATATCTTAAATTTATATAAAAAATTATCGAGATGATATTTATAGGAAAATTTACATTTATCTATTTATAGTAAAACATTTCCTATTAATTTGGTTATTCCCTTTAAATTCTGTCTGTGATATTGAAAAAAAAAAAATAAAATATTACAATTTATGATTTTTATATCAAATATTTGTTTAGTGGTAGAATTTTTAAATAAAAGTAAAATTAATAAATAAATGTATATATTTTATCGCAACCATCGATCTATCTATATAGAAATAACCGCACACACGAAAAAAAAACCAAACCGAAAATTTGTTGACTTTATCTATTATTTAATAACAAAAAAAAATCCATTTATCTATTTATTATATATATAGTGATAAGATTATTAAAAGTTTCGATATATATGTTATTAATCGATTGTGGAATTTATATTTAAAGCATAAAAATTACATTATTTAAACATATTATCCTCTGTTAGAACAATAAAGAATTCCAATAGAGATCTGGAATATAGAGTAGATAGAACTTTAATTCGCCAAAGTAAATTATTTTTAAAAAAATCATGTTGTTAGATTAAATTTGTTGTTAGGAACACAAACTGAAGATTACGCGGTTAAAAAAAAAATAATTTTAAGTATTACAAAACAATTATATTTACGTTTTGATATATGAATAGAATGATGAGTATATCATATTCTATTTATATAATATGTATTCATAAAGTATAATATTATTGTACAAATACCAACTATGGCGATCTATTTGTGGTTTCAATATGTATATATGATGAGTCCTATATATTAATCACAAAAAAAGAAATTTTTGATTGATTTATACATACCTACAATATATATGTTTATTTAAAAACTAAATGACAACAAACAAAACGTATATATGTATCTATAAATATTAATGTCCATATATACAAGAAGCTATATAATTCATTATTAAAAAAATGACTAATTGTATATTTTATAAAATCTTGCATAAATAATAATTTTTTTTTTTTACTTTCAATAAACGGACATAATATTCAAAAATACGCAAACAAATAAACAAAAAGGTAATTAAATAAAAATTAATCATAAAACAAATAGAATTTCTTAAAAAAGTATAAAAAATTAAAAAATACAAAATATATCATTGGTATGATATTTAGATATAGATTTACAATTTATATATTAATGTATAATATAGCGATGTAATTTATCATGATTATTTGGTGAATATCATATATATTATATATATACGATTAGTCCGGCTATTATAATTATTATTCATATATGTCATGACATATAAAATATAGTTTTATAAATTTTATTTATTTGTTTTGTATAGTAACATATGTTGGATATGGGTTTGATGTTTTTTATGATGTTTGTTTGAGAATTGAAAAATGACGGCGACATCGTAATCAAATAAAACAAATTTTGAAAATTTTGGTGGAGACATGTGTATTATATTATAAAAATTAATAAATGTATATACATAATAGGATTTTGCTATATATTTCCTATTCAAATAAATTCCGGGAAATTGCAAAAATTTATACAAAAACTTAATTGAATAATATACATTTTGTTTTTTTAATTAAAAATAGTATAATATATGTATATATGATAGATTAAATCACAAGTAGTATATAGTATTATATTGTATATATATAGCATTCAAATTAATAATAGTACTTGTATAACAGAAAAATATGATAATATAACGTATGTATTTATACAGGATGCCCCATTGGATCGACTGCAATACAAATACCTTACCATGTAATCCTTGTAATATTTTAGAAGATTTTTTTCTATAATTTTTCAGATAAATGAATTTTTCTCGAAATTCCTCGTGATAAAACCTTATTTTGCTTTAACCACGTTATGTGATTTAAAGTTTGCCATACAAAGTTTATTGCTCTTACGACTTATAAATTGAAAGTTAATTTTAAAAACAAGATTTGAAAAAAAAAATTTTCAAAAAAAAGTTTTTCCACATTGATTTTCTATATCTCTAAACGAAATAAAATAAATATCAAGTTCCTCCTGTGGTTATTCTGGGTTGGATAGTTATTAATAGTAATGATTTAACTTTTCCAAGCCCTGTAACTTGCGATAGGGGTGAAAGTTATACACCTACACTTACTGAAAATAACTCCAAGATTACGTGGTATTCGGATTGTAGGAACTCAAGCAAATCATCCGGTAGTATTTATAAAAATAAATAAATTAATTGTAAAAATTTTAATTAAATAAATCGTTTTTTATTATGTATATAAATATACATATATATGTGAAAAAAAAAACAGAAAAAATATAATAATCATATATATGGGTATAAATATAAGAAAAATGATTTATACCCATCAATTAAGAATTTTAATTGCGTTAATTTTTTAATATTTTATTTTGGTATATATAATTTTATTATATATATTCATCATATTAAATATAATAAATACGAAAACACATATGGGCAAATATATTTACAAGGTGTTCTTAAAAATGAATGTATTCCTTTACGTATATCTATGGATGGATGTGCGAGTATATATATATATAGATATATTTGTGAAGTGAATATCAATATCATTTTATGCGGCTATAATTAAAATTTTCATCAATTAATTTACGATGAAGTGAATTTTCTTTTTATAAAGAATTTCCATTTGATTTAGAATTACAAAAAAATTTGTATAACAATTTTAATTTTAAAGAACCATCACGCATATAAACAAATTGCGTTTATATAAAAATATTGATTGATTTATACGTTTTAAATTAATTAATAATAAATTTTATGGTTAATGAATATATAAATAACAACATATGGTTGTTGTTTTTTGTTTTTTTTGTGAAACCAGGAATTTCAATTGCAAAATCAATAAAACAAAATTAAATAAATAAATTTTTTTGATCGTGTATATAACCGCGTATAGTATAGTCTAGTCATTTTCAAAACATCCTATATATATCGATATCAGAAAATAAATAAAACATATCAAACCTGTAATCTACTGTATATATAAATAATATAATTATTTAGCAGATATACTAACTATAAAAAAAGATGAGACGACGACAAAAACTCTTGTATTAATTTTTTTTTTGTGGTTTTTTTGGATTTTTTTAAAACAACACACTCTACAATGGAAAAATAAATAAAAAAAAAATATATATATATATATATATTCATATGGATGATGAACGATAGAATTTTGTATATTTAAGTAAAATTTCGCAGATTTAAAACCTTGTCTGGCGCCCATACCCGGATTAACATCGAATAACTTTTAATATATATATATTAAAGAATCTTGTTACTTTTATATATGTGCTTTTTATGTTATATGATAATTCGAATGTGTATACATATGGTATATAAAAAATGATATAAATAAAAATGTAAAAAGAATTGTTTTTTTTTTTGGAAAAATTTAAATGATAATCGTATTATGTTTTTTTTTTGTTTAATTTTAATTTATGAGATTATAATATTTAAAATTTTTAATATTAAAAAAATATTTTATAATATTATTTAATATAAATTTATGACAAAATAACAATATATAAAAGAATAAATAGATTTATAAGTATATATATAGTAATTTTATTTTATATAGAATTTTAATTTCATGACTGCGAGAATTTATTTATTGATTGTTCTAGAAATATTTTGATTCATGGCATTTTTCTAGTTTTTCGGAATTTTAATTTGTTTATTAGAATGAATTGACATTATTATATTTTATTTTATTGTACGTTGTAGTAAAATCATAAAAATATGTTCATCATATAAATAAGGATGAAAAACTGTGATGATGAATATTTAGTTAGTTTTGTTAACACATGCACAGAGATATTATAAGAAAACATTATATAGAAAATGTTTAAGAAAGTAAAGGAAGGAAAATGATGTGAATATATTATTTATTTTTGCGGTTTATTCTTAGAATATGCTTGCACACGGTTCGATCGACTTTTATTATACGTAATCGACAAATCTATAGACGTGAATCGATCCTAGAATTGAGATTTGCTCCTAGAAATATTCCTTGGTGATCCATGCCTTGTATAATATAACAGACTCCTACAATTTGGCATGTATATATACTTTGCAGCGACATCGGAAATTTATTTGTTTATGTTTTATATATGAATATATTGTTGGTGCGAAAGGAGGTTGGTTGTCTGGAAAATTCAAACAGATTGCTGTTTAAATTAAATATCAAACATCTTCGAGCTGTGCAATTCTTTCATATTGATCATTATTATCAGATTCGCTGCTAACGTTTTATAATTCATAATTTTCTGTATAATCCCAATTTTTATTGTAATATATTATTTTATATATTAATTAAAATTTAATGTTGTCATATAAATAAATAAAAAAAAAATAATCGAATCTTATTGCTTTCCGGCAGTTGACAAGGAATATAAATCAATAGTTATATGTGGATTAAATAATGGATTAATTGGTCTTGTTTAAGGACAAATTAATAATATTTGAAAACAATAATTAATATAATAAAATTAACCATCATGCGATTCACAAAATGAATGAATGACAAAAACAAATATGTTGACAGTAGTATTTTTAAACCTATATAAGGAATTAACAATTCATGTAATTATACCCATCAAAATTAATTTTAAATAAATGAAAATATAATTAATAAATAGATAAAATTTATTGAATATATACAATTTTATATTTATATACTATATAGATTTATAAAAAAATATAAATAAAAAAAAATGATTTGTTGATAAGACCTTCTAATTATAATATACCTTAACAACATAATAATGTGTTAAAAATATAAATAATAAGAAAAATCAATTATAGAATTGTAAATAAAATTATATTCTTTTCTTAAGAACATATATAATAAATAATAAATAAATATATAAAAGGTTTTTAAGTATAATAAAAATAAAATTGTCGTCCTTCAATAACTTCAAATTAATATGACCCTTTAAAAAATATATATATATACTATATCTCTCATTGTCAGTTTTTTTATATATATTTCACATCGCTTAAATAAACAATTAATTTATATATATATATTATATATATATATTTTCTCTGCATAATTAACGATTTTCAATAAAATAATTATAAACGAAATATTAAAAAAAAAAATACAATCCAAATAAATTGTTTGTCATATTCGCTTTAATAAATGTTATGTTTTATGCAAATGTGTAAAATTTGTAATATATCGTAATAGAAATTTCTATTGACCGCGTATTTATTGTTTTCTTTTCTTTACACCTATAGAATACAAAAAAAAACCATTATAGATAAATTATACATAATAGCTGTAATACCCCAATACATAAGCAATATATAAGCTACCTGTAGTAATTAATATATCCAAATTTACATTTTTTTTTTTTACATAAAACCATTATAAAAAATTTCAACGTATAAAATATAATATTACATACGTTTAAATGACGAACAGAAATATACAAAAGTTTACGCGTATGTATATATGCTAATACCACCTCTAAAAACTAATAAATATCATTTTCAGAAAAAAAATAAAAAATAAATAAATAAATAAAAATACATAATATTTGAGTTATCTTGAACGTCCTTGGCGACCTTTCAAGAAGAATATTATGACCTCATAAGGTCGTCGAATACATATATACGTATATTAAATGTATATATATAATGTCGTATTATATAGAAAACCGGTATAAAAATAAAATATACAAATGATTAAATTTATTTTTATGTTTTTGAATACAATTTAATATGTATATAAGAAAAGCTGCATATATACTATACAGATTTATTTAAGTTTAGATAAATATAACAGAGAAAATATATTCAAAAAAAAAACGAAAAAATAAATTCATATAAAATCAGCCACAAAAATATATTTTGTACTTCTTTATTTAATATTAATTAATTAGTTATTTATTTTTGTTTTTTTTTTCTTTGGTTGTTGGTTATTGGTAAATAAATATATATATGCGTATAAAAAAAATGAATTTTTGATGGAATATTTTTCTAATGAGATATACGAAGATCTTCATCATCTCATCAGCATCATCATAACTTTTAACAACCGAGTATCGATCTGTAAATATTTATATATTCATATTTTGTTTTATTTTTTATATATAGGTATTTTTATATTGATCGACGACATAATGATGAAGTCACATATGTATATTGTATATATATTATAATTATTATTATTATTGGTATGTATATTCAAATTGATTTATCATTTATATAGAAATGCGTGATCATAAAAAATGTATGGAATTTGATTTTGGTATCACTAAGCGGCAATTCCGAATGAATTATTTATATGTATATATATATATATTTTATTTTCTTGTCTTATAATAAATGTGTAAAATGGTAAAATATATGTAGAATGAAATTTTTTGTATTTAATGATCATTGAAAAAGATATTTCTGTTTATTGATGATGAGGTAATAAAAAATTTCAAACCATATAAATTTTGATAGTATATATATATAAGCAAAAAGATATTTTTGCATGTTAACCGTTTTTTTTTTTAGTTTGTTTGTAAAATATAAATATGTAGATCTTCTATAAAAGAAACATTTATTATTATATCGATTTTGCCAGAATAAATTTGATACATTAAAATTATTACCTCGTGGAAAATTGTTTTCAATTTACAAACTATATAGATGATTGAGATAGATTAATCATGTTTTATTGGTATAGTATTTTTTTTATTCGTTGCTACGGCAGAATTGGACAAAGACATTCCCAAATTTAATATATAGATCCTTAGATTATGAAATTAGTGCTGAATAATGAATAATGTATAGTATAATTATTGTATCAACATTAACGGATCATTTGTTTTAAATCCAATCTGTCTTTGTTTTAGTGGGATTAAAAGTCCCACTAGATGTATCCTTCCCAGCAATTAGATATTGTTTCAAAATCAATGTTAATTCAATAGATCGTAATCTGGGGTGACAGATGAACACGTAAATAGGGCAGATTTCGCCCTATTTACTACTTAAATAACATTTTGTCATCCAAGAAAATTCCCCAAATCAAGAGTTTTATCAGCAACATTTAAAATGGTAACATTCAAGTTAGAATAATAAAATAATGATGTAAACGTTTATGCGTATCCGGGATTTAGCAAGGCTGAAATACATATGATACAAACCGATACAAAGAAAGAACAAAGATCAGCCTGCAATGACATAGCAACATCAGCTGTAATCTATGACAGCATAATCAGCTGTAAGATTTGTAGATTTTAACATCATCAGATTCAGCATATATTTTACTAAAAGAATATTTAAAAACGCTATAGGCAATCGTTGATAAAAAATATAAATAAAATTAGACCCAAATGACTATCCTACGGAACACAAACAGTAATAAGTATTTCTTAGTTATTTCATACTGAATCATATCATATCATATCAAGGATATGAAAGCTTTACATTTTAATGCAGTTCAAAAAGCAATTAATATGGCAAAATTTTTAATAGAAAGTCAATTAAATGTAATTTTTTTATTGAAAAATTTCGATAAATTTCTTTTAGTAACTGTTTAGCGCATATATATTTCTTTTCCCAACGTTAAAATGGTTACTCAAATTCCGAATTATATTTGAATACATGGATTCTGGAACGTTTTGTGTTTACAGATATTTTTCCTATCATTTTTTCACCACCACCATCACTATATATAAAGGGCCGATATACATCATCATTTTGGTTTTGTTGCGATAACAATGCAATAAGGAAAAGAATGCATAAATAAATAACAATAAATATTTGTATATTGAAAATACAAAATTTAGTTTTATTATTTTTATTTTTATATGCAAATTAACAAAATTTTATATTTAATAATTTAATTTTAAATAATAAATTAGTGTTTTTTTTATATTTTAAATAAATAATGAAAAAATGTGTCTATTAATTTTTTATTTTTATTTTTTAATATTAGAATTATATTTATTTATTTTATGATTTTGAATTGATATAATAATATTTCATATAAATTGTTTTTATGTTAAATAATCAAATAATAAAAAATAATAATAAAATATTAAAACCATATACTCGTATTAGATATTCGCATAAAATTAATTTCAATATATTGATTGATTATTTTAACATTATAAATTAATATACAATTAGTTATAATTTTTTTAATTAAATATTTACAATTGAATATATTAAAAGGAAACCCTCGTTATTATAATTTCTATATTGTTTTGTTTTGAATGAGCAAAATTGAATTTTTTTTTATTTCTATATATTTTTATAATAAGTGAGTAGTTATGAGTCTTTTTTTTCGTTTTTATTTCAAATATATTTTATACAATGATATTTCTATTTAATATTTATTAATATATTTTAATTTTTATTTATTGATATTCTTAGAATATCAAAATAATCTATATATAAATATAAATATTATAATTGTAATATTAAGAGAAAAATTCCTTTTACCCAAAAACAATAGAATAAAAAAAAAGAAATTAAAATAATAATTCTTAATAATGGCAAATTAATATTTTTAATTTTAATATGTTTTCATTATTCAACTTTTACGTATATTTATTAGTTAAATATGTAATGTAATAAATAATTATTAACTTTCCAATAAAAATAAAACATAATTGTTAATAACTATTTATTAAATTAAAAAAAATAACGAAAAAAAATTCCATAATAACTCATAAAAAATATATATAAAGGCACTGTATATAAAAAAAACGACTTGTTACTTATAAAAAAAAAAAAAATTAATAAAAAGGGAAGACCTTTATTTACAATTTATTTTATTTTTATTCTATATTTTCAGCCAACCATAAATTTTTCTTTTTTATAATTCAAGTACCATTATTATTAATAAAAATATTGCTTTGCTTTTTGTGTATAGTATATGAATGATTAAAATTAATGCTAAATAAGCTCGATAAAATATATAATATTTAATTGTTAGCAACCCCCGTTATTGTTTTAATTACTGCATAATGGTTAGGTGAAATACGACGGGGTAGTTTTTATTTCAATTTTCTTTATGTACAATTAAAAATATCACTAAATTTAGAATAATTGGTCCAATTTAATAACATAAAGTATTTTTAAATTTATAAATTTTGCATTTGTGTATAAAAATATATATTAGCAATGTTTTTATATTTTATTTTTAATTATATTCATGATATAAATATATATATATATATATGTATATGTATTAAAATAATCATAATAGTTTTATTGTATATATGCGAGTAGGCTTGCTTGATCCGTCTAAGATTAAACTAAGGAAATACCATATGTTTACCTATTGCAATTTAGCTCGTAGGTAAGCTCTTTTTGTAATAGATATAATTTCCAATAATCTTAGCCATTATTGTTTTTTTTTTATTTATACTCTAATCAAATCGTAATCAAATAATAACAATTGACAAAATAATTATATTTACAAAAGTTAAAATAAAAATAAAAAAAAAAACAATCTAATTAAAAATTGAGTGTGTGAGAATAATAGAAAAAAAAAGGTTTTCTAATGAAATTCAACTTTCATTGCATTTCGCTTTTCTTTTGTTGATATAAAATATTAATAAATTTTGTTTTTAACACTAATATATAAGTTCGATATAAACATTTTAAGGCCATGATTTCAATTATATTAATTTTATTAATTATATTTAAAAATTTATCATCATCATTATTTAATATATTTAATATTTTTGTCATTAAATTTTAAATGGTTAATAAAATTTTATCATCATCAATAATACAATATTTTATTGTTTAATTAAAATATTTTAAATATATAAAATTAAAATAATTTTGTAAATTAAACAAAAACAAAAAAAACAAACATATTTATTTGAATTTTTTTTTTTTAAATTAAAATTGTTTGTTAATATAAATAGTTTTTTCAACAAACACACATCTTTTCTTTGTAAACTCTTTTCTTGTTGTTTTTTATTTTTGTTTTACAAAGAAATTTAAATAGAAATAATATATTATAATATTTACATAATTTACTTATTTAATTAAATATATATATATACCATTAACAATGAATTTATGCCTTTCAATCTATTTATATTGAATTCAATTCATTTCAAGTTTCACTTGACACTTGATAATTTTTTACAAATTGATTTTCAGTTAGAATATTTTTGTTAATTTGTTCGTTTTATTTTTTTTCGTATTTTGAGGACAAATTACAGTGGTTATAGATTGTCGATTACTACAACAATCACTGATTGTTGATTAAATACACAATATATTAATTAAACATTAATTACTTTATTAATAACAATATCACCAGTACTTAATGTTTGTGAAGATTCATCTTTTTTACGTTTTATCTGTGGTTGTTGCGGTGATTGTGGCGGTTGATGTGCTTGCACAGATGAATTAATTTTATTGTTATTATTACCAGTATTTCTGTTTTTACGATTGTTATCATGACAATTACAAGCGCAACATTTTGATCTACAAATTAATATGAAAACCAAAAAAACATATTTAGAATAATAAACTAAAGGAAAATAAATTAAAGATTTTTTAATTCAATTAAATACAAACCCTTTATTATCTCGATCTTTTAATCCATATTGTTGTGAACTATCAAACGAAGAATTCGAAGTGAATGATGTATCCGTTTGAGAAGATCCAAGAATCTAAATATTATTAATTGATAGTCAATGCAATTTATTAAGGAAATCAATATACAAAATTAGATTGCCATACCTGATCACTAGGTAATAATGTTGCAGCCGATAGTATAGCTTCTAATTTATCAATTCTCATTTGCCGATCCATAGTTGTATCAGATAAAACTTCATCCATTAATTGCATAGATTCGGTTAAACTGGGCGGTTCGGAATTACGTGGTGAAAATGTTCCCGGTAAGGAATTATCAGATGGTACACTATCAAGACTTGCATAATCTTGATCTAGATTATCTAAATCATCGTCAGAATCACTATTGTCTCTGTGAAAACATAATTTCAATAATTACTACATATTACTTTATTTATTGTTTCCATTTTAATATATTTACCGATCTTGTCCTAAATTTTCAAGTTTTTCTAGTTTTTTAGCTACTTTATGCGATCCACGAAGTTTTTCTTTTTCTTCCTCAGTTAATTCTATATATCTATATTACGGCAATGAACAAAAACATTAATATAGTAATATCACCAAAAACATTTATTAATTGTTACCTAAGCAGTCTTATTTCACGGTTACTTAAAACAACATTTTTATTTGGTTGTCCCAATTTTTGTTTTAAATTTGAAACTTCACTACTAACTTTACGTTGTTTCTTACGCATTTTCACTTCCATTGGACGTATAAGTAACAGTATTTGTTCAGTACACAATTCAGAAAATAATGTTCTGTATACTGGTTTAATTGCTCTAAAACATTTTAAAATAATAATTATAATAAGTTTCAATTAAATAGTTGGACAGGAAAATTTCGGTAAATTTATGTTTATTACCTTGCCATTTGTGCATAGAGCATTTCGTTTATTAAGACCAAAACATCACCAGCGGCATACAAAAGCATATCTCTCGAAAGAGGTCTTCGAGCCCAGTATTTTTGGTCACGTCGATAAACATTTTTTAATTGATCTTTCATTGGATTTGGTGGAGCATTATAAATTTCACATAGAGTATTCAATGATACATTTTTTACTTTGTAAACCTGTTTTCCTTGTTCTTGAAATTGAATAACAGCATGAGCTGACTAAATGATAAACGGATTATAGTAAAATAAAAAAAAAATCAATCATATAATATATTATATTTAATAAATGCCTTAAAGAAACAAAAAATTTTGATATATACTTGAGTGTCGAAAACATTTCGAAGTAAAACTCCATATTGAGTATATAAATTTATTGAATCATTTCGGCAATCATGTATAATTTTAATGACATTATCACTTTCTAATAGATTTTTTAAACCACCATCGATTATTATTTCCGGACACGTTAGTACATCGAAAATAAATGCTTCACCGCGAACGGTAGCAATTTCGATTAGGGTCAATTGGCCACGTACCCCTAAATTGACACCTTCACAATCAATTGAAATAATTGTTTGTTCATTTAATGAAGCTTTTAATATGGCATCCGTTACAAAAAGGCTATCTTTAATATTTGTTATGACACGTGTTATTTGAAATATTTTTATTTTCCATGTATCACCAGTAAAATAATTTTGGCTATGTATGGGGCTTGCATTTGATGAATTCATATTTATCATATTATTCGGTTTAGAATCATTATTATGCATACCACCATTTCCATGATGATTATTATATTGATTATTATTATTATTATTATTATATTGTATTGCATTATGTTTATTGTCTTTTTCCATATTATCAGCTAATGCTTTAATAACTAAACTATTTATTCGTTGTTTTAATGTTTGATTTTTATTAGCAATATTCGTTCGTTCCACATGATTTGAATTTGGACTTAATGTTAACGGACTGGAATTTGTTGATGAGTGATTTGATAATGGTGGTGACATATTACGATTATTATATTGATTTGTAATATTATTATTAATATTCGTATTATTATGTATTCCTATCGGTTTATTAATTATTTCTGTTGGACAATTATTTTCACATAAATTATCCATTTTAAATTGTGAATCAAATGCAAAGCTATCAAATCCACTACTCGGTTCACTACGATTATTTGAATTTATTGACAATGGTGGTGAATGTATATTTGATACAGGTTCATTTAATTTAAAATCACCAATGGTTACACCATTATTACTACTACTACCATTTTCTGAGTTATTACTATTTATTATTACTGGTGATTGTGTTCGAGTACCTTCCGTTTTTACGGTATAATTATTATTTGATTGATCTCTTGTTCTTGCCTGTGCCTGTTGTATATGTGAATCGGATAATTTTGGTTTTTGCAATAGACGGACTAGATTCGATTGGATATGAAAACAATCGGCAAATAATTTTAAAAATGTACTTAAATCATTTGGCGTTTTAAACATGGAAAACCATTTATCTTGTGGAAAATTGGAAGTTACCACATGGAAGAGTTGATCAACTAATATTGGTCCTATAAAGTTAATCGTGGTATTAGAAAATTAAATTAAATTAAAATTAATATGATTAAAAAAAATGTACCTTTCATTTCAATGCAATGAGCCATAAAATCTAATAACGATTGTGTAACTTTTGTATCAATAGAAGGTTGCGGTAAATGTAATCTTTCTGATAATGGAACATCTTGTAAATTTTCCGTTCCCACCAGTATTACACATTCATCAATCACTTGAAATGTATCAGTATGTTTACTCAGAAAATCAGTAAATTCTTTTATGTGTTGACCTAAACATTAAAAATATTAAAGCAAAAAGAAAAAAAGGTAGTACATAAAAACACATAACAAAAAACCCAAAATAATATAATAAATTTCTAACCTGAAATATGACGAACTTGAGGTGATGCTTGACTTCTATGACCGAGTAAACTTTTTATAGGAACTTCAGTACCAATTCCATATTGTAAAAGTTTATGTTTAAAATAATCTTTTGATTCTTGAATATAATCTCGTTTACCCGGTCCATAGCCACCATTTGATTCATCTTGAACATTTGTTTGATATGAATTAACATTTACATAATCACCGTTTATTGAAAATAATGCAGGATATTGAGCCAAAAATTTCTTTAACCCTAAACAACAGAAATATAAACAAAAATTAAATCAACAAATCATGAAAATGAATATTGCATTTATTTTAAGATATTTAGATATCTACAATATATTGAATGTGATGTAAAAATATGACGGATATTTTTTTCCACACAAATTTAATGGTGTACAAAGATTTAAAAAAAAAATCAAATTGAACATAAAATTATGTATTACCGCGTGTAGTCAGTGATTAAAAGGCATACAAAGAAAAAAAAATATGTGTAAAACAAACAAATTAAATACAAATTATGTATATAAGGTTTATTTTTTTTTTTTTGGTTTAATTTTCAATTTTCATATGAAAGTGCCAACAATTTCTTCATTTATAAATTATTTAAATCGCTTCTTAAGTGAACGTATATGTATGTTGTATTGTACATAACATTACATCTATTATTAGAATAAAAAAATAACATTTTTTGGTTTCATTCATTTCATATGTGTTGTGTTTTCTTTTTAACTCCTTCATTTTTATTTTTTCATATCATTTCTTTTATTTTCACCGCGTATTTTCTTCTTTTTTTTTTTATGCAACTATTATGTATAAATAAATAGATTTGTTTTGTTTTGTTTTGCTTTTTACTTTAAACTTTAAATAGGTTAATTTAATAAGAAAGAAGAAAATAATGGAAAAACAGAGAGTTCAAATATATATGTATATGTATGTATATAGACAATTTAAAATGTATGTAAAATGTAAATTTAATTTTAGAAAAACAATGAATATATATTTTTTATATTATATTATATTTTAATTATATTTATATTTATTATATTATTTTTATATATTTTTATATTATATTGGTATATTAAATTATTATTATTTAATAATTATTTTAATAAATAATTTAATATTTTATTATTTAAATATTGGTTTGTGCATCTATCAAAGTTTCTTGTTTTCGTTATTAATATTTTTGTTTGATAAATATTTTTTAAATTTATCGTATAATCATATCAATAACAGGTTCAGCGAAGTTCCAATATTATCAAAAAAAACTATATATTTAACGATCTGTTATCAATAGCAGAAAACCATTAGATCAATCATTTAAATTAAACATTTCATCCTATCTAAAGACTCAACATTTCATCCTATCCACCGCAAGTGCAACTTGGAAAATTGTTTGTTGAAATCATATGAGTTATTTTTTCCTTCTTCTTTTCAGTTTAAGTTTTTTTTCTCTCAAACATTTCTATTTCAAAATTTTATAAACTAATCCACGATAATAGTTTCGCCACCCAAAATCACTTAAATATATTTTATGAATTGTGGCTGTTCTCAGAATGGTATTTTTGAAAAATATTTCCACATTATATATGGATTAATCAATTTCATTAATCAAATATATCACACATAAAATTAGTGATATAATAATTTACTTATACTACAAATCTCATCAGAGGTAATTAAAAGATTTAATCATCGATTAAGATTAGCAATACGCGATTCATTCTATATGTTAGGTGATAAAAGTGTAGATTTTTTTATTTGTTTGTGTGTCTTTGCGTGTGTATAGTTATATGAAACAGACATACAGGTATTTCTAATTTTATATAGACATGTCATGATATAAACATACTTTTATCATAAATTTTATAAAAAATATTTTTTCTTTTCATTTTTGTTTATTCATTTTATTTATTTATTTCTTTTTGAAAGAACATATATTAAGAAAACCTATAAAAAAATAAAAAAATTATAAAGAAAAAAGTTAAGAATTCAATTTATATTTTTATATATCCAAACTATTATAGTATTGATTTAATTTTGCTCAAATCCGACTGATATTTTTTATTTCTATCTATACTATATAATATACCAATACTTGGCAAGTATATATATTTAATAATATATAAAATGTCATTAATTTATGATTAAAAGAAAATTCCTTTATATGTTTATATATAAAATATGTATTATTATAATATATAAAGAAAAAAAAAACCAAAAACATTTTATTCATAATTTATAATAATCTATAAATATATTGTATATAGAACAACAAAAAACGCACATTTATTTTTTATTAATCATACATACGTACTTTCAGTAAAGTTCATTTTATAGTTATAGTTTTTGGGTAAAAATAAATTCTAGAATATGTTTTTTCCCCATGATTTGGAAATTTTTTTAGTTAAAAATTAAATGAAAAGGTTGCCATTTTCTTCAGCCCGCTCGATCGGTTGTCTACACTTTTTCTCAGAAACTATTCGACCGATCGTTCGAATACTAAAGAGTTATAACATATATCTCGTACTGTTTCAAATCAATTGACTATAGACATTTTGGATCTAGAGAATTGATGGAAAATGGAAACATTTTTATATCTGGAAATTTTTTTTGATCCCAACTCCCTGGTCATCAGTAAGTAATTTCTGTTGCAGGTGTATGCCTGCCATCGTTCTTGTAATATTAAAAAATCATCAAAATAAACTTCATTACAAAATCTATATGTTGATGGAAATATTAATATAATAAATGATAAAAAATAATGTGCAAATGTAATACTTATAAATAGTACGACGATACGTTTTTATATACCAAATGGCATATTTTCTATACTATCAACCGATTCTATACTATCGAGAAAATCCATATTGGTAGTTCAATTAACAACGATATAGGATTTTGTATAGGTATAATGAACTCAAACACGCATTTAATTATAGCTTGATTCTAGGTTATTATTTGCGAAAACATCCGATTCCGAAATCAGTTAATTTTATTTTATTAAAGACCGTTGAAACAATTTTCATCATTTCCATATTTATCTCTTTTATAAGGTATGCCAATTAATAGAACAAAACAAAAAGGTATTGTATCAAAATATGATTAAAATATATATAAGATAAAATTATTAATAAATGATTAGATGTTTGTAACTTTGTTATTTATAATTGTACAAACATCTCTAATATATATATATATATATACCATATTATATTGATAATAATAGGTGCTAATTATTATAACGTCATCTTTAAACTATAAAGAAAATTTCACTCTTTTCTGTTATATTTCCATGAAAATTATCTATATATTTATTATAGTTAATAACAAACAAGCATATATCTATACGTTTTAACCAACATAGCGATAATTTTTAATTTTTTATATGAAAAAAAAAACTGAATGGATTGCACAAAGTGTGAGAAAAATTAATACTTTATATATATTATGTGTATGAAATAATAATAATAATAATAATTTAATATTATAATTATGATATTTCACACATGTTTCGTTTGTTTACCAGAAAAGCACAAATCTTTATATAAAAAAAAACATCATTTTATTGTATTGTATTTGTTATTAATATAAGAACAACTTTTGTTTTGCTTTTACTTTTATTATAATTTTAGAAAATTAGATTTTTAGGAAACAATTTATATTTATTTTATAAAAAACAAAAAAAAAAACATAAAACAATTAAGTTCAAAATAAAAACCAAAGAAAATGTATACAAAAATATTATATATCTGGTTTTATTATCTATTATAATCAAACTATGGTATATATAAATGAATGAATACGAATCAATATATTTTTATAAATACATTAGCATTTAATTGCCCATATACGCGATCTTTTATATATAATAAAAATTGTATATTTTATTGAATTTATAATTATAAACAAATGGATTCAAAGAAGACAAAGCTGTATTATATACAATATATATAAATAATATCGTTTTTTTTTTTCTTGTGCCTATATGCACAAATAAAAATGCAATCCAACCTTAAATAAACTTAACCATGAAAAAGGAATTATCATATATATATATATATAACGTGCTGCGTTATATAGAAAATAAAAAAGAAATAAAATAAACAAAATAAGATTATATTTTATATAAATAATAAGGATTTAGTGATTCATCAATAACTTTGGGTAATCAGTATATAGATATATACTTTTAGGAATGTGCTGGCTTAAATATAATGAACTTATTTTGATTCACGTATGTTCTGATTTGGGGCGCAAACGTTTCGGACCCGAATCACATCAAACCATTGCAGATTGGTTAAACAGTAACCAAAAATCTAAACCAATTGCTATAATTGAACTCCAAATACAGTCCATACACAGTTCAATAGGTTTATGGACATTTTGATTTTATTAAATATGTTCATCAAATTTGAGAATAAGTTTTTAAACAGCACCAACCAACTATTCAAGTTTACCAGTAGCACGATTGGGGATGGTTGTCACTACATGATAACTTTGGAACGGAACAAGCTATTGAGTTCATTTCTTCACTGGATTGTGTGGTTTCGTAAAAGGAGGGTAAGTTCGTCAATGAGCCCGATCAGTCAGGTCCTTCAGCCATACAAGAATCGACTAAAAATTTGACTTTTTTCGGATATTAAGATATTTTATACAACATTAAAGGTAACGTCAGCCCTGACGGCGTTACACTTGGGAAGCCGTGAATAACTAAAGAGGGCCAAATGATATAATTGCAGTTTTATATATTACATTTTAAGTATTCAGTTTATGATAAGTAATTTTATAGTTGACTAAACTGAATGACTGGACAACTGAAGAAACCTGATTGCTCGTAATGCTCGAACCGAAACAAAAAACCATTTAAAACTTTTACTGAACCAAAATCGAAGGTCTAGGATTTTATCTTATTTGCCTGCCTGGATCTAACGTACGTATTCATATTTTTATGGGATACATTTTACTACTACTACACTTTTCTTTTAGATTTAGATAATGTAAACAAAATCTTCTGAAAAGACAAACAAAATCTGTTTAGAAGATTTGTATAATTTTAACTACACAGAAGTAATAAGAAAAATAAAGAGATTAGACAAATATATAATGAATGATATGATAAATGATTTGATTTTCTTCTGATTTTTATAATATTCGCATTTCTTTATAGTAATAATTAATTGAATTGAATAAATAAAAATAAATATGAAATAGAGCTTGACCGCACTTATGGTGAGAAAGCAAATATCGAAATAATTATATTATATATATTTAGAAATAGATATTGTAATCGCATATTGTCCAAATTGGAATTAAATTAATTTAATATTCAATTCAATTTAATTCAATACATGTCTTTATGTCTCATGAATATAAATAAACGGTTAACGACGATCTATACATACAGTTTAACATTTCAGGTATTTATAATATTAATAAAAAAATTATTTATAAATTATTTTACAGAGTGTCAACGACGAAGTACAGATCATATACCATAAGATTTGATGTCTGTATTTGATTTATTTGGTCAACAAAAAAAAGAAACATTTTTGCTATTTAAAAATTCCAAATGAAAATTATGCAATCAATATAAAATCCATCGAAATTACAATTCTAATTTGTTATTAGTCATTTCATTTATCTTGAAAATATAACCATTTTTGGAAAATTATATTGTCATTTAATGTGAATTAGGAAATATTTTACGTATATCTTTAGGTTTGTTTCATATAAAGATAGGGAAAAAACAAATATACCCAAGTTTAACAACTTTTACGAATATTCCATTTTATCTTGCTTATACAAAAAACAATATTATCTTATATTTATAAATAAAATAAATTATATAAACTATATAACATTTTTATTTTATTTTTCTTCCACCATAATTCAATGAAATAAATGTGATCGATATTTATTATTTATTTTAAAAATAAAAGAAAATTATTTATAATATGCATGCATACAAAAAATTAAAAAAAAAAAACAAACAGAATATAAAGTGATGATGCTCAGCTGTGTTATATATTTACATATATACAATATAAAAAAAAACACTTGTACAGATACAGTATTTTTTTTTTCTTTATATATTACAGACAATTTTCGTTGCGTTAATTAGAAAATAAATTGGAATAGTATTTTTAATTTTATATTTTCTTTCTATAAAATTATAAGTACTACATTGTGCATTTCACTGAAAAAATTACTTGAAAGTATGTCAACCAAATATATATATACATATTCATGATGAATATTTTTGCAATTCTTTTTATCGTTTGTGTATTAATTTTGTATATTATACTTTTTTTTATTTTAAATAAATTTTAAAATATACTTACACCTATCTCTATTTTTTTTAAATATTTAATATAAAATATATTGTGCTTACGTTAATATTTGCATAATAAAATTTTATTTGCAGTTTTTGTTTACTTTTTATTTTGAAAATTGTTAAAAATATAATCGGTAGTATAAGAAGTATTAAAAGAGTGTATATACTATTTATGAATGTATAGAGCGAGGTACATATAAAAATGTACATGCAGGCGGTCACAATTGTGGGTTGTTCATCATAAATATACAAATAAATTCGTCATTGAATTACAATTTTTTAGTATAATAAGTTATATTATATATATATGTATGCATATAGTAGAACATTTTTAAACTATTACGTATATATATATATTGATATTTAATATGCACAATATCAATCAACAGGTATGAACAAATAATAATAATAATAATAGTGTGGTTTTGTATTTTGTTTTTCCAATTCGCATTCAAATCAATTAAAATAATATATACAGGTTTTCTATAAGTAGAGATGTATATGATCTTTTAACGATCGTTTGAATACTGTAATATATTACATTAAGTACTTCCGACATTTCTTTTTGATAATAACGAGGTTCGGGAACCTCAATGATTATTATTTTTATATACGGAAGTTGATCTTTATACTTATCGATTTGTGTTGATCTGGACTTTTATGATAACTGTAAAAATTAAAAGTTTTCTAATTGGCAAAATCTTCAATTCCATCAAAATTTTGCTGATATTTTTCAAATCTTTGTATATTTAATAATTGTACCAAGATTTAACATTTTATTTAGAACAATTGCAATGCAATAAAATAAATAGGATAGTATAAAGAATATATATTTAAAGATATAAAACTATTTTATTAAAATTCGAATGATTGTCGAATTGGCAATTCTGGCAGTATATTAAATATTAATTTGAAAAGTAGTACATTAAGAATTAAATGTTCCACGTTATTTATTGTTATTGGCATATATAATATATATACGGCTCATTGAATTACTGAATGTTCATCCCATTATTAGAAAAAAAAGCAAAAGACATAATGTAAATACAAAAATTATTTATATTAATTATACAAAACAAATAAATATTTCTTATACTGCATATAATATGATGCGAATTTTAATGCAATTATATTATTATAATAAACATTTTTCTTTCTTAATAATCTTATTATAAATTTCTATCTGTAAAAATGAAAAAAAAAAAAATTAATAATAATAAAGGCAACAATTCTTTTTTTTTTTGTAAAACAATGACGGTATATATAATTATTTAACAATAATGGAATTTGTGGTGGTAGGTACATTGTATTTAAAATTGAAAAATTCATAGATAACAAAAACATTTTAATTCACTTTGTTTTTATTATTCAAAATAAATATATTTATATATACATACATATATAGATAGATAATGAATGTGAGATTTTATTTTGTGATAAAATAACATATATACAGTTAAAAATTATTAGCGTAATGGTAAAAAAAAAAAGAAAAATTATTAAATAAAGATTATATATTATTCAATATTATGCAAATTTTCATGCAAAAAAAAATTCTTACCCGATTGACTTCCACCAGCAATTTGTCTCATTTCCTTGGTGAAACCTTTAGCACCAAATTGACATGATAAATCATGTAATGATCTTGCTTCACCTTTATCCAATAAACGTTCTAAGAAAAATAACAATGTCATATTTCTGGCCATTTCATATTCCATAGTTTCCATGATGATTGATTGCTTATAGATTGATGATTGATTGCTTATAGATTGCGGATACAATTAATAATAAAAAAAAAAATATACACCAAAAATTTATTAAATGCAGTTGAAACCAAATAACTGTTTATTTTGTTTAAAATTTCACTCCATACAACTTGTAATCATACCGAGTCACGTTTTACTTTATATTTTTCTTTTAAGGTATGATTATCGAAATGTTAATATGCGGAAGTAATAAATTATAGATATTTATTTATGAAAATTGTTATTATTTTTAATAATTGATCACAGATTCAATTAATTATATTGTTTTAAAAAATAAATAAAAATAAATTGAATTTATCTTCCTCGCCACATAAAAATTTGAATAAAACAAATAATAAACACACACACTATTACACAATACAAAATCTTATACAAACACAAATTCAATAATAATGTATATATCAAAATATTTTATTTTTAATTATTGCTATTTACACAATTAAATATATTTTTTGCATAACAGTAAAAAATAATGTTGTATTTAATCAATGTATAAAATAAAAAAATTAAATATTTAATTAAATTCAATGCAATATTTACATAAATTTTTTAATTTTTAATAGGTGAATGTCAAATTTCTTACTTCCAAATTCCAATATAATAATCAGCTGCTTTTTTTTTTTTTTTTTGGTGTGGTGATGAATATTTGTCACTTAAAATTAATTAACAAAATTATATGTACAATTGTTTTTTTTGTAAAAATTAAGGCACTTAATTAATTTGAATCACGATATGAATCCTCGCGACAGGATTTAAGTGATATTATATTTTACTTAATTAATAAAAAAAAAAACAAATAAAAAAAATAGGTTTACAAAATAAAAAATGTCTTTACATAAATTGCTTCATCAACGAAAGAAAAAAAAGTAGAACTCAACAAACAAGAAACAAAAAAAAAAATTAAAAATACCAACACGCCATTTTTAACATGTCACATTACACTGTAAATTAATGGGACATTCATTTTTTTTATCAAAATTTAACATTTTCGGTATTCGAAAATTTAACTTTTGGAAGGTTTAGGATTTCAAGAATTTTTAAAATTGAAAATATAAATGATAAACATGAATGTATGTAAAAAAATGGATGTTTATTAAAAATTAAATGCATTAATATAGAAATATATTAATTAATTAATATTATTAAATTCAAATTTCTTTTATTTTATATTATTAACACAATATATTAATATCCACTTTTAGTTATGTTTCAATTCCAAATCCTGAATATAGAATGCACTGGTAAAATATATCAACAAATCAGCTGATTACAAATTAATGGATTGAAACGACTTACGACAATAACAAAAAAAAAATGTAAATAGATAGAAATGGAATGAAAAAATTACTGAAAATTGTTAAAAATGTGTTTTTTTGTTAATTAAATTAATTTATCAATTATATTTATTTATTTTATTTAGATATTACTAATTTAACGTATCATTTACATAATTTGTGATATTAAATAAATGAAATAACAGCCAAAAATGAGCGGCGCATATTCATTTTTAAATAATAAATTCGTTCGGCGTTCAAGTTACGTTGGAGTGATTGTGGGATGTGGAGCACTTTTTAAGTAAATATTTATTAATATCATAATAATTAGAATAGTTAATTTATTAAACCTATTGAAGTATTAGAAATTCCACTCCATTCAATTTCGTTGATTGTAGTTACATAACCAAAGGTAATAATATTTCAGTTTATTTGAGAATGTCATTTGCTATTCTTTGGTTTAGCTCATTGTCCGTTGTTATGGGTATATTTTGTGAATTCAAGCTAATGTTTAATCATAAATATCTGTAACAAATAGTATTTGATTAGTTTTACCCACTGTGGTCAGTTTTTTATAATCAAAATGTTTAATATATTTATTCCAGAGATTATATGCAAGGTGAAAAATTTCAAAATGATATCAAAGCTGATGGTAAAATTGTAATTATAACAGGAGCAAATACTGGTATTGGTCTAGAAACGGCTAAAGAATTGGCTAAACGTGGTGCCCATGTTTATATGGCATGTCGTGATATGAAAAAATGTGAAGATTCACGAAAAGAAATTGTATTAGATTCACGGAATAAATATGTATTCTGTCGGCATTGTGATTTGTCATCATTTGATTCAATACGATCATTTGTTACTGGGTATGTGAATGATATGATAATTAAAATGATTTTTTAAAAACAAATTCTACTTTCTTAAAATTTTGAATAGTTTTAAAAACGAATCGAAATCTTTGGATATTTTAATAAATAATGCGGGTGTTATGCGATGTCCCAAATCGTTAACAAAAGATGGAATTGAATTACAATTAGGTGTAAATCACATGGGACATTTTTTACTAACCAATTTACTTTTGGATTTGTTAAAAGTAAGTTAAC
Source organism: Dilophus febrilis (assembly GCA_958336335.1). Taxonomy (NCBI): domain Eukaryota; kingdom Metazoa; phylum Arthropoda; class Insecta; order Diptera; family Bibionidae; genus Dilophus; species Dilophus febrilis. The sequence continues at coordinate 27,573,181 of OY284469.1, read as the reverse complement.
ATTTTTTAATAACCGTACATATAATTAAATATGATTTTTATTTACTTTTAATAGAATACAACGAACAGTAGAATAGTTAATGTATCAAGTATTGCACACACTCGAGGAAAAATAAATATAGATGATTTAAATAGTGATCGGAGTTATGACAAAGGCGATGCCTATAATCAAAGTAAATTGGCCAACGTTTTGTTTACACGTGAATTGGCCTATCGACTCAGGGATACGACAACTACCGTTAATGCCGTACATCCTGGTATTGTAGACACTGAATTGATGCGTCACATGGGTATTTTCAATAGTTTCTTTTCTGGGTTAGTATTTTTACACGTAATTTTTGTTTAATTCTCATTAAAATATTAACATTCTAAATTTAGGATAATTGTAAAACCTTTAGTATGGCCATTTTTAAAAAATCCAAGATCAGGTGCACAAACAACATTATATGCCGCACTTGATCCCGGCTTAACAAAAGTTTCTGGGGCATATTTTAGGTAGGTTTTAATCATATGTAATTTGTTTTTCTAATGGAAATTATGTATTTATAATTGGTTTTCACAATTTATGTAAATGTACAGTGATTGTAAAGTAAAGGATGCCGCAGAAGCCGGTTTGGATAGTAAAACAGCAAAGTGGTTATGGAAAGTAAGTGAAAAATGGACCCGATTACAAGAACAATCATAACGTTTAACGACAACATATTATACTTGATGCAGAAAACAACTATAATAGTTTTATGTTAACGACTGTAATTATAGTGATGCTTTTCGTAAAAAAACAAAATCGCTTGTCGATTCTTATATTTTGTTGGAAGATAACGGGCATTTACATGCATTTGTACATTTGTATACAAAATAATAATTATTATAGTATTTGATAGTGAATTTAATTTTGTTAAATTATGATTTATGATGTAATTTCGTTTTAAAAAAAATAATAATAAAGTTTTTTTTTGTATCACTTAATTTTGTTTTTCTTTTATTCCTTTATTTTATATATATATATAATGTAACAAAATAATTTTTTACAATATTACAAATAATTATACAAACTTTTTCAGATATATTTTTTTTATATATAATATAAATATATATATATTTATATAATAAAGTGTAATAATATATTAAAAAAAAACAACAACTGCTTAATAATAAACAATTGGATCTCTCAATTTTATTATAAATTTTTATTTTTTATTTTTTTATTCATTAACAAACATTTATATTTAGAGATTTATTATATATTTGGCACAATTGATCACAAAAATTTGCAAAATATATTTTTATTTTTTTTATTTATTATATTCATGCACATTTTTATAACATTTATATAATATAGAATTTAATTTTGTTTTATAAATATATTTGTTTATTTTATTTTTTTACAAAAGTTCACAAAAAAATATAGATATAGCTATACTTTTGTTCTTTATATATATTCTTTTTTTATAAAATAAAAATACGCTCGTGTGTTTTTTTGTGATGTTTTACAATTAGTAAAATAACAAAAAATTGTTTGTTATATTTATTCAAATATTATCGTACAAAATATTTATTTGTATTATACTTTAAAATAAAAAAAAAACAAAAATTAAAATATCTTTGGATAAAAATTTATACATATTACAAAATATTGTATTTATCATAAAATGGTTTTTTTTCTTTAAATTTAGACCGACAGTTCAAAAAGTAATCAAAACGTAATACAATAAAAAAAATAGAATTATATATATATATATAATATATATTTATAGCATTAAAATATTTTTACTAATATATTGGACATCATCATCATCATCACCATCATATAGTAAAAATAAAATATATTTTAAAAATGTGTGATTTATATTATTATTATTTTCAGTTAAATTTATATATTTTAACAACAATTTAACAAATTATATATATTTAAAAAAGGAAAAATTTTTACAAAAACAAAAAAAAAAAATCTTGGACACATTAAAAAAATATTCATCAGTTCTGGGTTAAATAATTTTTTGTTTTTAAACTCTATATGTGAAAAAAAAATATTAAAAAATATCTTAAAAAGCAGATTTTTTTTTTGTATATTAATCATTTATATATACTTATCAAATAAACACAATGAAACAAAAAAAAATCTATAGTCTTATTCATATATAATAAAAAAAGAATCCCTAATTATTATATTTTATTTTTTTAATAATCGTATTATTATAATATTTGTAATTAATTGTGTATATATATAAAAAAAAAGATATGTTTTATGATTTTATGAAATAAAATAAAAAAAACATTATAAATAAATTTGATTTTATTTTAGAATTTTTAGAAACTTGTTGTATTTTATTTATTAATGCATTTATATTTATATTTTGAATTTACTTTTGGTTAAATTATTATTATTATTATTATTATTATATATTTATAATATTTGTTAATTTTAATATATGATTATTGATAATTATTATTATTATTATTATTACACATATGATTATAAATTTTATAAAAAAAAATTTATATATATTCATTTACACTTATATATTTATATATATATTTTAAAACGTGAATTATATAATCGAATAAGATTTAAAAGAATCTTATACAATAAAAACAAAACATAAAATGAATATATATAAATCGATTTTTTTTTTGTTCTTTTTTATATGTGTTAAATTTTTTTTGTTATACTTTTCTTTTTTTTATTCTATAATGAGATCACGTCATATAACGCATAACTTCACGAAGTGCATATAATAATTCAGCTTGATTTCTGGCTTCAAGTATCATTAAATTTACATGAACCTGAAAAAAAAATCAAATTAAATGTTAATTATTCAAAATTTACCATTGAAATTTAATGTAGATTTAAAATAAATATGTAATATATTATTTTATATTTACCTTTTCACTATGTTGAAGTTCATATAAGACACTATCGTAATCTTTTTTCGTAATCCTTTCTGGAAAACAGCATGCAGTTTTTATAAACATTTTCAGAGATCTTTCCAGTAACTGTATTAAAAGTAACAAAAAAAAAACCTTCATTATATTATATTTTATTAATAAAAAAACCGCTGACAAGCAAACGGTCCTGAAACAGAGGCAACAAGTACTGTTCGCCATAAGGAGGTAAAGAGCGTTAGATTTATAATCAATAATACACGATATATAAATTAAAATTTACCTGATTTACTTCTCCATAATCGTAATCATCGTGACGTATACCATAAATACATTGAATATAATTCCATATGGCTCGGCGAAATTTCGATGTATCCACATTTGTACGTCCGGCCATCGTAAAATAAGTGAGATTATATGCGGTACGAAATTTATGATCTAATAAATAGCCAACGTCATTATATAATCTATTTACTAGTGAGTATCCATGATCATCCCAAGAATAATCTTGTATACGAAATGTACTTGGAATATTTTCGGCACCACGTTTTGCAAAATCTTGATATGTAAAATTTGGATCGTCTATATAATGGCTTATCGTTTGTGGTACTTCAATTTTAATTTCTTGTACGGTTGCCGGTAATTCGGCGGCTTGCATTTCCACATTTTTAAAACGATTACTTAATTCTATTTCACTACATTCATCATGTTTTTCGGATAGAACTTTCATGCGTGCCATTAACGCTTCAACACTTACCTCTTGTGTTATTGACGCTATATATATTGATAAAATAATTTTTACTTTAGATATCTCATAAATACTTTAAAAAAAATTAATATTTATATATTCGCACTTACCACCATTACTAATAACATTATGATTTACATCATTTTTAGAATTAACAGTCTTTTGATTATTTTGAGTTTTATGTTTTTGACTAGATACTGTTTCTAAATCTTGAGTAAGCCCACAAGAGAAAACAAATGATGACAATGAATGAAAATGTGATATTAGTACAATTGCATGTACAACTTCTGCTAATGACCAATTATTTGTACCTTTTGTAAGACGCTAAAAATAAAATGATGTAAAATCATATTTGATTAATTTATTATAATTGCGATTTTGTATATATAATATAAATAAAACCTACTTGAATATGTTGTATATTTAATAGCCATGGTCGATGGGCTAATATTTTATTTATATCATATATGGCACGAAGTTTTGGCGGTACATATTCAATACCTTTTAACCATGATGGATCACCGCCCTGATCAATAAATGCTTTTTCATGTAAATTTATTAAATATGTACATTGATGTCTTGCAGCCGCCTATATCAAAAAGTAAGTAATATATGATTAATATTCAATAAATTATATTAATCAGATATAAAAAAAAGAATGTATTATTAATTTAAATAAATCAATTACCATTATGGCTATATAATGTCTATAATCATATGGTAATGGGCCATCACCTCTCATAACAAAATTTTGTGTTTTTAAAAAATGTTCCAAGTAACTTTGATGATGTCCAATGACTTGTGTAACATGATCTAATTCTATTTTATCCATAGGATATTGTTTTGTTCCGTACTATTATACATAAATTAAATAAATTTAAAATAAAATAAAATATTTTATTGAAAATTATAAAAACTTTATCAAATATATTTTAATAAACACAAAATAATAATTAATAATAATATGGCAATCACACAATAAATGATTTATATATAAAAATTGTATATATTTAATTTATAAATAAAATCAAAAAACACAAATCAATAAAAGTACACAAAATTTATTTACTACCTATATATATACTAAATTTTAAATGAATATTTTACAGTATCGCACGCTATCATTTCATGATCATCAAATATATAATTTGTAGAATAAAAAAAAAACATTATTAGACAGACTTACAGATAAATGATAATATACATATATTATTAATATTTGATTTATTTTCTACGTCTCTATATCTGTCTGTATATATTTATGTGTATATATTATTTATATAAATGCCGTAGACAGTAAATAAAGAAAAGGTAAACAAATTCAAATTCAATATACTCTATCTATATTTATGATATAATAATAATTAATATGAAAATCTATTAATGTGAATAGCATATAAATTATATGTATTTATAAAAGAAAATGATGTATATCTTTAATTTTTATAAAATGAAATTCATTTTTGTTTATTTTTTAAATATATACACTTGTGATGAAAATGATTTTTAATATTTTTTTTTATTTTTATATAAATATATTGTATTTATATTAAAAACGTATAACAAGATTATAAATTATCTGATGTGCGGTTAATAATCAAAATATATATTTATATATGTACGTACATATATAAGTATTGGATTATGGGGATCTTAAAGTCCAAATACATAGTATAAATGTATAAAAAAAACGTTGCTATAGGCAAATAGGTGAACAAGAAACATGTATACTGGTAGGTTAAACTTATCACCCATCAATTAATGTAAAATAATGTGCCGCAAACTAATAGATTCAAATTCATTCGCAAGAACAGCATTGGATTAGTATGGGAGTTCGTGGATGTAATGGGATCAGAAAAAATTTCCGGGATTGAGTTATTTTCCATTTGATACAAAACCCCTATCTTCAAAATTTCAAGCGAATATCTTCAAAACTCATTGAGGTATAAAAGAATTAGAATGAAAAGAAAAAATTAATAGAATATATAGTTTATATGAACCTGCAGGAATCTTTTTCTATAAAGTTAATTTTTATAATATTATTTTATCAATTGTTTTTAATTGCAATGACACATTTCAATATAGAAATGTTTTGATAACATTTTAGTATAATTTTTAGATATAAGATATCAATATTAATATATATAATTCGGTACAAAAATAAATACATTTTGTATGTTTATAAAATTATATATTGTTATTGTTTGTCATCGCAAATATAATTAGGATTAGTAAATGACATACTAAAATACATGTATTTATAATATTTTATAAAATATAAATGGTTAATTTTCTATATACGATATATCTATATCTACTATATATATATGCATATATAATTATTAAATAATATTAACCTGGTATAAATAAATAGAGATATATATATGTTACGAGTATAAAAAAAAAGGTATCAATTTAACATGTTTATGAAATGTACCTAATTTATTATATATAGAATATATAAAGTTCATTTCTATATATACAAATATAAATATATATGGAATGGAGAATTAGATAAAACTTAAATAGTCGCTTTTTAATTCAATATTTTTTTTTTCTGGTTTGGTCCGGTTTGGTCGCCGCGTATTATTCAGATGCAAAACATAAATTAGAATGTTTCCAAAGAAGAGTACTATAATAAGATTTGCCGTGAGATCTCTTCCTGATAAAATAAATAAATTATATAGATTTATAATTAAACTACATGGTAAATTCCAATAAAAATTATAACTTATAAATATGCATATGTATAAAAAAATTCATGCGGGAGTTCTAATTTAAAAGAAAATTTTCTTTTTGTTCTATAATCAATATATAATATATATAGAAATTTTCCGATCGATATATGAACCGATATATAATACCTATTATAGTTATATATAAAATTAAATAAAGAATATTAATCATCCCTGTCTCAAGGTGAAATTATATTTTCCATTTTTTTTTAAATTTTTTAATTTATTACAATTTTATTTTAATTCAATTTTTATTAACGTTTCAAATGTGGTATATCATCAATATATAAAATAAACAAAAAGATGACAGTAAAAAAACCATATATAAATAAAGTGGAATTTAATTTTTTTTAATTTGTATATGTATGTAAATTTTTTATACAAATATAATGTCATTTGTTTATAATAATAATAATAATAATAAATATAATAATAATAAGAAAAATAAATATAATGAAAAAAAACGTACAATGCGATTTGTATATCTATATTATTATTTGTATATTCACTTTACTATATATACATATGTATAAATGTAAGTTTTAGGTTGTATATGACTGTGTGAATTGTAAAGTGAATATAGCTGTAGTTTAATTTAAATATTACGAGGGTCAACCACAAAAGTACAATATCCCTATAGTATCTTCTTTATATTTCATTAATATACACCTCATCAATAATATATTAAAAATTATACACCGACATTAATCGAAAGAAAAGTGGAATTCTGTTCATGTCGATAAAATACACCATCAGATTAAAGTGTAAATTCATGGATAAAACCAAGAGCAAAAGACCAAAAGCAGTCACAACCGCATACATTAAAATAGAATTATTAACTAATTGAAAATGATATGAATTACGATTTGAAATTGTTCCACATTAACCATATACGATCCGTAAGATCCGGCTCCCGCAATGAATATTTATTCTCTAATCCAAATTTCCAAATTCTTGCGCAGGTAAAAAATGTTCATAAAAAATTATGAGGTTATTACTGAAACCTAAGGATATTTCCAAGATAAAGAAAATTTGTATTTCGAATATATAGAACATTCTTAATTGTTTTCAAAGTCGGTTTGATGAATTATAAAATTATAAAAGTTTAAACGAGACTGATTTATTAAAAAATAAAAAAGTAATAAAATTAAAAATAAAAGTATTTTCTCTGTAAGGATGCGGTTAATTTCATGGTTGCCCTCGTAAAATTGTAGAAAAACAAATAGGTATAATATGAAAATTGAATTGTATATCTATATTAATATATATAATACCTTTGTTTATAGTTTTTATTTAAAAAAAATAGATAGATTTACATTGTAAAATTAAAGCTAAATATAAAATAAAAAGTATATTTAATTTATTAACAAAGAAAACAATTGATATCGATAATATACTTATATAGAGGTATATGTCTCAAGTTTTTTAAATTAAAAATCGTCTCGCATATATACTATTATTATTTTTTTTTTATATTACCATATATATATTATATATATAAAAAGCAAAACATTGACAAACATTGAAACTTTGAAATATATTCCATATATGTGATTTATATATATTTATATATATGACAAAAGAAAAGTAAGATATATCATTAATCAATTCAAATAAATGTTTTCAATCATATACAAATAAAGTATATATTTATTTTACGGTAGCCATAATAATATATACATTTATATTAATCAAATTTTTTTTAACATATATATATATATATATATATATAAATTATATATCGTATTATAAGTTAAAATCAATACAAATACGTACATATATACTTATTTATATATTTGTTAATAATGTACGCAAAAAACATACGATATATACTTTGTACTGTGTGGTTAAACACACGCCAAAGAATGGGGATTACAGGTGTTCATATAGTACGAAAACATCAACAACCGATCTGGTGGTGTCAGATGATACGAAATCTGGCATATTGAAATTCGAAAAAGGAGGCAAGAAAAGCGGTATATGCAACATCTATAGTTAATGAAGGCGTATATATAGCGAGTGGTTAAGAATGGATGTTTCGGATGTGAATTTCACGCAGAGGGCATTTACGCATTTTCTTCTCAAAATGGTTGGTTCTGAAAGGGATATACCGGCACTGACTATAAGTTTTAAATTCAGAAAAAATAAATATTTATTGATGAACGATGAATGAGTTTCCATGAGTGCCTGTGTTTCTACAAGACGTTCATGTATCCAAAATTCAAATATTATTGATTTATTTATAAAAATTATAATATGTATAGAAAATAATAAACAAAATTATAATATTATTATAATTTATTTGTTGATTTCACTTGTCAATTGTTTTGAAACATTTACAATATCGCTATATACCGGCCGTATATTGTTTGTATCCGATGTATGGTTAATATTTTTCATTTAATTACCTGTAGTTATTCATATTTATACCAATTATTATATAAATTGAAAAACATCTACAAATAAAGGAATCATGATACATTAAATGGTAATAAAATATTAAATTTAGTAATTTGTTTTGTTTTTTTTTATTTTTAATATTTTCAAATGCGAAAAATAATAATATAGTTATTTTTTGTTTTGTCGTTATTATTAAAGCTTATATTGTTTACATAATAAATATATATTTTTATATTTAGAAAATTTATTTTAATATATATATATCCTACTGCCATATACTATAACAAAACACTATTATTAATATTATTATTATTATTATTGCTTTTTAAATGAACGAATTGATATGGTTATTAAGTCATTAATTTAAATTTTTTTATTTTTATTTATAAAATTTCTGCTATATGCGAATGCGATGCTATATACACCAATAAATGTATATATATTCATCATATATATAGCTCAAATATCATCAAGAAATGTGTATTTTGTATTCATATATATATATATAGAATATATATTTATAAATAAATATAACTAAACTTTTATTTAGGTCAATATGGTGGTTTTTTTTTGTAATTTATGTCCCTGATGAAAGATTTAAGTTCATTCTTCCCACAAATACTCATGCAATGACAACGTGTTTTTCAGCTGGTTTTTTTATATATATAGACAAATATTAATCGTATTAAAAGTTATTTTATATATATATCATACAACAGTCAGTATACAGATACAGTGTGATACTTATGATCAAAATATTAAAAAAAATCGTATTACACGTTACTATATATTTGTTTCAGGTGTCAAATTCAATAATTTAAAAATCAAATGCAGTTTTTTTAAATATCAAATTTAGTATATTTATTAATGAACAGTTGAAAAAATAAAACCAAATGGTTATATAATTAATTTAATGAATTGAACTAATGAATAATAACATATAACGATATATAATTTAATGTAAAGATTCTTTCAGTTGATGGCAATTTCGTTGTCATCTACAGAAGATAATTGCGCTTTATACAATCATGGCAGGGAAATTGGGAAATCTTCGCCAGAGGCCTGAACTCAAAAACTAATGGATGAATCTGACTGAAAACTTGCATACGTATAGATTAAGGAGCAGTAAATCCGATTATCTTCCAAATATTCATAGTTTAATTTTTAATTTTCAGTATATATAATATATATAGTGTGTTTTTTTTTTTTGAAGAATTAAAAATTATATATTTAAATACAATAATAAATGTAAAACAATTTCATATCGACTGATGAACATTCTAAAGGTTGAAAGTGTTATCGCGGTTATTATATAGATTTATATTATATATATATAAATAAATATATATATTATTATTAATAATATATTCAAAATATATTAAAATAAATTAAAATAATAATTTTATTCAGTATTTTGAGTACTGAATAGTAAAGAATATAATTTAATTCGAATTGATGGCCCATTTAAATGGAATTATATATTTATTTATAAGTTATTTATAATAAAAGAATCTTTAATATATAACAGGAAAAAATATATAATGGAATATAATCGATAGAATCGAATATATATGATGAGTATATATAAATCCAGTCGCATTGATTTGATAATTATATCCCTATATAGACGACGGGGGTTTTTCTTGTAAATCCTCAAATAGCCTATTTTTTTTTTAATCCCAAAAAAGGTATAAAGCGAAATTCATAGAAAATCACATTAAAATCATATTTTATACTTCTAAAATATGATAAATCGATTCCTTATTTTTTTTTACTTATTGTTTTTACACTGATTTCAGCACCTCGAATCGTTCCCATACAATATCTGTTTTTTAGAAATTATAAAAATTGATTTCATACGCATAAAATAAAAAAAAAACGCTAAAATTTTATTTTAACTTTTCCTTGTATAAGAAAAACACAAAAAAAACTATATGCATTTATATTAACATATATATAGAGTAAATAATAGGTTAATTGTTATTTAATTTAAATTTTATAATTTATATTTTCTTTTAAATGTATAATATCTTCTATATCGTTATATTTTTTCTTGTTTATTTGTTGATGATAATTTTTTTTTTTATTTTTAAATTTATTTTTAAAAAAAAATAGAATGATAATAATTTATTTATATATATATGATAATATATAAAACAACAATATCTCACTGTGTGTTTTTTTTATTGTTTGTTTCATTATAAAATTAATCCTATATATAAAATTGTGTTTTTTTTTCTTCTTCTATATATATATATATATAATTCGCTGAATATAAATTAATAATTTAATTATATTCATGCGTTTATAAAAGTTTATCTTTATGAATTATATTTATTTAATTTTTTTTTTCTTCCATTTAGTTATTTACTATTTTTTTTTTTTTGTATATTTTAATTTAATATCATATACGAGATAAATATATTTGTATAATTTGATAAATTAACGGAGAGCTGTGTATCATTTTGGATAGGCTTAAGTATAGTTTATATTACATTTGCAGTTTTGTTGTTAAAATGTATAAATAAATTAATAATAAAAAATAAATAATAATCAGTGAATATAATTTATGGTCGATTGATTTTTATTTTCTGAATATTTATTTTTATTATCACATTTTTTTTTGTTTCATTTCTTATATATTTTTGTCCGCACTAAATTGATTTGACTGTCACAATGAAAAAAAAATACTGTTTATTTGTAAATATATATATAAAACCAGTAAAACAAATATACAAACTCCACTATAAACTCATATTTGTATATGAAAATAACTGATATATGTATAAAATATGAAAAAAAAATAAATATATTTAGTACATTAGACATTTATGTACTGTTTTTTTTTTGTTTTTTATTATTCAAGTCAATTTATCGGACATAAAATGTAATCGCAATTGAAATTTTATATATACTATATACATATATTATTATAAATTGTATTTATTGTGTGTATAGAGTATAATAAAAAAAAATTGATGAAAAGCTTTTATATTGCAATGCATACAATTGATACAACACAAAATAGTATTATAAAAAAATATAATAAAGTCATTTGGTGAAGTTACTTTAATTTAATCTTTCGATAAATATATTACAATTCAGATATACAGATATGTATATATATATAGAGGTGGTGTCAGTTTTTAGTAAAAAAACAAAATAATAAGTATATTTATTTGTTCATTCGTTCGTTATTATTATTTATATAGACAGACATACACATTCAATTTTGTGACCTCAATATTGAAAAAAATAAACAAAAATCTGATATGTGTAAATATAAGAAAGAAAAAAAAGTTTAACTGCAAATGTATTTCTATTATAATCAGTTTGAAAATCTCAATATCATTAAATGTTCAAAATTTTTTTTTCAAAATAAATAATATATATATGTCGGAATATCATGCAGTGATTAGTTTGTATAGCTTAAAAATAATAATAATAATATTAAATAACCTCTTGCTCGCATACGCATATCGCTATATGATATCCGAAATGTGGGGAAATTTATCAGAATTCTTAAGATATATCTATAGAACGGATACTATATAAAAAATCCTAAAAAATATTTTAAATCTAATTTATTTTATATATACAAAGGTATATAATATTTAAAATCAATTTGAAATACGTGTTCAGACAAAAAAAAAGATAAAATAATAAGTCAATATATCCCCTAAAACCCCAATGCATATTTGTATTGGAACTCCCGAATGGGATAGGATCAAGAAATTTTAATAGCCTATATATCCTATATATTGGAATACTTATAATATAATATTCATATTTTAAATTAATTACAATTAGTATAAATATAAAAAATAAATATTTATTTATAAAAAAAAAAGCCGCTAAACTACTATACAGATTAACTCTATGTGTATATAACCAAAATAACTGACCTACCATCAGACTTATATATATATATAAATAAAAAAAAGTTATTAAATTTAATTTGTATAGGAAATTTAACAACACGATGTATTTATTATATTTATATTTATACAATATATAACTTCATTATTATAAAAACATACACATTTTTTAATAAATATACAAATAATACCTCTACATAATTAATAATATTAAAAAATAAATAAAACAATTGTTACTTTTATTATAAAATTATATACATTTTTTTTAATCGTTTGCAAGGTCAAACCGCGAATAAAAAAAAATACAAACAATTTAGTTATAAGAAAACAGCATGTCGATATATTATTTAAATGGTTTATAGAAGGTTAATCTTGTAATTTCATTCGTTTTTTTTTTTTTGTGATTTTATAAAAATATTATTCTTATTTTATGAGATTACTATATCTCAACTGAAGAAATAGAAGAAATATGATGATAATATTCTATAAGATCACAAATCTATAAAAATGACCAATACAAACTATATAAATATATATTGGATTATATCTTTTTTTTTGTAATATCTTTGTGCGGTTTCCAATAAAAAAAACCCACATAAAAAAAACAAACCAAATAAATATTAGCGGTTTTATCTGTTCGGTATATATCTCTATATAATATATATTCATTGTATATATACAAATATAAATAATTATCATATATTATTATAATTATTATTATTATGTAGATAATGCCAAATGTATATTATTATATATAATATGATATCATCACCGTTTGTGGTTAAATAAACAAACACAAAAAAAAAAAAAAAAAACTGATAAGACGAACAAAATAATTAGCATTTTCAGTGGCAGCCATAATTTTTTGTAATATTATATATTTATTTAAATATATATGAGCTGCGATGCATTTTTCTTTGTTATTATATATATGGTACTTTTAATAATAATAATTTAATATGTTCGTAAAATTAATACACATAAATATAACATAATAATGTAAATATAAAATCTTGTTAAAATTGAAATGATACTATATTATTTTTTTTTTTATAAAACCATAAACTCTTTTTATCAGAGAATTTAAAAAAGAAATGTCTTTTTTGATACCAAAATTAAATAAGTCTTTTTTTTTTAATAAAATATATACAATATTTTAAAAAAAAAAACTGATAAATAGACAGTTACTTAGAATTATATAACATTATTTAAGAAATAAAAAATAATCAAATATAGACAAAAAAATAAAAATTATAAACAATATATATTTTATATGATCGTAGAAATTGTGTTAATTTTTTTTTTTTTATTTATTTATTTTTATTTACAGTAGAAAATAAATTTTTAAATGATTTATATCAGACTGAATAGAAATATATAAAAATAAGTAATGCATACGTATATTTCGATTTCGTGCGTAACCGCTAAAGTCCATATAAATATAAATTGAGCCGTAGTAAATTAACTGGGATTTGACTGTCGTATTATGACCGTTTTTTCTCCATAGTAACAATATGATATCATTTCATCATAAAATTTGTTGCAAGATGAATTGGATAAGGCATCCTCCGAGGGTGCGTAGAAGAATTAAACGATTATACATTCCCGGAGATTTTTTTGCGATCCCATCCCTATCCAGAGCTTTCAATAATACAAATCTAAAGGGTTTTCGGATATTTATCTCGTTCTGTTACTAACCAATATAAGAATTTTTGAGAGATCTGAAAAGTTTTTACTAATACATCATATATATAGAACAAATATTACCCTGTATAATTTCAAATATATTCGCTTTCATTTTATCACCATAATATATAAGCATTATTATTTTTAATATTTTTTTTGATAATATATAAAATCAATATTTACCAAAAAATATTATATATCTTTTACTTGTATATATATATATATATATATCTTTATTTTTTTATTTTTTAACATGCGAATTAAAAAATTTATAAATATCAAATGATAAGAAAAGACTGGAAATAGACAAAAACAAAATATAAAAAAATTGTTTATTATAAAATTTAGAAAAACAAAATAAATATAATGTTAAATAACCGCGATGAGTATAATAATAAAATGCTGTGATGAGTATAAAATTTTTTAAAGATAAAATAAAAGTGTATATACTTTAGGAAAATTAAAAAAAAAAACAAAAATTATTATATGTATTTAAGCTATTTTAGCTCAACTCGTCATATATGGATTTAAATATAATTAATTTACTATATAGAAAATATATTTGTTATTCAATAATTGTAGACGCTATATACAATATGTTTATTGTTTTGTTTTTAAAATGGAAAAACAAAAAACAATTTTATTTAATTTAATATTCGACCTCTATTTATTTGTGATAAGGTGATCATATTTCTTTGTCTCTATTAAATTTTTCTATGGAATTTTCTATATATATATGTGCATTAGTTGCACGACCCTTTTAAACTTTTTGAAGATTACTTCTTAATTGATTGTGATTCATAATTATCACATGTCTGATTTGATTAAGAAAAATAAAAAACAACTAAATGATCACAACTCAATCAATGATTTAAAGAAATGTATATGTATAGAAATAGATTTATTGCATTTATCGCAACAACAAATAAATGTATTTAACAACGCGTTGATTAATAATGATTAATGGTTTTTTGAAAAAAAAAATGGAAGAGAACCATCAACCATAAAAGGAAGGCAGTAAATTAAAAAAAAATCCTGTAAAATCTAGTATAAAATGGTCACCGTATATAGACATATAATGTTATATTATTTGTATATAAGCGTTATCATCATAAATATATAATTGTATATATATATATTATATAGTATACTGATAAATAATTATAATTTTTTTTCAATATATATTTATTTGATAAGTGCATTCACTTTTGCTTACAGAGATAACACACACGCATATTATATACACACTATATAAATATATATATAAGATATGATTTTTTTTAAATAATTTATAAATATAATAAATAAAATGTACTCGACATCAAAAACACACACACATATCCACAAAATGTTATTCAAAAAATAGAAAACAGTTTAATAGTTAAACAGTTTTTTATAGAAAAAAGTAAATCAAATTCGTAATAAATATATTTAATAATTTTCTATATATACATATAATATAATGAAAGTTTAAAACTTTATACAAGTAAAAAAAAATAAAAAACAAACTACAGTATCATCTTATAACCATATATATACAAATAAATTATAACAAAACTATAATAAAATCTAGTTAAAATTATAATAATATTACAAAGAAATTGTGAAGTCGCGTAAATAGCGATTAAAAAAAAAAAAATTTCATCATAATATTTATACCTGCCGCGCGCGTTATAAAAATTCAATTAAAACCAGGTGAAATTTTCCACCACACACATTTTTTTTATCAATTAATTTCAACTTGTTTTTTTATATAAATAATCCTCTGCAGATTTTAATTAAAAATGTTTTATGCACAATATTTTTGAAAATATGTAAATTTTAATTTAAAAAAAAAAGAAGAACTTCTTTCCTCAGAATCTCTTAATTCTAACTTTTTATTTTAATTTTTTCGCATTTATTTTTCATATAATTACCAAAATTATTTATAAAGGTAAAATTATATAAAAAAAGAAATTAGTAATATAATTAATTATATGCGTGGGTTTATATTTATGCATATTGTATATACTTTATATTGAATTTTCCTTTATTATTTTATTTTATTTTATACATCTGGTAGCGATGTTGAACAATTAAAGATGAAATTTTATGCATTATTGTGTTTAAATACAATTTAAATTTTAAATGTCACTGTACATTGTATGATTTTTTTTTATATCACATTATTTATTATAAATTTTTCTCAATTAAGTAATGCTTTTTATGAAATGCCGACGGCAGACGACGGGAAATGTCAAATTGAAAATACATGCATTTCAATGTAGGTGCTTTTTATGAATATTGGACGGCGGACATGTCGACGACTGACGGCGGACATTGATATTTTTTCTTCTATTGCCGTCGGCTGACCGTCGTCCAAACTTCATTTTTCATTTTATTTACATTTTATTTAATTTTTATGATTTAATTTCATAATAATAAAATATCCAGTTAATTTACAAACTAATAAAAAATGGAATTATTTAACAGCAATTGGTATGTATTATTAAATATCGGTTTTTTCCAGGCAAAATAAATTTCAGAAAAAGCACATTTTTTTTATATATCACATATATCATATATGTATTCATAGAAATATATTCATAGAAATCGAGGCTTTAACACTAGATTGCCCAAGGCAGTCATTTTGACTGCTTTTGAATTTCAATTAGAAAAACAATTATGTATATATAGTGATAGAATTTCTTAGAAATTTGTGACTTTTTGTACAACATATGAATGCTTTTATTAATAATTGTAATTACCTCCACCTCCTTAATATCCGGTATATACATAATTGTTTTTCTAATTGAAATTCAAAAGCAGTCAAAATGACTGCTTGGGCAATCTAGTGTTAATTAAAAATGCAAAAAGTTAATAATTCAAATTTTGCATTATATTTATTATGTTTGCTTGCAAAAACTTCCATTTTATTCGATTTTTTAAGGTCATTCTCATGATTCCTAAGGATCACGATGATGTTCCAATGTTTTAAGATCATTATCTTTGAAAAACAATTTGAATGACATTGGGATTTGAATATTGATTATTTGGGAATATCTAAATTCGTATATATACAGGTAAATATTGGTATATAGATAGAAAAAAATAATTGTATATATGTTAATAACTTTATTACACTTATTTATCTAACTATATATATGTGATATATAGTGTACGTTATATTTTAAACAGGTTCCAGCACATAATAATAAGGAACAGGTTCCGATTTTATTTATATATCATTTGTATATGATATTGAATATATATTTATAAGAGTAAAAGAACTTGTTTTTTAAATCAATAATTTTTATTACATTTATATGTGGGTAAAATATATGTATAAATATATTTTATCTTAATATTTATATACACGCAGTAAGGAATATTATCTGCTATGATAAAAAAAAATTTAAATACATCTGCAATAGAATAAAACAAAAAACATCGGATATAAAATCAAATAAAGAAGAAATGTGGTGGTCAAAGAAAATTCTTAAAAATGGTTGATTATTTGGTTAGCGAATAAAATTAATAATAATTATTTCATTTTATGAGTAATCGTAAAAGTTATTTTTATTATTCCCCGTTGTTTTTTTTTTGATACGTGCTTTTATCGCAAAATCTATTATTAATCCTTTAGTAATCCTTAAGTAAGATTGTTTATAATATAGAGGCAAAGCATTATTAATGGGTTAATTTCAACATTTCATAAAATAACAATATAATAGACAAGGTTTTCATTCACAGTAAGATTTATAATAGCTTTTATGAATTTATATATATTTCAATGAAAACATTTTTTACAAAAATATTAAAAGATTATGCAATGGAAATTCATGTGGAATACCATTTGAATGGTCTGAAATGTAATTGAATTGAATTTTGCGATTTGCTTGGATTTTTTAATATGAATATTCTATAAAATATATCGACTCTGTTAGTAAACACAACAACATAATGAAATTATTAATTAAAAAAAAAACAAATGCAGACATTTAATATTGCAATCAATTGCATTACTGTATAAATAAAATAAAATTTAAAGTTTTTTATTTCAATCGTAATTTTTTGCTGTGAATTTGATTTATCGAAATAAATTGTTTTTTTATTATTATTATAGAAAAATAAAAATTAAAATATTTTATATTTAATTTAAACATAAAATTAATCAAATATACTAAAACAAGCAATTACATATACGAATTCATAAACTATGATGATATATAGATAGATAGATATACACCATTTGTATAAAGCAAAATTACAATAATAAAATGTTTTTTTAATAATATGAATAGTTTTATAAATATATATAAAAAAATATAGTGAATTTGTTACGAAAACCTCTAACCAGATCATTTTATTATTTAAAAATTTATTATATTGAATATATTTTTATCGTATCATGCAATTATATATATATATTTTATAATAAAATAATAATATTACAATAATAATAATAACAATATATATATATTTATATATGAATTATCTTGTGCTTGATATGTCTGTAATTCTGTATAGTATATAAATTTATATAGTTATTGTTATTATATATATAGAAATATATTATACTGAATTTGTATAAATTAATTATCTTGTTTACTATAAATTTATATGTTATTATTTAATGCATACATCTATATATACATTTACGTATATATATTGTATTATATAAAAATATTAGAATAAATTTATAAACTTCCCACATATGTGGAAAATATGTATAATAAAATATATATATATAGAATAATAAGAGTTGTTATAAATACAATTGAAATATATTAAAAAAAAATAAATTTTATATATACAATATCCATACAAAAACATCAGGAACGGTTCGTGAATTTTATGTTTTTTTATGATATTATTAAACCGAGGGGTTATTCTAAAAGGCACGACGTTGCTTTGCATAAATTAAAAATTGCTGATATTTCATAAAACAAAATTTTGCCTCATTTTTGCTGTTTAATTTTTCTTGAAACAAAATTTTAAATACATTTTTTGGAAAATCGATATAGTCGAAATTCGATATAGTTGAATCAAATGAGGTGATTTTAAAATTTTCTTTTATCTCAAAATATTGGAAACTAGTTGTGGTTGTGGTAAAATCGATTTTCCGGAAAATTTAGTATTCTCTAATTATACATTTGCATTCTGACAAAAGCAAATCACTTCGTTTTATTTTGACAATATCATATGATATTTTTCACGAACCGTTCATGATACACATATACACAAAAGTATATATTAAATTTTTCTATATTTGTTTAGCATTTTAATCTTAATTTTATGTACATAATTAGATATAAAATATACAAAAATAAAAAATCCACACAGGGTCAACTTGATGATATAGAGGTAAAAAATTAAAATTAACAAAAAAAAAAATCATCATTTATTATATAATAAAAAAAATCTAAAAATATTTTTTTGGCGTTTTAAATAAATTTATTTATAGAAAATTATAATAATGTCCTAAAGAATAAAATGAAATATATGGAAGATTGAAAATAGTTTTATTAGTCATAAAAATAAATAATACCGCTATATTATATAACCACCGTCTAAAATATATAACAAGTATTTTGAAGAAAAAAAAAACAGATTATCTAAATTAACATTTGTGTCAATAAATTCAACAACATAAAAATCATTTATAATCGTTTTCTAAAAAAAAAAATCATCTGAATTATTATTTATTTTTAAAAAAAAAATCGAATAAGAAATTCAACTTCATCAATATATATATAAAGAGTTTTATAGAAGATTAAAGATTGAATTAAATAAATTACGATTCATTATTCTGGCATAAATGTTTAATTATCGTGAGCGGATATACAAGAAAATATATTATGTCAACACATTTTCCATCACATCCATATTCTAAATTATAATAATTGTTTTTTGTTTTTTTTTTTATTTAACTATAAACACTCGTTTTAATTATTCTAATTTATCTCGTCGAATAATTTTTTATTTTATAGAATCTTTGATATTATTTTAGTATATATGTTTATAGAAAGAATAAATTTTGATATATGAGATGAGGTTTATACCGAAATACAACAACAATAATAGATTGATCCTTAAATAACATCGAATCTTTCCTCATTTCCTCATTCATTTCAGAAAACATTTATTTTTCAATACTTTTTTTTTAATGCATGCATGTTTGTTATTCACTACACATCATTCGAATACCAATATATTTTTATATTGAAATGTTGCGAATGAAATTTTATCGCTTTAATATGGATGTATATTTTTTAAATATAATATAACATATATGTAAATCTATTTTGTGGATATTTTTTTTATATAGATAGTTAAAGCGAATCATTAATTTTTTTTAAGCTTTACATGAATGGATATATAAAAAAACAATATATCGAGGGGGGTTCGATATATTTTCACATGATGATAATTTTCGGAAATCAATCGATCAAGTCCCGTTTATCATTTACAAGCAATTTAATAATTTAATTTTTAGTCTTTTTTCATAAAATGGATAAATTGGTTCAGCGACAGATATCAAAAAGGATATGAATAATATATTGTATATACATAGTTCATCACAATCTCTTGAAATGGTTATCAATGAAATTATGATGCATATTTTGAAGATTTTAAACATATTCTATTTTACAGATTTAATTAAAAACCACGAAAAACCTTTGATGAAGTGTAATGAGTTAGTCGAGTATTATGTTGAAAAATAAAGACAAATTTTCCTAAAATATATCGTACCATCCTCGTAGTCAAATATATAATGTATAGATAATTTCCATTTGTATAAAACCATATATATACAGAAATTACTTATAATCTACTCACTTTATATTATATATTATATATATAATATATATAGATAAAATAATGTTGTTTTCGTTTCAATTAAAAAAAAAAATAAATTTTGCAAAGTTAAAAACAAATATAAAAATAACAAGCAAAACAAAACAAAATATAGACGTATGCGATGATGGCATTGAAGTATCGTATGTGTTTGTGTGTATACATATATTTATATAATAAAATAACGTAAACAAGAACATAAATAAATATCTTAATCAAAATTAATATGCAACACAAATTTATAATAATAATAATAATAATATTGAATATATTTATGCGTATATATATAACTTAATTTTATATATATTAAGAAACAAAATACTGAAATCTAAATGGCCTATTTGTATATATATTTTTTGTATATATAATATAGAAAATGATTGGGTTTATATATAATATTAAGAATAAAACCATATAAACCATTGGCGAAGCTGAAATTTTGTTAACCGTATTACCAAAAGGATAGGATATTATGAAAGACATCGTCTAATTACCTGATTTATAAAAAAAATAAATCAACATTTTATGAACACTTTTTGGAATAGAACGATTTAAAAATTTTCTTCTATAAAATATCAGAAATTCATTGAATTTTCAAATCATTTGAGAAAAATGATCATTTGGAATGAATGAAATTTGGAATTCCGAGATGGAATAATGTACCTTTCGAAATATCTTATCCTTTTGGTAAATGGGCGAAAAACGTGTGCAGCTCCGTCATTGGTCTATATACAAAATCTCTATATATTTATCTATATCTAAAATCTCTATATATTTGTTTTGTTTTTGAAATGGTATTGGTTTTTTTTTATCATAAATATTTATATAGCATATATACTATTAATTTACTATAATAGAAACAGCGAATTTTTAATACAAAATAAGAAAAATATTTTTTTTTATATAATATACTTTTTGTGTGTATACACTAATTTTTTTTTTTTTTCGTATAATTATAAAAAATAAAAATTGTTTACATACGAATATTTTTGTATATTTTTTATTATGGTACTATATTAAACCATTAAACACACGGTTAAGCGGCAGTTACGGTGTAACGAAAAAGTTTTAATAAACCGCCATAGCGAACATTTGTTATATATTAAAAGAAAAGAAAAGGGGTTTAGGTATAAACAATGAAGGATTGAAGGGGTATTTCAGAGCACTGTACAATTGATTTTATTAATTGTTCTTAAACTATATACACGCTTAATATATTGTTTGAATCCTATATGGATAAATCATCTCCCTCAATTCGATTTTTTTTATTTATATAAGTTTTTAATGAAAATTTTAAATCACTTATGCTATTATATATATATATTTATTAGTATTTGGATAAATATGTAAAATATACAGAGCAATTTAATGTGTATCAAAAAAAAAACAATGATTTTTCAATTTTGTTATTCAGAAGAAAATATATTATTTATATATCTTCATAATACATTCTATCATTTTATATATAAATATATTAATTCTATAAAGATATAAATCTCATCGTCGTATATATATAAAAATAGAAGGAAAAACAATATGGATAATATTAAAATACATATATTCTAAATTATATTATTATTGTAACATACAAACATACATTTTTTGTTTTTTTTTTTGGTTTTATTTAATAAATTTATTAATTTGTAGTTTTGTTTACTTACATCTTGACCAATTTGTCCCATTTCAGAATAACATTCAACTGAATACATTTATTCAGAATTTTATTCAGTTGATTAAAATTATTGATATACTTGAAATTATATGTATATATATATCTATATATATATAGAAGATATTTGCTTTAAATATAGATCTGTTACAGATACAATATAATACACATGTATGTATATATGTATAATGTATATAAATAATAATATTATTATTACTATATTTTTGTTGTGTAGTATATTTAATTGTTGTTCAACTTGTTAATATTTTTTTTCTGGCACTAGAAAAATAAATAAAATTTATTATTATAGCTTTTTGGTTTTTTTTTTTGTTTTTGTTTTGCTTTTTATTATAGTGTGTGTGTTTTTTTTTATATAAATTAAATAAGTGTTTATATATAAAATAATGGGCTCACCACTTAAAATAAATATATGCAAATAAATTATAACATGTAACAATAGTAATAATAATAATAATGCGTATTATATATACTAAAATAAATGAAAAAAAAATAAAAAATAAAAATTAAATGTAATGCCTTTATGATTTTAAATTGTGCATGTTAATAAAAATAAAGGTATTTAAGCATTTTATATACAGTCAGTGCAGTGACATCCTTTTTAAATATATAAATTCATATGATTTATGTATATGTGGTTAATGTTTAACAAAACGAATATAACTTATATGAAAATGACAGTATCTGAATACAAAAACTTATTTGATATACATTTTATTTTATTAAACTGTGTGAAATTCATTGGGAAAAACAATTGATAATGATATACTATTTATGTTTTTTCTTTAAACCAAAATTTCATTGTTCGCATATCTATAATATATTAAATTATTAAAAATGAAACGCTGAAACCTCGATTTTAATAAAAACTTTTTTAACAAATTGTAAATATTATTTTTTTATTTCATTACTACGATAGAATCGGGTTAGCGCCCAGAAAACCTCTTTTTTTTGAAGCAACGTTTTAAAATGTTTTCATACCATAACAATATATAATATAATATAAGTTTTTTTTTTAAAATTAATATTAATTATTAAATTCAATAAATATTTGAATAAAATTTAATTTCCAATAATATATAATCATTTTTTATATTGGAAAAATAATTGAAAAACCAAAAATGGATGATGACAAAAAACATTTGATTTTTTTTTTTATTAAATATCATATTATGAATTGCATCATTGAATATCTGTATTTATTTATAGATATGGTCATTGCGATACCGCATTCAAAATGACATACAAAATTATATTATACAAAAAATAAATAAATATATATATATAATTAATAACATTCAAATAAATTTAGATATGTCATATATCAGAATTTTATTTATATAGTTTTTTTTTTATTTTTTAATATAATATATACACAAATGATTTATTAATTCGCTGTTCAGTTGATAAATGTAATTGTTGATTTTTAAAACATATATTTGCAATATATATATTTACAATATGTATATAAATATGAAAATAAACTGTTTTATAAACATTGTTGAATTTTTTATAAATAGAATTTGTTATAAGTTTTAAGTTTTTATTATTAATTTATCAGAATTTTTTTTTTTTTATATTGCAAAGAACGTGTTAAAAACACAAAATCACTTAATTTAAAATAATTTTAATTTTTCGTATATATGCGAATGCATTTAATAAAGTCTCAAAATTATGTCACGTTTTAAAATAATAATAATAATTTTTTGTTTTTTTTTGAACCTCATGTACATTTTACAACGATACATATATATAGCATGTTCATATATAATTATATATATTTAAAAAATACATTAAAATATTTTTTATTACTTTGTCAAAACAAATATAAACAATAATAATATTTATAAAAATTTTATATAAACTTTATGTGGACATGTACGCATATATAATATAAATAAATTATTGTATAAAACATTTGCTTTATGGATATATTACTTGAATTTTAAAACAATATAGAAATAGAAAAAAAAATGTAATTAAATTTAAAGAATATTTTAATATTTATAAATTGATCGAAGATGATTTTTATTTGTTGAATTTTATACAATTTTATATACAAATGTTATTATAGTTTTTTTTTAACTTGAATGCCATCGTAATTATTTAATAGAAGTATTTCTTTATGATCGTACATATTTTTAATAAAATCATAATTTTTTAACTAATCATTTGAATTAAATCAATCGAATTACGAAACAGAGCGAGATATGTTTAATCGTTCAGCTTGGATGTGTATGGGAACTTCTTGATGGGATGGTGTTAGAAAAAATTGCACGTAACTTTTTGCATTTGGTATGAAATCCGCACATATTTGGAAAAATTAGCCTGGGATGGACTTATTTTAACCATAGCTCTACATAAAAAAAGTTCATGTATAGAGAATTTAAGCCAAATCGGTCTATTAGTTTCCCAACCGAGCGAACGAACAAGGGAAAGAAAACGGAAAAGTTCAAATACGTGAAGAAAGGTGATAAAAAAGGTACTTTAGAAATTTTATTTCCAAATCGATTAATACATTTTACGGAAAGTAGATGCTTAATAGCATATGAATTAAACATAGTAAATATAATCATTTATTTCAATCAAAAGCATTTATCTATTATTATAATAAAATTTAACATTTTCTATATAACAATAATCCTTTTCAAAACCAAAACTCTCGGTTGATTTCCATAATTAAATTTATATCAGAATGCTATAATATATGTTATCAAACTATTCATTTGAAAAACTCAAATTCAAACGCATATTAACAAATTTAAATATATACGAATAAAAAATGTTATTTAAAGATATAAATATGTTTATTTCTTATAACGTTTAAATATAAGTATATATATGCATGTGTTTGCATTTTTTTTTTTTAAACTGAATTTCTTTTTATAATATTTTTTTAGCAGATAATATAATTATCTAATATAAATTTTTATACATATATAATATAAGCATTTAAATGTAATACAAAAAAAAATATTTATATATTATCACATTTGTTCGTATATACAATATTCAGTATATGTATTTGTTTGTTGTACTGTTTTTTATATATATCACCGCATATATCACGCATATCTAAGGAAAGGTTATTGACATCATTTCATTTTTTTTCTTTTCTTTTCAAATGCTGTGTGTTTATGTATATATCATGGTTGATATAAATGCGAGAATATAATCATAATATAAATAAATAAATAAATATATTAACTCCTACAGTAATCAAATTGTGTGTTTTTTTTTATATAAAGTAGTATATTTATCTATCTTCTATATAGTCGTATTATTAAATTATTATTTTTTTTTTGTAGAATAACAAATGGAATCACAATTTCACATATATTTCACAAATTTATTTCAATTACGAAAAAAAAAACAAAATTAAGGAACTACGCGATTCGGTATATGAACATTTTAATATAAAAATGTAAATGTACAGTGGTAAAAATGTATCGATCATTACCAATGATAACATTGGGGAAAATATTATTATTAAATTACACCCCATAAAGCTACACTTATCGATTTTTCCTAAATTATCATTTTATTCATTTCATCGTATCCATCGTACAGACAAAGGCAAATATAGTTAATAAATAAAATGAAAAATAATCATGACTATATTTATATTATGTAATTATTGAATTAATGATAAAAAAATATATATTTATATATTTTAATTTTATTTATTTAATTATTTTGAATAATCTGAAATATATAAAATTGTTGATAAGCTTAATATTTGAATATTATATAATTTTTGGGGTTTGATTTTAAAATCAATTTGTTTGAGCTATTAAAACATTATAAAACAAAATGCTTTTGAAATATACGCACCCATGAGCTATGATATGACTGACTGAAAGATAGTAATCTTTTTAATTTGCATGTATTTTATTCAATATATAATGTTTTAATAATATATTTTGAAATAGAATGTTTTTCATCTGACTATTACTCCCTAATTTTATATATAAATAACAAAAAACTGAATACTTAACTGAATATTATATGCACATTCATAATTTATTTAATAATTTTTATGAGGTAGATATTATCATAATATTTAATTGTGGTTCAGGGAAAAAATTCTATTGTATGATTATATACACATTGTGGTCATGGTCAAAAAGTAAGCAGCTGATCAACATATACAGAAACTTTCCGTATTAAAAAAAATCTGGCAACATAAGCTGATGACCCCACAACGTAACACATTTTACTGTATATATACATTATTATATGTTATCTAAACACCATCCATAAAACAAAAAAACCAAACCTGAGAAATAAAATATCTCGCCTGTCTATTTTTTGATTTTTTTAAATCACCTATTTTGAAGAATCTAGAAAAATCATTTAACATGTTCATATCTCTAAAAAAACGAAGTCATGAAACTTTTTTATATATATATATATAAATTTTAAATATACCTCGTATAAAACTTAAAAGCCGGTTAACCGGTGACCGGCTCTATGTCTATACTCTATACATATTGTACGTAAATGTTTAATCAAAGAAAAAAAAAAATCATATAGCAATAAAACATAAAAAAATAAATAAAATGTTTTAAAGTTAATATGATTAAAATAGATACTATAGTATATATATACAATCGCATACAATATGTTATATATAAGAAAAGAAAAGAAGAATGAATTTTCTAAAAAAAAAAAAAAAATATTTTTTTTATTTATTCGATTTTATTATACCTAATACTATGAATGTTTTTTTTTATATAGCATCTTATAAAAATTAGGCCAATTGTTTCTAAAAATATAAATTTTTGTATATGTATGAAAAATAAATAAATTAAAGAAAAAAAAAACATACGTATAGATATAATATAATGCATATATGTGTACATGTTTATATATGGCAATGTGTATATTATCATATATACGTATATATCATAATGAAAAATGAAAAATCATAATCTTCTATTAAACAAGAACACAAATACGCACACAATTGGATTTTTATATATTGTAGATAGAAGAAAAAGTCAATACCATATTTTCTGTTATCATATACTGAAACAAAAAAAATAAAAATTAAACATGATATTATATTACAAACAAAAAAAAACTGATTTGATACTACTTAATATTTTGCTACTATGGGCCTGTACGTTTGTTTTAAAAAGAAATGGATTTTTTTCGAGTATATGTACTTATATGTATTTTGATAAAGACATATGATATATTCTATTGCTATATATATATAAATTAATGTAATTTGAATTATATTATTATACAAAAAAAAATCTCCTTTATCATTCCTATATATACATAGACATTTTTTTTTGTGTATTCATCATTTTAATCTCTGTCTCTAAATAATATTTGTATTTTATATTGAAATCTTTTATACAATATATATTAGAATAGCTTTTAAAGAAATTATAAAAATAAATCCAAAATAATTCTAATTATTATTCATTTGAAAATTATTTTGTTTTTTTATGCGTAGGAGGAGGATTGATGAAAAATTAATGTTATATGTTTTTTTTGATGTTTTACATATACAGTGAAACCTGTCTAAATTGAGCATTCGCCGCGGACTGATCGATTTTTTTAGTTTTTAAAATGTAATTTCGTAATATAGATGTAATATTCTATAGTTGTTGGAGTTTTTATTTATTTTTTTTTTTGTAAAGTGGGTTTAACGCATAAACACCGGTTAAAGTTCTATTGAATGATTATACACATTGTTGGCATGGTTAAGGTAAGTAGGTGATTACATACACAGAAGGTAAACGTAAAGGTTACAATCAAAATCCGTCAACATAAAGAGGTGCGGTCAATAACTATGTAGGTTTTACTCTAAATATGTTTTTATTTTAAAAATTAGGGGTTCGAATGATTTTTAACCTTTCATTCATTATATTACGCACATTTTTTTTTGTTAAATAAAAAAAAAATTGTGTTAATTATTAAATATACAAAAATGCGTCTTATGAAAAGAAAAACTAATTACAAACAAATTACTAATTAAAATAAATACTTTTGAATAAATTATATAATAATATTAAAATTAATAATAACTTTTTTTAAATATAATTTATGTATTACATTTCTAGAATATTAAGTCTCAAGTTTATGATAAATTTACATTTCGAAATTTTTATATTGTTATTAGACTGAATATCCCTATAATAATTGAAATCACATACACACAAATCAATCGCATAAATATATTGTCAAACATTATTTATTAAATTATATGAATATGTATTCAAAAAAGAAATTGAATTTTATAGTTTATATATTGATTAAAAATCTAACTATATGAAGATTTTCATAAAAAAATATCTACCTACATTTTATTGATTTTAGTATAATTAAATAACATTTTGTTTTTAAAAGACCATATTTCCATATAAAGAATATATTTTTTTTCGTTTATTTATTTGTTATTATCAATTCAAAAAAGTAGAAAAAAAGTTGTCCTTCAATAAATTAACTAATACACAAAAAAAAAAAATGTTATTTATTTCACTTATTTAGAAAAAAAAAATATATATATACATGCTAAAACGGACACCTCCTAATTTATATAAATAAATATCATCATAAATAAATATGTTATTCTGTGTAAAGTATATATTTTATTTTTTATTTTTCATTTTTATTTGAGATTATTTTATTTACAAACTTTATCGCAGACATCATCGCAGAAGAAGATGTGAATATATTTATAAAAAAAATTGAGTTATGTTATATAATAAAATAATAATAATAATATTGTTTACAAAAATATAAGAAAAAAACAAATTGAAAAAAATATATGGTAATATCTAAATAAACGATGTTATATAAAAAATATATATATTATTGTTGTATTATACACAAAAGTGTTTTTTTTTTGAAATCGTATAGAGTATATATTTTTTATAAATAAATAACAATAAATTTGTCCTTGGTCAAATGATGATTATTTTTTTGGTCAAAATAATAAGGTGTGTTAATGTATATAATTGTAGTGACTATATAATACATATATATTTGTTGTATATATCTATCTAATTTTCGTTTACAAGCAACGATTGGTTTTTATCGTCCATCTACAGCATTCAGTTGTTGGATTCATAATTTGTTGCGTTTACGGTGTCGGTATTGACCGCATGACGATCAACAAACATGGGAAAATATGACATTCTGTGGGAAAATTCAGCAGTAATCTTCAGTATAGGATTCGACCCGCACGATCCCAAAATTTTGTTAGAATTTTTGGTTAACATTTTTATCAAACACACCACAGAGTGCACGTATATAGTGAGGTTGAGGTATATATCAGAATTTTTTATAGAGTACAAATATGTTCATGTAATTTAATTTGTAAAATTTTTACGCATTGAATATTTAATGTATAAATACCGGTTTACGTTAATTAATATTGTCAAAGTTGTTTTAACATTGGTTTCAATACAATTATGTGGAAAGAGCAAGGATTCGAAAATAAACATGCGAAAATCTTTTAGTGGAATTTTGAACTATCAATTTTTTTTTATGTTGCTTTTGGTATTTTACCAAGATTTTCTATATAATTGACTTTTGAATAACTGGAAAATTCTTGCTATCATATAATAAATATAACAGCAATAGTAATACTTAAAATTTGAAAGGGTTTGGCGAAGTTTATGAAAAAAACTACAGTGCTGATTGTTTGCTTTAAACAATCTTTATCATATGAAAAGTAAACATATTGAAAATTATTCTATTACATTTTGTGCAACCTTAAATTAAGCAATAAATTATCGTCAAATCGAATATTATACCTATCAATTTATAATTTCATGAATCAATAGAGGATATAATTGCGATTATATAAAATCATCAATTAATTTCTAAATGAATTCCATTATTATTTGTTATTTAGCAACAAAATACAAATAATGACATAAATAAATTTATTTGATTATTTTTTACTTTTTGATAGAATTCAGTAAAATATAAACCAAATAAAAATATACAATACAAGCGATCAAAGTTTATAAATTATATATTTTCATATTATATATACAATTAATTCTTAATTTCATTGTTTATACTTATTCCACACAATAAAAAATACAATATACAGACATAGAATAATATATATATTATGAAGGAAATGAAAAAAAAACTTGGAATTGATATAAAGATTAATAGAAACATTTATAATATTGAAATATATTTTCTGGGTTTTATAATGTGTATATATAGTTGTTATTATTTATTATATATGTATATCGCTTATATATGGTATATATACAAAAACAATTATATAATATTATAAAAATTAAAATTAATAAAATAATTAATATACAACAATACGCACATATATCCATTATTAAAAAATTAAAAAAATTTCGAGGTTATTACATCGCGATATATATAAATAGTCAAGTCAATCTATCTTATACATATTCTTCTCATTTATAATATACGATAAAATAAATTACCATAATCTATTAAAATAATATGTGAAAATAAAATCTATATAGATATTTTTAGTCATAAGTAAAAACAAAAAAAAAAATAACCAAAAATAGGAATAAATATCTAACAACAAAACACAAATACACATTTTAAATGTGATGAATTTGTTTTGCTTTTAATATTTAATATATATATAGTTTTTATATATTTGAGGATAATCTTGTTTTTTTGTTTTTTAGATAAAAATTAACACACAAACTCTTTACTCTACTATACATACAATAAAATGTATATACATCCCAAAGTTAAAATGAAAAACAAATTAAAAAAGTATATGCAACTTCAATTAATATTTTTCGGATAATTGATGAGAAAATTTGGCGAATTTATTTATAATAAATATATGTATAAAAATATAAACAAGAATATTTTGCTTGTTAAATATGACGTAAAATGACGTAAATATATATATATATATATATATATATATATATATATATATATACAATACATAACATATATAAAATGTTATTTTCTTTTCAAACTCTGACACAAATATATACATGAACATGAATATTTTAAAAAGAATTTTATTATTTTACAATATATAAAAATGTTTATATACATACACATATACATGTTTATAAAATATATACAGCAGTTATTTTCGTCCTTCTAAATTATAACAAGGTTATTAATGTTAAATTAAAGTTTTTTGTTTTTTTTTTATTTTTATCGAGAAATTGTTAAATACATTTTTAAGAACTCTCTCATAAATAATAATATCTAAAATTAAATCTATATAATATGATAATATATAGAAGAAATTTTGTGATTAATTAAAATAAAATACTATATTATAATTTATTACTTTTAATTTAAAATAATGAAATTGATGTACGTACATATACATAAATACTTGTGTTGTGTTACATATATGATGTGGTGTGGTGTGGTTTGATGTGTATATGTGTTTAATTGCTTGTGTAATTCATAAAGATTGTTTTTAAATGATGAATAATTGAATTTAAAATGTTTATTTATACCGATTTTAAATTAATTCAAATATAATTCGTTTTTAAAAATTTTCTTTGGCGTATGGCAAATACTATATATTCATTTATCTGGCAGATTTAGAATTTATTTTTTTTTAACTATTTATGTATTTTTCAAAGAATTAATAATATTAATAAAACTTCGCAAATTATATATTTGATTGAATTTTATAGGCAAAAATTATAACTATACCTACCCCAATTCTAGATATATTTATATATAATACAATTCGGGTAAATAAATTTTGTAAATATTTGTGTGATTGTGTATATATTTTTTTTAATTTGATTTGATTTTTGATACTGACACGCAATAATAAAAACTGCGATATTTAACATTTGAATTCATATTATATATTTGTATCGATCGCTATACATATACATATTGGTGGACACACAAAGAAATTCCAAATGAAAAACACTCAATATAGATATATATTTAAATTTTCTTTGTATATATATTTCACGTGTAAAATATATTATGGAACTACATAAGTATATACAATATATAGATTTATAGTACTTGAAAATTGTGAATAATAATAATAATAATAATAAAATAAGAGGGTTTATATACACGTACGTACGTATGAGTTCACCCTAAAACGAGAACAAAGAAAATATAAAATAGACGACTGCGCGATATACATACAACATTGTCGGGTGCTTCTAGGGCTACTAAAAGGGATGGGATGTATATAATGATGAAATCAATTTTTTTTTCTATTCACAAAGGGATATACCTACAATTTACAAAATATTATATCTACTACTTCTATTATATATGAAAATGAATACAGTAAAGGTATTTGTAAACACAAAAATATATATAGAATAATAAATATACACCTATATGTTCAAAAGTTGGCATACATTTTCAAATGTTCTTTAAATAGATTAAATAAAAAATAAATTTTTTTTTAATATAATTTAAGTTGCTTGTTGTGGTTGTGTTTACGGTTTCTTATACCAAACAAATATCGCAACACACATATATTGGCTTGGTGTGTATAGATTTTCCCATTTTATTAACATATATATAAATTTTAATAAATTGATGAAATTTTTATGACATAGAACGCGAGTATATATGAAATTTTGGAACAAATATAAATAGATATAATGTATAAAATTTTTGTTTTTTTTTTATTTGTAAAACCAATTAAATATGGTTTCTATGGTATAATGATTTAAAAATATATATGTTGTGATCGTAAAATATCATCACATTATTGCAAATAGCCTCAAAAGAAAAAAAAAACAAATGCATAATTTCTTTCATACCATATTATAAATATATACCATATTTCTATTTATTCATTTAATATAATGAAATTGTGATTGTTTATTATATTATTCTTTTAAAAATTAATCATAGATGAATAATGTACCTATTTGATATTTATTATACAAGTTAGTTTTAAAAACTGACTACAATATTACTGGAGAGTAGTCATATAAGAATAGACATCGCATTATAGCTTTAATTCTGAAATTTATATTCTGAAAGTACGATATCCTTTAGGAATAAAAATAAATTAATTATATTACAAAAATAAATTTATTTTCCGGAAAATCCAATTTTAAAAATATTCAAATTACAGTCATAGTTTGATTTGAATTTCATCATTTTCTTTTCATCATTTGAAAATTAAATCAATCTCTGATTTTTCATTTTTTCTTTTCATAGAAAATTTTTCAAATCGCACCATTGGTTCAAAAGATATAACAGAGATTTTCTAAAAAGTGTCTGTGAAAATTTTTCGCTCCGTTGTTATTAATTTGAGCTTGTTTGTGGTAAATTACAAATTGAAATAAATAAATTTTGAAAAGATTTTATCTTATCATTCATTTCAATAAAAATTATTATACAGAATATTATTAAATGCATTTTTTATATGACTAATTGATATATTCTGAAATAAATTAAAATTATTATTTTATATATACAATATAGTCGACGGATTCTTTTCAAGTTAGTAGATTTTCAATTTATATATTTGTGTATTCAAAAATATTAATATTATATTATTCTAAAAGTGAGTAAAAAATAAAAATATCACTATGATGGTGAATTGGTGATGATGATAATGATGATGATGATGCTGACGATTTTATAGAATATAATATAAAAATATAATGAAGGAGCAATGCATATATAATTCGTGATATTGTTTTTTGATTCAATAATATTATCATTTATAAAAAAAAATAAAATATATTATACATCATATATATATATTTATTACTATTATTATTATTATTATAAAAAAACAACATCATAAAAATTTGACATGAAATATCAACTTTTTATAACTGAAAAAATATTAATTTAAATTAATATATATATATATATATATGTGTGTGTATATTAAATGGAAAATGAATAAAAAGCGAATATTATTAACAATAACAATAATAATAATAATATGAAAAATATATACAAATGAATTCAAAAATCATATATTGTAATTTAAACTCAAGATTACATCATCCATTTATGTATACATTTATAATTTAATGATTATTATATTTATATTATATATTGTGTACGGTTAATCAAATTAATTTCAAACAAATTTTCACGTTTTTCGCGAGTTTTTAAAACAAAAAAAATCCACTTAATATGTATAATAACACGATTTCTGTTTTCAATTATATCTAGAAATACCTATAAACGTTTTTATATCGTCGTTATAATGAGTAAATAAATTGGATGGTTGTAGTAAAATATTTAGGAAGATACATTTCTTTGGTGATTTTTTTTTAAAGGCGAGATCCTTTAGAATTTTTTGAATATATATAGATATACATTTTTTTCCAGCAATCTTAGAATATAGTGTAAATACATGACTTTGTGGTGTATTTGATAGAAATGCTAATCTTCTTATCTAAAATTCTTACTTGATTGGGTTCGAATTCTACTGAAATATATGTTTTGTGTTTTTCGGTTATTTAAATTTTCACAAACAGTTACATATTTTCCCAAGCAGGTAATTATACCGATTCCATAAAAGCAACAAATTATGAAACAATAAACAATTGAAGGCTATTTAAATATAGCCAGATAAATGCAATCATTTCCGGTACCACACTTTTCCTTGGAAAATACTCAACTCATTTTTACTGAAATTTTTAATAAAATCCTTTTACATTTGCGGTGGGCTATACAAAATAAAAATCCCTTACCATACAAAACCATCGGATTATTATAGAAATATGTCTTTGTGTTTCTAAATGAACGGCACTTAAAATTTTGAATGAAGATGAAGATTTAATGAAACGATAGCCAAAGTATTTAAATGTGAAAATGTTTCCTAACCCATCGATCCTTTCCCAAACACTTTGTATATTTTAAAGGCATTATCGTTTAAGTTAAGAGATACACTTGATTCTCTGTATAATCTTTTTGTCTGTTTGCTAATGTATTTTTATATACTTGTAATTTATAAATATATACAAAAATATATTTACTATAAAATAATATAAATAATTTTATGTATGCATATATATTACGAATAAATATAGGTAGGTATACCTTTAGAAAAATGTGTTTTAAGATGCACTTGTAGGCATATACATACACACAATACAATAATAATAAGCAAAACAATTGAACTGAATATAAAGTTTTTTGTGACTTTTTAGCTTGGTTTAGTTTCATTTTGTTATGTATTATATATTATAATATGCATATGTATATTATATATACTTGTAATAAAGAATAAAAAATGAAATAAAAATAACTATTTGTATATATATATTTGAAAGTTTACAAATAACACAAACGTTATATATATGAATAAAAATAAATATACATCAAAAAATTATGCAACAATTATTTGAATTAAACTAGACTGAATGGCGATTACTTTGAGTGCAAACTATCTATATGTATATCGGGTATTACATATATATAACTTCTTATATATAGAATTTATTTAATTTTAGCTATAATATATTGTATAATCAATCACTCGTTACAATGTTGATAATATATATAAAAAGTATTTATAGTTCGTTTTTTATAAATCTAATTATATATATATATATATATATAAATATATATTATATATATATTTATTGCTATTTGTATATCAAATTGGTTGACGAACAAAACAATCAACTATTATTATAAATTTAAAATAATTGGTTAGAGACCAGTTAATTCGCAACTCTGTTCATCCATATATATATATATATATATAATACACAATGATTATTATTATGATAAAAAATAATAAAAAAAATTATACAAATACAAACGTTTTAGTAACAATATAAATTACATGATTATTGTAAAAAATGGAATTGTATCTGTATATATATAGTTGAAGGAAAAATAGAAATGGAAAATCATCACAGAAAAATAAAATTAAATTTATACCACCACTTGGAAGCCGGTTTATTTAAACAATAATATATACATATATGTATAAAAAAATAAAAATAAAATATTCCATACTCATCGTATGATTTTATATTTTTAACATATTTGTAGGTATGGTATATATAATAAATATGTGTTTGTAAATTATATTTATATATATAATATGAATTTATAAAATACATTTAAATTTTAATGATTTTCCTAAAATAGCAGCACATAAATGCACTGCAATTCGAAATTGAAAAAAATAAAAAAAAATACCAAATTTAATAGATTGTGTTTATATTTTCATTGTTATAATATTTTTTTTTTAAATTGATGGTTTTTTAAATTGATGGGGTTTTTTAAATTTTAAATGAACCTATATAGATATTTTTTTTTATTAAATGAAATCAGCTGACTTTAAATACTCGCATAATTTATAATTTATGAATGTTAAATTAATTTATATACTTATGGTAATTTTAATTTTTTTTTTTTGCTGTCATATATGAATTATTTAATTAAAAGCATATGCACACATATATATTAATAAATATGTACGGAGTAAAATTTTAATCGAGTACAAATTGTGGTGATTTAAAATGCAGAAAACGCAACGACGATCGAACTATATAGAATCACTTAACATTTTCTCTACACCTATATATGATATGTGTATATAGAGTGTATGTGGTATATAGATTATATTAAAATTAAAATTAATTATATAAATATATGAATTATTATATACTAACTTATCGCACAATCAATAACATTAAAAACAACACAATAATTAATAACAACAACAATATAACAAAAACAACATATAATAAATAGCAACAGTAATTTTTCACCTTTTTTATTTTATTATATTATAATTATTTAATTTTACTATAAAACAAAAAAATAATTATACTTAAAACACACCGAAACAATGATAATGATAAAATTAAGAAAAAAAAAATATTATAAATTAATTAAAAAAAAAATAAAGTTTTAAAAATTTAAAATATATACAATTTTAAAACAAATATATATTATTTATTATTTGTCGTTTTTTATTTGTTTTTATATTTATTTATTTTGTTTTTTCATATATTTTCATATGTTTTTTTTTTTGAAATATTCGGGATATTTATAATAATAAAATTTTCAATAATTATACATATTAAAATATAAACCGAGCAAGTTTCTTTATGAATATTATTTTTTATTTTAAAAAAAATCGTATATGAAAATCAACTAAACTCACATGAAATCAAATCAGAACTAACTGAACACTGAACTGACTGCCGTCGTTCCGTTGTTGTGTGTTTTTTTGTGTGTTAATAATCCAGTAACCAACCAGTATATATCATATATAAATAATATATAGTATATGTATGTATATTTCTTTCCCAACAAATAAAAAATACAACCATCAGAAAAGCATACAACGATTGATGTGAATATTTATACATATATATTTATTATTATATATTTCTATATGAGTTTTGTTTTTTTTTTTTTTTTATATTATATATTTTATTTTTTCTTTTCGAATTACATGCACATATATTCAACCAACATATATAAATATATATTTATAAAAAAAAAATCGAGTTTTTTTTGTAAATATAAAAATCTTGGCAAGGAAAATTGTTATCAGAGAAAAACCTATACATTTATAAAACATTTTTTTCTTTCTTCTTTTCAGCGCAGATATCATGCATTTATGGGAAAATGTATTTTAACCTTTTTCCCCATAAAATATTATTTTAAAATTCCCAAAAAAAACCTCTCTAGCCTACAAAAGGCTTATAAATCTGAGATTGCATTAGTTTCTATTAGACAATAGGTAAGAATTATCGAGGTTTTGAATCAAACCCTGAAAGGATATGCTATAAGGTACATGCATAAAACAACAAATTATTTATTTATCAAAAAAACATTTTCCGGAAAATTAAATTTTCCAAGTTATTTTATTTATAGACGTGGTTTTCTTCCAATTATCATTTTCTTTGCATCCTTTAAAAACTCATGTAATATCTAATTTTTTTGTAGAAGAAAATTTGGAAAATGCTTTAGTTTTTCATAGGATAGTTGAAAGTGTGAAAAAACTTTGTCCTATTTTTTGTAACGTACCATTTGGTTAAATTTCCTCATAAATGCATACTCATTTTAGAAAATCACACTACATCCTTTGAAACCATGCTGCGAATTTAAAATGTTCTTCTATGAAATTGTATCAAAGGATACAAAAGGAACAACATAGGAACAAAATTACGGAAAATGTCTGTCTGTAATTTGAAAAATGAAGTTTCCGGAAAATTTTGCTCTAAATAAAATTATTTGTTTTTTTGGTACAATTAAATTCTTTGTATATACGTACCTTTTATAATATCCTTTGGGGCATTGCGTGATAATTTTTCTCACAGCATCTTTTCCTCGGGTTTATTGTGAATCCTTAAATATTTCTTGAACTATACATTAGAATTGTTTCTATGGGCATATTATAATATTTTATATGAATGTTTATTATTAAACAAATTTCTAATATAAAGAGCTAGATTAAAGTATATATTAAAAGATGATGTAATAATGTTCATCGAACAATATGATTGTAGTCCATTATTTATTTAAAATCACATTCACATATGCATAACACTTTACTTTTAACAAATATATACATATATAAATGGATACATATTACATAGGATATATAGATGCAATATAAAAAAAAATATATTTATATATCTTTATATATACTTTAAAATAATTTATTTATTATTCATATAAAATTATAAAACAACATGAGATTTTATTTACAAATTATACGTAAATATAAATAATATATTTTGAATATAAATGCGTATATCTGTATATATATACAATTGATGGTATATTATATAGGATCAATTGAAAAATAGCCCGGCTGTTTAAATGCCAAAAAGTGATATCAAACATGTGCACACAACAATAATATATTCACATAAGTACAATAATACTGTACAATTTGTGTATATGAAGAGATGATGACTTTTCTATTAAAATATTTTATATGAATCTGTTGTGATTTTATAATGTTTTTGTGATCTAATATAAGAAAATGCGTAATATATATAGAATAAAAATTAAGCGCACGTATACTTTCAGTAAAGTGCATTCAAGTTATTGTTTTGGAAAAAAGAAAACTGTATGAAATATATTTTTTATCAATTTTCTACAGGAATTGGAATCCTGCACATTTTCTCTTGGAAACCACTTGATCGATTTAGCGGAAATTTTCAACATAAGTCTGTTTTATGTTGAGCTGGTAAGCCCATTTCTTATAACCCATTTCCTTCAAATATTATCCTCTTTCATGAACTTATTTCGCGTCCATATATACAAATACAAAGGTTGATTGGAAATATTTCGGTTTGTTTCGAATATAATTTACTGATTTTAATCTCTGATTGGTGATAAATGTATCGGTCCTTTATCGCTGATGACCGCCAGAACGTACTTCCTATTTCAGACATTTTCCTGCAGAATCGTTTTTTATTTTCAATGTAATAAAAATGCGTGAATTCAATCACATACTGTATAATTGTATATATAGATATATATATATACATTAATAAACACAATTATGAATAATATTTTTGAAAATATATATAAAGTAGATTTAATTTTTTTGCTATATATATTTCTATATATGCACTGTATAATAAAAATTGTATATAAATATCAAACAATGAATTTTAATTTAAATGTGTATATATGATTTATATAAAAAAAATATTAGTTCAAAACATTTCTTTTCTTTGTTCTATAAATTTTATATGCTCTAAATTCAAATATTTTTAAATATAATATAATGTCTTAATTTTAATTTTTTTTTATATATGTGGAGTACATCATCATAACAACAGAGTCATAGTTAAGATTCGTCTTCTATATTTTTAATTATGTATATATATAATAAATTTAAATTTATATAATATACATTAAATGAAAAATCACAAAATCTTATATTATAATTTCAATGTGATCATTAAATTTAGATTTCTGAATTATTAAACAAAACTATTATCGATATATTTTTTAGTTTTAGAACATATTTTTAGACTTTAGTAGAGATATAAAAGAAATTCTTTTAGATTCAAATTAAAATTAAAAATAATTAGTTTGAAAATTAGGCGAATATTGAAATATATAATGAAATAAATTAAAAAACAAACTTTACTTATTTGACTGATAAATGGGAAAAAACCCCGATGAAATTTAATAATTTATGCAAAAAATTAGCCAAAAACAAGTCGAATTTCATATAAGAATATTTTTAAAATACCAGGCGATCATAACAAGAAGTTCAATGAAATTTTAAAATATTTTTCATACATTTTTTTCATATAAAATAAATTTATAAATTTTATTAAATCGTATTTATGCGATCCTAATAGAAGTAATAATGTCATAATTTGATTGGAAAATGCTAAATATGAGAAACGATTTCCCAATTACAGCTATTGGACAATACGCATTTTCACTGGTATTCTTAGCAAACCCTTAAAGGACTTAGTAAAGTAAAGGACAAAATTTTAATATAAAATATAGATTAAAATTAATTTCAAAATATTTCAATAACTGAATGCAATAATAATAAAAAAAAAATAAAAATATAGTTTCTTATTAGTATTAAAATATTAAATATATGATCGCTTTTCTTAACTTTCTGCTATTACTCCAAATAATTGTATAATATAGCGTTTATGATTCAACAAAAATTAAAATAATTATTGTTTTATATTTTAATTATCAATAAACACATAATAATAATAATAATAATATTTCGAAAAATGATAATGATAGTAAAATTTATTAATTCTTTTGTATATTCATATAAAATATATATGTATATATATAATTTCTAATCTAACATATATACTATTTTTATTTTATTATTATTATTATATTTTTAATGTTCTTTTGTTCTTTTTTTTTGCAATATCTATTATATTATATATTTATATAAATATAGAATGCAAAAAAAATTATTCAACTTATCGATATACGCGTTGTTATAAATATTTATATATTTATATATACAGGAATTGATGAAATGCATATAAACAACTTTTATTATATTCTTATTACTTTTATACCCTTTATATATTGTATATTTATTATATATTATATATTCTCAACTATGCAAACCAAAAACAATGTATTTAATTAATTACAGTGGTGAATCATATTATTTTATATACCTCTATATGAAGTAAGAAGTATATATAAATTAGTAATCGCAAACCTAATCGCTATATATTTTATTTATGTATTTAAAAAAATATAAAACAAAAACGTTATTTTGTATTATTATAATATATTTTTGTGTTATAAACGTTCGGAAATATACAAAAATGGGTGTTTTTGTTTTTATTATAATATTTCTATACATTTTATTGAATATATATATATATATATATATATATATATATTGATATATGAAAATGTTCTTATCGTTGAATAATAAAAAATAATAAACAATCGTGTCTCTCTATTCTATATATCAATTAATTATATATGCGGTAAATTTATATTAAAAATATATTAGTCATTTCTAAAATTGTTTTTACATATAATGTTTTTATTATATTTGAATTTAGATTCTTTATGAGTTGCAGTATGAGTTGTAAATGATAAAATGCATATGTATAAAGATTGAATTTCAAAATTCTAAATTATATTAAACATTTGTCATAATTTTAAAATTTAGAATAATAATATTAATAAAAAGTATAACTGTGCTTTTCCTCTGCAATTTTCACATCTATATCATTTGTACAAGGTCGTTGATGATTTAATATATATTTTCTTTTTTCCTTTTTTCATTTACATTATTTTTTTTTTTCATTACATTTGCGATATATCTAATATCTATATATATATATATATATATATATATAATGTACAAATTTAAACTTTAAAGATTACGTGAAAGAAAGACACACCGCGATCACACCATACGTGACTATTTTTATCCGCATAGTAAATTAAGTCAACATATATGTATATATATATATTATAAGTTCGCGACCATCGAATATTTAAGAAATTTTTGTAGTGAATGTAACCAGCTGTTAAAAAGTATTATATAATTATATCTTCGTCGTCGTATAGTACAATGCCTTATTGCATTTTTTTTATTGTGATTTTATTTATATATTATATTTTTAGATATAATTTGCTACAACATTTTCTTTATTTTTCATTTATTTTGTAATCATCATGTAATTTATTTATAATATTCTATTATTGTATGCATATATACGTGCACAAAAACACCATAGTTATTGGTTATATGCAAATTGTTACATATAAATGCGATATAATATAAATAATCTATGCGTAATGCTGTGCTATTATATTATATGAAAAGCGTTTTAGGTTTGTTCGGTTATTTATAAGGAATCATCATATATTTTTTATATCCTCATCATACACACAAAGCTGATATTCTTCAGTTTAAATCTTTTACATTTGAATTGCGTCGGCTTCATATAGAAAAACTATATTCTTATTTGATCAAAAATTATTGCTTTTTAAAATATTTTTCATTTATTTTTTTCAAAAAAAAAAATAAATTTATAAATTTTATGAAATCGTATTTATGCGAACCTAATAGAAGTAATATAATGTCATAATTTGTTTCGAAAATTCTAAATACGAGAAACGATTTCTATTCTTAGCAAACCCATATCATTCATTCCTTGAAACTAAGTGAAATCTTGAATATTTACATTATTCACCATATAAATTCAGTTTATATTAAGAATTTTAAATTTGTATATGTATAATTATAAATCATTGTACAGAATAGACTCGCGATATAGGGACCAATTGATCGCGGGCAAGGGTATTTCAAAGTTTCCCGATATGGAGGATTTAAAAAAAATATAAAATTGCTTTAAGAATTGGTGCAGATATCTGCCAGACGGTGGAACATGGGTTTAAATGATACATTTATTG
Source organism: Dilophus febrilis (assembly GCA_958336335.1). Classification (NCBI taxonomy): domain Eukaryota; kingdom Metazoa; phylum Arthropoda; class Insecta; order Diptera; family Bibionidae; genus Dilophus; species Dilophus febrilis. Next base: position 27,529,481 of record OY284469.1, on the reverse strand, counting down.
AGTATAAAATGCATATATATACAAATATGCAAATATACGATTTCATACAAATACTTTAAAATACAAAAATTTAAATTTTTCCGTTCCCTATTTCGAAGTTTTCTTATATTCAAGGGTCCCATAAATCGCGAGGCTGTACTGCGTATAAATAATATGTTGAAATATTTAAATATATATTTAAATACGTACGAATCTATAAAGAGAATCTGCTATTATTGTCTATTTAAGAATTTGAAATATTTTTGTATATATACAATATAATAATAGGCATATGTGAATCAAATATAGATATATTTATCTGTTTTTCTAAAAGTGCTTTTATATTTTGATTTAAATTTGATTTGATTTCCTTAGCCGTTTTTGATTTAATTAAAAATTTTAAACAATAATTAAAAAAAAAAAGGGTTTAATTTATCGATTATTATAATTTGAATAAACAAATATTATTTATTAGTCATAAATATCGCATTCATTTATTACATTGATTGATTTGATTCACTATGTATATTATATAGTGCGAAAGTAAATGTATATATGCTATGTGTAAAGTAAGTGTATATGTGCTAAAGATTATTTTATCTATATATAGACTATAATTTCTCTATTATCACTTTTATATATATTAATGGAATTTATCAATATTGCAATATTATATATTAATAATATTTATATTATTTAATATAAATACAAAAAAGTATTAATGAATATATATATTTGATGTTTAATCATCATCGTGGTGTTATTATCGCATCATATATAAACACAACAGAACACAACAGAAAATACAGCAAATATTTATATATATATATATATATATATAGAAAGATTATGCAAATATATTTACGAAAATCAGAATGTTTTTATATATATGTTATATATACAAAATACGTTTATTTTTTTTTTATAATTTTGGTTTTTTCCATTAAAAACCTATTATTATATTTTATTAATTATATACAACGTATATATATTATAGATATTTAATCGGTTGTTGACTAAAATTCACATATACGCACGGTATATATATGATGTCTTAAACATTTGTTTACTACTCTATATATTATATCAGTCGGTCAGTATATATAAATAATAATTATAATAATAAATAATAAGTGCTTATTTTATTAAAACTGACGATTGGTTTTAACGCCCGAAACTTTCGTTGTTGATTTTCGATTATAATATTAGCTGGTTTACGAGGTGGCAAAATGGAAAACTATATGTAACTCAAATTTAAAAATAAGAGAAAACAATTTATGACTTCCGGCCGTGTATAGAATATTTGAATTCATGATCATGATTCAATTGATTTAGTAGATTAATGCTGATATATGATCTTAACATATATGTTTCAAGATGGGTATTTTATCAACAACACCACAGAGTGTCACCACCATGAGTATATATATTCAAAAATTATATTGTAAACAAAAATGTTTTTCTCAATGAATGGAAAAATTTTGGAATAATAATATTGATAAATATTATCAAGTAAATATTTTGGTCAAAAGTATATATAACATAAAATATGATAATTTAAAAAAAATATTTGCTGGAATAAATTTAATTTAACCCTAGGAATATAAACATTGTATATGCTAAGAAATATCCTTAATTTGAAGATGGGAAATAAAGAAAATTCAAAGACCAAAACTTATTTTGGCAAATCCTCACGATTTATATTATTAATTAATATTCTCAAAAGTTGATACTAGGATATATGGTATTTTAATAACTGATAATATCACGTTTACGATAAAATTGGTAATCGTTGGTTTTTAATTTTTTTAATATTATACTTGTAAATATTTAAAAATTTAAAATAGTAATTTTTAATTTTCAAAATACTTGAATTTTTTATCTTTTCTAATAAAAAACAAAAAGATAAATATCAAATTTGTTCAAATACAAAAAATGATAAGAAAAACTAAGAAAAACCTTAACAAATTCATTTATTATAAATCTATATAATATCGAAACCCACAAAAAAAACCTACGAATTGTTAAATCGACATTTCGAAATTTCCCCATTTAAAATAAAAAAAAAATGTTTTTTATTTTCATTTTATTATTTATTATTTTTTTTTCATAATACGTTGAGTGGCAAAATAAATATAATGTAAAAAAATAAAATATTATTTAAAATTTTTGATTTAGAAAACAATTAATTAATTAAATTAAATAAACTATGGTAAAATCACAAGTGAAAAAACGTAATACAAATGAAGGATTTTCTTTTAAATCATTTTACACTAAATATATTAATTTAAATTATGTGATATCACTATTAAAAGATCCATCAAATATATCAATACTATCAATTGGCATTTTGATTGTAGAATTTTTTTTAAACATTTGGGTAGTACAAAATGTAAAATATACAGAAATTGATTGGAAGGCTTATATGCAAGAATGTGAAGGATTTCTAAATGGTACCACCAATTATGCTTTATTAAGAGGTAAATATATATAAAACAAAAAAATTAATTTATTTAAGACCTGAATAACATAACCTGAACGCTTCTGATTGAGATATGAAAAGGCTATTAATAGCATTTAGGTATATTTTTGTATATGGCAAAAACCGGGCCCGTCGGGGTCATTTCAACATATACGAAAGTACAGTGGCCGCGGGTTTATATTTTTTTTTATGAAAAAACACTAGAACAATATAAACTTCTATATTATTATATTTTTTTTTTGTTACAGGTGATACCGGTCCACTAGTTTATCCAGCCGGCTTTGTATACTTTTATTCAATGTTGTACTATATTACATCACATGGACAAAATGTTCGTTTAGCTCAATACATATTTATTGGAATTTATTTATTGCAAATGTATTTCGTATTTAAATTGTACGCAAAAAGTCAAAAAGTACCACCGTACATTCTTGTACTTACAACATTTACATCATATCGCATACATTCGATATATGTTTTACGATTATTTAATGATCCGGTGGCCATACTACTTTTATACATATCAGTGAATTATTTTTGTAATAGTAAATGGACAACGGCCAGTATATTCTTTAGTTTAGCCGTATCAATAAAAATGAATATATTACTATTTGCACCGGCTATACTTTTAATTTACATTGTAAATTTGGGATATTTGAAAACAATGGTACAATTATTTATTTGTGGTGTTGTTCAAATAATTTTAGCCATACCATTTTTATGGACGCATCCGATGGAGTACATCAATGGCAGCTTCGATTTTGGTCGTATATTTGAACATAAATGGACGGTAAATTATCGTTTTTTACCAACCGTTTTCTTCCAGGATAAATCATTTCATTTTATATTATTATTTATGCATATAACCCTATTGGCAATATTTTTTAAACCATGCTATGTGTACGTACAAAGTTATTGTCGTTTACGTAATTTACAAATGCAATTACAACCCCAAATTGATGCTAAAAATACGGGAAAAATGAATGAGGGAAAAAAGAAAAATAATAAGCAGAATAAAAATCAAACTACAAAGAATCCGATAATCGCAGAGGAAAAAGAAAAACCACTTACCGATGAACAACAACAGTTTTTAAATAGTTTTGAAAATACTTTAAAAAGTAATAATCATAATAATAAAAATAGTAACGTTGTTACACAAAAACCGATATCTTCGTCTGTCGGTTCAGGTGCTACTTTGGGTAATACCGAAATTGAACACAAATCGGATAAATATCAAATTAATTTTGATAAAACTACACAATTAATAATTTTACCAATATTTTTAGTAAATTTTATTGGTATAATGTGTGCCCGAAGTTTACATTATCAATTTTATGTTTGGTATTTTCATAGTTTACCGTATTTACTTTGGTGTACCCATTATCAATTAACATTAAAATTACTGCTATTGGGATTAATTGAATATTCCTGGAATACATATCCGAGTACAGATTTCTCTAGTTTTACATTACACATATCTCATGTTATTTTATTGATCGGATTAGCCAAAAATTTATTAAGTCGAAAATGGAATAATATTCCCAGTATTTAAGGTTATTTTCTATCCATATTTATTCTTAATTTATCATAATCCTTCCGTTTTTTTATTCAATTTCTCAAATAAATGTTTTGTTACTAAATGGATTTTATATGGAGCAGATATTTGTAAAGTCCAACATTTAAATATTTGGATAATTTACCAATAATTACGTCCTTTTTACCGAGTGGATTTGATGTGATTTGTTAGAGTGTGGATTAGATGCAATTCCCCTTTATAATAAAATAAAAATGTGTTCAAAAAATATATTTTTAGAATTATTTTAAATATTTATAAGAAATTAAGTATATTTTTTTTTTAATTAAAATTAGATATTTAATTTTATTCTATGTGTTATATTTACATTTTATGAAGCGTTTGTTTGTTTGTTGTTTTTTATTTTAAATAAATTACAATTTTTTAAATTAATAATATTAAAATCATGGAAGCTATTATAATAAAAATTAAAAATGTTTCCCAATTAATGCCTAATTTAAATGTACCCTGATTTATATATATTCTTTAAAATCTATTTAATATCTTGATTTGATATAACTGGCTTACGATGAATTACATTAAAAAATCGTAAAAGTGTAGTATTTGTATGATGACGCGGTTTTTTGGCGGTTGGTGTATGGTGCGTTAGTATTACATTTTCCGGTTCTTTGAATTTACTATTACATTCATTATCATTAAAATTATCACTATTATTATTTACGTTATTATCATTATTATTTGTAATAGGCGGATTAGTTAATTTATCATTTGATAATTGATTACTAATTGATTTCAATTTTTGTTTGCGAATTTTCGTTAACCAATCAACGTTCTCTTTGAGTTTCCGTTTTGGTGATATTTGATTTTGGATTATATGCGGTGCTTCACCATCAATTACAAAATTTGGTAAATTTGCTGTTAATGTTAGTATTGTATTTGGTGTATTTGGTATGGCCGTTGTATCGCAATTTCCATCTGTGGTGTCAGCAATTGATGATGGCAGTGTTGCCGCCGTTGGAATAGGCGAACTCATTAAATTACAATTATATCGTTCGGCTAACGGTGATAGTAGTTTTGTTTTTGTTGGCGACATAAATTTATTAATATTATTTTTATTTATATTGTCAATACTAATACTACTACTACTGTTATTATTATGATTATTAATAATAATATGATTATTAATTCTATTATTTAAATTATTTTTATCATCTATTACTGTATCAGTCTCTTCTAATATTGCAGCTAAATTAGCTAATTGATCATCATGATCATGATAATTGTCATCAATCGTAGTATTTGTTGTTAATGTATTGTGTTTATAATTTGATGTGGACGGAGATGGACTAAATAATCTTCGTCCTTTACTTTTACTACTCGAATCGATGGTACCATTTAATTTTTCATTTGTATTATCTAAATGCAATCGTTTCATTGAATTGTTACCATCTCCACTATTATATGTGATGCATGAAATTGTCCGTTTAACGGATTTTGGTGTATTTTTAATAATTTGTGTTACTGCCGTTTGTTCCGCTTTGTATTCATTACAACGTTCTGCCATACAACGATAATTTAATTTTAAATTTTCTTCATCGTCATTGTCAAATTGTCGAGAAGTTCGCCAAATTTTATGTCTGGCATCATCGGAACATGTGACAATATTCATATCATTTGTATCACTCCATGCAACACACGTTACCTCGTACGCTTGTCCACCCAATGCCACTAATGGATCTGTATTATTTACATTCCAAATATATGCTTTTTCATCACTACTACCACTCACAATGTAACGTCCGTCTGGACTCAAACATGATTTTATATAAAATGTACTGTTACGAAATCCGGAATATTTCATTATCGGATGTGCACCGTATTTTGAAATATTATAACAATAAATATTATTATCCATACAATTTACATATAATCTATGGCTTAGATTGTCAATAATCAGATTTGTATATCCTTTGAATGTCGTAGTTCCTGGATAATTGAAACAATGCTTTGGTGTTGGTTCTTTCTTATACGTTGTATAATTGCGTCGTAAATCCCATACTTTTATTATACCATCTCCGGCTCCACATGATATTAATGTGAAATCATCCTGAAATATATCATTAAATTACATTCATATAACACAACCTCTTTTTAAGTTTATTATGCATAATTTAAACACTTACGTTGAATACCAATCCGGTTATACTATTTGATACGGTATAGAAGTTATTTTTCTCAACCATACGACTTCGACGCCTTACAGACGGCGGTGTCGCACTACAACCCATATGTCCACTAAAAATACAATTATCGGCTTTAATTACAGCATTGACATGCAACGCAACTCGAGTATCCCATATCATAATGGCTCCATCACGACCACCGGTTGCAAAAATCGCGGGATCACGTGTACGCCATGCGGCTGTTTTAACAGACCGGGTATGCCCATTAAATACTTGTAATAACTTGAAACATGACTCTTGAACTGACCAAAGTCTTGCTGTATGGTCACCGGATGCCGATACAAATTTCATATTTCCAGGCATCCATTCCAAATCGAACACTGCATTATTATGACATTGTTTACCATCTAATGACTTTTCCATTGTATCATCATTTTTTATGTTACAATTTTGAAGTGCAATCTAAAAGGGTATTTTTTTTTATACAATTATTTTTCATTAATTAAACAACCAAAAAGTATATCAAACCTTTCCGTCTTCATTTGCCAACGCCAGTATATGTTTATTTGAAGGCATGTTTGCAAATTTTGCTGCAAATATTGGTGGTTCTGGATTATAATCCGCTACATCCACCGACGGTACAATCCCTCTCCAACAATCATTTTTATGTACACATAATCGTGTTAGTGCTGTATCATATGTTTTTCTATTGGCTGTAAATTATTACACATATATAGTTAATTAATTAAAGTGTATATTATTTTGAATTATGTATATTATTACGAAATAAGATTAATTAAAATAGAAACAAATATTAAAAAAAAAACGGCTGATCAAGGTATTTTATTTTAATGGTATTTTAATGCTGCCTTAACCGAATAGTAAATTATTGTTCATACTTACATTTACCATTTTGACGATCTAAAAATGCAATTACATCGCTCATTATAATGTATTATAATAGTTAATTAATATTAAATTGATTTAATAGATATTTTCTTATAAGACACTTTTTATTTTATTTTTTATAAAACATCCTTTTTTTTTTAATAGCGATTTGATTATGATAAACAAAAACGCGCAATTTGTTATTGAGCATTTCTTCATATATTTTATTTTGACGTTATTGTTTTTGTTTTTAAATTGTCAAATATGGCGCAAAGACCGCAAGCAAAAATGTCACCCCCAAATAAATCCCCAATATCGTACATTTTATAATCGACTATCGACATATGACATAAATGAAAACATTTTAAATGTATAAAAGATTTATGAGGTTTTTTTTAATAGTTAAACCCGAGATCAAACCACAAAATAAAAATGAAAAACTGTACTAATTGTTTTATTTGTTCATTAGAATTTATCTATTAAAATATTTACAATTATCTATTATATTTTAATATTTTAAAATTGAATATAAAGTTTTATTAAATTATTTTTTAAAACATTCATAAAATTTTATATATACTAATAAAAAAAAACGATTTTGTAACTTCCTAGATATGATTATTAGAGATTTGCTGATCACAACCAAAAAGTTTATGTTCGATTATGTATTTAAAATTATCCCCAATAATTAAGAATATAAAATGAATAGGAGAAATAATAAATTTTTCATTTCCACGCTTTTATGAAAATCAATTTATTAAAATTCTGTATACCTTCATTTCCTGATTTCATTCATAATGCTCTCATTTTTACCTAAGTTTTTATATGATGTTTATGTGAAACACAAATTATGAATTAGAATTATATAGTGTTTTTTATCATAATTTTACTCCAATAACTTAATCGCTATATATGCATATCAAAATGTCTAACAAATTGGTAATATTATATGTATATATATAATATTAATCATTTAAAAATATCTCCCTACCTCACATATATATTAGTGTGTAATCAATGTTTTATTATTATTATTATATATAGTAAAATAATTAGTTTTTATTAGAGTATTACAGGTGTAATTTTTATATTTTGATAAACAAATTATAAATTATAATTGCATGTGTGCAAATAAAAAATTATTCGTTGTATTCAAAAATAGGAAACACACATATATAGAGGTATATATTTAATGATATATAATTATTTTAATTTTTAATGATGGAACGAAATAATATAATAATTTAATTACAAATTTATTTTGAACTGATTTCGCAGTGATTTACTTTTATCGAGAATTGTGTATTCGTTCTTCTATATCTGTATTGTATAGATACATTCGATTTGTATATATATAAATGATTATGTTTAATTTTAATTTATTCATTTTATTATCAAATTTATTCATAGTAAAATAGTTTGTACTGCCAGCTATAAATCAGGAAATGTATAGTACTGTTTTTTTTGTAATTTTTGCCATTGGCCTTTCAACAGTAAGATACAAGCGAATATATATCAAAAAAACATTGTTTTATAATTAAATTTCATTATAATTAACAGATTCAACTTGTGGTTACCCAAAATGTAAACTGTGATAAACATCCACCTCATATTGTAAGCAAAATAAAACAACATATTCGTATATATAATTTATTGCTATATATATCCTTTTATACATAAATATATTTCCTTTTATTTATAAAATAATATAAATATTTTTTTTTATATTTAATATATAATAATTAGCATTTCGATGACTGTTGTGATATACCCAAGTTAATAAATGAAACCGTATTTGATAAATGCGAAGAAGAACTAAGAAATAATAAACCTGATAACAATAATAATAATGATGGTAGACCTATGATGTTCCATCATGGACCAGGAAAGGTAATATATATATATGATATTAGTTAGTTAAATTTGTGCTAATAAAAAAAAATATAATAATATATGTAGTGTAAAATGGCTCAATGTGCATTAACCGAAATGAAATTAATACGTGATGATAATTTTGATCGTGATGCTATTAAGAATTACATTGATACATTTGATCAAGTCTGGAGAGCAGCATTAACGGCATCATTTGATAATTGTACAGCTGAAATTCAAAATAAATCAACAACTGGAACTGATAATGCCCGACCACCACCACCACAAATGGATGGTTGTAATCCAAAATTCATGATGTTAATGAAATGTATGCATCGTAATTCATTTATAAATTGTCCTGCTAGTAAATGGACAGAAAGTGAGTTTTTTTTAAATAAAATTATAAAAATATTCATAATAAATATTTGTACGAAATTTTTCTAAATTTATTAAATATTTTATCGTATTTTATTTAGATGCTGAATGTAATGAAGTTAAAGAACACATGAAAAATTGTTTACCACCACATAAACGAGGTTTTGGTGGACCACCAATACCACCACCAACACAACGTATTTAGAAAATTGGTATTTGAAATATAAATGATCACACACTATATATATAATTTAGAATATATTATATTATTAAATAATAAATCACACACTATTTTTTTTTTTCAATCAATTAAATTAAAATGTATTTTTTTTTTATTAATTGATATTTATTTACATTAAAATAAAATTGAATAAATATGATATATAATTGAAAAAAAATAAAAAAATTGAAAAAAAATAAACATTTATTATGTTTCGTTAATACAATATCAGTTTCTACGGTATATATTAAGTTTTTTATGGGGTAAAAAATTGGTTCAATTTACCAGGAATTGATGAATGGGATAATCAAGTGATATACTTGAGGTCTGTTGCCATAGTTTTTTGAACTTGTTACGCAAATTGCAGACAATCAATGTACTGATCCTGGTAAAAACCCTCTAAATTATATGATATGAAAATATAGGAAAATGTACAGGTAGTTAGTGATACATTTCTTTTTCATAATGTATTTCAAAATTATAATACAGCAATCTTTTAAGATTATTGATTTAACCCCAACATTTTTTTATACACTTCTATTAAGTTGGTACTTTCAGTAAACTGCACATTATTTACTTATTATCGTTTTGGAAATATATTTTTTTATGATCCCACCCCACCCATAGGAACTTGCATACAAATCCAAGAAATGGTTACAGATATTTGAATCTGAATGTTTGATGAAAAATGATATCAGATGATATATGTAAAATAATGTTCTTATATACTTCATTAAATGCAGCCGCAATACAATTTAAGATAACCCTTTATTATAATTTTGTTGATATCTTTTAAAGTATTCCAAAACAATTGAAATATACATGTTTTATGTGTTATCATTTAGCAAATAGAATATATGAATTCAAACACATCGTATTGGATTACTATTTTTTGTCTAACAATTCGAATAGTTTATAATGGGATATATTACCTATGTTACCTAAATGGAATATATGAATTCAAAAACATCGTATTGGATTACTATTTTTTGTCTAACAATTCGCAAATAGTTTATAATGGGATAGAAAATTACCTATGTTGAAGGTTAATTTGTCATAATACTTTTTTAATAATAAAAAGTATGTGTCTATAAATTAAAAATTCACCGAAATCTCTATTTTACTAGATTAAATGAATTATTTAAATTTATTACCTGTAAAATTGATGATATATTTATATAGCACATTATCAATTAATATAATATTTATTAAAATTATTCATTCAAATGAGCACTATAATTATTTGATTGACTAGGGATTGTATAAAATAATTATACGCACGTTAATTGCGTATAATATATTTTTATATCATTTCCGTATAATATAATGTGCAAATTACAAATTAACAAAAAAAAAATAGACGCTGTGATGGTCAATGTCAAATCAATTTTCCAACCATTAAAAATGAAAATTTGTTTCCACAATGAAATATAAACAAAAAAAAAATTATATTTGGTATATTATATTATATTTGGTATTTGATATATTTATGCAAATGATTAACAAAATATACAAAAATAAATATATAAAAGCTAGTGCAAATTTTAATTTTCATATCAGTACAGTCGTGATAATATTGCTTATTGATAACTCTATCAATATATTATTATTATTATTATTATATTATCATATTTCAATTGTAAATTTATTATAAAATGTTTCGTTTAGTTGGAATTATTTTTCTTATTCATACAACAGTGAGTTAAATTTATTGATATTTATAAAACCAAAAAAATAATATTTAAATTATTTTACATTTTTTGTTAAATATTTATTTTTATAGCATGTTGTTTATTCGCAAAATGTTGATTGTAACCAACCAATGCCTGATATTGTAAGTTTTATAAACTATATATATTTTAATAATTTAATTTTTATAATCAAATAAGTAATATATATATATATATATATATATATATATATATATTGTTCAAAATAGACAGGAGTTGAATGCTGTCAAGGAGCTTCACTTATCAATGAAACAGATATTATGGAATGTTTTGATAAATTTGGTCAACCAAATTTACCGATGGCTGATGGACAACACGCGGTAAACAATATATAAATATAATATTAACTATATCCATATTAAATATAATTAATGTTTTATAAAAAAATATATATAGTGTCTTGGTGAATGCGTATTTAATAAAACCAAATTATTAAAAGATGGTCAATTGGATAAAGAGATGGCTATATCGTTGATTTCAAAATTACCTACGGAATATCAATCAATGTGGACAAATGTTTTAGAAACTTGTGAAATTAAAGCAAATAAAAAAAAAGCAGAATTATCAAAATCTGTTGAATTTAATACGAATTCATGTCAAATGACGGCCAAATTTTTAATGGAATGCAGTTGCAAAGGTCTTATTAAAAATTGTCCTGCAAATAAATTCTTAAGCAATAGTATGTTTTTTTTTAAATTAATTAAAACGATAAATTTCTCCATAAATTTATTTAATTCATATATAATTTTTGTTTTTTAATTTTATTCATTTATAGATGCGGATTGTAATGCTAAAAAACAATATTTAGAAAAATGTGCAGTTAAATCTGATGAATAAAGGCTATATACAGATGATTACATATTATTAAAACATCAATAATAATAAATTATATTTTTTATGTTTCAATGTAGCAGAACATTTAATTGAAAATAATTAATTTTTAAAATTGATTATTATTATATAAAAATTGTTATACATATATATTTTTTGAAAAAAATTATTAAAAAATCATTAAAATTATAAAATGTTTGCGTTCTTTTAGTTCAGTTCAATTTTTTTATAGCATTCGCAAATAATACTTTTTTAAATCAATGATTAAACAATATTCAATTGAGGTTCTTTTAACTGGAAATTTCTTCATTATATTATAAAAAAGAAATTAAAATTTACCACCTAAATTGAACCAGTAGATGACTTAGTCTCTTCAGATTCTGCTGAAAATGGTCTGAATTTGGTAATCTATACAGTAAAATGGTAATCACAATATTTCGACAGCAGAAAAAGAGCGCTCCTATTTGTCTAAAACAACGTTGTCAAAAATCTTCTATAATGTCATGGTTGTGATATGTCTGCCGAAACTATATAAAGCTGAACAATGTAGCTGAGGTCACGTTGTAACAACTGTAATTCAGCAACCCATTCTACTTTGGCTAATAATGTAAAATTGTAGAATAATTATTCTTTATCAGAGGTTATAAAAGTTAAACACAAAAGTATTTTTATGAATATGAATGTTTATTATTATTATTATTATTATTAATAATTAAGAATATTATTACAATTAACTTATATAAAATTTTTAATCTTTTTTTTTGTTGTTGTATATATATAATTTAACTAATATATTTGCTAATGTTCAGGTATAAATCAAATTAGAAAACAAAAAGAAGAAATTATTATAAAAAACTTTGCGTGTTGTAATAAAAAAAAGTTGTATTATTATTTTTATTTGTATATATTCAATTATGTATATTTTTTTTTTTAATTATTTGTGAATTATATATATTCATATAAAAATGTCTTCAATTCTTTCCAGGTATATTGCAAAAAAATTATTATTATCTTTTTTTTTTTTTATCAATTATTCATCATGTATATTTGTGTGTGTGTATATAATAAAATCAAAAATTGATTGTATGAAAAAAATTGTATATTATATTGAAAATCAGTTCCACATATTATTTATATATATATTGCTTTTTTATACTGTGATTGGGGAGGTGGTTTTTATTTTTCCAAAATCAAAATGTATTAAAAACAAAATATACTTTTTAACAAATCATAAGTTTTTAACAAAATATATATGAATATTACATAGAATTATCTAATATATCTACTATATATTTACATAATTTATATATAGTATTATTACAAATTATATATATAGAGTTTCATAAATATTTATCGATTCATTTTCTACTTTTATATTATATTTATTGAATATTTATATTTGATGTATTATTGCTCATTTTTGCAGATTTAATTTTTTATTTTTTATAAAAAAAAAAATTTATTATATATAAATTTATAAATGTTTTTCATTCTATGAAATTGTTTTTGATTTTAGCTTTAGATTTTATTTTTAAGAAAATTTTGATTATTTTTGTTTTAATAATATATTTGTAAAAATTAATAAATTAATTAAATAAATTTAATGTAATTATAGCTTGAATTTTTACCATATTGTAAATTTTTATTTCTGTGTATAAAGATTTTTATTTAATTAAGCGTTAAAAATTTCAACGGTAAATTATTCATTTTTAATTAATCTAATAATGGGAAACAATTGGAAGAGAAACAAATGACAATGAAAGAAAACATTTTTAAGAATTAATTTTTGGATATTTAATTGTGCGTCTTCAATGATGGAAGATAATGTTGAATATACAATAAACTGCATTTAACCATAAATGATAATAATTAAATAAATTCGCAATCGATAGTCAATAAACGAAAAAATCTAATTCCATATCATCAAAAAATTTTAAAAAATGCAACCCGTCAAAAATTTTTAATAATTTATCTGTATGTATAATTCATATTATTTAATGTGGTTATATCTTAATAAGTTTCTTAAATTTAATTGTATATATATTGTTTTATTTATGGTGTAATTGTTTACGATGAATGACACTGATTGAGTATAGTAAAATATTAATAAAAGATATATATAGATATGATTATATAAAAAAAAAATTATAAGACAAATTATTGGCAGTAAATATTTGGTAAAATATGATTATTTTTGTAATTAAACACTCAAGTATATATATATTTATAATAAAAGTATAAATAGAATAATATATAAATATATGTATTTAGAATATTTAGAAAAAATTATATTTTTAAATAAAGTACACTTATATATTTAGAATTTATTTGATTTGTTAAAAAAATGGTTTTTTTATCTAAAAACACACGTAAACGTATGTAATGTGTATATTGAAAGAATTACATAAATTTATTTTTTTTTTTATTTTATTTTTACCTATATTTTATAATATATTATTTTATTTACATATTTTTCTTTTTTTTTAGTTAATAATTTGCTAGAAAATTTTTGATTATATTTTATTAAATATAGGAAAACATTTTAATTAGGGATTATAATTTTAGAAATATAATAACATAATATAAAATATAATTATAATAAAAATTATATTCGTTAAAATAATATTAATATAAACTATATTTAAATGCTTGAAATTGATTTTTATCAATGAGATATATTATTTTAATTAAAACAATTTTCAATATTGATTATAATTAATAATAATAAAATATAATATGTAATATAAAAAAAATGCTATTGTAATTTAATTTTATTTTTGTTTATCCAATGGACAATTTTCGTTTTATTGCATTCATTATTGCGAATATTATATTAATACAATTCGTCATCAGTTTTAAGAGATAAGAACTCAAAAAATAAAAAAAAACAAAAGATTTATATATTGGAATATCGAACGTAAAAAAAAATTATTATTATTAAATTTTAAGATAATATAAATATTTATTGATTTATTTTTTTTCATATTTAAAATATTTTGCTTATTTAATAATAATATATAAATATTTATTTGTTTATATTAATGTATATATATTAATGAATGTATTACAATTGAATTATTATTATATATGGATGAAGCGCATATATGATAAAAACAAAATTTAATTTAAACAATTTAGGCTTCGTTTTTTTTAATTTATAAAATATTATAAATAATATATATATATATATATATATATATATATGTAATATATAAACAAATAAAAGCTTTAACATATTTTTTATAATATACATATTATATGCGTTATATATACATAATTATTTTTAATATCGGTCAATGCATGATTTTTGATTTTTCAATTTTTGTTTTTTTGATTAACTGTTATATTAATTATCGATAATTTTAATCACTTTATGTATATAGTTAATATATGCGGTATATAATTTATTATAATATAATGAGGACTAATTTATGTGTTGTTTTATTTCAAAAAGCGATCAACAAATTTATCAGTCTGTCGTTTATTTTATTTAGTATATATAAATATATTATAGAATTCACTAAATATTCATCGATGATAGTTGCCCTTAAAGGAAATGGCAATAACAAAACTGATTTTCATTTTGTAAATTAGTTGACAAAAGTTACACTGAATATGAATGCGATTATCTTAAACTTCAAAAGAGTTTCAAATCACAATTAAATTATTAAATCATAAACATAATCCACACTTATAATTAAGAATATTAATTTGATGGATATAAGAATTTAACATAATATATAAAGACTAATAAATATATATATATATAAGATATTCTTAATAAAATTCAATTTATTTCAATTTCAATCGCAAAATACTTAAAATTTATTGGTTTACATACGATCATAATCTAAATAGATGTGATTAATATTTATTGAATATTTTTTGTTTCTCGTTTTTTTTTGTTTCGTACATAATAATTAATTCTAAATTTAATAATATAATAATAATAATAAATAAACTTATTTTATTAATTTTAATCAAATAAAATCAATGAAATTTATATTATACCATATATACTACTAATATAGTAATAATTTTAATTATATTATTCCAATTTTGTTTTTTTTTTTTCTATTTTATTTATAGACGTTCAGTTACATATACTTTAGCGGTTGCCGGTGCATTTGATCGTCGTACAGCAAATGCTACAAGAATACCTAATGCAATTATAACCATACCAAGTGAATTTATAACAATACCTTCTTCAATCCAATTCGAATATGATGATCTGTAAAAATATAAAAAAGAAAAAATTAAATGTATACTTGTATTAAAATTATTTGTAATATAATTTATATTACTTTAATGTGGTGACAGCATCATGAGTTAATCCAGTTACACATGTTGTACAGGCTAACATAAATGTGGCTAAACCGAAACTGGCATGAATCGGTACCATTGTTGCTCGACAAGAATATGTAGCATTTTCACAACATAAACATACCAAAAATCTATATATATATATGAAGAAATTAAAAATTTGATTCCATAAAAATTCTGTGCGTCAATCTATATACATAAATATAAACTCATCA
This sequence comes from Dilophus febrilis, assembly GCA_958336335.1. Taxonomy (NCBI): domain Eukaryota; kingdom Metazoa; phylum Arthropoda; class Insecta; order Diptera; family Bibionidae; genus Dilophus; species Dilophus febrilis. Next base: position 27,512,849 of record OY284469.1, on the reverse strand, counting down.
AAATGCATATTATTTAAACCTACGTAAAAAATCCAAATACAAATTGTAATACAAATAATCCCATAGTTACAAAACCTAACCATGAATGAAGTGAAGAAAAATTAGTTTTTGCCGGTGTCATTAAATTATGTGAATCATAAACGGCTAAAAATCCAATAACAACACATGGAATGGCACATGCATGAAATAATGTATGGGCTAATTTTATATAAATATGTTTTAAGCATCTGCACAATCGATATAATAAAACAGCTATTTAAACAGAAATTTAGAATGACAAAAAAATAATAGATTAATCATCATTTTTACATTATTTAAAGAAATATATATATATATAATTATTCATCGGAAAAATTTTCGCAAATAAAAATACTTACAAAATCCCGAAAATGTTATAAAACCGGCGACCATCAATACTGGATGTAAATTAAATTGTATTTTTGGATTTTCTGACCAGGCAAATCCATCACGATAGTAAATTACCCAAAATATTGTCATCACAACCGATCCGATAAGTAATATTGTTGATAATATGACTACTATAAGATATTCACACCAGGAACCACAACCCCATGCATTATCGCATTCTTCCTCAAAACGTCTGGACATGGAAATAAATAATAATATCAATTCAAAAATATATGATTATATTTAAAAAAAAAATATGGTAAATAAAAATATTAAAATTTCTTATAAAAAACCAATAAACGCTGCCAGGCAAATACACCTGAAACAGGAACTCAGTTCGGATAGTATAAGGAGTGGGATGAATTAGCCAGCTGTAATTTTTATCTGTAAGTTTACATTTAATGATATTCACGGGTTTTCAGAATCCTTATCGTAGATTTTTTTAACCATTTTGATAAACAATATTTCAAAATCCATTTTAAAAAAGTATGTAATTTCTATTCTTCTATTGAAGATACATAATTAATTTTTTATATGTTCGCAAAATGAAAATTTCTTCTCAAGTATATAATAATTGAATATTAATTGCGTATACTAAAAAAATAATAATAATATCCATTCCATTTTGTAACTTTATATAGATATAAAATTTATTTATATATACCCATTGGAATTTATTTCATTATTATATTTCTTATTTTTGTATATATAAATGGCATTATATTGCATTTCTTTTCTTATTTTTTAATGTTTTTTATTTTTACCTTTTCAAAACTCTGTATATAGTTTTTTATATAAATATATGTACAGACATTTTCACTGCTTTCAAATTGAAAAGTATATACATATAAGAAATCGTTCTCAAATGCCATATTACTATATACTTTATTTAATATGTTTCTAAAACAAATAAGGTAAATATAAGATCATCACCATCATTATCATCATGTGTCTATTATGAAATAAAATCTTCTTATATATATGGTACATCTCAATGATAATGTTATATTTTTACGTACGTAGGTATGTATACATGAAATGCTTGTGAATAATAAAGTAAAATAAAAAAAAAGTGTTTCATATATAGTTTCTTCATCATAATTAAATGAATGTATAATTTTTTTATTAATTTTCTATGTATTTATAAATAAGCCATATAACAATATATAAGATATGATGAGAAATCATATTTATAATTACTTTTTTGTTTTTATCTTAAATTTGACTAATTCTACATATTAATTATATACGTACATATCTGGGTAAATAATTTATATTTATATAGTTATGCCATATAGTTATACATATATTTAATTTTCACCTGATATTTTTTTTAGAGTTTAATTTATTATCATATATTATATATATTATTGTTATAAACAATATTGTAATAATTTTTCGCAATACGGTTTTGTTATATGTATATCTTTAATAACAGAAAACACCTAAAAAATATTTTTTATCATATGCATTGTTTTTGTCATATTTTTTTTTTTTTATTTTATGAATTTACATATTTGTATTTTGATAAAACACGCTCGCGTTGACGACTTTGTATCTTTTAAATTTTATTATTTATATATATCGTACGTTAAATTTAATATTTTTTAAAATATCTGCAGTTAATTTAAAAACAACTGAATAATAAAAATTAATGTAAATATTAGATACATATTCTATATGGTAATTATTTTACTAGTAGATGTGAAAAAAAATAATAATATCACGCGAATTTGCTATATTTTATTGTTTATTTATTTTAGATTATACGGTGATCGAATGAATATAAGACGTTTTATAAATAGAATCAATAATTTTTGTATTGAAATCTCATTGAATATTGTTCTTATATATATAGTGAAAGAGGGTATGATGAAGCATTCCCCAGTTTTAATGTGATATTATATATTTACTTTGTTCCAAATAAATTCATATGTTTTTTGAAGTTGTATATAATAAGTATAATAACCTACATTTTATATGTTTCAAAATTCAAAGTATGTCTAGAGCATTTGTACACGATATATATATATATACATATATATATAGTTCCGCACGGTATTAATTGCATGATGGACACTTTTACAAATTGTATAATTCCTTTTCATAGCTAACGTTTGTAATATTGAAATTTTGGGCCTCAGAGTTGGTGAAGAAGGTTTTGCTGCGAAAAAAAATTGGTTTTCTGTTTTCTGAATGATAAACGAAAAAGTGAGTTCAAAAGATGGATAAAGTCGGTCAAGCTGTTGGATGGGGTATATGGCCAAAGACGCTGCCATACTTCATTTAGAAACATTGATGAAATTTGTTTCGAGTGAATCACTCACATTAATCTTGCCATCTATCTTCGTCAATGCCACGCAATACAATAAGGGAACATCATGACCAGACGAATGAAATAAAAAAAAAGGTAAATCATATACACATTGTTAAAATGTCTCCATTGTTCAATTCATGCGGCTACTGTATATATATGGATTTCTTAAGACCTAATAAATTTGTTCTATTCACATTTATATATGGATATATTACCATATAAACTGAACTACACCTTAAAATTATTTACTTACACGATTTCTTATTTATGTGAATATGAATACATATATATTATTAATTATATATCTACTTTATATTTGAATACGTTAAAATTTATATAGATTATGTTAAGAGTCTGGTAGTATAACATAAATGTTAATATATATATTTGTAGAACTCTCTGTTATGTAAAAATACTAATGAAAATATTCCAACCATGCGATATATAATTTAATGACATTGAATACATTTTTTAGTGTATATTATATAAATATATATAGGACGAAATTTGAATTAATTATTTCGAAAATAATATAATATATATATTATGAATGAATGTCTATAAAGAATATATAATATATATATTTATAGAGATATGCATAACGTGAAAAAGTAAAATATTTATACTTACTTAACACATTATTTAGAATCAAATTTGGTATCCTACATGCATATATGTATATTGATTATATATACACAAATATGCATGGTAAAATGTACATATATTATAATGTTAATGATACATATATATATATATATTTTATATTACAGACATGATTTTATATTGATTATTTTTTGTTTGTTTGCTAAATGTGATTACAGGTGGTTTGAAAGTATAATAAAGAAAATGACACCTTATTACAGTATATAATATATACAAATATATATATATGAATATAAAGGCCCCTAGAGGATATACATTTTTTTATTTTTTTATATAAAATGGAATTGCGTTATTGTATATATAAAAAAAAAAATTGTGAGATTTTATCTTTAAATTGCAAATTGGAAAAAAAAGAAAAACAATCGTGATTTTTAAATCAAAATTCAAAATGTCATTTATAATTTGATTTGTTATTATATATAAATATATATATATAGAAATATTTGATCTAAGGGGTTAATGCAAAAAGAAAAACTATTATATCAGGATATCGTTATCTTTTCTGATCGCACTGCTTTCTCCCACGACCCCAATGAGATCCAATGTGGTGTTCTTGAGACCATTATGTTTACCACCATCCCGATCAACTATTTAGATCCTATTTAAAGTATTTGGCCAACAGCGTTTTTCTTATATGTTTATAGAAAAATGTTTGTTTTTATAAAAATATATAGATGAAAATTGATTGAAAAATATTACAATAATATATTGTTGTATTTTAAATCAATTTAATTTAAAATGGGGTTGTAAAATAAATGACATCGTAATTGAATAAAAAAATAAAATGTACAAATATTTCAAAGAGAATTTTTATATTTTATATTTGGGACAGAACAAATTTAGAATGGATTTTTCAACATTTACTAAACACTTTTAAATTTATTTCATTATGATATATGTTAATAAGTTTTGATAACGACATACCAAATTAATCGTTAACGCATAGATTTGAATATTCGATATTTTTTATATAATCAACCATTTTTAAATTATTTTAATTATTTTATTTAAAAAAAAACCCATCAATATTCTGAATTGAAATTAATATATTCATTTTTTTTTATTTTTAAATAATTAACAAATTTTATAGATTCATAACTATATTTAATTATAAAAACACTGCATATATAGTTCGCATATGAGTGTTAAACATGCTATCTATATATATATATATCAAGGACGATTCCTAGTATTGTTCAAAGTGTTCTAGAACGCCCTAGAAATCTCAAGAATAACGTCCAAAACATCCTAATAATATCTAATAATATCTATAATATCCTAACATTTTAATTAAATTATTAATTCATCCATTCAATAAAAATATTAAAAGTGAACATGCATTTTCTCGGCATACTGTATAGATATATAGCAAATATTTGAGAATATACAATTGAATACTCTGATGTTCAAGAAACACAATGAACAATATAATATGTAAAAATTCTCCTTTAAACCATTAGAATTAAAAATAGAAGACGGACTAAATACATTTAAAATACCAAATCATATGTATTTATATATACTGTGCCGATGTTCATAAATTTGCTTGAACAACACTTCTATATGCGTGCTTGACTGCCTGACTGTTTATATTTATATTTGGTTTCATTATGTACTACACTCGCATTCAGCATAAAAAAAATCGTCAACAATTCCCCTTTCACTGTGTCGTCTTTCGTCTACTAATCTACTATGTACTATAATTTGTGTTAAATGAATTGCTTGAACAATCATCGTAGTGTCGCTGATATATACTTTCATATATAGCACAGAAAATGCGAATATATGGAGGTATATAAGCGCGATATATGGGCCGGTATTGTTCAAATTTTATTTGAACAACATTATTATTTATTTCATTTCTCCTCCAAATTCATTCTTTCTATTCTATTCATTCAAACAGATGATGTGATTTTTTTATGCAAAATTAAAAATATAGTGTTGGATAAAAAATTCTATTTACATTTATTCATTTATTGTTAGACGTATTTTATTTTTTAGTTTCATAATTAATTATCGTCGCTCGTCCTATACTAAAATCATATTTTATTAGCTTTTTTTATCTTTTAAGTTATTACTTCAATTTTCATTTTGAATATTGAAATATTTAAAATCTAAGCCGCAATTCCACAAAGCGGTCATAGACGAATTCGTTAAAACAACTCGAAAAATGGAATTGGTTTATAAATAATGTTTCTAAAATTACGAATTGATTTCTATTATTTAAAGAACACTGAAAACACTAATTGCAAGTAGTACATAATATTAACATATTTATTTATTACATTTGTTATACGAAACATATTTACCTCTTTTCACATATAAGAAAATTGAAAATTTATGTACAATATGTTAACACGAGTTTTGTGTAGCTATGACCTGATAATTTGTTACACATGCTAAATGTTTACATCGCATTGTTCCATCAGAACGAAACATACACCAATATAAGTATTTTTTCTATCAACTATCTGTTAAAAATTGTTTCTTATAACAAATGTAATAAATACCAACAAGTTACTAAAAACTAGTAAAAAGGCCAGGAAAATCAGATTACAGCTTAACGTTGAACGTCCACCTATGCCTTCCTATTTTCGTGCATGATATATATATATATATAATCTAAACAATCATGATATAATAATACAATAAGAAATATGTGGGTGCATTCATAATCTTTTACGTATATATATATAGATGTGTATTTTTTTATATTAACTATATTCTCTATATATTATATTCGAAAGTCTCTTTAATTAATTAATTTTTTTTTATTGTATAATTTTTCTTTTCATTTTCATATATCTATAGATAGTATATGACAGACAAATATAGTCGTAATAAATACATATACGTATAAATAAACAAATAATATAGAATGTATATATAGAATGACATATTATTTAGTTCGACATAAATATTAAAAAAATTAATAATTATTTTAAATGCATATATATATATATATATATATAAAGAGTATAAGAGACTGCCTGTGACTTTTGTTTCATATATTATTTATAATATGAAAATTTCCTATTTATGAATTTATTATAATTTATGTGTATTTATGTAACAATAAAAAAAAAGTTATGAATTGATGTTGTACGTGAATAATTGTTAAATATATGCTCGCTTGTGTATTTTCCATAAAAATGTTTTTATTTAATATATCTATATGTGTATGATGATTGAGCTTGTAAAAATTATTTAACAGACTTTATTTTGTTAATTAACTATTTGTTATTGTATAATTTTTATAGAAAAAAAATGTTATTTAACAAAAACTTGTGTAAATAGAATTTTTTGAATATACTCGTGAGTCTATAATAATAATAATAATTTCGTTAAAAAAAATGCTAATACACGTCACTCACGATATGATGGATGCAGTTTTCTATATATTCTATTTTATATTGTAATTGACTTTAATTACAAGATCTACATTACATTATAATATTTAGATGTGATACGGACAGATGAAAATAAAAAAAAATAAATAAAACGATGATGAGTAATGAATATAACTAGAATGAATATATATATCATAATTTTTTCTGTTTTTTGAAGAGCATATATAATTTATAATATTTTATAAATATTTATTTATATATATATTATACTTATAAAGATAAAATTAAAAAAAAAGAATTAATTTAATTTAAATATACGCGTACGTATATAAGAATTAATAAAAAATTATATTTCAAATAAATTGCATCCGGTTTTAATTAAATATATACGCAATTTTTTTAATATATAAATTTTATTTTTATCTATTCGTAAAATATAAAATTGAATATCTTCGTTATATAAGCGATAACTATATCTATTTTTTCCAGAAATGATAAAACAAATAAATGCCCTTTTATATTCTTAAAGATCATATATAAATAGTTTTATTTACTTTTCAGAGAATTTTATAAATTAAATAATTAAACAAAAATATGTGACTTAAATGATATATTTAAAAAAAAAAATTTTTTTTTTTACAATTAAATTCATATATAATATAAATATTTATTGTAATGTTTAAATTTATAACAAAATTTATGAAAACATTCTGAGTTGATAATATCATAGAATATTCATATATAACTATATATATATAATATTTTTGCAAATAAACTTTAAGGTCATGTTTATTATATATAATAAATAATAAATACATATATTTATAGAATTTAATAAAAAAAAATAAATGCATTTAAAAATTAAATGACATCATATAATAAATTAAATTAAAATAAATATTATTTTTAATACATATGTTCCAGTTTAAATGCAAAAATAATACATAAACTCGGTTTTGTTATTTTAGATATTCTCTAAAAATAACAAAACAAATAATGCTATATTTTTCATATACACTATATATCGCTATAGGGGGGATTTTATTTTAATGTTCAAAATTCTATATTAACTTATATTTTATCTATATTAAAATTTCCTGTGTGTTATATATACTTTGAATATACATTTTTCACTTATATAAGTTCCTATACAGATAATTTTATTATACATTCGGACACATTTCAATAAATTTAAATATAAAATGTATTAAAATCCCTATTATTGAAACTTACGATGAAGCATTTGATTCCCGGGGCATTGTCATTTATTTATATTTAAAATCGTTACCAAAAAAACTAAAATTGAACACGATATTGATTTGTTTTTCTTATTTTTATAACAATAATCTACACTTGATTTTTAACATAATTTTATTTACAATAATATTTTTTTTTTAAATTTCAACACTATAAATTTAACATTTATTTGTATATAAAATTTGTTTTTTTTTATTTAACGACTTTGGGTAATTATTAAAAACTAAATGATCATTTATATACAATTGAATTAATTAAATACACCGAAAAAAAAGCACAAATACCATATATAAATACACACGATATATTTAAAAATAATGAAATCTATAAATTATACACATAAATATGAATAATATAATGCTTCACAATGAAGATCTCTCAACTGACTGACTGACTCGAATTAATAATATAATGTATATGAAAAATAAATATACGTGAAAATATTATCATGATTTCCATCCATCATATAAATTTTATATATATATGTTCACAAATACACAACGTATCAAAATCTTTAATTATAAAAATAACACAATGTTATATGGTTTTTCTTCTGGAAGATATATATTATAATATATATAACATATTCAATTGTGTATAAATCGAATATAAATATATATAGTGTATATTTACAATACATATATGCATACACGCGAGTTTACAGTCGATATTAATTGTTTTTTTTAATTTTAACTCAATGTCTCTGTCTCATTTTGTACAGGGTATATTTTTTTATCAATCTGCACAATATGATAAATAATTTAATATCCATTATTGTATAATACACGACTCCCGGACATTCTTGAACAGCGGCATTAAGGAAAGAACTGGGCGATTTTAGATCGTGGATTCACATCGTGTATAACACCATATGCCTTTCGCATCGAAAGTAAACAAATAGGTGAGGCAAACATTTTTCAATATCTGGGAACGCGTAGGAGAGGAAGGCCTAAATATTCATGACGCCATACGATAATGGTCGGCGACCAGGACCCGGTTGGTAATGAGTATATATTGAAAAATTATCTTCATTTTTTAATTATGGATTGATATTTTACAAATTCGTATAATAACGAATTCGTTTTTTATATATCCTTTTAATTATGAAAATTAAAAGAATAATTTATTGATGAAAGTACAGCATGTATAGCTAAATTTAACTCAACACAAATGCCATATATTGAATTATATTAATAATTATAAAAATCCACGTTCTATAAAAAGAATTGATTGATTTTCATAGACAAATAAATTGGTATACAATAAAAAAATTAGTTGTTTTTTAACAATCAATGAATATGAAATGTTTTATATAGTAAAATAAAGTTATAAAGTCAAATATATATTAAGATTTTAATTAGAAATCCTATATATTCTAAAGCAAAAATGTTTAAAAAGTGCAGAAATGTTAAAAAAATAACTTTCACTGATATTCAATTTATATATACATATAGATATAGTTTTAGATTTTAAATAACACAATGGGATATATATTACAAAAACAGATAAGATTAAACTGTATTATACCGTATACATATTTAAGTGATTAAGTGATTGTTGCACATCGCTACACTCTGTTATACTTTTTATAATACTGCAAAAATATAAGTCTATATATATTTATTCTTTTATATCTATATATATTTATTATATATATTGAGTTGTATGTTTACTATACACAAATAGAAATATCTGTAAACATAAAAAAGTATATTACCAGTAGTTGCTTTTAGTATACAATTTCTATATTTATGTACATATACAATACATAAAATAAAACATTTATATATTGATGATTCGAAAGAATTAAAAATAAAAAAAAGGAAAAACAACATTTTTATGTATATAATTGTAAATATATAGAAAAATGAATTTATAAACTCTTTCATGTGTATAATTTAAATTTTCTAATGTTAATATAACAACATATTTATTTATATATATATAATAATAATAATAATAATTATATACATTAATGCATTTTATATTTATATATTTAAAATGTATTGTCTGGCTGCACTTTCGTCGTTAAATTATAACGCAGGTATTTTTTATTTTTTTTTTTCATATATAGAGAGACACGCTATGGATATGCGATATATTGTGTTGTGATGTGATGGTAATGAATTAATATAACGAAAAAATTGTATTGTGATAAAGAAAAATATTACTGATCGATATAATTGATTTTAAATAATATATGCATGCGATTTCACCTTCTTAATTTATTGCATTTTCTATATATATATTGATATGTCTTCTTATATATTATTAAATTTGTCATTTTTTTACTCTGCGTAATATAAGAGCATAAATTAATTATATCAAAAAAAATTTTTATTATCATTTATGCTTCTGCAATATTAAACTATATTATATATATGTATGTGGATAGAGTAAAAAATTAATTAATTTATTAGTTCATCATCTTGTGTATATAAAAAAAATGTTATAAAAAATTGACGCAATATATATATAATAACCTGCTGTATATATCGCATAAACATGACTAATTTTTAAATAAATAATTATATGTATATAGATATATATTTATGTATTAAAATAAATAAGTATATAAAAGATTTCGAAATGTCAATGTACTTATAAGATATTAATTATGTTTAATGTAGATATCATTCGCATTTACGTACAAAAATACGTTTTTATAATTATATTTATAATTATAAATGTAAATCCATTGCGATGTACATATAATATGATAATATATACATATTATGATATAAGCAATAATTTCATTACGAATATATGAATAGGATTTATATTTTTTTTATGCCTATACATGTTAACAGGAATCATGACAGAAAACTGAAAACGTTTTTAGCAAAATTATACCGCAAAGGGATAGGATATTCTGAAAGGAAAGGATATTAAGCTAATTTATAAATGTTGAAAGCATAATTTGAAAATTCAATCAATTAATAATTTATAGAAGAAAATTGCCCCTCATTGGTTCAACCAAGATTATGCAATTAAAAAAATAGAAAATTTAGAAAAGTGAAAAAAGTTCTACGAAAAAAACAAATCAACCAATTTTGATAGAATATATTTTAATATTGAAAATTTCAAAAATTTATAACTGGAAGAAAATCAGCGGTGACATCCCTATATGTGTGTATATTTACGTTTTTCTGAACACCATATTCAAAATGGCCAAAATGGGATTTTAACAATTATACAAATAATATTTTTTGTATAATTCTATTTTTACGCATTAAATTTATTTTCATTTTTTATGCATATTCAAATGTAATATTTATATGTATTATATTTCCTGATTAAAACTTTATGTGAAATATAAGCACATACATAAGTCATAATAATTTGAAATGTTTGTGTACATTAAATAATATATAAATCATTTATTATATAGTACATATATGTATAATACAAGTGAAAAGATGAATTTTATGTTTTGTTCATTCTATATAATAAAATAATCATACATTCATACATATACAAATATTCACGTGATATGAATTTAAATTGAATAATTTATTTATACAAAAGATTAAAAAGACAAAAAATTAACAGAAAGATTTCATTTCATTTGATTATACTTAATTAAGATAAACATATACATATATAGATAGATATATAGATATTATAAATAGATATTAATAGAATTCTAACCGCGTATAGAAAATACACACTATATTGACTACGTATAGAGATAGACCTTTGTGAAATCATTTGATATTCGTTATGCGTTATATCATATGGTTATATGCGAGTAATAATAAGTAATAATGAAATCATTGGCGTATCGTGAAAAAACTAAAAATGTTCAAAATGATAAGATAAAAGTGAAAGATAATTATACATGTAATTATAATAGCTAAGTTAATTTTCCGGGAAATGGAATTTTCGGTTTTTTTAATTCAACCATTTTTTTCGTTTGTTTTTTTGGTTGCATAGTTTGTGAAAATTCAATAAAATTCTTATATTTCATAGAAGAAAATTTGAAAATCTGTATATTGCTTTTCAATGATATTTCCATATTTCTCGATGATATTTCCCATTTTCCAAGAAGTGGTACGTACAAATTTGTCTTATGTGTTAATCACACAAATGCATTGAATTTTCAAATTATTCAACTAAATAAAGATATAAAGATCCCAAAAAAAAGAAAATTAAAAAAACCAGTTTTTCGAAAAATTGTGTTACATTATTTAGATAATTATACATTTGATTAGAGATATATTTTATCATTTTGGACATTTATGAATCAAAATTTTCACGAAACGCCGCTGATTATGAAATAATATTTAATATAAACAGTATTTATACCGTTTAATTTCATATAAGCGTTGATAAAATATATAATTATTATTATTATATAAATATATGTAAATATATAATTTTATTTTCAATTAAAACTAGAGATAAATGTTAGAAATTTACTGAAATAGAATTAAATTTTTCTGACAAAAAGTAATTGTTTAAAGTAATTGTATTATTTGTAATATGCCCGTTCATACAAATTTAAACAAAATTATTTCTTTAAATTCTTTCAAATATTGTTCAATTTTATACCATGGCGATATAATAACCCTTTTATCCTGAAAATTAACGCAATTTATAATATTCTTTATGTGAAGTACCTTGTATATTATATAAGTGTATGTATATTATATTTATGATAACAAAAAGAAAAATATACCACACCTTATGTTGGAACACGCAAATCCAAAAAAAAAAAAATAACAAATGCAAAAAAGAATTCACTGCGATATCGAATAATATCCATATATAATAAAGAATTATGTTTATGTATATATTAATTATTATATATATGTATATATGAATATAATTTTGTAAAAACCATACCAACATTATTATTATTATATATATGTATAAAAAAAAACTCAACAAGTTTTCCATTTTCATTTTCATTCAATAATATATTAAAAAGAGTCTATATAGATTTTATATACAATTTATAAGTTCAAATATACAAAACATAAAAGTACAAACGCATATTATATTATATGTATATCCACGACGAGTATTTATTTAATATACTATAAACAGTACACATATAATTGACTACATTTCATTTTTGGATTACCGCCAGAATCAAATATTTGTTATTTTATATATATATAGAGTTGATTATATTGATCAAAGAATTGTATATTGAAATAAAACACATATTAAAACCGGCGGGTAAATGCCGAATATAGTAAAAATGATTTGGTATATGCAATACATAAATGAAATATTGTCAAATAAATGTTTATATATATACAAATGCGATTGACTAAACCAGTAATTAATTATACTATATATACTTTTATTACTATTGTAACCGCAAAATAATGATTATTTATTGCGTTTAACTATTTTATAATAGAATGTTATTAAAGATTTTGATAATAAACGTTATATGTATGGAATATAAACATCGGATGGTGAAACTTTATGATATGGCATTTTCGATTTCATAATATGTCTAGTTATTTTTGTAAGTGGAGAACCATTCTGATAGGTACATGCTTAAACATATACTAATTATAATTCAAAATAGAAACAACTTCGAACAACATTTTCCGGGAAAATTCAATTTTCCGCATTTTGAATTCTTTGAATCACAACCATAGTTTTTCTCTAATTGTCATTTTCTTTGCATCATTTTAAAAGAGAAGTAAATTCTGATTTTCAGTAGAAGAAAATTTGGGAAATGATTAATTTTTTTAATCGGTGAAAGTATAAAAATTCTATAACAAATGATTTTGGTTGTCATATGGTACTTTACGAAAAATGGTACAAGTTTCTCAGACAGATTTTTTTACTATCACATTACATAAACTTATAAACTATTTCAAAACATAACAAAGCACACAAAAAGGATTTTGACTAATAAACATAATAAATTTATCGAGTATTGAAAATATTATTAAATAATAATAAATAATATTATAAATGGAAATGGAATGGCGTAAAAAGGATACTTATAAGTTATATATTAAAATAAATACAATTTTATTCACACACTTTTTTTTGTAATCTCACAATATTTTCTATATATAGGTATTTTTGATAGAATTTCTGTCATCAAGCATTTTGTTAAAAAGATATATATCAAATAAACTATATATAAAAAAATAAATATAGATTTCTTTATACAGTATATATACAAATACAAATATTGAATTGCTTTAATATTGAATGAAAGTATATATGTATAAATATTGAATGAAAAAATAATGAACAAATAAATATTAATAATAAAATATGAATTACAAGAAATATAATAAAAATCGAAATTCATTTTAATAGGTTCATATATAAATATAGACTTATTTATAGAGAGTATATACCTTTACAATTATATATAATATATTATTTACACTTTTGTTTTTTTAGCTTTTTTTTCTTTACTATCATATAAAAGCATTCATTCATAAATTAATATTTTATTTATATATACACATTTGTGGTAAAATAAATTATTTATACCATACGATTATTATTTATGTGCTTTTTTTTTTTTTAATAATACATAGTTTTTATGATTAAAATAATATATAAGTCATACATAATATATTTTATATTTATATGAATCAAAAATAAATGCAGAACTCTATATATATATAAAAAAAATGAATCATAATTGAACTTTCTTTTAACGATAAGTTACAAAAAAAAAATACTATAAAAAAATATAAACGAATGCATTTATATATCATGTAACTTATTATAAAATAAAAAAAAACTCTATAGGAGTTATAGAAATAATAAACTGCATAGAGTTTTTCTATATCTTATATATGCATATAATGGCACGTTTTTAATATGCATATTTGATCACTAATAACTCATTATAAGCACATGTACACATATATATATATATATATATATGTATATATACTTAAGTTGTTAATTGTTGAAATCCTTTATTATATCAATTATATATAAAGAATTAATATTTCTTTCACTTTGTTAAAAGCACAACCATGCACTTATTATAAGTGTGTATATGCATACAGAACTTTATGCGGTATATGTGCGCGTATATATGGATATATATTTTGATTCAACTTCATATTTAATCGATTTGTCAGACAAAGCGCATATATACCATACATATGGAATATAGATCTATATAGTAATAAATTAATATCATCAATTTAACATGTCTCAATCCTAACTTATAATATATATGCCATTGGGTGTATCTGAATTGGAATGATATGGTAATTAATATATTAAGATTTGTTATAACTAAAATACGCTATGGACTATACGGAAAATTTGCAAGGGTAGAAAATACAAAAACTTGTCTATGAATGTTCACGATTAAAAGTTCCAATTCATGGATAAAAGTGATAAAATCTTATTATTTTTTTTTTTTTTCAAAAACAGAACTATTATGCACTTCACTACTTAATATGTCCTGATTAAATTTGTATATAGAATATTTCCAAATATCATTCCTTAACTATATATACAAAATACATGTTAATAAATACATTACCGGTTGTGAAAAAACGGAAAACAATTCCCGATCATGACCACCCTTTTATATATGAGCAATTTATAATCTATATAGGACGAATGTGGTAAATGGTGTAAATGTATATATATGTATGTATAATGTATATAATAAAAATATTTTATTTAAATGCATATATACGTTTATTATAATAAATAATGATAGTTATATTGGAATATAGTTGTTTATATCCCATATATACTATATACCAATATAAGGATTTTAATTATTATTTATTTTTTTTTTTTACCACAATGATTTATGTTAGCTTTGTTCAGTGATGCTTTCAAATATATCCTGGTATATAGTATATTTTTTTTATATATACGATATTTTATTGTTATTATTTTATATATAAATGATGATGGTGCGAATGAAAAATATATATTTTTTATGAAATAAAATTTTTATATATTATAATAGATATGTGGAAGGAGGTTGATGAACTAAATAAATATACCTATAGAGATATAACATACATAACAAATTGTACACCATATAGAGCAGTATATTATATGTGTGATGTGAAAATGGAATTTTTAATAAATTGTATTCTGTATATATGATGGAGAAGGAGTTCTATATATGAATAGGAGTTTTGTGTTCACTTTTTATGTTTGCGTATATAATAATATAATAATATGATAGTTACCACATAGGACGTTTATCAGAACAAAAGCAAAAATATATAACGTATAGAAAAAAGAATATTGAGAAGAACGCGTATAGGAAAATCACGTATACAATTTCTATATTATTTGTTTTGCTTTTTTATTTCTTTTTATTTTTTACCTTTATAATTAATTTGTAATTTATGTCCTTTTTATACACATATCTATATATATATATATAGAAATTACAAACTTATATGAGATAATAAGTACATCACAAATGAACTATCTTATTAGTGACACAGATTTCCAAAAACATTTAAATAAAATAACGGCAAGATCCATATTGTGCAGTCATAAAGGCAATATTCCAATCAATTGTATATAGCTAGACCATTATTTAGGTCAACAAAATCCATATGATCGAAATATAATTCATAAAATGAATCAGCAACCATATATACCGATGTGTTGACTTTTGCGATTTTCAATGAAATTTAATTTATTGAAAAGTATTCAATTTTTAAAAATAAGGACCATTTGGTGCTATATTACTCGCCCTGTATAACATTTTTTTAACATCTATTCAATTCTCGCTAATATCGCATAATTATACGATATCTTCAAATATTTTGGAATTGGGTCATCTATATCTATTCATTCTATATGTGATTGAAATCCTTCGGATTATGTATGATTTTTTTCATAGTATATATTTATTATTTTCCAACAATGCGTTTTTCCAATTCTTATATAAGATGTCTTTCAGATATATATAAATTAAAAAACTAACTATCTATTCCAAAGAGATCTGATTTATATATATATATATATATATATATATATATATATAGATTGGGTTATGAAATGGTTTTGAATATCTAACTATACATATATATATATATATATATATAAATATGCTCTGAATTTTCATAGACGTATTTATAATTACTAATTGAAGTGTATTTTTTTTTTTTCAACTTCATTTACGTACATCTATTGTACATATATTAATACAAATATTAAAATATGAAAATTATATATGCATTTTCCGAAACATTTTCAGTGTTATCACATGTGTTTTATATTCTGTCTGAGCTTATTTTGTTTTTTAGTTTTGTATTTTTTTTAAACCCGTCATATATGGGATCATATGGATAAGCGTACAGATAATAAATATACATTCATTTTTATATAGATTCATTTTTAGATTATTATGTGTGAAATAGATATGTTTGTGTCTATATATATATGCAAAGAAATATTTTAGATGAAGTATATGTATTTCGTTATATATATACATAACGAAATACGAAACGGTATATTGTGTACTTATATCTCTCGTTTCTATATATATTTTAGGTCCTTTGTAGGAAAATCTATTATAAATAATATATATATATAATATATATATATATATATATATATATATATATATATATAATACATAATACATATCTTTCTTATACAATATTTATATGTGTGCATCAAAAATAGAATATATATATATATATATAAATGAAAATATTGTATATTGTCTGTATATACTTAAATTTTGCTTTTGGCTATTTTATAAAGATAAATAAACTTTTCATGTTTGAAAGAATAAAATGCATATAGATGATATTCTATTTATTATTTATATATACATATGTATAGAACTATTTTTTTTTAATTCTTTGAATTTATATATCATATATGTTATATATAGTATAATATTAAAAATGATTGTACATCTAATATTAAAAAAAATATCTTTGTTTGGTATATGAACACTTTCTCATTAATTGTTGTGTGATTTTTGTATATTGTTGTATATATATCCATCAAAAGTATTATTATTATTATTATTGTATACTATTTAACATTTCATATAAATCATATATATTTTCATTTCATATAATAGAGTTACTTCAATAACTATATATGAAATAATTAACATTTAATCATTAAAGAATTGTTTATTGTATTATTTCTTATTATACATTATCTTATATGTATATATTGATTTAGATTAAATATCGTGTGTAAATTTATTGTTCTGTATATATAGTGTCTATATAACAGTTAAATTGATATGTAAGTAATTTCGGTTTCCATTATTGAATCTATAGCATATATGCAGAATATCATATACGGTTGATTGGAATGTAAAGATTATAGATATGTAAATTGTTTCTATATTTTTGTAAGACTATCAATATTTTATTGGCAGTTCGTTCTCGTCAGGCCAGTCCTTCTGTATACGCTCAAAGACATTTTAGGTAACAAAAAGTCGTCGCAGGTTATATTCTCACGCCTCAGAGATCCTCGTGTAAAAGGGGACTTATATAAGATAATGAAATGTTTATGCGGGGAATGAATACGAGCAGACGAATGTATTATAATTAGTAAAATAATAAAATTAATTTAATATACAATGCATTATTTTACAAGACTGAAGACATTACAATACATTATTATATAGAAATGATATTTTTTTTTATATTAATATAGATCGCATATTGTTATAATAAATAAATAAATAAATACATTTATTTGTACTTATTATAATGTTATATGATGATTATTATTTTGATTATACAGATTTATATTTATGTTTTATTTTTTAATAAAGCAAATATAATCATTAATAATATAATTTTTAAACATAACATATAATATGGAATAATCTATATATAAATGTATATTATTCTATTTGATCATACTGGTATAGTATACATATACTATTTATAAAAATCTATATCTACATATGTGGGTTATGTCAGACTATAATATATTATTTGTATATATATGCATCCATTTAATAGTTTTTTATCTCTATATAACATATATATATATAAACAAATTGTTCACATCCTCCTATTTGCATTTTTCCCCATCATCTAATAAATTATATCTTGATTATATCTAATAAAATATTTATATATGCGTGATATTATAAATATATATATATATATATAGATAGTTTGAAATAAATATATAAATATTAGAAAAATATCATCATATGATAAGAAGCAAATTAACCCCTTTAATTTTAATATATATATATACCGATAGATTAAAGCCTTTATTTTTAATAGTAAATATCCTTTTTTAAAATGAATATTTTTAATGCAGCAAATTTACAAAAAATAACAATTTTATGAACATTTTAAATCTATATACAAAAATAATATAATTTAATAAATTTAAAATAATATAATTTAATTCTTACTTTTCATCTGGTGGCGGTGGCATATCATGTCCTGATGGACTTCTTGGTGGTGTTTTTTCAATTTCCATCATAGCTAATGGTGCCTCTGGTGGTGGTAGAGGACTTACACTATTATTATCCATTTTCATTCACTTGAACTTTTATAATTATTATTATATATATATATATAGTTATAAATGTGCGATAAAGTTTTTCTAAACTTTAAAAAAAAAACTGTTTTTGTCGTATATATGAATATTATTTCGATTTTATTAAATAAATTGAATTATTTAAAATTTTTCCTAAATTATAAAATATAAAAACTTTATATACAGTTATTATTATTATTATTATTATTAAATATGGAACATAAAATTTCATAATGAATTAATTAACTCTTATAAATAAATACATTTATATAGAAAAAAAAAGAAGAAAAATTTATACAATTTTCCTTAAACAAAAGAAAATTTTATTTACGGTATAGTCACATCATAACATGCAATATGAGAAAAATTGTGACCTTTTTTTTATATTTTTTGTTTTCAAATTGGGTTTTATACATAAATTAATTGAAATTTTAAATGAATAGAATATGGTTGTACTAGTTTTTTTACAACTATATACAGTATTCATATATATACATATTTTATTTTTCATTATATATACTTGAAAAGAAAATGTAAATATAAAATAATTTAAAATGTTGATACAATGCTATTGTTGTAAGTTTACGTATATATATATATTTATACATAAAGAAAAACAAACCAGCTATTTCAGTATATACAGATACACAATAATATATATAGACGAATGAAGCTATTAAAATAAATTCACCATTACACAAAAACTTAAATATGGGATAGCAAAAAAAAAAAACAAACAAACAAAAAGGTATATGCGATGATGATGATCTTTAAATGAAAACATAACGTTTTTTATATTTAAATATATATATATATATATATAAAAAAGTATTTGCCTGCAAAATTGTATTTATGTATTGAATTTATTTATCGCACCATTTATTTAACCTTTTTTTTTGTGGAATTTTCTCACAGGTCTAAATGGAAATTTATATATGGAAATTCTTTGTTTTTTTTATTCTTTCATTCATTCATCATTGTTTGTACGTATTCCTCACAATTATAGTACTATAATTATATATTTGGGGTAGAGTTTTTTTTATATATATATACGACATAAAAGTGTGAAAAGTTATTTATATCAGTGTTGGGCGCATCTATACGTGTAAATATAAAGGTTGTCTACATTTATATGTATAAATAAGGTGTAGATATAGTTTTTCCCAAAATCTGAATGCAGGAAAATGGGATTTCTGAAGTTTTTTTAGTATTGTCAAATACTTCAATTTGGAAGAACCTTGAAAATCACAATTTTTGAAGTTCCATAACTCTCTTATTCCAAAAGATAATTTAACCGAACTAGTAACAATTGTGTGTGTAAGTAACTGACATCTGCTCATTTCTAATACCTTTTAAGTCAGGCCGCTTTACTACTTCTATCCCCAAACGTTTTCAAGATATTCCCAAAAATTACACATTTTCTAATCCCATTATTCAAATATGTCATTCAGGTTGTGTTATATATATTATAGTTTACATATAGCCTAGGTTCAAAAACCGATATATGAAAACTACACGTGTTTAAAATGCGAATAGAACGCGCGTTACTCTGCATTTTATAGTCTACGACACAACACTGATATATGTATACTATATATATACATTTATATATATCATTGTAAATTAAATTATATCTTTTAAAAATAAAATGTATATATATATATATATATATATATATATATATATATACAGAGATAATATAATCTATATGCATAATTTAGTTTAATTTCTATACATTTTTTGTGTTAATTTTAACGAATTTAAGATAATCCATTTTTTATTTTGTAAATTATTTCTATAATGACATTCATACAATATACATATATAGCGTTTAATTGATGCTATATAAGCTGAATACTATATTCTTAAAAAATTATAAAAGACAAATCACTTTAATTATAAATAAAGAAAAGTATAATATATAAGAAAAACTTTATAATCTTCGAAATTTTAATATCAATCAATCAATTAAAAGCATGCGGTTGTCGTATAAATTAATAAAAGATATATATATGTCAACAATTAAAATTGTATTGATTATAATAAATATATTTTAGGCTGTATTTCTAAATAAAAAAAAATACTTTCTTGAATTAAATTGTTGTGATTTTGATGGAATTTTGGGAAATTTTATATTTATATGAAAGTATTATAAATTTTTTACATTAAAAAACATGAATATATATATATTTTCCACAACCCATATTATATTTACAATTTTTGTTATAAAATTTTACATTTTAATATCAATTACTTTACGAAATAAGTACGTCCTCTTTTTAAAATATCCAAAAGAAAAGTTTACCATTTAATTTTAATAAATATGTTTTAACAAATTAAAGTTTTTTACATTAATGAAACTTTGAAGATTGTTATTTTTGATATATATATATATATATATACAGATAGCTGATAAATATTTTAAAATACTTTATATATAAATTATATACATAGATATTAAAAATAGCAACATAAACTTACATTGAATATTTGTATATATGTGTATATCTTTATAATAGATTTTTAATGTTCTTTTCTTTATATGTGCAAAATGAAACGGATTGATTGATATTATACAATCATAATATATATAGATATAAAAGATTAATGTGATCTAAAAAAGGGCATCTATATGTAATTTAAATATAAACAAAAGTATATCTCCATATCGTATCTTGTAAATGAAGATTAACAATCCTTATAAAACGCGGTGAGATAGATTATATATGTATAGGATACGGGATGACAGAAATATATACCTTGACGATCTGTATATAAACCTGTATATAAAAGATTATTTTAAAGACCATTAAATCAAATGGTTGTAAAAAACTTATATATTAGAATTATATATTCGCATTTAATGATTTTTTAATAGTTATATAGTAAAGTGCTTTCCAAATGCAGATACTTACAGTATAGAATACATTTCATGTATTTTTATATATATTTCATTGAAGACGAACAACATTAATTTTTTTTAATTCAAGGAATAGAATAGGTATACATTTTTGTTATAATATTAAAATGATTTTAAAATCTTTAAAACACAAAAAAACTTAAAGAAATAAATGGTAATATTAAAATAAAATTATATCATTTCATTTATCCTGACCAAAACACAGAATTACTAAAAATATGCACACATTTATTATATTTTTAAAATTTCATTTCATTCCTAAGGATATATTAGTATATTTTTTAAAATAAAAACATTGCTATATCCAAAAAAATTGTGCATCCATTTATCAACCCCATTAATCCGTATGATTTATTATTTACACATTTATAAATCCGCATATATAGTATATATATATATATATATGTAGAAAGTGCATTACAAAATGTTAAATTATCTTTGAATTTCAGTAAACACCCAAAGTCATTCAGTTTTTCCATATACAATCTTTTAAACAAAGAAATACAAATATATAGAGATAGAGATGATGCATTTTGGTATATACTAAAATACATATATATATATATATATATATATAGTAAACACAAAGAGGAAATAAAACCAAAATTGTTTATAAAAATATTTTCTTCTCCATTTAAATAAAAAAAAAAAACAAAAAACTGTTCCATATTCAAAATAACAAAATCACAAAAAAAAATTATTAATAAAAATTAATAGAATTATTATTCAGTAAATATTTTTATATATTTCACTTTTTAGTTAATTTTATTTGACTCCTTTATAAACAATTTCCTTATCCGTATATATAATCTCATATGAAAAGTATATATACTAATAAAATAATAATACATAAATCACTAAAAATATGTATTTTTGGAGATTTTTCTTATATAGATTTAAAATCACATTAATTTTATCTTATCACTTGAGATATTTTTTTAAATTCAAATTACAAAATGTATCGATAATACAAAAAAAGAAAAAACGCCCGTCTATACCTTTGTATTTTTTGTGCATACGTTTTGTATATATGAAATTCAATTTCACTATTTTTTTACGCGATTTTTATTTGATATTGTATATATATATCAAAAAAGTTAAAGTCTCGGTACAATATTTTTACAATATTTTGTTCAACACAACGCGAGAGAAAGAAGAAAACTGGTGAACATATAGTATTAAATAATACCCTTCAGCAAACACCTACACTTATTTTATTATATACATTCATCCATCCATATATATATATGTACAATGTACACATAGATATATATAGAATATATATAGAAATGTTCATGAATTCATGATATGTATAATCAGTAAAATGTATACATACATTGATGACATGCATATAAAGTAATGTATATAAATATATGTTGTATACTTTAGAATTGTCGACTCTTTCGCGCCCAAATGACAATGAATTAATATATACATTTCATATATATACATATATATAGTATGTATGTACAATGAATATTAAGAAAAAAAACTTTTACTATAATTTGGTATACGAAAATCAGTTTTTGTTTATAAACTTATAATACACAACAAAAATATATGGACCAAATAATACCAAAATATAAATATCTATATACATATATTATACATACATGCTTTATATAGGGGTAAATAATTTAAGTGAGAAAAATGTTATGTATACATATTGCGGTGTTGGTTTGTTTGTTTGTTCGCATCTTATAAATATATTATAATGATGATAAATAATAAAACAAAATAATTTATTATACATTACATTACATTTTTCGTATATATAATATATATACAGAGCTACAGTGTATGTATGGACTGGATTGTTTTTATCGCATATATAAGTATAATACTCATTTGTAAATTGCTGTGAATATATATACACATCTTAATAATGTATAATCCAAACCGAATATCATATATAAAAAAAACTCTACAAAAATGTATATATACATAAATGTTTATTTGATAAAATGAAAGTGGATTAATGTATTATAATCCTTGCAAAAAATAATAAAAAAAAAAACTGTATTATTCTCAAAGGGATTTTATTTTATTTGAATCTCAATTGTATATCTGACACAGTTTTTTTCTTTCTTGTTAAAATTATTTCCCTATATATACATTTATAACTTGGTAATTAGAAAATGACAATATAAATAAATGCAATTCAATTTTTTGTTATATGCTTTATTATATATGAAAAACATAAAAATAATCATGTATTTTTTTAATATATAATACACAATTGCATAAAATTGCATATATAATTTTTATATATACATATTTTACAAAAATATATAACCATCATATATTAGCATATCATAAATGTTGATGATATACAGTGCAATATAATAAATATGGATAGTATATAGATATATAAAATATAGAATATAGTTGGAAAAATATGGGTGTGGCAGTAGCAAAAAATATAAAAATACAGAAAAACAATACAAAAATTAACATAGATATGAAATGTAAACTTTTTTTTTTTTTTTTTTTAGATATCTGTACAAGGAAATTCTAATTTGTTGTATATATATGATGGTGTTGTATCTATATTCAATTCTTTTGCTGATTGTTTATGCGATAACAAACCGCAAATTTATATATTACAAAAAACGATATAGACATTTTTTTTTGCACAATACCATTTAAAATGGATTTAATATTCTGTATATATGTATATATATATATATATATATATATATATATATATATGTCATATATATAAATACATAGATTGACATACATAAACGCATGTACATATGTATATATGTATGATGAAATGAAATGATGAAGATGATTTTATTTCTGAAAAGAAATTCTTTTTACTATATATCACCATGTAACAAAATAGATATCTTCAACAACATTTCACATATATATTGACATAATTGATTAAAAGAAAATGTATTCTAAAAACGAATTTATATATTATATATATTTATAGCAAATTATTTGTTAGAATTTTTTTTTTTTGGCTTATATACTTTTGAGAAAAAATGTTTTGCCCGTATATATAACAAATATATATCGAAATTTACAAATATACACAAAATTTCGGTCATTGCTCTGTGGAATATCATTTTTATTTTATAGTAAATTTTAATGTATGTATATAAATAACAATACGGAATTTATTTGTATTTATATATTAGAGATGTAAATAGGAAATCAAATGTATATGTATATAAATACGCAGAGAGATGGTGATTACACCCTTAATGATAACCTTGCGTATATCCTTGCTTGTTGTATTTATATTTGTATTCTATATGCCATATATATATTTTATAAAAATATATAAAGAAAATGAACACAAAAATATATTTTTTATAAAAATATATACAAACTCACCACAATCAAGATGAATCTTTATATATATAATATATATATATATACAAAATTGAAAATTGTATTCGAATTTTTATATGTACATAATTCTATGTGGTATAACAAAGATATATATATAGGAAAATTTGCGCAAATGGAAGTTGTGTATAAAATAGAATCATGCCATAGAATAGAATGTATAATATTTTTTGTACTCTATATATAGAATTGCTGATTATATTATTTCAAATAAAAACTATATCAATATATAAAATATAGAAATTAAAATACGATCATTTCGTATATAGAATTGTGAAGAATTCGGTGATTTTTATAACATTAATGAATACTGATTAATTTTGAACCTATTTTATTTAATCTATTTTGGTTAATTATATATCCTGATAGTGAATGTAAAATATATATGCGGACGACATAAAAATGTACAAATCGCTTTGATGACGGTCGGGCATTGCGAAGGCTGATGTTTGTATATGATAAATATGACGAATTCTACACCTGACTTCATTTTGCGTATATGAGCTGAGGATTTCGATACATTTTCCGAAAACATATAGACAATTCATTGGTTTGTCATTTATATGGTAAAAATGAATGGTACAAAAATGAGACAAGAATTGTAAGTACACTTTTTGGAAAATCAGCTATGTATTTTGAACCAATGGCCCGATTTTCAAATTTTCTTCTATGAAATATCAGAAATTAATTGAATTTTCATATAACACTGGGAAACTTAAAATTTAAGAAAAACCAGAAAATAATTCAGAAATATTCGAAATTTGAAAAAATCTATTTTTCAAACAATTTTTTATAAATTTTTCAAATATTATGACACGCACATTTATCTCTATAATAAACGAAAATCCTTTTTCAGTGATTAAATCCACACAGTTGAATTACAACTTACAAAGATACTTTATAATAATTTAAAAACTGTCCACAATAATAATGTTAATTTTTAAATAAAAAAAAAAAAGCTCCACATATTCAAAATAATTTTTTTAAATACCAAAACAAATATCATAAATAATTTATAATAAAAAAATAAATACGAATCACATTTAAAAAAAAAAAGCTCATATCATTGATGCTAAAATAAAAACCAATATAAATTTAATGTTTTTTTTTTATTTGTTTGAATTCGAATATATACAATTCGTTTTGTCGTTTGCTATATCGTATAGAATAATTTACTCAATAATAATATACCAATATATTGTATTATATATTGTAATATAAATATTTTCTTTAGTTATACAACAGACCATTCAGCCAACAGTTGAATGGAGGTCGTCAGAGTGTTCACATATTAAACTATAAATATAAATTCATTGGATATATTGGCAAAATAATTCAATAAATAAATAGTTTTTTTTTAAAAAAAAAAAGTGATTTTTTCCGAAATTTTTTATCTATTTTATTCAAAATACTTATAACAAGCTCTATAATAATTCAAAAAAAAAAAAATAAAAATAAATCCCCACTGATAATTATTCAAGTACAAAAACTTTTTAAAGTGGATTTTTACCAATTATAAATAAAATCTTATTGATTTTTATATGAAAAAAAAAATAAATAAATAAATAAATGTTATGTTATAATTTAAAAAATCAATAAATATCATATCTGTAACTTAATTGTAAATAATTATATAATTTAAAAATATAATATTATAATAAAATAATAATAAAAAATAATTATCAAATAATATAATTGATGTGAAAATTGTATTTCCATTTATATATGCGTCAATATATAAATAATAATTTTGGGTTTAAAACTGCGAAATAACAATGAATAATTTAAATAAATTGATTAAAAATATAAATTTAAATTTGATAATATTTTTTTTAATTTTATTAAATTTAAATAATGTGCAATCATCGGGTTTCGGTCGATGTCCAAATTTTCCATCAATGCCCAAATTTAATATGACAAAGGTAAAAACGATATATAACAATATAAAGCATAATGAAAATTATAAGAAATAATTTTATATATAAAAAGAAGTATATATTTTATTTATTATAATTTCAATTTATATATGCACATTATTATTTATTTAAATTTCATTGTTTATTTATTTCATTTGTTTTATTTGTATATTTGCACTATATTTAACCTTTTTTTTATTTAATTTACCGAGTATAATATGTATAAATAATTCAGTATTATTATTTTTTTTTTTATTTATTTATTTATTTATTATTCAAATGCGCGAACAGGTAAATAAATATAAATATATAAGTGAATGTAAAAAAAAAAACGAAATTGATAATTGCAATATATATATCATATTAAATTTTTATATAGTTTTAAATTCAATAAATTTGTTATTTTTTACAATTTTTTTTTTCATATTACCATAAATTATTAATTTATAAAATATATATCAATAACCGCAAATAAAAACAAAACAAATTAAAAATAACTGTTATAAACTTAAAGATTATATATATATCTTTTTTTTTTAATTGAAAGATTGATTTTTAATTATTGCTGTATTGAAAAATAACTAGGTTAAAATATTATTATATTTTATAATAATATGAATAAATATTTTATTTATCATTAATTAAACAGAATAAAAAGGTGTACGCAGTATAATTATTTTTCAACTTGATTTTGAATATGCATTTTATCATTAAAAATATATTGTACATTATCAAGATTTAAAAAGATACAAATTATGTATTATATTATTAAATGAGGTTTCCAATTGAAGAAGTATATACATGACAAATTAAAATGAAATTAATATCGCTATAATATAATAAATAGTTTATTATACATAGAATTTTTTCTTCTTTATAATCGAAACAATTCTGTTAGGAGCAATCATAAAAATCATAAAATTAATTATCATTTTGAAGAGTTATCGCACAATGAACCGTATTAATGATATTTTTTAATATACGCAGCTCTTCGCAATTAAAACGTTTTGATGGATATGATTAAAAAATATGTATATAGACATCCCGTGTTTTATTAAAATGTCACCATATATATAGATAGAACCATAGAGAACGTATATACAAATATAATTATTTAAAATTATTTTAATTATATCAAAATATAATGTGTAATATGTGAGTTTCATATGATTTACAATTCAAGGTCTTGAAATGTTTTTATTTTGGTTTTTTTTTTTTGTTATTATCGGTGTTAAAATAATTGATACAAAAACGATCTCATACATATAGAATCAACTCTATTTTCATATTTGGTTATATTATATATTAAGCACGTACAATTTCAGTACAGTTCATTGTAATTATCGTTTTGAAAAAATAACTCGATCTGTTGCCTCTAACTTTTCTTGGAATCTCAAGCCAAAGAGTGCTTAATTTGGCTGAAATTTTCAACATTAGTTTTTCCTTGAAAAATTTTCCGATTTTATTTGCTTGCAATTTTGGATATTTGAGATTTGGGACAAATGTAAAAAATTACATTCGCGGAAGGTTTCTCTAATCTCATCTCATTCGGGATAGGTCCCATATAAATCCAAAGGGATAATTATAGAGATATCTTTACTCCACTATATACTTGCTTACTGTTTCAGGTGTTTTGTGTCTGGCAGAGTTTTGAAATATATTTTTAAAATCAAATTATATATTTCTATATGGTTATTTTTATCATTAAAATTTCATAATAAAAAAAAATTCATTTGAATTTAAATGTTTTTTTTTTTTTTTGCTTTTGAAGGGTCATTAAATATAACATATATATATAATATTGTTTTATTATTATTTATCATTTTCAGAGCATATATATATAAATATTTTTATTTTCAAAAATAAAAAAAAAAACAAAAATACCCATAATCGCAATTTAGTAACTTCTTAATCATTCAATTTATGTTTAATTTTCTTAATTTATTTATACATATATATTTTTGAGTAATAAAAAATATAAATAAATCATAATATCGCCTCATCGCAATTCCAAATAAGAAATGTTTAAAGACACAAAAAAAATTTGTAATGGATGTTTACAAAAATACAACAAACAAATTAAAATAAAAACAAAATTATTTATAATATTATTATTATATGTACAATAATATGTATATATACAATATTATTAAATTAACTTTCTTTGTTATGTATAAAATATACAATAATACAATTCAATGAAATTTACGCAATTATATTAATAATTTCTACACCTGATTCTGTTTATAGTAACTTTATTGACATGATGACAATTTTTTGATGTGTTTTATATTTAGGCAATTATACTCTCTAATTACATAATATCAGTCCTGTGAATTGGATGCTTAAGCTGTAAAAGATTCGATTCGATATGGTATATCATAATTCATAATTCGCATGTTACAGAATAATAGAAATCATTTACCATTCAATGTTAATCACAAAATTACTGTATAGAAAATTAGAGGTGTATAGAAAATTAATTTTAAAATTAAAAGAAAACATTAAACAAATATTATTTATATCATCATGCGTTAAATAAATAATAATTTAAATATAAATATTATTTAAAATATAATTACCAATAGAAAAAAAACGTGTGGTTTCGGTAAATCGATTTTTTCCTATATATATATGTAATGAATGTCGTTAATTTGATTTTCATTGATATACTGCAATACAGCATACATATAACATGCAATATAATATTATAAATAAAAAAATAGTAGTAGTAGTATATATAATACTATGAACAAATAATTCATGACCTTTCTTTTCTATACGCAATTTAATTAATATCAATAAAAAGTGAGATTATAATAAAAAAAATATACCTACAAGTTTCATAATTGTATTCCAAACTAATATATGTATATAACATAATTAGTCATTATTCCATTGAAGCATTAATATAATTAAAAATAAATTGTATTTGTAAAAAATTAACAAAATTATTGTAATTGCCTTTAAATTTTGAAATCTGCATTATGTTTTATTATAAAAATTATTCAATGAACAAATTAAGCAGATTTTATTCTATTATATTCTGCCAGAGATTATTTTTAGAAGGAAACTATATATATATATCAATCAGGTCAAATGGAATTCAAGATCCAACCACCACAAATGTGATCTATTTGTTTTAAAATAATATAGAACTTAAAGACTTTTCATTTAAAATTATATTACCTTATAAATTTTGCATGAAATATTCAATTAAATATGCAGATAAACAACATATATATATTGATGCGATAAAATTAATTTACACTTATTTGTTAATTAAGTTCAATTCATTTCATAGTATAATTATAATAATATATATGTTTAAAAAATCAAATTATTTCGGGTCAAATAAAAATCAAAAATCATCATTTTATTATATTATATTTATTCTATATTCTTTTTTTTTATTATTACTTTATTTTTTTTGTAATCTAGTTTATTGGTGTATGGTACGAAGTGGAACGTTCATTTTACTTTCCCGAAATTGCATCAAGTTGTACAACAATTACTTTTGATTATTTAACAATAAAACATAATCATATTGATACTCAACTTGAGGTGTCTGTAAAATCAATAAATCGATGGTGAGTTCTAATATCATATTGCGTATTATATATAATCATCATCATAAATTAAATATCTAATCTGTTAATATATATATTAAACTATTATATATTTACGAAATAATATGTATCTAAAATATTATACATAGGACAGGCAGTAAATCAGTTAGTACCGGTTATGCAACACCCGAAACAGAATTCTCATCAATATTGGATTTCAAGGTATAAAGGTATTTCTTTTATATTTATCGATATCTAATTCTATGTAAATATATATAAATTACATATTTTATAGTATATCCCCTCATTAATTGTAATTTATATATGTGTGTTTATATCGGATTTCAAAAATTCTTAAATATATATGTTTCATATTTTAGTTCTCATCACGTTTACCAGAAGTTATTGCAAGATATTTACCTGGTGCCGGTCGTTATCATGTTCTATTTACAGATTATGATAAATTTGCAATTTTATGGTCCTGTTCGAGTATATCGTACGTTGGTCATACAGGTGAGAAAATTTATTTCCGTAATTAATAAATATTAATGATAATTTTAAAAAATTCAGTACTATTAATATACATATATATTCTTTATCACTTTCATATAATCTCTATTCGTGTAAAGATCAAATATGGATAATGGCACGCGAAAGAATGGATTTCCCAGTTGATTTACGGACAAAAATTTATGATATATTAACAAAATTAACATTAGATCCTGATCGTTTAGTATTGAGTAATAATAAAAATTGTTCAATTTATGAATAAATATTTTTACAAATTTAAATTGTTTCAAATTTTTGAATATTTATTTGTGTTATTTTCTTGAGTTCCATATAAATTAAAATTAGGTCTATTTGAAATTAAAATTTAAAATTTAATTTTAAACACCCAAATGTATACACAAAAAAATATCATCGCCATCTGTATTCAACACACTTTAAATCGATACGATTGACAACAAATAAGACTTCCATTAAATGTATTCATTTTTGAATTTGACAACTTTGAAGGTTCTCAAAAATGTGTATTGATTTTTAGTTCAGTGACCGACCGATCGAATAAGAAAGAACAACAAATGGCAGACAAGGATATGGCGTCCACCGATATACAAATTGTAAATATATCAAATCTAGAGAAAATTGAAACATTTTTAAATGATTCCGCGTATAAAGAAGTGTTAGAAAATAGTGAAAATTATAATACAAGATTATGTATCGAAAGACGATTGCGAATGCCATTTCTGGACCCGCAAACGGGTGTCGCACAAAACCATTGTGCTTTGTTTATGAAACGAAGACAACGCATGCCAGGGCTTCGCGAAGGCCAAATATATACATATCCATCGGGTCGTTGGCGTAAGTCTAGACGGCAATATTTAATACATCAACATCGACCATTTCGTATGATACGTGAACCAGATCCGGAATCGTTAACAGTATTAGACAGTTCATCGATATTGATGGGTTCAAGCAGCGGTAGTATTGGTGTTGGCGGTGGCATTGGTGGGGTTGGAACTAGCAGTGGAGGCAGCAGTAGTGGTATCGGTGTTAGCGGCAGCGGTAATGATACGGACATTAAAGATCCCCATCGTGATGATGCACCAAAAGAATGGTTTTTCGATGATGTTAGTTTAGATCAAGATTCATTTGTTTCACGTGACGCCGATTCAGATTTTGACTATGATGATAATAATTATAAAAAGAAACGACGAGGTCGTAAACCAAATCCAGATAATGCTATAAAACGTGGACGTGGTCGTGGTCGTGGACGACGTCGAAATTTATTAATTGATGGTGGTGTAATGGATGGATTACCATTAGCACGAACGCCGCCCGGTCGTAAACCACGTCAAACGTCTACTTATCATTTACCATTAACAATAAGTTCACCATCAATTGAAAATAGTAATAGTAATGATGATCTGCCTTTGAATTCAATTTTTTCCGGTGAACAACCGCTACAGCAACAGCAACAACAACAACCACCACCACAATCACAACTTCAACATCATCTTCAACAGCAGCAGCAGCAACAACAACAACAACAACAACCTCATCAATTACAGCAACAACAGCAACAACAACCGCAATTACCACCACAACAACCAAATTGCTCTACCACAGAAGAAATTGATCAACAACAACCACAACAACAGCAACAGCAACAGCAACAACAACAACAACATCAACTAATGTTAAAACAAAATAAGCGAGGACAAGCATTACCATCACCGTATTGTGATTTTTGTTTAGGTTTTGAACGTGAAAATAAGAAAACAAATATTCCAGAAGATTTGGTATCTTGCTCGGATTGTGGACGTTCCGGTCATCCGTCATGTTTACAATTCACACCAAATATGATAATATCAGTGAAACGTTATCGATGGCAATGCATTGAATGTAAATATTGTTCAATTTGTGGTACTTCTGATAATGATGATCAACTATTGTTTTGTGATGATTGTGATCGTGGGTATCATATGTATTGTTTAATGCCGCCGCTTACGGAACCGCCAGAAGGTACATGGAGTTGTAATATATGCCAAGATGAATTTCATACCACACGTTCATAAATCAGTTTTAAGATAATTTACCTGGCGGGTCACTGGTGGTTCGTGAATTTGACTTAATCCAGTCAATTGTATTATTACGAAAACAAACATAAATTAAATAGAAGATATGATTACAAGTATTGGAATTTTTAATTTTTCAGTTTTATTTTTATTTTCATTTTTTTTTTCAAACTTAAGAAAAAGCAGACATAAAAACAAGAAAAAAAATCTCCAATTAGAAAGTAAACAAGAACTTATAATTTTAGTTTTACTTAAATTTTAATTAGATTTAAGATATTTTTTTCTTTTTTTTTTTTTTATTTTTTAATTTTCTATTATGTCTTACTATTATCGTGTTTTAAAATATTTAATGATCCACATTAAAAGTAAATAAAACACAATTAAAGAAAATTATCCATAATTTTTATATTGTCCGACGAAACCATGCCATATCATCTTTTTTTTTTATCTATAAAAATGTGTATAATGGAAAATTCACTTTATCAGTTGAAACCTAACAATTGTATTTTATATTTTTTTAAATTTTGAATATCTCAATCTTGCCGCACTCGAGAATAGAAAATAGGTTAAATTGCTTTTTTAATTCAAAATAAGTTAATGGATTTGGACATGGATTTGAAATGTTTCCGTGTCTCTGGGAGAATTTTCCATATAGTACGTCTTGATGTTCTTGGAAAACATGAATTTCTAAATCTATATTGGTTTAAGGAAAGTTAATAGATACTGATGGTGAGTATATAGTTCTGCTCTTTAACAATTTTGTTGGATTAATAACGCTGTGATATGAAGATCACGTAATAATAGTGTAATACAATCACATTAAGCGATCGTTTATCCAAAATAAATTATAGTGAGATATATATATAATATTAAGAATAAATGAAATGTTTCAATGTTTTATTGGAAAAGAAATTTACAGAATTTCATCATATGTTATATATATAGATATGTAAAAATCATAATAATGATTTCTTAATAAAATCCAACGTGCAAAATTTTAAAAAGGATCGATGTAATTTAATTAACGCAATTTAATCACCGATATCAATTAGATTGAATATATATACTGCGTATTATATACACTTTGCGAACGTAATTTTATTAATAATTTTATAATAATAATAATAATAATGATATACAATAATAATGATAATAATTATAATAGTAATAATATAAATATAAAAATTATAATCACACATAAAATAAATACATATAATAATGAATATATATATATATATATATATGTTTACATAATTAAATACATAGGATTATTTAATGTGTATATATTATTTTATATAATTCACTTCAAATAATTTTAATTTGCACAATTTTAAGATGTAATTTCAAATCGAATGTATATATATATATTATTCATATATTATTTATGTTATTTTTATTTAATTTATAATTTTATATTATTTAATGTTTATTTCATTTTTCTTAATTTTAAATTTACACAATCTTTTATTTATATATATTCACTATATAATTTAATAATTTTCTAAATAGGTTTTACACGACAAATAATATGCATCTTTATTTAACTCAATTTCCATAATTTTAAATGGTTTTTAATACGTATTTATTATAATGATTATATCATATAATTTATTTATTTTTTATAATTTTTTTATTGTATGTTAATGAAAAATTAAAAAAAAAAAGTAAAAGCATACAATATATAAATTATAAAATAAAAAACAATGCAAAAAAAATATAATATATATTATTCTTTAGTTTATTTATTATTATATCAATATGTAATATAAATACTGTGTAAAATAATTAAATATTATTATTTTGGTGTCAAACATATTGGCTGATTTATTTTGCTCTCAATTAGTTTTCTATTACATTTTATTATATATTTTGGTTTAATATATATTTTAACAGAATATTTACGTATTTATAATTTATTTTTAATAATAACATCTGTTTTTAATACATATAAAATCAAAATTACCGTTGGTTTTGTTAACAAAAAAATATATAAATTAAAAAAAATAAAAGTAAAATTAAATAATGGCATTACAATTTTTAAAATAAAGGTAAATGTCTCGTCGAATAATTCAAAATTAATATTATAAATCATCAGGTTATGATTAATATGAGAATGAATAATAATGGGAAATGGTAAAATATATTATAATTTTTTTAATTTTGTTTTACAAAAAAAGCTTTACATTTATATATGGTTAAATAAAATTGTAAAATAAATTTATTTCTTTTTAAAAAAGGTACGATGAGATTTTTATTTTCTATTTTGATATGAGATTTAATAAATATGGATTATATAATATATATATTTTATCATGCATTAAAAAATAATCTATAAAAGGATGGAATATATTAAGGATGAAAAAATAAAATGAAAAAAATTATATAATATAAATTACAAATAAAAAATTTATTATTGAACTTTTAAATAAGATTTTTGAAAAAATTAAAAATTATTAGATCATTTTATTTTAAATAAAAACAGTTTACCAACATATTATTAAAGATTTGCTGATTATTGGTTTTTATATGAATTA
The DNA here is from genome assembly GCA_958336335.1 of Dilophus febrilis. Taxonomy (NCBI): domain Eukaryota; kingdom Metazoa; phylum Arthropoda; class Insecta; order Diptera; family Bibionidae; genus Dilophus; species Dilophus febrilis. The sequence goes on along the minus strand of OY284469.1, from coordinate 27,476,498 downwards.
TCTTTTGAGTTGGTTTGGTACATTAAAAACGATCGAATATAGTTAGAGTTTAAACACAAAGTACCAAAATCAATCAAAATCTGCGCCTATCTCAACTGGTTTAAAATATTTCTATGTAATATAAATAATTATTTTGATAGAAACAAAAAATAATCAAAAATTAATCATTAACTTTTTTATATGAAATTGAAATAAAACGTGTGAAGAAATTCTAAGAATTAGTGAATTTTTTGATAAATAAACACTAAAATTGATAACTATCTATTTGGGAACGCTAAATTTTAACGAATATTTAAAGATATTACTTATTAATTGATTCTATATTTTAAATATTAAACACGTACGATATAGAAATAACATCACTGTGTATATAATCTATTTTATTTTTATAATTATTATAAGGGAATAATTCTACGAAATGATACCTATAATAATAGGTAATTTTTTAAATGTATATAATTGAAATATTTATAGACCTTGTGATAATCTGATAATCACACGTAAAATACGCAATATATTACATATTTTGGATAATTTATTTTTTGTTATTTTTCATTTAATCGCGTGTCATTTTTAATATATGTATATATAGTTTAAAAAATATAATTTAGTAATTATATAAAAGAATTAAAAATGTAAATAATATAAATCATAATTTCTATGATGTAGTTAAAATTAAATAAATTTAATTATTCTATATTTATAAAAAAACAATGTTCTAAATATATATATATTTATATTAAAAATAATAAATATAAATTGCATATATCAAAGAAGTGTGTGTATATTAATAAAATCAAATTGAATTAAAAAAAAAACTATATTAAATAAAACACGATTAAAAAATTACTCTACATATATCAATTTTGAGCTATATAGCTATATATTTAAAATATACTTTTTCTATATTTTTCGAATGGTGTACAAACAACAAATGATTTCGTATATAACGAAGGTGTTCAAAATGGTTCAAATAATCGACCCCTGACATTCCAATACGCTAGAATATAATTCAGCTGATTGTTTCATTATTATTATAATTGGATTATAAAATTATTTTTTTTTTGGTATGAATTGAGTTTAAATACCAAAAAACAGCAACATAAATACTGTGATAGTTTTAAACCCGTTTTGTGAGATTTTATTAACGATTCCGGTTAAAAGGATTTTTATTTATCATCAATTGATGGCCGGTTTAACCTCACTATATATAAATATCGAAAAATAACCATTAAAAAAATGAAAGGATTGTCTTTATAATTTTTGAATTCAAATTTTTATCGTATCTTTTTATTATTTTCAAACTGATTTATTGTGCAATACTCTCGATCTATAGATTGTATATTGTATTCATATTTGAAGATTTGATTTTTAATGAATTTTAAGCCGCAATTTTTATTATTTAAAACTATATTAAATTCTTTATAAAAGAAAATGATATATAGCCATTTTAATTTCATTAAAAAAAGAGACTAATCTAAATATATATAAATAATAAATTAATTAACATTTTTTTTTAAATTAAAATAATGTCTCGATGTGTGTGCGCGTAAAACTTAGAAAATAAAATGAATATACTAATAATATTACATATCCAATAATAAATACAATAATATATAGAACGATTAAATATAGCGAACTACACATAAATATTAAATAACAAAAAAAAGGGAAAAATACATTTTAATTTAATGGTTTTTTTAATACGATAGCCAAATTATAATAATAAAATATAGCCAAAATATAACAATAATAATTATTTTAAATTAACTTTAATTTTAATATATATTTTATGTTGTTTTATATTCCTCCCCAATTTTAAATATTCGCATTATTTTTATTTAATTTTTTTTTTAAATAACAATTAACATATATTTTAATTATTTCATTTATTTTAACATTTTAAATTTTACACACTTAAATTGCTGTAAAAAATAGTTGAAAATAGTTATAACATTTAATTTGTATAAAGCAAAATTAAATTTAAAAAAAAAATCGCTGTATTTATTATATATATATATATATATATATATAAGGAAACCAATTTTATATCTCTCAATTTTATAATTTAAATATATTTTATGTATTTGAATTTTTATGCATTAGATACATAATTAATAAATAAATATATAATTCAAATAATTTAATGACTTTTATTATATTTTATATATTTTATTCGTTCGTATAAACACACAAACAATTTGAGGAAAAAAAAACAAATTATTATTTTAAACCATGAAAAATTGAGTTTTTCTCAACAATAGAAAACGGCGCATTTGAATTAAATTATTTTAAATATATTTAATTTGTAATAAAATATATCAAAAAACAATATTATTAGAGTTTATTATTTTCATTAATGTGCATTAAATCAAATATTATTATTAAATGGAATGAATTGCATTGAAAATTAATAAGAAAATATTTGACACATTATTTTTTTATTTAATTTAAAATATGGTTTAATTTATAGGAAATTAAAAATTCTGTGTAATATTAATATAAACGAATAAAAAGTATTTATATAAGTTTGGTTTGCATATAATATAAGATATAATTTGAAATTTTATTTTAATATTTATATATAATTTATATAATAATATAAGATTAATAATATTTTTTTCTTAATTATTTTATTTACATATACATAAAATGATTTTTAGTTTAAGATAATTTTCAAATCGGTTTTTTTTGTCAATATATTATTTTAATCAAATATGCAATATTTTATCAATGTTTTATAATCAAAACAATTTTATTAATTATACCGTACACATTTTTTCATCAAATTTTTGTTTTCAATTCCATATAATATATATATATATATATATATATATATATATATATATATATATATTTGTATATTTATTTAGTATTTATTTATATATATATATATATATTTGGTTTGGATTATATAATATGAAAAATTATGATTGATGGTCGAAAAACATTTAAGGATAAATAGTATTTGCATTATATTATAAACAAACAAAATTCTCATTCAAATTGTATCCATAAATAACTTTGCGCCGTGGAAGGAAGTTGAACTTGATGTATCCTTTTTTTATATAAATATATATAGTTATTATATATCATTTCTCATTACTTCATATATAATTTATTATATAAGTACTTCTACAAAAAAAACATTCTCAAACATTGACCTTTTCAATTTATCGCATTTCCAAGAAAATAAAAATATTTTTAACATAATTAAAAAATAAAATTCAAATTCTTACACACATATATATATATATATATTTCTTCAGCTTTTGATGAATATATAATTATTCAATTAAGTATTTAAATACATACACTTTACACAATTATATTTAATTATATAATAATAATAGTATTTATTTATTTTTTTTAATAACGTATAAGTTTGAGGATAAATCGTGTGTATTTAACAATTACAATTGGCATTTGGCCCTGTTTGTGGTGGATCAGTTAATCGTTGTCCTTTTGGTCCACCTGCTATCAAAGTTGGATCTGAGTCTAAACTTTCTGACATTTTATCGCAAATTATATCAACCAATCTTTCGAATACAGCCTATGGATATGTTTATAGTGTATAAATGTGATATATATATATATAGTTAATATTTTTGTTTCACATAGAAAATATTGCAATTTCAAATCATTACCTTAACGTTAACATTTTCTTTTGCTGAAGTTTCGAAAAATTCTACACCCAATTGTTCAGCTAATTGTTTACCACGTTCAAATGATATGACACGTTCATCTTCCATATCACATTTATTACCAACAAGTATAACTTGTGCATTATCCCAAGAATAGGTTTTAATTTGTGTTACCCTTAAAGGAAACAACAAAAAAAAAAAACACCCCATAAATATAATTTTAGTGAATTATTTTCCAATAAAAATGTTTTATATATAAACACAAACTTACCAATCTTGTACCGAATTAAAACTTTCTTCATTTGTAATATCATACATTAAAATAAATCCCATAGCACCACGATAATAGGCGGTTGTAATTGTACGGTAACGTTCTTGTCCCGCCGTATCCTAAATAAATATGGATGATGAATACATTTTAGCATTTCACAACAACCAGCTATATTTGCACTTACCCAAATTTGTAATTTAACACGTTTATCTCCACGAAATACAGTTTTCACTTTAAAATCAATACCAACTGTTGATACAAAAGCCGATGTAAACGAATCATCAGCATAACGAAATAGAAAACTTGTTTTACCAACACTTGAATTACCAATGATTAACAATTTAAACATATAATCAAAATTTTGATCTCCAGCATGATCACCGCCGCCAGCCATCTGTAAAATTCATATAGTTATATATAATAAATTAGTTTATATATTTTTAATTTATTTATATCTATATATTTATATAGTTTAAACATCGTGCAGCAGAATTAACTAATACGATATGTATGATATCCTGATATTTTGTAGAAGAAAATTTGGAAATCGATTTATTATATTTTATAAAAATACAGAATAAACTTTGTCAAAAATGTGACAAATTTTCGTTAACACTTTTTGTAAAATCGGCTATATCTTTTGCATGAATAATGCGATTTCAAAATTTGTTTCTAGGAGACATAAGAAATGGATTGATTTTTCAAATGATGTATAAAGAAAATGACGATTGAATTTTCCGGAAATTTTATTTTGTAGAATATTAATTCGTTTTAAAGCATCCACCAGAATATCTTAGATCGATCGTTTAGGTCGTATGGGAAAACATTTTCTCACTCCCTGTCACTATCACAGCAATAATAACACGTTGATACATAATACTGGATGGATTTTTTTTGTAATATAAAGAATTGTTCTATCTTAACAAAACAATATGTATAAAATACATATACATTTAACAATAACAATAATGACATATAGTTTCTGGCAAAATCTATACAAAAGAAAATATATATATTGTATATATATACAATTATACATACATATCATTTTGTTCTTATAAGTTTTCACACTTTTAAGCAAAAAGAGTTTATGTCACATGAACATTGAACTATGGCGAAAGGAATACTTCAGTGGTGTGGCGTGAGAAAATGCGACCCGTGACGACCCAAACAATATGATATTCTGATGATGCATAAAAATAAATTAATTATACGACGAAAAAAAAACAGTATTTTGTTGAAATAAATTTTTCCGGAAAATTTAATTTTTGGTTCAAAGGATAAATATAACAGTTTTCCAAAAAGTGTATGTGAAAACTTATTCCAGAACATTTTTCACCCCCTGCCACTGCAATACTCATAGATATAAATATATAAATTAACATTTATATATATTTTTTTTGTTTATATATAATAAATAATTGAAATTCTTGGAAAAAAAATAAGAAGATCTAAAAATGCAACTATATTATAAAAAGCAAGTTTCTTATATTTTTTTTATTATTACAATTACAATATGTATAGAATACAAACCAGAACATTGTTTTTCATGTATAGTTATATTGATTACGTACACATTTTTATTATCAGTCTAATAAAATCTTATGAATTTTGTTTCGCATTCAATCAGGGTATGTATTTATAATTTGGTAGCATATATAATAAAAATGTTTTTGATTTATTATCAGCAATAGAAAGGTATATCAATTTGCTATATTATATCTGCTCCCCGTAACAAAAAAAAATGAAGGTTAAAATAGTCGTATATTGATATTTATTTACAAAATATATATCTATATATATGTTTCTGTATATATATAAGCATCCATCAGTAAATTATAAAGCAAATATACCGTTTTTGATTGACATACGCCTTTTGAAAGAACATTTTATTAAAGAATATTTCTTTTTTATCTGAAGCTATATACACATACAATAAAGGTATATATTATTACTATATATATTAAATAAAATATTTGTTCAATTTATTCATAGGAAAAAGGAGTGATGGATCGTCATATATAGTAAACTACACTATTGTATAATAAAACAGCTGTTAGTGAAAATAGATTTTCATGCAGGTTATAATTTCAATTTTATTTACAGTAATTGTAAGACCCCAAAATTGATATATATGAATACTATATAATCTGTATATTGTATAAAATAGATTTTTTTGTCTGTATAAATAAATCAATATCCATCTATATATATTTATTTGAAACGATAATCCAATATACATATAGAAATGAAACATTGTGATTAATGAATATATGCGTGTCTTTATAGATAGAGAAAAAAATAATGAATTTTCTTTTATAAAAGTATATATAAAACAATACACTATACAAAAAAAACATATTAAGACAATGATTTTGGGTTTGATTTCATTTGCCTATTATAATATAGCAGTATGTAGTATAACAAAATTTATCACAAAAACAAAAATTAAATATAATTTTGTCGTTTTGCATATTTTTTTTTTATTTTATCAAAAAGCAACAGTTTATTTTACCAACACTTATATAGAATTAAATGTATATTGTATATATGCATATAATATATATATTTATCGTGTTATACTTTGTAATAATTCTTTATCACTTCTTTTTTTTGCTAATTGTAAGTATTTTTTTGTGTTTTATTCAAAATTAAAATATTTTCATTGTGTATATTTTCAATCCTAATATATATAAATGAAAGTATATACACACAATAAAAAAGCCTCAACCTCAACCCACATATAAAATGTATATTATTGTTTGTTTAATGTATATGCTCATAATCTCATATGTATATATATATTATTTAATCCATAATAATTAAATTAATTTTATATAACAACAATATATAAATTATATGACTAATGAATTAAAGAAAAAACAAAAATATCATGTTTATATATAAATAGAGTATATTAAAATGAATGTAAAAATTAATGGAAAAACATTGACAATCAAAAAAAAAACAATTATATTTAAAAACATATTATAATAATGTAATCGATTTTAACAAAGATAAAATATATATATTGTAATTTTCGCAAACTCCAACGCAATATATATATACACTTATACATAGATATATATTAATAGATATCGGTTGTTGTTGTTGGAAAATTGTATAGATTTCCTTCGTTATATATATATGTATATACAAAATACTTTAAAAACGTGTAGGTTAAAATTAAGGGCCTCCAATTGAACATTATTATAAATGGGAATACATATGTATATATACTTGTATAAATATAAATCAAAAAAATACAAACACTTATAAAGGAATACAAAATTAAATGTAAAATATATTATCATATATATATATATATATATATTGTATATATAAAGGAAAAAGATCACAATAATATAGAAAATTCATTGATGAAAGAATGCGAGCAACCATTAGAATTTTCCTTCTGATGTATAAATATTGTATATACCTATATATAGATAAATACATAACATTACATAAAATGTACATGAAAAACATTTATCATTAATAAACACAAATACATATGAATATATAAAATAGTCTAAAAAGTAAAATAAAATCCATGATGATGATAATCATTTTATTGATTTTTTAATAGTGACATATTTTTATACAAATATATATATATCTATATACATTTGTATTACTATTTTACCAAATTTTTTCTCATATCTATATATAAATATTTTGCGTCTGTATCTTTTAAATCTAAAAATCAATTAATTAAAAAAATATATAAAGTAAACTTACATTTAAATTTTCTTTTTACGTACAAAAACAAGACTAATTTAAATCAATAAAATGTAGCTCTGAAAATCAGTCTCTATATAAATTATTATACACTATATAGGTAATTTTTTCCCTATTTTATATATATGTACAAATGGTAGAAAAATAAAATCTCTTCTATACGCACTCAAAAAAAAAAAAAAGAAAAATTGTAAAATCTTTTCGATTTTACTTTTTTAGTAAAAATGATGAAAAATCACAAAAATTAACTTTCTATAAATCACAATAATTTAACTGAATTATAACTTTTAATAGATTTTGTCGTATATTTTAACTTTCTTCGAACAACATACACTTTTTCTTTTTCTATATATTTTATTATATATAGTTATAGATATAAACAAAATATTTTTATTTACAAATTTTTTAAATTATTTTAATAATATATAAACGCGATGCGTTGTATGGTGTCGTGCATATGGTATAATATTGTACAAAACTTTTAGGTTTTGATAGTAAAATATGTTACCATATATGAAAAAAATAAAAAAAAATTCAACTTATAAGAGCAAGTGCGAATATATAAATACACATATATATTTATTTATCATATATACATTCCCATATATACAATAATTCAAAATGGGTTCTATTATATTAAAAAAAAAATTGTTCTTTTTAAACCTATATAATATACAAATTTATGTATTGTGAGTTTTTTTTATGATATAGTATAGGTGGAATTGATGTGTATATATATGTATAAAATAAACATATGGTAATAGATGATAAGAAGGGTAGAAAAATACATATATATATATATTTCACACATTTTTGGTTTTTAATCATATATATACATGGAACGTGTTAGTAAAAAGGACAGTTATATTAAAGAAAACGCAATTTTCCGATAGAATGAAAAACAAACATTTCTAGCATTATATAATACATAAAACTGACTGATAAATTTTCATATATTCAGTCAAAATAAAATTTAGTGTTTCCATATTCAAATCGATGTAAATTTCATATGAAATGTGCTTTTTTTTGGGGGTGGCGAAATGAAAATTTCATCTTTTGAGTATAATATTATAATTTGGTTTTTAAAATCCAAGTAAATTCAATGAATTTCTTAATTCTGAAAATTTAGCACATGATAGGACATTTATATAAGACCACTTCTAGAGTATAATTCTTACATTATGGCCGGTTCACCAATTAATACACAACGCAGTTTGGTGACAAGATTCAAAAACATGCATTTTCGATGATCAGAAATGAAACTATAACAAATTTTGTTGAATTATAAGATCATCGAGAATAGCAGTAGCTTCATTATTAAAATTTTATATATATTACCACCACGAATATTGTAACCAAAATTGTTCAAATGAATACCTGGGCCTATTATAATAAAGCATCTCTTAAAATTCAAGAAATTCTCTAACATTACATTCATAATCTGCGTATCTATTAACTTTTTTAAACCAACAGATTACGGAAATTTATTTTTTCCAACAACATCAAGGCTATAGAACCGTCTTCGATCCAGAGTTAATACTTCCCTCCTTATTTTGTCTATAGCAATCATATAAATTGATGAGTTAATTTTTCTGTCTGCATTTCAGTTTAAGTTTATAAAAGAAATTGCATTTTTTTATATGTTTATTAAAACTTATTTTAATAGCATGACGAGTATATAATATATTCTATATGTGATTTAGTATATAAGGATATATTAACTTCATTTATACATATAATAAAATTTTCATATAACGTATGATATATGCAATTTGGTGACATGTACTTAAATATTCCCATTGCGGTTATAAATCTTAGTGCTTTTCTTCAGATTATATTAATACATTTTATATATACATATGAATAATTATATTAAGATTACATACGAAGGTTTTTTTTCATGTTTAATGATCTATATATTATACATATACATCATCCAAAGATTTATGGGAAAATGTTCCTATATATATATTAAAGATGTTTTCATTTTATAAATGTTTAAAAATTAATAATTTACATTATTGTAAAAAAAGTACTATTAAATAAATTTAAATAAATTATTTATGAATTAACGAAAATTTTACATTGCAAATATAAACTCAAAATTCCATAAAAATAAAACTTAGAAATTTGGTCATGTTAAAAGTTAAAGTATAAACATGAACCAAACTAATATGTACATATGTTACATATACGAATATTTAAATGTAAAGAATTCGGAAAATTGCATGTATACAAATTCGGAAAATTGCATGTGTACATAAAAGCTCTAAACATTTTTCTTTACGAAACAAAAAAAGGATATTCAAAATATATACACTTTTGCACATTATCGAAATGAAAAATAATAAAAAAAAGCTTGATATTCTCGTCACAGGATTATAGTACATTAAAGTTAAATATTTTTAAAAGTAAACGATTAATTGTATACTAAACAAATAACAGAATTATCCAAACCGAGTGACTGTCGCACTATATTATATATGATGCGTTTGTTTGATGTTCAAATAGCAGTAAATTTTGTTTTATAAAACAAAAATTATGACAAAAAGGGGTAAAATATATATACTTAATTTTTCCTATCAAAATTAAACGTTAAAAAGTAAAAATAAGTTTTTAATAAGCTCTAAAAGTCCATAAAATATATTATATTATATAAATAACAAAAAAAAAAGTTTTTATGATAGAAGTATTTATAATATATATATATATATAATATATATATATATCGGTATATATATATATAAAAAAAAGCAAATTCATGTTGCGTGTTCCATTGCGAAGTGCTACGGGAGTCAAAAATGTACTATATATGCTACTCTAGGGACATGTACCATATACATATTTATACATCATATAATGTATAGTATTTATATGAACACGCACATATCATTACTGCTTTTTATATACGTATATGAAACAATAGATTAAATACAAAAAAAAAACTGCCAGGCAAACAGTTGAAAAGGTAAACACGTTTTGGGTGACCAGGTAAAAAGGGGTTAAATTTATCATCAACCAACTCTTCATATACCTTTTTAATATAAAAGTTTGTATCGCACTAAAATATTTAAATTCATTACCAACAAAACCATTGGATTTCTATAGGAGCTCCTGGATGGGATGATCTCACAAAAATTCACCAATATAAAAGTTTTTTAATGTTTCATGAAACCTCTAGATTCAAATTTTTTCATTTTTAGGCATTAGTCATTTCGTTATCCTCGTATAATCTGTCAAGCACTTTCGCAGAAAAAGTGGACCGCCAACAGAGCGAGCGAAAGAACATAACAACATAACCATTTATTTTAATTATTCACGATAAAAATTCGTGGAGAAGAGTGATAACAAACGTAAGGTAGAATGTTTTTTTCCAAAACGATTACAATAATACGCTTTACTAAAAGTACATATACTTAAAATGTATATTACCCAATATTACAATTATATATAAATGTATATAATATTGAAAAAAATCTATTTTTTAATTTTACTTTTCTTTTTTATTTCACAAAATACATTGTACTTATTGAATTGTGCTGTTTTTATTCCAAATATAAAATATATATTTTAATTCTAAATAACAAGCAAATTGCGGTCGCATATATAATTATCAAAAGAAAATTACATTCATCTATATATACATCAATTTATTTGATTTGTAAAGATAATATACATCGTTACAAGAAATAGATTACACAAAATTTTTATAACATATATGTATATTACAACATAAATTATATTTATATATAGTTAATTGTTAAATTTTGTTCATTTTGACAATAAAGAATTAGTCCCAATTGGGACTATACGATATATAATATATTATAACTTTGATGTGTAAAGAGACATAAATATATACGTACGCATTTATCAATACATTTTATTATACAGTATATATAGTATATTTGGAAAACGAAAACATTAAATAAACTAAACAAAATGGAAATAAATATTATTTATTGTTAGTATATATTTTATTGTATATTTTTTTTGTATGAAAGAATATATAATGAGAAGAATAAAACTATATCTATATAAATATATACACGCATATAATAATAGAATTTTTTTTAATAACACATATAAAAAACAATTTTTTTGTCTTTTCAAATGCTTATTATATATAACTATAAAAGAAATTTAATGTCATTATATATATATATATATTATTGATTTTGTAATTGCGGTCACAAGTTACAAATAATAATATATATATATATATATATATATAATTATGTATATAGATATATATACAAATTATATATATTAAAGAATTTTTACTTTATAGTTATAGTTTTGTTTTTCAAATATAAACTACTAGGAATTTTTAGTTATAGTATGTTTCTTTGAATTTTACTGTGTCGCATTTATATATTTACATATAACATTTTTTTTTTCTTTAGAAAAGTTATAATCTGTCTCAGCATATATACATGTTGATGTTATACACAAAGTGGTTTTTAAATAGTGTTAATTTTAACTAACTATATGACATATATGTAAACTATTTATTTATGCAAAATGTTTGTATATTAAAAATTGCATAATTAATATCAATTAAAAGTTTTGCCGAAAAACATAAACACATATATATAATGTATTTATATACATAGCAACAATTGGAATAAAATTAATATTATTCATATATATTAATATGCAATAAGCATATATGAAATATATATATATATATATATATATATGCATATTTAATTGAAAATATGTTCATTTATACATCTATTAATCATTCATATATTTTCAGGTCAATGATGTGTATATAATTATATATACATATAAAATACAGCATTTTCCATATATATGTATATCATCCCTTGAATCAACCTGGCGGGATTTGTAAATGTTTCTTTTCTGAGTAAAAACATATTTTCAGAATATACTATCTTTTTAGAAACATTACTAACAATTTCCTAGCTTCGTCCATGCTGCGGAGACTGTACACCATCACGCGCGATATTATAAACATATCAACTTTAATATATAGTTTTTAATACGTTTTAAATATTGTATATCTTCTTATAAAGGTATATTATGTAGATATAAATGTCTGTAAACTCTATACCCTTATCTATTATCGTATTTTAATTTAATTTTATGAAAGTATATTTTATATATATATTCCATACTGTTAAAACTATAATTTATAGAAAATATATGATATACGGTTTACCAATATTTATTAATTATATATAAAAGTATACCTCTCAATTATTTATTATAATAGAAAAAGATATACATATACAGAAAAACATCAAAAGAATATAAAATTATCACATCCGCATATAATCTCAACATATGCGTTAAAAACCTCATTATATATATCACGATTTTAATTAATTTTTTTTAATTGAATGTTGATGATATTTTAATTAAAAAAAAATAACTAAATGGAAATTGATTTTCTATATAATTTTATATGTTATATATACATATAACAAATTAATAGAAATAGTTCAAGCCCATATAATTAGTGCGCGTTGAGGTCGTTCTAAGGTCGTTATAATAGAGCGCAGTTAAAATATCTGTAAAATCATTTTTTTATTGCACCAAAATGTTTAAAAAAGAATAGAATACGTTTATAAAAAAACTTCTTACCACTTAAAAAACTAAAATTATCACAATTATAAAATTATTTAAACTAATTTTTATTGTAATTTTTTGTGTCATCAAATATCTACGTCAAAAGCATATACAAAGTATTTTACCATACAATATTAGATATACATTACATATCTATAAAAAAAAAGGATTCAAAAACTATATACACATTTACCGTTTACGTTTTACCTGTATTTAATTGTCGTCAACAACATGCGAATCTATAAATACATTTTTATTTCATATACAATATAAGAATTGTTTGTATTTACGAATTATATTTCATTATAAGCATAATATTGTATAATGTGTATATGTATATATAAATTGAATCAATAGTATAATAATTTTATTGACAAAACACTCCATTGTTTTTATTTGTTCAAGACACATGTATTACCAATAAATTAGTTAATAAATTTAGATATACCTATATTGCTAAAAATATATAATACACGTGGATTAAAAACACACATAAGATTATATAAACAAATATAAAAATTGAAATAGAACAATAAAATAAGATAACTAAAAATAATTCTACCTATATGAAGTAAAATATATGTATACATATATCTCTGAATAAATAATCAATTCCCATAAGATTTATATGAAATAATTATATCAAAATATAAAAATAAAAATTAATCAATAAAAAATAATGCATATAATAAATAAATTTGGGTATCAGTAAACAAATTGATTCAATATGATTCAAATCAATTTCGGTATCAAATATTTGATATATATATACATAATTTCTTCTTTTTTTTTAATTCATTTATCATTCGGACATTTGATGATTTATTTATAGTTTATTGTATAATTCGGTTTGAAATTAAAACAAGATTTTATTATTTATTTACTTCATTAGCCGAAGGTTCATGGGATTACAAGTTTTTTTTATCAAGAAATCCACATATTACATTTCAATATACAAACAAATCTTTCCGAACTGTTATTCTGCTATTGTATAATGGTTTTTTTTTTAAATAATAATATGCAATTAAACATATAACAATTTTCCAATTAAAAATAAATATTTTATTTACGTTCATTTATCAATAACATTTGGATCTGAATATCGAATTTAACTGTAATATTTTGTTGAAACATTTTTAAACACACATTGGAAAATTTGATATTATTGGCAAAATAAATAATTTATTTTCCATATACGCATAAATGTGTTAAAGTAAAAATGAAAATTGAAAATAATATATATTTATATGTATATATATAGTTATTTATAATAATACAATTATGAATATATATATATACTGCATAATCCAATATCAATAATAATGATAATATTGATAAAAAGAACTAAAGTGAATAAGAAAAAAAAAATAATAGAACGATATTTACGTATATGTATATTGCCAAACAGTCCATTATTGTTTATGTATATAATAATTGATATTTATAAACCTCGAGCGTATATATATATTTTCTTATAATATTATAAATTTTCATAATTTTCCGTAAAAGAAAATTATATATATATTTTTTTTAATTCACATACGACGCAAACACGACATACCTACTATATACCAACTCTGCGATAACCGCATATACTATATATTATAGTATATAGATGTAATATTCATATTTTTTTGTTTCATATTTTCAAATAATTAGATATTTATAAACCTCGCTGTAGGTATATCATATATATTATATACGATATATTTTTTTAAAGTTTACAAAAACTGCAACAAATGAAAAACGTGCTGTTCTATGTATATATATAGCAGTTAGTACGTTTTCTACCTGTAAGAATGTCGAACAACGAATATTGATTGTTTTTTAAACAGAATTTTCCATATATTATTATATACTTATTTTATTAAAACAAAAAAAAAGTATACGAATAAATGGAAATTCAACAAAATGAATATTAGTATTTCATTATAACATATAACGATATATATATATTTTATTTTGTTTCAATTGTATTTTTTTTACAATGTAATTGAGTTATTGTTAAACTTAATCGGGGTCGTTCAATATTCGATAATCTAATTTCTTTTCTTTTTTTTTTTGTAATGTTTATCAACTTTATTGAAAACAATTTTTTTTTTCATTTTTAGTTTATTTAAATTTTTTTTTTTGACAATAACTATAAACTATACTTTTAGTTAGATTAATAAAATTCGCTATGAAACTCTATGTAATATTATATCCAAAATAATGAAATATTTAATATTTTTTCATCATACATTAATTTCCAAAAGGAATTCCAATCTAATACAAGTCTAATTAATATAAATTTGAAAACATAATTAAAAATCCATATAACTATCAAAAAAAAATGTTTAATGACATTTTTAATAATACAATCCCAGCGTTAATTATGCTAATTTATTTATTGAATTGATATATAATAAATTCGTTTCGATTTCATTTTATTTGTTAAAAAAAAAAATTCATTTGAAATATATATTGTAGCATTGTTATACGTATTTATATAGTTATATCGGTATTTATTATACAAAAAAAATTATTTACATTTATCAAGTAATAAAAATATAATCAACATGTAATGAATGGGAATACAATTATATATAATATATAATCCACATGCAATAATATATGCTTCATTGGATCAAATACATATATATAAATGCAAAACCATATATTATATGTATATATTTTTTTATGTCCATTTTTTTTTATTTCGTTATTCTGTTGCATTCTGTTGTATAAATTAATTTATTTAAATTGTATTTATATATACCCATTTATGATACCTGTATATATACAATTGTTAATTTCTATATATATTATTATATGCATTCATATTATAGACAACAGTACAGATGTATATAAAAGAGAAAAGTCATCGACCAACAAATGTTAAACTATATATAAAAGCATTATAATCTATCATATATAATAAAAAATATATTTACCATTTATACAAATTATTGAATGAACAAAATAAAAATATATAGTTATATTTGCATGTGCGTACACATCGCATATATTTATAACCTTTTATTTATACTTAATTACAGTATTTTTTTTTTGTATTAAATAGCATACATATATATAACGTTTTCACCTGTTTTAACTGTTTATATGCAGTTTTCTTTTCACAAAGTATATAATATACAATATAGCGTATATGTATATATTCATTCGACGATATACAATCCATGCACTTGTGTAAACAATAAACATACATATATATATACATTGCGTATTGTGTATAATTTGTATGAATGTGTATATATATAAAATAAAACTATATGGTTTAGAGAGCTAGAAAATATACTATTTTTCATTGAAAATTTTCCAATTTTCCTTGTTCCTCCTATATGAATCTTTATACAAAATTATATATAATATATACATACATATATATGTTTATATATAGCATGCAATAATATAATAATAAAACATATTCAAGTTATATATGTATATAACATACATATAATTTTTTTCCCATAGATAAATGTATTTTATTATATATATATAAATATATACATGTATGAATATAAACTCTGTGAGTTTTGTATATAAAATATTATATGAACGACAAATATATAATATACATATATTTTTGAAAATATATATAGAGAATTTTATAGAATGTCGTTTCGTTCCTTTACGGCTAGTTGGTTGGATGTCTATATCAGTATACAGTATGCAGACAGCAGTTAGTTGAAAATTCGTCGTGGCACTGTTTGGATGTTTTCTTTTAATAAATACCATTATATATACGACGGCACACAAACAAAACGATATATATATATATATTTGTTAATCATTCGGGCTTAAAATAGTAACGCTCACCGATCAAAATTAAAAAAAAACCGTTGAAAATTTATTATTTTCAGAAATAATCCAAAAAAAAAAGTGACAAAAAAAATGTTTATATTATTAATAAGTGTACATAGATAGTTATTATATTTATTTTTTTTTTTGATTATAATAGAATAAAAATTATTTTTATAATTATAAATTTATATATAAATTATATTTATTCAAAATTATATTTATATATTCTTGTTCAATGTATAAATAGATATATGTATATTAAATTCCTTATAACATAACACCGTGCGCGTATAACATACACATAACGTACAAAAGTTAAATATAGTTTTGTGATTTTTTTTTTATATTTTTGATTAATATTATATATACAATTTTCTCTAAAAAAGAAATAGAGAAATTATTAAAAAAAAAAAATAAATAAATTATGCAATTTAATAAAAAAAAATATAAAAAACCAATAAAAACGCACACAAAAAATCAAAAAAAAAAGAAAATCGAAAAGAAAATCTAATCATAATAGTATTTGTTGATTATATCATTTATAAAATTTATTAATTTTTTCTTTTTCAAATAAATATTTTTAAAAGTGGGATGAAAATATAGTAAAAAAAAAATAAAATAAAAATTCATGGTCATAATTTGTATTATCGTCGTATATCGTATATAAATAAATACATTATACTAAATAAATATATATTATTATTTATTAATTTAAATACAAATATTAAATAATATATATATAATTATCTAAAATAGTTTAATAAACATTAAATGTGAATGTTTTTGTCGCTGTGTGTGTGTGTGTGCATTTGTGTGAAATGTGAAATAAATCAAATATAAATTGCTTAAAAAAAACTATGTCACTTAAATGTGTTAGAACATCAATTTAAAATATGCAATTTGTTTTTTACTTTTTATTCGTTTAAGGTTATTATTGAATTTTTGTATATATGTGCAATAAAATTAATGCAACTTAAAACATCTCAAAAAAAAAAAAGAAAACCATTTAAATATTATTAAAATACTTAATGAATATTTTCGAATATAATTTTGTGTTGTAAAGTGATTTTATATTTTCCTTATATATACAACACATATATATATCTATAAAACATAAAATTTAAATTTTCAAATATTTCTATATACACTTAACTATATATAAATATATTCAATTTATTTATCTGTTTTGTATATACGACTCTATTTTGTATATGATTCATTGATATATATTTATTATAAGTATGAAAATATATACCTTGGACATTAACATCTGAAAACTTTGAGTGTGTATATTATTATACATTGTGAAAAAGTTATTGAAGTAGAAAATCATTATAAAATAAATTTTTGTCGTTATTCAAAATTATTTTGTATATTTTAATTATTTATATATACATAGATAACAGAATAATAATAATAATATTACAAAAGTATAATTGTTGTCTTTTTATAGAATATAAATACATA
Organism: Dilophus febrilis; assembly: GCA_958336335.1. Lineage (NCBI taxonomy): Eukaryota > Metazoa > Arthropoda > Insecta > Diptera > Bibionidae > Dilophus > Dilophus febrilis. The sequence goes on along the minus strand of OY284469.1, from coordinate 27,457,973 downwards.
AAAGAAGGTTGACTTTATAAAGAATAAAAAGAAATAATTTTTTATCAAAAGAATTATATGCAAATATACTTTTCATGTAATATTTTGTTTTTTAAAAAAATGCGGTTGGAAATTATTCATTTATTTTGTATTCTCCTTTTTTAAAAACAAAAATTCATTATATATATATGCGGTATATTATATTATATGTATTTCGAAAAATATAAAATGTAAAGAAATTCGATTATTTAATTCGAATTAAATAGTTTATGGATAAAGAAATTTTAAAGATGATTTTAAAGTTACAAAATTGTTTTGCATATATATCCTTTAATCCTTTATATAAATAAAATTATATGTATAAATTATAAAAGTATGACAAACAATAATTGAAAATTATTTCGTTCATGTATTTAAATAAATTATTAACATTATTTATGTATCCAATTGAATTTATTTTAATTGCATAATGTTTTCTATATTTAGTTTTTCAATATTTACATTAAGCTTTATAGTATTTAAAAGTAGGTTAGAATTAGAATTTTCATTGGATAAATGAATACATAATATACAAAATGAATGTTTTACCTTAAAATTGATTATTAAAAAAATGTACATAAATTTAATTCATCCGTCGGTTCTTTTACCTATTAATTTTGTTTAATTATTATTTAATCTGATAAACTCTGTGAATGAGGTAATATACGCCCCAACGCGTCCTGTCACCCTCATTATTATGCTCTCTAAAGTCGAACACTTGTATACAAGATACACTGCTGTTTCTTTATCCTTCCGACAAAACCAGTATAAACGAAACGATCTAAATGCGTAATGATCTATTAAGCGTGGATCTTCTTCAAACATTAACATTCAGCTCCGCGAATTCAAACGTTTTAGCTAAACATTTCGAAATCAACATTTCTATATTTAATAATAAATATTTGATTTATAAAATTTTAAACAACGTTTGAAAATACATATACAAATTCATTTAAAAACTCAATTATATTATTGATAACGACCGAAAATATAAATAAAATAATAATAATAATAAACAAAAATATATCCCTTGTCTAATAAATAAATTAATATTTTTTTTTAATGTTTTCGGTACAGTTAATTTTATACGTTTTTGTATAAAGTAAACAACATACAAAAAAAGGGTTCTTTTATGATTTACAATTATGTATATGAAATCGCTTTGTAAAACGAATATTTTAAATTATATATCAACAAATGAATTACATATAAATTTTACTGTTCATATATACATATGTATGTTTATAATATTTTGAACAATTTTTCAAATAAGGAACTTTTATTATTATTATTATGGTTATGGTTAAAATTTATTTAAAATAAATAATTTATCTTACTAATTTACATGTATAAATAGATTGTGATTTTTGTTTTTTTTTTATTTTTTTGAGATAAACAATTTTATTTGTAATTCATTTTTGTTAAAAAAAAAATAACTAATATAACATAAATGTCAATAAATGATGTAATAAATGGTTAAATATTATTCGTTAATATAACAATCAAACCTATCAATATTTTATTATGCATTTAGTAATTTTCAAATTTATCTATAAAATTAACATATTATTGATAAAGTTATCTTTTCGCCCTTTTTATATTATTATTACATGCATATAAATTCGTAAACTAATAGCTGCGATTATAATATAAAAAATAAATAACAATTCAAATTAAATCACATAAAACTTGAAAAACTTTTCATATCTGAGAGTATTTGACATTTATTAATTAATTAATTATGTATATATATATTACATATTGTTTTTATTACATATTATACTATTAACATATATAAATATATCTAATTAGAATATATATACAAATACATTCATTAATCTTGTTATTTTTTTGTTAAATTATCGATTGATTATTTCAACATAAATAAATATATTTAATTTTTATCTATTTATATTATATATATAAAATATACTTATACGATGCGACAAATTAAGGTTAAAGATTATAGACATTGATTACATGTGTGATAAGGGTTACACATGCGATAATATAAAATATATACATAAAATATGTATCCGTGTGCGTTGTACAAAAGTACAATATTATATAAAAAAAAATAACACACATCCTCATATGAATTAGAAAATTAAAAAAAATTCGCATATGATGATCAATAAATATGTATACAATTTTCCTATATATTCTTTTGTATATTGGATATATAGATTTATATGGGAAATGAATATAAAAATATTTGAAAAAAAAGGTAAAGAATTAAATAAATATTTCAGTTCATGTTAAGAAATTCCATTCGATACGGAAAAATATAACAATATTCATATATATATCAAATATAAATATTTAATCGAAATGAAATTCTTAAAAGTTCAACAAAACGAAAATGTATATGTATAATATTGGATTACATATATCAATTGAATGGGCGAATTTCAAATTTTCTTCTATAAAATATCATAAATTGATTGAATTTTCAAAAAATTTGTATTCTTTAAATTAATTTAACTTCTCTCTCTATATATAACAAAGAATTTGAATTTTTAACTATAATAAATATATAATTCTTGAGAATAATCCTGAATATATATAGATATATTAAATTATTCATCGATAAACTATTTACAAATATATATGCGGTTGCCCATTTATTTTCATTTTATCAAATTATAACTTTTATATTATTGTATTTCTTTTGCTCGTTCATCATAATAATATCATTCACGCATATATGGTATAGATCAATTCAATTGTGACATACAATTTTTATCATCAATCATTTATTATATATGTACATTGTACATATACCATACATGGATTCAGAAGAAGTTCAAATTGGATATCCGTGTGTGTATATGATATTATATATGAAAAATAAAACTTATTTTTATATATCATAATTTTTTTTTGTATTATATAAGTAATTATCAAAATTATATTATTTATTATAATATATCCACATCCGCATAATATATATCGTATTTCGAAATTCTAAATTAACCCCCTCAAGATTGTAGATAGATTTATTTATATACATACAGATTTATAGACTATCAAGATTTATGAGATTACAGAGATTCTAGCGGTATGGTTTTGGTCACTTATATTTGTGATAATTATTTATTGATAATTAGTTGTTATCTGGTTTGATTAGACACATTTTACCCTATATATTATAGAACATATATTTCAAAACCATTATTTGAAAACCATATATTGAAATCTTCTAAGGACATTTTTGTAAGGATATTATTTTGAACTAAACATCCTATTGAAAGCTCGCACAGTCCATTTTAATAATAATAGTTAATATTAGGTGTCTTTAAAATGTATCAAAGAAAATTTATTGCTCAAATAGAACAAAAATAAATACGAAAATCGTTTTTTAGTAAATAACAATAAACAAACAAAAATTATTATTCATTCGCATTAAACATAAAATATTTGCATTTCGTCATATGTCATGTATGTCGTATAAATATATATATATATATATATATATATGTATATAGTTAAGTATAAAAAATTTTGTACTGTATTTAAATAAACGAAATAATATTTATATAGGAAAAATTACATTGAGGAAAAATTATGTATACATGAAATATTTTTGTGAAAATTTGTCTGTAATATAGTTAGTTATATAGATATGAAAACATAACTCTTAACGTAAATATATTCGAAAAAATAAAACACATTTTGTTATATGATTTTTACAAATTTTTGTTTTTTTTTTAACAATTAATTATGAAATTTTCATATAGTATATTTGTAATTTTGTGTACTCTGTATATGAAAATATCTATATGAATGTATATAAATAATATTCGGTCGCATTCAAGGTTGGTTTTCAATTTATAAATAAACAACATTGTACAATATATTTGTTTGTACATTGAATTTATTATATTCGAATATGTATATATATTTAATATTGATATTTATAAGTATCAGTAAAAATGTACATGAATTTATTATTTGTATATAGATTTTCAATACAATAGTTATCTATCTATATTTATATTTATGTATATTTATTTATATAAAGGAAAGCTAATTATTTAACTTTCAACAACAAAATTTTATGTATTAATTTATTATACCTATTAGTATATTATATAAAAAAAAATATGCGGATCATAGAAAATATTTCAATATGTTGTTAAAATGTATTAATAATCAATTTTAATCTATGCTCTAATAATATATGTATATATTTAGTAATACACGCGATATGAATACACACAAATAGAGTTTTACATCATATTTATTATGTAAAGTTTTATATATACACGCAGTTTTTGTTTTCGCGCAAATATCTAACAAATTACAAATTGTTAATAATATTTATTAAATCCATATGCGATAGTTACAACATATAATATTTGTATTTTTAGTAACCCGTCGCATCAAAATAACACACGTAAATTATTAATTTTAATAATCTCTATTATAATACCACTATATATTGAACAAGAATATTTAATAGATAAAGTAAAAAAAAAACTAATTAATTTATTTTCAATAAAAAAACCAATTTATTTTTAGATTAATTAAAAAAATCATTTTTACTTGAACGTGCGAGTTGTTTATAAATTATATTTTTCGTTTCGTTGCGTTGTTGTTCGTGAGTTTAAAATAATGCCAAAATAAAAAAAAAATATAAAATTATTATTATAATAAAATTTTTTTAATAACAATTTATTTTTGTTTTGTTTTTAAATGTACTTTTACTATCACGCGAGTTTATAGTGTTTTAAAAAAAAAAATAAAATATTGTTTTATTTTAATTTTTTAAATATAAAAAGTTTATAAATTATAATTTTTTTTTTAATTTAGAATAATGACAAAAAGTGATTCAATGAAATGTAGATAACATTTCTATATTATATTATTTTTTTATTTTTTTTTTTTTGTAAATTAAATATTCAAAATGATTTCTATACATATTTTTAATAAATTTTGGTAAGTATTGTTTTTTATTAAACTGTAAACTTAAATTGTTTTTATATCTATACAGTATAATGTGTTAAAATTTGTTAATTTTATTTTTAAAAATTGAGGTGATAGCTCTACTCTCTCTTCCTACACTTTTCAAATATTTTAGATTATCATTATATGCGATATTATTGGATTTTCTTTTTATTGTTATTGTTGTTGATAATATATTTTTTTACACCTGTTCTTATCGGTCATAGTTTATTTATAATATATATATTATTAAATACAGTTTATCGAATATTTAATCGCACAAATCTTTTAAATATTATTTATTTAGTTAATTAATTTTATTTTTTATAAATCATAACAATTACAAATGATTTCCGTATAAATGATGTTTGGTGGAACAACGGCGGTGCTTTAAAAATTCAGTAATTAGTTTATTTGTATGGAAAAAAATTAACAGCGGATTAAAATAATTTTTCTAAATATTTTTATTTTTTGAATTTCGACCATGGGGTTTTCTATTAAATCTTTATTTTCCACGAAAAATTCAATACATTTCTTATATTTCATCGAAAATTTAAGATAATTTTCTATATAAATAAATTTTGAACAATAAAGGATTAAATTATATTTGATATAAGTTGAGATGACCTATGCGATATAGATTTACTGAATATTTCTGATTTTCTTCAGTGTATGTACATCAGAAAATGTATTTAATTGTTGATTTAAAGTTTGACATTAAAAATCCTCAAAAAATGATATATCCTCTTTATTATATACAATTTTTTTTCTTTATCAATATTAAAAATATTGACTTTTGCGTTTATATATCTGCTAAAAACCTTTTGTAAAAACATCAAACTTTCCATTGAAATTATTTATAATATATATTTATTTATATCTTTTGAATTTATATTTATTTATATCCCTGCATTCATAAATATTTAGAAGTTTGTCAAAAAAATATATAATTGTTGGTTTTTTTTTTTTTTATCAAATAAGATAATAATATTTTATAAAAAATAAATATATTATAGCAACAAATGTATAAAATACGATGACCCATCATTCAGTATATATAAAAATAAAAGATGAAAATATAACGAAAAAATGAACCCTTTATATATATATAGTTTCATCCTTAGTTTAAAAGAAAATCAAATATTATAAAATGTTGAATGGAATTTAACATCAAATAAATGTATATTAAGTATAGATTATATAGTATTATACATTGTACATTGTCCATTTACTTAAGTGATCAAAATGTATAAAATGCAAAAAAAAAAGAATGGGAAATGTGATGATAATTTTATATATATATATATATGGTATAACGGCCGTTATATATAATTTTCTTTTATTATTATAATACATATATATAAGAATATAGTGTTTGAACTTTATTTTTTAAAAGGATATCTTATATAAATTCTTTTCCATCATATATATATATAGAGCAAAGAAATAATAATTTCTTCGTATATATAAATGTGAGTTTAGAATATATATTTTAATAGGATTTCATTCAATTTGTTTTATAATTTCTTTCAGTTTGATAATGATCATTGATACTTTTTTTATATATATATATTCTCTGATATTATATATATACATATGTATAAAATAAGGTATTGTACACTTTACAATGATATGTCATATAATACTTTATATTATACGAGCTCTTCTATATATATATATACATAATATTTTAATACTAAACTAAACAATATATATAAGAAAAGTTTACAATCCTTCATTTTGTACGTGCTAAAGCCTGCGAATTGTAGCCTTGCCCTTCTTTCTACTTTACATATATATGTATACGATATATATACATATTCGTTTTTTTTTCTTTTCTATTTTCTTTATATTATATTTTTTTCTCCTTAAGTAGGTACTGGTATATGTATATTATTCTTTTTATATACACGTACTCGTATATGTTATGCAATCCAATATGCATATATATACATTACATTAAATTATATATATATATATATATATAAACACTGTATCATGCTGCATAAAAGCTGCGAAGATATATATTTATATATTGCACCATATATCATGGTATAATACCTTTTTAAAGTATATATATCGGTATTGTAAGGTATATACTTTTTGTATATGTAGTTTTACAGAATTTCTTTGAAATTCAATATATTATATTATATATATTTTTCCATATATGAATATCTATATTGATTCAATGTATATAATTTTTATATCCATATGTAAACAAAAAACACAAAAAAAAAATTCTATTACATTCACTCACTCTATATATATTTGTTTGATTGTTTGTTTATTGAACTATAAAATTAAAGCATTTTATTATTTATTTATATATGTATATATTTAAAGTGAAATATACAAAATTTAAATAACAATCGCTAATAAACATATTTTTGTTTACAATTTTTTTTTCTCTCTCATTATTTTATTATATATCAATAACTTTTTTTTTTTTCAATTTCCAAGTTTTTTTTTGTTTTGTTTTCTGTTAGCCATCAATTGTTGATGTATGGATATTTCTATAACAATATTGTGTACCTTATATACTGTATGTAAATTAAATGTATATAGATCAGGTGATGAGGATATGTATATATATAGTAAATATATATATATTATATCTATATATAGATTGGAAAAGGTTTGAAAAATTTATATATAATTAATTTGATAAAATAATTTATCTAACTGACGTCATTGGAATAATATTATTTATTTGTTACATTACAATACTAAAAAATGCTATACATATATAGATGTATAGATAATATTATATTTATATATATATACACCTATATAATAATATATGGAAATACGATAATATAAACCCGATTCTATTTTCACATGTATACTTTAGGAATAGGAATTTTCATTAAATATTTATTTCAATTCTATTTTTTTTTTTTTTTTCATTATTTTGTATTTATACTATTTTTATAACTTTATGTCTCATATATATAATATATTTGTATATGTGAATAAAGTATACAATAAATGTATATAACTATATACAAAGATGAAAATGTCTGTATATTTATTTATATTTTTTATCCTGAAAATATATATCAATCACATTTAATTAAAATTACATTTGATAAGAACTTTTATATAAAATACAAAAACAAAAAATATATTTCAATATTTTTTATACATGTGATTTTGTATAAGGATAATATAATATTTAAAGCTCTATATATATTCAGTTAATATTATATATATGTATAGAGAAAGCTACCTGTTTAAATTTTTATTGCATATATACATACATAGTTAAAAAGAAAAGGGTGTAAATTTGTTCGTTTTAATATATAGAGTTTTTTTTTCTTTTATTTACAATTAAATTGGAAAAGTTTAATGGTGTCACATATATGTGTGTATTGTATGAGGTTAATGAAACGTGATATATGTTATACAGTTTATTTAAGAAAAATAAGAACTCCTATGTGTATATATTCGTATTCGATATAGAGCTATAAAAATATATAAATATGTAACAATACAATTAAATTTTATATATTATATTTTGTAGCAATAAAAAAAACAATTAAAAATTGAAAATAATTTATAATTTTATTGTCTATATATAGACATATTATATGATTTCTTTTGTATTATGTATCATAAATAAAATATATATTGATGAACTGCGTTGTAATTGTAAAATACTGTTGTATATTCTATAAAATATTCGCATTAATTTGGAATAATATCCATTAAGATTGCACTTTATTTTTGGAATACGTTCAATGTACATATATATTTTTGTTATCATTTTCATATTTTGATGCTTATATATAAATGTATATGTATATATGGTAAACATATATGCACATTAGTTTATAATTGCTTTTATATAAAAGTTTTATTAATATAATAATAATATTCATATATAGAAGTTTGAACGATTTGTGAATAAATTATATTATATTACATATATAGAAATTATTCTAATTTATCTTCTCTAAATATATATACGTATATATGCGAGTTTGTTGTAAAATTATTAATAAACCTTACATGAGGAATATTATTATAAATTGCAATGTGATGTAATATTTACATCGAATTATTTATACCAATTAAAGTCAAATAATTCGCGTTTATTCACCACACAAATGATTTTTGAATTTTACAAATGTTTTTCTTTTACTGTTAGAAATTAATGCCGTATATGTCATAATCTATCAAAAGCATTTGTAATGTCATAAGGTCATATTCAATTTTAATAAATTCAAATATCGAAACAATTTTGGAAAATTTTTTTATATCCTGAATAAAACTGGCATTAAATTCTTTCAATATATTAAAAATTTCAACAACATTTTTGAAAAAATAACTTCAATTAAAATAATGTACTTTATTATATTTTCTTTACCTATATGGCAAACACCTATATTAAGAAAATAAGAAAATAGTGAAACTTTATACCGTATCTATATTTTTGCAATATGCCCTTTTATATATTTAGTGTTTTAGTCAAAATTGATTGCTTATGTACATTATTTTATACACAAATATATTTACACCTACCTATGTGTATGAAATTTATCTAGTATATAAAATTTATCATTTATTATTAAACATTTTCTGTACATATATATGAACTTTGTATATACCATATACATAGGAATGTTCTTATAAAACATTCAGAAGATTTCCTTTCTATTTTCGCGGTATGTGCCTATGTATATATAAATATAAATGAACATATATTTAATACATGTATTTAGTATTTACATATAAATACATGAACCATTTTCCTTTTGACCTATTATTTTCACATTTTCTTATTTATAATTGTATTTACAAAATATTTACCATAAAAATAATGAAATTAAAAAACAATTATTTCATATAATATAACAACGCTATGTATAGAATTTATTTTATACAATAACTATTTATACATATATATATTTATATATATGTATAGCGTTTTTCCACATAGTTATATATAGTAAATATAACTATAATTTTGAATGTATACTAAATAAATATATATAATATAAATACAAAGCGGAATGAAATAAAATATTAAAGTTTTCCGGTTTTTCAAATATATACTACAATTATAAAGCTTTAAATATTATATTTTCAATTTTCCTTCTGTAGTCACTAGTCAGTATATATATATTCATTTTTTATTTTAATTTCAATAAACTGTGAATTTTGTATGTTTTTATACTTACATACATATTATATATAGTTCGTTAGTTATATACATATATATATGGTAAATGATCGCTGACAAATTTTAAGATAAAAAATCTTTATGATTGCATTTTATTCTTTATATACACTTAAACTCTTTTATTCTTTTATAAAATACAATACATTTATATGTACAAAATGAATTAATATAAAACTATATTTGTATTTTAATAATTTTTCAAACTTTTATGAAATTTTTAATATTTAAAATAATAATAATAATAATAAGTTTTATTATAAACATTCGTACATTCGTATTTTATATATGTGTATACCAATCACAATGATAAACATATTTTTTTTAAATAATTTTCATCTGCAATGTACTTAATTTTATTTTTATTTATTTTTTAATTTTACAAGTATATACTACATACAGTGTACCATATCCTTTAGGTACTGCAAATTTAATTTTCCAAATTAAACAATGATAAATACGCAATACACTGAATTTTTAAAAATAACTCTTGTTTTTATTTGCATAATTTGAAAATTCAATCTATTCATAATATTTCATAGAAGAAGAATATCAATAATATTTGCGATTTGTTCGGTAAAAAATTTCAATGTGATATATTAATTTATTTAAAAATTGACACCTGTTTGATATCTTGAAAATAATTGTTTGAATTAAATCCATGCTCACGGTACATATAGTCTGTGTCTTGTTTTTGCCAAATATAAAAAATGCAAATTTTCTAATATAAAAAAAATAAATATTTGAGCTTTTCAATGTGATGACCAACAATCTTATATATAGACGCAGATGTTTCACAGTGAAACTTTCACTGTATTATAATTTTAATTTTAAAAATATAATTTTCGTGCTATAAAACAACTAAAAATGCATTTATAAAATGTATTTCATTGCAAAACACTTCGTTAAGAAATTATGAATAAAGAAAAAAAATTATATTGATCCCATTCGTTTAATATTGATGACAAATTTAATGATGAAATCATCATTTTTATTTAATTATTCAAAAATACAAATATACATTTTGTATTTATATATCTATCTATACGCAATTGTATTATTAGTATAATTATATATATCATTTATTATAAAAATAAAACAAGAAATAAAATAATAAATAATTTTTAAGTATATAATAAAAATAATAATTATTATTATTATTATTAATATTATATTTTTCATGAGACTATGCTAAATTAAAATATATGTACATTCAAATATATATAATTATATGTATAACATTATAAATAAAGGATCGATACATGGTAACCGCGGGCCACTAGCGGAAAATTTCATATACACAATATATTTTGATATGGGTTTTATTAATACTTTTGTTAAAATAAAAATAAATTAAAAAACTAATAAAAGAAATTGAAATACCCACTAGAAACTAGAATCAAAATGTTTTTCAATTATAAAGTAAAAGCTATTGCTATATTGGCAATCAAACACTTTTAGTAACGGGGTCGATTAACGCGTTTGATGGTTATGTATTACAGTTTTTCTTATGAAAAAAATTTATGTTTATACTTTTAATTTTTAATAGTTTCCTGAATATCCTTTAAATATATCATTAACTCTTTTTATAGTACTTTACATTCAAAAGTTTTTCGACCTCTGAAATCTATTCAATATTACACAGAGCGAGAGATACACACAGTGAAAAACTGTATGTATATTTAAATAACATTAAAAATTGTGTTGTTTGTAGAATGGCATTAAGCCAAAACTTTACTATATTCCACTTACATGTTTTATGTGAATTGAATATATATACAAATACAGCACACATATCGTGTGCATATTAAAAAAAAATTATACATTAAAAATATTAAAAATAAATAAAATATCATGTCTCGTTAACACATGACAAACACTTTATGACGTACGAAATTGGTTTAGGTTTCCTATAAAATTTTCACTTTTATGACATATATATTAACCCATTATTTAGTATACTAAAATTTTTACTATCGCTTTCAAAGGTGTTCGTTCACGCAATTTAAATAGTTGAAAAATAAAATAACTATTATATATATACAAGAAATAAATGTATAACAATCAGATATATGGTTAATATTTAAATGAAAAAATAATTTAAAATTTATTATCATAATTATCGTTTTCATATAAATATTTATTTATTTTTTTTTCACTAAATATTTATTGTTGATAAAATAATATATATTTTTTGTAATGATTCATATCTAAAATTTATAATATATTATTGTTAAATATAACTATAAATTCATACATATATTAATATAATATAACATATATAAGAAGATATAAATATTTATAAGAAAAATATATAATAAATAGAAAAAGTCATTTTTATGACAACATAATTTTCCCCCGTCTTTATCTTTAAATCAAACGACAAATGGATACATTGTGTATTTATATATATACATATAATATTAAACATATTTATAGAAGATAAAAAGCCGTCTAAAACAGATGTTTAATCTAAAAATGGATGTAAAATGTAATACTAATATATGCATTGTTTACATTGATGGGAATATGCACTCGTCGAATACCATATATATACGTAAATAGATAAATTGATATTTAATTTATTGTATATAAATATAAATACATATACCTTTCAAACATGTTGTTCTATATTCATTATACGTTTATACAGAAAACCTTTTGAAGTGGAATTCTATTAATATTATCAATTTGTTCATGAAATTCGTAAATCTATCTATAAATTGAATGCTTTAAATAAAACAATATATACTCTTGATTTCGATTATTTATTTATATATATATGTGTGCATTGTTGATGATTCATATAAAATCCAATTTTTGCAAAAATTATTTTTTATAATAACGATATAATTTATTTATCTTCTTTATATTTGGTTAATTTTTAACTTTAACCTTTCAATACACAAATTATACGTTTTGCACGTCAATAGATATAGATAACGTTGATATAAAACAAAATCGATTTTATATATTGTCATTTTCATTATCACGACTATTAACTCGTGTTGGAAAACATGCTCATATTTATTTTTTGTTTAATATATATTTTTATTTTTTTATTATTTTCTTTTAATTTCAGTAAAAAAATCAACAACACTTTCAAATATGAATATCACACAACTCACAACAACAACAGTATTATTACATTTAACTAAAATAAAAAAAGAAAAAGTAAAAATAAAAATATAAATATATATACATACACACATATATAGATAAAGTCATAGTTCTTAAAATATGTTAGGAAAATTTGATCATTCAGTGAAAATGTATGTGAAATTTAAAGAATTTTTAAAATGTTTAACTAATTACAATGCTAGAAAAAAATATACATTTCTTATATAGAAAAAAAAAATAGAAAAATAAAAAATAAATAATATATTATTTTTAATGTGTTAACAAAAATACATTAAAATTAATAATATATAGATTAATAGTGCAATAATTTTATTATTGTGGTTTCATATAAATGTATACATAGTGTAGGCAAAAAAAAAACAAAAAAGAATTAATACAGATATAAAAGACGGTTTTTGAAAAGTACAACCTGGAGCCCATCGCCATGAATCGTGGGGGCCAGGAATGTACGTAATATTTCCGGCTGATGAACTAATATATATGACATACGGTGTCGCAGTACCTAGATTTAAACCAAGACCAACTCTGGACAACCTGCGTGAGCCACTTGTACCCTTTGGCAATAGGCCCTCCAATTCCTCAAATATTACCCAAACCGCCCATGATTCCCAACAAGAATTAACTATCCAACAACGCCAACGATCAACGTTAACCAATACCAATACCAATAATAATTTCATACCTTTACCACCAAACAACGCCGCCAACACCACCTCCAACAACATTCAAACACATACATTTAAAAGAAACCGAAGTATAACAAGTCATTCTAGTGCCAATCCAAATCATCATAATTGTATTGATGAATTCGCTACTAGTATACCATCGACACCGATAGATGATTTTTTCCAATCACGTGAACACAGTCCAAGTATTACACTACAACCACCTAGCCCAGATGCAACAAGTGCCGCATCGTATGACCGTCACTATACTACCGTGGGTAGTACTAGTAGTTATAATAATAATGGAAAGAATAAAATTGAGAAACCTAAATCGAAGCTACACTTACACATTGGTCGTTTAGGTCGTTCCAAACAAACCCAACAACAACCGGAACCGGCACGTTTACGTGACGTTACCGAAATTCATATTGCAAATCCCACATTTACACGTGAAAATTTACGACAACGAAATTACGATGCATTTTTCGAATCTGGTGAACCTGTTTATTCATTAGAACGGCGTGCATCACCACAACCATCTGGCGATCCTGAACAACTTTCATCGTCATCAATTGTAAACGACTCAGATATCGATAATCGACCACACTCTTTAGGTTTATTTCATCGTCCCAAACCAATTGTTTCATTTCGTTCGAAAAGCGCTGAAGTAGTGGATACGGTTAAGGTGCCCTCGAAAGGTGACAGGTGCCCCTCTCAAAAGATTTTTTTTGTTTGTTTTTCATTTTTTTTTGAATAATTTTGATTCAATATAACAATTTGATTTTTCTTGTAAACACTAACATTGCTTATATACTAATTAATCTAATAATATTAATATGTTAATGTTTTTTTTATGGATAAATTTACGAGTTTATATAATAATAACTAAAATAAAAGTGCATTTTGTTGTTTTCTGTTAACTTTATAAAATCATATAATGCATTCAATCACTACTATATCATTATATTTATATGTTATTATGTACTATATAATATAACCAAAGTATTTTAACAATATTATATATACTATAACATATACTATATTTAAAACTATTATCCGCAAATAAACCATAATTTACAAACAATTTTTATCGTTTGAATTATATTCTCAAAAATATAGATTGTGGTATATAAAACAAAGTGAATTATTTATCATATATTAAAATTTATCATATTTGCATATAAAGTATCAGATTTTATAGCATCAAAATAAATTTTATCATATATAAATCGAATTATTTTTTTTTTTTTTTTTTTTTTTTTATTAGTTTTATTTCTTTTTTTAATTTCAAAATATTTACATTCTTAATATCTAAACTTAAATAATACAATATATTTCAATTTATATACACTACACACACAAAAAACAAAAAACACAAGAAAACAAAACCGTTCTAAACGGCCTGGTCTATTGACCGTTGCCGTCGATAAATCGAATTATATATGTGCTATTACTTGAAAATCTCACACCAATTTAAATAATAAAATGATTTAGTTCAATTAATAATAAATATTTTCTTCTTATTGAATATTTGAAATTATAATATAATTATATGTGTGAGGAGTCGTAAAATACAACGCCAAATTATTCAATTTAATTTTAATTTTTTCCCCATTATATAATATAAATTATTTCAAAAGATAACTTCGAATGCGATACATTATTATACAGATATATTAACTAATAATATATAGATAAATAATTTACTAGACATTATTAAAATTCTTTATAATCATAATATTATATGAAAAAATAATAATAAAACATTCAAGAAAACGAAAAGATTCAACAAACATTTTAATTTATTTCTTATATAATATTATTATTATTATTTATATAATTATAATTACAATAAATATTATTCATATTCCACATATGATGAATATGGATATATGTATTTATTCATTTCACATTTAAACATAAATAATGAAGTAGCAAAAGTAGATCTAGTATTATTATATATGGTTAATTATATAAATGAATATCCAGAGTATTCCTAAAGCAATTTATGCAGACGTTTATTTATTTATTTATTTTCTTGTATATATAATCAAGTCCATATAATATATTAAAATGTATTTCACTATATAATTATTTCACCATATATTATTTCGATGGTTATATATACCATATATGTTGAAAAAGTTTATTCATTCTATAGCCGATAATTCAAGCACATTTCATATAAAAATACTTCTATTCTATATAATAATACAAATATATTTGTATATATGGTATGTATGCTATTAATTATTTTAGCTTAATTTTGTTCTATTTATTAATAAAATAAACTTTTTTTTTTGCTTATAAATTGTCTGGTGAGTTTGTTTGTATACATAATATACTATTGTACATATAAAAAAAAGAAAATATACCATTTATAATTTATTATATATACAAATGTATATATTATTATATTTATATGATATGTTGTACCTATATGTGTATATCGTATATTTATACTCTTAATATTTAATAAGATCATTTAATAATTCCCAAATGTTTTCATAATTGTATTATTATGTGTTCTTTTATTAATCCTAAAGATAAAAATATAATATAACCCCATATTACATAAAACGTTTGATCGTATTATAATAATGAAATGCATATGTGAATCTTATTAACATTTCATATGTATTGTGCAAATAATAAAATCTGTAGCATGAAAAATAAAATTCTTTTAAAATAAACAAAATTGAAAATTTGTATAATTTTTGTTTTTACTAAAACTGTAGATGTAAGGATTTTATAAAAAAATAAAATACAACTTTACACAATTGCATAATAATAAAAAAAACATAACGCCATCACATTCCTGTGAGTTTTAATTTAACAATTTGTACATTTGATTATTTTTTGATATTTTTGTTTTGACTATGTGTAGTTAGTTATTAATACATATATGTTATATACTATTTTATATCCTATTCTAATGTATAAATGTTTTTCTTTCTTTTTTTAATCTTTTGATTTTCAGAAACCGCAAAAAGCCCACATCGTAGTTTATTTGGGTGGCGGGGAGCCCGTGGAGGCTCCCTTAGCCCTGGTAACATCATAATGGCATCACCAAATACCATTTTAAAAGATTGTACCCATCCGAATTTAAATGAAACCCTCAAATCACACAATAATGTAACCTTTAAATTAGTTAAAACAGGTAATTTTTATATTATTATTAAGTTTTTTCGTCTTCATCTATATAATAAAAAATAATAAGTAATTTGTTTCCTTTAAATTTTATTCAAATGATTTTTATTAGCAATTAATTAAAATAAATTAAACTTTATATGTGATATAATTTATCTTCTATTTGCATATAAATTAAAGGGATTATATTTATATGTATGGTGACATATTTTATTATTATAAATCTCACAAAACACAATTAATTTCATATATTCTTTATATATCGTTATATGTTTTATTTATACAAATGATGATTTATTTATACACTGTCTGTAATATTAATATATAGGTATATATTTATATAAATATATATATATATATATATAGTTTCAAAGGAAATAGGAAAATTATTTAATTGTGTATCAAATAATATTATATAGAATATAGTACATAACAGCTACAATTGATATGTTGTTGCATCGTTGCATGTTGATTGTTTTGATTTATATTTATATATATATCTATCGCACATATTGTTTACAATTTCTATTTCTATATTTGTTTGTTTTTTGTATATAAATAAATTTAAATACCTATATATTTATAAAAAATAATACAACTATTATTATTATATTAGTCGGATAAATACTCGTATATATATTGTAAGATCATTAACATTTTATTTTATTTTTTATTTCATTTTATATACAAATTTTTGACGACGACAATAATTTTAATTTGTTAATTTGAATGCCAAGATCAGTTTAGAAAATAAAAATATAATCTGGGATTTGTATATATATTTAAATAAAAATAAAATAATAATTGGCTTAATTAATTCTCATATATATATATATATAATATTTTTAATAATATTTTTCTATAAATACTACACATAATTATTGTGCAATATATATATTTATATAAGCATATCAAAAATGAATGCATCAAATATAATTATAGAATATTTAAGAAAAAAAATAAAAAATAAAAAAAAAAAATATAAAAATAATAAATATAGAAAGCTGAAGTACGATGTCTTACACTTGACCTATAATTATTGTTTATATCCGCATCTTTTGCCATACGAAGAAATATTGCCTATGATGTATATATCATATATACGTAACGTACGTACGTTGTTCAAGGTATATTTGTATAATATATATATACAGAGGAAATCTACCTGGCTTGTTTATTCATGAGCAAAAACATTTGTTGATTTATCATTTCTCTTTTCTTTTTTTCTTTTTCTTTAATTAGAATTTTTTTTTTGTTAATTATATTTTTATTTTCATATTATTGTACGAATAAATTATTTATGCATAAATGATTTATGTTTATTTCAACATATTTAAAAATGGCAAATATATACGTTGTGTAATCCTATTTAAAGAATCATCCATCTAAAGGCGTAATTTTCTAATCATGGTTTTTAAGATTTATTAAAGAAAATCGGCCAAAAAAATTAATTCCAAAATTCCCTTTCTCGGTTCATTCACTCGCATCTGAACATTTTAAAAATTTTATTTTATTTATTCTATTTATAACAAAAATATTTCAATTTTATTATCCCTATATGCTATATCTATCGTCGCAGTATATTAATAAAGAAAATTTACTCCATGCATTTTTTTATCACAAAAATCGTATAAATAAAACTTATATAAGTTATATTTTATTTTACCATATATCTGAATATAGATTTACAAAACCAAATAAAAAATAAATTAGGCCCATTTAAATAATATGTATACATACATATATTTATGCTATCGTATTATATATACATCTAAAAATAAAACATAAATAATTTGTTTATTTCCAAATAATTATTTACAAAAATAAAGATAAATTAACGTATATAATGCACAAAACATTCAATATTTATAGAAATAGATATACAGCAGGTTCTCTATAAACCGTATCGATATTATTTGCCAAAGGTGATCTGTATTTCAATGGTATCCGAACTGTAAAACGTATATATTTACCTTATTTACCGTATATATAAAACCTAATTTCCATATAGTGATTTAGTTATTATATGTATATTATTACAATAAATAGTATTTGATAATTTGGTGGCTCTGCAATATTGTCACAGTTAAAAACAAAATGTTCTACACATTGAAAGAATTACGATTACGATGAAAATGAAAAAAAAAATATAGCAAAAGAACAAAACAGAGGCCAAACAAAAATATTTTTTGTTCATCCACCATAAAGGACCTCAGATAATAAACGAACTCCGAGCATCATCATGTATTACCCTTTCAACTGATTGTGAGTTTTTTGTTTAATTTAAATGTATAATTTTTTTCACCTATTAATTAATATAACAAAGAACAAAAATTATAACTCGTATTATATAGAATTTAATTATAGTTTGGATTAGAGAGGATTCGCTGTATATGCATGGTATTGACTGACAATATAAATAAGTGAGATAAATTATCGCATGAAAACGAAAAATAATGAATGCAACAAATACATATTTTTAACACAATTATCGAATTATAAATAGATTTAAAAAACATTGAAAATTTATACAATATAAATATACAATTAAAATCAATTAGTATAATGCGATATTGAATATAAATATAGAATATCTGTTTGTAAATGTTTCAAAAGCCACGATGAACTTTGCCGGGGGCACATTTTAATAGTATAATATATTTTATATATTTTATCAAAAAATGTCATAATTTATTTTATATAGAAATGAAAAACAAAAAAGAAAATAATGGAATGGATTTTTTATTTTTTTCAATTTCTATATTCATAATACAACAATGTTTGATATGAACACAATCAGAAAACACAATACAATACAAAATTTTAAATATATTTTCGTAATCTGTGATTTGTCATTATGTGTCTCTTAAAACAATGATTTGATGCGTATATATATATGCATTAAAACGTACAAAAATTATGAATAAATATCTACGTGTATTATACAAATTTAATACAAATATATACGTTTATTATGTGATATACGTTGACGGAATTTTGCATGGATGAAAATATATATGATCAACAATACACACATATATAAATATGAATTTATCCGTGGGTGTTAAAAGTACACATTTTATTTATACAATTTTCCAAGTGTTCATATATACATAATACCCTGATCGTACAGATATACAGTATATCCCATCAAAATCGCGAGTATTATATAGCAAATAGCAATCGTAAATAATATATTGTTCATAATACATATTCAAGATGTTTGTGTAATGATATATTTATTCTCCTATATATATATATATAGATAAAAATATCTTAAGATAATATTATTGATTTTATTGAAAAGGATTCGTACAAATATTATATATATTATTATAAATATATGATATGAATTGGGGTAAATGCAAAAAAAATTTTTAAAACTGAATATGATAAATATAGTATTGGAAATTGGAATTATATACCTGCGATTTTTACAAAATATTAATCAACATAAAGTTATAAGCAATTATTGAAATAAAATTCACAACGATTAAATAATTTAATACAAAAATTATTTCAATTTTTCAAAATTATATAATTTCCCCACAGTTAAAATCCTTTGTAAATTTTACTAATATTATTTCTATGACTGTACTGTTTCATATTTATATATATATATAAAAGATAATATTCCATATATTTAATGTTCCTTTTCCTATAATATTTATATATTATTCATATACAGTATACAGTAAATTCATTTTACCGGCTTAAATTCTTTTTCACAAAATGGTAATCCCTGTATTTATAGATGTGTAAATATATTTTTACATATACTTATATTATTCATATGTATACTAAATAATAGACGATGTATATTTTTTTTTATCTACAATAACAAAATAAAACAGCTGTTTTTTTCAAATTATGATATAAGTTTTTTGAAATTTAGAAAACAACGATGTTTTTAAAAAAAAAAAACGGTTTAAGCTTTGTATATAAAATTTTTAAATGTTTGTATTATAGATATATACATAACAATATTTTAATTTTTCTTTTAAATACACATTATAAAAACATCAGACTACGATAATCTATATACACCACGTAAGGAACTGTATGTAATAAATATTTATTGAGATTGAGCTATATATTAGTATATATAATATATATGTAAAAACCATAATTATGTGTATTGTGATAATAATAACTTGATAATATATTAACATACACATAGATTATAAAATTAGTATATGTATATATTATAATCATTTTATAAACATCATAGAACACATCATAATGTGGTGTATATTAAAAAAAAATATTTTGTAGCATCATCATAAATGTATATTTACTGCGATGATGATACAAAGTTATTAAATAAAAAAAAAATTTACGAGAGATTTTCTTGTTTACTGAATATGTCGCGGTGCATTTGGCAAAACATCAACTGTTTTCAATAAAATATATATTTACTATATATAAATTTTCAAATATATTACACTAGTGCACAAATTATTAGGAAAGATATCATTCGAAAAAAATGATTTATTTAAACAAATGTATTTTTATTCGCATTATTGAAAATTATTAATTTGTCAAAATATTTAACAAATTATAATATTTTACTGTAGTTAAAGAGTTTTGATACAAAATCAATACTAAAAATAATAATAATACATATTATAAAAATATAATACATTATTCACAATTAAATTAAATTGTATTCAAAACCAATTGGTATTCACTGTATTATTATGCTTTTGATTATGTCTATATATTCTCATATTGAAAAATTAAGTACTTGAAAATATATATACAAGGAATTGAGTGTATATTTAAAATGATTTAGTATAATGAAAAAAAAACACAATTTTGAAAATATACGAATTAGTTTAAGATTAGTCTATTTCATTTTACATATATCGTAATATCTATAAGAAAAAAAAATATTTATAAATCTTCGACAAAAAAATTTTAAGTTGATGACAATCAACTCACGTGAACTTGAGAGTTTTCTATTTTTATATATTTATAGTTTATTTATATATATTTATTATATTGTACATATATGAAAAATAAAAAATAAACACAATATTTTGTTTTGCAGTTTTTCAACAAATCTATATTTTATATTATAGGTTAGTAGTATCGTAGCATGGTTCTAGAATCTCTATATTGCCTTCATTTTTCATATAGTCGAACATATTTCTTTTTACAATATATTCATATATATATATATATATTACGTACAATTATTTTCATGAACATTGGAAATTATATACAGTATATATATAGTTAATTTGTACGTAATATATATATTAAAATGATGGTTAATTTATGACGCTTTTATATATATTGAAATAATTATAATATATCATAAGTCTTTTTTTTTTATTTTTAAATATATATTTATTTAATTTTATAACTTTGTGAGTTCAACATCCTATCGAATTCAATGACGTTTCCATTTTTTTACTTATTTATTCTTTTCATGTTTTTCTTTTTTATACTTTTCATTTATATACTTATATATGAAATTAATGTACGTGCGATTGTATAATCCATATACACATCTCTTGAAATATATTTCTATTTAAATTTAATGAAGTACCAAATTATATATACATAAATATAATTATATAAATTTAATTCATTTCAGTTAGCAATATTAAAACATTTTATCCTATATATATATATATGTTTTATGCGTATATACTCGGAATTATTAACATGTTTAATAATTACCAAAATAAAACAATTATATTTTCTTACAATTAAAATAATATCTATTATTATTACGAATTCTAAATGAATTCTACAGACGCCAAGGCATATGCATATAAATATAAATGAGGTTTAAAGTTTAGTGTTTAATTTATATATATGTATAATATTGCTCTAAAATAATAAAATAATGTTATATATATAGATATAACAATTTTAAAGCTGACGAATTATTCGGTTAAAACTTTGTTAATAATAAGATAATATAATCTAAATTATTTATTCATTCATGTTTATATTGAAATATATTCTTCTTTAAATATATACGAATATATAAAAAAAAACCATTTAGAATTTATCGTATAACAATGCAAATTATATATATTATATACATTTAAATATAAAAGTGTAAATAATTGTTTAAATGGACAAACAAATGTTGGTATATAAATTATGTGTAGTTCTTATAATAAAATAAAAAAATTTATTTAAAAACATTTTTTATGTTCAATTAATTTTAATGGTAATGATTATCATTAGATAATAAGTTCAGCATAATGTTAATTTCATGTATTTCAATATAATTAAACCATTCAAGGGTAATTTTGAGATGTATATTCAAAGCTTGTAAAGTTATAAGACCATATAACATTAGTCCGATAATTGAAAATTTAAAAAAATTGATTTACATATTTTAAAGAATATGTTTTGAAAGTTATATCTATATTGCAAATTTCTTTAAATTTTCACGGAAATTGAATGGAAGAAAAAAATCTGAATTTAAGTAAATCAATAAGGGTTGTAATTAAAAAAATAGAAAATTTATAAAATTCGATTTTCCGGAAAATTTATTTCGTTTCTCAACCAAATTATTTTTTATAAATCCACAAATTATAGGCATGTGTCTCTCAGAATATCCTATCCTTGTTTATGTATATATAAATATTATTTTATCATATAATAATATATTTGTATTAACAAGATTCTTGGATTTGCCTATTTTCTCTATATAAATCATATACATTCGATAATTCTGATTTTCAATCAAAACGTTTTTTAAATTTGTCATGTTTGTTTTCCTTCCCTATAAATATACAAATAATATTTGCACATACAAATTTAATATCATGAAATTTAACAAAATTGAATACGCCTTCATCATCGAGAAAACTAAAATTCTCCAATTGTTTTCTATCAATTTTTAATGTTTATAAAATTGTTATAAATAGCAACTGCAGAATTACATTTAAATTAATTAAATTATATTCATTTAAATATGATTTTTAGTTTATTTTTATCAATAACATTTAAGTGAATAATTTTACTTTTATTCTTATTATTCATCAATAGTTGAATCATGTTGTATTATTATAATAAAAATAACGTTATAAAAAAATTTTTATACGAATGAAAGGATATATTCCTATATGGATTTTGAATTTAAAATATTTTTCCTAAATGTATTTGCACTATATAGAGAATATATATTTTAAAAGGTAAACAATAAAATATCGAAAAAATTATAATGAAATTCCATTGAGACGCTTGCAAACATATATATATATATAAATATACAGTATCACCGCAATAATATTAATGTCCCCTATAATAAAATTTCAATTTTATAAATGCACTTGCAATTATTGAAAAGTGAAACATGGTTTTATGATCAGATGACGCTATATATAAAAATTGTATATTTATCGGATACCGCATACACGTTCCTATATTATTTGTACCAATCCAAGAACTGAAAAGAATTAAAGAACAAAAAACAGTTCAATAAGTTCAATAAAATACACAAAAAAAAAAAATAAAATACACAAAATAATAAGGGTGTTTATTGCGGTGATACCTGTATTTTAGTATTGATATATGCTTACGTGTCTGCCAAATTTTATTCTGTAAATATCTATAATATAAACTCATCTTACTATATATAAATAAATATATAAGAGAGGTAACTAAGAGGAAAAATATATATGATATGAAAATACTTTTTCAACATAGCTATATATACAGGAATTCCAAATTTATTATGATTGATATTCTTTATATATATAAATAGGAAAAATAATACAGTGTTTTATTATTAAGTATATATATATAATAAAGAATTTCCCATTATACCCTTTTTTTTACAATATCAATATTGAAATCATATATATTGGAATTTGAAAAAAAAATAAAAAATTTCATATATGTTAATGTCACATATAAATATGTAATGCGAGTATATTTTATAAAGATATTTTGTTTTTGCTTATATTGAATCATTATATAAGACAAATTTATGCGTTTATTATCATATTATAATTAACATTTTCTTTTCCCTTTGAATATGAAACACATTTCAAAAAAAAAAACTTTTATTTAATTTAACACTTTCAAAATATCTTAAATTAATTTTTGTTTTTCAATATATTTATATATATTAAATGGTTTATTATGTGCAAATAGAGGTGAACCATATAAATGAGTGTTATTCTGTAAAAGCCATATACAAACAATTTTCTATATGAAAACGTTATATCATTTTTTTGTTCCATTCAATATTGACATATATATACTAATGATAATATTATAAGACACACAATATCAAACTTATATATGAATTTGTATACAATATATATAAAAAAAATTGACAAATATATATTTATTTGATTATATCTATATAGAAAAGAATGATGTTATATATTTTTATGTAGTATATATGGTGAAAAAAATATAAAGCAATATTTCCATAAAAATGTATATAGAAAAGTGAAATGTATATAATGGTAGTTTTGTTATTTTGGAAATAAATCCTCAAATGAAATCATATAATAATAATAATAATAATAAAAACACAAATATATTTATTATATACTTATATATATAATATTTAATACAACTAATGTGATTGTAGCTATACATACATGTAACCAAAATAACATTCGATATACTTTCATTTGTGAAAAACTATATATATATATATATATATATATATATATATATATATATATATATATATATATATATAGAAATTGAAATAAAACAAAATAAAATGAACGATAAACGGATTATATTTTATGGTATATTTTATAAAGTTAAATAAATATATATAAATGTAAACAAACTATAAAACATTTTTATAAATATATACATTTATTTTATTATTTTTATCAGCAGCTAGTGGCAATAATTTGTGTTTATCATATATTTATATAATACATTTATTGAAACAAACTATGCAATATATCGTAGAATATATAAAGATGTAAAGTAGAAAAAATTATATTTATATAGAATATATTTAAAATATAGAATTTGACTGTACCAACTTTTACAATACGCTTTTCCATATAATATTCAAAATTGTGTATGGTTTATTTCTTATATTGCTTTTTTTTATAATCTTTTCTATCATCAGAAAGTTGTATACACAGATATTTCAAAATTAAATATAGTCAATATAACATATAAGAATTGTACAAATATAAAATAAAGAAGTCTAAAAATTTTGGTCTAATAATGAAGATTTCCCATACACCTGGGAAATATTTTTTATATACGAAAAAGATTATTTTTAATATGCTGATATTCGAACATATATTGATTATTCCGCAAGTATATATGTACCTATTTGATTATAGCAAGATTATACTTAACACCTTCAAGCAGTGACGCGTCTTTTCTGTTCACAGTTTCAGCTGTATTTTTTGAAAAAATAAATCGATTTCCAAATTTTCTTCTCAAATCAGAATTTATTTGAGTTTTTAAGTGATGATGTAAAGAAAATGACGATTTTTAGAAAATGGCAATGGCTGTAATAAGAAAAATTCAAAGTTTGTAAAATTGGGGTTTTTTTTGTAGAGTATTACTTTGATTTTAAGTATACTAGTAAAACTTTCAGAATATCCAATCGTTAAGGACATCAGAACAGATTTTGACAACGCCGCCTCACTGCGCCCAAGGTATATTCTATATATATATACTATATTGTATAACCTTTTTATAAATTTATGTCGGTATAGTGTACAAATAGAACCAAAAATAACCAACTACATTTAATTTCTTCTTACGAGACAATAATATGAAATAAAAATATCATATTACATATATTATACGATATACGGGATATCAAAGGATAATATATACGACATTTTTAAATATAATAACTCATAATATGTTACATGTTAAAATACATATATATAAATATAATAAATTTATAGAAATAATAACTAAAATGATATTAAATTCTATATATAACTATATACTGCTGTCACGATAACAATATAAGTAAGACGTTCATCGCGATTCTATAAATAAAATATTACATTACATTTTCTATATCGTATATATGGTAGTTGAGAAAAATGTCTAATATAAAATATCATATAAGTCTATATATATTGGTATATATACAATATCATAATAAAATAATGCAACTTTCATAATTTCATTATATTTATATCGTTTTTATATAAAAGAATATATCGCAATATATAAAATACTTCGGCACACGATCATAATATATTATGATATTATATAATATTATTATTAATTAGTAAAATATAATAACTACAATATAGGTACAATATTTTTCGTAATTAATTTCAAATCATGTCATATATATATGTTATTAAAACAAGATAAAAATTGATAACCCATATCAATAGGAGAGCCATAATGGACAATCACAATAGAATATGAATAACAATAAAGAATGGTTCTATTAAATCTATATATTTTCAAATACAATTATCGAGGATTATAAAACGCATTAACGGAATTAATATAGATAAATAGTTGAGGTTACTTTTCAATATTGTATATAAAATATAAAAATGTGTTTCATTTTATATAAAACCAAATAATAGCATATAAAAATATTAATATAATAATACGCAGAAAAGTTGTGTTTTATAGTTACACAAAGGTGAAACAAAACGAAAAGTAAAAGCAAATAGTTATAATATATAATTTTATATATATAGACTAAAAGGCTATGTTAGCTATTATTTTAATTTATTTTATATATATGTGCGGGATTAAAATTAATGTAAATATAATAATGTATATATATGATAAAAAAAGCATTTAGCGGATTAGCTACCACACCTTTATTACGAAAAATATATTTTAATATATAGGTAAAATCTATTACATATAATAGATTTTAATTTTTGTTATTTCTAGATAGCCATTTATAAGGGATTTTTTTTATTGTATTGTTAATGAACATTATTTTAACACTATAGATTGCCATATATGCAGAATTTTATTTGCAACACTCTGTATTTTAAAATGTAATCAGTATTTTCGTGTTTGAAGAAATCTGTGTCTGAATCACAAAAAAGGAACTTGAAATTTAGGATCTGGTGGTTTAAGGAATATTAGCAAACATTTTAGTTTTAGAACGGGCAATTTTTTCTGATCCCACTACTAAATATATAGAGATATATAGAAAACCAAAACCATATAAAAAATTATTAGAAAATTAATAATATTTATTTGTTTTTTTATTTACATACATTAAACTTTTTGCATATGTGAAAATTATGGTAGAAATATTTGTGACATTTATATATTTTTAACTGAATATATATTATTTTATTTCGTACCCATACAGTTATAATAAATGTTTTATATTTATTATAAGAAAAATGAATAAAAACCATACATATTCTATATTCATAGGTCATTGTTTTATATACAGACAGATATATTTTCATCAAAAACACGAAAATAATATTTTATTTGCAATATAAAAGTTATTTTCGTGCTCGTATGTAAATATTTAAAAAAAAATAAAATAAGTATTTTTAGTGAATATTAAATGAAAAATATGGAAAATGCATATTGCAATGTTTATACATTTGTTTTATCTTAATATATAAAAATGTCTATACTTTATTAATTTATACAAGTTAAAATTTTTCTGATTGTGATTTGATTCCATTTAGGTGAGTGAATACAAAGTTAATGTATGGATCAAAAAAAAAATAAATAACATAGAAAGATATATTTTAGTGATGAACCTCTGTCGAAAATAAAAACACATGTATATACAATATACATGAAATATTCATTGAAATTATACAAATGTATATAGACGCAGATATGTATAGATATAATATTATTTACTTTTATATATTCGCAATGTTTTATAGCAAGAATATTCTATATATGTATAAGTACCTTCATCAATCTTAAATTTTATTTGGAAATTTATAAAAAAAATTTATACGAACCCATGAACTTCAAACTTTTCCATATATATGAATTATTAATTAAGTTCACTTATCCTATAATTTACTCTTTTCTTTTATTTAAAACTTTTATATATATTTATTTAGACAGACCGCATATACATATATATAGTCGAGGATAATATATTTATTGAATATTTATTTTATTAACCCTCCTCAGATTAGTAAAATAATGATGTATATATGTGTATTGTATAGTATAATAAAATATAAATGACTCTTATCACATACATATATTAATGTACTTTTAAAACAATTATATGTTTGTGAAACACATAACCACTTTATCGTCCACTTCATTTATGACCATACCAATATATATATATATATACATGTATTATTTAGTATTGTAATTTGCATAAATGCATGATTTTGACGTATGTATGACAATATATGATATGTACATATAAATAAATGAAAATCAATCTATATGAAATTAATTGGTTTATGTTTTAATTATGCCTCTAAATATATATATATGTATATATGCGAGTTGCATGTCCACTAAATAACCTATATACTTTATTTAACATTTACGCAAATACATTCATATATAAATGGGATAAAAAAACCATTTAAAATTAAACATCTCCATTTATATATATAAATACAAAAAAGCTTTTATCCTTTATATATTTCTATATATAGTATACGTATACGCGAAAATATATATTTAAAATCCTTTGATTCAGTGCCATATACCAAAAGATATATAGTCGATTTTCCAAAAAGTGTACATACAATTTTTATTATAATTTTTATAGTCAAAAATGGGACAAAATTCGAAGTTCATTTTCTTCGACTATATATCTTTTGAACCAATTTGACAATTTTCTTTTTATAAAATATCAAAAATTTATTGAATATCACATATGACATTCGGAGAATCAAAATTGAAGATTGATACGGATTGAAGCAAAGTCCGTAAAAATTCCAAATTTGGAAAAATCGATTTGCCTGATAATACAGATAAGGATAATATATAACATGTGACATCAGATACATAACATCAGAATATCATATGGTTTTGCCAATATTTTTTCATGTATCGTCCCTGATTTAACTTTAAATACAAAAAGTTTTTTATTTGTATTTCTATTGAACACGAACCTTAACCTGATTTTTTGCTAAAGTTCATATGTTGTTCGTCTCGATGAATTAAAATTGAATTATACACATATATAATATATTTACTCGTCAGGTTAAAAAGTGTATATATATATACCAAAAATGTGACTTTAATAACAATTTTAGAAGACATTCATTATACATTTGTAGCGCGTATGATATCTATATATATAAATGATATGATACAATTTATATTGTTTTATTGTATTTATACAAAACGTATATATATATGAGAAATAAATGACATACCAAATGTTTATTTTAAAAATAAAATTTCCCCCTTTTCTTTTGTTTTTTTTTATAACACACATACAACTTGAACTCAATTACAATAGCATTTAGAAAAATTAATAATTTAACTTGAAAAGTTTAAACAACAAATATAAAAAAAAAACTTTTTCCATATAGATATATATATATAACATATATAGTTATTTGTATATTCATTCCTCTGTTATATTATGCGATAAACGATTTTTAATAAACCACAACGAGCAAATTTAATTTAAATTGTATACTATATAATATAATATTCACGATGTAAATATATAAAAAAAAAATAAATACATACATATATGTGTTCTTATAAGGTATTGACATAATAATGTATAAACAGAATATAGAATATATATATATATATATATATATATAAGTAAACTTTTTTCATAAAAATGTTTTTCTTATATTATTCGTAATCGTCGTAATATAGAAGGTTTGTATATTTAAAATTATATATATGTTATTCCAAAAGGGAGCTAAATTTTATATATATATATATATAAAATATATTTGTCCTTAGGGTTTTGTGATATAAAAAATTAAATAAATGAAAGATAAATTTCGACTGATTCTTAAGAATTTGTAAAATTTAAAAGGAATAAAATATATTTATAATTTAAATTTTTTTAATGTTTTTCTATTTAATTTCATATATCACATGACAATTAAATGTCTATATACATTAATGAAATTTTTCCAATATTCTTATATCCATTTACTTTTTTTTGTTTTAATTTTAATCAAAACGGTATTAATAAAATATCATTACCAATTTCTTTTATATATACATATAAATTTTTTAATAAATACCATATATCTATATAACATATCCATTAAATAAATGATTATAAAGAATATTTAATCAGATTTAACTATGCTATTTTTTTTTTTGTAAAAGAATTTCAATTTTAAAAAATTATACAAAATGAATTTTTATTTTAATATGATTTTTTATTACAATTTTTATGATTTGGTATAAGAATAAGAAATTTAAATTGATATCACATTGAAGAAAAAAAAACAAGGTATTTTTATAATAAAATTACAAAATTTGTTTCCAAATGTCTCCAAATACCAAATAAATTAGTGAAAAATATATAATAAGTAAAACAAAATATTAATCATTAGATACAACCGCAAATTAATTTATACAAATAGTCATATTATTATTTAAATAAATTATTGTGGTTAAAAACTAAATATATATAAGTAATATGGCATGGAACCAAAAACCATTATTATATATGAATATATGAGAGAGTAACAAAAGGTATTCATTAAAACTTTTAGATTGTCATGTTAAAGCAAAAAAATTCACCAAAAATTGTATATAAGGTATCTAATATAGCGAAAATACTTTTGGTCAACAGAATATAATAGTTAACACTAGATTGCCCAAGGCAGTCATTTTGACTGCTTTTGAATTTCAATTAGAAACACAATTATGTATATATAGTGATAGAATTTCTTAGAAATTTGTGACTTTTTGTACAACATATAAATGCTTTTATTAATAATTGTAATTACCTCCACCTCCTTAATTTCCGGTATATACATAATTGTTTTTCTAATTGAAATTTAAAAGCAGTCAAAATGACTGCTTGGGCAATCTAGTGTTAACAAATTATTTTAATAACAAAATTATATAATATACATAAATCGCAAAGGTATATAAAAGTGGTTAGAATATTTTCTAAAAATCATAAAATTGAAGACGAATGGATTAAATTTAAAATTTCTAGTATAATATGTAAATACATTCAATTATGAAACTATATATTAAAAAACAACAGAATTTTCATCAAATATATAATATAAAATGTGACCACATCAAACATTATATATTTATCTCATCTGTATTGCAGCGGTGACTCGTGTAAAATTCATATGTTCTACATTTTTTATTTTATTGAATTTAGTTCAAATTTATCCCATTTTTGATACATTTTTGATGCACTGTATAAAAATTTGTATTATTCAGGTATTTAGTTTTACAGGATGACAATTTTTTTGAATTTTCACTGACATCGATTCAAAATCGGGGATACCTTTAGATCCAAGGGGGCGATTTTCAAATTTTCTTCAATGAAATATGAGAATTTGATTGAATTTTTAGCCTATACAAAGAAAAATCGATTTTCCTGAAAGTTTAGTAGTTCATTATAGGCCCAGTATTTTTTCCATAAATTAGATAATTAAAGTTACACTTGTGTCTTTCGGAATATAATTATTTCTACATTTCGACATGTTGGTCAACTTTTTCAAGAGACACCACTGCTGAATTGTATAAAGATAAATATAGGTAGAGTAAAGAAAATTTATATAAATACCATATAACTATAGTTATATATATATATATGTGCTTGTATATTTATTGCAAAACCTAAATCAAATCAAGAAACCATATAATTTCTTTAAATATATATATATATATATATACATATATTTTAATGTTTTATATTATGCTTATTGTATGTATTAATGAGCATAAATATACTATCACGCTATACATTATATCTAAATAAACAAATATATAAGTTGCAATATAATCTATTGCTGAAATTAATTCTATAAATGTAATTATACTTATGATTAAATACTTATAATTCGTTATTTAACTATTCAAAATATATAAATATAGTCTTGTATTTGTATATATATATTTATATTATATATTTACATATATAAATAATTATAGATAATACATCCACTTACTTGAATTTGTTTGTATATATACCTTAAGAAATATGTTATTCGTAAATCGTTTAAATATATATTATATAGAATTATAAATTTAGAAATAAATGTGCTTTTATATATTGACGCATATATATATATCATAATATAAAATCAATAATTTAAATACAATTATTTGAGACGTCTGATGTATAGATTATATATAGATTTTAATGAAACGTTGTGGATTTTGGTGTTTACTTACTAAATGTTTATTAAATTACATTTCCACTTGTGATATGTAATTGGAAGTAGAAATTTTCCTATTTATATTGTCAATATGTGCGTTAAATATTGATCGATTGCCTTTAGAATTTGATTGATTTTTAAAGAATATATATGAAATTTACGCAAAGGCCTCAATACGAAAAAATTGACATTATTGTTAAATTGTTAAACGAAATTTATTCAACTTATTGATTTGTTATTTGAATATCTGTGTTTGGGTCTGATTTCCTAAACATTTATTGTGATCATTTATAACCAAATAAATCCTTGATGTTTGTCTTATATCTTATATAAATCCTTGATGTTTGTCTTATATACTCAAGTAATTTTTTCCTAAAAACATTATATTCTAAAAATTACTAATATTTTTTTTTTACTTTAAAAAGGGTCTAAAGCTTTGTTTTTTTCTTTTATCTGAATAATTTATATTTATTTCAGATAAACCACTTTAATTTAAATTTATATAAATTTTTCTTTATTCAACTGTATATACATATATATATATATATCAAAATTAATGCATAATTTTGCATCCAATTTAATATAATTTATATATTTATCAAATTATAATTATATATCACTGCGACATATTATTTTTTTTATTTAAAAATGACTTTATTATTCTAAAATATATGTATCGTAAAGTATAAATATATACATGTGAATTATAAAATGAATTTGTTTTTCCATTATCATGTCTGTCACATTGTTAAAAAGAAAATAGTACTATTATTTTTAGATTATGAATAATAAGTATATGTATGTATATAGAATATATTTCGTCAATGTTGATGGAATATATGTATATATACATGTATCTATATATAAATAAAATTACGTTTAAATTATATATAATGATGTATTTTAAATATACATAAACATATTAGATATATAACTTGGAATATATGGCATAAGAAAAAGTACAGCTAAAATCTAAAGTGCTTTTCAATATTATATTTTCATAATATATGTAAATAAGTTAGTAAATTTATCTATATACTAAAACTTGTATATATACAACGTTTTAAAACAATAGAGATAATACATTTATATAGAAATTGTTATTAATAATTTTACTGAATAGAATAGAATGCCTATATTTAGAAAATATCATATATAGACAATAGAATATAAGTTTAGGTAAAAAAAAATGTTTTGGTATATAAACATTATATGGGAATACTATGTTATATACAAACAAAATAATAGGACGAACATCATGTTTCTTTCTGAAATAAAGCAATTACATATCTAATTATGTTTTATGCATAATAATATATATATATGGCATAAGAAAATCTATACGTTTATGTAAATATATTAATTTTTTTTTTGTTTGAATATCATTTTAAATAAATTTCTGAAACATTTTTTTTTGTTCGTTATCTATATGTTGTATATTTGTAATGTCATTTCTTATATACAAACAAATTTAATAAAATTCACCCCTTTTTGTTTTGTTTGATTTCTTCATTTTGTGTCTATTCACTTTCTTATTATTATAGAACTCATATATATACGGTTTGATAAAATAAAGCGTGTCCTTTTATATGTATAGAATATATATTTATACATAGTGATCCTTTAAAGCTTTAAACGATTAAATGCTATATAATTAATATATGGCGTTTTAAAACAGAATAAAAGCAAAGTCTTTTTTTTTAATTCGATAATAATTTCATTTTATGTAAAATTTCTGGTACCAAATTTATTGTTTAAACAAATTTTGTGCTCTTGATCATATATAATCAAATCGATATTTAAATTTAAATAATTTTTTTACACAACTTTTATTTTATTCAACATTACATTGGTTTAGAGGTACAATTATTTTATTTGCTATATTGGTGAGGATACTCTATAATTTTTATCACACTGTATTTAAAAATAAAGTCATTTCTATGTGAGAAAATTTAAAATGACATTGCATAAAATTGATAATAATTTAAATATGCAAAATTGTTCTATATATATTTATTATTTATATATGTATATAATAAACATATTATAAAATATGAGTTACGACGATATTTTATAATGGGTTACTATCCATAATCTATATTAAAAACGATTCTTGTAAATTGAATTTAAAATTTAAATAAATAAAAAAATAATTATTATAATTGCTATAGACATTTTATTGTTTATTTATTTGTATAAATTTGAAATCATAATCAAATTATAATGAAAATAATATTGAATTTAATAATTATTAAAATAAGATATTTCGGTAGAAATATTATTTATTGTCTTGCTGAAGCTCGCATTTCTTATTTGTCTTCATCATTTTTGATATATTTACGCTTCAATCAATTCGACTAATTTCATCTCATCCAGACGAATCATTTTAACACCAAACATTAGTTCGAATGGTGACTTCAACTGTAAATTTATTTTAAACTTGTTCTGTTTCGATGTTGATCACATTGTTCGATAAATATCTTAAATAGTATATATAAAGATTTTTGATAAGCTTTTCATTTTTCCACTTATAAATTAAATATATTTTTTGTAATTTAATAATATCTTACATGGGATATATATAATACGCATAATTCGCATTTCAAAAATGTTTTTTTTTAATGTTATTTATTCATTTTATGGACGAAAAATGGTTTTTGATATATATATAAAGATATAAATATACAAAGTTATATAGTGTTAGGATACCTTATTTAGGTAATTTATTATTTGATTGGTGTAAAGGAAAGCCGAAATAAGTGTGTATATAGTAATAATAGTATATATAATGAAGTGATATTTCATGGAGATTTGATTTATTAGAAAAAACGTTTAGGTTTCCATAATAATGTATACAAAATATATAGATATAGTGTTAGAAAATATAAATAGATATATATATAAACGAGGGCTTTTTTTTAAGTGTGTGTGTATATATCGTCTAAATAATTTTTTTTTATATATTTGAGAAAAAAAAAAGTTATTCTTTTATTTTATTATTTATGACTATGACTTTTACGTGCAAATTTTTTCTGTCTCAATATTATTTTATCATTTTATGTTGTGTGTATATAATATTTGTGATGTACACGTTTTCTATTCCATTTTATCTATATAATAAATATATTTATCTTTGAATTTTGTATATATAAGTGTAATTTAGGAAAAGAAACATATGCAAGCAAAATTATACCATTATATAAATATATGTATATACAACACAAATATAAAAAATTATGTACGATATATTTAAATGAACAAATGTAAAGGTATAAATATAAGTATATAAATGGAATAGATTTATAAACTGTTTTTTTTTACCCAACATTCATATATATATAGTTGTATATGCATGCATCCATAATCCATATATATATATATATAATATTATTTATATAGGATTATAGTGTTTTTTATGCAAATCTAAAAGACTTGTGATAAATTTTCCATTCATCTTATACCTATATATATATCGTATATATATTAAATATTCATTGTATACAAAACAACAGATATATCTACATCTACAGAGATTGTTTATTTATATATATATATCATATTTTTTCTATTATAAAAGCAATTTATAATAGAATTAATTTTAATGGATAAATGATAAAATAATTTAAAATTATTTATATTTTTTTTTTAAACCATATATTGCATATATCTAGATTTTTTTGCTATACAATTTAAAACTATACACAAATGCAATTATTCAATTACAATATGAATAAAATCAACCGCCTTACTAAATATTAAATAGAAAATAATCTGTTTCTTATATGCTATAAAATCCAATTCGAAAAACTTGTTATTTACATATTTCTATCTGACCGTTAGATAAGATATTGTCCAATATTTTAAACACAATACATTAAGACGCTAAAGCAATTATCATGTAATCATATACTTACTATTTTACTGCATATACAAATCTCACATTTTCTATTTTATCTCTATCTAATCAAATTCATATGCATGTATATATTATAAAATTTTACCAATCCCAAAATAATCCAGAATAATTCCCATCATAAAGTTCTATATACTATATATATCTTCAATTTGAAATGAAACAAGAAAATCCATTTTACTAATCTATATATTTGTGCTTAACTGTCGATGAAATGACCATTGAAATGTATAAAGCATATATGTTATGTAAATGTTTGATAAAAATCAATAAAAGAAATGGAATTATATAATTTAAAATTATTTTATGACCAGTTTTTGCACTAATGAATTACAAAATTGTATATATATCCAAACGCATTTTCATTCAATAATTTAATTAAACATTATTCGTTATATATATTGTTTGTTACATTACATAATTGCATCTGTATATATAAATATATAGAAGAGGACCAAGTTCAGTTGGACAAATTAAAATGTAATAATAATAAAAATAATAAAATCTATGTTTTTATTCGCTTTAAAAGATAATTTCTTATTTTATTTTCTTTCATGGGTTATTTTTTGTCTATTTTCTCTATTCTTTTATTTCAATTATTTATCATTTAATCTTATATATATATCCTTATGTTTATAGAGAAATATATATGCTTAAATTATATAACATATAAAGATGCTTAAATTAAAACATATATGTTAAAGATGAAGGATATAATAATTTATAGAAATAAAATGTTATATTCAATTTGATCAAATATATATACAATCATATATAATTTTATGTATAATTTATGTATAAGGATGATAATATAAAATTAATTTAATTATTATGTATATATAAGATTTATTTTAATACTTGGTCCTTGATTTTTTTTTCTTACATAATTTTAAGTACATTTAAAATTATTTTAAACTTTTTATAATCTTATATAAATAGTTTGTAGATTATTCAACAAAAAGAAAATACTTGAACTAAATAATTGAAAGTTAAACAAAATTTCACAATATTATTTAAAATTTAAATGAATCGCAGGGGTGAAGTTGAAAATGTTGCAAAAGGATATATAGGATAATCCGTAAGACACATGCATAAATATATAGTTTTAAAAAAAATTATTGTGTATTGTATAAAATGTTTGTACCATTTGGTGGTTCACTTTTACATTATCGTAAATTTCTTCGAATTTTCAATGAAATTCAATTGAAAATCAACTATATCTTTTGTGTGGCAATGTGGCGATTTTCCAATTTTCTTCTATGAAATATCAGAAATTGATTAAATTTCAAATTATTATAGATTCGCTAATTCTAGATATATGTCACTTTCAGAATAAATCCTATCCTTTGGAACTAACTATTTCTCAGGTTCGCCTATGACATGCATATATAGAAAGATAAATGTATACCCTCATGTAAATAAGAAATTAAATTTTAAACGTATTTACAAATAAATGCACAAATAATATTTAATATACACACAATTTTCAAGAAACATATACATAATATATGGAATAGAATTTTTAATGTTGTGTATTTCAATATTTATCATTTTGTATAGTTGTATACATAAACATATGGTAATTAAAATGGAATTATGAATATATCAATTTTATTAAATATACTTTATCTATTATACATAAATATAATATTATAATATATATTTTAACTAACTTTTACATTTACATATAATACATTAAATGCAAATACCAATCATAATAAAATGTACATAGAAAACTATTTAATAATATTAAAATATTCCTGCTTTTAATTTATTTAATGGTTATAAAAATATATATTTGTTAGATTTATGTCTATATATATATATATATATATATATGATTACATATGATTACATATATATATTATATATATATATATATATATATATATGAATGTTATTATAAAAAAATGTGCTATTCATTGTGTATTATTACACATTTTACTATTATAAATTATCCTTCTGTATAAAAACAAATTAAAATCCTATAATTATTATAATAATTTAATACCGACAATGAACTATAAATAATCAAAATTTTTAAAATTGTATTCATGATTTTCCTAGCCCTAGACCGGTTTTGAAGAGATTTTTCATCTTTGTATACATAAATGTATAATACATCCTGTATGCCTGGACTATATATTCACATATAAATAATATAAATAACATAACTGATTGTGTACTTTGATTTTAATAAAAATATGTATATATACCTAAATATAAATATAATATAATTTTTAATATGTATATATAACTAAATATAAATATAATATACATTTATGAATTAAAATGAATTATTAAAATAATAATATTTTGAATGTAGGAGTAAAAAGTATATATAATAATAATAATGAAAATAAGACTCCCTGCCATGTCATTACATTACTACTTATTGTATAATTTTAATTAAATTTTTTTTATTTTATTTAACTTTATTTTTATATGAAAGTTATTTTGTTATCCTTTTATACAAAAGTTATAGCTTTATTTGAAAATATTCTATTTGCGTTTTTAGGAAAAATTCAGAAAGTTAAACATAAATTTACGAATAAGACCAATTTTTAGATTAAAAAAATCTATATATAAATCTAAGCGGGTTTTTTAACAAAAAAAATTGCAATTTCAAAATTACAATATTTAAAAATTAAAAAATAATCATATAAAGAGTAATCAAAAACACATAAAAGTATACGATAGTAAAAAAAAAAAAAAGAAACAAAATCCTTTTATTATGATTTGATTTTCTATATCAATTGTAAATATTTTCTATATATTATATGTATATATATTATATGTGTAGGGTAAAATAATGAAAACAATTTTTCTTTTATTGAATTAATTCAAATTATAATAGAACCATTAAATTGATTTTCTATATAATTTATTCAATTACTTTATATAATATAATAATAATCCATACTTTACTTGGATTTTTTTTTCACATAATATTAAATTTTATGATTGTATGTCCTTATGGGGGGGGGGTGGTTTTGTTTTTCATCCCCTGTTTTATTTTATATATACAAACACATATATAAGTATTTTATTTATATTCACTTTATATTATATGATTATATAATTGCTATATATATAAAAATATATATATAAAAATTAACTATATATTAATTTAATTTAATGTACAACAAATTACTATATATATTTATTTAATTTATTCTTTTTTTGTTTTTATATTTTTTTATAGTATCGGATTTTTCAGAACAATTATCACAATTATATGAACAACATGCTGAATCACTTCAATTGCTTGTAGCAACATTTAAGAAAAAAAATAATGAACTTCGTAAAGAAAGGTATATTTAAATGTATTTTTGAATAATATAATAGTTATATGGATAAATAAAAACACTCATAATATTTAAACTTTAATCTATTTTTAAAATGTCTCTGAAGACCATCATGTCACTCTAGTTTATTTCAAGCGTGGGATACATTTTTACAAGAAATTGAAGCAGACTCTGTTGCAGCAAACGATGTTTCCAGTGCACTATCTAGACAGGTAAATGAACTATATATATATTTATATAAAAAAAGAAAATATTATACATTGAAATATGTATATATAAATTATTGTATATGTATATACAAATAAAACAACTTTTGAAATAAAGTTATCGTATAGGTATGGCAATATAAATAATTTACATTCATTATAAACATATATATATATATTATATAGCCATTGTATATAATAAAAAAAACAAAATATCTTTTCGTTCATTCATTCATATAGTATATAGATTATATGAATTTCAATTATATGTACAATGTCCAGAACAAACAGAATGTATTGATTTTTTTTTGTATTCATATATAAAATACCTATATATAAATACGTGTACCTATATGTTGTTTCTAATTTATTAATTTTGTTAACGAGGTGTCCCGAGATTTTTACACTACAATTAATGATGAAAAACATATTATTAACATTAAATTTATTTAGTATATCTTATCTACAATTTATTAAAACCCACCGAAAATCGATTAACACACTCATAATCTTATAGATCCAGAGCAATGGACAAATATAATATCGTAAATATACATTCAAAAAAAAACAAATATTTTTAGATCTTTTAACATCAAAATATTCCAAAAATGCCCACAATAGGAAAAAGTATTAAATTAAATTCTATATGGATTTGGACTCTTATTCTCAATATAAAATGTTACTAATAACTTTATTTGAATATACATATAATATCTCAATGTTACCATATATATATATAAATAGATTTATGTTACCACAAAAAATGACACAACAAGAATTTTGTTTCGCATTACAAATATTAATATATATATATAGCATAGTTCATGTATATACTGAATAAACATATGCAAAATCTATATGCATAATATATATTCCATTGAATTCATTTCTTTAGATGATGACATTCATATAATGTTTGCATGTCGCATAAACAAAACAAAATTATTTATAATATAAGTTTTCTTTAAAGTATATATTTATAACATATATGTACAATCCTATATATGTGTATATAAATAGGATTGAATATAACTGTTGTGTATATTACTTATATATATTTTGCATTTTTTCTCTATATATGTATGACTATTATTATTGGAAAACAACATTAATATTTTATCCATTAAAATTTGCATATATAAAGCATGTACTATTTTCAGACAAGAAAAATAAGAAGAAATAGAAGAAGTAAAAAAAACTCTTTTGGTCTATTTTCTATTATTTTGTATTATATGTATGTAATATATATTTTATATGAATCTTGAAACTATATACAAAGAAGTCATTTTCCTATTGTAAATATAGAAATTATTATAAAAACACAAACGTATATAAATGCAAATAAATATGTATACACATTTCATGCATTTATAATATTCAATTTATATATTTTTATACATATATAAATATATATTATATATGATCATATATACAAACAATGTCAGATGTGAGAACATTCAAATATATTTATATACATATTTCCAAATAGGATATTTGCAAACAAATCCTTAATGCTATATATGTAAAATCAAATAAAACCATTTGTTTACTTCTTCCATGTATAATATTTAAAATTTATTCCTTAACGTATTATTAAATATTCAAATTTAAAATAGTCTATATCTGTATATAACATATATATGAATATGTAATTGAATTTCGAATTTAAATTAGTGCAAATTTGAATATATATTTATATAGTCCCTAAAGATATAAGATATAGAATCGATTCGATTGATACATCAAATATAATATTTATATATTTTTATTTTATAAGGTCAACCGTATATATATTGCATGTAATTTATATTTATGTCTATAAAGTATATATATTATTTGTGCGTTAGATAAATTTATATACGCATTCGTTGAAAAATAATTATATATATATATACAATATATAAATTAATTACTCTTGTAATTTATTCATTCCCAAATCTATATAAATTTAATCTATATATTATATATATACCTGCGAACCTATCGACATGTATAATAAATTATTCATTGTATAATTTCTTTACTTTAGATGCGTTATCTACATCATTTTACATTTAATAAAATGATAGCAAATTATTTACCTTTTTATCGGTATAATTTATATATCAAAATGTGAAACTTATACCCATACATTAATAATATCATATAATGTAATATATATTTGGCAGATTAATGATTTGGGAATATCCATTTAAATATATATATATATATATATTTCTAATTTTATTCTTATAAGCATAGCATATATATATTTATTTTGTTGGCATATAAATATTGTATATGATTATAACAAGACATGGATAAACATGACCTTAAATTTATATATATTTTTTTGTAACTATATTTTTTTTTGTTCATTTCATTGTAATGTACATTTTATCGTAAGTTTTCATACCCAATCGTAATATTTGAACATAAATCGATACATAATTTTTATAGAATTATAGAATTTTTTATAGAATTGAGATATAGAGTATTCAAAGTTATTTATTTAATTACATTCCCTAATTTCTTAATAAATTCCCATGTAACTGTTTAACTTAAAAAGTTTTCATTTGAATTGCATTTTAAAATCATCTTTTCCATTAATGCGAATTCTTTATAATCAAAATATATATATAGATATTCTATATAAAGATAAAAAAATTAATTACAAATATCCTGAACAGAAATTTCAAAATATGAATATGATATTATGAATATAGAAATTCACAGAACATTTACAAAACATTTTCAAAAATACAAAATGATGCAAATGACATAATAATGTTCATTTCAATTGAATAATACATATTATTTGGAAACTTAGAACGACATATCACTTTAAAAAAAAAACTACAAGTTCTATATATACGTTCATTCATATATTATTTTAAAATAAACATTATAACATTTCCAAATCAGAATATATTATATTTAGTTGTGCTTTTGTATTATGTAAATATATATTAACAAGTTAAAATAAGTAAGTTAAAATATTCCTAAATAAATATATCTGTGTTGTAGATATATATTCATGATTGTTTTATTATATGTGTTTATATCAACAAAATGAAAATGCTATATATATTTTGATTTATCCTGTATATTATACATACATAACATATATATGCTAACAATAAATAGAAAATAATTTAGTAGAAATTTAAATATTTACATAAACAACAATATACCATTAAATTAAAATGCTTTCATTAACCCAAAGCCTTATACCGATATATGAGCTATATATAATTGATAACTTGATTGAGGCCAAGACCAACGATATAAAACTGACCGTACATATATATATTAAACAAAGAAAAATCTATCAGAGTTTTTTATTTTAAAACAATTTTCAATTTCAATCGTATATAATGCATTTTTTTTATATTGATAAATGTTATTTAAATTGTTTTGCATTCAACAGGTGTCACGAACATTGCTGGAACGTACATTTTATCGAAAAGTTCAGAGCAGAAAAATTTTTACCCATAGAGAATCATTTGATACTATCATTGCCAAGACTGAAGAAAAACTATCACAGGTAATTTGTTTTTTAAATATATATAATATTTAATAAAACTTCATAATTTATATTTTTGTTATATAGTACTTTATGATTTATTTGTATAAACTTTATTATTTATTATTAAAAAACAAAAATTATTCATAAAA
Organism: Dilophus febrilis; assembly: GCA_958336335.1. Classification (NCBI taxonomy): domain Eukaryota; kingdom Metazoa; phylum Arthropoda; class Insecta; order Diptera; family Bibionidae; genus Dilophus; species Dilophus febrilis. The sequence goes on along the minus strand of OY284469.1, from coordinate 27,413,527 downwards.
TATCCCATATACATACATATAATCAGCGACGCCGAGTCATACAGACAAAAAAGACATTGTCTACCCATTATTCAAAGGAAATCTTAGATAAAGGATATATCTTTGCAAATTCTATGAACAAATATTGAATACAAAAATGTATAGAATATGCCTAGATAGTAGCAATAGTAGATAGAATATATAAAAAATAAAAATTAAAAAGTGTTTATATTTGTTTTTGTTATAAACGAATTTATTATCCATTCAACTGTATTCAACGATTCAACACATATTGAACCATAACCATATATATATGAATTTCTCATATGAATATTTCGCATATTACTCAAAATAAGACAAATTTTAAAATGTCTTTTTATAGAGCAATTTTCCAATCGTATTTCTATTTCTATGCATGTATTCATCAACCGATAGATGATATTTTACGTATTAATTTATCTATACTTTCTCAAAAAAAGACAAATTTTGAAATGTCTTTTTATAAAGTGTATATATTTCTCTTGCTATATGCATGTAGTCATTAACCGAATACACATATAGAACGAATTTCTTATATATTGATATATGCTATCAATACTATATAGCTAAAATACTCATAAAAAGACAAATTTTGAAATGTCTTTTCATAGAGCAATTTTTCCCATATAGATTTCTATTGCTATATTCATGCATTCGTCAACCGATACACATATAGAACGAATTTCTTATATATTAATATACAGTTAAAAGAATTCAAAATACTCCAAAAAGACAAATTTTGAATTGTCTTTTATGTAATAATTTTAGGTAATGATGATGATAAGCAGGCATGTATGTTGTTTAAACTGGTTTCTCTAATGCTTTGATTTTGGTATATATATGCATATATGTTATATTTTAATATTTACATTGTTTGTACAATACAAGCAAATATAATATATAATAAAGAATCATATAGAATGACGGTTGTTAATATATAATATATTTATATTTATATATACCTCGGTATAATATTTATGTTTTTTGTATTTACTTATAATTTTCTTTTCGTTAGAATTTAAATTTTAGTTGAATACGATTTTTCGGCATTTGATGTTGTGTTGTTTATGATTTGGTTTATTTAATATTAATTAATTTTTGTATATTTAAAGATATCGAATTAGCTATTCCACACTGACAACGATTTTTCTTTCCTGATTTCATATTTATTTTTGTATATGGTTAAAATAAAAATTGGCTATTGAACACTGAATACGATTTTTCTTCCCCGATTTGATATTTTATTGTAATTATTAAATAATTATAATATTATTTAAATTATTTCAATAAAATTATTTGTATATGAGTTTTAAGACAAAGGTTGGCTATTGAACACTGACTACGAAAAAAATTTCGAAAAATTGTCAATTACCGCACAAATGTTTTATAAATGGATTATTTCCCTGATTAAAGCTTTTTTTAAGGTAATGTTTTTATTAAAATTTTGTTGAAGATGATTTTAGCAAACATAATTTTTGACTTAACGTTTTGATTCGAACGTGTTCGTTACTGTTCATAAGTATATGAATAACCAAAATTTCAACATCACAGAACGTAAACATATACGGACTTTATTTATTTTGGATTTTTTAAATTGTCTATCCATCAGACATTTTTATCCCTCGCTGCTGCATATAATATATAGTTTCCATAAAAACCTATATTGAATTTAACCTAATTTATAAATATGCTTTTGTTTATAAATAAATAAAATATATGAAATCTATTTTGTTGTACAATTGTACATATATATAGTACATTCAAGATATGCAAAAAGAACAAATTTATCTACCAATGTTCAATGTTTTGTGGCACATATATTGAATTGATTTTGTATATATACAAACATATATTTTGTTGAATATATTTTGTAATCTTATCTTTTTTGATTGGCACCGCATAAAATAATATATATAATTTTGAAATTAACTTTGTAAATATATATAATTAATGATTTCTATATAAATATTAATGAATTTAAAATATATTAAACTTATCGTATTTTAATGAACAAATTATTAAAAACAAATTTTTAGAATATACTTTTATTGTGTATAGAAAACGATATTGAATTTCTTAAATTTGATTATCTAATAATAAATAAACATTCAGATTTATGTATATAGATTATTTTGCGGTTGAATATATATATCATTTATTTTAATTATAATTTAAAATTTTAATTAGAGATTTCAACTCATTCCAAATATACTATACATAAGTATATATACTCAAAGCCAAATATATATATAGAATTTCTTTTATTTGAATATATTAAATCGATATATATTTTTTTTTATATATTCCGCGCAAAATATCAATATATAAAAGAGTTCACTTGAAAACCATATATTTTTCCAATTATAAATTTTTCCATTCAAAATAATTTTATTACCCATTCATAAGCATTGTGTATTATACATACAAACAAATGTGTTAATTTTGTATATCATGAAATTTGATCTTTTTTATTTTGAAATATTAATTTTTTTTTTATATTTGGATTATATTAATATATTTGTGTACAATAGTGTCGACTGGATTACAAACAATGTTACATTGCTCATCGACAAGCTCCAACTCAGCATTCACTTAATTTATATATTGAATCGCATAATATATACGTTCAACAGTTACATGCAACGAATGCAATGTTAGAAGCATATCATTGTGATACAATTCCACAATTATTACAAGAACTTGAAGAGATTTATAATGATTTATGTACAATTGTATCTGAATCTGTTTTACATGGAGCTGATATAATAGCAACACGGGTAAGAAAATAATATACATATTAAAACAATTGGGATCTATAATAAAAAAATAAATGTTCATTTTTATTTATTAAAAATATATTTCATAATTCAATTTTTCCTTTAAGTCAACATCTTTCATCTATTTAACATCGTACAAACACAAGTTCCATATATCTGAATCTTAAATTCTTACTAATATTCTTTCCATATCTGAAAATTCCACAATAGAAATTTTCACGTTTTCTACAGTCTATCCTTAAAATAATATATTACGATGTATATAAGACATTACTTACATTTAGTATTATACAAATTAGTTTTTATTCAAAAGTGGAATATAGTTTAGTAATAATTATCGTAAAATAAAGGTACATATATATATTAAAAACATATATATGTAAATAATTAACGATGACGATAAAATATTTCAAACATTGTTTTTGTATTACATATATGTAGCTTATATCCCTATATTATATATATATGAAGAACAAAATACCATTACAAATAGTTCTTTACCAAACGATGATATCATATACGATGTGTGATACTTTATAAAAACGATTTTATCCACCCAAAATAAACAAATATTTGTACATATATAATGTAATATATATATATTGTTTTTATTGTATTTAGTCTATACAACTACTATCCCTTTTATGTATATGAATAGATATATTTATAATTACACTTGGGCGTTTTATCTTCACGTGGATATACATGAATTTACATATATACAGTCCAATATATATACGACGTATGGTACGATCATAGAATGTTATTTGAATTCATATATATCGAAATGAAAAGAAACAAATTCATAAATAGAAATGTTAAAAAAAAATAAATAAAGTTTTATTCAATAAATTTACAAAAGCACTAAACGAAAGTTTTTTTTTTTTTTTTTGGTAAATCGTAAACAATTTTTGGGTATTTATTTTATTTTATTTTATATAAATAAAAATACATTTATATATATATATATATATAAATAAACACAGTAAATCCATTAATCATATCTATTCCATTTATTTTTATTCAACCAAAAACCGATATTGTATTTATTGTATTTATTCATTTTGTACATATAAAATCAAATAGACGAATATACGAAAAAACCAATCTTTTCTAAATATAATAATAAATTTATATAAATATATATACATTACTATTTTACCAAAAAACATGAAATTGAATTTAAATCTATACATTCTCATCTTTGATCACAAAAGTCAACAATCAATTTGATATTTAATTTTCCCCTTGGCAAACTTTTTCCTTTTTTTGTTTTGGTTTTGGTTTTGGTTTTGGTTTTATTTATTTTTTGAGTAACGCCAGAATATAAGAAACACATTTATAATAATAATGTGTAACTTTTTTTTTATAAAGAACTTTTTTGTTTTTTACTTAAGAACAATACAAATTGAATAAATATATATTCTATCTATAAATACTGTATTCAATGATTTTGTTACATGTGAAATATTGTTTTCTCTTCTGTTGTGACATTTTCATTTCAATTCTGAAAAAAAAGGTTTATTTATTTATTTTTATATTAAACAAATTAAAAAGTAATGTTATATTTTATATTAATTATTCATTATATATGTATATGGCGATGGGGACATTTATAAATATATGCATATATATAGGCAAGTGAACAATCCAAAAGATATGATGGTTTAGCAACACAATGTAGAATGGTATCCGGACAACAAGATTTAAATGTATTTTTAAGAGTATTACAACCTCAATCACCACCAAAAGTTCCTAAAAAAGTTTTTTCACCACCTCAGCCTATGGATGATGATGTTTTAGAATATAATGTAAGATTTTATTTTTAATTAAAATAAAATAAATTAATATATTTTTTTAATTAATTTATATGTCTTTTCTTTATTATTATATATTATACAAAATCCATATATAGGAACAAATACCTATTCCTTTAAAAAACGAAATAGTCACAGATCGAAATACTGTTGTACAGCAACGAACAACTATAGAAAATTTAAGAAGAGAAACAATGGAAATCGAACAACAAATTAAACAATTACAAGTTAGTATTATTGTGTATATATAGTTTTAATTTAATTTCGTAAAATTTAAAAATTGTTAATTACATGCACTTTATATGCATTTCGCTTAAATTGTTATATAAATATATACAAATGTTGGATTATTTCAAATAAAATATTTCGTTTTATTGTTATTATATACCATACATATATAATTATTGCAAAATTATCCATAGATTAAGTATAGAAATAAAATATTTAATTTTGTTAATTTTCAACAACAACAAACAAACCAAAAAAAAAAAAATTTTTTATACTTGCTTTGCAATTTATAGGAAACAGTAGAAACATTAGTACGTTCACAAATAAGGGGACTTGAAAATCAACTATACAATAAAGCTAATGAAATACAAGAAGAAATTTCAATAAAAAAATTTGATTTAAGAGCAAAACAAATACATTTATCTGCTGTTAGAGCACAGGTAAGTTTTATTAAGAATTGTTTAATTATATATATATATATATATAGCTTATTTGTTACATATTCATTTTAAACTATAAATTATATGTTTTAATTAAATTTAAATAAAGTCATTTCAAATGTTGTATTTACATTAATTATTAAGTATAATAACATTATTTAAATGATTTAATATTTAATATACTAAATGGGTAAGTTGTCTATAAAAAACAGTGTCACTATTCATTTCATTTAAAGCATTATTCATTCCGATTGGAAAAATTGAAAGAGATTAAATTATATAGATAAAATTTGAATTGAAATATAAATTAATAATGAACTATAAAATACTATATATGAAATAAGCTCGATATATATACGAATAATTCTATAATGTTCGCAGAATTAAAATTAGAACATTTCTTTTTAATATATTGATGAATATATTATTAAATAATTATTTAAATATATATGCCAATACACATCGCAGATATTATTAGATATTTATAATGATTAAATTATAATGTAATTGTACACGCAAAAAATAATTATTTAAATATATGAAATGCAAACACGATATAATTTATATACGAATGCAGTATATTTATACTATATACATAGTATTAACAACTATAAAACTATACCATTTGGAAATGCTATATAATTTATATTATATTCATGATTACAGATTATTCAATTTCTCTATTATAGTTTACATTAATGCGATAAATATTCGATATATGTATATTATAAAACATTACACTTTTTTTTTTGATGAATATCAAATGAATTCTAAAAAAGTTTTCTATAAAAACCATACAAACCAATAATTTAATCATCTAATTAAATTTTGGTGAAAATATACAATTCCATTGGTTCAGGGAGTTTACAACATGTTTATTAACACAGTTTTGTTAAACAAAAGTACAAAATGTGCCACTTAAACGAAAGGTTATTGTAAAAAAAATGCATTTCCTAAATAGTATATATAGAAGTATAGAAATTTTAATTATAATAAATTTCCATATATTAAGTGGATATATATAATTAAATGCAAAAACCAAAAACTATTGTATATTATTATTTTAAATACGCGCGACCTAACAATTAAAAGAAATATATTTATGTTAAATTCAAATATGGCACACATGTACAATATATGTATATAGAAAACATTGAAAAGTTAAAAATTCTATAACAAATTATTATTGCAATATTATTATACTGATTATAAATATGTAACATTAATGTACACAGTCCATTTATTTCATAAAATGGTTACATCAAAATCTACTCATACATTGCGAAAATACAATTTTAGTAATGCACTTAATTCCACTTTGTTAGTATACCCTTACTTAACTATATACCATATATGTATAATACACAATACACATAAGTAAACTGTATTTAAACTTTTATTAAAAATATTGTATTGTATTTTCCTGAATTTCATTGTCTTTTATGCATAAGTACGTGTTATGTTGATGCTATATACTATATTATTACTAGTATATTACAACAGAATGAAGCGCATTATAGTATTTACATACATTCACAATTGTATCACTACATTTTTTCCAGAGTTTTTTCATATCATATATATATGTATCATATACGCGTACATTTATTTAATATATATTTCATATAGCATTTATAGTTAAATATCGCGTTATATGAAATTATAAACACAATTTATTGTCTTTATGACAATTTAAGTATATATTCAACACCAGGAGATGTTGTCAATTGGTAAAAACTAATATTCTAATCCTAATTAAAAGACATTATAAAATTTAAACCGAAAATACCCGAAGAAATTCAAATACAATTCTGTTGTGTAAAGATGATAAATCGCATTTTATAAAATTTTCGGGTCGTGAGTTCGAATCATATATACTGAAGAGATAAATTATGCTTTGAATTTTCCCATAGAGTTGCATATTTTCCCTTTTGGTACGGTTAATTACAGATACCTGTAAAAGTAACAAATTAGGCAATCCCCTTTATATAATATAATTTTTGGCAATGAATAAACCGCATGTTTCAATATCTGAAACGCCCTGTCTCTATGTATAGTATAAAATATTATATATGATTTTTTATTTTATACCATAGGTATATTATACATATGTGAAATTCCATTTGAAAAATGTTGCTCTAATTTTCGTTCCATTAAATGACGACTTCCATTATCTTTGTTGTATATATATAACATGTATATACTTTATATAAATACAAGTATTCTTAATAAAAATGTATATATACATTATACATATATATTATTATTATTATTATTATTATTATATATATGTTATGTATATGTTTATATTTTTTATTTACTTGTAATTTTTTCTTCTTTTATATTCATTATAGAAAATATAGATCACAAAAGCTTTCGAATTTGCGCATGTCCTTAATAATTTTCATTTTCATATACATATATTTCTAGAAATACAAAGAGTTTTCCGATTTTCCCTATATGTATATATACGCATATCTCTCTGTAATATCCAACACATATTCAAATATTTATTTAATATAGAATAATTTATCCTGCATTTATGGCGATATATTGTTTGTCGGTTTGCCCGAACGCAGTTGTCGTATAAAGAACACGAGAGTTTTAGTTTTAGTATTTTTTTTTTTTTGCAAAATTATTTATTTATTCAATAAATTTAGAATATATTTTTTTAATTATTTGCAATTTGATAAGTGTATAAATTAAAATAATATTTAATTGTTTTTATAATAAAAAGTATATTTTTATTATTGATATGTAAATATATATATATAGAAATGTGTTATAAATAAATTTCATGTTGTTGTGTTGTTCAAAGTTAATCAAATGCCATTTATGCACATTATTATAGTATATGCGCGTATATAAAAAGAAATAATCAAAAACATTGAACATATAAAATGATATAAAAATTACATAAGAAAATAAAAATAATTGTTTTTTTTTTATTTTATATTTGTGGTGTGGTAATTTGTTTGATTGTTAATTTATTTTTAATGTTATAAATATTGTGAAAAAAAAACGTAAATATATTTACCTTAATAATTATGGTGGTTGTTATATGTTGGTTTTTTGAATTGCGTTTGTGAATCATAAATTACAATAAATAGGTAAAATTTTTTTATTAATATAAAATATATTATTAAAGTAAACGCACAAAAATCAAGTGTATTTTCTAATTTATAAAAAAAATGTTTTTATTAAATACTTGCATTTCTACAAAATCAAAATATTTATCATATAATTAATACAAAAAATATATCCTTTATAAAATTTATTTCAAGTGTTATCATCAAAAACAATCCCTTATATATATTCTGAATAAATATTATTATAATCTCTTTGTATGTGCCTATATATTATTCGTCTATATATATATACAAATTATATAAATATAAAATTATTATATATACCACTCATGTATACATATTTGTATATATTTAAGTGTACAATAAACATAAGCTTTGTGAATAAATTATACATGTAATTAATTATAAGGATACAAAGTGTTATTATTTGATTTTTTTTTACTTTATTTTGAGAATAAAAAGATATGGGATGGATTTCAATTCGATTACATTTTGTAAGTTTATATATACATTAATATAATAAAATATATATAGGAATGTTTTTGATTTATAATAAAAGGGATATATCTATCTATAGTTGGGAAAACCGTATCTCAATATCTTCATAAAGAATAAAATTAAGATTTATTATTTGAATCACATTTCATATAAATATATGCAATCGGGGTTTTTTTTTAATATTTCATATCCTATATAACTCTATATTCGGATATAGTACATACGTACGTATATTTATTATTATATAGTATCACCGTATCACTATATAACATATTGTTTTGTTAAATAATTTATGTTGAATTTTTTCATTCAACCCATTGCATAATACATATTTTCATTTTTTTAAGTGTTTTATTTTTTATTTTACAAATATTTTTCTATATAGAATTTTTTTTCTATACTGCCTACATATTTATTATTTTTTTTTCTAACCTTTTATCATTTTCTTTCAGATATTATTTATAATTTTTTTTTCTCATCATAAAATATACAATTATGAATTATTTATATATTATATATAGATATATTTTAGATAGGTACAGTACTTATATACATTTTAATTAAGCTTTAAATTTTAATGTTTTTTTTTATTTATTATATATACAAATAGTGTGAATAAAATTTGTAATTTTAAAAATTATATTTTCTATATTAAACTGTATATTCATCTATTTAAATATATTATTAATATATATATATACCGCACTGAACCCAGTTTTCATACTGTTGTTATTATTTCACTTATGATAGGAGCGAATATCGTATTTGTATAAATAGGAAAGAAGGATTTTTATAAAGATTTGTATATTAATGTTATTTTTTAATCCTGGGATCAATTGATTTTAGTGTTTCGCGACAACGGAACTTTCAGTTGTTGATTTCTTGTTTGCTTTATAATTTGTTGCTTTTTACCGTGTCTGTAATTAGCCGTACCGCATGGCCAAATCTCTCTGTGTGAAAAAACACAAATAAACACATAATTTATCTATTCAGTATATGATTCCAATCCGCAACCCAACTTACAAATCTTGTAAGAATTTTAGATTGGCGTTTCTATCAAACTATATACACGACAGAGTCACATCATTTTTAGATGAATATAAAATATATTATCGCAATAATATAATATGATTATTTTATATTTATTTTTTACAAATTCAAAATACATACTTGAAAAAAGATTTGAATCGTTAAGTACATTTGTTTGTCTTCCCATCATCGCTAAAAAAAACCATGTTGTTTAAAAGACAATTCGTCTATAGAATATAAAATATCATAATATACATATATATATATATAAATATAAAAAATAATTATCCGATAAAGTTTTTCTCTATACCTCATTATGCATATTATTGTTTTGTTATGGAACACATTTCGCATATATGCATATAGAATATAGACATAAATGTAAAAGAAAGATGACAAACATTTTCACTCAAAAAATTACTTTTGGAAAAACAACAAGCAATTTTAATATATATGTAAATATTTTTCAAATATTATATATAAATATATATGAAAGATAAAATTTACAAAACAAAAAATAATAAAAATATTTACGATTTAGATAAAAACATTCGTTGATTTTTGAACTTCATCTTAATTAAATATTATTTCATTATTAAATTATATAACTTTAAAATATGAATTGTTATGGGTTTTTTATTTTTTTACAAAAGTTGCGTTGATTCAAACCTAACTTAGGGTAAATCTATTACTATACAATTAATATTATTATAATTTTAATTACAATTTACTTATACGGATATTGAAAGGTATATAGATATATGTAAATTTCTATCAAAACTAACGTTATATGCAACATATAATACAATGTATATCCGTGTTTGCACGATACATAATGAAAATGGGATTAAATCAAAAGATTTTGTAATTTGAACTAAACGAAATTCTATGTATTATATATTTATATACCTTTTACGATTGTTGATAAAATATCCAATACTCAAGTTAAAGTAAATGCGTAAAAGTATCTAACACACTAATATACATTTTAAATAGGTATCATATTATTTTATTATAATTAAAACACTATACACATGTTATGAAATTGATACGTATGCATATATACAAATTTATTCCATTAACTTTTGTATATATAAACATATAGGAACTTATTTATCTAATATCATTGCTGTATATATTTACACATATGGGTATATATAAATGGTGCATATAGTATATAATATATATAAGTATATTTATTTATGTTCAACGAAATTTACAAATTTACATATATTCGTTTAACTTAAAAGTATATATCTATTAAACATAAGTTAATTAAGAATTTTACCAATTAAATAGATGACAGGAATTACTATTAGAAGCATATATATTTATTTTAAAATCATATACTGTTTTAGTTATAACATATAGAATATAACATTGATTTTCATACACATCTATACATATCATTTCAGTGTTTTGTAAATTAAAAACAAAACTTTATCATATGTCAAATACATTCCATTTAATTATAATCAATTATCAAAATTATGTCAATATAAAACCAATCTTTAATTTAAAACAAGCAAATATATAGTTTTATAATATTCATGTACAAATTTTCTATATATATTTTACAATTACAGAAAGACTTATTTTTGGGTAAATCTGAAACTAGTTCACCACGAACTGAACGTAAATTATCTGTCGTTAGCTCAGCATCAATGAAAACAAAGTGGTTAAAAGCGTTTCGTAGTTTAAAACCTACATCAGCACCTCCGCCGCCTGAAAAGTAAGTAAACATAAAATATTTATATATTAAATGAATATTTGTTATAAATAAATATACTTTCTACGCTATAATAAAATGAATTTTAAAATAAATTTGTAACTTTAATATTTAGCATTAGAATATATGTTTATTAAATATATAGGTGCCTGCCTCTATACTCTATCGTCCGTACATTATATACTAATAGAATTAATGACCCAAAAATTTAGATATATATTAAACTAAATTTAAAATCTTATATATATATGTTGAATGTAATATCGATTTCAAATAAATATAAATAAAATATATATAGAACGTAAAATTTTTGTTCAAACATCAAATTACATTTTAGACATCCATATAAAATATTTGTATAAATATTTTCAAATTCAAAATTGATTTTGACATATCAATGCATATGAATGTATAGCATATATTTTAAATTGATTACTATTATTATGAATAATATTGTATTATATGTTCATTTTTTATTTTGTTTTTTATTTTTAAATTCATATCAATATTATGTATATATATACTATAGTATATGTTTATTTTAGAATTCGCAATGAATGAATTTATATTCATTCATATTTTATTCACACATCGCAGTGGTAAAATCAAATTAAATTGCATGTCAATTCGTATATTTAAAATTCGTGAAATGAATACGCGCTCTGTAAATTGACATATGAAAAACCAATAAAATTGGAAACCAACATAGAATTTCAATGAAAATTTGTTACATATCAATTGATTTTATTATACATATATGTTTAAATTAAATCGTTTATTATATCATTCAGATTTATAAAATGTAAATGTAATATGAAACCAAATTGTAAAGCTATTTTAAAAATAGAGAATAATCGTATATGCGGTTATTGAAAATTTAGTCATAAACATTTTAAAAATTAACAACATTATTTTCATTGCGTCTTTCAATCATTCAAATATCGGTTTAGTTCCTTATAATTAATCACTAATTTGTATCATTAATTTTTGAAATGTTATATCTATTAGAAGAAAAATTTTAATTGGTATATTTAACAATAGTGAATATCGTAGTTATTATTAATAATTAAATATAACAAATCTAATTCATTTCATCTGTAATTTATTCATTAATTCATATAACTATTAATAAATATATATATATATATAAACTAACAAATAAAATATTTTAAAATTTTATTACACAAGCAAATCAAATCAAATGTATCATGCTGTTTCAGCTGTCATGAGGTAAAAGTGTTTTTAAACAAAAATAATAGTATTTCAAACAAAAAATTGAAAATTAAATATTTGAAATGCAAAACGACTTAAATTGCATGTGTATATTTTGATTATTGGAAAGACAAAAGTGCGGGCGGTTAAGGCATAAATTATGAAAATTAAATGAAATTTTTCAATGAAAATTATTAGATTATAATTGCATTAACTGAATATTTATATATCTATTGATTTTTAAAAGTTATTAAAAATGTACATAAAATAAATGTTTATTAATTTTACTTTGTCTTTCCATTAATATAATTATCGAAATACATCACAGCACATTATATTTAATAATACACTTTTATTAAGGGTAAAAATCAGAAATATTAAAATTATACTGCTGAAAAATCAATTACACCAAACACTTTCCATTATTTGTATATAAATATAATAGATTTTCTATACAAAAAACTATCAAATCAATTATCATCTCATGAATCAACATTCATTTTCACATTATAGTTTTAGAGTTTTATTTTAAATATATATGGGATAAATTTTAATTTTTTTCATATACTTATATGTAATTATAGGTATAGTTTTTTTTTATAGTTATATGATCAAGTCGTAAAAGTAATATAAGTTTGCATATACTTATTGTCAGCTTTTCAATTTACTTATTATACTCGCAGTGTATTATTATGCATAATAACATAATAGCATATATATTAATTATATATAGTATATAGAGTCATATATATAATAATACAACATATCATTTTGTGATATGTACAAATATTTTTAATATACAACTACAAATAATTTTATTGTTTTGCCAGAAGAAATGGTGCTACAGCCGGTACAGGAAGGATAATAGAAAGTGAAAATCATAATCTTCAAGAATATACTTATAAAAAAATTACTCCTTGTGATATTTGTTGTCAAGTTTTAAGAGGTATGATATCTATAAGTATATATATATATCTTGAAGTATATACTCTATATACATATATTGTAAACTTTATATTATTAGAATATATATATATATAAAATTATTTTATTACTTTTTGCACATGTAATTTAATCCTTTTTTTTCCTCTATATGTTTGTTCCTTTATATAATTTCGTTATATAAAAATAAAATTTATTTGAAAAACATATACATATATGTTAATTAAAATGAAAAAAAAAGAATTGAAATTGTATCAAATTCATATATGAAAACTTAACAAAAGAATAAGTTTTAACAATGTTGTCAGATTTCATTGTACTGTTTTTTTTTTTCAAATTTCCATACCTATTGAAGTTTTATATAAAGTTTTCTTTTCCTATAATAAATGAAAAAAAAGAAAATGAACATAAAAAGTCAGATCATTTTATATTTCTTTTTCTTTCTATTTTTTTGTTAATAATTAATACAGGTCATACAAAACAAGGTCTACGTTGTCGAATGTGTAAATTAAATGTACATGTTGATTGTGCATCACAACAATTACCAAAATGTCAATCGAAACAAAAACTTTTAAGACGTCAAAAGAGTACTTCCGAATTGGAAAATCGCTTAGAAGTGGAAGAAGAAAGTAAGTACACACATAAACATTATATATAGGAATTAAATTTTAGATTAATTTTTTGCTTCAATTTGTTATACTTTTTAATGAATGAGTTCGCGTATATATATAAAAATAAATTGAAAATAATTGATTTAGGGGTTCTTTTCAAAAACAAATATTATAAGACTTTAGCGAGAAATTAAATTAAATAATGTTGCAATTTTTTTTTAATTTAAATCAGTAAATGTATCACGGAAAATTAAAAAAGTTCTTATAAAGGACATACCATCAAAACTGCACAATAATTAATACCTCGAATTTTCTCTAATAAATACAAATCTATTTGTTTGGTAAATTTATTCAGTAACACGCAGATCGTTTGCAAAGTATTTCGATCAATTGGTTTTTTTTTGATGTGGTTAAAACAAAAGAACATTTAATTTTCCGGAAAAATCAGTTACATGCACAAACAAATTTTTTATAAATTAAAGTCAATTAATGTGCCTTTGAGTATATCCAATTGTTTTGGAAATATATTATAATATTTCCCATATATGTTTTATTTTGTTGACGCGTAATATCAATGTCGTCGATTTTGTTATATCCAATTATTGTGCCTAAAATTGTGTATATGTCTCATTTATTTATCATAATTAATTGAATATAATAAAGTAATGAAAAAATTGATAATAATAATTTAAAAATAAATATGAAAAAAAAAATTATTAGGGGAAGGGCCAAGTTTAATATCGCGGCAGTTATCATCTACAGAACATTATGAATTAGGTATATTAAAAAATTGTTTATTTTCAAAATACAAATATTTGGGTGACTTATATTTGCTTTTAAATTGCTATTAATATATATAATTATTTCTGTATATTAACAAAGCATAAAAAATAAAAATAATATATTATTAAAATACTAATAAATCCATATTTGTGTGTGTATTAACCGTATATCGTGTGGTGTGCGTGTATGATGGATGTTTGGCTAATAATATAAAATAATAATACACAATTGAATTATAAAAACCTATAATCGTAAATGTGTAATTTTTCGCTTTTTATTTTTTTTATTTATTTATTATAATTGTATAAAGTATATAAATACAATAAATACTTTTATGATTATCTATAATTGTAAGAATTAATACGTATTATTTGATTGCATTCAGAACCAAATGACATAGATCAAATCTATCGTGTTTTAAAACAAGCTGGTGACATATCAAATAAAACTAATAATGAAAAAATTAATAATCACAATAATAATAATATTAATAATAATGATGGACTAGCACAATCTGACATTCCAATTGTTAATGTACCGGAATGTCCCGAACGTTTGCCACCAAAACGAAGCACATTAAAATTATCGGGTAACATTGCATCAGGTTCACAATCACGACAAGGTCTATCGGCTCCTATAATCGCGGATGTATCAAGTTCAGGTGTGCGGTTTTTTATTTATATATAGCAATTTTTGCTATATATTTAAACACACACACACAAACATTTATAAAATATCTAAATTAAGCCGTATATATTTTTTCGCATGAACAATATAATTATTTTAAAAAAAAACCATACACAGATTTTTATAAAAAGTAGATAATTTTTGCTATATATACATACATATAAAGTTAAAGATTTTCAATATTTTTCAATATATTTTTATATATAATGCAACTATAAACATACTATATTTATATATATTAGATATACTTAAAGACCGATTTGTATATATATATATAGGCTATAATTTTATATGTATTAATTTTTATTTTATTTCTTTTTAATTATAATAATTTATTTAAAGATCTATTTCTTACAAATATATAATCAATCACAATCACTATACAAAAATACAAATCATAGATTATTAAAAGTAAATTTTATATACGAAATTACTGCTATATCGCCTCGTATATATATTCTTTATATTCATCATATGTATATTTTATTAGTGGATTTCCAAATGAAATAAATTTTTTATTTGTAAAAGATTCAAAAACAATTTAAAAAATAAAATAAAACAATTGTTTATCTAACATAATGTACATTTACTCCACTTCTTTTTTTTCAGTATACAAAATTATATATGGTATTTGTATTAGTCTATAGTATCAATACATTTATTTATGGATGGTTAGTTTTTGTTTTGTGTATTACTTTATTTTATTTTACATCCAGAAAACCAATCAAATATATTTTTTAAATTCAATGTGGAAAGTTATCGGAAAAAATAAACTTTTATTTTATTCGATTTTACTTACAAATAATGCATAAGCCATTTTAAATAAAGAATATATCTATCTAGCAATATAAAGAAATTATATGGATTGAAAACAAAAAAAAATAAATTGTATATCGTTATAAAATTAAATT
The DNA here is from genome assembly GCA_958336335.1 of Dilophus febrilis. Taxonomy (NCBI): domain Eukaryota; kingdom Metazoa; phylum Arthropoda; class Insecta; order Diptera; family Bibionidae; genus Dilophus; species Dilophus febrilis. Next base: position 27,396,756 of record OY284469.1, on the reverse strand, counting down.
TGTTTTATAATATATAAAATGTTATAGTGAAATCAAAGATAAGTTTTTAGCTGTTGTAAATAATATATATACTTTTTCTTTTGTACCATATATATACATATATTTTGTTTAAAACAATCTTCGATAAGAAATATATATTTTTTTAATTAACAAAAAGTAAAATGAAATGACCTAAAAATGTTACAAAATAATATAAAGCAGCTCTTTTATATCATAACCTACACATTTTTAAAACGGCTATTGGGAATAAATATCATTTAATATTACAATTATAATTAAAAAAGTATATATTTATAAAGTGATGCCTGAAATTTGTCTGATTCCGATTGGTATTTAAAATATCTGATTTTTAATTTTCATATAGATATTAAAAAATAATCTGATTAATTGCGATGATGATATGAATTGATTATAAAATGTATGTAATATTTAGTTTTAGATAAAAAATTATTATTATTATTAATATAATAATATCAACTGTAATGAGTAATGATAGTATATAGTATATATCTTCGTGTGTCTTCATTAAAACATATAATAGATGCATACAAAAATTATATACATATACGAGAATTATACATTTATTATTATATTCAATTTTTTTTTTATAAAAAAATCCCTTTCTGTTCTATTATTTTTTTTTTATATTTAGACATAATTTATACATAGTGTAAATTTTTGAGTTAATTATAAAATGATACAAAAAATGGAATGGTTTGGTTAAGGGATGATTATTTAAAATTTGTTCTTGAATTTACAATAAATCGTCCGCATAAATAAAAACTGTACACACGCATACACGCACACACTCACAACACAATTAAATATTTTATAAAATCAATTTTTGTTTGTTTTAAAATAATGATTCGTTGATACCAGATGATTTAAAAACCCCAAAAAAAAAGAAACCTTTTTATTTAACTTAAAAAATCGAATCACGTATTGTCTATCGGTCTGTATATCTATACCGCACTGTTAAACGACATGATAATATTTAAGATACATATTTTTTTTTATATATATTATCTACACTACAATATATATTTAAAGTCACGTCGATAAATTGGTTTATATAAATGGATTGAATTATTACATCTATATATATATATATGGAATACAACGAAATGAATAATTTTACAATTCTTCCAATAAATGTTTCTCGAATATAATAAATACAATCTATTTATTTATTTTATTTATAACCACAACAAAAAAAAATAATATTAAAAGAAAAGAATTTTCCGTATCGTTAAAATACTATTATACTTAAAACTATTATACAAAAAAAATATGGAAAAATAAAATTCGATTTGCTAAATTGAATTGAAATCCCAAAATTAGGTGATTTATTCTGATACGATTATTATACATTATAGATAGACAATAAATAATATCAATATATATATTATTGTATAATATAAAATAAATAAAAAACAAAATTATTTATTTTATTCAAAAAAAAAAAAAAATGCATATAGATCAAAAAATTCCCCATGGCACCACTACCAGTAATGCTCCAATTGATACAGGTACTAAACGTAAATTATTTGCTGGTTTTCGTCCTTTATCCGCTTTTGCTCGTGGTCGTTTACGTTCCGCCCAACATCGATCAATTTCATTACCTGAAAGTAAATATATATATTATCTCATATATAATTGTTTATATATATATATATAGTTATATGTGTTTTAATTTAAAAAATAACTTTAAATTAATATATATAATATTTATGTGTCATTTATTTTTTATCGTAAAAATTTATAATTTTCTTCAATATGTTTTTGTAAGGGAATTTTTGTTATTTTTTTTCTTATACACTTGCATTTATGTTAATGTTTATTTTTTTTGTTTATTTGGTTTAAATTATGTGAAAAATGTTATATATACTGTACATTATTTTAAGACATTTCTGGTTTCAAATTAAATATACTCGAAAAATGTGTGAACGCATTTATATAACTGAAATCGTTTTGTATATAACAATATATATATTTACAATGTCTTAAAATAAGGTATTGGTTTATTTTATTTATTATTTTTTTATTGAATGATATTTCAAATGTATATATATTTTTGTTTATCAATATGATTATTTCAACTTATTTTGTAGCTATATATTTCTTTCAAAAATGTCTTTAGTATATTTATATTTATATAAAAAAATACACTAAATTTCCTATTTAATATTTCCTAAAATTTTACTGTACATTTGCTTTAATTATTTTTATTATAAATTATTTAGAATATGTGTATATCTGATCAGCACATTCTGTTAACCGCTTATTTACCATCTTTCGTTTCCCCTATCATGATTATACCGTTGAGAAAGATCAATATAATTTATTTTTTCTGATTATTAAAAAATCAAGAATTTATATTTTAGGGATATTATAATTTAAATTTGTTAAACTTGAAAATCGTAATCGTAAATACAGACAAAAACAAAATACCACCACGACAAAACCTTAAGAATGAAGAATATATGAGTTGTATATATAAGAGATTTTGCTATGAAAATTATTACTAATATGTGTCCAAATCTATGTGTGAAAATCTAATACGCAGAAAACTTTTGCAATTTCTATATATAGGTTTCTAATTTATTAAAAAAAAGTTTTAACATTAATATAATAGTTATAGAAAATGAATTTTCTCTAAATATCACTAACAAATTAATAAATTAATATTCCATAAATAATATCTAAATATGTTTGATACTAACACAAAAGTTTGAATTTCTTTAATTTTACTCATTTCTAAATCTAATTCATGTTAATTCTGTATTTTCATATACTAAAAAAGAGATTTTCTTTAATTTTTTCATGTAAATCACTTTTTAAAATCGAAATTATATTAAAAAAAACACATATTTTCAGAAGATTCAACGGAACCTACTAGACCATTTGGTCAACCATTATGTTTAGTCGCTGAAGAACCTGTAGCCAATAATAATAATAATAATGTTAGTAATAATCAAGTACCAAAAAAGGGAGCCCGTAAAAAACGTTAAATACCCTTACACAAAATTTGTACATATATTGTTAATATATATATAATAGAATATGTCATCCAGAGAAAAAGTTTTATAATTTTAAAATATTTTATAATAAAAATAAATACGAGTTAAATTATTTTTAAAATATTACATATATATATTAGCGAAATTTTACTGCCATTGGTTAAATATTAAATATATAAATTGTATATAAATTAATAATTAAATCTAAATTAAAGAAAACTGGATATAAGAATAATTAAAATTAAAGAATTAAAATAATTAGAATTATGCCAAAAAGATGTAAGAAAAAATTACAAAACAAAAAATATATTCTTTGTTTTTCAATATTAAAATAATATATTATATTGTAAATATAAAATTAATTGCTTAAATATATATGGGGCCGAACCATACCATTTTTTTTTTTCATTGATGTTTTTTTACATTTAAAAAAAAATATTGTATATGTTAAATTGTTAAACTTATATTGTTTTAATTATTGTCCCCCGCCCAAAATCTGTGATATAATTATATATATATATAAACTTAAAAATTGAATAAATAAATTATATAATTTTAATTTAATTTTTTTATTGTATTTTATTTTGTTTTATTTCTTTATACTATTAATTATAAATTAAATATTATGCAATTTATTTATTTATTTTTTCTTCTTCTTATTTATATCATTATTCTATATATTTGATTTTATTTTTTCACATAATCGCAAATGGTAAATTTACGAAAAAAAAAAATAAACAAAACATACAAAAAAAACACACGCATCCATTATATAGATTTAATTAATTCACAGAATTTATGAATTATAAAAAAAATTATCTATAATATTAGCAGCTTATATATTGATGTTTATCGCAATTTGTATATGTAAGTAGAAAAGCTTATTGTTTAATTTATACATATACACTTTTGCTTTTTGTACACTTAATTATTTTTAATTTTATAATATCAAGAATTCACAAATAAATTTAATTTAATTTTGATAAATAATCATCCTATATAATTACACTATATTTATATAATTATTTCATGTGCACCGTGATTATAAATTATAATCGGGTACAAATTTTATATATTTCATTTAGATTATCAGCACGATTGCTTACATACAAGTTTTATTTCTATGCAAAGTACATGTGCAAATAAACGTGAGTGGTTTAAAAATTGTATTGTGTCAAATGTATCAACTCGAAAACTATACCATTTCACTTTATCGATATATCTCGATTATGAGAGTGCAAATATGAAAATGCTAAATATATATTTGATTTTCATCTATCTATCAAGATATTTCAATCTATCAAGAAATCTGCAACAAAGGATCATACTAACTTTTGGAATCTTCACCAATTCATTAATCAATTGATGAACCACCGTAAGAATTAGCATTCAAATGAATCAGATATTTTTATCCAATAAATATAAAATATATTTAATCATATATAAAAAATATTTGTTTTATATATATATATTCAATAACTAAATGAATTAGTAATGATATATATATATATATCACAGACATTTGAACATAAAAAAATATAAACAATACCATAATTTCCATTCGATATTTTTTTTTCAGTTTTTAATTATTTGTCTGGTCATTATGATAAACATATTTTTAACAAATCTAAGTTTTTTATTATGATAATTTTCGAAACCAAAACATTTTTAATACAAAACAAAATATTTATCAATTTCAATTTAAATAATGATTCACTACGGCCAGTCAAAATCGTAAATATAAATGATATTCAAAATTAATTGAACAAAATCATTTATCAAATAAATAATTTTTTTTTAAATTTGAATATATTACATTTTTTGCATGTTATTATATGTATATATGCAATTGTAGCTATATCTATATTACATTATTACTATATCACTATATATATCACATATACATTATCGATATTTATAACTATTTTATTCATTATATGACCTAAACCATAAATATTAACTATTTGTTTATAAAAATTTAGCTCCACATTCACCTCGTCGTCATAAATTAAACCTACGAATGAAATCCTTAAGTTTAGATTCACCGGAATCTTCCGAATTACATGGTCAAATGAGACAAAAGCGTTATCCGCCGACAGGTCCATCGGTTTCAAATTATCATGGTGGATCCGGTGGAGCACTCGAACATCATACACCTCCTTCGAATAACAGTCATGTACATTGTTAGTATAAATATACATTAAATGTGAACCAATATACCAGTTGTTTTACAATATAGAATATAAAAAAAAATGTTTCAATTTATACAAATATAGCTCCTTCGAGTCCTCCAATAACACAAAGGAAATTATTGTATGCAACAAGAGGTTTACGTACGGGTTCCGTTGATTTGCCTGATGAACCTGATAAGAGTATATCATCGGCTAGCACATCACCATGCCCATCACCCGTAAGACAAATGCAGGTATAATTACCATAATATAATTTTTGTACAAAAACTATATTATACAATTAAGGGTTTATAAAAAGGCGAATGAATTTTTCTAATTTTTGGCTTTTGTGTATATTTTTAAATTACAGAAAAATCATCGACTTTTGCCAACAAATTTATACGTTATTCTGTATAATTTTAAAGCTCGACATCCAGATGAATTGGATTTAAAAGCTGGTTATAAGGTACATTTCTTTTATTATTAATACGGCAACACCAGATATTTGTAAATATTTGAAAATAATTGAAAATAATTTAAAGTTTTTAAATAAATGTAATTTTACTATATACATTCCATAAAGGTTACTGTAATTGACACAAACGATAAGAATTGGTGGAAAGGGAAATGTCTAGGACGAGTGGGATATTTTCCATCAAAATATTGTTCACGTTTATCAGCCGGTGAAAAACCATTACAAGTTGTACAAAATCTACAAATATCCGATGGTGAACGAGGCGATGGTACTATGACATTACTTCGAGATCAAATAGTTGTACAAGTAATTATATATATATAATATCTGTTAAATAAACTACATTTAAACGTTTTTCATTTTTCCAATCTTGATTTTCCTTTAATAAACCAATTTATAGATTGGTGACGAAATTGGTGGAGCGGTAATGGTACGTGCCGCTGATAATCGTCAAGGTGTTTGTCCGGTAAAATATTTACAAGAAGTTTGACAGCCATATGATTCAAAATTGGATAGAGATCGAGATAAAATTAAAACAAACAAATATAATAGAAAATATAATAGTAATAATTGTAGCGGTAATAATAATAATAATAATAATATTAATAATAATAATAATCGTAATTTTTTAAATAAGATTAAAAGATATTCATGTGCTAGACGAGATAAAAGTTTAGAAAAATGGGAAAAATTTCGTGAAAATAAATTAGAAAAAATGAAAATCCATAAACTGAATGTTGAAAGCCGTATGCAAAATATTGATAATATACAGTGTCGTCTATCATGTAATGGTCAACGTAAAGACAAATATAAACATATTCAAAAACCTGTGGTACATGCATTACATCCATCTTGGTACACCGATAATATATATTCGAATCATTCAATTGATTTGGATGAAAATTATGTGATTGATCGTAGAAAATTTAATAAGAAATTTACCCCGGATATTAATGGAAATTGTACATTAACGGGATACGAATTACTCGACGATATATTGGCTTTACGTCCTCGATCCAAACGTACAGCAATAACGAACAATCATTCTTCACAACAATATAGATATCCAAAATCTCGTAGTTGTTGTTTTGGCGGTGGTGATGAAACTAAATCCAAACCACCACTTTTAATGCCAAAATCCAATTCATTTAGTACATCTCGATCGAATGTTCATAAAATTAAAGATATTAAATATATTTATGATAATAGTAAAACAACAATGATTAATATGTATAATAATCGCTCCAAGAAAAACAGTAGTAGATCTGATCATATTGATAATCATGATATTATTGGAGATGGTACTATTAATGGTAGTACCAATGATGCGGATGGTGATGATGAAGATCTAGATGATGATGATGAAGATGATCCCGATTTAGACGATGATGAATATGATGACAATGATGATGTGTTTATTGTTGATGATAAAGATATCGATTCAGATTTACCAGATACTATCGATCATAGTGATATTGATTTTTATAATAAATTTATTGATTATCGAAAACCAAAAAGTATAATTATTAACAATAAAAAATGTTATCTTTGTTCACGCCATTATAAACAAAGTAAATTAAAAGCAATGCAAAGAGTGGATAATTTAATAAAATCTCACAATAATAAAAGTGGTAATACAAAAAAATCATCACGTAAAATTGATCTGTCCGATGATAACGAATGGTACGATGTTCATCAAACCATCGATCACAATGGACATTTATCAATGGATAAAAACGGTAATTATTGTAATGAATACTATGATAATTCATTTGAAAATCATTTTTGCGGATCGAATTTCGAAGAAGAGCATATTGCTAATAATGAACCCGATTATGAATTGAATAATCATCAGCAATATCGGGAACAAGAACGTCGACGAAATATTCAACCAGCATTCGATAATGGTCTGTCGGAATTTATACGTGATGAACGTTCAAAATTGATGTTAAATGAAAAATACGACCTAAATCATGAATCAGATGATGATTGGATTTTGGCCGATTTAAATTGTTCGTCGTCGATGAATAATAAAAGTATGTTGGAGGTGAAACCACCAAATAGATATGATGATACATCATCCGATTCAACAGACTTAGATTTAGAAGATTTTAATTTTGATTTTGAAAAATATTGGGAAACATTAGAAAATAAAAAATTATCAACACGTTCTACGAATTCAACATCTAGAACACAATCAGCGGCTATACCAATTGCAACTGTCAATAGTCGAAGTCCATTTAAATCGGCATTGAAAAAGAAAAATAGATTTGGTAATTTCGGTGGTAGTAATAAGGGAGAAACTCATAAAAAAAATACTAATAAATCTAATACCACAGCTATTTCTGCTACCACTTCCAGTGCAAATCGATATAACAATGGGACACTTATTGACGATTGTAATTTTTATGAACGAAGTAATAATATTGATAGTAGATATTCATTTTTACACAATAATACAATTAATAATAATAAGAATAATATAAGTAATATTCATGATAATGATTTACATACAACAATGCATTCCCATCAAAATGATCTCGACTATTTGGATAATAACTTTTTACATAATAATATGTTAGAAGATACATCGTTATTTAATAGTGTTACAATGGCTAATCGTAATAAAATACATCCTGAACGTAATTCCATATACACACATAATAATTTCTATTTATTACCACAAGAAAATTCATCACATTCACATCATAATAACATGAATCATCTTTGCCAGCCAACGTTAACTAACCATAACAACAACCACCACCACAATAGTAATGCAATGAGTTTAATTAATAATATATTTTCCATATATAAACCGAATAAATATTCACCGTTGAATTGCCATACCCAACAATGTGGTGTAAAACCGGAACCGTGTAAAAAAATGAATGTACCAAGTACAATACGACCATTGGGTGCACCACAAAATGATTTTATGTCATCGATTAAAAGACCATTATTGGTAACACCGTCACCATCACCATCCAGCATAGATCAACCACATTTTAAAATAATACCCGAAAAAACTGGTTTAAAAATATCACCATTATATCGTTTCGATTTTGGTAGTAAAAATAAGGTTAAATTAAAAAGTACAGCCAGACCATTATTATTTCCTCGTTGATTTCATTCCAAAAACAAATTGAATTTATTTTATTTTTTTAATTGTTATATATATTATAAATGAATTGGGTATATAGTTCATAATTAATATATAATCTATATTCATGAATGTGAATAATTTTTATTATAAAAACAGAACTTAATTTAGAGTTAATAATTTTTTATATAATATAGAAATTAATTTATTTATCGCGCATTTACGACGACTTCTATACATTCCATATAGCACATCCATACAATTTTGACTTTAATATTAATTTAAAAAGATCCACAAAAAAGCATTCCAAATAATACACATATAATTAAGTACACTCATTTACGGAACCGTTTTATATTGCAAAACTTTGATTTTCTTCTAATAGAAATATATTGGTATATATATTAGCTAAAGTTAAAATATTTTTAATCAATTGGGAAATTCTTATAATTTCATAAATTAAACATAAATTGATTGTTTTTCATTTAATTAAAAAGACATTTCTTCATAGTATATATTCATTAATAACAAAAAAAATGTCAAAAAATCTGTATTTTAATATACACGAACGCAAACAAATATATTTATGTTTTATAAATGATTTCTTTAATTCTCAGGAATAATTCATTAACAATATTTGATTATCATCTTTTTAAAAGAATATATATTCTTCTGTATAATTCCATTTTTAATTATGCAGGTATATACTTTTAATATTTTACAATCTCAAACGATCAATCTATATATTTAGTTTTTATTTCAAATTTTCCTTTTACAATAAATAATAAATAAACTAAAACAAAATTCACAACAATCGCGTATACCAATGATCCTTTCACAAACCAGAAATACACTTCTTTCTTTTATACATATACAGTACATTCCTTACATTTTTAAGATAAAAATAATATAATTATTAAATAGTAAAAAATAAAAGACATTTATAAATAAATTATTATATTGGTTATTGCAAAATTTTTTAAAAAAAAAGCTTATAAATTAATTATTTAATTATAAATATATATATAATTGTAATTTTAAGTATTATTATATAATTGTGTAACAAATAATTCTTATGTATAAGGTGCACTGCTCCATAATACAGTAAAAAAAATGTAAATGTTATTTCTTATGTGTAATTTATTAACATAAATATATAAAAACATTAAATAAAATGCCCGATTCTTATGAAAATTTAATGTATTTTTGGATCACACATAGAACCGTCCGTCGCCAAAATGATTTTCTATATATACATACACACAAAAACACAACCCCCACATACAACACACACCTTATCTATATACATTAATTTAAGTCTATTTATTCATTTATCATGAAAAATATATAGATTTCATTTTTTTTACATGTAGATCTTTAGCGATATACTTTTTTATTGTCCAAGTATTTTATTTTGAAAATCACATAATGAAATTCTTACAAATTATAATTACCATTTGAACTTAATCATAGGTAATTGAATGGATAATCAAATTAATTGCGTCAATACAATTATGCGTATCCGGACTAATTCCTTTGCAATCCATATAGCAATTAGTATGTCAGTTACATTCACTTTTTAACAAACCAAAAACCAAAATATAAAGTATCCCATTTCAAATGATTATTTTCTATATTCGCCTGGCTATCAAATTTACAAATTACGCACATATATAGAAAATATAATAAATTATTTATGTGTGTAGAATCAAAATAATAGCTAATTATTTTTATTTATAAAAAAAATATTGGATTAGAAAAGATGTTAATGTTTAAAAATTAAAGGTTTTAAATGTTTTTAAATATATGTAATTATAACAAACAATTTAATTTGAAAGATTTTTGAAAGCACGAGAAAATGATAAATTAAAAAAATATAAGATTGCGTTTTTTTTGTATTTTAGACTTTTAATTTATATTGATTTGTTATTTATGAAAAGCACTAAATTGAATAGTTATGTCAAAAATGCAGAATTCAATAGAGAATATAATATATATATTTATATGCTTATATGTCTATTATTTAAATAAAAAAATCTACGTAAAATTTATTGTATATTTAAAACAATATTATAATTATATTAAAAAAAATAAAACACTATTAAATACGACCAAATTTTTAATATATATAATTTTAATGTGATTAGAAATAACATACCTTAAATAATTAACCTTTCTATCCTCTACAAAAAAAAAATAAAATAAAATAAATATGAAATAAACAGAATACATTTTTTATTTATAAATATCTTTATTATTATATATACATATTTATTTTATTTCAAATAATTAAAAAAATATATATATAAAGTTATTAACCATTACTTTTTCACATTTTTAATATAATTATATTATTATGTTGAAATTGTTTATGTATGATAAAATAACGATATACAATATTTATATTTATATAAAAAAAATAATAACATATTAAAAATTATAAAAATGAAAATTTTTTTAAAAAATTTTATGGGATTTTACGGTATAATATTATTAAATATAACAAATAAATAAATAAAATATTAAATTCATATTAATTTTAAGATGCACCCACCCATATTTTCTTTCTATAAAAATGTAATAAATAAATAAATTAATTATTAAAAAGAAAACACGCATACATTCACAATACATTTATTGATTAACCAAACAAAAAAAAATCTTAAAAAAATATACAATAATTAAAATACTAATAAAACTGAATGTTAAAATTATATTGTTAAAAATAAAATCATATGAAAATATATTGCACAACCATATTAAATAGAAAAAAAATCCACCAACGAGATTTATTATAATATAATTTATTATACCATTTATAAAATTAATTATTTCTTATTAAAATATATATATTTATTATATACCTTACAGTATTTGAAATTCTAAATATATATATGTAATAAATATAAAATAAAATTTTATTTAAAAAATTATTCATTTTTGTTTTTTATAAAGCCAATTTTGATAAAATAAAAATAATACAAATTATATATGAATATATGAGAGACATTTATAAAATGTTCTGTTTTTTTCTATACGTTTTACTAAATATATGTCACACCACAAATATCCTAAAACCAAAATCAAATTACATAATTTGTTTTTTTAGAAAAATATACAATATTCAAAATCAATATCATCAATACATCACTTTAATAAAAATTATAAATAAATATATATATTTAATATAAAATATAATATAAAATAAATTAAATTATAAATAAAAATATCATCGAAAATAAAAAATTTAAAGAATCATAAAAATTTATCACTATACATATATAAATAAATAAATAAATATATATTATGCTGTTATATGAATAATTAAAAATCAATTAAATTATTGTTATAGGATAATAATTTATCATAAAATGTGCTATAAAAAATTTTTTGCAAAATAATAAATATATATAAATTCACTATTGAAAAAAATTTGTTTTTTATTTTTATTTTTAACTATATATTATATTAATTAATCATTAAGCTCCCTTTGTCTATGACATGACATGAAAATATATTCAATGAGAGCATAATAACGCGAAGTTGGGAAATTGTTAGCCATATTTCCAAAAGGATATAGGATGATATTGTGAAATGCACACGTCTATTTAGCTAATTAAATTTTCCGGCAAAAAAGACCTTTCTATAAATGCAATTTTAATTAAATAAACATTTAATTTTAAAGTTTAAAAATGATTTTTCTTAAATTTTGCGTTTTCCTTCGCATAATTTTAAAATTCAATCAATGCTCAATTTTTCATAGACGAAAATTTGAAAATCACACCACATTGATTCAAAAGGTAGATTTTCCATTAGAGTTCCGTACAAATTCAAAGAAATTTGTGATACTGTAAAACTTTTTTTTAATAAAATTTATTACTATAAAAAATTATTTTAAAATACAAACAATAATTTAATATATAAATTAATCAATCGCAAAAAAAAAAAAAATAAAGATATCAATTAATATACAAAATCGGTTCCAAGAAAAAATGGTGTAAAAATTTTAAATTCTTCATATTGTAATAAATTTGATTCTTTTATACATTTATAAATGATAACCGGTAAATTTGGATAAGTATTTAATATTAAATTTGATTGATTAAATATTTTTGGTGAATTTATTTTTAATTCAAATAGATATATTAATAAATCATATACAGATGTTAACCAATCATCTAACGATTGCAGTTGTACATCATCATTATTTTCTGGTACTATCTCAATAATATTATTCGCATTTGTTTTTAATCTTAATTTTTTCCAAAATATTGTTATATTTTCTTTTAACAAAATTGTTTTCATAATTTTACAAAATGTTTCGGATATTCTTCGTTTTTCAATGGTTTCATTTGATTGTGATTCATCAACGCCATCATCCATTAGCGTTACACATGCAACAATAAATTGCCAACGTTTTTCATTTGACCAAAAATAAATATGACTTTGTAAAATATGAAAAAAATAAAACAGTTATTTAATAATGATAAAAAAATATTCAATGTGGGAATATTTACTTGTAGATTTCGGAAATTGTTGGTCTTTTTAGAGGATCTGTATGTAGCATTTGATTAAGAATATCAATAATATCTAATGAATTTAATTTCAAACGAACTCTATATGATTCAATATTATGAATTATATCCTTTGTATTATCACCATACGGATGCATTCCACCTGAATTTACAATGTGAATTATCATAGCACAGGTATGGATATCCGACATTACCGTACATTTATATGAATGTATATATTTATACCATGTGTGGATTTCATTAGGCCACCATATTTTATTGATATCATTAATTTTTTCTTGTTTACCATATAAAAACTATTGAATATATATTGAAAATGAAATATATTATAATGATTTTGATTTTAAAATTTATTTGTATGCATTACTTTACTAATACCAAATTCAGTTAATTTGATTATTCCATCGTTATCAATTAATATATTTGTTAATTTTAAATTTCCATGACAAATTTCGGGTTTATAGAGATGTAGAGCGGCCAATCCCTTAACAATGTCAATGGATATTCTTTTCATTTCCATAGCATTAAATTTATTTTGTGATTGTAAATGTTTTATATAATCCATAAGATTATAATCGCATAATTTTGTGTACAAACACGTATGACCGCATAAATCTTGAAATGCATATGTTTTTACGAGATATGTATTTGATAATGTATTTAGATTTTGTAAAATTTTATAAATATTTAAACAACGATCGACACATATCCCATGATCAGTTAAACGTTTTATGGCAATTGCATGGAAATTTTTCGTAAAACCTAATTCAACATTTCCGAAATTTCCGCTTTTTGATATAACAAAATCTTTACGATAAATTGGATAACTTACATATAAATCATGATATTTTTGTATTCCTTTTCGTATAAGTAAATGTTTCATTGACATCCATCGGCTATGATCATTCCATATTTTACTAAAATTCAAATAACATTCTTGATTATTTGCAATTGAAACAATTTTTTCTGATTCCATGTCATTTGTAAGTTTTTCGATATCCTCTTCATCTTCATTTAAAATATCATTATCAGTACCATCATTTTTATCATTTTTTTTGTCAACGTCTTTCATAGTTTCACCTTCAACAACACAATCATTTACAGACTGAATTCGCAATAATGTATTCATTTCATTTTCAAAATCATAATTTTCTTTAAAACATTCAATTGTAATTTTAGATGATGTAGAACATTTTTGATTAGAATTCATTTCGGTGACATTTGGCAATTCTGGAATATTATTTAAATAGTCAAATAGATTTTTCAATAATTCTTGAACATCTTTGGTTTGTTCAATTTTTTCGATTTTCTTTTGGAAAATACTCCAACGATTCAGCACTACCTTTAATAGATATTCTTCAAATTTTCGAATTTCTTTAATAATTTTTTTATTTGCATTTTTTGATTTGGATCGTATCTTTAAATGTCCTTCTTTATTTTCTTTTGCCCACTTCTTTTTATAATAATCAATGATACGTTCAAGGATCTTATAATTTTCATCTAATGTATACTTTTCTGTTGTTTTGTTTATTGATTTGTTCGTAGTGCAATCGATATTGATTTTATCACATTCTAAATTCAAATTGTTTATTGTGCAATTATTACCATTAATAAATAATTCAATTATTTCTCTGGTTATTTTTAAGACGTCCTATAATAATAATGCGTCCATGTTAATGAGAATAATTTAAAATAAATCGTTTCTTTAAGAATAAATGCGGTGTACCTACCACACTTTGTATATTATCCTCAAAACAATTATGTATTATATCTTTTAGAATGGTAAGAACTTCAATATTATCTTGAGAATTTATTGGAAAATTATTTGACTTTATATGTTTCATAAAATATTCAAGTATTTGAATGGTGTTTTCATTTGGTTTACTGTATCTTTTTTTTAAATTAATTTATGTAAAATTAAAAATATTGATTATAAATCTTTTTTCATTATTCATTTGTAAATTTACCTAAATTCTTGTAAATTTTTGTAAATATATGTCAGATCATCTGAAGGTGATACATTTTGTTTATCAACATAACAATGTTTTTCATTTTTTGGCAAAGTTTTCATTTTTTGTAATTAATTAATTAATGCTCCTATATATTAAGAAAAATTATCAAGGAAATATAGATTTGAATTATACTTTTTTTGATTTTAAAGTGGTATTTTGCGGATTAATGACTGTTATACATAATATTCCAGAAAATACTAAAGTTTGGACCTCTCCACCGAAATCTTAAATGGCGTATGATGGTAATTTTAATTGATATTTCACTTTTATGCTTTTTGGCCTTAAATTTAAAATAACTAATACTTATACTATTTCTTATTATTATTATTTATTATTTATATATAATTAAAAATTGTATTTTTATATCTAATCAATAGTTTTTACATTTTTATTATGTTAGTAAATATATAATGATTAAATTTATCACATTTTAATCAAATATAGTTTTCGATTTACTTAATTCATTAATTTTTCCAATAAAAATAATGAATATTTAATTACCAATTGAAAGACAATTCAAAACTAAATAAAACACAAACATTATTTTTTTTTGTCTAAAATTCTTCCCAAACATATAAATTTGTAGAAAAATAAATTACTATAATACTTATAAATATAGACGATGTAATTAATACTTCAATAAATCTAACTAATACTTTTTAAATTTTAAAAAATTGTGCATATAAACCAATAAAAAGGAAAATATGTTCTATTTTGTATGAAATTGTTATATCTATATTAATTATTTTATTTTTTATAAAATTGATGAATTTATATACTAACGAATTCTACATAGTTCAAAATCGTTTATTCTATTATTTTGTATTTGTTTCATGACAATTTCATTGTGGTGAATATTTTCAGTTTTTATATGTATAAATTTTTTTATAAGAAAATCCGACACCGTGGTCTTGAATCGTATATTGAAACAAATACATAATTAGAGCAATTTTATTCTGTACCATTTATATATGATCATATTTTCAAAATTCATTCAATTTTAATGGTTTTAATGGTCGCGTGTTATCGTTATTAATTGTAAATGTTTTTTTTTAATTCTAAATACATTATTTAATGCGCTATTATACCTATAAATGTTATTAAGAATAATTATTGCTAAAATCAGTCAAAGTTAATATATATATAATAATAAAAATTATTGAAAAAAAAATGGTCATATAAATGCAATCGGCGGTACTGTTGATGGATTTCCCGAATCCGATTGAATATTTTCTTTTTGGTTTGGAAATAAAACAGAATACGATGGTGGTAAATCATTTTCGTCTTCGTAACCCGGAGGTTGTTGATTAATTACCGTACCAGCTCCACTAATTACCGATGCATTTGTTATGATCGATGAATTATTCGGTGCGGTAGCGGTTACTACTGTTGTACCTGCATTTATCTCTGCACTTAATTGAGGTTTACTTTTTTTACAGCAACATTCTGTACATGTTATGTAAAAATTTTATTTGGATATACATAAATAAAAATGTATATATTTGTTATTTTTTTTCAAAATATATATTTACCCCATAATCCACATATTAATAATGCAGTACCACATATTAGCATACCAAGCATTAAATATCCCCATGGTCCATATCTTGAAAGGCCTCTTGTTAAAGAGGCTCGTATTCTTTTGGAACCACCACCAGCAGCAGCAGCAGCATTTGTATCATTTATTTTTTTTGTATTATTAAATGATATTTGTTGATTTTCATTCTTTTGTGGAGATTCCGTGGTAAATATTTCAGTTGATTTAAAGAATTTACGTATTAATTCATTTGAAAAGTTCCACAAACTTATACGTTTAGTCTATAAATATATATCAAAATATTTTCGAAATAAACATATTTTATCAAATTATTGATTTCCATTTTAAACTTAATTAAATATAATACATTTTTATTGTGTATATAATTTATACTTACAGGACTTTGTGTTGTCCCCTTTTCTAATAAACAATAATCATTATCCTCATCATTTTCATATTCACTTCCGACTGGACATTGTCGAATTCCATCACATTGTAATGACTTAGATATACACAAAAGCGATTCGCTTCTAAAAAATAAAAAAAGGTATAATTGTTAAGAATTAATTTGGTTTGGATTTGAATAACTATATATAGTAATTATTACATTTAAAAATAATTACCCTATTTTTAAACAAGGGAATTTTTTAGCATTATCACATAACGATCCTTTACCCAAAACTGTTGCAGTTATTGTATATGGTGACTCATAACCTTTATGTTCCCACACAATTTTCAGGTTGCCGGGTAAAATTTTTGTTAACTCTTCCCTATGCATTGTACATGGATTGATTCTCCATGCATGCGTTGTTGCAAATTGAGGTGTCTGTATAAAAAAGAAACACAAATTTGATAGATTATTTAGGAGTGATTGTCATAGATTTTCACTAGTTATTCTTTTTGGATACTTACTATATATAATGGACATGAACCATTTATAATATGAGGCCCATGCCCAATTTTTGGATTAAACAAACGAATTAAAAAATGATGATATTCTGGTGCTTCTAATGTTCGTGTACAACTATTATTACTATTACTAGATCCAATTTGGATTAATTCTAAATGTAGACTAGACGTTACACTGGTTAATTCCTTACTACAAAATGGTTGGTATTCGATTGAATCTGTAACACAAATATTTAAACGATAAATAATTATAAAATTATTTAATTATATATAGATAGTATTTTTGCATTCCAATTCATAGAAAATATTTATTGATTATTTTAAGCAGTAAAATAATAGCAGGTACCATTTATGTACATATACAGAATATAAAGATAAGATTTTATAAGGTGATTTCCTTATATTTTTACAAAAATATACATAACACATTATTAATATTATATTTATAAAGATGTAAACAAACTATTTAATGTATAAGAAGAATGGGTTAGAACACCGTTAGAATTTAAATATATAATTTAATAATATAATTAAACATTTTAGCCATTAATTTTTATTTATAATATTATATATATACATTTATTAATAATAACATATGATGAATGTTCGTATTTTGTTTATAATTCAAACATCAACATAGGTCACGAATGCTTGACCTATTTTAATTGGTTTAAGTAATCATTTATACATATATATATATATATATATATATATATATATATAAAGTAAAATATATATTTAAATATCATTCATGATGTGTTTTTTTTATTTGTGTATACATTCACGAGAGTTTTATATTTATAATTTATATATATCATATATAAATATATTATGAAATTGTGGATATTTATTTTATTTTCACAATACATATAATACAAAATTTCGAATAACTTGTATTATTTTTTTCATAAATATATTTTTATAGAAAATGGATTATATGTTTACAAAACAAAATCATATGCATAAGTATAATAAATCACAGAAAAAAAAAACCAAATGGAACAGCATCGCTAAATATATTGGTTGTTGGTTGGTATCATAAAGTATATATAAATCTATAAAATTAATTGAAGAAAATCATAAATTTCGGCTGATCATCATAAATCTGTATGAGAATAGATATTAAGAAATGTATATGCTATATATAGAAAAATTAAGAAACATATCTCAATAATTTCTAAAGAATAAATAAAAGAGAAATATATACTTAATATATATAGATTATTCATTTTATGCAATTCTATATTTATATATTTATTTTTGATTATCATTTAGATTATGGTTCGATGATGATGAGTACTTAAATCAAGTGTGATATGTCACATGTTTACATGTCCTAATTAAGAAAAAAACCAGTATAAAAAATATACATTTTAAGTATATATACTTCAGCATTTTTTTTTCTGACTTCTTCTGTAATTGTTTGCAATAATGCAATTAAAAATGTTATTATAATACCAGAAATACTCAAAGTAATGTATTAAAAAAATTTTGTTTTATTTATATTTTGTTTTATTTATAGTTTTAAAAAATATAAGATAAATGATAAAGAAAAAAAAACATTTGTAATATAAAATTAAATACATATTAACTTTGTGATGATAAAAAAAATTAACAAATGTGTGTAATTTTGACCAAAGTACTTATAAAATATAAATAAATATATCGCCGTATCAGTAACTAACTATATATATATAAATAAATACTAAAAAAGATAAATTTTAACTCCCAAATAATAGCGGAAAGATCTTTTTATATAAGTTATAATGGAAAATTTTTTTGTAATAAAATAACGGATTAAAATTAGATATAAAAGAACTGTGTATATGTTTGTGATATTTTGAAAATGTGATTAAAATAGTCCATGTATTTATTTTTTAATTTGATTGGGATGGGATTTGGTTGATGAGACACTCTCTATATATATATTGATCTAATGTATTTTGATAAATCTATATATACTTATTCCATTCCATTTATATATTAAATGTTATCAACAACTTTTTTATTTATTTATATACAAGGTACATATATAATATAAATAACACGACTCTTCGACTTTTTTTTTTATCCAATTTTTTTATTAATTTAGAAAAAACCGGTTTATTAATAATATATATATATATATGAAACTTTTACGTCGAAATCTAATTAATAATAAATATAGAGAAGGTTTTTGTAAAATCTATATGAATCATATTCGTCATCATTCATATGCCATTTAACATATATATTGTACCATTGTACGTATCTGCCTTCTACCATATGTATAAAATATAATGAATAATAAGCATTGTGGTGAGCTACACATAGATGTATGAATTATTGTGGAATACCCATTTTTTTTTTGTTTCAGAATAATTGGGTTAAATTTTGTGAATTTAAGAGTATATATACTTAAATATATTGTATTAATTATTATATTTCATAACGCAATAAAATGTATAAAATAATCATATATTTCTTAATATTTAGCACACCACGCTGCGAACAATCGAAGCGAAAATTTTATCGTATTATATTGTGCAGCTAGCATATTATAAAGCATTTTATTTGTAAAATAAATATAATAAAATGGAAACTTACTCGAATATACAGATGCACAGTGTATCATCAATTGTGTTGATAACGTAAAAATAGATAAATGCACTACCATTAATTTATATAAAACCATATTATTTATCGCATGTATGTTTTTTTTATCACAGTAAAATTAATTTTCTTTATTTGTTTATTATATTTTTTTTTTACAAATATTATATACGCGCAGGCACACAGGTATATATTTTGTAACTATTTCAATATGTACCTATATTAAGAAAAAATTAGTTTTTACTGACAAAAACCAAACTATTATTAAAATAATGATTATTATATTACAAAATACATTACACAAATTTATTGTATATATATATAGTTTACATTAATTTAAATTTTTATCACTAAATAATTATTAAACAAAATATTTATTATTATTTATATTTTATATTATTATATACCAAAAACTTTGATTAAAACACCACCACAAAATATTATTTATTGCTATATTGACAACAATAATACCGTCTATATTTATTCTCAACATCATATTCAAAACTGTTTATTAAAAATATATAAAATATATAGTTGGTAGGTGAAAAAATAAAGTTTTTTTTTACTATATATTATATTAAATAAATGTATGTATATTATTATATTATATCATTATATACACTTACTTATACGAATATATATTTATTGTAGATTTAATAAAATAATAATAAAATACTGCATATATATATATTTTCTTTCTCATTTTAATTTTTTATATATAAATAAAATTAAGAAAAATAAACTTCATCGTCGTATTTACACATATTTTTTGTTTTCTTACTAACACAAATATCTAATCCCAGAAACATCACCATTCTTCTCACAGCTGTTTTTTTCAGTTTTATTGAATTTATATTTTTCTTTTCAAACAATATTTTTTATATACAGAATATAATCAGTTAGTAGTATGTCTGGTTTTTTATTCTAAATAAGATCCCTTGTGATAGGAAAAAAAAAATATGTCATATATACAACAAAGAACTAGTTTTAAAACCGATATTTATAGTTACGGTATAAATATAAATATTGATAGCAATAAAGATTCTTTATTTGTTAATAAAGTATGAAAATATGAACTTTTTAAAACATTAAATAATTTAGAAATTCTTTAAAGTTAATTCCAAATATTCAGTGTTTAGAATCTTTTTATTTCATTGATTTATCTAAATTATATATACAAAACACTCCATATCCAGAGATTAAAGTTCAAATCCTGTAATTCACTTCTTATAAATCAGATTTATAATAAGAACAATTTCGTAAGCTATAAAATTATCAAAATGTTACGAAATCACTACCAAAAAATAACGAAATATTCATTAACAATCTCTGAATGAAAGACGCATTCATTAAAATATGATTCCTTCAGCGAGGAATAGTCTAAAAATCATTTCGTTCCGATGTATAACAAAAATATTTATTAATACAAGAATACATCCACTATATATACATGCATATATAGCTGAAATAAATTTATATACATGTACTGTACAACGAGAGCCATCACACATCCTCATTGTACAGCCGTTGTATAATTTTCAGAATAAAATGTTAAATCAATAATGTATTATATAAAAAATGTAAATTATGATTAATACATTTATTAGTGCATGCAGCGCAGTATTTATTTATATATTTTTGGACATTATCTTTGTTTAATGAATTTATTAATAATACTTTTTTTTTCCTCTACAATTGTATTAATACAGGTCAAGTCGTTTATTTGTTTTCGTCGTTGTTGTACAAAACCCCCAATTATTATCGCATAAAAAAAGGATAAATGTGTCGGTTGTAAAGAGAAATTTAATTCGTAAAAGGTTGTATTTCGAAAAATGTTATACAAAACAATATAATAATATTTAGATTTAATTGACATCAATAAATCATAACATAATAATGCATCTGTGAAGTTAAAATTATAATTATTTATTAATCAATTAAATATATTGAAATTAACGCATTTATTATAAAAATAATTATATACTTATATAAATTTATATAAATATATAATATATATACTTAAATAGATGTACTCACATGTGTTAAATAATATATATTGATATATGAATAGTTATATGATTTTAAATAAATATACATTTATATAGCATTATCTTTAAAAACACATTTCACTTACATAGACATAATGTCAACTTAGAATAAATACACATTTACCTATAGTATATATTGATATATTTATATATATTATTATACTTGAACTTGACTATACATTACATATAAATATTTATATATGTATATAATCATTTTTTGTGTTTAAATTTAAAATTACGTCAATTTTATATATTAATCAGAATAATATGATTGATCATTACAATTTTAATTTAATTATTGCATTTTATTATACAATATACACATACATATTATAGTTTCTCGAAGTATATTTTTAAGGTAATCAACGATAAATAAAATTAAAACATTGAGTGATGTAATCGCAAGATAAATTGAAAAATATAATACACAGAGAACAAACACACTACATTTATATATAGATTAGATATTAAGTTACTTTCTAATTTAATGACAAATAATTTATATTATATTATAAATTATTATTATTATTTAAATTTATCTGACACTGAAATCTAATATTCTTAACCATTTGTTTTTTGATTAAATGATTCAACTGTAGACAATTTGAATATAAAGTAAAAATATCAATAAATAATGTTCAATTTCTAACGCCTCATAGAAGAAAATTGGAAAACCGGTCAATTAATTCCAAAGAGTTGATTTTCCAAAAAGTGAACATGAAAATTTTTCCCATTTTGAAGTACTGTATAAATTGTTTGTTCACTTTTACAGTATCGCAAAATTTCTTTGAACTGTCACTGAAACCGAATGGATAATTGCATATATATCTTATTATCGAATTTTAAAAAATTATGCAAAGAAAAAGGAAGATTTATTCCGAAGATTTAAAATTCCAAATTCCAAATTAAAAAATTGAAAATTTAGAAAACTGGTTTTTCCGGAAAATTTCCGAATATTCTATCCTTTTGGAAATATAGCCAACGATTTCCCAGCTTCGCCCATTCGGTATATATTATATTTGGAATAGGAATTTTTGTTTTTTTAATTTATGAACATTTCAAAAGTTTATAAATCATTAAATAATAAGCCATTTAAATTATATTATATAATATGTATAGGTTTATAAATCATTTAAATGATACAGTATATAATTAATTAAATTATAATTAATTATAATGAAAGTTAAATTTTTGCTGTCTTTTGTATAGAAAATTCTTTGAAAATCAATTTTCCATAATAACTTTTTAAGCCAATACTGATTTATATTTTAAATAGTACATGTATCTTCCATATATATACTTACTTATATATAGAATACTTATCATATCAGTCAATTTGTTTTTTTTTGAAAATAATTATTTGTTCAGTGTCTGAGTTATTTATTGTATAAAAATATTTATTGATTTTTTTTAAAATTACATTTGCGTCACTCGTACTCTAACGAAGAAAATTAAATCATATATTTTTCGTTTTTAAAGCTTTTTATTACCATATATTGTATAATTATCCCTATAGTAAATTTCTAATCTTTTAAATTTCATTTAAATTTTGCAATGTATTCGCAATAATAAAATATTGATATTTTTTTATTTTGTATACTGTTTTATACTATGTTGGTACATAATATATATAATTTCACGTTTGTTTTTAATTTAATTTCATTAAAGCTGTATTAAAGCTGCATTTCAGTACACGAAAATAATTAACTCATAAAGATAATTGATATATAAATAAAATATATTCACTTGGTCAGATTGGTCAAAAGCAAAAAAATAAAAAATTATATTTTAAGAAAACAATTTATTATTTTTAATCTTAAAAACACAATTTTAATATAATTATAAAAAATATACATCTAAATATCTATATGAATTATCAATTTTAATGTTTTTCTTTTTACATATTCAGTCGATCACACTTAATAATTAATTAAACCAATTTTTAAAATATATAATAAATATATTTAAAACTAAAATTTATATATATATCTATTGAATATTATTATCAATCGATATACAAATGTATATAACATTGATAAATATATATAAATATAGCGAATATATAAATATATAGGTTAAGATCTGAGGCCGTAAGTAATTAAATAATTAAAATTAATTTAAAAATAAAAATAATTAAAAATTACTTACGGCCTCAACGCACATATTAAAAAATAATTAACAAATATTAATTTATAGGTAATTTTAACTAAAATAAAATAACTATAATTAAATTTGAATCTATGCATATTCACTATTTGATTAAGAACTAATTAAAAAAATAATTAGTTTTTATAATAAAAAATTAAATTTATTTTTGTCAATGCACAATTATAAATATCTGTTTTATATTGTTAATAAATTCATGTTAACAAAATTCACTGTATTTTTGTTTTTTTTATTTATTTCATTCACTTTAAAAATTAATATTTTCACTTAATTCAGTTTATTAAAATATCACAATAAATTAAAAATAAAAATCCATTTTATTATCTTGGAATTTCAATGGTAGTTGATGATTGTACAAATGTTGTTGTTGTTGTTGTTGTTGTGGTTTCTAAAGATGTTGTTGATAATGAGGCATCTATTATTGGTGGTAATGATGAAGTAGATAATGATAAAGGTGATGCTGTTGGTCCACTTAATATTGATTGTGATTGATTTTGATTAATTGTTTCATTTGTTATTTCAACACCAACTTCAATATCAATATCGGTTTTTGTATTAAATATTGGTATTACAAAAATACGTTCTCTATTTTTCTCCATAATCGAATCATAATTTGGTGGTGCAAATTCACGATAGGACGGAGCCGGTGTTGGTGGGGGTGGTTCAGCAGGTTCTTCTGGTTTTTGACGACCACAATGATTATCCGAACATGCCATAACGATAAAAAATGCAACCAACGCTAAAAATGTTGAAAAATACCATACAATTGTTATTAAATCCATAGTATTTTTATTTAATAATGAATCGTCGTCGTCTTCGTCGTCGTCAATTATATGATTTTCTTGATCAATTTCTTTTATACTATCTATATGTATATATGTGAAAAGCAAACAAATAAATATATCATTAAATAATCTATTTAATCAAATTAATTTTTATGTATATTAAAATATATATATATCTTTATATTTATACCTGTAATTTCAACGTCTGTATGTAAAATATCGGATGTATTATATTTGTATCCATTCTCAATAAGGATTTCGGCAGAATCACTTAAATAATATCCATTCACTTTAGATGTATATTTTATAACTGAAACCGTAAAAAAAATATAATTAATTTTTAGCTATTTCTGATTGTATAATTTTTTATCAGTTAATTAAGTAATTTTTTTTTTATATTTATTTATTTGTTAGTTTTGTTTTTTTGTGAAAAAGACATTAGTAAATAATATCAATTGCTTTCGTCTATATACATATATGTGTATATATGATGGAGATATTTTGTATAAAGTTACTTTTTGTTGTTGTTATCTAATTAATAATACGTGTTTTAATTGAAAAACTTGTCACCTTTTTTTTGTATTTGTACTTGTTATCTGTAAATTGTATTTATATATTCATATATGTAGAAAAAATTTATATATATTTATATTTTAAAGATATATACGTATTTTATATGTGTTATTGCAATTATTTGAACATTTTTAGATCATATGCTTTCTTAAAAAAAAAAATTCAAATACAGCACCTGCTGTGTAAACTGAAGAATAATGTGATAAATTTCGATGATATATTTGTTATTAGGTAAAATGTTCCTATTATGATGAATAAAATTAATTTTCGTTTTATACAATTGATAATTGCGGTTTTAAACCGCGCGTACGACTAATCGCATGGGAAAATATGAAACTTTCTGTGAAAATTCATATCAGAAAATTACTGGAAAACCCCAAAATATATTTGATGTTTACATTGTAGGAAAACGACCACAAAATTGAGTTTAGATTTTTATCAACAACACCACGTTACTGGTAAATGTTTCTATATACCTTATTTTTAATATAAGCATTAACTCAACACCTATATATAGAAAGTCTTGCATAAAAACAATTATGGAAATATACATTCGATTGATTGATAATTTTTCATAATATATATATAGGAAGCAAATTAACTTTATAAACGATATGTTTAATGTAATTATAAGTAAAATAAAACGTAAAAACAACAATCAATATTGTATTTTCATTCAAGAAAATGTCTATATATACGAATGCGATGCGATATATAATAAATATTGTAATTTTATATATTCATATATACATGACTTGACTATATAGATATTCTAATAAAAAAAAATAATCAATCACAACACATTAAATCTATATATATTTTATATGAAATATTTACATTATCGAAAATATATGGTTTTCACACATCTAAATTTTGTTGACATTCATTAGAATATCGCACTCCCCATATATATGCTTCTAAAAATTTCGTTATATACCATATCTGAATCTATCTACATATACATAATAGATAGATATAAATGTATCTATTTAGATTATGATTTTGTTTGTTTGTAAATAGATTAAGATATTTTATCATGTAATGTTATATGATATCTTATCACCGCATACAAACCACAAACCATGTGGGATCATCTAAACTAAACAATAAATGTATATATA
Source organism: Dilophus febrilis (assembly GCA_958336335.1). Classification (NCBI taxonomy): domain Eukaryota; kingdom Metazoa; phylum Arthropoda; class Insecta; order Diptera; family Bibionidae; genus Dilophus; species Dilophus febrilis. Next base: position 27,369,709 of record OY284469.1, on the reverse strand, counting down.
TATATATATATATGATTCGATTATATATACATATACGTTAACGTGCGGGTTCAAATACATACAATTTGGCTGCTTTATGAAAGATATAGAGATAAAAAAGTGTGATAAACGAAAAAATAAATCCAAATTACTTGAAATATATATAAACAGTGACTTATAAACTTTGCCAATTGTTTTATACCATGTCTATATTCTATTACGTAATCATATAATGCGAATTAAATGACTGAGTCACGCGATATATAGAATATGTTATGTTCAATTAACAAACGTTTCAAAATATAATTGGGCCAAAATCACCGAAAATCACTTAAACTTATTCATTATATAAGTTCCTCCCTTATTTAAGTATAATTTCGTTATAGGTTCACGACGACAATAGAATTCCGAGGTTTTACGGATGATGAACCGATTCTGCCAAGGAGCAAAAAAGTTCCTAATATACAATTTCTTAAGTAAAAAAAATAGTTATCATTCATATTAATTGGACCATAATAAATAAATTATATTTGCAGGTTATATTTATATTCAATTGAATTTTTTTTTTGGTAATGTGAATTTTCATTCGAAATAACCGCAATACACTTTAAATATTTTAGAATAAATAATTCAAAAGAATTCGAATTAATAATTTCATTATAAATAGTATTTTTGTTTGTTTGCATACTAAATATATTCAAATATAGACAATATAAATGTTGATAAGAATTCTATTTAATTTTCTATTAAATTACACCTCAAAATATAGAATAAATATTTTATCTATCTATACAAATATATAAATTAAAATTTTATTTCCACATATACGTATTATATATATATACAATATTATATTTATTATAAAAATAATTTTAATCAAATAATATATATATATATATATATATATTATATAATAATACTCTGTGGTGTAAATGTTAAAAATGCCAACCTAAAAATTCTAACGAAATTTTGGGGTCGTGGGTTCGAATCCTACTGAATGCATAAAATATGTTTTGTGTTTTCGGTTATTTTTCGAATCTGAATTTTAACACAGAGTTGTATATTCCGCTTGCGGTTGGTCGTACGGCTAATTACCGACACCGTAAAAGCCACAAATTAAGTAACTAATAACAGAAGGCTGTTGTTGGACGCTAAAACCAGATTGTTGGTTGTATAGCGAAAAATTTATTTTTTTTTATATATATATTATATTAATTGTATTATCAATAAAATAAAAATATGAAATTGTATAATTATACAAATAAAAAGTCGTTTATTCAATTTATATATATTTATTATATACATATGAATAAATATTAAGCAAAAAACTTATGTGTATTACATCATTTTAAATATTTTTGTATCATTTTTTTATAATTAAACGATTAAAATTATTAACAACAACATTTTTATATATATAGAATCATATACAAAAATAGTTAAAATAGTGATCGTTCGTATGGATTGGAAATAAACAACAAAAAACCCATTAGCACCATACGTCATAACTACATTAACCATTGATCTACAATTATAAAAATATATGTATAGAAATCGTTTAAAACTAATTCCGCGGAGATCCCTTAGTCATAATGCGTATTTTACGTATTCATTTTATAATACCTGTAAAATAATTATATACATATATATGAAGTTATAATCTTATCTTATTTCGGTATGCCCACCAATATTCATATAAATATACTTTCATCTAAATATTGTAAGCATATATTTATCTATATACGAATTATAATTTATTTACAAATATATATATTTGTAATATAAATAAATAAATAATGGAATATATAATTCTCTGTATGTGATCCTACGAATATTATCAATTGTTATATGTACAATTTATTGATGTATGTGAGATTTTTGATTTTATTACAAATTTTTATATGTTGAATTAAATGTAAAAATAATTTTATTCAATTTAAATTGAAATTTATAATGATATAAAAATAAAATTGTAGACGTACGTAAATAATATTATTGTTTTTAAATAAAAAAAAAAAGGCATAATTCTATATGCGATAAAAATTGTGGATAAAAAGCAAAATACATATACCTAAGAATAAAATAATGATAAAATATTATAATATTTTAAGTCTTTTTTACTTTCTATATAAAGTTATTTTTAACATTTAATTTGAAATTTCCAAATTATATATATATGGCGTATATATAAAAATAAATATATTTTTAATTGAAATATTGTGAAAATCTATATTTATACAAAAGTACGCGTATATATATATTGACAAATAATATATATATATACCGACGACTGACGTATATATATATATATATAGAGGATAATTTAAGAACGTACCTTTTTCGCATTAAATATATATGCGATATAAAAATAAACCTAAGCAAAATAATGGAATTAATAAATTGATTGATTGAGATATGGTCTATATCTATATATATAAATTATATAGGTTTTTGCAAAAATTTTAAATTACTAATATTGATATTGATTTGGATTAAAAAAATAAATAATATTACAAATATATATTTAATGAAATTTAATTTTTTATTTTTAAACATCACATTCATCATTTATATATTTAAATTAAATATAAATATCAATCTATATTTGGAATTATTTAAATTTTTATTATTTTATATTTTATTTATATTATTAGAAATGAGCAAAGAATTTTCTTTTAGATAAACCGCATATTGTATATATAAGTTTATGATTTCGGATTGAATGACGAATTATATACGCGGCTTTATACTAAATATTGATGATTAAAAGTTTTCCAATAAATTATTTTTTTTATAATAAATATCGGGTTTTATCCAGATAAAATTCACATTTTTTTTGTAAATCAAAATTGTCATTTTGCTGCAACTTTATACTGATTAATATTCAATAATTTAGTCATTTTTAATGTTAAAAAACGTACATATAAATATATATATATATATAACGATTATGATAATATTAATTAAAATAATATAACATTACAAAAAATGGTTTTGATGGTTCGATATATTTTGACGTCAAAGCACTTACAAATTATGGGATGGTATGCGATTATTTTATGTGTATATAGGGAATGCAGTTAATATATATTATTAATATTTTACGGCTCTATATATGATGAATAAAATGTTTTGTAATAAAAATTATATAATAAATATATAGATTATAGTTATTTTTTTATAATATTTGATTAAAACATCAGTTGCAGTTTTATCTATTTTTCATGAAATATTAAGAAATTTCGATTCAATACACCTGGATCAATAGAAACTCAATACAAAGGAATACATAGATAAAGAATCAATTCATCAAATAAGTTATTGGTATATAAAAATATGATATATTTTATAAATATAAATTAAACACATATTTCAGTTTGTTTAGGGCCAATATGATTTTAATTATTTTCTATTAATTTATTAATATTTTAATGAAATATTTTAATTATAATTGATTTATTTTGAATGTAATGGAAAATTTTTAAAAGATTACCGGTATGCGGTTTTACAATTATTATCAATTAAATATTTTTTATTTAATTCAATTAATTTCAAAACTATATTAATGTTATGATTTTATTATTATTTGTGAGCGGCTTAAAAATTGAATTCATATAGATCCTAAATAATAGAATATTCCGAAAGTTATGGCTATGGTACAAATATTTTAGATTTTACAGGCAGTACTTCGAAAATAGGACAAATTTGAGTACGTACACTTTGTTTTAGGAAAATCGACTAAAAACTATGATGAAGCGACTTTTCTTTTATCTTCAATAATTTATCAGAAATTGATTGAATTTATCGGTAAAAAATTTAGAAAATTCGATTTTTCACCCCGATTTTTTACCGTAAATTAGCTAATTATAAATGAGAATTTCGAAATATCCTATCATTTTATATCTAAATATGAAATTTTTCACGAGACTTCACTAATGAGTACCAAAAATCACGAACATCGCATTAATTTTAAGATTTAAAGTAGGTAATTACAGGTTAAAAAAATTAATATTTTAAATATATTATAGTCAAGGTAAACCTGTGTTAAATTCTAACTATATATACAATTTCTAACTAAAAGGTATGATTCATTATAGATTTTATTATTTAATTATTTAATATATATAAATATATATATATACTTACATAATGCCACTATACATAATACATAAATATTTAAAATCTTATTTAAACCCATTTTGGAATATATAGGTAAAATATATATCCTATGAATGCGTGCAAATTAATGAATGTATTTGCACTTTAATTATATTATTTAAAAATATTTGTACCTTCTGAAAACTGTATACCGAAAATAAACGATATACAAATTAAGTTTTTCGTATATTATACAATTGCATATTTTTTTTTTTTTTGTTTTGATTCACAGAATGTCTGCACAATTACCATATAAATGCACAACAGGTGCGTAATATAATAAAAATAATTAATTTTATTCAACTACACTTTATAAGTATTACATACACAATATATATATTAAAATGAATTCAAATTTTTGATTGTAATTATTCATTATATATTTTTATTAAATTATATTGAACCAATAATTTATAGTTTAACGCAACGAAACAATTTATTTTTATTATTAAAATATAATAATATTATTTTATTATTAAATTATTGTTTTATAAATGAAAACCACTAATGAGTAATTCCACCACTTTCTATAATGAGAATTTGGTTTTTTCTATAATACACAGACAGAGACTATATATATATATTTGTATAGTATATTATTTTGCATAAATATCTATCTGATTCGACACTTAGATAGTAACTGTTTTGTATAGTAAAAATAATGATTTTTTTTTGTATGAAATTTATTTTGCCTTTTTTTTTTTTATTTTGCGTATATTGAAAAAATATAAATATATTGTATAAAACAAAAAAAAAAAACCCGCCACCAATAAAATGCAAAGATTTTTATCAGACCCCGTACCAATAAATATATTAATTACTTAACTTATATTTTGTTTGTTTTTGTCTTGTTGTTTGCGACATATATATGAAATAATGACACCGTGTGTGTCAAATGTTTGATTTAAATTTGGTTTTTTTTCTAAAGTGAACATTATACCATATATATGATATTAACTAAAACGTTAATATAGATTTTTATTTTACTTGAATACGTAATGGAATCACCCTGTTGAAAAATATACGGAATAGTATATGTATATAGATATAGACAATAAGTATTCTTTTTACGATATATATTTGATAAATCTAGACATTGTCTTTGTGAATTATTTTTAATGTAAATTTCGATATCAGAAAATAATACGTAGTTTTTCAATTATCAAAATGTGGGTTTTTTTATTGGGACCATATGTAACATTTTTTTTTTTAAATTTCATAATTATAATTATTTGATTTTGTTTTAATTATCAATATCAGAAAATGTCAATTATACTTGTGTAATATATTCCGTATTCTTCTATATATTGATAACTATTTAACAATTGCCTGTTTATTTTGTTTTATTTAATTTTCTAAATATAAAATGTATTACATAAATTTATATATATTATATTTTAAATTATAAATGTTCATTCAAAATTGTATTCCAACCTTTTTTTTTTATTGAAAGGGGAATAATATTTTTTAATTTTTAAAATTAAGATAGATCTAATATATATATATATATATATATATTCATAACTGTGTTACATATAACTGATATAACTAAAATAATACCACGCCATTAAATTTGCCTTTCCTCTAGCTCATTGAAATTTTACAAATAACAATTAGTCTTTTTTAGCTGAAATAATTATACAAATTATTGTTCCATTAAAATTCGAATTGTTTGACAAACATACATTCCTTAATTCAATATAGGTCCTTAATCCTTAAATTGTGGAATTAAGAAAAAATAAATAAATTTCTAGAATTTAACAAAATTATGTTTTTAAAAAATGAATGCCAAACAAACAAAGAAAACCATAATGTTTTGGCAAAAATTATCAATTAAAACAACTATTTTTTATGTATATTCCACGGGTTTATTGATATTTTCATGTGCCCACGTGTCCTATAATGACCAACTCAATAAAAAAGTTAATTCCCCCATCAAAAAAAAAAAAAACTTCAAATATTATATTATATCATTATAAATTTTAAAACTGACCGTATATAATTAATGACCGCATAAACATAATTAAAATATTTTTAGATTTATTATTTCTCAAAAAAAAATAAATAATTAATTAGTTTTAAAATACATAATTTACTTTAAGAATTCCGAATTATTTCCATGATTTCTTATCATTATTTATCATTTATATACAGAAAACATCGCACGGGTGCATTGACGTATACACTTTTTATTATATTAAATTTTTTTTTTAAATACCATAAAATAATTATTTTTTTATCTAGAAGGGTATATTATTGAATTAAAATAAATAAAATCTCTCAAAAATATATATAATACACATTTTATTATTATATTAGATCCTTAACAAAATGAAATAGATTAATTTTGTATATTTTTAGAAATACATAATAAATTCATAAATAAATAATAAAAATACGCATCTATTTATAAAATTTATATATTTATACAAATAGTAGCGAATGTTATAATCGTTTATACTTTTGAACATCTAACATAAATATTTCGAATACCGACGATAAAGCCTGTATGTAATTTAAATAAGATTTTCATCAGTATGTAAATCTCGTGAATAATGTAATATAAAACAACAGGATATATAAATATTGATTTATTATATATTTTTTATAATCGAATTTGTAAATTACCCTTCTGTTTCTAATGACTTCTGGATAACGAAATGGTCAAATGATCCCATTATTCAATTTTTCACCACCCCCCCCCCCACCTTTTTTCATAAAAGGCTTTTAAATTCAATTGCAGAGCATTTTCCTAATCAAATTTAGCATTTTAATTATTAAATTTATTACTAATTACAAAAATAAAAAAAAAATTGTTATTAATATTATGAATTTAATTAATGAAAAATAGCATAATTTTAATTTAATGTAATTAACACTACATTATTTTCTGTATTCGGATAAAATAAGGGATGAAATTGTTTTTCTTAGAACTAAGAGAGAATTTTCTGGTTATTTAATCAATATATATATATATATATATATATACATTTTTATCTTACACTTTGATTTACTATTTTTTTTAAATCGTATATTTTCCTTGGATCAGAAAAAAATTGATCGATTGCCGCTTATAAAACAGATTTGTTCTAATATATTTTAATTTTCATCCAAAAGGATCATAAAAATAATCAGCTCAGTTATATAAATATATCCTTTTCCTTATATAGTTTTCCTTTATGACATATATTTTTTCGAGGTGCACTTTTTCATTTTTATTCATCGAATTTTTTAATAAAGATTATAAACTTTTCATGTAAATTTTAATTATATAGTATTAGGTGCTTTATTATTGTATTATATTTTCATAATGAAAATCGATTTTCTTGCTGTTAAATATAAAATTAAGAAAATTTATAAAAATATATTTGAGCTTTTTTTCTTTTCTTTTGATATGAAATTTTGGTTTGCCATTTTTTGTTTTTTGATATAAAAGAATGAATTTAATTTAAATTAAAGAATGCAAATTTAGAGCATTATTACGGAATATTTTTTGTTCAAATAAATTTACATCTGTAAGTTAAGGATAACATTAAATACATGAGATATTTATTGTAAGAAAAAACAATCCAGAAATATAACAATAAGGATATTGAAAAATATATTCACAAAACTTTATTTATAGTAAAATAGATACAATAATTACAAAATATTATTTATATAGAAATATAATCAATAAATATATTTATTAATTTTTATTAGCATTGCACAATCTATAAAACATTGAATTAATATATTAATATTATAAAATAATTTGTCATAAAATATATATAGTATTTAATAATTAATTATTATTTATTAATATTATTGTATAGTATATTCTTTTATCATCTATTGAAAAATATAATATATATATTTTTAAACATATACTCGTATATGGTTTAATCAAACAATACAATTTTAATTAATAATTATTTATATTATTATATATAGTTATTTATTATTTAACTATATATACGTTCAAATTCATGTTTAAATAAAATAAAAAATTATATATATGATATGATATGATATACATATATTTGAAATAAATAATGTAATGGAAATATAATATTAAATAAATTCCCTTCTATTATTTAGGTCTTATAATATGCATGTACAACTCTGTGGTGTAAATGTTAAAAATGCCAACCTAAAATTCTAACGAAATTTTGGGGTCGTAGGTTCGAATCCTACTGAATGCATAAAATATGTTTTGTGTTTTCGGTTATTTTTCGAATCTGAATTTTAACACAGAGTTGTATATTCCGCTTGCGGTTGGTCGTACGGCTAATTACCGACACCGCAAAATCCACAAATTAAATAACTAATAACAGAAGGCTGTTGTTGGACGCTAAAACCAGATTGTTGGTTGTATAGCGAAAAATTTATTTTTTATTTATTTTTAATATGCATCTCTATATAGAGTATTTCAATTGACAAACATATAAGTTACGTGATAATAAAAATGAGATTGTATGTAGATTTTTATTGTCTAATATGGACACACAGGTATTTTTTTTTAATAAATTATAAACACATTTGACTTCACTAATATTATATTACAAAATGTATATTTTCATAACATCAAAATCGAATAGTAAAATCATCGTCATCAAATATACAATCTTATTATGTTTATATTAAATGTAATGTTGTTGAGTTTATATCCACATAATACCATATATTTAAATAATAATAATAATAATAAGCAATGCAATTCATCATCTGAAATAATGCATCTGATATAACGTGAATATTTTATTTTTTTTTAGAAAATATTCATATACATTCGCGTACATTAAACATTTTTTTCTTTATAAAGGTTAATACCTTATTGTTTTTAATTTATTCATTATTTCTATTTTATAATACATATACCTTTAATATTTGTATTAATTGACGTATGACGAATGTATATAAGCTTCACAATATATATTACCTCTATACATAGATATATGTTTCAGTAATAAACAATAAAGATTCGTTGCATGTTTAATGTTTATTAGTTATTATTTTTTTTATATTAATGTATTAAAACCTATACAATATGCAATGACTATCATCATATCATATATTACATTTCATATATATGTCAATCTAAAATGTTTTCAAGTATATTTACAGCACTTTAAAAGCAAAAGTTTTGAATTATAGTCGTATTTTGTTGTATTATATATCACAAAAAAACCAACTTATAAGTAATTGAAATTCAATATATTTAATACTATATATTTAAAATATATATTTAAAAAAAGAAAAAACTCTTAAAAGTTAATAATACGGAAAATCGAAAAATCATTAAAATGTTACATGAAAAACCGTCTATAATTTTCATATAACAATCATTAAACTCACAGTATTTTATAGTTTGGTAACATCTGGATGTCGTCTATATCTTCTGCCTAAAGTAATGCTTTTCATGACATGCCGACGGCAGACGACGGCAAATGTCAAATTGAAAATACATGCATTTCAATGGCGGTGCTTTTTATGAATATTGGACGGCGGACTGACGGCGGACTTTGATATTTTTTCTTCTATTGCCGTCGGCTGACCGTTGTCCAATATTCATTTTTCATTTTATTTACATTTTATTTAATTTTTATGATTTAATTTCATAATAATAAAATATCCAGTTAATTTACAAACTAATAAAAAATGGAATTATTTAACAGCAATTGGTATTTATTATTAAATTTCGGTTTTTTTATCCAGGCAAAATAAATTTCAGAAAAAGCACATTTTTTTTTATATCACAAATATCATATTTGTGATAAATAAAATATTTTCATAGAAATCGAGGCTTTACTTATTTCTCTGATGTATTTATAGAAGATCTTATAAATACCTGTGCATTTTTTTTTTCTTTTATTTTAATTCTATCACACACATTTTAATTATACATATGTTCATTGTATATCGACGCATATAGCATGTATATATAGATACAAAGAAAGAAATATTTATAGTGAACGCGGTAATATAAATACATTTTTTGTATATATATCAGACATCATATATATAGGGTTGTGGAGTCGGAATCGGAGTCTATGAATCGATGATATTTAAAGTTGGAATATTTGAATCGACTCCCTCACATTAATTATCAATTATATTTTTTCTTATTTATTCTTAATTTCATTCATTCGATTCGTTTTTTATCCTCTTTACGTTTAAATAATTAAATTAATCGTTTTTTTTAAAGCTTATTAAAAGGATAATATACTTTCTATTAATTATCCAGCAGGTGAACAACGTCATTTATTGATACAAATTTGGATCGACTCCACAACCCTGAGATATATATAAATATAATATAATGAAATTTTATATAGTGTTAAATAAAGTCAACACGCACTTTATATATGTTTTCATATTATGGTGTATGAATTTAAATATATAATAATATGATATTGTCTTAAGAATTACATTCTTTTTCGTATATAATAATTATAATGCCGCGGCGGATGTGTATTGTATGTGATTATCATATAACTTAACGATATATATACAAACTGTATATGCGCTTCTTTTTATTCCATCATTATACTTCACTGACTCCGTCATATCATTTATTACCTTCAAAAAGTACTAAATTGTATATAAATTTTTTATGCAACTCGGATTATAAATAAAGGAAAGGTTTTCATCAAAGTTTTTCATTACTTTTTCTTTTTTTTTTTAATATATGTGGATTAAGGATCGTTAATTAATAAAATGGTCATCAAAACCAATTCAAAATACCGATCATTGTCAGCTATTTTAGTGTCATTTTTCTCTACATTTTTAACATTTAATATCAATATCCCCTATATATATATATAATAACATAAAATTTTAAAATAGCTTTAATTACACATTAGTAATAAAGGTATAATATATTATTTATATTACATTAATTCTATTTCAGTGTATATATATATAAAAAAGTATTTAATACACATAACAAAACTTGAATAAATGTATGTTATTCATATATTGGTATAGGAACTTTAAAGATTCATATATATATATATATATATATATAGCTATAGCGATATATGTTTTACAACTTTTTTCTATTATTTGCATTCATCTATATACACATATGTATATAGATATGAGACGCCTCAACAGAATGTTACGATAAGTCACTATATAATTATATTATATTTGTTGTGTTTTAGTTTTGATTCAACAAATGTGATTTAAACGTCGTAGAGTGTATATACGCGCGAATGTATATTACAAATAATACGATATATATATATAATATGTGATGTGATCTTCAATATAAGAATTAAATTAAATTTATTATCTCAACGGTTTTAAATATAGTTTTTTTTATATATATAAGATCGTTTGTATACTGAGTACGGATTCATATATTAAACCAATTTATATTCAATTTATTATATGTATTTATCTGCATATCATAAAATTTATTTAATATGTATGCAATATTTGAATAATTTTCCTGTTTTAATATAATAAAAATGTATATATACATACCTTCTTCAAATATATATAAATACCAAAGTATAAAAGTCAAGCTATTTTTATAAGTTTAAATAAAAATTATTGAAAAAGAAAAACTTCAAAATAATATAAAAATAGACATTAATTAACAAAAAATAAATAAATAAATAAATTAGAAATTATATATTTCCTTTTGTGTGTGTATATGTTTTTTTTTTAATGTTATCAATATATATTTAAAAAACGTTAAATTTAAACCAATAATAAAAATATTTTAGTGGATTTTTATTGTGTTTAAATGAAAAAAAAAATGATGTCGTTTTTTTTGCTCTTTTAAGAAATATAGTTTAATAAAAATATCCTCCTGAAATATCTAAATTGTGGTTGCGATAACGTCAATAAATTTTTATTTATTATATAATTAATTATTATGTGCGATTTTATTAATTAATTATTATATATATACATATGATTATAATACACACACATCCATATATGAAGACTAAAACACCTTTCGTTTTATTTATAAAATAAAATATTCATTATTGTTATCTTTATAGAATTTGTATTTTTATGCATTGGTAAGTTGTTTTTTGTTATTATTTATTTTTATTTTTATTATTATTTTTTTAACAGCAATTTAATTACTTTTAAATCTACGAAGTATATATATTTTATATATTTTAATAATAAAAACATTATCTTTGATTGCTCTAAAATAAATAAAAAAATCTTTTTTATAAGTGATATATAAAATAAAATTTTTATTGATCAATATTTTTTTATTAAATGATTTATTATTTGCTTTCAATTATTGGGTGAAAACATTTTTTTTTATTAATTGATTTACTTTAAAACCTATACAACCTCGCTATATAGCGTATAGTTTCTGTAAAAGATTATTTCTATTAAATTTTCAAACCGGGTTATTAAATAAACAAAAAATTGATATGTTTCTTATCAGATAATTTTTTTCTTATAATATATTCCTATATATAAGATTTGTATAATAAAATATATTTTTTTATATATACATTTAATATTGCATCGTAATTTGCGTGTGAGCAATATGTTTTTCTTTAATTTATATTTATTTTTAATTTGTCTGTTTATAAAATAAAATAACCATATAAATATATATAATTAAATAAATATTTTCTTTAAATATATATCTAAAAGATTATAATCAAAATATATAATTAAATGCATAGAGTCAAGCAAAATATATATGAATCTTTTGCACTTTTCCATATATATTTATCATAATCATATATGTGGAATATTATATGAAACTTCGGTAATAATTCATGGTCGGTAATTTTCCTTTATTATTCTATAATTTCACAACTATCTATATATTTATAAATAAATGAATCTATATTTTTATATAATAATTGTTCGCTTTACAACCGAAACAATTGGTTTTATCGTCCGACAACAGTATTCAAAAGTATTTTGTTAATCTATATTTTTTATTTCAAAATATCATTTCGCTGTCCAAACGTCTGTCGAATGAAAAACTGCCTGTATCAAATTTTCCAATTTTCTTCTATTATAAATATCAAAAATTGATTGAAATTCTAATTCTTTAAAGAAAATAAAAATTGAACTTTTTTAATTCAGAAAATACAGAATATTTAGAAAAATCAATTTTCCGGCAAATTTAATTCGTCCAAGTTTTTTTTTCCAAAAATTAGCTATTTATTATTACATTATATAGCCTTTCAGAATATATCTTATATGATTTAGGCCGATCTCAAATTTCCCACAACACCTCGCTACTGTACACGCATACAGAATTATATCTAATCTACAATGAGTTCATATATAATTCTATAAATAGTATATATATATTGTCGACGTATATAATTATTTTAAATAAAAAAAAACCTATAAATAAATCCCCGGAAAATATTTTACGGAGAAAACTAAAAAAATACTTTAAATAATTTTATAAGGTCAATGAAATTATAATTAATTAAAATGCTTTATTTTAATGCATATATATATATATTATATGACAAATATAATAATTATTTAAAATTGTGTATATATATTGTTACAAAAGAAAAAAAAAGCGCGATAATTTTAATTGATAATTAATACATTTTAATTATTTATAAATTATCTGTGGTATGTAATAGTTTTATTTTTATTATTTTATTTTATATAATCGTACACCTGCATTTAATTTTAAAGAAAGGCGATCGTTCACACACATTATATTTTAAAACATTTCCGGATATATTTTAATAAAGCCGATTTATATGTTCGTATATATTTGAATTGATCGAAATTGAATATAAATTTAATCAAAAAAAATTATTATTAAATATAATTTTTGTTTTATCTTTTTTTCATTACCTCTATCAATCATTTGAAAATAGAATAGAACTAAAAATTTTCACTTATTTAGCTCTCTGCTGCTTAACATCACAGAATAATATTCAATACATCTTTTGATGAATTTTTATTATTATTATTATTTGTTAAATGATTTTTGTATATCATAATTAATTTTACTATATAATAACTACGGGAAAAACATTTATTATTTATTAATTTATTCAAAATCACAAAAAAAAAAATTTGAAAGATAAATAGATATATATATAGAAATATATGATCAAAGGAAAAAAAATCGTTTATGATAAATTGTTTATAATGTATTAATTAAATACGAAGGTGGTTCGATATATTGCCGGAATTCATATTAAAAAACCAATGTGTTTTGGCAAAATGTTTCTTTATTCTTCAACATAAAGTTCGATTCTAACTCCATACTCTTCATCAAAAGTTTTTTCAAAATCTTCAAAATATGTTTCAGTTTCTAATATAATCATTTCTTCTAACGCGAATCTCGTTCCAACAAGGCATTTTTTGGGATTTGGAAATACGAAAAAAATCACTAGTAGCTAACTCTGGGGTTCAATTTCGTTTGTTGTTAAGATTGTTATTCTGATGTTAACTTTATTTTGAATTTTCATCTTTATATTAACTATTGATTTTTCTGTATATGCGTTTAAAATTTTAGCAGAAAAAACAATTTTTATTTTCTATTCCATATAAACATATGTTTTATTGTATAGTGAAACAATTCATAAACATAAACATCTGCAAAAAATATTTATGTATTATATATATGCGGTTAATTCAAGGGTAATAAATCATATATGAATATACAAATTATTATACGTTACCTGTTTTCTTAATCGTCGGTGTAATAATCAACAACGTTCTTAAAAATACCACCATCGTAATTTGTTTACATCAACAAATAGATTTTAAAAAAAAATGTTTATATTTATACAAAAAGATGAATAGAAAATATTTTAAGGTTGAATATTTTATATCTCAAATTCTTAAAAAATATAATTATAATATTCTGAATATTGCTCATATTATTTTTGATTATGATTAAATCATTTATGGTTTTTTATCAATCATTTAAAGTAAAGTTTTTTTTGAATTTAATGAATTAAATATTTAAATTAAAAATTAAAATTATTAGATAAACAAAAAAACCCGTATATTTTTTTTTATTATGATTGCAAAACTTTTAATTATTTATTATTATTATTATTATTAGTATGTGGGTATTAATGTGTGAAGTTAATATATATAATTACATTTTTTAAAAACAGTATATAATTAAATAGAACATGATAAATCTTTATATACATATATATAAATATACTATATGACATTCAATAGAAAATTCTATTATAATATTATTATTTTCATTTGTACTTTTGTAACAAATACAAATTTATATATAGCTACAAAATGTATATATTTTTTACCTGTATTATAAAATATCAAATGAATTGCACATTTAATTTCATTAAATTAGATATGCAGTGAATATGAATATCGCTATAATATTTATGTATATAAAAAAAACATTTGTTTTTGGAAAATTTACATTTTTAATTAAATGTATTATATAAACAAAAAGAAAAAATCTCTGAAATTACAATTTAATAATATTATTATATTAAAATATTTATTGCGCTAAAAATTCATTTTAATTAAAAATTGTTGATTATTCTTATAGTATCTCGGCGCTGAAAAAAATAAAATGTGTTCTGAGCACCCAAATGAAACACCAGGTATATGCAGGTGTTAATAATTCTTTACATGCAGTTTTTTACAGTTATATTATTCAATTACATATATATATATATAGAATAATAAAAATAAATACTTTTTTTTTTAATTTATTTGCTATATGAGATATAAATATAGCGGTGTGTGATTTCAATTTACAGAAATAACAGAAAATATTTTATTAAAAAAAAAGTGTCAATATAAAATATACATTTTTTTTCTGTTTTAATTTATATAATTGATATTTTTACCTTTGTTTATATACAATATGCGTATATAAATAATATATTTTCAATTTTCTATTATCTAGGTTATTATATATATATATATATATAACTAAACATTGTATGATATTATTGTATATATTATTATCAATATTATATAAACTTTCATTAAAATATTTATGCTAAATAAACACATTATTTTGAATATCTTTTTGTTTCTATGTTTCATAAGAAAATATGCATTTTTTTTTGTTTACGATTCGTATGTCATCAATAAATATATATGCAGCATACCGTTTCAATATAGTATTGATCGTATTAACTTAAATTAATATAAATAATCACTTAATTTCATTCAATTTTTCAAAATACATATTTAAAATATACCTATTTATTACCTGATTCTGCAAATTTCTTCATATATCTATAATTTAATTTTCATATATCTTCAATTTAAATTACCTACAATTTGTTGAATATGTGTTAAATCTACGAGTATATTTTCTGATTGGTTTTAATCTAAAAGCTTAAGAAAATAAATCCAAAAATAGTCTTCTAAATTTCTAAAGTAAGTGTTCTGTAGCAAAACCGGAAGTAAAATAAATGTTTGAAATTATCTTGATCAATATAAAAACATGAAATTTGAATTCAAATAAACATTTTAGGTTTAGTAACATTTTAACTGTTTTTCGAGTCTCAAGGAAAGCTTTCAACTTTATTATTTTTTTTTTTAAAAAAATACAAAATATTATAAATGAATGTTTTTATTAAATAAAAAAATATTATTCATTTATGGGTTTTGTATAAACTAAAAAGTTAAACATAAATTCACCAATTCAGCCATCTACTAACCGGTTATGAAAATATTATTAATATTATGACATTTCAATTTTTTTTTGTTTTTAAATTATTGTTTTGTACAAATGTAAATAAAAAAAATATCAGCATTTTTTATTATTTATTTATATTTTGATTGTGTGTTTCGCAGTACAAGAAAAAAAATAATTATCGCATACAAAGAATTTAATTAAAAGAAAAACAAAATATTGAAGTTTATTTATTTATTTTATTTATTCACATAAATTAGTTAAACAAATATTAAAAAATATTGTTAATAATAATAATAGAACTTTATAATTAATATCCATCAAAATGGATACCTTAATAATTTCAGTTAAAAAATTATGTCTGTGTGGACAACTAGCTCAACGGGGCTAGACACTGTACTTGCCACATTGGGTACATCAATCAATAATAATAATTGTAATACATCAATAAAAGGACAAGCACCAATAAATTATTCATCACATAATCATCAAATAAACGGATCAGGTAGTATTAGCGGTCAACAATACATTAATAATAATAATAATAATAATACTAGTACAGTAAATAATCAACAAAGTCATCATTATCATACACCACATTTACATACAGCAAATAATTTAAATTCGATAGCAAATTGGAATCGATCAAGTATTAACAATAATAATAATAATAATAGCAATAACAACAGCAATAACAACAACAACAATACGAATATTAATTATCAAAAGGTAAATATTATTATTATTTTATATCTTAATATATAAAAAATTATATATTGCATAAGCAATTTATATTTTTGCCTATATATACACAATTTATATATTTTTGTTATTTTAATAATACATTTTACAGACAAAAAACATTGAACAAAAAATAATTTTATTAATACTATATTTATTGCAAAGTTGATTATCGCAAATACATATATATGTATCTGAATACCTAATTTATTGCGTACTGTTCTAATTAAACGATATAATTTCTATATTATATATACACATTTAAATAATTAATGTAATTTATAACATATATTACAAGAAAAAAATAAATAAAACCTTGATATTACTTAGAACAAATTCGATCAAAAACATAATTAATTCTTATATTAATGTTAAAAGATATATTAAAAGTTAACCGGCTAATATATGTAATTAGATTGAAATTTATAATACATATAAATATCTGAATATTTTTTAATACATTCAAAAAAAATACATTCACATAGATTCACAAATTCAAAAAGTATTTAAATCAATACCTATATAGAAAAAACTTAAGACGACGTACACAAAAGACAAGTTTTACTGAAACTGAAAATTTTATTCCACTTTAGCACGTATACTTTCAGTAAATTACATTATCTTTTTGCAAAAAATCAAAAAGTTTCTTTTGAAATACATTCAAATTTAAAAATACACACCGGACAAATTCAATATGGATTATAAGAGATGAACACTGCAATACGTCTTTCCTGTTTCAAGTGTTTGACTGGCAGCGTTTTGTTTTCTATCTATAGTTGATTACATTTCTTTTTTTTTTTTGGTACCTACACAAACAATTGTTTTTAATTGTATTTGCAATTTTTTTTTTTGTGTTTCTTTTATTATTATACATATATACAATCTCTTAAAAGGTAGAAACATTTAAAAAAAAACATTTGATTTGAAGCCAAAAATCTTATAAAAAAATTAAAAAATATAAGCATCTTTTTATATATGTGATTTCATTTGTGTTTACTGCATTAAGAAAATAAGAAAATGTATTTAGAAATCGATGATCCGAATGCGATGATGAATACAAATACACTAAAATATAGACATCGTCTGGGGTTGTGAACTTTTAAAATATTAATGAAAACAAAAAAAAATGTGTCTATTTATTTTTATAATTCATATATGAGTATTAGTTTCAATTCAACAATATAAACAGATATATCTTTATTTTAAACAATTTTTTGTTCAAACACCTGCTCTGAATAAATTTTATCAATTTAATTTTTTGTTTTATTTAAATTTCTTATAGTTCAACTAACAAAACACAATTCTATATTGGCTTGCATTTTTTATTTCTTTTTGATATTGATGATGATCTATTTTCTAGCTCGTTGGTTGGTGTTTTTTTTCTTTAATAATATTTATATTTCTATATTAACGTACACATAATTCTCGAATATTAATATCTATAACACTGTGGATGGGATGGATGTTTTTGATTATTAAACACTATTTACACTATTTCAAAACTCAAGAAAAATCATTGAAAAAAATTAAAAATATAACATAATTGATTGAACATAAACTTAATAAATAATACCAAAAACACATCCACCCAAAAAAAAATTGATAATAAAAAACTAAACGTTTATCTTCATAACATGTTATGAATGAATACTAAACGGCAATAACATCTCTATATCAATTAGACACTATAGTTTTAAATATTCATAATTTGTAAAGTTTTTTTTTTTTGTTAAATTATTTATTAATAATGCTTGTTTAATTATTTAGATCTCTATCGCTCTAAATGTATCATATTTTAGCAAGTTATATTTTTGCTAAACAAATTAACCTTTTTTTTTTGGTTTTTCAATTTTTATTTAATTATAAAGAACAAAAAACACAAAGTTGGTGGATGATGATTTTACAATGATATATATATTTATTTTATTTTTTTTATTTCAATATCCTCTTAACTGATGAAATAATATTTTAATAATAATATATAATAATGATCGCATCTTCTATACTATCATCCATCCCATGAATACAAACATCACAATTAAAATGTTAAAATTATTGATGTGAAACGATACGAGAATAAAACACATTTTTTTTTTGTATTATAAAAATGGTGATGGGTGATTCATAAACGGTTTTCGCATAACTATAGGTAAAGAATATTTATCCTATAGATAATTATAGTGATGAATCTAACCAACAGATTTAGAAATTCATTTTTTACCAACAACATTAAGAATATGGAACATTCTTCCAGAGACAGTATTTCTACCTATTTATTGCTACCAATATTCCTTGCTATATCTAAAGAACCATTGATCTTAAAGTTCAACTTGAACAATGGTTTGACCTTTTTTTTCTCATAGCTTCGATTATAGTCAAATTTTAGACTCTAATTAGATTAGATTATTAGACTTTCTTTCTAAATATAGATTCAATTTACAAAAAGAGTTTTTTTTTAATATACAGAGATGTTCATTATTAATATTAATTATCACCCTCTATATTATATTATATATATTTAATTTAATTGTTTTTTATTATAAAAAAAAAAAAAAATAACTTAAAAAATATTTTATTTAACTGGCATTTAAGTTTATATAAATAATATATCACTATCATAACATACAGAGTCCCCGTGTTTGCATACCGTTCGTTTATATACAGTTTCGCTGCTGGCAAGCATTGAATTGTTTAGTTTTTTTTTAATGTATATTTTAAAAAAAAAAAAGTGTTTTATTGTATCATTTTGTATTTTTTATATTGTTATATGAAATTTATTACTGGTGGTTGTGTTGTTGATATTTGTTTGAAATTCGTGTACTTTATAAATACCATGAATGTGTTATCTCTTTATTAATATGTAGATAAAAATTTGCCAAATAAAAACGATAATAAGCTATAAACAAATATGTATAGTAAATGAATAAACAACAATTTTGCTTGAATACAATTTTGTATCAGGAAGATATCCCGTTCATGAATTTTAAAATCAATACAACTAAACAAAAATTTTAATATATTCAAAATTCAAAATCCTTTACATTGCATTTGTATGCAAATCAATTTTTTTATTGTTATATATTTAAATTAAATAAATATATATAGTGTGTGTTTTTATCTGTGGGAATATACGAATAATAATAATTGTTTAAATATAATTTATATTTATTTATGAGATAAAACAATTAAATACAATTATAATATTTTTTTTAATTATAAATTTATATATATATAGCATTTAATGTGTGTTGTGTATATGAGAATTTTCAGTGTATCAACACAATTAAAATTAAAAACGATAACTAAATAAAAATTACAATATTAAGATAAACATTATATTATAAATAACTCTATATACATATATATTATATACCATATCATCATATACTAATATAATAATAATATTTGCCTCTAAAAATATTATAAACGGGGTAAAATATGAATTTTAATGTTAATCTTTCACGACACAGTGATTTAAATACCACTGGTACGTCTACAAATGGTAGTCGAATAGTTCCTAATACTAGTGCTAATTTAAATACTTCGACTACCACTGCTCCCGGTGGTGGTGGTCTTGGTGATTATACAGCTGTATTTCAACCTTCATCCGATTATAAATATTGTGATTGTTGCACAAAACCTCCGTTACGTTTTTTCAAAAACGATATTAATAAGAAAAAAAAATTTTTTCCATCTTCTTATTATCATCAACAACAACAACAGAGACGTTCGGGCACCAACAGTATGTCACAATCCGGTGAGGATTTACATTCACCCAGTTATTTATCATGGCGAAAATTACAATTATCTCGTGCCAAATTAAAAGCATCAAGTAAAACATCAGCATTATTATCTGGTTTTGCTATGGTAAGTTATATATTTTATAGTATAGTTATACCATTTTAATTTTTTGAATTATTTAAAAGATCAAAAGTATATATATATATATATATATATAGATCAAATGTCAAGATCAATGAATGAGATTGAATGAACATATAATAACAAAAAATAATAAAAAAATAATTGTAATTTAACAATAAAAATAAAATAATAAAAAATTATCAGTAAATATATATACAAAAAAGAATGATTTAATTCTATTAAAATGCAATCGCATATATTTATGTGTGAATGAATGAATGAATGATGATTATTTTTTATTATAAAATTTTATAAAGAATACAAACAACAATAGAAAAATCTAATTAAATGCAGATTTAATTGTTTCATTGATTGATTTATATATATGTAATTTTTAATTAAAATTATTTCATCATTCAATTTTTTATGTAATATTAATTCTATTTAACACGCACCTCATAAATCTTTGTATTTTTTTTTTAATGAAGAATTTTATTTAAAATTCATTAAAAATTCATATTCTGAATATCCCTATATTTTATCATATTAATTTCTTAATTTTTCTTTAATTCAATTATGATTAAAGAAATTTTATAGCATTATATGATTCTTTGTTTGTTTTTTCATTTATGGTTTTTTCTACTATTTTTTTTTGTTTTTTAGGTTGCAATGGTTGAAGTCCAATTAAATAATGATACACAAGTGCCAACGGGAATGCTTATTGCATTTGCAATATGTACAACATTATTGGTAGCCGTTCATATGTTAGCGCTAATGATAAGTACTTGTATATTACCGAATATTGAAACTGTATGTAATTTACATAGTATATCATTGGTACATGAATCTCCACATGAACGATTACATTGGTATATTGAAATTGCATGGGCATTTTCCACATTGCTCGGTTTAATATTATTTCTATTGGAAATCGCCATATTGTGTTGGGTGAAATTTTATGATTTAAGTAAAGAGGCTGCATGGTCAGCGTGCATTGTACTGATACCGGTATTAATTGTATTTTTAGCATTTGCTATACATTTTTATCGTTCATTGGTGACGCACAAATATGAAGTAACTGTATCAGGTATACGAGAATTGGAAATATTAAAAGAACAAATGGAACATGATCATATGGAACATCATCGAAATAATACATTAAATTATGCGGGTGGTGAAATTGTTTAAAGCCATTTGTCTCTATATTTATAAATATCGATTAGTGTTTTATGAATGAAATTGTTTTTGTCAATTTTATTGTCTTCCATATTTCTTATTCGATCATAAATTTTATTTTATGAAAAATCTCTCTTTGCGTAGACACAGTCAACTTAAAGTCAATAAAATAAATAAGAAACATATATATTAATTTTATCCTATACTCTTATAACAACTCTATACTCTATGGTAATTTAAAAAAATAATAATTAAAAAAAAATTAATTAATCATTAAAATTAACATTTGATATATTTATTTTATTTTATTTTTGATATATAATAATCGAGTTAGGTTGATGCGATATATTTTTAAATTGTAAAATAGAATTAAAATAATTTATATTTACTTAATAATTTTAATTTGATTAACAAACAAAAAAAACAAAATTAAATATTAACACAAAATAAAAAAACAATGTTAATCGAATTATTTAATTTAAAAAAAAGAAATGTGATGTTATTATTGTTTTGTTTTTTTTTTCTTCTTTTTTTTATGAATCTAAATATATATTATTAATTGTTAAATTGTTATATATATAAAGAATTTATCTTTATTAATTTCTCTTATATATATGTAGTAATTTTTTTTTTATGAATAATTACAATATAATATAATTATTATTTCTTTTTATT
Source organism: Dilophus febrilis (assembly GCA_958336335.1). Taxonomy (NCBI): domain Eukaryota; kingdom Metazoa; phylum Arthropoda; class Insecta; order Diptera; family Bibionidae; genus Dilophus; species Dilophus febrilis. The sequence goes on along the minus strand of OY284469.1, from coordinate 27,346,515 downwards.
GAAATGTTTCATATTTCAATATTTTTTTTTTGTATTATTATTAAATACACAATTAATAATTATATTTATAGTATATAAATAATATAAATATCAAATAATTGCGATTAAAACAAAAAATATCGATTTATAAAAGTAATTAGAAAAAAAATAATAAAAATATATAATTTTTAATAAAAAAAAAAAGACATTTTATTTAATAATAATCAAAATTGCTAATTAATTATTAATAACTCCTGGGATTTATATATGAGAGGAAAATTGGACGGGATGCTTTCAGAAAAAATGTCCGGGAATATTGATTAAAATTTATACATTAGAAATTGTTTTTCCAAAACTATAACTTGTTAATGCACTAGACTGAAAATTCCTGCTTTAAATTTTCATAGTAAACTTTGTACATTCCATTTGGTATTTTTTTTTTGGTTTATTGCTAAAAAGGGAAATATTTTTCTTTTCTTATTATTCTGCTATCCTCGCATAATGCCATATTTAAAAAATAAACATCATATTAAAAATTACACCGATAAAAAAATAGAAATTAATGGTTATCGAAGATTTGTTAAAAATTGTTCGATAGGAACATATTCAGGAGAATGGCATAATAGTAAATTTGATGGCTTTGGTAAATTACATCAAAATAATGGTTTAGTGTATGATGGACAATGGGTTGATGGTAAACGGTAAACTTAAATCATTTCAATTTTCCTTACCTTATCAATATAATACAGATCCCTAATAATTTTTTTTCCTCTATCTCTGTATATATATAATAAGTCATGGTTATGGTCAAATAATTAAAAAACATTCAAATGGAAAATTATATAAATTATACATTGGACAATGGCAATCAAATCGTAGACATGGTGAAGGAAAGTATTTTTATGCAAACGGTGACATTTACCATGGTCAATGGGCGAATGATGTACGTAATGGTTTAGGTATTATGTGGTATGCGAACAATTCCTTATATATGGGATCATGGAAAGACAATTTACATGATGGTTCTGGTGTTTTATTTGAAGGTATTTCCGGTAGAGAATATTATATTATAATTATGTTTTTTACATGGAATTTATTTATAGTAAATAAAAATCGTTATGAGGGTTCATTTAAATGTGGTAAAAAACATGGTGAAGGTACATTTTATCATTTGGGTACAGGACAAATTCAAAAAGGTATTTGGATAAATGATATTTGTAAAACATCATTGATACAAGATGAATTTAGACATCAAGTTAAATATCCCAGCTGTTATCCAATTTCAAAATGTGAATTATTAAATCCTGAAAATATTATTCGTGAAACATTTCGTAAATATTTGTGTTTAAATTAAAAATCTATATAGACAACAAAACAAATTAATTTAAAATTCATTAAATTTCGTGTTTAATTCTTTTCTTTTTTTTTCTCTTTTTAAATATAAAATTCATTTTAATTTAATCTTCATTTAATGTTTTAACGATTGATCGTACCTTTCCGATAATTTTTTTCATTTTTAAATAGGTACCCGTTGAATCCGGTAAATTCTCAAAATCAATAACATCGCTAACACCAACCGACCATTTTTCACCGGACGGTGTAGTTGAATATGGCGAAACATTAATTAATAATGGAGTACCAACGATTGTTTCTTTGAATGCAGGTGCGATCCGAATTTCGTTTTCCACTGTAATTGTTTTACATGTGTTTTCCACAATGTGTACCGATGTATTACCACCACAAGTAGAAATTGTACTCGTTTCGTTATCGGTTGGATTATCCAGTATGAAATTAAGTAATGATTCATCGAGTGTATTTTCATTTGTGGATACATTCTTATTTAAATCCGATATAATTTTCATACGTTTATTATGTAATTGTTCAAGTGTTATCTCATCATCGTCGGCGGATGATTTTGGAGGCGGTGGTGGTGGTGGTGGTGGGAGTTGTGATGGCGGCGGCAGTGGTGGCGGTTGAGGTGGTTGGTAAAATTCTGGTAATGGCGGTGGTGCACCTTTTGGAAGATTTTCTGTTCGAAAAAAAAGTTATATTTTTAAATCGTAATTTGTAAGATTTATTTAATCTATACTACATTAAATAATAATCGAAAAAAAAAACGCTTACCATCATCTTCTTCAATATCCATATCAATAACTTCATGTGGTTCTAAATCCGATGGAATTTCTGGTATATTTTTTAATTTTTTACGTTTATATCCTTTTACTACAACACCTTTTAACGATTTTATGAATACATCTTTACGGTGTTCTTCAAGCATCTGAGGTACCCGATAAAATTTGGAATCCTATATTTGAATTATTAGGTGGTATTATAAAATGATTAAGTATTAAAAGGGATAGATTTTTTTTTGCAAATTACATCAAATGTTCCTTTGGCTGGTGGCACATTAAAACCGGGATAAGATATAATTTTACTTGCATCATATTTAACTTTATTATTTCCCCGTCCAATATCCGTATCCTCATCATCAGATCTCAGTACATTTTTACCCTAAAAAGAAATTTTAATAAACATAAAATTGATTACATTTTTAATAGAAAACAAAAAAAAATAAGAAAATATTATAAATACCCTGGAATCAAACAGTGATAAACCAGAATTGGAAACTTTTGCATCCTCTAGCCAACCAGGTGGATAACCATAAACTCGCATACGATATATATAGCCTGGAATTTCATTTTTTTTTAAACACAAGGCTTTTTGTAATTTCTCACCGATTATACCAGGACGTAAATGGGTTAATCTTTGATCACTGTTAACATGATATCGTTCTGAGGCCGTTTTAAATTTTTTACGATTCTGTGATATTTTATTAACATCTTTTTGTTCTGTACAATTTCGTAACGGATGATCACCATTACAATTAAAACATACATTTTTTTGTTTTGGTCGTACACAAACATCTTTACTATTCGATTCCTTATTTTCATTATTAATGACACAATTAAAAGTCGTTCGATAATTTGGTACATTTTCATTATTTCCGTGATTCACGTCATTAAACACAGTTGTTGGTATTGTATCAATTATAAAACTATCATTTTGATTTTCTATAATATCTAGAGACCAATTTCTTTCCACGTTTTTCATTATATCAATAGGCTTCATTTTACGTGAAAATAGCTCACGTATGCATACCATCAATTCATCTTTAATATCATTATATACATTTTGATTTCTGAATGTTATATTCAGTAACGGTTGTTGGGATTCATCATCAACATTGTTAACACCGTCAATATTATCCGCGATAATATCTTCCTTTTGTGAAACGTTAACATTTTTTTCTGTGGCCTTTATTGTTATATTTTCAGAATTCATTGCGATTTCATCAACGACACAATCATTATTTTTATTATTATTATTATCATCGTCGTCGTCAGAACTGATTTCCCCATCTTCATAGATTACGTTCATTGCTTCTTTATTTTCATTCATAGTTAAATTATACTAATTATTAAATAAAAAAATGTAATTTAATCACAATTAATTTATTATTAAAAATATTATATATACACAATTATAAAAACTGTAAAAAGCAAAGCAGAAAAAATTAAAACATCCAAACAAGCGATCTATCAAACCCAAACTAAAAAAGTTGTATTTTTTTTTATAAAATTTCAAAGGTTTTGAATTGCTGGCAATAGAGGGCAATCTTATATTTTACATTTAAAAGAATGGAAGTAATAGATTTTTTTTCGATCAACATGTGAATACCGCGACCGCGAGGTGAATACACCTTCATAAAAATGAAAACAAACAAAAACAATTGTTTTGCATGGTTTTGGTTTTTGTTATTGTTATTATTAATTTAATTTATTTATTTTATTTTCTATTTATTTTTTTTTTTGTTTTTAGTGCTGTGTTTTTATTTTAATTCGTTTCTTAACAAAAATTAAGGAATATTTTATACAAAAAAAAGAAAGTATTAACTTGATAAAATAATAAAGGTGATTTTGTTTGTTTTAATTAGCATTTAATAGTAAAAAATGTATATTAGTTTATCATTTCAAATATTTTATAAATAGTCTTTTGATGCGATAATGAAATCATTTATGATGAAAGAAAGGACCGACATCCCAGATCTCACGATTACTATCAATTTAGTGTATATAAATGATGTTAAGAATATATATAATTGATCATTTGTAATTTTAATCAATTTGATCTATAACAAACATCTTGACTTGCACCATCACATCATCATAAAGCACCGCATATATTTGACATTGGTTTTTTAATACCTGAAATATGAGTCATCCATAATATATGCTTCAGGAAGATTGAAACATATATGTCATATCAAAGGGCAGCTAGATAAATAGAAAAATTATTAAAATTAACGAAAGATATTTGCTAAATAGAAGAGAAGTTCGTAAACACCGGATATAGATATACAAATACAATTATTTCAAATATAAATCTTTAGAACTGGTATTATGAATAACGTTTAATCTATCTTTAATAATTTGGGTTTGTGTTAATTTGAACATTTAAATATAATAGAGGAATATTTATTTTTTACAATTCCTCGTTAATCTCTGCCGCGGTTTTAGTATTTCTCGTTTCCGGATTTCCAAACCGATTAAAAACCATGTTGCTATAATTAATATACTATATATAAATAATATACATTTATATAATATAAATGTTACTAAACTCTATATATATAACTAAATTTATTATTAATTTTTCAGTTTACAACATACAATAATATTATGGGTGGTGATGAAGAATGGCAAAATGACCATGTCCAAGAAATGTCAACACGTTTTCTATTAAGCAAGGTAAAAAAAACAGAAAAAGAAAAACAGCGTAATAATTTTTTAATTTAATTTTAAAAATGCACAATAAATTAATTATTTATTTGTTTTCAGATTCGTAATGGGCAATCTCATTGTACTGATACTTATTGTTTCGGTGGTATAGGAAATTAATTATATTATATTGTTTAATTTTTTAATTATCAAATTTTACATATTTTAATAGATTTTCAACCGTATGAAAAAGTTATTAATAATCTAGAATTTTGTGACATTTTTAAACGCCTTTTATTATTCGTAACTTTACAAACATTGATTATTTTCGTACTCGAAACAATTTGTTCTGCATTCCATATGCTAATGGATAGGTTAAAACGACTCATTTTAAATGTAATTATATTTAATTAATACAAAATTAAATTATCTTATAAAATGTAGTATTGTTAATTCGTTTTAGGGGAATACTGGAAATACGCTACCACGACAGCCACCAACAGGACCAACAGTTAATTAACCTTCGTACTTTATTATTTTTATATCCTTATATTAACCGATATTTCCAAGATTTTATTTAATATATATAGTTCATTAATATAAAGTTTTTAAAACATATTTATTGTATATAATCTGTATAATTGAAATAATATATTTTTTAAACTAAATAAATAATTAAGCATATGTATATAAATGTATAATCCTATGATATTTTATTATTTGTATTCATTTTAATTGGAATACTTAAATTCGATCTTGAATTTAATTATTATTAAATATTATTTTATTCATAACGATGATTATTATTATTATTATTCGTTTCACATCCCAGATGTATTAATTTAAATATCCATAAAAATAAATAATATGAACTGTGATTATAAGAACATAAATAATTTTTTATATTATTGCTATTACATGTTTGGATTAGAAAGATTCATTCAATCAAAATAATTATTAATACTATTTAATGTATTAATTCATTAAGAATCACTAATTATGTGTTCATTTAGAGAACAAAAAAGTTATTAAAACCAAATTGATAAAATTTCGTTAGAGAGAAATATGAAAATTTATTATAGTTCATAATGTGAGATATTTTTCAAATCTTTATACGTATGGGGATTTACCAGATGTTGTCACGTAAAATTTGCCTGGTACCAAATTAGAATGAATTCCTAATATATCAACATCAGTACAAATACCGCGAACTAGTGTAATTAAATCGCATGATGCTGAAATTGTACATTTCTGTGCCACAAATTTATTGTTTGGATCCAATGATGCAAGAAAGTATGCATGGGAACGTCCATGACTACAAACTATCGCTTCTGTATAAATGAAAATAATCCCAAGTTTTTATTTGGTATTTTATACAAAAGATACAATCAATCAGAACACATCGGAATGGATTATGCATGAATTTTGTTCATAAATATTATTGTATTAGATTTTGATTTATTTATTCTATTACCTGGGTTATCATCGGTGATTCCAAGTAAACCTCCTCCTAAACATAAAGGTTGGTATTTACCACCATTGATGTAATAATCAGCATGACCTGTTTGATGTTCAACACCCAATAAACTACATGATGTATGGAAAACTTGAACGAATTTTGCATCACTTTTATCAAGTCGTTCGCTGATATCTGCTGTAAATGGCATATCAAAGAGTGGTCCAGCCGGATCTAAACCTATATAAACCCATTTGAATTAAATTTATACGAATTTATCGGATTCATAATTGAATGATATATATAATATATAAGCATTTATACATACCAACAATTAATCCAACTTCTCCATTTAGAGCCGCACCGGCATATCCCGAAATTTGAGCCCCTAAACTGTGACCGGCCATCGTGACTTTCGATAATGTAATACCGAAATTTTCACTTATATAACTTATTAATTTAGCCAAATAAGCTCCAACTAGTTTAGTATTTTTATTTGCTGATGTTATATAATCATAATTTGCCAATCGTTTCCAATCCACAGCAATAACATTACAATCATCTCGCTTGGACCATTCTGTATTTTTTTAATTTTCAATTATTAATAAATAGAAAAACGGGGTAAAATTTCTTTCTTCTTATTATAGACATTAAACTTTTGTATATACATACCGGTAACAATATCTTGCATCCATACTATATGTTGATAATATTGTTTTATTTATTAATAAATAATACATTTTTATTTTAGGAATAATTATTTATATGTTGAAAAATATTCTTTGTACTTACAATGATCTGGCGTGAATGCACCTCCAAAAGCACTATCAGTCCAACCATGTGTTATGAAACAAAGTTTTTTCGATGGATCAATTACATCAAATGATGATGGATCATTCAATAGAAATTGATGATCCAATATTCCGCTATAAAATTAATTGAAAAAACAAATCATTTAACCACCAAATTAAAATTATATATGATCAACATTTATAGCGCAGTATAATGTATTTAATTTAGGTATATATATTTAGAAATAAAAAGTAATTACTTTATAGATGTGAAAAAAGTTACATCTTCTTCTATTGGTGGATAATTCTTATCACTATTAAACATATGATCAATTGAATATCCCATCATCAATGCCGCACTCTTTGCAATTGCACTTAAATCCACTTGCTGACTGGAATAAGATACTATTATGTGTATAAGTGCACATAAGAGAAATTAATATAGAAAAGAAAAAAAAACACATTTTAAATAAAATTTTCACATTCACATTAATACATATTATAACGATATTTTATAAAAATTGATTAATTATTATAATAAAATATATACCACAAAAAATAAAAATTAAAAATATTGATTTCATTTTTGACGAGATACGATGAATATACCAATTAGAAGCGCCGATTATTACAAGATTTTACGTTACCAGATACATTTGTTTTTATACATATCCCAAAAGGTATATATATACATATAATATTTTCATCATATGTTATAATAAAAAAAAAAAAATAGCGAACAATATTTGAACAATTTGTTTTAAAATTAATATTTTTACAATTGTTTCTTCTCCTATATATTATTGTTTATTTAAAAAATTTCATTTTAACCAACGTCAGAATAAATTTCTTAAAATATGCAAAAAAATACAAAAAAATTATGTTCTTAAAAATGGCAATAATTATAATAATAATAATATGAATATTATTAAACATATACTGGATATTGTTTGTTCCAATAACGTTTTATTTGAATTTATTTTGCATCATACGTATTTTTTACAGAAACGTTTGAGAATTTCTTTTTGAAATAATTTTGCGTACCAACAATAATAATATAGATTAAAACATTTTAAACAACAATCGAAAGTATCGCAATATCCCAATAATTTTTAGAACCCTCATTCAAAGAACATTCTGCACTAAATATAATTGCAGACATCGCAGGACCATGTACGAATAATTCTTTTTATAAAATTTAATTATATATATATTTTTAGAATAAAATAAATAGTCAATTAAACAATTAAAACCTCGAACCACGAACCATTGCAATTTGATGAATAAAGTTTTGTTGAATATCCCCCAAAAATGAATAATGAAATAAATTTAACTTCCATTTTTATAGTTTTTCTATGCAATATTAAATTTAAATGGGGAATATATATAACATATAATAAAATTTTATGAAAAATGAAAATTAAAAAATCGATTCGTATATAACTAAAAATTCAAACAATGAGAATACTCTTTATATATATATATATATATATATATAGATATATATATGAAAAAAGATTTTATAGCCCTTGTAAGAATGGTACAATTCGAATGAAAATGTTAAATAAAAAGGATGCGATCGGTATATATATATATATACTATATATTTATAGAATTTATATATACAATATTATTATATTGTAAACGCATGCGTTTCATATAAATTGTTACATTCTTCCTAATTCTAACTGGATATAAAATATATATAGTTTATGAAAATGGGGGTTTATTCGTCATATTGCAATGAGAATTTTTTATATAAGTCAAAATTTTTATTTTTATACATTGATTTACTAAAAGGATATATATATCTATATAATTTTTGTGTATAAAAGGAAAGTATTTTTAATAAATTCGGTCAGTTTTCCCTGATATTTCCATCATATTTTTTATTTTTATTTTGATTTTTAATCATAAATGTATATTTTTAAATTTAGCTATTAATACAATAGAATATAATTTTATATTTTATATATATATATATATTAATTTATATATGTATATATATATATAAAATAGCAAATATATATTTTTTTTAATTTATTCATATATTTTAATATAATTTATATTTCAAATAATTATATATTTTATTATTCGAATTTAAATTGTAAATAAAATATATATAATTTATTATATATAAATAATATGCATTTCATAAAAAGAAAGTGATAATAATATATATTAATTATATCTAATAAATATTAAATAAAAAAATCTAATCTATTTAATAAATAAAGTTTAATTATTTTATTATTATTATTTCAGTGAATAAATCCATTTAATATAATAATGTGATAAATTTTATATTTTAAGTTAGTGTGTGTTTTCTCTTAATTTATTAAGAGCAGCACACGGTGTGGTGTGGCGTTCTTTTGTGTGATAACAAATTTTCATATTAATTTGTTATCAAAAATCATCACCTTCAATTTGTTTTCGATTTTTTAATGACAAATGTTTTTTCCGAGTGGCTAATTATAATGCCCAGTAAGCAATTACTTCTAAGTTAGTATTTATATATATTTATTTTTTTTAATCTTATTCTATATATGTATATAATAATTAAAAGAAATATTTAAATATTATATATAATAAAAACGATTTTTTTTTTATAATTAGTTGATTATATATATTAATTTTTTCATATACATTAATAGAATTTTTTATTTATTCTGTAAAATAATCCCTTACTAGTTTATTTTAAACATTTCATTTGATAAATATATCTATTTTTCCTATATTGAAATATTTAATATTCATTTTATGAATATAAAAACCAAAAATATCTAAAAAAAAAAATCCAATTGAAAATTCAATCAAATTATATCTATATATCTAATCTCAAAAGGATCAACATAAATAAAATTAATTTTATGAACAATAAGTAAGTATATACGGGCTATAATAATAATAAATCAATTTAGAAACAAATATAGATATAATTTATGGCTCGTAACTTATAGTAATACAAATACCACAAAAAATTAAACAGATCATGAATTGATGAGAAATCCCATTAATTATATTTATATAACTATTATTAATTTTGTTTACGGAAAAACTATAGTTTTATCATTTAATTATCAAATAAAAGATCTAATTTCTTATGTCATTATATTAAAGTACCTATGAATATTTTATTTCATTGTAAAATTATTTACTTATCAAGTTACAAAAAATTTCTTATTAAATTCTTTTTTTTTAATATTTATCTATATTTTTTATTCTTAAAATTTAATTAACACAATTATATATTATTTTGTGAATGTGAGAAATTAAATATGGAATTTTAGATGTACTTTTGAAAAATTGCGTTATATTTGAATAACATCAAATTCATAAATATAAAACCAAATAGAAATTTTTTAAATTGAATTTAACAGCGCGAATAATTAAATTATTAGAAAAGATTCTTATTTTAAATATAAGATATATATATCATTTCTTTTAAATACATTACACTTATATTATTATTTTCCTTAACAAAACATAAATATATATATAAATTATATATAACTAATTTATTACCTTTTATTTTGTCATATATTTTCTTCACATATATATACTCATCAGCGAATAATGATACAAGATTTCTTTAACATGTCATATATATAAATACATTTTTGGTGTTTAATTTTTTGTTTTTTAATTTAAATACATTTCTTTTGATATGATAATTTCTATTTCATATTTTTATTAAATTATATAAATATGTTAAAACGTATATATGTATATATATAAAAAACCATATATACATAATTTAAAAATGAAACATTTTTGCACTTTTATCATGTAAGTTTTATATGCAAATATATATTTTAAATTCATTCATATATATTGTAATATATGTGATAATCTATACCACAAATTTTATGTACAAGAATATACAGGTGATAATAATTTGTATATATATATATATATATACATTATAATTAAAATTATATAAAAGAAACGCATATATCCGCAACTCCGCAGTGATATTGCACCTTACGATAAGATTTAATTCTTTTACCAAATCTTAATAAATTATTTATTGAAATTAAAAATTTTGCCGTTAGGGACATTTACTATATGTGTATTTGAAAATATCATTTCGCAAACTCTATATAATACAGATTTATTATCGTATTTTAAGTGGAGGGATAAAATTCGCTTTTTTTTTTTTGCGAATAACAAAAAAATAAACCAGATTTTTATAAAAAAATATATGGTATAGCGAGGTAACCAACGGCAATGCCAATCAAATACATAGATATATATATAAAGTAACAATTTTAAATCATCATGAACCACTAAAAAAAAAAATATAATACAAAAAATATAAATATAATACCATTCTTTTACGATACGATAAAAATATATTTCCTTTTTTTTATTTTACTCTTATTATATAATACAATTTTATAAAATGTGAAATATAACATTGAAGTGATTTTTTTTTTTTTTGTTCTTCTGATTTTGATTCATTCATTTCATATTATATTATTCGCCTCCTCCACTAAATACACATACTCACAATCAGTCTTTTAGATACTATTCAAGTTTATAGACGTGTGTATCAAAAAAATACGACGTTTAAAACTCTGATGTAACAAAAGTATATATTCTACATCGTATAAATCTGTAAATTTAAAATAAAAAATTAAATATATTAATTATTTGTTTAATTTATATAATAATATTTTTATAAAAAAAAATGCTTTTAAAAATAGTTATTAATAAATTTTTAATAATTCAATTTATCATTTAAGTTGTGACAATTTTAAGTGATTTTTTTTTTAAGTTATAAGTTTTTTTGTATTATTATTTAATTTTATTAAAATGGTCTGTGATAATGATGATGATCAAGGTAATATAAAACTATGGTTTTTTTTCTTTTTTTGATTGATTAAAAATTTGTACAAAATAAAATTAAAAAAGATTTTTAATACAATCCGTTAATTTAAACAAAGTATATACGAAATTATGAAAAAAAAAAGAATTTTTTAATTAAATAAAATTAGTTTCCGGAATGAATTTGCTTATTTATAATTTTCTCTATACCATATATATATATATTTTGTTACTCGCGTATTATATATACATAATTGATTGTAGAATTTTACATACCACACACTATACTATATCTAGATAGATAAATGTTAAGCATATAAGTTATGCCATATTTAAGAAATAAAAATATGGATTTTATGAATAAAATATTGTTAAGTGAGTGCATGCAAATACAATTAAACAGTTTAAAGAACAATTATTTATTTGAGTGTGTATATATTATAAAAGAAGCAATTATTATAGAATGTATAGTATATAATCTATATAAAGAGTTTCTTTTTTTAATTTATAATTAAATAATTTACATGTTGTATTACTAACAATAAATTTATATAGTCTCATTATTTAACAAAACAAATATTAATTTAAATTTTTAAATATATGTCATTATTTTATTAAATATAGTTTACTCTAAAACTGAAAATTAATAAATGAGAAAAATTCTTTTTTTATATATACTATATTTATTAATAAATGTTTATAAGTGGTTTTTTTTCTTGCAATAATAATATGTAATAAAAATTTAATTATATATTAAATGAAAAATCTATATACACAACAATTAATTATTATAACATTATATATTAATAATTTAATTATTATAATATATAAATATAATTGTGTGTATATTTTAAATTGCAAAATATATATATATAGTTGTGGCGTATTAATTCACTTGTATAAATTTAATTAAATTAATTATTTTAATTAATCTAGCAACTCAAATAAGTTATAATTTTAAATATAATTATAAATCATAGTTAGTTCTTCATAAATCATTATATCATAAACATTAAATATTAAAAATAAAATATCAAAAAGAAAATCTTAAAATTTCTTTTTATTTTATATTATGGATATGTATCTATATAAATAATATATAAATACAATCATCCATAATTGGTGACCACCGACATTTGTTATCAAAAATATTATAAAGAATAATATTTTTTAAACAAAATTTAAAATTTTTTCGCTATCACGAAAAATAAAAAGTGAAAAAGTTTATTTTTAAATCGTTTCGAAAGTCATCGTATAACGCGTACGTGTGTGATATTTTCAATGAAAATTTGTTAGAAAATTTTTATTCTATTCCTGATAAAAATTTACACATCAAATTTTTTAAAAAAATTGAAACCGAAATTAACAATTTTAAATTTTTTAGAGCAAACAAGAATCAAATTAAATAAATCAATATTTTATGATTCATCAACCAACATAGGATCTAACGGTTCCATACATCCATTCAAGCATTCATATTGTGCATTTTTATTCCTCTCACCGAAATGTCTACGGAAAACATAACAACTGGAAATCCTGTTACGGATAGAAGATTTAACGGACATCAAAATGAAGAACCACAACACGATGTCAGGGCGATCACATTCCGATTACCATTGCCAAGTCTTCATGAAGATAAAATTGAAACATGGTTCATTCAATTGGATTCATGGTTCAATTTAAATAAGATAATATCATCCAAAACAAAATTTGATACAGTGGTTGCAGCATTGAACGCAACTATTATTGATCAAGTGTTCTCGCTTGTTCAAAATCCGCCTCGAGAAGAACCGTTTGAGGTAATAAAGAAGGCAGTGTTAGCTGCATATGCTGATACCGCACAACAAAAATTCACGAAATTATTCACTGGAATACAATTAGGAGATTGTCGTCCAAGTCATTTATTATCAAAATTACAACGAGTTGACATTAACATTGATGAAACGATGCTTAAAAATTTATGGTTAAGCCGACTTCCATCACAGGTCAAGACTGTAGTAGCAGCGGCAAAAGGTTCTCTCACAGAACTGGCTGTTGTCGCTGATGCAGTAGTGGATTCACTTGGTTTGTCAACTATTAATGAAACAACAATGCCTTCAATCCAACCAATTCAAACAGCAGCACATGAATATAGGTCGAATGATCATATGTATGCACAGATCGAAAGAATTGCGGCAAGGTTAGAGCAACTAGATCACAACTATAACTCAGAATCACGTTCTAGGTCTAAATCTAGATCGCGTGATTTTAAACAAAACAAGCACCGCGATAAGACACCGGCAAACAAATCCACAACTTGTTGGTATCACAAAACTTATGGTTCATCTGCAAATAAATGCAATAAACCATGCAATTATAACAGCCGAGCTGCTGAATAGCAATCAAAAATAACAAAATCAAACCCAATAAACCATATCGCTCCCAATAATAACCAAAGAACCAAATCATCAAAATCATCAATATCCGCATCAAACAGTTTCAATACAATTGATAATTTGCTGATAAATAGAATTTATGTTCACGACAATACCAGCAAGAAGTATTTTTTAATTGATACAGGTGCTGATATTTCCGTTTTGCCAAATTATACAAGTTCTTTAAAACAAACAACATCCCGCAACCTCTATGCAGCAAATGGTTCACCTATTGCAACATACGGTGAAAAAAGATTGAATTTGGATCTCAACTTAAGGCGAAATTTTAGCTGGACGTTTACAATAGCCGACGTTCAAAAACCCATAATTGGTGCAGATTTTCTGGCGTATTATAATTTGTTAATTGATGTCGCACGCAACAAGATTATTGACAAACAAACACTACTTGAAACAGTGGGAATTCCAACAAATACTCATAGTTGTGCGATTAAAACGTTCAATACAAACAACGAATTTGCATCAATACTACAAGAATTTAATGATATTACAAAATATAATTCAAATTTGGCATCTACAAAATCTACCATAACTCATCATATTCAAACGACAGGTCAACCTGTGCATTCAAAAGCCCGACGTCTTTCTCCAGAGAAACTGAAAGCTGCAAGGGAAGAGTTTGAATATTTATTACAACAAGGTATTTGTAGACCATCAAAAAGTAATTGGTCATCACCGTTGCATATGGTTAAAAAGAAGGATGGATCTTGGAGGCCATGTGGTGATTTTAGAGCATTAAATGCTGTAACTGTTCCAGATAGGTATCCACTTTCATTTCTTCAGGATTTTACGAATAATTTGTATGGTACAACAATATTTTCAAAACTGGATTTACAAAAAGCTTTTCACCAGGTTCCAATTGAACAGTCAGATATACACAAAACAGCAATCATCACACCATTTGGCTTGTTTGAATTTGTTTATATGACATTTGGATTGTGCAATGCAGCACAAACATTTCAAAGGCTGATTCATGAAGTACTAAGGGGACTTGATTTTGCGTTTTCATATATCGATGATATATTCATCGCATCATCTAATATGCAACAACATCATAATCATTTACGGCTTGTTTTTCAGCGTCTCCGTGATTTCAATTTATGTATAAATTCATCCAAATGCGAATTTGGAAAATCAACAATACAATTTTTGGGTCATCAGATAGACGCATCAGGTATAAGGCCATTACCGGAAAAAATCGAAGCTATACAGAAATTTCATCAACCAACAAATGCACAGGAACTAAAACGTTTCTTGGCAATGATTAATTTTTATAGGCGATTTATTCCGCATGCAGTCAATAATCAAATGATTTTACAACAATTGATCACTGGAAACAAGAAAAATGATAAAACAATAATCATTTGGAATGATACAGCAATTGATGCATTCAACAAATGTAAAAATGATTTGGCGCAAGCAACATTATTGGCGCATCCATCACCTGATTCAAAATTGACATTATGTGTCGACGCATCAGATATAGCCGTTGGTGCGGTATTGCATCAAATTGAAGGTAATCAACAAAACCCATTGGGATTTTTTTCAAAAAAACTTAGTGAGACACAAAAACGTTATAGCACTTATGATCGAGAGCTTTTAGCAATGTATATGGGAGTCAAATACTTTAGATATTTCATCGAAGCAAGACCATGCTGTATATATACCGATCATAAGCCGTTGATATTCGCGTTTAAACAAAAATTGGACAAGGCTTCACCTCGCCAGATACGACATCTGGACTTTATAGCACAATTTTCAACAGATATTCATCATATATCTGGGTCCAACAATGTAACGGCTGATTTTCTATCACGTATCAACGAAATTCAAAATTTAAAAATTAATTTCGAAGACATCGCTGAAGATCAACAAAATGACGAAGAACTCAAACAAATTTTACAAAACAAAGATGAAGATTCATCATTACAGCTTGTCAAATTAAATGTTCCCGGATCATCATCATTTATCTTGTGTCATATCAACAATGGAATAATTCGTCCGTATGTCACAAACAAATTCAGACAACTCATTCTGTCAAAAATTCACAATTTATCTCA
The DNA here is from genome assembly GCA_958336335.1 of Dilophus febrilis. Taxonomy (NCBI): domain Eukaryota; kingdom Metazoa; phylum Arthropoda; class Insecta; order Diptera; family Bibionidae; genus Dilophus; species Dilophus febrilis. The sequence goes on along the minus strand of OY284469.1, from coordinate 27,330,189 downwards.
TCCCGGAATCAGAGGTACACAAAATATTCTTAAACAACGTTATGTTTGGAAGGGTATGCAAAATGATTGTAGAAATTTCGTTAAAAATTGCATTCCGTGTCAACGTGCTAAAGTCAACAAACACACAAAATCACCAATTTCAAGAATAATTCCACCCAGTCAACGATTCGAGCACATCAACATAGATTTGATTGGTCCACTTCCACCTTCAAATGATAATCGTTACTGCTTAACCATTATAGATCGATTTACTAGATGGCCGGAAGCGATTCCAATTCAAAATATAACAGCAGAAATAGTAGCAAAAAATTTAATTTCAAATTGGTTTTCAAGATTTGGTATTCCACTCAAAATTACTACTGATTTAGGACGTCAATTTGAATCAACGCTTTTTCATGAGCTAACGCAATTATTGGGTATTCATCATCTGAAAACTACCAGCTATCATCCGCAATCAAATGGTGTTATTGAAAGATGGCATCGTACACTTAAATCTTCAATCATGTGTTTTTCAAATTCAAAATGGTCGGAGATTTTGCCAACAATACTGCTTGGTCTACGATCAACCTACAAAGATGATATTAAATCCACTCCAGCAGAATTGGTTTATGGGCAAACATTGAAATTACCAGGTGAATTTTTTAGTGAAAATAATAAAGTTACACACCAATCAGATTTTGTTAAGGATTTTCGTCAGATAATGCAGCAAATTAGCCCAACAACTACATCAAATCATAGCAATTACAAAATATTTATTAATAAAGATTTACAAAGTTGTAAGCATGTTTTTGTGCGAAATGATATGATAAGGCAATCACTACAACCACCATTTGATGGGCCTTTTGAGGTCGTTAAACGATTTCCAAAGTATTTCATCATCAAAATGATCAATCGCTCAACTAAAATATCAATCGATCGTTTGAAGCCAGCTTTTTCAACAATCGATGAACAAAATAGTCACATTTCACCACAAGAATATTCTCATCAAAATACTAAAGACAAAAATGATCACCAACATAGTCAATCAAAACAACAATCACCTGAAACAACTTTGTCAGAACCATTGAAGAAAAAGAATCAAAAAAAGGTTACTTTTGATACACTACCAACTACAACGCGCTATGGTAGAAAAATAAAAAATCCAATTATTTTCAGGAGCTAAAACCCATAGTTTTAGTCTAGTGGCGGAGTATTGTGGCGTATTAATTCACTTGTATAAATTTAATTAAATTAATTATTTTAATTAATCTAGCAACTCAAATAAGTTATAATTTTAAATATAATTATAAATCATAGTTAGTTCTTCATAAATCATTATATCATAAACATTAAATATTAAAAATAAAATATCAAAAAGAAAATCTTAAAATTTCTTTTTATTTTATATTATGGATATGTATCTATATAAATAATATATAAATACAATCATCCATAATATACAATCATCCATATAGTTAATAAAATCTATAAATATATAATATTATATAATTTTTATTGGTATTTATTCTTAAATGCATTTTTCTGAACGAAGGTCGCAGTTTGAAATATATATCTATTCAAATTTATTATACATATATTATATATATTTTAAATTGTATATGGATTATGTATTTACTATATCTATTCATAATGTTTATTTATTTTTTTTTATTAAATTTCAACCGCAACCGCGCTCGTTATTAATGAATATATATATATTTTTTACCTTTATTGTCATTGATTTTTTTTTTTTTAAATATTAATAATTTTATTGAATATTTACATAATTGAATATATTGAAAAATATATACAAATGACGACATATTTATTTACATTAAATAACTATTAAAAATCTATTATTTATTCCTAAATAATCTATTTAAAATATCACATATAGTTTAAAGCTTTTTATTTATATTTATATTAATTAATATGAATATTTATTTATTTTAACAAATTCTCTGAAAATGTTTTCATAAACCGGTTGTTAATAATTTTTTTTTATTCAAATTTATATATATTAATTTAAAATTTTGTTGTAAAACAATACATATGTATAATGAATAAAATGTTTATAGTAGAATTACATGTTAAATAAATTACAAATTATATAGCACCTGTTTTAAATAATATATAACGACTTTTATCATATATATATATATATTTATCAGGTCACGATATTTTTGTAGAATTAAAATCTGATTATATACTCTGCTTCTTTAAATATATATATATAATGACTAATTTCATAAAAATGTGTTCTTAAAAATGTACAATTAAAAATCAGTATTACATATTATTTTGATGGTTTATTACTTATATGAAAAATATACTTTTAAATTTGTATATATCTCAAATGGAATGGAAGAGCATTCCATAATATATTGAATATAAATTACTACAGTGAGGATAACACAAAAAATCATTTTCATATCGGTGTTTTTATTTAAATAAGGAAATTTATATTACAAAAATGGGTTAAATAATCAATATGTTAACGCAAAAGGATTATTCCCGTTCAGCCTTTTTCGGATACCTATGTATATTGCGACGATGGAACCCAATAGTTTTTCCGACATTCAAAAGTATAAAAAAATAAAATATAAAACACTCTATAAATCCTTGGTAATTTATAGTTTTGTTTTTTATCAATTAATTAATCATTATAAAAAATAAATTATTAGATATCTTCAAAGTCGTATTTATATATCGCAAAGATATAAATGAGATTTTTATCATAAAAAAATTATTTATAATATATGTATGAATAATATAAATGTAATGAAGATCGTTTGTTTAAAATATATAATAATAAAAAAAATTATAATTCAATAATATATTATATTTATATTTATTATAATTTATAAAAAAAAAACCTTAAAAGAACCTCATCTAATTGATTTATCTCCCATATAATTTTATAACCATATATACATATCAGTTTGTTTAAACGAAAAAATAAATATTAGTTTTCAAAATTGTTCTAATTATTATTATATAAATAACTATATATAAAACAATTAAAATTAAAAAAAAATTACTAAATATAGAAATAAAATATTTTTAAATTTATCTTTTCTCTATTATATTGTATTTACATATATATAATAAATCTATATATGTTTATATTTTACACTTTCACAACATTAAAATAATAATAATAATAATACTAATAAACCCTTATCAAAAATATTTTATTTTCAATATATGATGTATGTATATATTTCATGAGATTATTTAACCACTTAATGTCCAATTGAAGTCATTTACACGTACCGTATATATAGATATAAAAAAACAAACAATCATATATAAATGCATACGTATAATTCATATATCTCTCATATATTTAATGTCAATCTTCATCATTTTAAAATTTTTTTTACATTTTGTTATATTTATACATACCACACAGGTTTTGCATGATCATATATATAATAAATCTATATGTATGTATATTTATCTATAATAAATAAAATTATATAACGATCATTTTCCAATCGACAATCAATAAAGTGTCTGTATATAGATTTTAATCTGATATTTATATATGGAATATATGGCTATTATAAAATTTAACATAAAAAAATTGAATTTAAAAAATAACAGAAAGCAAGTACAATAAAATTAATAAAATTCATTTAAACTATATATATTCTTTATCCATTATTATTATATTACAGATTAAATATACTTTTTAAAACTTATATGATATATATGTATATATTGAAGAATATACCATTTATATATATATATATAACAATATCCATAATTTTATTTTCATGAGTGTAAACATTTTTTTATTTGTATTTCAATCAAAATTAATTATGTCTTTGTTTGGTTCGTTTTTTATTTTTTTTTTTTTTTATTTTTGATGTAAAGAAATTTTTTTTTTTCGAAATATAATATGAAAATAAAACATATATATTTATAATAAGATGATAAAACCGCAGACACACAAATATATTATTTCATTTTTATTTAAATTAAAAAAAAAAAATCTTTATTTTTATTTAATTAAATGGTTTTTATTAATTTATTTAAATTAAGCAAAAATTGTGTTTATTCAAATTATATACATAAAAATATATTTTATTTATTGATTGTTATCATATAATTTTTTTCCTTCATTATTGATACATGTATAGAAACTGAGAGTGGTGAGGATAAAAACGGTGAAGGCACCGCTTTAACAGCCATGTCACCAGTTGCAGCCGTTTTAAAATCACGAACACCTAGAAATGTTGTAGAAGATTTAGAACAACGTGAAACATGGTCGGGAAAAGTCGATTTTCTTTTATCGGTCATTGGATTTGCCGTTGATTTAGCAAATGTATGGCGATTTCCATATTTATGCTATAAAAATGGAGGTGGTAAGTTATAAAAATATATTAAAGATTTGTCTTTTGTATATGAATTTGTGAAGTGTATAGCTGTTAAAAATATACCAACCTAAAATTCTTACAAAATTTTGAGGTCATGCGATGTCTTCAATATATAGGGACGAAGACATAAAATATATTTTGTGTTTTTTCGGTTATTTTCAAATTTGAATTTTCACACAGATGATTATTAATAGATAAAATAATATTTATATAATTTTTTGGTTTTTTTTATTTTCTTTTGATTATCAAAAAAAAAAATCACAATTTTTTAGGACAATATTTTTATATATATATATATTCTTAAAAGTGCTGAATGGAATTATATACACGACATTTATTATTAATTATATATATATATATATATATAAATGTATATATAAAGAAAATTTAATAAATTAATTATCATACTTAATTTAGCAAAATATTATATATCACTTTAAATACATATTTATATATCACCACCTCACCATATATACCATATATATTCCATATCATTTCATACCATGTAGATATCTATATAATAATATATATGCTTCTGCTGTTCGTTCGTTTTGCTGTATATATGTGTATATAAAACCTACACCTCCTCTACATACAACATATATAATATATATTGATATGTTTCATATACAGTAATAATTCATTGAAAATTGTAAAGGACCTTTTAAAGTCAATTATGCCTTTGTGATGACAATTAAATTAAAATCTGTATAATGTCAATTTTCATGTTATGTATTATTATTTATTTATAAGCGCCTTGCTTATATTTTATTATTTTCGTATATGTATATGTAAATTATATGCCTGTAGTGGGTGATTATTACAAAAAAAATATGATCATAAATAAATTATATTTGTGATCTTAAAAATATATATTTTAAATATTTTTTTTCTCCCTTTTAATTCATTATATAAGAATGATTTTAATGAATTTAACGTGTATATAGAGGATGATGCGTATAAAGTAATGTTTTCATTTTATAGTAATTTATATTTTATATTGATAATGATTAGACAATAATATTTTTCGTAAATTGTCATTCCATTTGATTTTGAAGATGTTTCATATATCCTTTTGTATAGAACTCTGATTAAATCTCAAATGTTCCTCAATATCATCGCAATAGCAAAGTATTGATTAGATTTTCGAAGATCATCATGGAGACTGGCTAAAATCATAATACTCACTTTGAAATTATTACATTTATAAAAAGTGATCGCATGCAATTCAACACACAGAGATCAATTATGTATATATGAAATTATATTCTATATATTTTCTACTTAAAATCTAATCAAAAATGACTAGAAAATTCTTTTAAACTTTTGAATCCGTATGTGTTGTTAACATATATTTTTCAAAATTATCCATGAAGTTATTGTTAAATATATAATTGCATATATATATAAAACGTCAATATATATTATTATAGACATGTATGTACGTACGTATATAGAGAGAGTTATTTAAATAAAACACATGAAAATCTAAATAGAATTTTTTAATTTTCATTAAAATATTAATAGTCGTTTTTATTTTTTTCAATAAATCAATTATATATAAAATTTAATTATTTTTTTATCATTTTTTTTGTATATAACATATAAAATTATATCGCATTCATTATAGATAATATTATAAATAGTCATACATAGTCATGGAAGAGATCAGATTATATGTACATGAATATTTTACACATTGAGATTATTTAATTTATAGTTCAATTTTTGCGTCAAGCATAATTTTGCTATAATAACAATATAAAATAATTAATTTTTAATTGTAATATTATTAAACATACATAAAACAGTATCATATAAAAGATATAAGCGTGTAAAACATCGATTTAATCAGAAAATTAATCATAATCGTTAATATTTATAATTTACTTCATAAAATATATAATTGAAATTATATATACAATATACATATATATATAAAGTGTAACAATAATAATATAACTTTTTCTATATATATATAATATATTTTTGTTGAAAAAAAGTTATAGTTTATATATAAGCAACAAATGGTGAATGAAAATAAAATAATAAGTATATAATACAATTCTAAAAACAAGAAATAATCCATATTAATATACATATTATATATTATGTGTTTTATTATATATTGTATATACATATGAATGAATACATATTTGTACACTTAAGAACACAGAGTAATATATAATCTGTCATATACAGTACTTGTATGTAAAATCCATTGGATTAATAATATGAACATATATTTATATTATACACATCTACTTTATATATATATATATAGTTGTAGAGTATAGAATGAAATGTCATTTCCTTCAAAATCTCGCCTTCCGTCATCTTTTATATATGCTTTTGAAATAACCATCCAACCATTCACACATATTATATATATATATATATATTATATATTCTTTCGCTTTTATACATTCTTTTTATTATACATCATATTTACAGAATACTATATTAGAATAATAACCAGGAATTTAACGCGTTATTTTCAAATATGATTTAAAATTCTTTTAATTTTGAAATGTGAATGAGCTAAATTATTATTTATACTCGTATTAATTGACAATTCGTACGAATACTTATAAAATTAATTTTCCATCTACATTTTCTATTGTGATTGTGATTTTTCCCACAGGAATTTTCAAATGATATCTATCATGTATAATGAAACCTCTGTAGTACATCTTGTATACGCAAAAATACTGAAAAAAAGTTTTTCTCTTTATATATAATATACATAAAGTGTTTTACTTTGAAATTCTTATTACATATAGATATAAATTATTATTTGATATAGAAATGCACATTGACCATATATGTATATTGTATATATATTTTAACGTTCGGCGTACTCTCTATGCGACAGTGATTTAACATAATTTTATATGTGATAATTTATATTACTTTGAACAATACAATTATATTATTATAATCTTCTTATAAACATCGATAATTTATTTTACCGAAGATCTCCATTTGTAAATTAAATTATATATAGAATTTGAAAGAGTAATAATAGTTTTTATGATTAAAATATCAAATGTATTGAATCGGCAATAATTGGTATTATAAATAAATGATTTATAGTAAGTTTACATTTAAGATTCTATTTTTAAGACCAAAAAAATTTTTATCATTATATTTCCTAATACTATATTGAATACAATATAATATATCAACAACAAAAACAAAACAAAAAATTAAATTAAATGCTTGACATTTTTTTTTCATCTCTTTCGCTTTATATATATATAGCAATATCAGATCCTTTATAGATGTAAATCAAATTTTAAAAACATATTTTCCAACAATAATAATAAAAATTACATTAAATATAAATATATATGTAAGAAATGGATATAACAAAAAAAAATAAATAAAATTTGATAAAAGAAAAATTTTTCTTATATATACGATTATATTTTTATATATATATCAATATTCTTATACATATAGTATTAAAACCTTGTTGGCAAATCAAAATAAAAATAATAATAAAAAAAAAAACAGAAGACAAATTTTCAAAGTGTTAAATGAAAAATAAATGGATGATGAAAAATAAAAAAGAAAGTGTTTTATCTTTTTTTTTTTTTATTGTTTGAGGTTATGATTAAATTTAAGTATATCGATTTTGTAAAATGGTAAAATTTAATTCTTTATAGATACGAGTATTGTAATGAAACATTTGAAAAAAATATTTTTTTTGGGTTATGAGTTACGTTTTACCGTTATACGATATAAATGGATTTGCCAATCGCAGAATACCAATTTTCAATGCCCCATATATATAAGTTTTTCAGGGAAAATGGCAGGATCTATCAAAATTCCATGTGTGAATAACAAAAAAGAAACTTATAAATTCTTAATTCGTCAAAACCTTTTTATTACAGATCGTTTACCAAACTAACAAACGTTTAGTTTTCACTTCATTTTCTTTTATCCCAAAATAGAATTGCGCGTTTTCATTATTTTTAAATGATTTTTCTTAAAATTTTACAATTAATTAATGAACATTTAAAATTTATTAAATGAAAAATCTGCACTGAATGGTGTAAACCCAAATATTTCGTTTTATTTTTCATTTTTAAAGATTAAAGTGACTTTGCATGAGAGATATTACTGCGGTACATACACATTATAGAGCCGGTTTGTTCCAAATTGTTTCTTTAAAAACATTATTGATATACTGATATAGAACAAACAAATATACACAGGTTAAAAATAATTAATTGCCTCACTTGATGAAAACAATAATATAACAATATAAATATAAAATCAAAATCTTATATGAATTTGTACATTCGCCTCACTTATAATATATAATATAATAAACATATATATATTTTTTGTCATTATACTATGCATATAAGAAAAGTGTATAACATTAAAAAAAACCTTTTATTATTATATATATATATATATATATGGTATAGAGATATGAATAATTCATATTCAATTGTGCAACATATGAAAAATGAAAATAGAATTTTAAATTCAATAAATTATATTCATATACATATACCATATATATATAAATAAATGAATAAATTTATCACCCCAAAAATTGACCCCATTTTCTTTTCACCAGTTAAGTGTATACTTTTATTGTTAACGGATTATGTGTACAATATATAAATATAATGGTTATTCTTTTTCATCCATATGAATGTATATACCATATATAAGAAGAATAAATATATACGTTAGTTATGTGCGATAATATTTAGAATTTCCTTTGCTAAACATATATATAAAGTTATTATATATATTTTCCATACATATATTTATATATATATATATATATATATATTGTAAGGCTTATATATATAGAATGGAATGTATGTAATATTTGGTTATACACATCCATAACATACGTGTATGTACATTGTACAATGTATATATATGAATCAAATGATCAAATGGAAATGTTAAAAAAAAAAAAAAAAGAATAGAAAACTGTTGCGACACAAAATGATTTGAGTGCAAATATTATATATATTTATATACACACACATAATATATATATATGTATGGTATATATGAGATGTACATTAGAAAAAAATGTATTCATACACCATTTGACATATTACCATAAGTGTATTTATATTTAATATACTATATATATAGTTATATATCGTACTATATATAATATTTGTATATATATATATATTCCATTTATGGCAATAGAACAAAAGGAAAGAATTAGCTTTTATATTGTCTAAATTTTACATTATATATAATTGAATCTAATGGGTTTCTAAATTGGCCACCATTATAATTGTCTTATGAATTATTTTATCTTAAAATATTTTTCAAAGCCTTTTGCCTCAGATTATTACTTTAAATATATATATATATATGTAGAATATATAGACATATATTCTTTAAAAAACACATCATTTATATATACAATACATAACATAAAAAATTTGATTGTGTATTATCCTTAAGTTAAATGTTACTCTTTAACTGTTGTCGCGTATATGAGTTATAAATGTTTTGAAATATTGATATTATTATTTTATTAATTTTTATTCGTTACTTTACTTTAATACAAAATGGAATAACAAATTAATTAATACAAAATGAAATAACAAATTAAAAGTGTGTGATTTAATTAATTCCGCTAATTATCGCTAATCCGCTAATTATCCGCTAATTTGATTATTGCTTATCAAATATATAAAAAAATATATATAAATGATTAATTTTCTTTTAGGTGCATTTTTGGTTCCCTATTGTATTATGTTATTGGTTGGTGGAATACCATTATTTTACATGGAATTGGCACTTGGACAACATAATCGAAAGGGTGCAATAACATGTTGGGGACGTCTTGTACCGCTTTTTAAAGGTAAATGGTTTTTTTTTGTTAAATTACCGCATCATAAATGCATATTTTGAAATTGAAAAAAATAAAACAGAATATTCACAGATAGATATATCCATTTTCAAACATAAGTATAGGTACATAAATATTGTAGGGATATGTATATATAAAAAAAAATTTCATTTTCTTATTTTAAAAAAAAAAAATCGGAAATACTATTAAGTTATTATCTTTTGAAAGCTTATTAAATGATTTTTATTTTTTTTGATTCTTGTGTTCGTTCTAATACATAATCATAATATGATGATAAGCATACAAGATCGTTCGTATTAGACTTTTAAATATATACATTTTTATAGAGAATATATGCTATATATATGTATAATAAAATATTACTATATAGATATACTAAAAAGAATTGCGATAATACTTTATCTTGTAAGATATACATATAAACCAAGCAATTGATTTCAATTTATGATATTATATTTTTATGTATATCTTCAAAAAATGATTTACCTATTTATTGATGTATTATTTTTTATTTTGGGATGTACTTTTGCGGGGGTATTTAGTTGAAAAATTATTATATAGTACATTTAAAGAGATTTCAAATGTGTATGACAAAAAATTATTATAATGCACACATCTTTTGTTTCCAAATTATCCAAAAATTAATCAAAATATATTAATATTTGTATAAGCTTTCAATGAATTTAATTGGTTATATTATACATATATAAAATAAAATAGGATTTAAATTTATTTTTAAAATTAAAATTTAATTTTGTTTCATTATTTATTTATACAGGAATTGGATATGCTGTTGTATTAATAGCATTTTATGTAGATTTCTATTATAATGTAATAATAGCATGGTCTTTAAGATTTTTTTTTGCATCATTTACAAGTAATCTGCCATGGACATCTTGTGATAATGAATGGAATACAGAAAATTGTAAACCGGTATGATTTTTAAATCTTATTAAAAAAAAATCTAAAATCTTCGATCGATCGCACCCTTCCTACATAAATTGCTCTTTATTATTTAATAATAATTGATTTAATATTTAATAATTGGTTTATTAATTTATTTTGATTGACAAAGTATATTTGAACCATTAATTAATTTAAATAAGTTATTTTATGATTTGTTTAATTTTTATTTTGTTCCTAAAATAGTTTGAATTTTCCGGATCAAATTCGACATCAAGTAATGAAACAGTTTCAATTAAATATTCATCAGCCGCCTCCGAATACTTTAAGTAAATATTTTAATTTTTTATAATTTTAAATTATCTCCCTCTTTAAACATTTTCACAATCGCATATTTTAATATTATCTATATATTATATAATATAGTCGATATATATTAGAGCTAAATAAAAGTGAAGGAATACATGATTTGGGTAAAATTAAATGGGATATGGCATTATGTTTATTAGCCGTTTATCTAATATGTTACTTTTCATTATGGAAAGGAATCAGAACATCGGGAAAGGTAAAAATTCATTCAAACAAATAAATAATCTTGATAGATAGACAATTAAAAATGATATAATTTGGAATTTTACTTATTTATTTGTATTTATATAGGTTGTTTGGTTTACCGCATTATTTCCATATGTTGTATTATTTATATTATTTATACGTGGTATAACTTTACCTGGTTCAGCCGAAGGTATAAAATACTATGTAAGACCAAATTTTGATGTTATCTTTAAAGCTGAGGTAAATAATTTTTATCTATACATAAATTTGATTAAAATGATTTAAATAATTTAATAAATTAATAAAAACAAACCCAAATCAATAGGTATGGGTTGATGCAGCCACACAAGTATTTTTCTCTTTAGGACCTGGTTTTGGTGTACTTTTAGCATATGCCTCATATAATAAATATAATAATAATGTTTACAAGTAAAATAAATCAATTAAATCCATATACTAAATATTTTATTAATTTTCTAATTTTCTATTATAATATATTCGTATAGAGATGCTTTACTTACAAGTTTTATAAATTCGGCAACAAGTTTTGTGGCTGGTTTTGTAATATTTTCGGTTTTGGGTTATATGGCATATGCATCGGGTCAAAGTATAAATGAGGTAGCCACAGAAGGTCCAGGTCTTGTATTTATTGTGTATCCAGCAGCAATTGCAACAATGCCCGGTAGTACATTTTGGGCATTAATATTTTTTATGATGTTATTAACATTAGGTTTAGACAGTTCAGTATGTATAAAAAATTATACATGATAATATTTTATTATCTATATAGAGATATTAATTATAATTTACTTTCTATATATAGTTTGGTGGATCAGAGGCTATTATAACAGCGATAAGTGATGAATTTCCAAAAATACGAAGAAATCGTGAAGTTTTTGTGGCATGTTTATTTTCATTGTATTTCGTTGTGGGTTTGGCCAGTTGCGCTCAAGGTGGATTTTATTTCTTTCAATTATTGGATCGTTATGCTGCCGGTTATTCCATATTGATTGCTGTATTTTTTGAAGCAATTGCCGTTTCATGGATTTACGGAACAAATCGTTTTTGTGATGATATACGTGATATGATTGGTTTATCACCGGGATTATATTGGCGTATTTGTTGGAAATTTATTGCACCCATATTTTTACTATTCATTACCGTTTACGGTTTAATTGGTTATGTCCCGTTAAGTTATGAGGGATACATTTATCCGCAATGGGCCAATATATTAGGATGGTGTATAGCTGGTTCTTCAATGTCAATGATACCAATAGTTGGTATTTACAAAATATTAGTTACACCAGGAACATTTCGACAGGTAATGCATATAGATTATATTTTGTTTGTTAATGTCTTTAAAAATGTTACGTAAGTCTATATTGTTATAAAATTGTATATAGAGAATAAAAATTTTAACAACACCATGGCGTGATCAACAAACAAATATAAATGGGATTGCAATAAATGAATCAGCTCAAATACGTTTAACCGCATCACCGAATGATGTCGGTGAAGATGTGTGAGAGAAACCATTTACAAGATTTAATATATATTATGTTTAAAATTCTATGTTATTTATTTCAATTTTTAATTTATACTTAAAAATTTTTTTAAGAATAATTGCTCAAATTAATTTGATTTGAGTAATTCTAAAATGCTGTGTAGATAATAGTTATAAAATTCTATATATAAATATTCTAAATACAAATTATTGTATATTTTATTTAATATTATATAGAATTTTATAACAAAAATTTATTATTATATATCGAAGAAAAATATATATATTTATGAATTGTGTGTAGTATTTTTAAATAAAATAATTTTAATCGATTTTATTTATAATATTTATTTATATAGAAATTTGAGAAATACAGCGCGCTATATATATATATATATATATAAAAAAAATGTTTAAAAATGTATTGATATTTAATTTATGCGATATAATTAACAAAAAAATTAATATTACAATATAGATTTATATAATATGTTGATTATTTTACACATTTTTAATAGTATATATATATATTGTCTTTATATAAAATTAAATAAAATTAATGTAATGATAATCGAAATTTAAAAAACATATATCTTATGAAAAGATTAATGAAAAAATTATTTAAATTTTATATTAAGATAATGTTGAATAATATGTTATTAAGTTAATTTTCACGTTAATGTTAACAAATTACAAATTTTTGCAGTATTCCTATTATAATATTAAATAACATAAAAAAACAAACATTATATGTAATTAGAAGAAATGACAAATATTTATCTATATAGTGAAAATATACATTAAATGTGTCGTATTATTATATAACAAATTTTTATACTCATCGATAAATTCATATTTACCAAAAAAAAAATGCATGAAATAAAATGCAACAATATTGTAGTTGAACAAATTATTTTAAATTAAGCAAAAAAAAAACACTTTACATATTAAACCGCTTTTATATATCTTTTTTGCAATTATTTATTTCTATAATAGAAAAAAAATAAACCAAATGATTCATTTATTTCCTTCCCGTGTGATTTAATTGGGGGGTATGTCGCCTTTTTATATTGTATTCATGAAGAAAAAAAACCATCTGGAAAAAGTATATATAAAAGTATTTCTCGCATAACAGCCATTATGCGATAGCAGTACTTTAAAAAAAAAATGAAAATAATCTATATGTGGAAAAAATTTCATATACACGCGATGTTGATATTTTCTTTAGAAACAGCCATTCAAAGGAAAATATCACAACAATTATTAGTATATGTTCTGACAACCCATCCAATGTTTCATTTATTATAATTATTTTATAAAAAATCATAAATTTATTTATTTTAAAATCATTTTTAAATTCTAAAAATCATCGAATTTAGTGATATATATTTAATATTTATATTTAATAAACATCATATATGATATAAATGAATATACAAAACCTTTTCTTTAAAGTTTTATATAATATATATTAAAATTAAAATAATTAAAATGAATAGTAAATTTTTTACAGCCAAAAAAATTTACTATTCATTAACAAATTTTAATTAATTTAAATTATTAACTTAAAAAATATATTTAAATATTTATTTAATTAATTTATACTTATAACGATTTCAACTATTGATTTATACAAAAAAAAATGTTTTAATTTTAATTTTTTTGTTTTTCACTTATGTAAGAAAAATATTGAATGATTTATTAATTATTTATATATACATCAGCCATATATATATAAATATGTTAATGTTAATTGTTCAATATTTATCTTAAATGTGTATATAATAATTTTATCAGGAAATGTATACTAATCTAAATATATACATATATTGTATAGATATTTTTTATGTACATTATTATTCAATTAAAAGCCTTTTATGTTAATAAAAAATAACCTTTGTAAATACAAAATTCCTTTTTTGTGCGTTTTTTTTATATGTAAATATTTCACTTTGGTATATATGCGTATAGAGAAAAAATCCATATTATAATATTGTCTTAAGGCGGAAAAGGATGATGAAATTTGGAAATGGATGAAATTTTGTACTTGGAAAATCTTTAATTTAAAAAAATTTCTAAACAAAAGTGAATTTTCACTGCACAATATATAATAATAATATATGAAAAAAAATACTCATTCATGATAAGGTTTGAATCGTTGAAAAAGGATATGAATGGTAGACAAATATATATGTATCGAATAACTACAAAAAAGCATATCGTATCCTTTTAAAATGGATTTGTAAGGATTTAATAAGCATATGTATAAAATATTTTGGTATATAGCAAAATATTCAAAGTTTTCTATATAATAATATCCTTATAATGTCTGGTAATAATGCATATTTGATTCAATAATAATTAAGATTGTACGATTTTATTTTATTATATTGATGCATATGTGTATTATTGATTCAATGGGTAAAGCGAAAGAATTGATCATTGCTAGTTTCAACCCCATAGATGAAAGATTTTGTTTACGATGATTGATGGTGAACGCGAAATGGTTTACGATGAAAAGAGCCACAAAATATCTTTAACGTGTCATGGGTGAATACTGAACCAAAATATCAATTGAAAAACTCGTTAGACCTCACTGCCCTCCCATACAATTTGTTACTGGAAATCCGTCCCGGAATACGTGGTATACGTTTGCGAGATATCTACTGGGACATCCTTTAAATAATATGATAAAACCATTCATTTCAAATGTTTTTAATAAATATAATTAAAATATTTTTGCAATGCGGTCATATATAAATAATAAATTAATCGAATTTTGTTATAAATAATTAAATATTAAATTACAAATTAAACATATACTATAGTTCAATCATAAGTTTTTATTTATTAAATATATACAATAATAATACATATATATTTCTTTTAGTTTATATAATATTCGTATTATAACTTTTTATATGCTTATAATAAGGTAAATTGTGTAACAATAATTACGTATATATTGAGTTTTTTTTATATTATAGCATTTGTAAAATGTTTAAAATTGCATTCATAATGCATTCAAATATTAGTAAAAAAAAAAATCAATAATAAATCTTAAAGTTAAATATAATGCTAAAAAATATTTAATCTTTAACATATAACTATATATAGCTATATATTTAATAATTATAAAAGCTATATTTAATAATATATCTATATTCATAATATGTGGTCTTGTCTTTTAAAATTTATATTGCAAAAATATTTACTTATAAATTATTACACGTAATAGTTATCTTAATTTATTTAATGCCCCAATTCTTATTGTATTCACTTAAAAAAACATTTTCCGATACATAAGCGAAG
This sequence comes from Dilophus febrilis, assembly GCA_958336335.1. Lineage (NCBI taxonomy): Eukaryota > Metazoa > Arthropoda > Insecta > Diptera > Bibionidae > Dilophus > Dilophus febrilis. The sequence goes on along the minus strand of OY284469.1, from coordinate 27,313,679 downwards.
TTAAAACACATATTTGTTCTAAGCTATATATTTAGTAATAAATTATATATAAATACATTTATTTTTGTTTAAGAATAATACACATTTTTTACCTATATTTAAACTTACGTACAATTTAAAAAAATATCCATTTTTATGTAAATTTTCACAAAATATAATTCTTTTTAGTTATATTATATATATATATATATATATATATATAATATTTCAAATGTCTAATAATAATAATAATATGTGTTTGTTTGTTTATATACAATTGTGTAATTTTTAACCATACATAGTTGAATAAATAATAATAATTAATAATAAAAAATATGAAATGAAAGTACTGTTGCGAATGCAAAAGGTTGTACAATTTTTTATTTTAAAGCTGTGTGTTTTATCGCATTCGATTTAAGAATTTGTATTTCTATATATTAATAATAATTTAAAAAATAAAATCACATATGTTTTTATGGTTTATGAATTCCCACGCATCTATCTGTATATTTATATTATATGAAAATTATAAAAATTATAATTTATAACAAAAAAATTACATATCATAATAAGCATCTTATAAGAAATGTTAATTATGTCATATTAATACATGCGGAAAAAAGAATCCTTTAAATATTTTATTTTTAAACAAGCTATACATTTTCCTTTTGGATACAATCAAATAATATATAAATCTAATAAATATGATAAAATAAAAATTATGCCAATGTACATGAATGTCTTTTCATCGAATATTTAACATTATTATTATTATATTTAGGATTATGAGCCGAATAAGATGGTAATGATTGTCGTCTTCGTCGAACGGCCGGACTTAAATTATAACGTATTTTTGCTTGTACCAATAGCTCTTTGAATACTTCAACAATTGCAGTATTTTCTTTAGCCGAACATTCAACATATCCACATTCCCAATCAACCGTTACTATTGATTCGATAATTTCCCGTTGAACAATACGTTCCGTTTCAGCTATATCCGTTTTATTTCCAACCACAACGATTGGTATACGACAACCACGAACTTCAACTATCTATGTTGTTAAATAGAAAAATTAATAATACACATTTATTAAAACAAAATACGAACTATTTTGATGGAGTACAATCAAAAAAGTTTGAAGATGAAAAAGTGAAGGAATTACTCTAAAAAAGATTCGTGGCAAGCCCAACAAGAACTTACTAAAGCATTTGTAGTTGATCGCTCAACCGAACAGACCTTGAATATGATTTGGTATTTGGTTCATACTTGATTTGGTATGTTCGAATTGCTACTTGAACGGTACAAAAAGAAAAAAAATCGTAGGATAAGTTCGGCCATGAATCAACATTCATAATGGAATATCAAATTAATTTACCTGTTCCCGTATACGTTCAATTTCTTTCCATGTATTTTCATCATTGATGGCATACACTAAAATAAATGCACCGCCCGTGGATATCGATAATGCACGCATTGCTGGAAATGGAAATGCACCCGATGTATCTAAAATGTCTAATGTTAATGAGGCCCCGTCGGGTAATTCATATTCACCACGATGTAATTCTTCAACCGTTTCACGATACCGTGATGAATATTTATCATATAGAAATTGTGATATTATTGATGATTTTCCAACTTTAGCGGCTCCCATAACAACAACACGATGTTGTTCCTTCCGCACCGGACTATATTCGGATTTATGTGATTTCATTGCGGCCGACAATGATGGTAATCGTAAACGTTGACAAGATCCCGGCATAATTTATTTAATATTAAACCTATATATATATGTATATATAATTATCATTAATGTATAATTTTTTTTTATAAATAATTTAAAATAGATGTGTAATTCTATATATAATGATGTATATAATTTAAGATATATATGGGTTAGTTCATTATAATTATTATACATATACGCATAAAATATATATCAGTATTTTTTAAATTAATATATACTATATGATAGGATTTTTTTTTATATATATAATTTATCATTAAGTAAATCAAAATATAAAAAATTTGCATCTATAATCGTGTTTGAATCCTGTACATATATATAGTATATATACAGAAATAATATACTATATGTATAATTTTCGTTGAGACTATGTGTCGCCTAACTATAACAGTTATTTTTTTGGCATAAAATTTATATTTTTGAGGTTAACACACTTTCATTACTTGGCCATATAAACCTACATAGTTTTTTTTTTGTTTTCATTTACGCAATGATTTATATACCATAAAAGTGCATTGTCCTAGTTCTATTTATTTTATGTAATATATATATATATATCACTTATCTATCTCCTATTTATATATATAGATATGTATTCGTATTGATTGCATTATCATTTTATATTTCTATCTCTAATTCTCTATCCATATTTTCAATCTATATTTGTATGTATATAAGAATAAGATATAAGGAATACATATTTTACAGTGAAAGTCATAAAAATAATTAAATCTTTTGCGTCGTTACTAGAATTCACTAAATAAATATATAGCACATACTCTACTAATCTAATTTTCATTTCATTTATATTTTATATTTTTCTTTAAAACAAAATGAAATTCGCTCGTCATGTTCCTTATAAAAAATTCACTTATTATTGTTAATCATAATTTGAAAGCGCATAAATTGAAATCATAAATATTCATCATTTCGTTTTTTAACATTATTTTAGCGTTAATAACAAATTCTGCTTTTAACTTTTATTGTAATTTAAAAAATTTCAAATTGAAAATATAAATCAATTTTTTATATAACAAAAATCTTTTGCCAATTTTTTTTTTACTATATATTGTTATATTCCACATTATTATCAAATAATATTAAAAATTATGTTTTGTATTACTTTATGTATTTATATATAAATCATATACATATCTATATATAAATATTATTGATATTTGTAAGATATACAAAAATGTAATTGTATATCCAGAGGCGTGAGATCCAAACCATATAGGCTATTCTGAAAAGGGTACATTATTAAAAATAAATGAATTATACAATTTCACAAATTTTATAGATTTTAAATTAAACCGAAAGTTTTTCTCCAATTTTCATGGTCGTTGCATAATTTGAAAGTTCAATCAATTTCTGATTTTTCATAAAAGAAAATTTTGGAATCGCTTCATTATATTAGTTCAAACGTTACAGAAGAGTTTCCAAAAAGTATTTGTGAAAACTTATCCCGTTTTTTACACTTTTGGATATATATTAAAAAAAAATGAACCGATTTCCATTTCTGCTACAAAAAATTAGAATTTACAATTTCATTTGGGTCACCAACAGGACAATTTTTTCCCACTCCCCCCACTGATTGTAACACTTTATATATATGTTTAATGTATAATTGTATATCGTCATCATCGATATATACACATAAAAATAAAAAAAAAACATTCGTATTTATTTAAAAGATCGATAAATTAAATAGAATGGAATAATTTCAATTTTATATTTATATCTTATTGTTTTTATATATCATACATATATGTAACAAAAATATAATTTATTTGAATTGAATTAACTTTTATATATATAGCAATTACTGCAAATATACAACAATATAAAATTTTTTAACACAAAAAAATTAAAATCAAATGCATTTATTTTTTATTGATATTACATAATATCGTAGTTTTATTTGTTTTATATTAATGTGCGAATACACATATTGAATATGCAAGAATTACGTTTAAACAAATAATAGACATTGAAATTAAATATTAAAAATTTTAAGTAAATAAAAAACAAAGGCAATAAAAGTGATAACATTTTGTAATAAACGTATTATGTGTAATAATTTTTGATAGAAATTTCAATAGACGACAGATTAATAATAATATTTATATGGTTCAAGTTCATATAATTATAAATAAATATCCATGCGGATATGTCCAAATTACAGTATTAAAAACTATTTTATATATTCATCGTTTGTGAAATAGCCGTTTAATTTTTAAAAAAAAATTATAAAAAATTCAATTTAACATTTATAATAATAAAAGAAAACTTTTAAATTTAACATTTTACCATTTAAACACGTATTTTTTATCTACTAAAAAGGTATAACAGTTTTCATATTTCTCTTATATACCATCAGCAGTCCGTCAAATTAAACTCATATATAATTGAATACCATAATACATTTAGTATAAAATTTTAATAAAATTATTTTTTTTTGTGTATAAAATAAATTAAATTGAATACGTACAAAATATTCTTTGAAATTATTATTTATTTATTTATTACAGACGAATGTACATATACCAATATATGGAATTTAAGAAAAGTGAAATTTTCTTATATTAAACATAAACAAATTTTATATAATTAATTATTTATTTATTCATCAACACAAAAATATTTGTATAAGATGATGTATACCAATGTTGATTGTGCCATATAGACTTTAAAATGTAGACTTCACTTTGTTCTATATATGCATTGTCTATATACGCGTAATTTAAATGGCGTTTCTAAGGATTCAGATAAAGATGTTTCAAGATTTTCAGGTATACATAAATGAGATGTAGAATTTAATTGGATTTATCATAGGTTAAAAAAAATTAAGTTTTTTAAAAGTGATTATCAATTATCAATTATAAAGTACTATTTAAAACCTATTTATGGTTAAATGGAAATATCTTAAAAATCGTTTGGGGTTAAGATTAGCAAACCTGCAGGTATTGAAAGGTGTTTTTCTCGTACTCGTGTTGGCTAGATGTAGATTATATACAAATATATACAATCAAATGCAAATACAATAAAAGAAGGAAATATTTAGAAAATTTTAAAATTGATTGTTAATTGTATTTATGTTTATTTGTTTTTCATCTTTATTGTTTTGTATTCTATATATTCTATATATATATATACGTATATATATTGTTATAAGGTGTAAAAAACTTATTATATTTTATATATAGCAGTAGAGTATATATAAATAAAAATTGTAATTGAAATTGTGAAAAACAAAACAATTAACATTTTAACGTATATATGCTTAATAATATATAAATTATTTTATACAGATATATAGTATATATATATATATAAGAAAAATGTTTTTAACGCATTAATTTGAAAATGTTTAGTTATATTTAATTTAGATTAAATTTTTTTTTAAATTATTTATCACAATTCAAATTCAATATTATGATATCCTTGGAAAATTCTAAATTATTATACTTTTTGAATATAAACATGTAAATATATGATCATTTAATTTATTTTGTAAACATTTGAATTTGTCATATTTGAAAAATACAAATTTATTGTGTGCGTGTATTTATGTATAATAATATATTATAAAAATTGATAATTAAATTTTATAAAATTTATAACACTTGAAACGACCATTTCATATACATGAAAACTTTCATGGAAAAATGGTTTTTGTGGAAAAAGGAAACAATTATTGAATTATTGGTTTTCACCTTTCACATATATATCGAAATTTATTGTTATATGGATTTTATGATGTGTATTTTTCATTGAATTTATAAAACAAGGAACTATATACAATAGCTATAGATTTAATAATTATAATGATTCAAAAGATATAGCACCGATTTTCCATTTCAGTTCAGTAAATGATTGTGTTTGATTCAAATAAATGAATTATATATGAAAAACAAATTTATGATATTGTAAAAGTGACCTAAAAACAAACATTTTATATATATCGAAAACATAAAAAAGGGACAAATTTTACGAAATCTTTTTGGAAAATCGACTACATCTTTCGAATAATGAGTTTTTCAAATTTACTTCTGTGAAATATCAGAAATTGATTGACCCAACCATTTCAAACCAGGAAAATTATGGGTGTAATTTGAAAAAGGAAAATGGAAAAGTTTGTTTTTTTGGAGCATTATTAATTTTTAAAGATATGCTTTAAAGCATATTCCTTTCATATAATATCCTGTTCCTTTGGTAATATGACAAAAAAAATTTCATCCCCGCATACGGTAAATATAGAGGCACACATTTTATTAAAACAAAAGCTATAAAACACCATTAAATAAAAGTGTATTTTTAGATATACAAAACTTCTAAAATTATATTCCTCCGTCATTCATAAATGTAAAATATATATATTTATATATAGATTGTGTTATGATATACATATAAAATATCAATATATATATATATATAAATATTATTCAATGAATTTAAATTTTTATTAAATTATATAAATCTATATATTATGAATATATTTATTTATACACATTTTCTTTATATTCATATATATTTGATTTCATTTCAAAAAACGTGTATTGTCTTATTATATTCATATATACTTTATCTTTATATAATATATAGATAAAATAATGTTTAATAAAGGTATATGTATGTTTATATTGAAATATATAACTTCAAAAGCATGAACCACTTAACATTTATATACATAAGTTTATATATTCAATAAATTTCAAAAAAAAACCTGACCTGATGATTATTCATTCAATATAGCAATTCATTCATTTGTATATGTATATTTATAATTATTTATATATATATTCCGATAAAAATCTTTTAATTTTATTTATAGATTTTATTTTTGATGAAAACAAAAGGGTTATCAATATATTATGTATATGTATATTAAATTCATATTATATTTATTTATATAACTAAAATAATAATTAATAAAAAAATCAAAGTTATAGAATTATAATATCATATTTATAAAGTATATATTATTATACATTTCAATGGTATAAAAGTATACTGTGAAATATTTAACCAATTGAACGAATTGATCGATAATTCAAGCAAAAAATATCTTTTAAAATCTATATAAAAACGTTATATTGTAAGTTTTGTATAGTAAATCTTAAATGTACACAGAATATATGGCCAGATTAACGATAATGTATACATTTTCATATTTACAACATTTTCAGTAAATATGTACGTACATGTTTAGTAATAATAATGTATAATAATATATACACTTTCAGTAAATATTTATAACTCTCATTTCGTATATCTCAGGATGTGGTATACAATATGTGTTGGGATATAACTGTTCCAACATTATAAGTGTTAATAGTAATACTTGATGTATAAATTATATTTTGTATTTATATACAATATAACGCAAATAATAAACAAAATAAAAAAGGGTGAACTCTAAAAGTTCTGTTAAAATTTTGACGTATTTATAAAAATTATAAACGAAAATAATATGCTGGGATTAATATAAGAAATTTAAAATCGAACATTATGAAAGAAAAAGAAATGCAAATGAAAATCTGTAAGAAAAAATAACCATCATGGTTATTATAATCATGAAGGTACGGGTGATAGAGCAGTATCCTGTATATGGTACCCCCAGAGATACAGTTTTGAATTAACTGTATCTAGCACATCCAACCTTAATATATGTCTATTAGTTAAAAAGTTGCCAAAATCCATTTACAAAACGTGGTTCTAAAGCCAAATTAATAACTTTTGGATATTAATGCCTAAAATGCCTTGGATTCTACGTCGACCTATTCCGGGTTAGAAATTGCCCGCAGATTGAATTATAATACAGAGAAATAACACCCTTTATTTAGATATGGTCATGGACAAAATCGTATACATTATTATATATAACATCTATAACTGAGCTTGTTACATACCATTTTTTTTTTGTATCATAATTAAAAGTGCATTTTTATGTAGTATAACAAAATATATATCCGGTATTGCAAAAAAAAAAAACTCATAAAAATAGCCGTACGATTTAAATGCATCCAATTAATTTTTTGTATTATAACAAGAAAAATATAAGAAAGAAAATTAAATAAAATTTAGAAAAAACAAAACAATGTAATGTTTGTTAGATGAATAAACAAAGTCTATAATAATATTTAAAAAAAAAACGTATAAACGATTTTATATATGTATAATATAGAATAGTATGTGATTTGCCCTTTAACATAAGGGTGTTATGTCGGTAAATGCTTTTAAATATCAAATAAGGTTAAAAACACGATATTTATTCTATCATATTATTATATAAAGTTTAAAGTTTAAATAAAATAAACATATATTTAATATATTTAGTAATAATTTTTTTTTTTCATTTTGTTTAATTATTTTTAATTATAAATATTTATCATTATCATTTGGTCATATACATAGAAAATCCCTTGGAGGCAATAAAATAAATCGTATAAAAAAAAGAATTTCTTAATTAAATCTTTTCGTATATGATTCAATTTATGTGGTATAGCAAATAAATTATATTGAATCAATTGAATATGTTTTTTTTTTGTTAATTTCTTGATTTTCATATTTTTCTATATAGCATAGAAATTTTCTGTTTATTCTGCATTTTATAAATAGAATATTTATTTTTCCTCCCAATGTAATAAAAATTTAATTTTATTAATATATAACCCGATATGAGGAGTCAATATATAATAATAATAATAATATATAAAAAAAAAACAAATATTTATATAATATTTTTTAATTTAATCGACATGTTGCTGATTGTATACGATATATAAGAACAAATTAATTTTATTTTATATAAACTAATAAAAAATAATTAATATGTAAATATTTTTTCTTTTTTGGGGAGGTTAATTGGGGCGAGTGAATATATATTTTCCTTTTCCATTCATATACTATATATAAATATTTTATTTAAATATTTATCTTATATTTATCATGTAAAAATAATAATTTTAGCATAAATTAAAATAAAAAATTAACATTGTTAAATATATATAAGATTATATATTGATTTATGTAAAATCTACCAAATTATTATTTTAAATAAAACTCTTTTTTTTAGAGCTATCTTTGACGTTTACATTTAGTTACATATTCATTCAAATGACAATTTCGATACATTTTCAAAAAATATATGAACAAAATGGTTAATGAAAATAGAATATATAAACTGAATTTTCTTTCACGTTTTTAACATACGCAACATTCAAATTAAATTAACTTTTCGTTTGGTTTATTGCACGTTCACCTACGTCTTCTATTCACACTTTACGTGGGAATTCACATGAAAAACGTGAAATAGGCGAACGCGACTAAATATAAATTTTAAACTTTTCATATTATGCAAAACATTATTTTTCAATTAAACATATAATTTTATTGATTACATAAAATGAAACGTGTTTTTCTTTATTTTGATTGAATTTTATATATATTATAAATATAAAGTGTTAAATAAAAGCATTGAAAAATATATTATCAATATAAAATGGTTATATTTTAATAATTATGACAATATAATTTTTTTTTCCGTTTATATAAAAATATATTAATATTAAATGTGTTTATTTAACATTTTTAATTGTTTCTCTATATTTGTTTTTCCTTTAATTATAACATAATTTATATAAATAATTTTATTATCTATATATCTATATATATTTATATTGACATTCATGTTATTGCGAGTTTGCGAATTAATATATAAATAAATATATCTCTATTATGCGTATAACATTTTATTATGAATGATGGATTCATTCATTTAAAATATTGCTATATATGAAATAAATATTTGTTATATGTTTAATATCGCATTTATTGTTTATTTTTTATTATATATATATGTATAATTTGTATATAGTATTTATTTATTTAATATATAGCTCTATATAGGTATGAATAATTTTGAATTTACGTAAATTTATTTTATTTTATTTATATTTAAAAAAATACCGTCTGTGTTTGTATTTATTTTTAATCCATATGGTATTTATATATTCATATAATCTGAACAATATGGTTTTTTTTTCTATATATATTTACTATACAGGTTATTTAACGCTTAAAAAAATATTTATAATAATTGCGTTTGTTATAATAATAATAATAAAAAAATGTGATGTATTGTGTGCAAATTCTATTTGCATTTGTATATAAATAAACAAATTTTATTAAAAATATTTAAAGACATTTTAATTCATATATTTATTTATTTATTTATTTCTATATATATTTATTTATTTAATGATATATATACAAAAAGAATTTATTTGAAACATGTCAAAGAATATATACACGTGATTGTTATTGACGATTTTTTAAATTTTTTTGAATAAAATTTCAGGAAAAATTTGCATTGATTTTCAATTTTTTTTTTTTTCGTATATAATTGGATATTTATTTCATAATTAAATGAAATCATTATTAGTTAGAACTTTCGTCGCAAGTTAATAGAAAAATCGAAATATAATTTCTATAAAGTTTGAACTACATTTTGGTAAAAATATTCTTAAAAATTAAAACCTTTTCACCAAAAAGGAATTGTTGTACAAATATTTAATAATATATGGTGAGAATGATCTTATGCTTGATGTGTTCTAAATATTCAAAAAAAAATATTATATTTTTTTTTGTTTTGATTAAATTATGCAAAATATTATTTATAATTCTAGATAATAATAATAATAATAATGTTATTGCTAAATTTTGTGTCATTCAAGAAATGTACAATATCGAATGAATATCAATTACATGTATATGTACGTACATATATACTATCTATAAAATAATACATCGCTAATATCAATATACCTATCTGCGATATCTATATTTAAATAAACAAATATTGTAAATCAGATTTGTTTCTTTTTTTTTTGTACCATTCTTTTATCGAACATATCGCATGCATAATATAAATATATTATAATAAAAAAAAATATATATAAAGAATTTTTTTAATACACAAATAATAATAATATTATATATACACTTGTCATCGTGGATATATCTGGTATTAAGCACATACTTTCAGTAAAGTACATTATAGAGTTATCATTTTGGAAGGAAAACTTATAAGGTATATTTATTTTTTTTTGTCAATTTTCTCAATTATTGTGAAAAATCAAATGAATATGGTTCCGTTTTCTTCTTGTGCTAGTCCAAGGGAATATCAGTGATATCACGTTCTAGCGTCATTACGGATTTAGAAGTTTGATGAAAAAGTTTTTATATCGCAGGATTTTTCTGATCCCATCCCATCCAGAAATTTATCATATACAAATCCAATGCTGTTCTTGGAAATTATATATTGTATCACATCATTTTATATTAAAATGTTATGAGGAGTTGATTGGTGAGATAAACTTAACTATCTCCCATTACCACCTGGGACCATCAGTACATGCTTCCAGTTTTAGTTGTATGCCTGTCAACGTTTTTTATATGGCATATATCTATTTTTTTTTTTTTCAATTTGTTATCATGTACGAAATATATTTATGGAAATCTCTATATATCAATTTCGACACCCCTACACATATTTTTATTTTTTTTGCAATATACATATGTCTGTTATCATAAATATACATATAACAATATTACATTTCTTTAAAATATCCTTTATTTTATTATATACTATACATACATGTAATATAATTTTTTTTGATAATACAAAACATAAACTTTAAAAATTTTATATAGATATAAATTAAAATTATTTTATTCACATTGAATTTGTATACTTTTATTATTGATACATTTATTATAGAGTTTCTGTGAATAAAAAAATATGATTAATTTCGTTTTGAAATTTGTCCATAGAATTGTAGGTATTCCGCAAGAACACCAGTTTAAGGATATTCCGCGAAAACGGTCATAGATAAACACTTTTTTCTATTCATTGACGAAGAATATTTTTCTATTTGATGAAACGCGATCATTGCAGAATACAGCAATTAAGCAACACAGCACAGCAACAATTTCAGCAATTAAAACCATATTATACCAAAATTTTAAACAACAATAAAACTTTATAAATATATGTTTTACAGTCCAAATACAACCTTTTACAAATCAAATTCAACTTTTTACAAATCAAATTCAACTTTTTACAAATCAAATTTAACCTTTTACAATTCAAATTCAACCTTTTACAAATCAAATTCAACTTTTTACAAATCAAATTCAACTTTTTACAATTCATATTCAACATTTTACAAATCAAATTCAACCCTTTACAAATCAAATTCAACCAATTTTTTAATTAGTTTTGCAGTATTTTTTAATACATATTTTCATTTATTATCATTTATATTTTGTATAAAAAAAAGGTTTTAAATTTTTACAATAAACAAAAAAGTATTTTAAATAGTATTTATATTATTCAAAATTATATATATTCAATGATGGAGCATTCTATAATGTGTCCTGATGATCCCAATGATACGATATTCTGATAGATATGATCGAAAATAAATTAATTATAGTACGAAAAATATTTTTTTTGAACAAAATTTTCCGGAAAATCCAATTTTCCAAATCATTTTTTTTAATTATTCATAGCTTTTCTTTAAACATTAAGAACCCACATTAAGAATACATTAATGTTTTCAAAAGATAAAGTCGATTTTCTAAAAAAATGTCGGGCTAATTTTTTCTATACTGTAGGATAGAAATCTCTTAAAAAAATTAACCAATTTACTAATTCGTCTCTATAAAAAACATGAATTAATTGAGTTTTCAAATGAGACATGAAAATAAAAATTAATTTGGAAAATTGAATCTTCCCGAAAAATTTTGTTCAAGAAACAACACTATAATTAATTCTTTTGCGATCATATCTATCAGAATATCCTATCTTTGGGATTATCAGGACACATTATTTAATGCTCCGTCATCCAATATATATATTTTTGAATAATATATATACAATTTTGAATAATATTTATAGAATTTTGAATAATATATATAGAAAATCGTATAAATGGACCGTTGAATAACGTCAACTAAATTATTGTTTCCTGGTTCCGACATTAGATTAGTTGAACAAAATTTCGTTTCAGAAAACAATTTTTTTATCGGATTTACCATTGGAGAATATGGTGGTAAAAATTTGGTAAGGAATATTTGTCGCGACATTAAATCCTTTTCACTAGCTATTTGGTGTTTTGCATTTTAATTGACAGGTTTTATTTTAATTCGTTGTTAATGCACTGGATTAAAACTACCCTTTCAGTTTAAGATACTCTTCCGTTTGTTGTAAAAACTTTGTTTGTTTAAAAAATTTTTTGTATTTTTTTTTTATTTCGAAGTATTGATTAAAATTAAGTAAAATCCTTTTTTATACAAAATAAATGATAATAAATGAAAATATGTATTAAAAAATACTGCAAAACTAATTAAAAAATTGGTTGAATTTGATTTGTAAAAGGTTGTATTTGGACTGTAAAACCTATATATAGAACATATTTTCTATTTAATATTATAGCATTTCATTGCATTATTTCATAACAATAAATGACATTACAATAAATTATAAATATTATATATATATATATATATATATATCATCATAAATGCATCTATCTATATATGTAATAATGTGTACATCTTATTGAAATGTTATTTAATATATAAGACAGATAGAGGTAAAATATAATATATATGGTATATTATCCACAAGAAAATGGCTTTGTTTAAAAAATGCTATAATATTCGCATAAATCAATATCGAATATAAATTTCATATAATTATATCCTTATACAGATCAGATTTAAATATATATATTATATACACATTATTAATTATTTTGATAAATTTACATAATATTTGTCAATGGTTTCACATCATCAGATCGTCATATATATTGCGATGTAATATACAAAACACGACATATGTGAATATTCATATAATACATATACTCTAAATAATTGCTTGTGTTTGGTATTAAATTTCTGTGATTTTTTTTTTTTTTTGGTTTTTAAACACATTATACTGAATATATACATATATTTTATTATATACGTGCTCGAATGTATATATATATAAATGAATTTGTATATATAGCGTTTTTACATATTTATTGATTGAATGTAATTTATTATAATAAAAAGTTACATTAATTTTTACAATAAGGTGCGAATATTCCTATAATATTGATACATTCAATTTATTTAAATTTAAGCCATAAAATCTTTCTCTCATAGTTTGTAAATATATAGTTGATAAGCGAATAGAAATTTCCAAAAACACATAGAGGAATTAACTTTGAAAAGGAAAATTTTTTAAAGTAATTATAATTTTTAGTTATGCATTTTCTTTAAAAGTACAAAATTTATAAAGTCTCGGATTGTTTATGTATAGTAAATAAATATTTAAATACAATAAAACAAAAATAATTTTAATAAAAAAAATTGTTTTGAGTTTTCATCTATAATATAATACAATAATAAAAACGTGTTATAATTTACTAAAATACCCATGTATAAAAAAAATGAACAAATTTTCCATCATCACATCGCCTTTTTATCTTGAAATATTTTAACAAAGAATTTCAAAAAAATGAAAAATATTCTTTTGTAAAATAGGGAATTTTACAATTTTATTATATTATACATATACAATATATATATTATAGATATAGAATTATACATTTCTATATTATATTGTATTTATATAATCAATGAAATGGAAATGTATAATTTTATTAATCACACTTGAAAGAATATTAAAAATAAAATTTGTATGTATATATATATATATATACAATTTCGTTTTGTTTTACCTTTATCTCTATACACAATACTATATATACAATAACTATATATATATATGTATATATATTTTGTCACGAAAAAAGTTCAAAGCAAGAGAGGTAATGTCATTTACAAAACAACCCTTTTTTTTTGTGTTTAAAACAATATAAAATAAAAGCATATAATAAAAAAAAAATTCGATTATAATTTATTATTATTAATAATAATATTATGATGACGGGACTTAAACTTTTGTAAAAGTTTCTTATAACAAGTTCATTTCATTTTCTTTTTGTTTTTTTTTTTTTTATTATAACTTTTTTCTCATCTCAAAACATATCCTTGGCATATTCCCGTATATATTTTTTATTATTTATATATATTTACTTGTCATATACATATCAATAATATAATAATCATATATCTTAATTCGCAAATCATTTTTATACTGTATATATACAAAAATTTGTCAAACTTGACAAAAAAAATGATTTAATTTTTATTTTACAAATGAATGAATACACATCAATTTATATTTGCAAAATAAAACACAAAAATTTCATATTTATTTATGAAAAGCTGAAAAGTTGTTTATTTTTATAACATATATATGTATATATGTATATTTAGTATATTATATAGTATATAGTAGAGGGAATCGACGAACCGAAGGGAAATTTATTTATATAGAAAATATTGTAAATTATAATTGTTTATTTTTTTTTTGCAAGAGATTTAATCACATATATATTTATTATATATTATTCAAATTGAATTACGCAGAAATTGTACGAATGACTGAATGATAGATGTATATAAATATACAAATATTATCTTATAAAAAGATATATGAATATTGTTAAATAAATAAAGATTTATAAATAAAAATTGAAAATAAAAAATAAATAAATAAAATAAATATTGTTAAATAAATACCTTATATATAGATAAAATAAATTTCCACTATATATTATTTTATATACCTTAAAAAATAAATAAATAGAATAATTAAAACAAAATTAAATCTATTATAATTAAATAAAGACTTAAATAATGTTAATGAATTTTTTTTTTGTCTTTATATAAAGAAATCCACTTTGTTCTATTTTATTATTGTTTTTAGCAAAAAAAGAAAAAACTAATATAATTTAATTTAATTGAATTGAATTTTCACAATATAATAAACACACAAATTTTTTCACTTATCGCTATATTTATATATAGATTTTTATTTGAATATAACGGCACAAAAATGCACTTATTCGTTAAAACAATTTTCTATATGGATAAATTCACTTTAAATTTAATTTTCCGAATTATAGATAAATTTTTATAAATTAATGTAAATGTTAAATGTTAGAAAATATGAATTTTTTAAATTTAAATACAATAAATCTGTTCGAAACAAACAAACAAACAGCAGATTGTATTTACTTTAACTTAAGCGGCATTCAATGCACGAATGATAGATTATTATTCCTTGATGCAATATTTATACAGTTTTTTTTTTTTTAATTATATACATATATAAATATACAGATTGTGTTTATATTCTCAAAGGATCTCTGCTTTTATATACATATAAATATGAAAAATGGACGCATGAAGGATATTTGAAAAGTTTTGTACTATTTATCTGTTACGTATATAGAAATTGCAATGTCTATGCTTAATGATATTTTCCTTCATTATGATCTTATCATTATATATCTAATCTAATTCATTATATCTCATTCATAATTCATTAATTCATTATATCTAAGGACATATTAAACTTTGTCAAATAATTTTACATATGGAAAAATAATATAATTATTGAAAATTGATTTCTTCCAAGAATAACAAGACAATGGAACAACATCCCTTACTTACTTACTTACTTATTTCTTATTTGAAATTTTTATCCACCCAAAATCACTAAAATGTATTCAAACCATCGCATACGTTCGTCAAATTGTCACATAATTAAGGGATTTCGTTACGAATCATGGTAATAGAATTCCGTGGTTTTACGGGCGCTAAACAGATACGTCCATATTTGGTAAAGAACAAAAGAAATTACTTTTATTAAAGAAAATATCATCCCAATATTGCTATATAAACATTCGAAATGTTTATCCATTGAAGTTTATAACTTTTCAGAACTTTTCAAAACAATTTAATATATATATTAAATATATTGTATACATTTTCCGCCGCAGAGAGAAATTCACATTGTAAAATATATATACCATCATAAATATATAATATTCCAAGATAAAACGAATGTACCACCATAGACAAATGATACATAAAGCGAAATCACATGCGAAATCTGTGATTTTTCATAAATTCTCTATACATAAACATAAAATATTGTAAAAAAGAGTGTAAATAAACTATACGGCGGTAGTTATAGATATATTTTTCAATATATAGTTAAATTATCTCTGAAAATCTATATATTTAATATTCATTAAATTTTTATTAACCACACATAGAATTTATTAATTAAATACAAAGAATTTATAAATTAAATATTAATTCATTATTCACTATCATCATCTTTTTAACCATATAGCCACTAAAATAACATTTGAATAATGAATTGAATATAGAGTATATAGATTTTAAAACTCGTAAATATAAAACTCGTGCTTTAAATTCATATACCTGTACATCAACGTATCTATATATCTATTATATTGCACATTTTATTATATTATTACATAATCATTAATATCGCACAGATTTAGATATATAGATATTATCAGGTAGGTATATATAGGTAAGTATGATGGTTACATTAAATTATGTAAATTGTACACCATGAATATTGAACAGATATATTTTCAACATTTGTTTAAAACACGTGTTTTTTTATACACACGTATATAGATACGTACCGAAACGAATGCAATATATGTTTTTATATCAATATAAGGCTATATAACCCATTGATAATATGCAATATGATATATTTTTGTTACATATGTATGTATATAAAGTGTCATCACCCCATCGCTATATAGAACGGTTCTTGAAAATAACTATACGGGAACATTCATATATATGATTTTCACCTTTAACCAACGATTGGTTTTAGTGTCCGAACAACAAAATCAGCCTTGTGCTGTTTGTTTAATGATTTGGATAGCTTTAATACGATATCGGTAATGGGAAAATATTCAACTATATGTGTAAGAGATTCGAATGTAGCCGAAGAACACAAAACATATATGTTATGTCATTCAGTAGACATTCAACTCAGGGCCCCAGAATGTTTGGAAAAACTTTAGATTGGTATTTGTAAGAATCACATTTGTAATAATATCAAGGAAACTGTATAGCATATCCTTATGAACATCACTGTGTAATATATAATCGTATATGTGTATTATATATACCATATGTCATTGAAATACATCACAATAAATGACGATATTTATCAAATATCGTATTTAGATATAAATACAAATTTAGAATGTCATATATATAGGAATATACAATAGAATTGAGATTTTTTTTTTTAATTCCGTATGGTAATTTAATATATTAAATTTTGAATGTAACCAAAAAAAAGGAAAACCCCAAAATAAATTAATAATGCCATATAGAAATTATTTTTTTTAATAAAATAAACCATTATCTTTTAGACTTTTGGAAACTTCTCACAATTTCTTTTTCTCTATCAGAAATTATAAATTATTTTTCAAAATTAAAAACATAACTTTTTATGATTTGCTTCTCTCGTTTCGACACTATATACGACAAAACACCATAAATAAAAAGTATCTTATCAACAATTATTTCCCTTTTGATCTTAAAACATCAACATTGTTTCAATAATCCTTTCATTGTTTTATAATATTAATTGAATTATGATATTCAATAATAAATATCATGGTCAACGCAAAAGGCAATATAAATAAATCACATAAGGGGATAAAGTTAAAATGGAAATGAAAAGTTATTATAATTATATATATGAAATGAACGAACAAATATGAACAATGACAAACATTAATTATAATAATTATAATTACATTTTCTTATGTAATACACATAAATGAAAATACACCGTATATATATAATAAATATCATGAACTTGACTTTGTATATTGAATATTTATATTGAATTGAATTGATTTATTTGAAAAGGTTTTAAATACAGGACAAATAACGGTTATGGTTATTGTATATAAAATGATAATAATAAATTATCTCATAAATTATCTTGAAAAAAAAAATACAAATTGTGGTCAATATTTAACAATTTCAAGACAAAATGAATGAAAGATTTCTAAAATATTTCAAAAAAAGCATTGTTTTGAAAACAATTTGGCTAATTTCATTATTATTCCTCTTCGGGGTAGGTGAAAAGATGACGTAGGAGCAGACCGGTTGGAGAAGATCCTAAAACCCATTGTATGTTTTATAGGCAAGCAAAAGTAAAGTAATCAGAGTTGATTTCAAGACAATTTCTATCACAAATACACAATTACGTTTTCGAGTTTTCTTTCCCGAAAATACTTTGATTTCACATAAACGTATTTTATATATATGTTAAATTACTTTAACCAGCCAGGAGATTTTATATCCTTAAAAGATTTATTCCTTAAAACGTAAAATATATATAATTTATTGAGGTATGAAAATAAATCCCAAAAAACACAATTCTATTTAAATGTATAATAACTTCATCAATATATATATTATATTTATTTTAATAATTTTTGTTTTGTTCATTTTTTAATATTTTCATATTTACAAACACATAAAAAATATACTCATATCGTATATATATATATATGTTTTAATTAATTCATTAATTTTTTTGTTTTTTTTTTTAATAAATACATATATATATTTTTATTATTCAATAATTTATTAATAATCATTTTTAACAATTTCAGTAACAAACCAAAAAATAAACAAAAAAGAAAAACACTTAAATATTTTTTTTTATATTTATATATAAATTACAAGCAAAAGGAATTTTTTTTTTCTAAAGAAAACAATTTTTTTATTTAATTATTGATTGACAATTTGCAAAAAATATTAATATTTTAAATATTTCATTTTGTTTCGTTTTGGTTTCAATTTTACACAACATTTATAATAAAAATTATCATTTCATTTCATTTTTTTAATATTATTTTTCTCTTTAATTATATTACATTAAAAATAAAACAAAAATTCTAATGTTATATATATATATACAATTTTAATGAAATTAAAAAACAAAAATAAATAATATATTATAAATGTATAAATAAAGAAATTAATTGTTTAAATTAACTATATATTTCAAAAATCTTATATATCTCATTTTGTTTAATGAAAATTGTCATATTTTATTTTAATATTTCTGTTTTAATGAATTAATTTTTTTTTGTTTAATATATTATTTTATATTATCAAGTACATAAAGTAAAAAAAAATAAAATAAAATTAACAAAAGCAATTGAAATATAATTCTGATGATTTGGTATACAAATTGAAGAGTGTTTATATATATAGAAATAATTAATTCATATAAATTTTGTCGTGTTTTATTTTTAAATATAAATATAAATTATTATTGATTTATTTTTTTTTTTTAGTTTTTTTTTAGTTTAATATCAATATTAATTTTAATTAATTTTTCATTTAACTGTAAAATATAAATACAATTAAATTTTTCTTTTACATATATATATATATAGTTTTTGATAACATACAAATTATTATATATTGCTTTTATTTTTTGTTGTGTAGTGAGAAAATGAATTTTAATTAATTTTATTTTAATATTTAACAATTATATGAACAAATGCAAATAATTTAATTAGAATTAGAATAATTATATATATATATATTTTTTCTTCAATTAGAATTACCTTATTCGAAAAACTAATACAATATATATAAAATGTTCTTATCTTATTAATTGTGGATAATATATTAGAAAATTAATTTTCGAGAAAAGGAATATAATTGTTTTTTTGTTAATTTATAATTAAATTTAAAGAAATTATGAAGATTTTATTTTACGTATATAACTTTCATTAGAATTATGAATAATTAGTGAATACACGATTAAGAAATCTGATTTTTGTCTTCTTAAGTTAATGATGTTCATAGTTAAGTTAGCTAATATTAGACAAAATTTCTGTGATGGATAAAATATTTAATAAATTAATGGGAAAAAAAAGTTTAACGAAAACTAATCGATAAAAAAAAGAAATAATAACTAAATGAAAGACAATACAAAAAAATGTTTAAGTACAAAAGGACTTTCAAGCATTAAATATAGAGATGGATTCGAGAAATAATTGTTCAATTTAAATCTATTCTTAAAGATTTTTCGTCAATGTTTAAACAATAAGTTTTTATTTTTAGGAACTACCAAAAATTCTTAGGTAATTCTTAGTAGTGAAATATTAAAAATTCATTATTAAATCAAACGAATATCAATAAGATTTTAGATCCGTACAAGTTTTTATTGAAATTCAAAATGAATTGATAATTCTATTGATGGAACTATTATGAAATTTATAAAATATTCTATAGAACATTTTTAAACCATGGTCATAATAAATAAAAAATTAAACTTTTCTTTCTCAAAAGTCTAATTAAACCAAAGAAAAGTCTAAATATTCAAATAAAATCCACCCAATTATTTATAGATAAAACTTAATAAATGATTTCCAATAATCCAAACTCAATAAAAATTCTATATTTACACTTTTCATTTAATTAACGTTCCCAAAGAAGTTTTCCATAAACAAAAGTGCTGCGTTATTAATATAATTAATTATCTTCTCGTATAAAACATATAATATACAATTAATTAAAAATAATAATAATTAAAAAAAAAACAGAATACAAAAATATTGTTTTATAATAATATTTTAATTAATAATAATAATAATAATAATAACATAAATATATATATATTATGGAATGTTAATTGAAAACGTGCACATTTTTTTAATTTTTTTCTTTAATTTAATGAAAATGATTTACAAAACAAAAAAAAACTCCTAATTCATTTTTATATAATATCTAATAGGTTTTAATGTGAAAATGTTTTTTTTTTAAATATTTAAAAGTATTATACATATTAAAAATTTTCATTAATAATTTGAAAAATTATTTACAATATTGGCTTTTATTTTTATTATTAATATTGATTTAAACTTTATAATTTTTGTGTAAGAGCAACAATTGAATTGAAAACATGAATTAAAACATTATTATATATATACTTAAATATATTGAAAATAATTAATTAAAAAAAAAAAATATTCAAATATAAAATAAATTATAATAATATTTTAATAACAACAATGCAAAATAAAAAAAAAATTTATTTCTTATATAATTTAATTTTGGTAACTCATTTTTTATTTTTTTTTAAAGTCTTATCGTATTTTTTTTTAATTTTTGCACATTATTATTGTAATAATATTTTGAAGAAGAAGACAAAACAGAAATTGTTTTTTCTTTATTTTTATTTAATTTAATTTAATTTATTCATTTGTTAATTAATTTATTAAATTCTAGAAATAATTCGAATATAGTATAGATAAATTAAAATATTAATTAACCAATGAATTTCTTTCTTCCACAAAACCAACACAAAAATTTAAATTAAAGTCGATAATAAATCAAAATATATATAAATAAATATATAATAAAATAATTTGTTAATATTTTTTTATATACAATTTATAAAAAAATAAAATTATATTCATAATAAAAATGCAATTTAAAAATTTTGTATATATCGTATAATCAATATTATATAGAAAATTGCATATTGACGTAAAAATTAAGAGTAAAAATTAATTAATTAATTAAAAAAATATAATTTGCATAATATAATATAATATAATTTTTTGTCACATCAAATATAGTATTTGGGAGGGTAGTGAAGACTTTTTTCCTAATTATTTTTCTATTTATTTTATTTACATATAATTTCCCTACATAATTTTGATTTTCACTTCATCATATATTATTATAGAATATTTTGTATTTATGATGAAAAATAAAAAAAAAATAATAAAATAGCTTTAAAGTAGGTAAAAAATAATAAAAAAAAATAAACAAAATTCCCATCACACAATAATATACAAAGTTATTAAAAAATAAATTTATAATTTTTAAATATCAAGATGAATTTTTTTTTCTCCTTTACCATTAATTAATATATGTTATTTATTATACTTGACTGACCTGCATATGTGATTTTGTTGTATCTATTGCAATTGATGGTCGTTGTTGTTGTTGTTGGCCAGCTATTGATATATCTGAACTGGTTTCAATCGATTCCGATATATCTAAACTGTTACTAAATGAATCAATTAATTTATCTTCAATGCTCATCGTACCGTTACCATTAGTTGTGATATTCGAATTATTATTCGTTATCGTTGAATTAGTATTTATAATAATGGTATTATTATTATTATTATTATTATTAGCTGTTGCATTACCATTTGATAAAATTTGTTGCATTTGTAAATTATCGGATGTTAATAGTAAACCATTTGCAATATCAATATTACTACTTTTACGTTTAATTAATGGTATTGGACTAACTTTATCTACTAAACCATCGGATGTATCAATAGAATTTGATAAACCACCACCACCAACACTCATATTTTGTTGTAATAATTTTGTTTTATCTCTTTTATTTAATAGAGATTTTGGTAAAATTGAATCTTTATTACTAGTACTACTACTACTCGTATCTTTTATATTTAAAGATATTCCACTATTAATCCCATCAATAGCATTCACAGGTACATTAACATTCGTTTTATTTCCAAATAATTTATTACCATCTTTATCCTTATCCTTATCTTTATCTTTTGATTTTTTAAATAATTGTACTTTATGAATTTTAGGATTATTTTCTTTACTTGATCGTGCCGCTGTATTTCGATTACCAATTTGTGATTCATTTTCATATTCTTCGGTAATACTTAATAGGGCTGCACTACCACCATCATCTTTTGGACCTTGTATTGGTATATCATCTGTGAAAAATTGAAAATGAAAATAAACACATATTTTTTTTATTATAATTATAATAATTGTTGAATATTTTAACAAACAAAAAATTGTGTTTTGTTTTTGGTATATGTGAAAATGTTTTGTGCATTTTATGTAAAAAATGATAATAAAGTGGAATTATATCAATAGATTAAAATATATATAATTAGTTTTCCAGTAAACCGCAATAAATGAACTTTATTTTATAGATATAGAATTTTTTTATGTTATAAAAAAAAAACCTTATATTGGCAATATCATCATTCATTATTAGATTATTAGAAATCATTCATTTTAATATATAGGGAACAAAAAATATACAAATATAATCGCAAACATTTAGATCATGAACACGAAAGGTTTGAAAAATTGTGTCTTAGGATCATATATTAACAATTCTTGAACGGACATATTTATAAATTATATAGTTTATAAAATGAAATTTTGGCAATTTATTAAATTTTCCGGAAAATCGATCTTTATTTCAATTGTTAATTAAAATACAAATCCTGAATTTTCTTCAATTCTTATTCACTTTGTATGATTTGAAAATTCTATCAATTTCTGATATTTCATAGAAAAGAAAATTGGAAAATCGCCCATAAAATTGCTTCTACAAAATATAGTCGATTATCCGAAAAAGAGTATGTATAGAGTATATGTGTAAATATATTTATTGTGCAAATCGTGCATTTTGTGCATAAAATAAATACACATGTTTTTGAATGATACAATTCGATGAAATTCATCATATTTATTGTATTTATTTTATTTTCTACATATATACAAATAAATCTATTATATTTATTGTATATTTATACGTATATATATACGGGGAGGTACAAACGAGCGAGACACGATAAAATGAAAAACAAATATATGACGATGTATGTCATATATAATAATAATATTATTATTAATAAGGATGTTGTTGTTTATTATACTAAAACAATTACAATTAATTTTCATTGAACGAAACCGCTCTTTATATATATGTATATAGTCGGATGGATGCGACAAACACGTGTGTGTCCATATAATGTAAAAGTTCAAGATCATTTTTTTCTTTATTATAGGATAGTGTACGCGAAAAGACAATGGTAATTTTTAATAACACACTTTCAACTGAAATATTACAAGTGTTTTTTTCCAGTGTTTTTTTTTTTTAAATTGTATATTTAACATTCTAATTTAAATTCAAAAAGAGTTGCTGATTTGTCTGACAAGAATGTGCAATATCCCATTTACATTTACTGAAACTATTAGGAGTTAAAGCGATTTTTGAGTCATTTTATAAGATGCGATTGAGAAACTAAAATACCGATCAATCGTAAATTGATATTATATAAAAGTAAAAAAAACGATGAACAAATGAAAATTTTAAACTTCCTGGTAAAATATGAATATGTTAAATCGATATTTTGAATTAATATAACAATATTAAGCAATACAATTTTAGCCTTAGCCGTATATTTTATAGCATTTTAATATTATGTTTTTACTATAAGCATTTGAGTAATATATATAATAATATAATATAATTTATCAATCAAATCTGATTGATTTTTGCCCTTAGTATAATTTTCAAAATGATATTTTATAATTGAATCATTTTCTAAACTTTAATTTCTTCACATAAATTGATTGATTGATCCTCAAATGAAAATTCTATAAACCATTTGGGTAAATTGTAATTGAAATAAAATTTACAATTTTAGTTACATTTTATTGTTTAAATTAACGATTATTATGTTATTACCTATCCCAAATCGGTATATGCATATAGATAGGTTTTTAAGTAAATACACATTCCATAATAATTGTATATATAGCATTATTCAGAGAATGTCGAATAGATAATAATAGCTTTATATACAGATATAATATACCTATATAAATATATTTATATATCTATATACATGGTATATATCAATCAACAAAATTGTTCAATAAAATATAAAACATAACCTTATGTTAAAAAAAATACTAACCTTGTTATTGTTTTACATTATATATATGTATATATAAATTATTATAGAATTTTATACAAATAATAGAAATTGTAAATCTTGTAAATATTGAAAATATATTGATTTTTGTATAATACTTTTATATAAGAACCTTAATACACTTGCGGTCAAAAAAAAGTAATCATATAATAAAATTTTTCTTATTTTTCCATTTATAATTTGTCTTATTTTGTAATTTTTAATGTAAAAAATTTTTAATCTATGCTTTAATAAGATTTTAAAAATAAAAAAATATGGGGGGGGGGGGGGGGGGGATTAAGAAATTAAATCAAATAATAAACGGGTTTGTATATTAAAGTATAATAAAAAAAAAAATAAATACAATTTCCATATAAACAATTGAAAATGAAAAAGAAAAACGTTTCTTTTTAACTCCATGAAAGCCAACATGTGGTAAATATCTGCTATAGACATGTTTTGTTTTCTTTTTTAAATCTTTTTTACAACATTTTATATACTTTTCAATAAGAAAATAAAAATATATACTGTAGTTATTAAAATGAACTTCACCCGCAATCCAATCCCATCCCTCCTATACAAATACAAGACAAGAGTCTTTAGCTTATAGAGAATGCAAAATATAGAAATTTCTTATTGAAACATTTATTTATCCATCAATGAAAAATATATTGTAATGTATTATTGTTAAAATACTATCAAAATAAATGTTGATGATGCAATGTAACAGGAAATAAATAAAATATTTATAATTTGTAAATGGTGTAATTTGTAAAAATAAGTCAGATGAAAAATGAATAATAAGATTAATAATTATAATATTAAACAATTGGATTATTATTAAATTAAATTACAATTAAGGATTTTTTTTGTAGCAATTTATCAAATTTAGAATAAAGAATAGAATCGACGCTGAATAGAACTATTTAACGAGATGTTTCCTCAAATGATATTACAAAAATTTAGCTTGGTCACCTAACGTTTAACAAAATTATCTGAATCATCTATAAAATTCCGATTTAATCAATTTATCCCCCGTTTGGGATTAAAATTAACGTATTTTTTTTTTAAAAACCCCGGGTAAGCGCACTTATTAAAAATTCATAAATAAAAATTTAATCTTAAATATTTCACAAAACACAAAAATTGTAAGCATAAAATTTACAAATTATACATCATAATATTTTTTTTTAATAAATAATACGACAATCATTCCAACTAAAAAATAATTTAAAATTAGGGATATATTAAAAAAAACATTAAATACGCAATCGATCGATGCAAAACGATTAATTATATATTAAAAAATTTTTTTTTTTAATTCGCATTGTCATAAATATTATTTTAATTAACAAAATTTAAAAACAAAAAACTGTTAATGAACAAAACTAAAATAAAAAAAAAAACTAGGACTACACATAAAAAACAATTTAATTTATAAACATTCTATTCCTTATACAGACGAGATAAATTCAAAAAAAAAAAGAAATATCTTCTTAGAATCGAAGAAAGGAATGAGTTAATATTAATTTTAATTGTATACACAGTGTAAAATTATATTAATAAAACCAAAAATATATAAATATATAATTAATAATAATTTTTAATTTTTTCTAAACAAAAATTCTACGTAATTAACAACAAAACAAAATAAAGTTTTATAATTTAATCCATACCTGAATCATCTCACTATTTATTTATTTATTTATTTATATACAACAGGATATATTATATATAAATATTAATATGGGTTTTATAATTTTATATACATAATTAGTATTAAAAAAATATAATTTAATTTAAAAAAAAAAAGTTAAATTTATATTCAAATTAAAAAGAAAAAAAACAAAACAATTATATAAAATAAAATCACTATAGCTGATATCCACCTTAAAAATTATAAATTAAAAAAAAAACAAATTAAATTAGAATATGATTAGGAAAAATTAAAATTAATGATTATTTATATAGATGTTTTGTTTGTTTGTTTCACAATTTTTCATATATAATATATGAATGAATGTTAATTTATAAATAAGACGAAGAGCATATAAAAGCTTTTGAATAAAAATAATAAGAAGAAGCTCTTTTAACTATATATAGTATAGTATTAACCACGATGATTATGAATTAATTAAAATTACATTGTTAAAACAAACACTTAGAACAATTTATAATTGTTGCACTGATTTCATTTGATTTAATTTTATAATAGTAACTTTCCCGATGATGATTGTAAAATATGAAGACTTGATGGTCGTTGACCAACAGTAGTTGTTTTTATCATCGATGTACCGGCTAATAATGCCTGTAATTCATCACCAGAATCATCTTGGGCATCATCAAATAATTGACATAAACGTGCACCAGCACTTGAACGTATATCCATTGTTGAACGTTGTCGTGATGATCCATTTGTATTGTTATTAATATCATTTAATTGTAATTTTTTTCGTCTTATCGGTGATGATAGATTCAATTCCAAATTATTTATACTATTATTTAATTTGGAATTGATATGCTGCTGATGATGATTATTATTATTATTATGTAACTGGTTATGTTTTGGTGAATTTGAAGGACTTGAATGTTTTGATGTTGATGATGATTTTTTTGGTGATTCTGGTTCTTCTTCAATGCTTGATTGTGTTTTATTACCACTTGGACTGTAACGCCATCCCCAATTTTTCCATCGTTTCTTTGATTCGGAAGATGTATTTTTTCGTACATCTTTTGGACTTTCACATTTTTGATCGTTTGCCATCAGTCCTCCAGCAGTGGTTACTTGATCGGAAATATAACCATTTTCCATAGTAGTTGTTGATAATTGCGATTGTTGTTGTTGTGGTTGTTGTAGCGGTTGTTGTGGATGATGATAATGATGATTATGATTTTGATTATATTGATGTTGTTGTTGTTGTTGATATTGTTGAGCGGCTAATGCGGCTACATATTCCATTTCAAGATCGTCTATATTTTTATTGACATGACATATAAATTCGATTTCATAACGATTTTGCAAAATATAGAATTTTTCATGTGATAGTTTATTTTATTTTATTTTATATAGTTGCAAAAATTTTAGCAAAGAAAGAAATTTGATTTTTTTTTAAATTTTATGTGTGTGAATTTGCTTTGTATATTGTATGTATATTGTAAAGAAAAGATGAAGCAGCAATAATCAGTACGTTCAGTATCACATCATTTTAAAAGTATTTTTTCATTTCTTTTTAAAATCACAAAAACTTTTAATTATATTTTTTTATTTTTTTTTGATACGTTTCTCATTTAGTAATGAGAATTAGTTCAGCAAATGTAATACAAAAAAATTAAAAAAAATTATGCGTGTCTTTTTTTTTTTTTAAATTATTCTTAAATAGTTGTGAAATATTTAATTAAATAAATTTATTTGTGAAACTGAAAATGCAGAAAAATTGACGGTTATTCACCGCTGGTTTTTAATACAATAATTGTGCAACAAAAAATAAATCTTTTGAGAATATTATTATTCTTTAATAGTAAAGAATTGATTTTAGCAATTCCAAATATTTAAATATTTTATTTTTACAACAAATTATAATCTGCATATATAGAAAAGTATTTTTGTTAATAATATAGCATTTGAAAAAGTTTAGAGACTCAAATTGAAAAAAAAAATACTATAAAAATATTATATATATATATATAGATATGATTTACAGAATGTTATACAGAATAGATACTAAAAAAATACTGATATGTATATCAATTATATAAATATACAAGCTTGGAATTGTTACGAAGCTAACTATATAGAATATAATATTATATTGAGTTTCTTAAATCTATTATTATATTATTTATCATTTACTATTATTTGGTATAATAATAAAATAAATTCAATTTAACTGGATTTTTGTACTAACTTCTGTCAAATAAAAACAACTCTATGAAAGAATTTATTTATTTTTTAACTTTTAAGACGATTTAAGACAAAAATAAAATAGTAAAACTGTCAAGAAATGATTAATTTTTAGATTAAAATGCGATAATGAAATTAAATTAAATGTACGAAAAACAAAAATTTAAATTGTCAAATGGAATCTCGTTATATTATGAAAATATTTCGCAAATGCCATATAAATGCGCTCTCTATATAATATGCATATATGAATTCGGAAAAAAAAACGTAAAAATACTGGCACTTAGGCACATTTTTGCAAAGGCACATTTCTCAACAATAATAAAAAAGGTTATGAATATTTAACCATGTCGATTGAATAACAAAGCAAATTAATTAATTAATTAATTAATATACTATATAACGCCATGCAAAATGAAACGTTAAAATTCCATATAGAAAATTCCATTCAAATATATAAATGAATTAAGATCATTGAAATATATAGTGAAATTTGGATACATCATCACAACATATGTGGTCATAACAAAACTGAAATTAAGAACTGTAAACAAAAAATTTAAGAATTGATTATAATTTAAGTGGTAACAGAAAAAAAATTAGTGCCAATAACAAAATTGTATTTAAACATTAAAAAAACACGTAATAATTTTGCAAACATATTCTTTGTTCTTTTTAGGTTTTTTTTAAACACATCAAACGCATCTGCATTTTCTGATTGATTTTTTACGATACGTAAAAATGTTAATAGAAAAAAAATGATTTAAGTGATACTTAAAAGATACAATAAATAAATACTCTTTGGATAACAATAAAAATTGTAAATTTTTATAAAATAAATGATAATTTTCATATATAAATAACACACGCATTTAAATCATAATTATTACAAAAGCTTTGTCTGTGCCGGCTGTGTCGAGGTGTCGAGCAATTCCAGCAATTGTGTTGAAATTCATTTTAAACGATAAACTTA
The DNA here is from genome assembly GCA_958336335.1 of Dilophus febrilis. NCBI lineage: Eukaryota > Metazoa > Arthropoda > Insecta > Diptera > Bibionidae > Dilophus > Dilophus febrilis. The sequence goes on along the minus strand of OY284469.1, from coordinate 27,283,292 downwards.
AGAATAGAAAATTCATAAGACAAAACTTTTAAAATCTGTATCACAATCAATCTCATTCAAAATTCAAAATCAACCCACTATTTATATTTCGATAACATAACCGATAAAGAAATCAGATAATACTATTATATCAGTTGCTCTTTTAAGTATTCTAAAATTATTAATCATAATTCAATGCAAAATTGACTAATATCCATTAGTCAATACAAAATTGATGTATTGAATGCATCATAGGTTTGTGATATAATTAACTGAATTCGTTACGGGCTCACGGCCAATAGAATTCCGCGGTTTTACGGGAGCTTAACCAATTCTGTCGTAGTAACAAACAAACAAAATTATATGGTAGTTCATAGTTGTGGTGAGCGATTGAACAAATTGCTATAATCTCAGTCAATTCGTTGATTTCGCCTAATTAAACATTCCCCCCAATTCATATTTATCTTCCTACATATCTCAATCACTCATTCTATTCATTCTCAATCATTTGACCATTTTACCAAACCAAATCAATGATCAATCAAGTACTAATAATATTAATTCAATAAATAAAATACCGAAAAAAATTCAAATCGGATTAATTACTAAGAAAATAAACAAAAAATGTAATGTTCCCGTTGTCTTTATAATACACATCAATCGTTTATTCTTACCTTGACTTCTTTTGTTATATTGTTTCTATATTTTTTTTTTGTTTTCTTTTAACAAACTTATATTATTATTATAATATTTATACCAAAAAACATAAATAAATTTATTGATTTTGAATTGTGTGTGCGTTATGTTTTTTAAGGGTTTCCCTTAAAATTGGATATATTTTATCTATTTTAAATATCTTGTAATATTTAAAATATGATGAAAACAAATTTTTCTTTTTATTATGTATGTATTTTATAGAAAAAAAACATATCACCTTTTATTTTTTTGTTAATTAAACACCAATTTTTTGTAGGCAGTTTTTATTTATAAAATAAAAACGATTTGGTAACTTTATTTTGTTTAATATAACATTTCACATTCACAATATATAAACTCATGTGTAAAATTTGGTTATTCTTTTCAATAATTAAATGATTATTTATCTATTATCTAATACACACATTAATTAAATAATCATAAAGAAAATCAATTATAAATTATTATTATTTTAATTCTTATAACGAAAAGAATTAAAAATACATTTTCGTATAATGCATTAATATAAAAAATAACAATTAAAAGCAAATGCATTAAATATTTTCTAAAATGTATATACTACTACTAAAACAACATATAAATAAAAGCTAAAAAAAAAAGTATTCAATTTCCTATTAAAACATTTTAAATACCATGCTAACTAAAAACATATTAAATAAAATACTAAATAAAAACGTTATGATAACAAAAAATTATTGTTGAAAATAGAAAAGATGCAATTAATGGTATAAAAATAATTAATTAAAATAAATTAAGTTTTTGAATAAATATATCTATAAAAGATATTTGTTTTTTTTTATAATATTTTATATATTTACAAATTATTTTATTATTTAACCCTATTACGATCTTTAATCTTCAATTTAATAATTCATCGATCATTAAAATTTAATTTTGTTTTATATATAAATGTAATTGAATTAAATTAAATCATATTGAAAGATGATGATCGTCGACGAATTAACGATGACGATTTAAAAAAAAAAACAAATAAAAGATCAGTTGATCGCAAAGGGTCAAATATTATTTTATATTTTTATTTAAATTCTTTGAAAAATTAAATTTAATTTTGTTTTTCTGTTTATTTTTTTTTTATTGTTCCAAAATATATATTCTTTTAACAATTAATATATTGTTCTATCATTTTTCAGGTACTTACCAGGTAATTTTTTAGTTCTAAATGATGCATTTGTTATCATTGATTTGGATACGGTAACGGTTGTGGTGGCCGGTGTTAAAGCAACACTAATACCCATAGGACCATCACACGGTTGCCCTAAAATAAAACATAAATGGAAAATTTTGAATTAATACCAAATACCAAAAATTAAATTTTATAAATTAACCCAATAATAAATTACCTGATGGATTTGCATGTAATGCATTTTTAATTGCATTTGTAACTAAAATAACTTCGGCATACATTTCATAGCATGCACGATAATGAATATCATCAACGGTTTGCATTGCAAATGATGCAAATTCATTAAACATTGCAAAATAGGTTGCATGTAATAATTCTAATAGAAATTGTGATGAAACTGGTATTCTAACTAATGGTTTTGATGCACTTGCATTTGGATCCGTTCCATATGATGAACGATGGGCATGACCCGGTTTTGAAAAACCTTGATTAACAATACTGGTGGCAACACGACACAAATGATATAATGCAGATTTTTGTATTAAACTTAATTGTTGATTGTATACAAATAGTAATGCAGTCATAACTTTTAGACGATTCTGTGCATTTATCGTTTCAATTTGTGGTAATGGACCCCAATTTACATCTTTATTGCTGTTCTCTTCCCATCGTCGTAAATCACTTGCATTTAAACATTTCTCTTCGTGGTACACCGATGCTTGGGCCAATATTGGCATACGAAATGTTACAATTTTTGGTTGGCCATCGTCATTGCTCACCTCAATATTATAAATACTAAGTAATAGTGTTTCAATGCAACGACAACTTTTTTTATCGCCTTGCGCCACCGCATTCAAATAAATATAAATCAATGTAGGAACAAATTGTAATGCAAAACGTCTTAATTCAATTTCATTTGAACGATAGTAACTGTACAATTGATTGCATATTGACAATAATAGCTAAAATAAAAAGGAAAACATAAAAAATTTATTAAATTCGATTGATAATATACAAAAATAGTAAATCAGTGGTTAAATACACAAATTTATTAATAGCCTCAAAGGTTTTAAACGTTCACTGAATATTTAATAATGATGGTGAAAGATCAAATATTAAATATAATCGTCTATTACTCAAAAAAGTACCTGTAGATATCAATAAATAATATGTACATGTTTTTTTTTCAATTTTTTAAGCATAAGATTACATAAAGGTTATTACATGACATCTTATATATGGGAATACAATTCATGATATTTCAATTGAGACTTTTATATAAATTTGTATTGTTGTTAAACGGAAGTAAATGAAAATATATTATATATATAGTTATTAATAATTAATACTTACATCTGGATACTTTAATCGTTCATTAAGTATTGTAAACAATGATACAGATATTTCATGATTGTTTTCATGTTGGGAAGCAAATGTTCGTATTTCCGATGGTTGTAATGTTGCATATTCAGCTATCCAATCCGTTACAATAGCTTCAGCCATATTTTAAACATTCTAAAACAAAAAAAAAAACAAAAAAGTGTTTACAAATAAATTATATATAGAAATTGAAACAAGCAAAATATTATGATTTTGTAATGAAAAAAAAAATTTTATTTTTATGCACACACTTTTGTGGGTGCTTTTTATTTTTATTATTTTTTTTTTTTTTTCAGATATATTAATTATTTCGGTATTTTTATGTTGCTTTTATCACTATTTTTATTTATCAGTATAATAATAAAAAAACATAAAAATTTACGTGATCTGAAATTCTTATCAAAAATTTATTTTACCATAACAATATGAGGTATATAAACACATAAATCAAAAACAACAACCACAACTAATAAATGTATATATGTTATGTAATTTAATTAATTTCTTTTCTTTTTTTGTTTTTGCAATTAATTAAATTATTTGTACACCACACATGCAAATTTTCTTTTATTTTTTGTTGCTTCTATGTAATAAAACAAAAACAATTGATTTTTTTGAGGTCATGACTGTATTATTTTTTTTTTTTTTCATAGAATAAACAAATGAAATTAGTCATTATTAAATATAATTTAAAAAAAAAAAACAATAAAACAATTGCATAATTATTTATTTAATTTAATTATATTGTATTTGAATTAAATAAATTGATTTATCTTACATTTTTAATTATTTTTTTTATTTTCTATTATTATTATTTTTTCAATATATAAATAAAATTCAATTTTATTTCTTTACTTTTTTTTTTTTTTTTGATAGTGACTTTTGCAAAATTTTTAATTTTTTTTTGGCAATCTATTTTCCAATTTCGAAACTTTTCAATATTTTCCCGTGTGAACTACAACGATATACACTGTAAAATGTCTATTTTAGAAAATATTTATGGTTTGGGATTTGTATGGTTTGCATTTTATGGTATTTTAAAATTGAATATTTTTTTTATTTAGTTAATTTTAATTATAATTAATATTACCTTATAAAATTTGTTATAGATAAATTATTTTAAAAAATAATTATAACAATTTAACTGAAATCTTTATATAATTAATATTATAAATAATTAGAAAATGTAATCGATATTAAATTTTGATCATAAACGCAACCTTACGGCAAAAACGTGAAAATAATTTTTTTTGTTTTTTTTTTTTGCAGTGCCACGTAAAATTTCATTTTGTGTATGAAAATAAATGATTGCACATCGGGCAGAAAGAAAGTGTCAGCAGGCAAAACAAGTTTATTGTGTAAATGATTTTTTTTTTTTAAATAAAAAATTAAATTATTTTTGTAATTTTAAATTATTAGAATAAGTTAAAAAAAACACCAAAACGAAATGGGAACTTCTCAAAGTGTACCGATACCGGGAGGTGGAACAGAAGGATATCATGTATTACGGGTAATTATTATTGTAATTTATTGTTATTTACTAATTTCCAACCAACCCAAATGGGATAACCTAAAAATGTATGGGCTGTCAGCTGACGTGTAAGGAAATTTGTTTTTTTTTTGTTTTTTTGATATAATTTTAATGATAAAATAAATTGTGTGGGTATCTCAAATATTAGGTACAAGATAATTCACCGGGTCAAATTGCCGGTTTAGAAGCATTTTTTGATTTTGTTGTAGCCATCGGTAATACCCGATTGGATCAAGATAATGATACGTTAAAAGAATTGCTTAAATCAAATGTGGATAAATCAATAAAAATGACTGTTTATAATAGTAAATCGTTAAGTGTACGGGAAATTAATATAACACCAAGTGCTACATGGGGCGGACAAGGACTATTAGGTGTTAGCATTCGATTTTGTTCATTTGAAGGAGCTAACGAGAATGTTTGGCATATTTTGGTTTGTTTTTTTTTTATTAATGTATTTTCTATGTTTATTTAAAGATTAGCTTATCATGTTTTTTTTTTTACTTGTGTAGGAAGTACATCCGTCTTCTCCGGCTGAATTGGCTGGTTTACGATCATTTAGTGATTATATCACCGGTGCCGATTCTGTATTACATGAAACTGAAGATTTATTTACATTAATTGAAAATCATGAGGGAAGACCATTAAAAATGTATGTTTATAATACAGATGATGATACATGCCGTGAAGTAAGATATTCTTAATAATATTCTTTTATGTTATATAATTTAGATTGTTATATTTTATGTATATATTTGCACAATCCCTTTTAGGTTACAATAAAACCAAATTCAAAATGGGGTGGTGAAGGTAGTTTAGGTTGTGGCATTGGTTATGGATATTTACATCGTATTCCAATTCGTGAATTCCCCGCGAAAATGAAACCAACCCATTCACCATTATCTCCAACCGCAATTCAACAACAAAATGTAATTGTAAGATAATTTAAAATTAAATTTGACGTGCAATAAAACAAATAAGGTTAATAATATTTTTATTATTTTATTTTTTTTAAGCCATCGCAAATGAAAGTGGAATCGGCAATGCCATTTTTGCCACCTTTAGCAAATACATTTACTTCATCATCATCATCATCAATTAAATCACCAACATCAGAAGATCAAAAGATGAGTAATATAACATCGTCGATATCAAATGTAACAATAGGAGATTCATATACAAATACAACCGGTTCATCTCAACATGTTCCTATTGCCGAAGAAGCAACTGTTCATACTGGTATTAATACACAATTTATACCTGCGACTACTGGTGTGCCATCATCAAATGTTTCACAAATGTTTAGTAATACTAATACAAATCAATTACCGCCATTGATGTCCTATTCACAACCTATACTAAATACAACTACAGTTGATAATAATAATACTACCAGCATTACTACTGGTATAACGGCGTCAATGACTAGTGTTCAATCACAACAAACACCATCTGTAAATACGTCACCACAACAATATTTACCACCAAATAGTAATACATTGGTAACATCACCATCAACAATAGCAAATAGTTCTAGTACAACAATACCAATGTATTCACCTCAACAATTCAGTAATGTGGCACCACCATCGTCAATACCGACATTTAATATGCCTGCAGCGGCGACAGCATCAATGTCACAATACACAGCAACAGCACCGTCGAACAATTCATATACTCCGGTACAATTGAGTTATCCCATGGCCGGTGGTAATCCATTAACAATGTCATCACCGTCACAACAACAACAGCAACCACCACCACCACCACAAATGATGTCATACAATAATCAATATCCAGGTGCTGGTGGTACAACATCAACATCAACCCCATCAGCACCACCACCAATGCAAACCTATTCAACATATCCCCAAGTTCAAATGGGATCTGTAACAACGCCCATTTCATTACCGGGAATGCCACCGATTACTGTTAGTACAACAATTCCACCACACTTGGATAATTTTCAATTTAATCCTATGACAACCCATCAAAATTAAGATAAAATAATAATTTTACGGAAATCAATCCATGTGTGCTTGTGTGTGTTTCTGTTTGTGTATTTTATATTCCTTATAATAGTGTGTGGTGCTTTTTAAAATATTTATTATATTATATAGTTATTAAATACAATGTAAATATAATCAAATATCTATTCATATAAATTATATATATTATATATATAAATATTTAACAATTTATTATGAATTTTATTCAAAGCAAAACTATATATACGAGTTCTTTTTTTTATGATTTATTCTCTAAGTATATTGAAACTCAGGCAGCGATATTGCTATTGAAAAGGATTTGGATGCTATATAAACATCAAGAATTGTATATAATATACCGATATCTATTGTATTGAAATAAATTCAATAGGATTCAATAGGTAACGTAAGGTAAGGAAATCCTATCACCTCAACAATATGCCCAGTATATGAAATAAAAGTATTTCAATTGTTATCAACAATTCATTCATTGTAACACTCTATTACAAAACAGAGATAACCAACAAAAAAAAAATGAAAACTTTCATAAACACACAAAACAAATTTGAAACTTTTATCCTTACCATAAAATAATTTAAACATTTTTCTTGTATTTTAATTGTTTTTCTTTAATATTCGTAATTCATTCGTGGATTTTTCTTTTATTTTAAATATTTTATTTACATATTAATATTATATTATTTTATAAATATAATATATTGTTGTTGATAAATTACATAACATATATAATTTTACTAAAATGTGTAAAACCGATTATTGATGACACTTTTATTCATTCATTATATTGTCTCTATAATTATTTGGTAGAAAAAAATGCAAATCTTTTAAATAATAATTTCAGTATTACCAAGTTCTTCGTCTGATGGCAATTCAATTGTATTTGGATCTGCATAATCTTTACTGATTGGTTCCAATCCGGCAGCTTCACGTCGACGTAATTGTAGGAAACCTTCACGTTGTGCCCAATCTCTGGTATGTAAATCGGGTACGTATGACCATATGAATGTACCCCAAATCAGGCACAATGTTATTGAAAAGAAAAATGATGCTTTGGTGACATTACGATCGGATGTATGACTTCTTTTATCAAAACCATAGCTTACCCAATTTTTATTTACTACAGCATCTTTGGTTGCCGTTTTTGTAATCGTTGGGGTTGCCGTAATTGTTTCACGATTTTTTGGTGATGTTGATATTAAACGTTTTTTTACGGTATTATTTAATTGTATTAATGTATTTCGTACATTTAGAATATTATTTAATCGTATTAATCCTGCCATTTTTCAGCGTTTTTTCACCCAATTAATTTGATTTTCAATTCAATCAGCTGAAAAAATTATATTTTTTATTATTATTATATGAACGAGAAAAAATTTTTTTTGTGATGAAAAAAAGGGAAGATTATTTTTTGACATAGGAAAATTCTTTATTATTAAACACCCTTTGAATCGATAAGATAGGATATAATATTTGAATCTGTAACCATTATAATGCAGATAGCAGTCTCTATCGATTTAACATTTATTTTGTATATATATATATATATATATTTATATGCAAATAAATATGGCGCGAGAATTGTATTTAACGAAACTGAGCAACATAAACTTTCTTGTATTAAAAAAAAATACCATTGTAAACAGAGAAACCCATATGGTTCCATTAAAACACCAACAATAATATTCATTATGGAAAAGAAGAAAAGAAATAGAAATAGTTTTATGAAAATAAAACCCAAAAAAAAATTCAATCATAAACAAACCCAAACACAAACTCATCAACAATATGGACGTATGAATTATGATAACAAAAACAACAAAAAAAAACCAAAACATAACACGCACTCACTCCAACCCATCCCCCAACCAAACCAAAACAAAAAAGCGATAAACGAATATAAAAACATATCGCATATTCGCATCGCACACACAAAAAAAAAAATCAATCGTACAACTTCAATCGACGAACGAAAGCAAAGAACCAACAATAACAAATTTGGAGAAAATACAAAATACTATTTTTTTTTAACACAAAACAAAAAAAAACGAAAAACAAAATTTTTTTAATAAAAAAAAAAATAGATTTACGGCAATCGTATAGTGAAAAACAACTGCGTGTGTGGTGTATTTTTATTTTATTTTATTATTTTTTTTTCTAATTTATATATGAAAATACAAAATAAAAAATAAAAAAAAGTGTTCCGTCACAACAAATTTATTAAATAGAAAATAGAAGAAAAGAAAAAAAAAAATTATAAGAATTTCATTATTTGTTTTTTTGTGTTTTTGTTTTTTTTTTTTTTTTTTTGGTTTTTTTTTGTTTTTGTGTGTTAAAATAATCTCGCCGCCACCACAGCCACAATCTTTCTATATAAGAAATGGCTGACGAAAATGAAAAATTACTATTAGAATTATTAAAGAAAAGTGGAAATAGTGAATGTGGTGATTGTGGCAGTAAATGTGAGTGTCATTTTTCAATTATAAAATTTCTAAAAATCCTTTTCTAATCTAAATATGTATTATATATATATATATATATATATTTAATTAGAAAATTTCCAATATCAATGTTAAAAAAAAATGTGACGTATTATTACGATATTTTCCCAAATAAATTGTGCGTAGTTAGTTATTTTATTAGCAGCAGTACATAATAATAATAATAATAATCATAAATAAACGACGTGTTTACAATATATTCGAAAAATTTTATATATAAACGATAAATATTTTTTTTAACAAATATATTACAATTACGACGATGCGACACAACAACAAAAAAACAATCATAAACAACAACAACACCAACAACATATAACAACGTATATTTATAATGCGTTGTTTGTAAAAGTAGAAAAAAACCCAAACTTTTTTATAGATATATAACTGGGGAGGGGGGTTGTTTTTCTCACATAAATAATATTTTGCTTTTGCTTATATATATATATAATATAAAAAAACAACAACAACAACAACACAATTTTCAAGATTTACGACGAGTACGTTTTCATTGAATAAATTTATATATATACAAAACATATATACATAAGGATATATATACTTGATAAGTTGATATAGATATATATACATATATATGATGTCTGTCCCGTTGTATCTATATATATATATATATATATATAAATTTCATATAGACATATTTTTAATATTTTATGTGTAGGTAAAAAATAAAATAAAAAAAAAAATCATTTTGGGGTGAATGTACTTTACTACTACTACACTACTCTACTGCTGCTGCTGCTGCTGCTACTCTACTACTACTCTGCTGTTGTGCGACATATAATGAAAAACAACATACGTCTATATAGAGCGCGATACATTCCATCCATATATATTTAATTGAGTTTTGGGTTGTTGGATTTGCGTTTGTGTGCGTGCATGTTTGTGTTTTGATTTGTGTAAATGAGATAGAAATAAGAATTTTTATTAAAGAAATTCCCGTCAAAACAAATCGACACATATATATCTTTTTTTTTACCGTATAATTCGTAGTATTTTTATATATATGACGAAAACAAATTGAAATGTGAATAACAAAAAAAAAAAAAAAACGAAAAACTCTAATATTACAAACCATTGAGTAAAAATTTTTTACATATTTGTAACTTTTGTGTTGTAAAAACAAAAAAAAAAAGCAGCAGCAACAAAATACAACAACAACAAAATATAAATAAATACATATTAATTGTATAAAATTGCGGTATTTTTGTTTTTCATTATATTATGAAATTAGATTTTTGAAATTTTTTTTTAATTTAATAGTAATTTTATTACATTATACATTTACGTAAAGTCGCATAAAAAAAAAAACAAACTAATATACAATTTTTTTTTTCTGTATTATTAAATCGTAATACAGTAATACATATATAATAATTATAATAATAAAAACAACAACAACAAATCGTTTTATTGTTCATTCAAAGAAAATTACAAGTCATAATTTTATATTTGTTTTATTGTATTTTTTTTTTATTTTTTCGGTTTTATTTTTCTTGTTGTTCAAGTTGTTTTGTTGTTGTTATATTTTTAGTTTTTATTTTATTTATAATTTATCTATCACGCAATTTTTCTTATACACATTAAAAATATAATATAAAATATATATATCTATACAAATAGATGTACATATTTTTTAAAATGTTTATACACTGCGGGTTTAACTCCTCGCTGTATGTGTCCTGTTCTTAAATGTTCTATTGTCTCTATAAAAACGTACTGTATTGATATAGAATTGGATTTTGAATTTGAATGATAGTGTTTTTGGAATTGGATGCGTCCTTATAAACCCTAAAACTTAGTACATGCTGTTGGAAGTGCTCTACAACGTTTGAGTGGCGCCATCGACCCGAGTTTTTGCAAGAATATCAATTTTTTTGTCAGGATTACCTCTCACTGTTGAGATGATCCCTGAAGTTGATTAAACCCACCCGACAAAATCTTTATATAATACGAATAAAAGATATTTAATATTTTTTTTTAATAATTTATTATTAACCAATCAATTGGAAACAAACGCGCTAATATACGCGTTAATTATTGATTTCTTATCTCACGCGCCACCATTCAATATATTTATCTATTTCTATTTCTATATACATACCTCTAATAAACAACAATTTAAGTATATATATTAAACTATAAATTTTGTCATTCATGATTACAATTTTATTTGTTAATTCCCTTCAATAAACAAAAACAAAAACAAATGATTACATATTATTATTATTATTATGATGTTTACGAATTTTATAAATAAGTTATTTTTGTTTCTCACTATAAATACTTAAAATAAATAAAGTATGATAAGGTTTTTCAAAAAAAAAAAAAACAATAATAAATATATACGCGTACATGGTGCCATATAATAATATATCGTAATAATAATACATTTTCCTATAGTACAAACAGTACAAAAAACATCAACATAAAATTAAAAATACGACCGACCAAATGAATATATATTTCTCTAATCATTCACTTTTTTTATTTTATAAAGATATCATTCATATATTACAAAAATAGTTTTTATATCATACACTAAAAAAAAAAATTAAAAAAAAATAAACACGCATTGTTATGGTATTTGTAATAATTGTTTTTTTTTTCAATTTAGATATGAAAAAAAAAATACGCCACTATTTTTTTTATTGTAAATATTTGATAAAAGTAGCTAAAATAATACTAGGATTTTCCATTTTTTTTTTTTTATTGTATACTAAAAAATTTTTAATCAATTTATTTTGATATTTTAAAGAAAAATAAAATAGATAAAAAATAGGGTAAAGATTTTATATATTTGGTTATTCTGAATCTGGTCGCATTATCATCTTTTGTGCTTTATCAAAATTGCGGGTTTGGTATTGATTATTATTATTAAGGTTTATTACTGCGGTAAAATTTGTAATATTGTTTAAAAAATCTCTCTACGATTTTATTTTATAATCAAATGTTGCGCCTATGTTTGATCACAAAACGAATTGCCATTTATCCATAGATAATGTATATAGATTTTTTATTGGAATTTATACTACCAAAACATTATCCAATCCGAAATATTTATGAGATTAAAAGACAAAAATTCTTTATAGATATGAGTCAAAAGGAAAAACGCAAAACTTATATAAGAAAAATCCATAAATTTAATAAATTATTTTATTTTTTTTTATCTGTTGCTATTATGTTCATTTCATTTATCCATCTATAATAATCTTTATAATGTGTATGACTAATCAAACATCCGTATCATCTCTTGAATAATAATACAATATAATAATATTAATATAGATGTTAATATTTTACCCCACACCAGGCGTTTAAACATTTCTTTCTACACAAAATGGAAAAATTCTATTTATATTATTTTACTTATACCATTTATATAAATAAATCTCTTGCCCTTGCGACGCATCGCATTTAAGTGGAAAAAAGATAAATAAAATATTTATCATTTGTAAACAAAAGAATTAATAAATGCAGATATCCTTTCAAAAAAAAAAACACAAAAACAAACAAACATACATATAAGATAAAATAAATTCCTGGTATTTAATATATAGGATAGGATAACAAATCCAAAAAATATATTGATTTTAAAATAAAAAAAAAAACCTTTATTATATTAAATAACATCGCAATAAATATCATATTGTATTAACCGGATATATTTAATTTGAGTTTATTTAAAAAAAACATTTTTTTTATTGTAATATACCAAAAAAAAAAAAAGTTTGAAACATAAAAGAAAAAGACATAAATAAATAAATATATAAGTAAAAGTATATGATAAATAGATAAATAAATAAAATAAGTATAAATTAATTTTATTTATTTATTATATTATTTGTGTGTTGTGTGACAAAAATTAAAAATCAAAATAAGAAATTATAATTTCATATAGAATAAAAAATTTGGTTGTTGAAAAATGATGAATATTCTGGCGCCAAAGTTCTATTATTTTTTTTATTTTTTTTTTTAGCAATTAAATCAAACCTCATATATGACTATTAGTTTATTTTTTGCAATATTATGAGAATTTTTTATAGATTAAATTAATCTATACAATTTAAAAACAAATTTTAATTCAATACTACATTCAATATTATATTAAAATTAGTAAAGTTTTTGTTAATATTTTAGACTTTTTTTTTTTTAGTTTCGTAAATGATAATGATAAAAAAATTAACAAATTATAAACAAATGGGGATCGCTCCATTTATATTAGCGACCAAATCTCAAATTTGGTGTACAAAATTGACGTTCACTGAAATTGACGCATTTCTGAGTGCGATATCTTGAAAATTTGTTGACTAATCGTTTTGAAAATTTTATTAAGAACATTTATACAGGATTATAAATGATCTCTACAAACTATTTTATGAGGTTGCTTTGGGCGGACTTGGTTAGATTTGAGAATTTTGCCAAGATTTTCATCATTTTTTAGTGTATTTTTTATATGGAAAAGTACATTTCTGATTGCGATATCTTCAAAATTTGTTGATCAATCCTTCTGAAAATGTTATAGGACATTTATAACGCATTATAAATGATCTCTGCAAAATATTGTATAGGGTTTCTTTGGACGGACTTGGTTAGAATTGAGAATTTTCCAATATTTTCATCATTTTTTATTGGATTTTATATATGGAAAAATAAAGTACATTTCTGAGTGCGATATCTTGAAAATTAGTTGACCAATCGTTTTGAAAATGTTAAAGGACATTTATAATGAATTATTCAGTTGTTAAACTGTAAATTTTAAACTATTGAATCGATCATTAATTTATAGCTAATTGAATTACTTTTAATTTCGTATTAATCCGTTTTGGAGAGATATTTTTTTCAGTTTTTTCACTGTTAAATTCTAAATTAAATGAAATTTAATCATTGGATGATTATGGATATATCTACTGCGTATATATATCTGCGTATAGCTATAAATCTTGGATAATATCTTCATTTTTCCTTTTTTTTTTTTTTATTATTGATAAGAAACATTCGTGAATCCTCAGATCATAAATCCTCAAAAAATAACAAAATTTGTTAATTCAAAAATTAAACTGAAATTTATAATTATAAAAAAATCTTTTCTTTTATTATATTAAAATAAATAAATAATGTTTTTCTATTTTTTAATTTCTTTTCCACATATCCAAAACACACACTAAATTATCAATCATACATAATTAAAATGCAAAAATATTGAATTAGATGTTGAATGGGCATCATATAATATTGGAATATTTTTATGTACACGATGTGCTGGTGTACATCGAGCAATGGGCGCCCATATATCAAAAGTAAAACATTTAAAAATGGATAAATGGGAAGACAGTCAATTGGAACGTATGAAAGAAGTTGGTAATACAAAAGCAAAATTAAAATATGAATATAGAGTACCGGCATGCTATCGACGTCCATGTGAATATGATCCACAGTAAGTAGATATATATTTTAATTTAGTAATGTATATAGTTAAATTAAAAATGTAGATATAATAATAATAATAATAAGTATAGTGAAAGTTTTGTTTTGATTTTTTTTTTTTTGTGATCATAACAAATTAAATTTTAATTTTTTTCCGGTTTAGTTCAATTCTCACGTTAAGATTTTATCGGTTATTGTTATTATTTTTACTATAATTATATGTATATTTATATATGGTTGGTGGTGGAATGAGATCCATCCTTCGAGATCGTCGTCCACCAATAATTTTGTCAATATGTTTCTATAATTAATATTTTTCTTTTTTTTTTTTTTGCTGACTAAAATTTCTGTCTATATATCTTAAGAATTTATCTGAATGAAGAATGAGAATGAAGAATTTTACGGGCGACAAAACATAAAACACTTTTTTATTTTATAGATATTTCAAATATATATGACCTACATACTAATAATAATGAAAATGTTTTTTACTTTTTTTTTTCACATTTATTATTATTATTATTATTATTATAATAATTATTAATATCATCATCATCAAAACAACAACTACATCAGTCAGACTTTATATATATTATATATTTATATTGAAACATTGAAACCCTATGACGATATTAGTATATATGACATTCATTCTCTTATTCTTATGCATTTTTTTTTATGCATGTAGTACGACGAGTATATTATTATTATTATTATTACAAATGTTGGTTGGTTGGTTGGTTGCGATGATATTGATTAATAAAATAAAAAAATGAATTTATGAATGAAATATTTTCTCGCATGAAAAAAATATATACAATATAAAATTTTGATTTATTTACAAACCACACAAACGCGCAATCTATACACAATTTCACAATACAGTATTATTATTATTATTATAAATTATTATTATAAATTATTATTATTATTATAATAAATTATTATATTCGTATATATGAAAATGTTTTGTGTGTCGGTTGTGTGTGTTGTGTTGGAGGAATTTTTCTATTTGTTATTTGAAAATAATATAGTATTAAAAACAAATTATTATAATATTTTTTTTATGTTTTTAATAATATTCACATTATCATTTTTTCATAATAAATACAACATCCGTTGTGAATTTAACATATTTTTAACAACTCATCTATAAATAAAATGAACAAAAAAATAAAAAATTATGACAAATAATATATTATTTAGTATATATGTGCGGTGGTATGTGAGTGAGATGCAATTGGATGGAAATTGAATGCGTTAATTAAAGAATTTTCTGAATGAATTAATATTAAAGATTTATGGACATAAAAAAAATTTACAGATAAAAATGTCTGGAATATAATCGCAGGGAAAAATAAAAATTTCCGTTTGCTTTATTTACAATTGCCGCATTTACTACAATATAGAATTTTAATCACAAAAGAGAATAATTGGGAGGAAAATCAGAAGAAGAAAAATGTGAAATTAGTCATAAAAGATTTGTATCAAATTGGTTAATAATTTTTTTTTATATAGACTTATAAACAATTAAATCTATGTTAATTGATAATATTTACAAATTGATGAACTCAGTTCTTTATATACTGGGTTTTTCTTAAAAAAAACAACGAGAAATGGTAATAGAATCAAATCTGTATAAAGCTTTCTGGGTGGCCGCGTGTGATGACCATCATTTTTTGAAATCCTTTGATTAAGGAGTTAAGAATAATTTTTTTTTTTTTTAATAAGACACCTTATATATAGGTTGGGAATTTTCCCGATTCATGGTCTCTTGTTAACGTTTATCTTAGGTCTCTAGGAAATTTTTATCAATTCTTTTTGTTTTTTTCCTTGTTTTATCATTAGTATTTATTGCGTTTTATAATAAATAAATAAATAATGAAAAAAATCTATAATTTCGATTTTCAATGGTAATTTTTTTTTATGTAATATAAAAAAAAAATCATTTTCAATTATGAACATTTCAATTTTGTAAAATCTCTATTTACGTTCGTGTAAATGTTATTAATGAATTGGATTTTTTTTTTACTATATAACTCTTACCTCTATACCTCACCTTAATTATTGAGAAGAAAAAAAAAATTCATTCATTAATAATTACAATATATTATAAATATATGTGTTGTTGTTATTTACATATAAATATATATTGTATTTTTTATTATAGAGTTTAGAGTACGTAAACGGTATTACGATATATGTACTTATATAAATATTATATATATATATATATTATATTTGTACATACGTCGTATGATCATATATATATAAAATAAAATATTGTTTTGACTGACGTTGGTTTTTATACAAATATGTATATAATATATTATATTATAAAACTGTATCTATACAGTCCATATACTTAGATATAGATAGATAGATAGATAGATGTGTGTATATTATTTTTTATTAATATATTGTATATAAATTTATGTCAGAGATTTCCTTAAAATTGTTGTTGGCGGTGTGTTGATGTATAAATTATTATATCAAGAGTTTATATTATTATTATTATTATGACTATATAAAGCTCTGGCGGCATACAATCACCTATAAAATAATGTAAATGTATCTATATACAATTCAATGAAACAATGTTGTGTACGATATGTGATGACGATAATAGTAAGTAAATTATTAAATGAATGAATGAATGAATGCATGAATGATAAAATGTCTGTTTCAATCATATATCTAATTTAGATAATAAAAAAACCACGTGCATTTCAAACATATACAAAATTTTTACACAATATATTTTCTATTTTCACGTCTTACATGTTTTTTAAATGTCTGTTTTAAGAATGAATATATATATATAGATAGCATATATAGCAATATAGATGATGATTGAGTAAAATGTGAAAAAAAAAAATAGAAAATAACAAAAACGTACTTATATGTGCGAAAGCAATGACGAACATAAAAAAAAAAAAAATTTTAATAATAATAGGAAAATAAAAAACAAACAAGTAAAATATAAAACAATTGTATATTATGCATTTGATCACGCATTTTATATAAAATACATGCATATGATAATGGATTTATAATATACAAAAACAGTCTACAATAACGCCAACCTTTTATTTATTTATATATATATATATATTGTTTTGTTTTATCAGTTTCATGTGATATACAATTTGAAAAAAAAATGAAAAATATTTGAAAAAAAAAATGAAAATATTATAAGACTTTAAACTTATTAACAAATAGAAAAAAAAACAAAAAAAAATTGGTATATATACATATAATTAAGCACGTACCTTAAATAATAAGGTGCATTATATAGTTATCGTTTTGGGTTTAAGGTACCTTTTTTTTGTTTAAATTTTTTTCTACGAATTGGTATCTGTCGATTCGGTTGTCTTCACTTTTTCCGGGGAGACTCATCGGAAACATCATGACAGATTTGACCGAAATATATGAAATTTTTGTTCACTTAGAACTATATATGGTTAAGTTAAGATCTCATCCCAATCAGAAGATCCCATCCAAAAAATCCAAGGGATCATTATATTTGGTTTTGTTTTTAACCAATTTAATTGAATTTTGGATCTGAAAAATGGAAATTGTTGAAAAATGCATTTGCAAAATGCAAATTGTATGCCAGGATATTGTTTGTATATTTTTTATAATCCCGCACTTCTTCCACCAACTCGAAGGAGTTGATTTGTGATAAATATAACGCTCATTTCCGCCACTGGCCACCTCTAGTTTGAGATGTTTGCCTGGCCACAAACGTTATTTTTACTTTAGAATTCATTTTTTTATTTTTTTATAATCATCATTTTGTTATTATTATTAAAAAAATTCATATAAGTTTATCTTTTACATTTATTTATTGTTGGTGGTGATGATGATTTAGTAAATCTTTTATTGTTTGTTTTTGGAAAAAAATGTTTGCATCCTTTGAATTATATATATTTTGATATAAAAAAAAAACAAACAAATACCAAATTTATTATTATATAATAAATAATTCTGTTGTAAATATTTTTAGAATTAAATTTAATTGATAAATAAAAATATATAAAATGATTATTTTTACTTTTATTAATTTTCATAAATCAGCGTTTTAATTGAACAATGGATACGTGCAAAATATCAACGTTTAGAATTTTCACATCATGATCGACCAAATTACACATCCGGACATATGATTGGTTTTCTAATGAAAAAAGGTAAAGAAGATAATCGATATCAACCGAGAAAATTTGTATTATCCGAATCAGAGGACACGTTAAAGTATCATGTTAAGGAAAGTCGTGACCCCAAAGCAATTTTACGTATATCTGAATTAAATGTTGCATTTGCACCGGCCAAAATTGAACATAGTAATTCAATGCAATTAACGTACATGAAAGAGGGTTCAACGCGACACATCTATGTATATCATGATGATCCAGAAGTGATAAATAATTGGTATATGGCAATAAGATGTGCAAAATTACATCGTTTACAAATTGCATTTCCAAATGCAAGCGAAACGGAATTGGCGGCATTTTTAACACGTGATTTTGCAAAAGAAGGTTGGATACTAAAGACTGGACCACGACCAACGGATGCCTATAAACGTCGATGGTTTACATTGGACAATCGAAAATTAATGTATCATGATGATCCCTTAGATGCATATCCAAAAGGTGAAATATTTTTAGGACATCATTTGGACGGGTATAGTGTACGTATCGGTGCACCCACTGGAGCCAAAGATCAAGGATACAGTTTTACATTGTTTACACCCGAACGTGTATTTAATTTATCGGTGGGTACGGCCGAAGATCGTGACGAATGGATAGCATTAATACAAAAAGTACTTGAAAGACCATTATCACCACAAGATAGTTCAAGTAAAAATTATTCATTTATATTTATATTATGTATTTTATTATGTTATAATCTTTTTTTATTTTTTTTATGGTTTAGTTTCTGCCAGATTAATACGAAAACGAGCCGGAACAAATTCAATAAATATATTTGCAGGTAGATAATGAATTATAAATATATATAAATAAAACCAAAACATAATTATATATATATTTAAATAATAAACAAATAAAAAATAAAAATAATTTTAATAATGATTATAAAATATAACAAAACAAAAAATCGTAATAAAAAATTAATAAAACAAAAAAAAAGAACAACAAAAGATAGAAAGTTTTCATCGTCGTCGTCGTCATCGTCGTCGTTGTCGTGTTTGCCCACGACACACGTATTTTTTTTTTAAATATTCATTAGTTTTTTTTTTTTTTTTGTAAATATTTATTTATTTTTTTGTTGTTTTTAAAACCCTCAATATACTATTATTTATATTCATTGCATTTTATTAATTATTTGTATTAATGTGAAAGAAAACAAACATCTGAAATAAAAAAAAAATCTTTGCTATAAATTCTTAAAATAATTTCTATATACAATATAGATGTTTTTAAAGTGTTTTATTTCTATAGACAAGATTTAATTTAATGTTCATGTTCAATGAATAATATAATCAATAGTAGAATTCACAGTAGATATAAATAATATTAATCATTTTGTATGAATGAATTTTTCTTATTTATAAGTGCGCAAATTTTCATAACTATGAATATGTCTATGAATAAAACTATTCAGTTAAGTTTTCCTTCAACTATAAAAAATATATTGAGATATATATTTTAAGAATTTATCGTATATATGTACATAAAAAGTAGTGATAAATTTTGTATATATAAAACGTACTTTAATTTGTAATTATTATTATTATTATTTTTATTTTACCCCGTTGTTTTAATGAACCTTTTATCGTCCAACGATAGTTAAATCCAAAACGCTTAATGTAAATGCGAAAACATACATTTATTTTAATATGAAATTGATGAGGTTTTCTTCAATTGTTAATGCGATATTAAAGTAAATTTGATAATTTGCAGTTAATTTATATAATGGCATTGAAAAATGTTTCATGAATATCGGTTTTTAACACATTATTATATTAATTGTATACGAGTAATTTCTGGTTGATCATTTATTTGTGCGGTCCCTTGAAATTTTATAAAAGAAATTTGCAATGTTTAATGTACCGCGGAACGATTTTTTATTTGTTTTGGTTTTGGTTACCATCAAAAAAGGAAATCCTATGATTTATAATTATAAATTTATCAATTGTTTAAATGTTTGCTTTTTTTTTTTGTTTTAGTATTGTAGTTCTTTTTACAAATATATTACTATTATTACTATTACTATTACTATTACTATTACTATAATAATTATTATTTTTATTAATATTATTGGGAATAGAGGTTTATCGTGGTGTTATCGTTTATATTAAATATGTGTCGTCATTCATAAATAATAAAATACAAAATTTAAAAATAAAAAATTAATATTTCATTTGATACAAAAACAAAAAAATTAAAATAACAACAACTTTAAAATTATACTGTTACAGGTAGAATAAAGAGATATAAGAACAGCATTACATTTTATGAAGTGGGACATAATTAATTTAAACCATTAACCATACGATTATATTATATAGAATTATATACATAAATAAATAAAAAATATTGTATATATATTAAATATAATATTATATATATATATAGATAACTACAAATTTTATGTATATTGAATATATACAAGCAAAAATTAAATGAATTATTACACATATGATGTTATACTTGTTTGTTATATATACATATATATATATCAGAAAGAATAAAACAAAACAAACAAAGTTTATATATATAGCTCGGGAAATTTATATATAATTAAATTCTTAAATGAAGAATTCCAACAACGCAATATACCAAAATATAATAGAATAGATTATAAGAAGATGAAATAAAAATAAACAAAAACAAAAACATTTACTAATTTACTAAGCATATTGCATTCTTTACAAAAATGTCATTGGATTTCGTTTTTTTTTTGTTTAATATTTCTATAATTTTGGAATTGTATAAGAAAAAAAAATAACCATGTGATAATTAACAGTTCATCACTGCCATTACACACCATCACCACAAAACCATCAACAGTCATTACAACCAATTCAATTTAAATTCAATCATCACAGCATCAATGAATATAATTGTCTTAAAAGAAAGTAATAGACAGACGACAGAACACAGATTTCAGAACATTCGAATAACAAAATCATAACGTTGAATGTTAAAGAAAAGTACCATTTAAAAAAAAAAAGAAAAAAAAAAAAAACCACAACGGGAATAAAAAAAATAGAATTTGATTAAATATCTCATTTAATCGAATTCAAAATATACGCTTAATTATTATTTAATAAAAAAATCATCATTATTTATGATTTATTCTTATGAAAATATAGTTTTTTTTTATTTGTTAAAAAAAACACATTGTTTTTGTTACTCTCCTCAATATAAAAAAAATAATCAACAAACAATTCGCAAATTAAATAATAATCAAAATACAAATTATTTTGAAAAAAACAATATTTTTTAATTATTTATTATTTAAAAAGGTATTAATAAATTAAAAATATACGCGCGCGGAACAATTTTTCGTGGGCATACACACACACACCTAATAATAATAGAAAATTAAATAGTTTAAATGAAATTAAAAAAAAAAACAATTAGAAAAAATATTTATAATAAATAAATAAGCTAATTTATTATTTGATAAAATAATTTAGAATTTGCATGTGTTTTTTTTTGTTTATTCCTATTTTGTAATTTATAAAATCAAAAAAAAAAAAATTGTTAATCGAAAAAATATTTATTAGATATATTTTGATTTGCAAATGTGAAAAAATATTAAACAAATGAAAAGAATTAAATTAAATTAAATTAATATAATATAATTAATAAGAATAATAAATAAATATAAATTTATATAAATAGAAAAATTCATATATTTTAAGTTAGAGAATAATTTAAAAAAAAAAAATAAAAAAACATTAAAAAAAAAAGTATTGATTAAAAATATAAAAAAAAAAAACAGGAATTAAATAAAATGATATAATGAAATGATATTAATATTTGGTATGGTTTTTTCGTTTTTTTTTTTCGTTTTCCTAATTCCCAATACATGAATTAATAAGTTTTGGAATTGTAATTTTTTCTGATTCACCTAAGCAAAAGTGACTTCGTTAACGACAAATGGAATTCCGAGCTTTTCCGGCCACATTAAACAGATTCTGTCGTAGTAACTGTCGTAAAACAAAAAAAAAAAATCAATAAAAATCTCGTTGTCCATTGAGATACGCCGATATCATATTATAGAAACATTTATTTATTACAAATAATCACATATTTGATATTCTAAAATAGAATGTTTTAACCAATTTAACCACCAATCACTGGTTACATTACATTCAAATGTATATTCAGAAAATACCATTGATTTTGATACCTCTTGAAAATGCATATTCTTAAACATTTTTATACTATTTACATTCGAAATTTTAATTTTTGCAAAATATTTCTGAATATTTAAATTGTCAATGCCATATTTAAACATTAATAGCATTGATTCCCAACCGAAGCCTTTTCGTCTAGCCGATAATTCACCTATCATAATTTCTGCTTCAGCAATTGTCTCATCACTATTTTTACTTACAAATAGATTTGTATCGCCGATTAACGATTCTAAATTAGGGAGCATTTTAAATAATAAAAGAAAAAAAAAATTCACGTATAGAAGATCAGAGATTTTAATTCAAAAACAAACAATTAGCAAACAAACCAATTTCGTTTGATGTCCTGTCATAATGATTTTTATCCAAAATTAAAAATGTACATTCTAAATATGAAAATTTGGGAAGGTTGTGCAAATATTATTATATATCTAATTATAAACATACAATAAAATACCAAATTATATACTTTTACTTACTATCTTCATCGTTTCGCCAACTCTTTTGCATAGAATATTCTTCTTCTAGTGTAAGTGTTTCGGAACCGGTAAGTTCTAGAGTTTCTTGGTTTTGCATCCATTTATGATATCTGCATTTTGTTACAGAAAATTTATATTATAAAACATCCAGAAGTGTCCAATGAAAATTATGTCCAATAAAATGTGTCCAAGACAGAACCAGGTTACGTGAGATACCGATGATGCGAATTAATTTATAAATTGAATGAATAGACAAATATATATTTATGTTATAAAATCACAAATTACAAAAAACCCAATTTGGCTGAATGATATATTAATATATAATATAATCCTATATAGGCTTGATTTTACATTATTTAATTAACAATATTCTTAAATATATATTATTTATGATATTTTTGTATATATACTTTTCAACATGTTTTTCTTCATATGGAATTAATATAACATTTTTTCCAATAATTTTTATATTTTCATTAATTTTCATAATGAAAAAATTTTTGAATTTATAATTACAAACACTTTTTTCCTGGTTTTTAAATACAAATTAAATAAATAAACTATTAAAATTAATCAGGAATTTATTTTAATAATTCACTTTATTTTAATTTTTTGTTATTTTTCTTTCTGTTATTGTTTTTTTTTTTTTTTTGTTTTTGTAGACATATTTTTGACATTTTTTTTTTTTAATTTCAAGGTAAAATTATGTAATAGATTTAAACTTTTTGATAAGTTTCACACATTGTAATATAGGTGTCACATGAATTTGATAAATGTATTTATTATATACAAACATTTTCTTATCTTGTATTTTTTTTTGTTTATATTTTATAAAATGAAAAATGCATAAATATTAAAAAAAAAATATTTGTTTTATTTATTTTAATATATTTTATTAAATTATTTATTTATATTTATATAAAAAATAAAAGAAAAAAACGTTATGTGTTTTATATTTTAATGATAAATATAATTAAAGAAATAATAACCCATTTAATAAAAGTGAAATATAAAAAAAAAAAATTATATCAAAAGAAAAATTTCTACCACGCAAACAAATTAAGTTATAATTTATCAATATTACAAAAATTTAGCAAAAATATATAATAGAAATATATAATAATTAAGATAAGTATATAAAATATGTATATTTATTATTTAATTTATATATTATGTAATTTAATCCTCATCATATGTGAATATATGAGGATGAAATTTATTAATATAATCAATCACCCATTTCCTTTTTCAATTGACTCAATTTGGTGAGACAAGCATCACGCCATGCACGTCTTTCTGGTAATTTTTCAATTGGACACATATCTTCTAATTGTTTAGCAACATCTACGGCAACAGGTCCTTCCATTTTCGGTGTTGGTCCCATTGTTTCACTTACCTATAAATCAATAAACATATATATTTTTATTTTGTGATTAAATAAAATTAATAATTAAAAAAAACCAAAAACCAAAAACCTTACAGCATAAATTGTTTTTGAATACCGATCACAATAACTGGTCATACCTTCAGCATTTAAATGGGCCGTTTCTAAAGCGCCCAAAAATGCATAACGCATACCCAAACCATCAGACATGACACTATCAATATCTTTAACATTTAAAATACCATCGGAAACCAAACGCCATGCTTCATTTAATATCGCATATTGTATGCGATTCAATGCAAAACCTTCAATTTCCCGTGTTAATGAAACGGGTTTTTGTCCAATTTCTTCCATAAGCGCCCGGGTACGTATAGCAATTTCCGGTTTTGTCCAGGGTGCTGGTACCACTTCAACCAATGGCACATAATACGGAGGATTAACCGGATGCGAAACAATGATTTGCGAACGATGTTTCATATTTTTACTAAAAACCGATGGCATAAATGTACTTGTTGAACTTGATATTATCACATCATCATTTTCAATAAGTTCATCTAATTGCCGATAAACTTTTTCTTTTAATTGTAAATTTTCCGGTACACATTCCTGGACAAACATAGCATCTTTTAGCATTTCTTTAATGTCAACGGTACCCGATATGCAACTGAATTGTTCGGCTGCCGTTAATTTACCACGTAATAAATTACGTTCTTCCAAATTATTCAATTCATTTTTTGTATAAAGCAATGATTTTTCAATTTGTTCCGGTAATATATCATAAATCATAACTTGATAACCAACCGATGCAAATAACATTGACCATGATGATCCAATTAGGCCACTATATAATTTTATATTTAAAACCAAAAATATTAAAAAAACAACCGAACAAAACCAAAAATAAGGTCAACTTCTAAAAAAAAAAAAAACAAATGCGAACTATCAATTTAATTTTCACATTACAACCTTACCTGCCAATAATTCCAATTTTTTCCCTTTTAATTTTGCTAGCCATATTAAATTTAAAACAATTTTTATAATATTTATTTAATAGAATTGCGAATCGAACACAGCACAACAAGACACACAAGACACGTACTAAATATACAAACTATATATATTTTATTATATGTACAATGATATTTTTGCAATTGAAGATATTTGCAAAGATAATGTTTTCCACTTTTTTTATATCGGAATGTTGTAAGAATGTATACAGAAAAAATAAAACTATAAGTAGTTTGAATATATATATGTAAATATTACAGAAACAAGTTTATATAAAAATTAAATAATAAAGAAAAAAAAAATCAGTAATAATAATTTAATTTTAATACGACCGCTAAAAACTTTTAAACTAATTTTGCTTATCTATATTTATATATTATTTAATGTTTGTTGAATATTTTTAATAATCATTTTATAGTGTATATACGACCACTTTCTATGCCTATATTCTTCACAACAACAATAACAACAACAAAAAATAATACTAATAATAGACATACCATCTCATATCATATTATTTATATATTTATTTTAATAGATTATGATTAAAAACTGTATTGATGATAAATTTGTATTGATGTTTTCATTGTGTAAGAATGATGATAATCGTTTTTTTTTGTTTGTATAATTTCAAACAGAAAAAAACCAGTTAACCCTTACTTGATATAACTATTATTATTATAATTATATAGGGTTTTACGGTACGTGAATCAACGAAAAAGGTTTTATTCAATTATTTTGACAAACGACGGGAATAGATTTTCTTAATTTTGATGTGGTTAGGCTGTAAAATGTAAAGGCACCTTCATTCAGAGATCGTTATCATATTAATTATATATACAAAGTATATAATAACCATGATAATTAAAAATAAAAAACTCCTTATCTCTATTTTTTTAAAAGAAAATTATCTCATATTAATAATATTAATATTTACATATAACGGATATTATAATTAAATTATGATAGTTGTTTTGATATTAAAAAAAAAATAAAAAAATCGACCACTTAAAGATATACTTAAATTTTTTATTAATTACATATTCTTACGTATTTTTTTTAAATTAAACTTAACTTAAATTGAATTGAAAATTCACACATTGAGAATAATTCCAGTGTGGTTCTTATATTATATATACTATAAACTATATATATTATTGATTGTTATCTCGAGGTATTCAAATCAATCAATGAATAATAATTGGATCGAAACCAGAGCGTTAGTGTCTTCCTTCATTCATCATTCATTAGAAATTAATTATTGTACCATTTTGTTACTTAAATTTTAAAATTATTTTTTGAGAGATTTTTTTAACAATTTGGCGCGAATTTATGTATATATAGAAATATGATTTTTTTCTAAAATTTTTTTATCCCATGCAATTACAATCAAATCAGCACCAAGTAGTTTATGTTCTTCTTTCATTCATTCATTAATTTTTTTTTTTGTCTAGAGATTTTATATTTCAAATTCAATATATTAATATATTAAATTTGTGGGCATAACCTATCAAAACATACACAAAAAATACTCTAATTATTAAATATAATCACAATTAATACATATTCCTTAATTTCTTATAAATATGGTGGAAATTTTTTTTTTTAAATTATATTTTAATATAAAAAATAATAATAATGAAAATCAATTTGGAGCGTCTTATTTTTTTCGTTTGTTTGTTTGTTTATCCTTCAGTAAACGATATTAATTTAATATTCGTTTAGTTCATTTTCATATATTTTATAACTTAATAAATTTAACATTAACCTCTTCGCGTAAATGTACAATTTGATTATAAATTTTAATTGCTGGTCCTAATTTAATTTGTAAATATTTGACAAGATCCTCTTGTGAACAGCATAAAAATGCTTTACCATTAATTTCATGATTTTTAAATAAATTTGCCAAATGTGTACAATTTGGTATTTTTGAAATATATTCGGCTACTTCATCCGGTGTCCAATTCATTGGATTTTTATCGGCATCCATTGACGGTTGAATGTTTAATGATTTTGTATTTTTAATCCATAATTGATGTATTAACGTTAAATTTGGTCCATAATCTTTTAGTAATTTACTGGACATAGATAAACGTTTTTGTATTTCAGTTGGTTCAATTTGTTTATTGGATCGTTGTTCGGATTGAAAGGGTGGTTGTTGTTGTTGGTGTGGTGTCCGCTGTTGTTGTTGTTGTGGTTGTTGTTGTTGTGTTAACATTTCATTTTTTATTATTTGTAATGGTTGATCGTCGTTTCTAAATGGCATTAATGGTGGCGGTGAATTCGACATAATTGAAGCCAAATCATTTAACTGTTGTTGCTCTTGTTGTATTACCGGATATGGTTGTTGCAATTGGTCACCCGTTTGATATGGTGTCAGTAATTGTAATAATTGTGATTCAATATCATTATAATTATTATCCATTATTTCCGTTTTAATTTTTTTCGGTAAAATTTCATCTAAATTACCATTGTCATCTTTATAGTTCATATTCGTATTTGTTTTATCACACAGATTACGTTTTTGAATGCTATATATTTGGGAAAAAAAATTTAGATATTGGTTAACTTATGGTTAATCTTCAGATGTTTTTCTTCATATAATGGATCTGAACACTTACATTGAATATTTCAAAGAACCTTGTGGTCTATTCAATCGATTTGAATTTGGCGTTTGATTACTCCAATTACGTGTTTCGTATGGACATTCAAAGGCACTGTAATGTGAAGGAGCACCCGGACGTTTGGCATTACCCAATTCACGACAACCCAAAATACCGCAAGCACTTTTATATGGTGATATTTGAAAATCTAAAAAATTAATGTTGTGGTAATAAAAATGTTAGTAAATTAAAATTATAAACCATTAAAACGAATTTAAAAAAAATTAAAAAAACCAATTATATTTACCTAATGGCCATTCCAGTGGATGTCCCGTTTTTTCACACCAATTTATTGGATGTATATCTGGACTATCATCATCAACCCAAAAATCATATGTTGTTGGCCAACCATTAAATAATACCTTAATTTTATAATCTTTTACCGCTTGTACGGTTGCTGGCCGAATTAATTGTGGTACTTTTTGATCAACAATCTCTAATATCATACCCGGTTTAAATTCAATTGGATTACGTGTACAGAATGCATTCATTGGAACGGCAACACTATTTGTTTGTTTTAAATACGTTGCCCAATTTATATATATATTTGCTGCAAAAAATTTTAAAATTTTTAAAAATCGAAAAATCCAACCCATCAATTTTAATTATATATTTTGATTACTTACTATTTGGATAATACACATTATGACCATTTTCCATATGCCAATCAATATAATGAACATTCGATGAAGTGATTTCTGTCCAATAATTATGTTTATTATCTTTACCATCGATGTGAACCAATATACGATTATCAAGTACATCCGCAACACTTGCAGCACACAATTGCTGACTACCTCTTAGATCAAATGCTTCAAATTTCATATCCATTCTAAATGGATTTTTATCGGTTGTCTAAAAACATAAAAATAAAAGTTTATTGTTTTGTTTTAATATAAGAAAATTCTAATAATTATATTAAAAAAAAAAAAAAACCAAACATGTTTAAATACCGATGAATTTAAATGTGTAAATAATCGACGGGGTGACCATTTCATACGTGGACAATAACCCTGCCAATCAAATGGTTTTCCATCTTTTACATAATCATATGGTGGCTGTAAATCACGTTGTGTTTTTTTACACCAATTTGGTGGAAATATATCCATAGAATCAGCTGTTGTCCAAAAATCATACTCAAAACTGTATCCATCAAAGTGTAATTTTATGCGATATCCAGATTTCTCAACAACTGTACAAACACAAAACAGTGATGCATTTATTGGATCAATTGCCTCCAATTTCATTTCAACGTGAAAACCATTAATTGAACTTGGAAATGCATTTAAAAATAAATTAACCGGTGCTGCTCTACCGTTAATCAATTGTAAATATTTACTCCAATTCAATGGAATACGTTTTTGCTTAGCAACACATTGCAATGATGTGTTATTATTAATATTATTATTATTATTATTATTATTATTATTGTTTACATTTGGATTTAATAAGCTCTTTGATTGTTGTTGATTTGGCTGTTGATTATATGGATGTATCATTATTGGCTTGGATGATTTAATTTGACTATTATTTATTTTTCGGAATTTTAAAAGACACATTGCACTGCAAATTTGGTTTTCAACAAAATTCGATACTTTACCGTGAGTTTGGCATATTTTACAAAAATCACTCAAATTATTATTGTTATTATTATTATTGTTTCCATCATTGGAATTATTGGCATTCAATGATGAATGAATGGTTGCCGTTGTCCCCGGTAATAATTGTTGATTATTCGTACTCAAATAATCACTGGGATCTATCAATGGTCTTAGATTATTATTATTATTATTTTGATTATTATTATTATTATTATTATTATTATTATTATTATTATTTTGATTATTATTATTTGGTTTATTAATATTAACATTACCATTACTATATTTGATTGCATTGTTTAGGGAATTGGTTCGCAAAAACAATGATTGATTACATACAAAATTGATAAATTCTGTATCATCAAATACATCCAATAAACCAAATTCATTTATTCTAAAATGTAATTTACTTTTATTCATAAATCCAACTCCATCTTTCCATAGTATAGAATCAATTGGATTTTGTTTATTCTGAAAGTGTTTCTGATTGAATTCTTTAAATATTATTAGTTTATTCGATGTAATGTGATTGGTATTTTGATTATTTTGATTATTATTCATATTATTATTATTTTGATTATTTTGATTATTTTGATTATTATTACGATAATTACAATTCTGATTGTTAGCGTTTGAATTAATAATATCTTCAATGATATTCATTAAACTACTATTCAATTTTTTGGTGGGAGAAGATGACGTATTACTTTTAACATTTGTATCGACACTAGAATTTGTCACACTTGCGGCGATATTTGTAAAATGTGTAGTACCCATGTTCATATCACCAGTTGTAGTATTGTCTGCCATACTAGAATTAATGGAATTGGATTCATTTGGACTAACGCTACTACTTTTTTCAGATTCATCAATTTTTTCGTCACACACCAATGATTCGATTGGTTTACGATAAGTGCCATTTTCATCCATTTCTTTAACGCTATCTAATTGAGAATCAATTAACAATAATTCAGTATTAGTATTTTTTTTTGGATTCATAGTCAATTCATTATTTTCCAATGGCTTTATAGCAGAAGTATTAGTAGTAATAGTAGGTGAAATTGGTGCTAAATATATATCATTTGATATGTTTTGTGCATTTTTTATTTTTTCGTCTAAATCAATAGACGACAACGTTATCGATTGTGATCGAATTTTTAATCTTTCACTTTTTTCATCAACATTTTCGGTTATTTTATTTTCATCTTTTATTTGTGATGAATGCTCTGATTGTCCTGATTGAGTATCGTCGAACATTTGCTGTACCTGTTTTGCTGTATCCTTATTATTTGGTGTCTTTTGC
This sequence comes from Dilophus febrilis, assembly GCA_958336335.1. NCBI lineage: Eukaryota > Metazoa > Arthropoda > Insecta > Diptera > Bibionidae > Dilophus > Dilophus febrilis. The sequence goes on along the minus strand of OY284469.1, from coordinate 27,251,759 downwards.
ATTTGTGAAAGATTTTGTTCAGCGGTCCAATCCATAGATTCAGTGATGGCTGACTTTGGCAAATATCCATATGGAGTTTTAATAAATGGTGGTGGCAGCGATTGTGAAGATGCCGATAACGTTTTTATTCCACTATTTGAATGTGATAAAACCCCATTTTTTATTTGCACTACTTTACGATCATTTTTTTCTTTATTAATAACACTTTTTAATAGGCGTATTGGCCCATTTGGATTTGATATACGTCCATTTTCTATTCGAATAATACGATTTTTGGATAACGATGGCGATAATACCAACGGACGTGTTGCTAATGGATGATTACTATTTGCTTGAACGGTAACCATATCGGGAATTTCCTTCTTATTGGCAGTCACCAATTTTATTGGACCATTTGGATCCGATAGTTTACCATCAGCAATATGTAAATTAATGATTTTTGATTTTTTTATATTTGTTTCACCAAGGTTCATTGTTTTATTTAACGCTGATGTAACCATTGCAGTTGAATTTAATATGGTCGGTGGTGGTGGTGTTCCGCTGGTTGATGATGTTGTCCCAGCAGTGGCCCCGACATTTCCTTTGGAAGTAAATATCATTTTGTTTGTTGTTGATGTTGATGTTGATGTTGTTGTTGTTGTTGTTGATGTTGTACTAGTCAATGTATTTGTACTAGAAAATATATTATCTTGTTTTAGTGTTGGTAATCTTATGTCACGCGATTTTAAAACATTTGTATATAAATGCATTGTTGAATTATCATGTTCGACGGTTTTATTTGAACCATTATCTTGTTTCACTAATTTTAATGGTTGTATTTGTATATTATCCAATTTTTTATCATCCAAAGAATTTTTCATTTTGTTAGTAAAATTTAATATTGTTGGAAGATGATTGTTTATTGTAGATGATGATGATGATGATGTTGATGTTGTTGTTGTACAGGTGGTCGTCGGCATTGAAGGTGTTGTTGATGACGTTGAAGAAGTCAATGTTGGCAATCGTCCAGTAATGGTAGTAGATGATGAGATCGTTGGTAATAAGGATGATGATAATAACGTTGTTGATTGCGTTGGTAATGTGATTGGTAATGATGTAACAACAGAAACTGTTGAAAATGATACTGGTGATATTTTTGATTTCGATGATGAATGTTTTAATGTAGACGATGGTGCTGATGTATTAATAATAACTGGAGATGGACGTGTTAACATTGATGTTGATGTTATTGATAATCCAGGTATTGCTGCTGTTGCAGTTGCTGTTGTTGTTGTTGTTGTTATTGTATGTGTTGTATAATTTGGCGATGCATTTAACGTTAAGGTGGTGGGAATTAAATTTTTTTTTGAAATAACAATTTTTGGATAGGTTTTCGTTTCATTGGATTTTAATTGTTTTATTGTTATTGATGGGTCTTTTGACACAATTTGATTTGATATATCAGGATAATTTACAATTTTTATAATTGATGAATTATTGTTTGTAACCGATATTGGTTGCTGAATGGCAGTAGTTGATAATGTATTGGTATTTATTAAACGTGTTGTTGTTGTTGTTGTTGGTGCTACCGTTTTATTTTCCAAATCTTTATACGGTAATGATGCACTTGTTGGAAATGATAAAATTTTACGTGGAATAAAAATACCCGATTTATGAATCTGAAAAAAAAAAAAATAATAAAATAAAATTTACATTAATTATATATTTATTTTGCTTTATTTCTGGTGTATGCATATAAAAAACTTATATAATACGTATTTTTATATCAGCAAAAGAAAATAATAACAACAATTTATATATTGTACAATTTACAACATTGTTACTAAAATATTTTTAAATATTTTCTAACAATTTTTCTTGTTTATTGCGACAATGTGAAATTTGTTAATAAAAAAAATGCTTTGCCTTTTTTGTTTATTTTTCCACCAACATATTTATGCATTCACGAATAAAATAAAAATCAAAACACATAAACGATCAATAATATACATATTATAAAAACAAACAATTTTAAATTATGTAATTACAATTATAAGAGAAACAAAAAAAAAAACACTTTATAAAAATCCACACAAATACAGAACATTTATGAATGTTCAAACAAAAAAAAATTTACTAAACAAAAAACGATGAAAAAACGCATGGAATAAAACTAAAAAATATAAAAATCAAACTAAACACCCAAGCACCCAACAACACTCTGTTATTTTTTGTAATTCATACTTTTTGCATGTAAAAATAAGAAATGTCAAAAGCAAATATGGGATTTTGACAAAAAAAAAATTGTTTCTTTTTTTTTTTATAAAAGATTGCGAACTGGTACAATACAATTAATGTTTATAAATCCCGATCCTACATAAGCTAATCTTCTTAATTCATTAAACATTTCTACAATTAATTTTATATCATCAATTGTAATTTATATGTAAAAAAAAAACAGAAAAAGATTAATATTATCTGAATCTGAACTTACCAAATCATTTGATATATAAATCGGTTTGATCGGTGATTTGATAATTTTAATTTTTTGAGAATTTTTTTCAATCACTCCAGATTTTGTATCAATTTTCTTGATTTGTACGTTATTTATGTTTATCGTATCGGTGGATGTCTTGAATACGAATCGTGAACCTTGAGACATTTCGTTTTGTGTGCCCCACTTTGTGTGAGGTTTCCTTATTTTGGTTGTCTTTCTTGGAATTTCTATTGTGTTCGCCGTAATGTTGTTAGCAAAAAATGTAAAAATGATGAGAGCGTTCAATACATTAATTTTTTATTTCCAATAAAAATAATAATGTATATTGTTTATAGTTATTATGATAATTGTAGCAAAACTTTATATATAATTTAATCCACTAAATTTTAATTTTATTTAATAATATAAACATTTTGCGTTTACAAATTAATTGTTTTAATTATATACTAAAAAATACTTAGCAGGAACAACGACAAATTGAAAATTAAATGAAACTGTGAAATGTTTTTGTGCTTTGGGCCTTTGGGGGGAACCAAAATTAAAACCAAAAGGGAAAAAATATAAAACGAATGCCACAGTGTTTGCGAAAACTAACAATATTATTTAAATTTTCACTTATAACAGTATTTATATAACGAATTATTAATATTATTATAATTAAATTTTAATATTTATATATAAATATTCACAAAGTATTTAATAATTTTAGGAAAAAATCATTTATGATAGAAATTTGGCTTTTTTTTTTTTTTTTAATTTTATTTAAACCATAATATGAATAAATGTGAAATACGACGACAAATTCATCGTTTGTGAAAATCGCGAAAATATATAAATTGAATCTACAAACAGATGGCGATATGTTTTACAAAGTAATTACAAATCAAATATTTGCGGCGAATGTTTAAAAACAAAAAAAAAACAACGACATCATGCACATATTTTCTTCTTTTGATATTTTTCGCGGTAATTATGTATATATACATATATATATATATATATATATATATATATATATATGGTACTTTCAATATTCAATATACTAATTTTTATTCTATTATTTTTTTATGAAATACAAACTTTTAACTTTATTTACCACAATTTTATAATTTTAAATTGAAACATTTTTACATAAAAAATCAGTATTTTGGAGCTATTAATAATAATTATATGATAATATAATATTTGTATAGTAGCAAGCTGAACAAAATATTCATACTAAAAAACCGACGTGCCGAAATTAATTTTTTTTTTTTTGGTGTACAAATACAATGCATCACAAAAATTATACGATAATACATTATTTCTATAAAACTTACCCATTAATTTATGTTGATTATGGATTACTTGAATACGGCAAATAATAATGCAACGAAATTATTAAATTTATATTTTTTATTATATATTATTTATTTTATAACACGAGGTTTCCGTTCTTCGTTGTAAGAAAAACACAAAATTTTAATATTAGTCTTCCGAGATTCGATCGGTATTTTAATCGTTCAAATTTCAATGTAAAGCAACAACAACACTTGTGTTTCACATTTTCACACATATTTATTTGCAACAATCATCCTGCTCCGATAAGTTTTATCTAAATAACACGAGATGTTTCGCAACGAAAAGAAAATTAAACAACTTTGAGTGAAATTTATAATTTATTTAAAAAAACAAACATGGCCAATTATACAAACATATAAAATAAAAAAAAAAACACGTCTAATTGAACCCAACCACGGATTTTTTTAATGTTAATAATTTCCTGACCGTAAAATTTATTTGGAGTGACCATCCAACGAAGAAAATGTGGTTTTTATTAGATGGCGCCAAAGTTTGGCTATAATTTCTTGTGTGATATAAATATTCGTCCATGGTAAAAATCAATAGGAAATATTAACGCCATTTTAAAAATTGTTTATTATTTTGCATTGGCTTGGCAATGGCATAATTTTCTAACTTTTCCTTTCGATAGGACGTTTTTTGGTATTATTTTATTGTTCCGAATGAATGTAATTTTTCCAATAATAATTTAATGTTTTAAATAATATGTATTAATTTAATTAACAATAAATATTTATTATTATGCCCGTCTTTTTTTTTCATGTATTATATATATATATAATCATGTATACACAACAGGAAAATATGTTGTTTTTTTTTTAATGATATAGAAAATATTTTGGTAGAATATCAAAAAAGTTTCAAAATATAAAAATCAAAAACTAAAACGATTTTTACAATATGAAAATAGCCTGTGTGTGAGTGTGTGTGTGTCCTTTTTGATCGCACATAAAGATAAATAAAAGCGGTAAGGATATCCCTTAAAAAGGTATGTACTGTACACGTTTACACTTGCCACAAAACCCAAAAAAAAAATATAAACCACTATATATATATAATAATTAATTTATTTTTAAGATCACAATCATAATTTTTATTTAATATAATTAATTAATTGTTTATATATATAAAACTTATACATTTTATATATTTCTCAGTGTGAATATTATATATGAAAATAAGAATTCACATTTCAAATTGTGTGAGTTCTATAGTTGTTTTAAATCTAAACGTTTTTTTTTTTTTTAATATATATACAAAAATGAATCTGTTTTTTTTTTCTATAAAATACAATTAATACTATATATACATTACATATATTATATAATCATTAATTATAATCTGTTTTTTTGCTTTAACTTTTAATTCATAATTTATTTTTATTATGTAATTTAAATAATGTATCACTTTTAATGAGGATTTATTAATTTACAAATATTTCGGTGCATATTGTTGATAAAGTTTATTATTATTATTATTATTATTGGCTGTTGAAGTTATTCTACTGTTTAAACTACTTCTTGTTTGTCTAATTACATTTTGATGTGGATCGGCATTACGTTTATTATGTATATTTCTTCGATAATCATAAACATTATCAGCTGAATTATACGGTTCATTTGGTGAATTGATAAAATTCGATGTGGTAGAATGGTAAAGTCCACGACCACGACCTTCATTTCCAAACAGACCTTTTCCAACAGCATCAAAATATGATTTACGTTCAGCATCATCGTTTAAATACCAACTTAATGATGGTATTATTTCAACACTATATTTTTTCTGTGAATTTGAAAATTGATTAAAATTATTTGGTTGTGTATGATATTGTGAATTAACTCTAGAATTGAATGTTGATGGTATTGATGATAAATAGGATGTAGTTGATGATACGATTCCATGTTGTTGTTGTGGTTGATGTTGTTGTTGCTGCTGGTGCTGCAGTATCGTTGATGGAGTAGTAAACAATGATGGTGATGATGATTGTGTATGGTAATAATTTAATAATTGATTATTGTTATTTATTATGGGATTCACATATTCATGATTATTTAAATGCGGACGTTGATAATTTGAATTAGGATTGTATTCATGATCATGATGATGATTATCAGAATTTAGAAAATTAACTGCAATCGGTGTAGTCGCTGTATTATAATTATGATTTTGTACATTTAATGTATGTGATGATGGATATTGTTTATGTTGTTGTTGTGCATGTGATGATGTCGATGGTAAAAATGATGAAATTGTTGATTGTACTTGATTTTTAACATAATTATTATTATTTGAAAACAAATGATTATTATTATTATTATTATTATGAGATACAAATGAATAATTTGGTGTATAGCTTTGTTGATGTTGAAGATTATGATTTTCCAATGATAAACCATCATTTACATTTAAAAAATCATAATCATTTTCATCGAAATTTAATTTTACATCGTATGAAGTTTTTAAAACGTTGAATGATTTCTGTGGAATAAAAATTTGATAGAAATTTGATGAATCTAATGTTTGTAAATTTTCCTTAATCTGTGTTAATGTTGTTATCGAGTCATCGTTATTGGTCATAGTTTCATTTATTTGATTAAATGTCTTACGGATATTGTTATTAATAAAGGAATGTTGATGTTTGTCTTGTCTCGAATTGTTATTGGTGTAATTCGTTTTATTTTCTAATAATAGTTGTGTGTGTTCTTGTTCGCCAATTATTACAGAAGACTCGTTTAATTTTTTTACTATTAAATCAACATCATCAACATCACGAATAATTGTAGATAGATTTTTTTGTAATTGTTCTGCTAAAGTGTTATTTACGTAACCACCTTGTTCTCGAAAATTTTTATGTTTTTGTTCAAGTGTGATTATGTTCGAGTGTCGTTGTTTTTTTAGTTTGTCATTAAGTCCATTATTCAAAAAACCTGTATGTATATATTTATTTATATATAGTATATACGAATTTATAGATATATTATTTAATTTTAAGATTTATAATATTTTAAAAATACTATATAGATATATTCACAAAAAAAACATTACGAAAAATCCGTCTGATAAAATAATAATAAAAAAAAAGAAAATTCCGTATACCGAAATATTATATCAAAAGACATATATAATTTCAAAATACATTGGCCATAGTTTAGGAAAGAATATTTAAATACAGTTCATATATCTATAAAGTACATTCTGTAATTTAATGAATGAAAAATAAATCTATTTATTAATATATGGTATATGTAAATACTAACCACCTATTTTAGAATATTGATTCATTTTATGAAAATCATTTCTATTATATTCATCAATAATATTTTTTTCAGTTGTTGTATCATTAGCGCTGGTTAAAGAAATCAAATTTGTTTGTATAGGTAATGGTTGTCTTTGCATATGATGATGCAAATCGATTGTTATTTTATTATTATTATTGCGGGTATTGCCATTTTTATATGAATACCAATTATTAATCGTATTATTATTATTAATAGATGAAATTAATTGATTATTCGACGTTGTCGTTTCTTTTAAATTGTCTTCATTATTTTCAGCATGAGTTATTAAGAATTCATTATTGTTTTCCGTTGAAATACTCGGGGTATTGATCGAAAATAATGATAATAATTCATTACTAGTGGTAGATTCCTTTAAATTTATATTCTGATGTAAATTTATTTGATCATAATCATTTTTAGTTATAACATCAGACATTTGTAAACCTTGATATAATAATAATATTGATTTGTCAGCATCATCAATCGATTGATGTTCATTATTATGTAAAAGGGTTTGATTATAAATGGGATTTGTTTCGTTAGAATCTTTTTTATTATCAATAAAATTATTGCTGGCATTTAATTTTGTTTGAATTTTTAATATATCAATATTTTGATTTGGAAAAATAGTTACAGTTATATTTTCTGAATTGTTGTTATCATAATTGTCATTGTCCAAAGAAGTGTTAAAAGAAGGTTTTATTATTTGCAATTCAATTGTCTTCTCCTCCTCGTTCTTATCAACATTATCGACGACAATATTTATTGGATTTGGTATTGGTGTTGGCATTGTCGTTGGCGTTGTCGTTGTCATTGTTGTTATTATTGATTTAATTTCGTTATTGTCAATCGAATTTTTAGACTGATTGTTAATGTTATGTATATCTCTTACCGTTGTATTATGTTTGGTCAAGTCAATGTTTTCTGTATCTTCTGTAGGATCAATAACGTCAATCTATATATATTTTGTGCATGTGTGTACACATATACAGTTAATGATAATTTTTTAAATGTTATATGTTTTTTATGTTAAGTTTTTTTTTAAGCAACATATATATTATTTTTTTTGTTTGTATATCTGATTAATGAAAATTATGCACAAAAACTGAATGGGTAATATGTATACAAAAACTGATAGGTAGATACACTTAGTAATAATCTATATATATATAAATAATAATCAATACTCACATCTTTAGGATAATATTGTTTTGTATTATAATTATTTAGTTTATTATTATGTGCTGTTTCATCATCAAAATAATTAATAGCTGGATTAATTTTTGTTAATGGTAATGTTACTTTTGGTGGAATATATTCTCTAGATGTTGACGCCGATCCTGATTGTGATATTTGTAAATTACCTGTTGTTAATGGTGCTACATATTTACGAATGGCAATTGGTTCATTAGCCGGTATATATTGACGTGATGGTTTTGTGGCCGGTGGTAAATATTTTGCATTAATCAAATTTGTATGTATAGCATTACCTGATGAATCTGATGTAATTTTTAAATTATAATTTGGTAAATCCGTTGATATTTTAGCCTCCGCTGAACTTCTAAATAATTCATTTAATTGCTGTTGTTGTTGAAGACGTTGATCAGTTAAACTTCCTTCTCCATAATATACGGGTTCTGTAACCTCTTGAGCGTCTTCAGATGATGCTGATACAATACGATTTCCACCCTCATCATCATCATATGGTGTTTCACGATGTTCCGTTAATGTGGCACTACCCCCAGATGCAAATGATAATTTTGGTACGGCTGCCGATAATTCTTGTACAATTGGTGTTGTTCGTTCGATGGCCAAATGAGATGATTTTGTATATTCAACAATTTCTTTAACGGCTGCCATCATATCGGCATGTGTAATTAATGTAACACCTAATTCATCATTTTTTGCATAATATTTTTCACTACCGGGACAATCCACATTCGTATACCAATCGCAAACAAAATGTTTTTGATTAAATAGTGTTCCATTCGGGCATAAGAATGCAAATCCTTTTTAATAATTAAAATAAATATAACCATCAAGATGGTTAAGTATTTTTTATATAATCTCTCAATTTGTGCATAAATACTATTTTTAAAATGCTTGTAATATATAGAAACAAAAAAAATTATTTATAAAATATCTTACCTTCTCCACTTAAATCTGTATTTGCACATATCCGAAATACCTGACATTTTGCTTGGATATCAGCATAATATCCTATATATGAAAATATTTTTATAAACAATTAAATTTATTAATGTTTGGGTAACTTTTTTTTTTACATAAATAAGTTAATTTTATTAAATCGAGTATATATATCGAGGTTTGGCGCAAAAAATTCTGGACATTTTTTCTGATTCCATTCCATCAAATCCAAGACATTTTTATAGATATTTCAATCTATTATTAACCAAATTGAAAGACATTTTTGATTTGGAGGTTTCAAATAGAAATAGAACTGCTTCTATCTCCACTCCTCAAAGAGATCCATTTGTGTTCTTGTGGCACATCATTTTATATTAAAATTTTATGAGGAGTTGATTAGTGATAAATTTAAATGCCATTTACCCCCATGGCCACAAATACATCCAAGCTTCCGTACTTGTTTAAATTGTTTGCCTGCGACATAATGTTTTTTTTAATATGTGCTGCGCTACCGAATTTATTAGATAACTATTATATGAATTTTGTTTTGTTTTCTCTATTTCTTTTTTAATAACAAACAATATATTAATTTTTAATTAATTTTACAAAAAAAAACACTTAAACTCTATATAATCAAAAAATTTTTTTTAATATATAAAAGAAAAATAATAACTTTAAGACAAGTGGATTGTATATATACAATATACATATATATTTTCTGTCCTTGCCATAACAAAAAATAAAAAAATTTATGTCTATATATAAATTTTTTTATGTAAATTTAGTATATATATATCGCGCGTATATTAAATATATATAAATTTTTTTGTAAACAGCATATAATAATACAAAACAAAAACATGCATAAATATATCTATATGCGTAAAAAGATATCTTATAATTCTTTGCATAAATATGTGTTTAAATCATTTAGTCATTATAATTATATACCGGATCTGAAAAAGATTCTTTATTATCAGATATATATGCGATATGATTTCGTAAGTCAATATCCATCTTTAAATATATTCTTATATAGACAGTTTAAAGACAAGTTCCTATATAAATAAACAAATCTTAACCAATTGATAAGATATTTGAATATATATACTAAAAAAAATAAAATTTGTAATTTGTCTATATATTGTAAACTGTCTATCAATGTGGGAAATTTATGATTATACCGATCAATCATATATAGAGAGATGTTTATGATGGTCATTTTAAATATTTATATATGAAAAATTAATAATAAAAATCACATCATCAATTTCAATTCTATTATAGACTATGTTGCATGTATATAATAATTATTATTATATTTTTACTATTTTTAAAAAAATATTTTTATACAAATTAATTTTAACATCATTATTTTATTATATTTCAAAGATAATGATAAAAATATATTTCAATGCAGACTTTTCACGGTCAATTAACAAATCAATTAAATCATTATATACATTTTTTTGTATATATAAAATGCGTATATGAATACAAATCCATGTATAGGATAGCAAAATTTTAGATAAAAAAATGTTTATCTATACATCCTAAAATAATAATTATATTGTTATACAAACAAAAACTATAATTAATTATATATGAATTTGAATAGGTATATAGAAATACATGACCCATAAACATATATAAATTAAAATATATGCGTATATTTTTTATATTTGCATTGCGGTGTTAATCGGTCAATAAATTTGGTTTCAATTTATTTGCCGTTCAAATCGTCATCTGAATCATGTGAATATTATTCAAATTTCGTAAATGTTAATTTTTTTATATATGAATAATAAATAATAATTCAATAGAAAATTAATATAAAAAAATGTCATATTTCGCCAATATATTTTTATTTTTTTTTTCAAAAAGATTACATTCACTTTGAAAATCACAAAAAATTATGTATCTGTCTATATTATATTTGTATATATTGTATTTTATTGATATAATAAATATGCGGGTTATCTTCTTTAATCATCTTCAAAATGTCTTATTTATATATATATTTGGTCATCAAATGGAATATACCCAAATTTTATAATATAGATAGTGTAAATCTTCTATTAATCTCTTTTAATAACCTTCGTTTCGTATATATGTATACATAATATTTGCGGTTAAGGTATATTAAAATGAATTTGTTTTTTATTCGATGAATTACAATAATGGAAAGTGTTATATTTATCAAATATAAATGTCATTTGCGGAAAGTATTTTATAATTTTGTTTTCGTTTACAAAAAAATCTGCTAAAAAATTATTAAAAGTTGATTCAAGGAGCATGTTGAACATATATACTAAATAGATGATATATTTAGAAGATATAGTTTAGACAATTTAAGAGATATCTTTTGGGGTATTATAAAGACGTACAATGCCCATAGGATAGCAAAATCCATTCGAAGATGTAGAATTACGCAGAAGAATTACTTATAATTTACAAAAAGACAGCAAGAAAATCAAAAGATCACTCGTTCTACAAAAAAAACTGTTTAATCTATTATGCATCCGCCGTATATTCACCGGACTATATATCCCATATTTATTTAGGTAAAGATGAAATTAGCCCTTAAAGATCGATACGATCTTGTATGAAAATACCAGAAATTTACTCTATATAAGACCTCAAAAGACGAAGAATTTTTCACAAAAAAAAAACAAAAAAAATTGAAGTGGGTATATTCAATTTGTTGATCTATTACATAAACATATATTTTTATAAATGTATATAATATATATGATTATTTTTAGCTAAACTATATTTAAAGGTCATTTAAATATAATCAAAATTAAAATTTTATTATGTGTTATGACAATCACATTATTACAATAAAATAACATCACTTTATGATGGAATTTAATAGCCTATATCTTTTATTTATACGCAAGTATAGCAAATAATGTTATTAAATTAGTAAATAAATTATTTTATTTAAATATATTATTATAAATATATAAATTTGAATTATATATATTATTTGTGCAGTATAGCGGCTAAATATTAAAAAAAAAAAAACTTACCATAATGTCGATTTTGACAACTAAAATATGTTTTCGGTGGAATACTATAAACGGGATAATCAATTCCAGCTCTACCCGTTAATACACCATTATAACTATTTTCATTACTATCATCGTATTGCTCATTACTAACGTAAGGATTCCTTATTGTATGGCTATCAAAATGTTGAAAATTATTTTCACCACTATCATAATTATTCAGATGCTGATGATGATGATGATGAGACTGCTGTCCTTCTTTACCAATTATATGGCTAACATCTGCTAAAACTATTGTTGATATGCATAGCGTAAAATATCCTATATATAAGGGTTTATAAATAAAAAAAAAATGTTATTTTTATATTATTTATAAAAATTCTTTTGGGTCATTTGGAATTTTACTGAGAATTTTTCAAGATTTTTCACACAATTTTTCTACTATAAGATTTGATGAGGGCTTATGTACTTAATTGAACATATTTATAAAATCTTAGCTTCGTGAAAAGCGAAACAATTATAAAATCATCTACCGCATATATCTTTACCGCATTTCTTCGGAATGATAGAGAGAATAAAACTGCGAATATATTTCCTAAAATATACCTTATATATATGTGCAATAATAAATAACATATGTTATATACCTTATATATATAAATAATTATATACGATAATAAGCTATTGTATTTTTTGTAATGAGTTTATACAATTGTTTCGTATATATACATTTATCTTCTGCATATATACATATAGATAAATTGTTTTCTATTAACATATACAGTACATCGCATCATATATAATATACATATTCTTATATGAAATAAAGTAATGATAATCATCATCATATAATATAATGAAAAAATAAAAACAGCATATAATTACTTACTATTGTAATTTGATAATTTCAATTTATAAAAGTATTTAAGAAAAAATTAGTATAATAAAAAAAAAAATAAGACGATGTTGTAACAGCAGTTGTTTATATATGGAATTTGTTTATGTGTAGTATTTATATTTCATAAGCTTTCTTTCTTCAATGATTTTTTTATATATATATATATACCATATCCATATACAAAATGTAATGGATGAACTTCAACTGAAATTCAAAGAATTAACATATATTTAACTTCTTTATATTTTTTGTTTTCTTTATTATATATATTATGATGATTTTTAATGTTTCACAACAACAAAAAAAAAACATATATTATTATAAATTCTTATTGTTCTGTGTAATGTTTTATTTTTATTTAATGATATTCATTCAATTATATTTTCATTCAAATTATATAGAGATTAACAAATATTTTTTTTTCAAATATAGATGTATATTTGGACATTTCTTTGCAATAATTGCATAAATATATTCCGATTAGTTAGTGTGGAGTATGAATTGATAAAGTATATATAGAATAAAAAAAAAACACATACGTGATTTAAAAAATCATTTTGTAATAAATCGTTTATACATGGGTATATAGAGAGGAGTTTAAATATACAAAAAAATCATTTAAAAATCAATAAAAAAAAAAATAATTTAAATTTAATTTACATTATTTTTTTTATTTTTTTTTTGTTAATTTTGCTCGCGTGTCAAAAGTTAACAACACTATATATATAAATAAACAATATACTTTTAATTTATAATAATAAATTGCGGATAATTTTTTTTAAAGACCAAAAACACTTAAATTATTTCGTTTTTTTTTTGTTTTGTTCCTTTTTGCATAATTTAAAAGAAAAAAATTTAATTCAAGTTCAATAGTAAATATTTTACTATTTTAACAAAAAAAAAACAACTAATATACAAAACTATTATAAATTATTTTTATTATTATATAATTTGTTTTTTTTTTTTAATGCATTGTGCGTGACTCGTATAAATATAAACTTGTATGCATTTAAAAAATATTTATATTGTGAAATTGTGTAAAAAAAAATAATAATATCTTCACATACGTATATATGGAATGGAAGCAGTCTGAATTATTTAATAATAATAAAAAAAAAACGAAAAAATATAATTTCATTATATGTTAAAAAATTTACAAAAAAAAAAAAATCATTTTGTGTAAATTAAATTAACTAACCAATTTTTTTTTTGTCATTTTATATATTAAATAAAAACATAAATGATGGAAATGTGATGGAAGGTTAATTATTGTAAATAAATATTAAGTAATAAATAATAAAACATTTATAATTTTTTAAAATTTTTTTATTTAACTTAAGTTATAAGTATATATTGTTTATTTTGTTTAAATTATATTTATTATTTTTTGTTGTCGTCAATATAAAAAGTATATAATAATAATTTAAATACATTATGTCGAATATCTATATATTTGATTTGATGTTATTCTGCGTGGTCTATATAGAGTTTTTTAAAAATGTCAATTTAAATTTGTTACAAAATTTTGGGGGTCGTTAGGTTCAAATCTTATACCGAAGATCTGGAGATCGCGGCGGAGATGGACATTTTTTTGCTATGTTAACCTAAATGGCAAAAAGGATAAGATACTAAAAGAAATCAATAGAAATTGAACATTTTTAATGCTATACATACATGGAAATAAAATTAATTTTAAGACAGTGGGAAAGAGATGTTTCAAAAAACAAATGGGGAAATATAAAAGTTCATAAAAATATTATTTAGAGAAATCTTTAAGCCTTTTCCCATATATAAAAATTAATACGATTCATTTTAATAATTTTTTTATATATATATGATAAATAGATTTTCGACTCATATTGTATTAATAATTTTATAGAACAAGGTTAATTGATAACTTTTTATTTTTTATAGGACTTTTAAAACAATTTAATATATATTTTTATATATTCATTTTCACTTTTTATATAAAATTTTAATATTTTATATTTGATGGCATATTCTTTTGATATATTATTCCATATATTTCTTAAATTATTTTTTTTAAATGATAAATTTTAATTATATACACACAAAACAAAATATATATAATATTTTGTTATTACAAATTTATTTAACGATTATATTGTTAATTTTTTTTTGTATTTATATGTATTGTTTTGCATTAATTGTGTGGTGGTTTTTTAAGTGTGCGAAACTTTATTTAAATCTATATTTATGTTGAATTTTCTATAAATTTATATACACGAAAGTTTATTTACCATTGTTCTATATATTTTTAATTTTTTATTCACATCGCCATATCTCTCAAAAATATTTCAATTAAAAAACTTTTGGTTTTGTTTTAATTTTATATATATATATATGTACAATAAAGTTTTTAAAACCCAAAATATTTCAAAATTATAATTCCCATCAATAATTTGGATATTATTAATTTATTTATATATGTATGTATAATGAGGTATATAATTTGTTGTTTTTTTTTCTATTTGCGAAATTTTATTCGTACGTCCTATAGATTTTGCGAAAAATATATCATTAACATATACGAGCATAATTATATATATACAGAAAAACATCTTTATTTTATGCTATGTAACACACAACACAACATTTAAAAAATAGGTCAATACATAAAATTAATGAATAATAAAGGTATACTATATGTATTAGGAAATTTATTTATATTACCGCACTGATTGTGTACAATTAATTTAACATAAAAGCAACAACATATAAACTATATATATTATTCATTATGAGAACTCTTAATTAAATTAAAATTATAATAATAATAATAAATGCATATAATATAATGATAATAAATAATATAGTATATATATAAATATTTTACATTGTCCCGGGCAACTATAATATAAATTACATTTACACAATTTAATTTAATATACATATAAATGGTTATGATATATGATCTTTATATGATTTACTTTGAATGAGAAAATATCTATAAAAATCACATGTATATATGTATATATTTATATTTTATATATTTCATTTCTTTATATATATTTGAATAATATTAAATATATATATACAATTTTTTAAATAAATGGTCATGCGATGTCGTAAAATTTTAATTTAATCTAATATTTTTTATATTAATGTATATTTGATTTTTCTTTTTAAACATAATTGTTTAATTAAATATTTATTTACAATTACAAATAGTTCGCATAATCGCTTAAAAAAAAAGTCTCATCATTAATATTATATATATCGTAAATATTCAATTATGTAATTTGAATATATATATGCATGTACGTATAATTAAAATTTTAATTAAATTTAATCAATTTCATTTATGTTTTTTTTTATATTATATTATCATTATATATACGGAATGAAAGAAATGTTTGTTTTCTAATTTATCCAAACTATACGTTTGAATGCGGCAATTTCAATTATATACAGTAAAGTTTTTTTTTTATCTTTTAGTTTTTAAATTTAAATAACCTTTTATGTACAAAACAAACGTATTTTATAGGAATCAATTTCAAATTGCACGTAATTAATTCAATACTTTAAAGATTGATTATGAATTTTATAACTGCGTGAAAATTTCATCTATATATAATATACGAAAGCATTACTGAAAGCATTTTGTACCTTTATACATATAGGATTCAATTGTTGAAAATCAATTATATATCCTATGAAAATTCAATCAATTTCTTTTTTTTCATAGAAGAAAACTTTTGAAATCACATCATTAGTAAAAAAGTTATAGCTTGGAATTTCAAGTAGTGTCTGTGAAAACTTATGCTATATTTTTTTTATTCGATTTTTTCACGCTAGACATATTTTGAAATAGAATGAACCAATAACCAATTCTATATATACAAAAAATGAAGAATTTATACTTGATTTTTCAAAGGATGCAAAGGAAATTGCGAAAATTGAAGAAAAATCCAAATTTGAGAAGTTCGATTTTCCGGAAAATTTTGTTCAAAAAAGCGATTTCAGATTATCCTTTCGCTTTTGGGTCATTCGGGCAAACGCCACCCCAAGGATTTATATATACTGTAATATAATGCGTCAATGCACAAATTCATCTTGTGACGATACTTTTTACAATGATCTAAATGATTTTTATGATGGATATATCCAAATTGTAATAATTCTTTCTATATACAAATCTGAATTGATTTGATTTAAATATAATATCTACATATATAATTAGTATATATACATTAAATATTTTATTATAATATATGTTTGTTTATACAAAATAAATAATTTACAATTCGTCATATAGCACATCTGAGAATATATCATCGTATTAGATATAAATTAATTTATTTAAATTTATTTGTGAATATATTATATATATACAGTATTGTATAAGAAAAATGTCAAGCTTAAGTATATTTGTTTATAAATATTGAATTATATATAGACACTATAAACAAAATTCACTGTCATTTTCTAATTTTTGTATATAAATAAATTTGTCATGTTTTTGTTGATTTTTTTTTTTTTAATTCACTTTTTTGAATATAATTTCATTATAATTATATTTATATGTGCGTGTATGGTCAGTAAACATATCATTTTCATTTATGTTAAATATATATAATTTTTTTCAATACCTCATCTTATTCAAATAATCTCTAATAAATAAATATATAGTTAAATCTGATAATACACAATAAAAAAAAATTAATATCCAATCACAAAAATTGATTTATATACGATAATTGTACAATAGAATAAACAAAAATATATTCAGATTATTGGAACAAATTTAACTGCTTTTCGTCCGATAAATTATATTTGATTGTATATTATGATTAATGTTAAACTTGAATTTGAATTTTTATCATAATTTATGATGCTATAAACAAAAAAAATGGATTCTTTTGTATACCATCGATGGACACACAAAGTCCATTGTTTATCTGAACCAAAATGTATGCCATCGATGAACATCTTAATTGCTTTATATAGAAAAATAATACAAAATTTCTAACATATATGAATATAGAAATGAATTTGTAATCATATATATTATCATAATTACCATTTACATAAAATTAAATGCGGATTTAAAATTCATATGTGCGCTATATCCATATATATAATAATCTAATATATAAAAATTCGAGTAAATTATTATGATTTATAAAATTGTATGTTTTATATGAAAAAAATGAAGAAGAAGATATTGCAATATAAGTTGGAATGTTTTTTTAAATAGATTTATCTTATACTTTTACTTTTTTTTTCTATTTAATATATTATATATTAATTTAAAAAAAAAATATCAAGTTATGTGTATATATGGATTTGATAACCTGTTCAGTTCATATACTATATTATAAATAATTCATTTAAATATATATATACAAAATCATATTTATATATATTCAAAATGCAGCATTTCGATGAGGTCAATTGTTCTTATATACCATATACATAAATGTATATACATTTTATTTATTATATATATATATATATATTTATATATTAGTTTATAACCTATTATGAAAAAATATTTTTAAATATATTATTATAACTATATTTGTATAAATATATATGATTTTATGTCTATATATGTTATAGAGTTATAAATAAATATATAGTGATTTATTGAAATGAAATTTTTAAAATGAAGATAATCTTTTATCATTAGTATTATTTTTATAATTATTATTATTATTATTATTATAAAGTATCGTCAAAGTTTATATAAATTCAATTATATCTTGTGTAATTCTTTTCAATTACATTTTTAAGTAAATCGATTGGTTTGTATATATATTTCAATATGTCATTTACAAAACAAAATTGAATAAATTTTGTAATATATGTTTTTCAAATTCAGCATTTTCCAGTTTAAATTCGACATTTGCCAATTTCAATTTCCCGGATTTTCCAAATTAAAATTCAGAATTCAGAAAAATTAAATGAAATTGGAATTATTTCAACTGATGAGTTTATTATAATATATGCTGATTTTGATTTTTCTACTAATTCTGAATTTAATTTTTTTTAATCCTTAATTTGATTGGAAAAAATCATGAATATGAATGGAAACAATCCTGAATTTGAAGTGAAAAACCTATATAATAACATTTGAATTGTCATTAATTAATGTAAATATTGATAAATATTTCACTGGGTATGATGGAAAAAATTACATTTCCACCAAAATTTATTTCGATGCTTAACTAATTTTTTTTAATAAATTATCTAATTGGACATTGGCTTTTCAGAATATCCTATCTTTTTGGAAATATGACTAAAATTAATTTCTGATTTCGCCCTTCCCATCGTTGATAGTTACCGTTTTTATGGTAAATTCATCATGTGACTGAGATTTATAGTTCACAAAATCAGACCACTTAATTATTATACGAATGATGAATACAAAAGAACGGATTATATATATATATATAGAATTATATATATAGAATATTCTAATTATCGAATAAGTTTTAACGAGGTATACGAACACGAAATAGTTCTATGTGATATCCTTACAACAAAAACAAAATATACGTTACGGTTTTTCATTTTCATATATATAATATAATTAAATAGATATTTTTAAAATAAAAAAAATTATATTATAAAATAAAAATAATTAAAAATATATAATCACCTATAGAAAATATCCGAAACATTTCACTGGTTTTTATTTATTTTTTTTTTTTTTTGTGTATTTAAATATATTTATTTCTTTTATTTTATTTTATAAATATACAATCTGAAATTTTTAATTTATTTTCTAATATATATGATGATTTTTATATATAAAAAAAAAATTTCTATATATAAATTTAATAAATATTTCTTTTTTTATTTTACTTTATAATTTGTTTTTATTGTTATACTTATATATATATTTTCACTTTTCTTTTATATAAATAAATAAATTATAACACACTTAATTTATATTAAAATTCTGTTTTTTTTTTTAAATAAAAAAAAAATTATTCAATTTATTGTTTTTATTTATTTAATTTAACCGCATTTAGACTCTCTGATGTGCTTTTGCTATAATTATAATAATTTGTTTATATTATATTTATTTTATTTTTGGTATTTTGTGAATTTTTAGATAAATAAATTCACAGAATATACGTTAATGTTTTTATATATATGCATATATATTCATTTATTTAAAAAATTGAAATTGAAACACAAATATTTTGTCAAAAACTTTCATATAATATAATATTATTGGTATAGGTATATGTTTTAAATAAACACAAAATTATGCTAATAATATATATATATAATATTATGTGTATTGAATAAATATATAAATTTGTATATGAAATTTAAAAGATACAATTATTTTTTTTTAATAAATAAATATAAGGTTATTTTCTATTTAAAAAAATATAAGAAAATTCCTTCTTTTTTTTTATTATTATTATAAAATTATACAATAGATTTTAGGTGCGAAAAGAGATAAAGAAAGGTCATAATAATTGATATAATTTATTTTTTTCCAATTGGTATATATATAGAAAAAAAATAAATAATAATAATTTGCATCATCTGTCTTTAAATATCGCAATATTTATAATAAAATGACATTCAAATAATATATCGTAAATTTACCAACAATTAAATTTGGATTTTTTTAAAAAATATTTTCATATGATTTCATATAGACAAAAATTTTATAATTTTTACACGTTTGGGCGTATCTGCGTTAAAGAAAATAAAAATGTACACATTTTTTATATTTTACATATATATTTAATTAATAAATTAGCATATATAGTATTTATTTGGCAAATTTATTAAATTATTTTCAAAAATTTTCAATAATAATATATATATATTATGATAAGCAGAAAAAAACCTTCAAACATATATTATATATTTACATATGTGTGATATTGATATTGACAAAAAAATAAATAAATAAATATATACTTATATTGATTATAATCATATATGTATAATGTATGTTTATGAATTGAGTAAATTCTTCCGTGATTTTTTTTGTTTTGTTATACAAAAAAAAAATTGTGTAAAGAATGTGAAGAAGTTGTATAATTACAATTTTTTTTAAAAAAAGAAAAAAAATCATTTAATTTATTCCTATATAAAAAAAACTACCGTGTTTCGCAATTCAAATTATATTAATTTTTTTTTTTTTTCTATTTTTTCAATATACCACTTTTGTGTATTATTGCACTTTCAATTTTAATATTTACAAATGTTTGTGTACTTAAAATCACAAAATGTTATTCTTAAAACTTATTGATGACCAAAAATAAATAAATAAATACGCAGTATAATTTTATTTAATAAATATATAAACAATAAATATTTTATGTTTAAAAAATTTCTAATATGAAAAATTAATTGATTTTATCTTGAATTGATTATAAAATCCTAATTAATTAATTAAATATTCAAAAAATATATATTTCAAATAAATATTGATCTCATTTCAAAAAAATTATATTAAATTGAAGGTGTTAATTTATTATATCATATATCATTTGAAAAATTTAATTATATATATAAAGAAAATCCTTTAACATTATATTTTCAATGTAAAATTATTTAGACCTTTTATTATTATTTTTTTTTTAATAATCTATATTTTATAAACTTAAATCATTAAACACAATTTTTTTTTTTTTTTTATAAAAATTTCACTAAATTATAAATTTATTTTTAAAGCGAAAATTCTCAATAAAAAAATAGTTTCTATTTATATCTTATATAGATATAGTGAGATGATGATGTTAACCGGTTAAACCACGAATGAAAACTGAATGTATTTAATATGAATGAATATTTATTTACCTTATGTTTATGTTACCGCGTGCGATTCGATTATTAATTATTTATATATATACATATATTTTATTTTATACAAGCAGACTTATTTAGATGAAGAAGATGTTTAATTTAAAAATAAAGTGGTATTTAAAACATTTTTCATTTTTGTTTTGTTCAAAATGATGCGGTATTATATGATGTGATGTTGTTTTATTTTTGTATATGAGAATTGCAAACATGTATTTATTGAAAATAAATTGTATACAATATGATTTAATTTTATCTTAAGGTTTTTGTTAACGTATATATATACCTAAACGTTCTTTATATATATATATATATAAGGAAATAACATTAATAAAAAAAAAATATGAATGTATATAATATATAAATTAAATGTTCATCATGTTGCGATTTGTCAAAGAGTTCATTGAAAAATCAATTAAATAAATTAACAATTTTTGTAACAAAGATTTTTTGTGCATAAGATTTAGATATATATATAAAGAGAGGTATATATTATTTTATGCGGTGATGATACATTAATTAATTTATATATGAGTTATATAATTAATAAATAAAATTACTTGTATATTTTCAGAAATTATTAAAATTTTGATATTATATACGTTTATGAATAACTAGAAAATTAAAATATTATTGTAGTACATATATAATATATTTTTTTTAATTTATTAAAAGAATGTTTTTATTTTTGCGGTTACCGAATAAAACATATATATATAAATATTTAATAATTATATATTTCCGCATGTGTGTGTTTAAATATATATATTGAAGACCAAAAAAAAATCAAAATCAACAACACATTTAAATATTTATAATTCGCATCAATATATAAAAAAGTTAAACTTATTAAATATAAAAATTCAATTATAACCTATTGTAATTTTTTTTTTACTTATTATATTTAACTTTATTTTTGAATAATATACCGGATCTGTATTTTTTTAATATTTTTAGTATTTTCTATTGTAAATAAGTAAAAATAAATTGATACATACAAATTTAATTGAATTATAAAGAAAATTATATATATATATATTATTGTTTATTATAAACTATTAATTAATTGAAATATATATGCGCGGTATTTAATGATTAAATTATTTAATTTTTTTATTTATTATATGAATTTTTTTTAGTATATATTTAATAATTATTTATAATGATAAACATAAAAGTTATATCATCATCATATATATGGGTATTAAAAAAAAAAAGAATTAAATTTTAATTTAGGTATATTTTTTCAATTTTATATATATATATATATACTTAAGCAGCGCGTACATTTTTAACGTCATACAGATTATTTATGAGTTTTTTTTATATACGGATCTCATTACTTCTTATAAATTTATAGTATACATAAATTCTAACCCTCAATATTTGTTTATACTTCAATTTATTCTATATATCTTAAAGAATATTAACGTACGATAAATTACATATATATAGGATAGGACAATATATCTATTTATAATGGAAATGTCGCATGATTTTTAAAAAACAATTTCTATTATTTTTAAACTGCAAATCCTTGGTTTTCTTAAATGTTTGTTAATCTTTGCATAATTTAAAAATTCAATCAATTTATTCTGATAATTAATAGAAGAAAATTTGAAAAGATATTCGGCGATTTTCCAAAAATTTTCATTAAAATAGAATCAGTTAATAAAAACATATTAAAAAACATATTTAAAAAAACATAAACCATATTTTTGTGAATGTAGACCTTTTTGAATTTCGTTTTGTTTGGCTTATCAGAACAAAATTTCTCACGTACCGTCACCTCGCGTTTTTCTTTTATAATTTGCTCATTGTAAATTTTTGTTTCTTCAAACGTTATTTGAAGTTTCGCACGCTAAAATACTATATATAATATAGAACATTTTCTATATATATATATATAATTTAAAATAATGACATAAAAAGAATGCCATTTGGTTTTTTATTCTAGAATAAATAAATTAATGTGCATGATCATGTATTTGTTTAAAAGTCAATCTTATAATAAAAAAAAAATAATTAACACTATATACCAACCAATAATATCAAAAAAAAAAAACAATAAAAACAATAACATTTAATATAAATATTTATTTATATATATCAAATTAATATTGTTTTTTTTTGTAAATAAACCTACATATAAAATAAAAACAACTTTATATATAATAATATTATTTACCATTTAACCATGACTCTTTTGCAATGAAATGTATATATACGCTCGATATATTATATATTATTTACATATTAGCATATATATTATTTACATTTTACCACATTAGTTTCATTTCATATATTGTATATATCTACTCTATATATAAACATAAATATGCAAATTTTGTACATTGTGTATATTGTAATAACATATTATAATATATATATATATATATATATATAGCAAAAATGTTATGAAATTAAAATATATGTATATATATATATATTTATATACTAACTGCGGTATATCTTCTACATTATATAAATATATATGTAGTCTTAACATGCGGACGTTGATATATTATGCATAAAATTAATTTCAATATATATGATGTAGAAATATATCAAGCCTGCAAGCATCAAGCATCATTAGATTTTAAATGTATATTACATATAAAATAAAGATTCCCTTTTCATTTTTAAAAATTTTAAATATATACTTATAAAAATAGTTTTAGAAGAGAACGTCTTAAAATATTTTATGTTATATATGAATAGATAGATATAGACATAATAATATGGCTATATATAGATAAATATATGAAATACTTCGTAACAAGTATACAAATTAAATATTATTGTATATATTGTATACATAAAAGTGTATATAATAAGTAGTGTTTTTTTTATAAACAATTATATGCTACTAATGTAATATAATTTATATACTTCTCGGCTTTTGTATACAAACAATTCACACGTATTGTTATTGTTGTCTATTTGTATATATACACTAATAATATATATATAATATTTAAAAGACTATAGCACTACTATATGTATATATTGAAATCTATATACATAAATATAATTATAAACTTAATATAAACAATCAAATATATTAACAAGCAAAATTATAATATACCACACACTATATATATATATATATATATATATGTATATATATGATGATGCGTTTATTTATAAACCGCACAATTATATTGTATATTATATACGTTTTATTATAAACGCGAAGATTACAATTCTACTTTTACAAAAATAAATAATATCGAGTTTAAGCATCTTATTAATTTCAAAATAATTTATTTAAAATATATATATATATAAATAAATAAATTAATATACATATACATAAATTGCAACAGCAGTGCGTAATTTATTATAAATAAAAATCGTGTATTTCTTTCTTTTAAAAATATTAAAATTTAAATATATTGACATATATAAATCTTATAAATTATTATATTATTATATTAATAACTATATATATATATATATAGAAAATGTGATGATTGTGAAAACAAAAAAAAAAATGAATTACTGGACCCAAAATAAATGTATAATTTTTTTGTAATGTTATTATTATAATCTATATATAATCTTATTATTTTATATATATAGATGTAATTTTATTATAATTTTTTAAATATTTGCAAAAATCTTTAAATATATCTTGCATAATGTATATATTTTTAAAAAAATCGCGTATAGAATTTCAAATATTCATGAATTGTATTCGAGGAGAGATTCATAAATTTAAGTATAAGAGGCAATTGTGAAACAATTTAGAAAATAAAATTTGTATTAATTCGCAATTAATTAATAATTACCATTTGTCCTCATCAATATTTATCAATCACGCAAAATATATAATCATATACAGTATAAAATGATTATACATAATCAATCATATATACATTAAATCTGTTTCTATATAATGTATACAATACATAAATGATTGAAGGATATAAACTATTTTGATTAATTTATAACGATTATTGTCAATATATCAAAAAATACTCTTTCTTTTGTTATATGCTTTTTCAAAGAAAATATATTGTTAATTTTTCATATAATATCGCGAGGTCAATCTCTATTAAATATGATGACCACACAAACCAATTAATACAATCGACAGATAATGTCATATATGAACGTATTATCTATATATATATATATATATATAAAAGAAATTTGCTTTTGAAAATAAAAAAAAAAAGTGACCAAAGATTTTATTTCAAGAACCCTTGTCTTCCTCGAGAACACAATAAGATCCGTCTTCCTTGGGTTAATATAAAGGTTATGTTATTGTTTGCACCGCACCGTTCTGTCACTCGAAACACATAGCATTCCTTCAGCAGTACACATCCATCATGTATATATATTATATAATATTCGAATGATGCGAAGGATATATATATATATATATATATAACAAAATAATTTGATACAATTATTATGTGTATATGATATATTAGATATATAAACAAATATTTGACATTAAAAAAATTGCAAAACTCGCGTGAAGATTTGTAAAGATGCAATGCAAAAAAATCCTAAACTATAAAAAGTAAAATAACACACAAAATTTGGAATTATATTTACATATATTTGAATATAAAAGAAAAAAGATATCTATCTATATACGCGTATATATTGAAAAATTCAAGATAAGAGAAAGAAAAATTAATAATAATAAAATAAATGTATATATATGTATATAATGCACTATACTGTCTAACACATAATAAAGATTAAATCGACCTATTGGAAATATAAAACATATATTTTTTATAACATATTTAGTAATACATATAAGTTAGAAATAGTTTTAACAACAAATTTGATATCTTTATAATGTCTTAAAATGCGCGAAATTTTATTTTCGATCGTAACATATAAGAAAATCGATAACATTTTATTGACATTTGATGTTTTGTTATAGCAAAACAAAGAATGTATATAGTAAAATTTTTTTTAAATATAATATATAGCTTATAAAAACAGGTGTCATTGAACCAAACATATAAATATATCCATCCGCATTCAATTTGGATATATCTATAAATTGAATATCACAATTTCAAAAACCAATAAAATGTGATGGTTCTTTACTTTACATTATGTTTTTTTCTTACGCAGATATATAGATATTTATGGGAATGATGTAAAGGTGCGATCGATGATCAAGATCCATTTATAGTAAACGGATATATAATATAAATTATTATTTTATATATAACTACGTATATTACGATCTTAGTAATTTCACCTATATATACTTCACATTTTTTTGATAATTAATTTCATATGCTGATGAGCTTATATGAGCATCGCCAAAATCAATTTGATTTTTTTTTTGTTCTGAACTTGACCGCTAACGCAGATTTAAATATATTAATGTAAGCAATTAATTTATTTCAATTAAATATAAAATTTATTTTAACGCCTTAATGGATTAATATATATATATTATTAATATATAATTAATATATAATATATATTATTTCTTTTCTGCAAAAGTATATTAATAATGAAAATATATACTATTATAGATGTTTTTTTTTCTTGGTTATATAACAATTACATTTTCTTCTTTATATAACACATTTATATGATTTGTTGTTTTAATCAAAAAGGATTAAAAGAATAGTTTTATCTTATATATTTAAATAAAAAAAAAAAACTTTATCGCATATATAATAAAAAATTATTAATCATTTTTTTTAATTTACACCTTCTCTTAATATAAATAAATATTCGACGACGGTGGTTTGATATATTTTCTGTATAAATCTACCTCTATATTGAAAATTATTTAAAATTTTTGCTATTGGAAAATTATTATAGGTTTAACGACAGGAAATTTGAATGAATTACGCAGAGAAAACGCTCCACATCCAACCATTAGTCCAGATTTAGCTCATTTTTTTCAAACCAAACCCATTTCCAAACCTAAAAACATGACTTCTTGGAAGGAGATTCACGTCAGATGAATTGTTTATCTCACAAAAATTGAAGCATATTTTGAAGGTATAATTGAAACATTGTACAGAATTAATAAACTTGAAAAACGTTTGTTAAAGTGTATTTAGTTAGAAGGGAATTATTTTGAAAAACAACGAAGCATTTTTCCAAAAAAAAAAAACACGACTTTTTAATACGAATAGCAGAAAATATATCGAACCATCCTCGTATACATATATTGAATAATATTCACATATTGAACATTTTCTTAAAATTTATTTCGTACACCTACTCGTATATTAATAGATTTATTGTGAAAAAAACTATATATATACTAATGCGGCATATGTTTTTTTTATTTTTATTATTAAAATGCTTTTAAATGTTGTTAAGCAATTAATGAATATATACACACATGTCTTTTATATCGTATATATATTTATATGTGTAAATTAATTTTTTGCATTTTTTTTATACATACATCTATACAACGCGACCAAAGTCATCATATAAATATATATATGGTAAAATCAAATATTTTGTTGTTGATGATTAAATAAAATATTATGAAGTTCATTAAGTGGGTATATAAATTTTGTTATTTTGCTATACTTAAATTCAGATATTGCATATATATATTGTATGAAAATATTTTACTCTTAAAATATGATTTAAATAATAAATTACATAACAAAATGAACATTTTTTTACGATTAAAAAACAAAATACACACATTTTTTGTGTTTATTTGTTTAAATAAAATGTAAATAATTTAATTTTATAATTTTTTCTTATATATACGAATTATAGTTTGAAACTTTTATTACAATATTGTTTATATTTTTTTCTTATATGATTAATCCGCCATAAGATTTATATTGTCTACATAAAAAATAGATTTTAATAGTTTCCTTATTATTTATAATATAAATATTCCTTTTTTTTTAATGTCATAAAATTGTATATATAATTAATTATATTATTGTTATATATATGGATTGAGGATTATAAAGGAAAAAATATGATATATGATGAGTTAAAATAAAAAACAAATAAACATATTTTTTAAATGATTCATCATATATACCAAATGCATCACCATATAAAGTATAAATATAATAAAGAATTTTTGAATTAATGTTTTATGCTATTATATGACAACTTTTAAGATCATCATATAGGATAAGATTTACGCGGATTTAAACGTAAAGTTTATGAATATATTTTATCATTTAAGAATATTTAGGTTTGTTTTTTTTAGAAGTTAATGTTTTTAATTTCTTCATAACAATAAATAATATTCTATATATATTGTGATGCTTAAAGATCAAGATATTCGCTTTCGTACTTCTTTATAAATGATTATATATAGATTATGATTATAAATCTTATATATATACTTATATGTTTTCAAATGCACTTTAACAAATAAATCATAAATATTTTCTTTACAAAATATTCAGATCTGTTTTAGTATATAGAATTGTTTTGAACAGCAAAATTGTTTAGAACATTAAGATTTTTAAATGTATACGTATATTTCAAACAAACTCATTGAGATGATATACGAGGACCAAAAAATCGGAAAATTTGGAGAAAAGAAGTTTTCCGAAAGAAAATGGAAACATTTTTATTCGATTCTTCATGATATAATGCCTGGATAAAACTGATAATGAAAGGTACATTAGAATTTGTTTTTGGTCAAAACGTTAACTATAATCACATTCTGAAAGTATGTTCTTAAAACAAATGATTTTTGGAATTGAAAAATAGTATTGATTTTAAAATAACTACTAGAAAATGCAAATGTTATTTATATTCAAACCATCAAATTTGTTTTTAACTTTTCTGTGCCAATGAAATAAAAGTAAAAATAAGATAAAAGCTTTGATATTTAAAAAAACAAGAAGCTTTCTAAAATTTTAATATATTTTTCAAATAAATTTATTTTATATATAATGATATAAATTTATTCAATCATTGTTATAAAAAAAAAATTAAAAATTATTATGTAAAATTATATGTAGGTGAAGGATAGATTTAATATACACATTTATTATAAGTCTTTTTCTTTTTTTTCCTCTATCAAAGGTATATCAATTTTCAGCTAAATCGATTAAAATATAAGAATTGTTCATAATCTCATTAATTGTTCCTATTGTTTGTATGGGGAAAATTTTCATTAATCTTTTTGGCATGTCATAATAAATTGATCGGAATGAAATATTCCATATATATTATAACATTTATCATAAGATTTATTAACATTTTGAGGAATATCGTAAATATATGGGATCAGAAAACGAAAATCCTATATGATAAAAATCATTAAAATGTGATATTTTATTTTGAAGAATTTTTACTTATTTTCTAAGAAATGTATGTTATATATATATCCATTTATTACATGATTCTAGAAGAAAATTAATTATAATCATTTTATTTACCTATATATATATATAACGATACAAACAAAACAAATATTTACAATTTATTATTATAAAATATAGCCCATGATGAGTTCATGCGAACTTTAACCATTAAAAACCTGTTAGTATTTATATATATTATTGGTATTCCATGTAAAATATATATTTTATATATACCTCTGTGTGTTTATTTGAAATTCATTCATAATCAAATTACTATATATATATATAGATATTAAAATATTAATTATTATATATACAATATAAAATTTCTATATACATATATTTATTTACCTGGGAATCGACCATGACTCATTTATATAAATTGTTTTCAATCTGCAAATATACGTATATTATAAAGTGTATAATATGTGTGTTGTGTAGTGACGATATATATATATATATATATATATATATATATATATATATATATATATTACATACTACAAATTGTGAACATTTTTAATTCATAAACACAAAATATATTATCGTACAAGATATCTTATTATGTATAAGAGCATTAATTGGAATTAATTAATTTATGATTATGATATGAGAACATCATTAAATCATATAAATTATATCGCAAAATAATATTTGTGTGAATCTTTTTCACTTATTCCTATATAAAAATATATTTTCAAAGAATTTCCCTGGTATATACCAATTGAATTTGAATTCCTCAAATTGTTAAACAATTGTTAACGAAAAGAACATACTTTGTCTAACACAAAATCTATATTTGATGTATAAAAATGCGTATAGTCTGTATTTATAATCAAACCACACTACCAAAAAATAAAATAACAAAAGCGCTTTTAGTATATAAATAAATTATGGTATTTTCAATGGAATTCGTGTTTTGTTATTTCTTCGAAATTCTATAAAATAGTATATAAAATAAATAAATATATATATAAAGCGGTTTCTGTTTTTCTTTCTTTTTGCTTATCATTCCATCCACTCTGCGGATATCTCGAGAGTTTTTTTTTTAAATATTATATAAATAAATACAATATATAATAAACAAAAACATCGTGCGTTAAAAATTATGAATGTTTTGCGATAATGACGTCATATACACTTTAAGATTAAGGTAAAAAAAAAACAAAAATTTCCCCAAAAATATTTTGCAATTTCTATGAATATATGAAAAAAAATAAAATAAAACCAAAAATCAATGACGTTTTTTCCTTCTATATTTGTATATAGTGATTGTGGTTTGATTGATAATTATATATATTATATTTTATACATATAGAAAGGTGAAAAACGAGTTGATATTTACTATTTTATTATATACATATCGGTATTTGAACGATTAATAATATGTAATATTATATTTATGTATATTTATAAATATATACTGGGATATGTTTAAAAAATACATTTGGGGCATTTTTTTGTTTAACAAATAGTATATATCATATATGATATATAGTATTATATCACATGTGGATGAACCATGTGCTTTATTTTACCGAATAAATATATCATACAATAATTGATCGAGGTTGAAAAACTGTGATTATAGATGTTGAAAAATACCATCATGCTTGTAAATTTGGATACAAATAATTGTAATTATTTAAATTAAAATATTCAAAATCGTCGTTAAAAATACATATGATAGGTAGAGTGGTTGTAAATTTGTGTGTTTCAAAAGTTGATAATTTAACCGCCAAAACACAATAATAACAAAAACAAAAGAATAAAAAATATATAAAAACAATATGATAATATAAATATAATGGAATTTTATTATTATCCTTCTGTCAGGATATCTATACTTTATACATAAAT
Organism: Dilophus febrilis; assembly: GCA_958336335.1. NCBI lineage: Eukaryota > Metazoa > Arthropoda > Insecta > Diptera > Bibionidae > Dilophus > Dilophus febrilis. The sequence continues at coordinate 27,219,636 of OY284469.1, read as the reverse complement.
GTATAAATTTTCCAAAATGATTACAGAATTATTATTTAATTTTCTACCTAGCCCCGTTAAAAAGTCACAGGATTTAGATATATATTTATTGTATATAAATAATAATAATAATAATAAAAAGATAATAAACAGATAAAATATAAAAAACATAAATATTACGTTTTTTAAATTGTTTTTTTTTTTGGTACAAATAAAAAAATAAAAATAACTTACAATTTCATTTGTATATTGCCGTGTCGCCAAACATCCTTTGTATATTTTTATTGCTCATAGACATTTTAAGTATATTAACACAATATAAGAATATAACTATAAGATTTAAAAGTAGATTATAAAGGAATTTCGCAATTACCATATACATATCACACTTTTAAGGCACATTTTATATTATTTTATTAAGGATAAAATTAAATTTTTGTTATTTTTTAACACAAACACCTTTTTTTTTTAACTATTCCAAATGACACGAACATTTTTTTTATATATAGGATAACGAATGTCGCTCTTGATTCTCTGAATTGAAAACACACACACAACGACACAACCCTATACAAAATATTATATATATTTACAACAATACACTCTTTGAAAATATGTATATGCAAATACAATACAAATCCAATTGACCAATAAAATTAAAATAAAATGACGGCATATTCTATTTTTAGTATACAAAATGAGTCATCATTTATAAAAAATACAAAATCCATCAACATATTTTTTTATCTTTCATTTCTTTTAAAAATTTGATAAAGTAAAGATCGTGCAACTTGTGGTGGTTTTTTTTGTTTTTTGTTTGTTTTTTATTCTTATTTTACATTCTGTGCTATTGAAAATATAGAATAAACTATATAGATTGCAAATATTTTTATATTTCTTTTATACGATAATACAATAAAAAAAAAAAGATATAATTTATATAAATGTTTAAAAATTTTAAAATGCAATTATTAAAAAACAACAACATAAACCAAATAATATAAGCGTGTGTGTGGGATGTAAATTTTTATTGCCACCACAAACAGAAGAACATCCAAATAATTTACGTTTTTATATATATATATATAAAAAAAAGTTAATATCAGCTGGTATAATATTTGAGTGAACCAAAAAAAAAAAAAACGTATAGTGTGTGAAGTAAAATTAAAATTATACAAAAACAAAAATCACACAAAAAAATGTGTTTCGCAATAAATAAAATAATAAAAAAAACGATTTTTTTAATTTTTTGTGACGATTAAAATAAGGTGTGCTTCGTATCGTTGTCGTAACAAACATCATCGCACGTACACATTTGTTTTCTATATTGTAATTATATATTATATTTTAATATTTTATTAAATATATGTTATAAAAACATAAAAAGTGTTCAAGGATTTTTTTGTTAAATCATTTTTGAAAAGGAAAAAAAAAACAAATAAATAAAATAGAAAAAATAAAATTGAAGAGTGACCTCAAAAATAAAAAATAATAATAAAATACCAAAAAAAAATGAAAAAAAAATTATGTGATAAATGCAGATATAATTAATTAATTGTGTTAATTACATATATACAATTTAATTATATTAAAAACTAAATTGCAATTTTTTGTTTTTGTTTTATTTTTGCATGTGTTTTTATTTAAATTTTTTTATTTTGTTGTGTTCGTAAATAAAATAAAAATAAAACCTTATTTTTTATATTAAAATATATTTTTGACAGTGTTTTTTTTTGTGTCCGGCGCGCGGTGCGGTTACAATAGAAAATATCAAAAATATTTTCTTATTTTTTTTTTTTGCATTTGTATATATATAGTAAATTATATATTGAATTGATTTAAAAAAATATTTAAAAAAAAAACAAATTAAATAATTTTTTACAATGCGTGAAAATAGTAATAATAATAATAACAATAATAATAATAATAACAACAATTCTAATATGGAATCGTTTTATGATGAAAGTGGTCAATTTGTACCTACTGCTGGAACACAATCAAATAATACAATGAAAAGGCCATTAACATTAGATTTAAATGGTGCCGGTTCCGGTAAACCACAAGCAAAAAAACAACGATTTAATCCATCAATATCAACAGCACCTGTATTAAGTTCACCCGATTTACAAATGCTTAAATTAGCATCACCTGAATTGGAAAAATTTATAATGTCAACGAATCCCATTCAAACGCCAACACCAAGTTTGGTGTATCCAACTAAGGTTAGTTTGAATTCATTTTTTATAATATCCATTATTGAAATACGGCTTAATAAATCTCAAAAAATATATAAAGAGATCAGATTTCTTACCAATCTACTTCTGTATATCGCGTCTAACAACTCTAAACTTTATCTTTCCCACTAAAACGAATCGTATAGATAAGATTTTGAAATTTTCGTGGTTTTATGTATATATTTCAAGAACATATCAATAACAATAATGCATACATAGCCAATTTTAAATAAGACAGTATAATTACTTTAAACTGATATTGCGGTCGTTTCTGATTATCTTATTAATTAAAAATGTTATTATAATGATTTTTTTATTGTTTTGAAATCGTGCAAATTTTATAAAAATAATCAATTTATATTTTATGTATACAAAGCTAACAAAATAAACAATTTGATTAAACAACAATCATAACAATTATAATCATTATTTAAAGAAGAAACAAACCAAAATAAATAAACAAAAAATATAGAAGCAAATCAAACGCAATGCGTCATTATTTTTCTTAATAAAACCTTTCGTTCAATAATATTAATACAAAAACGTTCACTTATTTATTTAAAAAATATTAAATGTATGTGCTTTTTTTCTGTTTTACAATATATAGGTAACAATAGAACAAGAAAATTATGCAAAAGGATTTGAAGATGCTTTAAATTCGTTACATAATGGTGAAAATAATTCCCAACAACAACAACAGCAGCAGCAGCAGCAGCAGCAACAACAACAACAAACATCAACTACATCTCAATTACAATCTCAATTACAACCTCAATCACAACAAGTAATAGTAACAACAACAGCACCATCATCGTCATCCACTTCATCAACATCAGCATCAGCAACATCGGCTGCAGCAACCTCATTATCATCATCAACGGGTCCGTCTACGACGACGGGATCATCGGTGACAGGACAAGTGGCGACTGCCACAATTCCTGCATCAACCGGAATATTAAGTACGGTTGGAATGAGTGGTGGATCAATAACATATACAAATTTAGGTAATTATAAAATATATATCTTCAAAGTTCATTGTTTTATTTGTTAATTATTTTAATAAATTAAAAAAATAATGTAGGTTATTTTAAGATAAACTTTATTATGACATCATGGGGTTTTTCTTTTTGATTTTATTTATTTTTATGAGAATATTTTTGTTATGTTAAATTTGTTGTTAACTTCTAGTTTTATACAACAGAATTTTGAATTAATATTAATTTCAATTAAATGTGTCCGTGATATTTAATTGAATTTGTGATACCGTTAAAACTTTCCCAAATTAATTGTTCAAACATTTTATACAGTACACCAAAAATGAACAACATTAAACTGTTGGACATAAAATTATATTTAGGATATCACAGAATTTAATACTTATTTTTATTGCATTTTTTTTTTTTTTTTATACAGATGAAACGTATCCGATAGCAATTAAAGATGAACCACAAACGGTACCAAATTCACCACCATTAAGTCCAATTGATATGGAAAATCAAGAGAAAATTAAATTGGAAAGAAAACGACAACGTAATCGGGTGGCCGCATCAAAATGTAGAAAACGTAAATTAGAACGTATCTCAAAGTTAGAAGATAAAGTGAAAGTTTTAAAAGGTGAAAATACAGAATTGGCAAGTGTTATAAAACAATTAAAAGAGCATGTATTTCAATTAAAGCAACAGGTTATCGATCATTTGCATACGGGCTGTAATTTACCAGTGTATACTAGTAATTTTTTTAAAACAGAAAGTGATATTACTAAATAAGATACAATAAAATACAAATTATTTTTTAATTAAGTAATAATAAAGTTAAGTTAAAATAAATAAAAGAAAGAAAGAAAGAAAAAAAAAAACAGAATTTTACCTCTTAAATATGGTTTTTTGTATTTTGTTATTGTTGAGTTTATTTATAATGCACTTTTGTTTATGTAAAAAAGTTTTTTTTTTTTTGCTGTATTATTATTATTGTTTAATATTTGTTTTATATACATTTAATTCTAATATCTAATTTTTATAATTTTAATTATTTTCTAAGAAAGTTTGAGTTTGACAAAAAAAAATTGATTGTAATCAGCAAATCGACAAAATTTAATTGCATCCTTAAAATATGTATTAATAACTCAAACAAACAAATAAAAAAAACAATATTTAATGTTTATAAATCACAGAATACAGAATAAAAGTTGTCGGATTAATGAAAAAAATGAACAACATCAAGGAATGATGCTTCCTCCTCTAGCTGTAATAATGATCACTCGAAACACGCATATAATATATTAATGAATTGCTTGTTTTTTTTTTTATAATATATTAATTATGTATTAATTTTTTAAGAAAATGCCATTTCATCACGAAAAGATACATTTTAAGTTTCACATTTTTGTTTTTTTACCATTTTTTTTTAATTATGTAAATAAATTTTATTTAAGGCCTAAATAATAAAGAGAAAAAATATATATATTTATATATCAATAAATGAACATTTATTTTGTAAAGACAGACAGAAGAAAATAATTTCAATTCTAGTCTAAATCAAAAAATAATTATTACGAATATAATAATATTATAAGAAAATCGATTAAAATTAATTAATATTTAAAATAATTATAATTGTGCGAACACATTCCAATGGAAAAGAAATTAAAAAAAAAAAAAGTGCTTTAGCTATAATCATAGCTTCTCTAAATATATATATATATATTTTTGTTAATAAATAAATGTTTTGTATTCAGAGCTAAAAAAAGATCGCCATTATTTTATTATTATTATTATATAGCCGTTACCTAAACGCGATCAACAAAAAAAAACGACACAAAATTTGATATATATATATATAATAACTATTTTAAAATGAAAATAGTATTTAGTAAAAAGAAGATACAAAAATTAAAGTGCTTTTTATTTTATTATACAAAAATGCAAACTTAATGAGCTTGAAACATAATTAATATTAAATTAAAAACACAAATAAAAAAAACGTTGCACAAAAAATATTAACTAAACCAAACATTATTTTTTATTAAATCATTTTACTTCCTCAACAAAACAGAAAATACACACATAAAAAGCCCTTTGCAATACGAACCGATTTTTTTTAATATGCTTGAAATTGAAATTTAAGCGTGAAATGCGTTTTGCAAAGGGTTTTGTGAAATTGTAAACGAAATACCACAAATAATTATAATAATAATGATGTTAACCATTTTTTTTTTTAATCTTTATATTGATTATGAAGAATATTCAATTTATTTGCTTTAATTTACATTAATAAAATCTATTTTACCACATAATGAAAGCATAAATAATATATTTATATTGATAAATAAAAACATATAAGCAATATATATATATATTTTTGTTCAATTAAAAAATAAAAAAAATACAAATTATAAAATTAAAATAATGCCTTTTGAATAAATTTAACACAAAAAAAATGGATATATTTTTAAGAAAAATTTTTATTAATTATTAAATCTATATATATATTTTTACATATAAATTATTAAATATTTTTAAGTAAATTATATTGATGAAAAGAATATGATGTTATTGTTTTTTAATTTGTTCAATTACCACACTTTTTAAACCAATTTTTTGATTGAAGCTCTTATTCTATTGATTCCAAAAACAATCTCAAATGTTTCCCAATTGAAAATAAATACAGAAAAAGACCCAAAAAAAAAATAAATTGATCAATCGATAAATTAATCCTTGTTAATTGCACACCGATAAGGACTTTTCTTAGCAGAGTTATAAACAAACCAAAAAAAAAAACAATATTGAGGCAACCAAATAAATTGTTTACATAAATAATTTATTAATATATAGTATTTTCAATTTTTACATATAATTTTTTATGTACCTTTTGATATTTTTCGAAAAAATAAAATTGATTAATAAAAATAAAATCTTCTCTCTATTATATAGGATTAAAAAATTAAAAGTTAAAAATTCATTTTGAAATAAAATTTGACTAAATTCATTTTTTTTTTAGTTTTGACGTTAAATATAATTAATTTGTCTATTTGTGGAAATAAAATAATCATTTAATCTATTAATCGTTTGAAGACTGTTGTTGCTGCTGCTGCTGCTGCTGCTGCTGATAACCATTTGTAGTATTATTACTTTGTGTTGTTGATGAAGTACCATTATTTTGTGTATTATTGTAATTGTTAAATGTATCACAACCACTACCATTACCGCCAACACCACGTTTTGTCCGTCGACTGGAACGTTGATGATTGATAAAATCACGTTTATCACCGGTAACATCTAATACACCATCCATTGTATTAGAATCTGTTGTTGTTGCTTCTTCCGTGGTCAACATTTCATCATTATTTAATTGGTTATCATTCATTGATGTGGTAGACTGTGATTGCTGCTGCTGCTGCTGATGCTGGTGATGCTGCTGTTGTTGCTGCTGCTGTTGCGATCGTGATTGCATTTTTATTGGTTGTTTTGCACGACTTTGAAAATTCATTGTTGTATATATTGGTTTTAAAACATTACCAACAGCTTTTGTACGTCCCTCACGAAATACCATACGCTGTTGTGGTCTTATATATTCGGGATGTTTGATAAAACGAAAACGTACCTGTGCCTTATCACCGGTTCGTAGACAATCTTTGGACATTGTTAAAATCGATGCTGTTTGTCGAATACTACCACAATGTACCATAGCTTGATAGCGTGATGAAATTGTTGTTGGATGATGTAATACCAGTATTTCACCCTCAAATTCCCAACATGCCTGTGGATTACTATCCGCACTGACAATCACCATACCCTTACGTATTTGTGAACGTTTAATTTTTTTCAATGCAAAACTTGCCGTTTGTCCACCACGTACCTCATTCACATTCATTCGCTTTCGATGTATACTCTTGACGGTTATCGTTATAAAATGTCCCAGTGGATCAGGTCCCAATAGTAATGTATCATTTAACCGGATGACACCTTGTAGGCAGGTACCAGAGATGACCGTACCGACACCGGGCACCGAATATGTTTCATCAATTTGAAATTCAACTGGTAATGTATCCAAACCGACGGTACGCGTTGTCAATAGATTTAAAAACATTTTTAATAGATTTAAATTTTCACCCGTTACATTTGATACTTGAAATATTGGACATAAACGTTGTGATACAAAATTGGTAGCACTTAATACAACATCATCGGATGTTTTCACCATTACGGGTACCTTACGACAACCTTGTGATTTTAATATTTTAAATAGTAATTTTAAATTTTCTTGTAATATATTCGGTGGACACATATCAATTTTTGTTATAACAACAAACACGGGCACGGACAGTGCTAATGCCAAACCTAAATGTTCTTTTGTCATACCAACAATACCAGCATTTGCACCAATCTAATTGTTAATTAATGAAAATTTAAAAAAACATTTTATATATATATATATATATCACACATAAATTACCATTAACATTCCAAAATCGGGTGCATGTCCAGTCATCCCGAATATAGTTGTTTTTAAATAACGTTCATGCCCTGCCAAATCAATGAATGTTATAACTTTTGCTGATTTTTCACAAATTTTTACCCAATCCAATGTACCATGATCCGATTTATTTACAACATTACCAATACTATCAAAACCCAATATATCATTACCAACAGAACTTGTCCGACCACTTTCCATTTCATGTTTATGACGAAATAAACGTTGTCGTGCATGACCTCTGCCATTATCCAATTCACCGTGTGTTAATACACCTAATAATGTTGATTTACCAGCATCGACATTACCAACAACGGCGACTCTGAATAATGAATGATGTTGATGATGCAATAAAACATAAATCTTATTAAATTATTTATAATGGTTATATGCAATGGATGGAAAAGTAATTTTTTTTTTACCGTATCTCCATAAAATCCGTTTCATCAACATGTCTACGAATCAGATATTGTCCTGTTGCACCAATATTTGTTTTACGTTGACGTAATTCAACACATTCTGCGTCTAATGTAGTGGCCAACGATTGTAATGTTGCCAATGAAGCTGCATATTCTTCACGTTCCAAACCATTATCACCACCATCTTTTAGTGTATGAGAAAACAAACTTATCTATATATATAAAATAGAAATATTTAAATAAAAAATATACCTTCTCCAATTCCAATATCATAAATGGTTTCACCTCGACTTTCATCTATACGTTCTTTTAAACGTTTTTTTAATAATTCAAATTGTTCTTCAGTTGGACTTATCAGAACATTTTTATTACGTATACTTGAATAGTCGTTAATTAATTGTGATGTAATTACCGAAATTTTTAAATCAAAACATTCTTTAGAAGTTGTTGAATTTTCCATCATTTTATATATTAATTATCTACCACACAGATTTGGTTTTGTGTTTTTTTTGATTTCTTATTTTATATAGGATTTTATTATATTATATTTATTATACTTTCTCTTTGCAATCAATATATAATTCGTTCGTAAATGTAAATTGTAAATGAATAAAATATATATATATATATATATAATTGAACATATAATTTGTATTGTTAAATTTAATTTTTGTATATTATTTGAAATTAAAACTTGTTGAATTTTAAAAATGCCTCATTCGATATGCAATTTTGTGATTTGAAAATTTTTTACATACAACAAAAATATGATACATTCCTGGATTAGTTAAAACACTGTATGTGAATATATAAAAATATAATTAAATTATTATTATTATTATTTTTTATTTTAATGAAGTATATATTAATTTTTCTATTTTGCATTGATTTAATTATAAATAACACAAACACAAAATTATTTTTATTACACAATATTTTAAAATTTGTTTGTGTGGCAAAAAAAAAAAGATCGTATAGTTATATTAGAATAAATAATTGAAAATGTATATGTAACAAAAAATCGTTCATGTGTCAATCAATTATATAAATATATATACTATTTATTGATACTAATAATGATTAAAATTTAATATAAAATAATTAAAAGGAAAATTAAGATGTTAGGTGATGAACGGGCGCGCGATTTATAGTTTGATTTGATGTCACCGCATCAATATAATAGTGAACAGTGATGATGATAACTACATATGATGACGAATACAATTTATAGGGTTTTTTTTTGTATTTATATTTTTTTATGATGCAACAATTAAAAATATATACACAATTCCCTACAATGTATATAATATATATATATATATATATTTATAAACGTTGATTTTATATAAATAGTATATATAAGAAAATATAATAATTTATTTTAAGAACAAATGCAAAAATAAATAAATTTTCTTTGTTGATATTTTTATTTTTCGTTTTTCGTTTTCATTTTTTTTCAATGGGAAACTTTTAATTTAAATTTTTTAACAATTCACTTCAAACCTTTTTTTTAATATTCCTTTTTATTTATAAATATACAAATGAACAAATTAAAAAAAAAAACAATTAACAATTTATTATTTAATGGATTTTTTATAATTTAATTTAATTTATTTTATGAAAAAAAAAATCAAACACAATTTTTACCTGCAATTTGACGTGTTTATATTTTTTTTTATTTATTTTTTTCTTTCATTTCAATGCAAAACTAAAATGCATATTTGCAATGGAAAATGCTACAGCAAATTTTTTTTTTTTTATGCTGTCAAATTTGAATGACCCAGTAAATCATATAGTAAATTTATATTAGTTGTTCTATAATCTGCAAATTTGGTTGTGTTTGTTATTGTTTTATGTTTACATATTGAAATTTGTCGTTGTAACTATTATGAACATTTTAAAAATGTTGTATAAACACCAAAAATTGTTTTAATTAAACGAAACAATGCAAATTATTTATATTTATGGTATAATTAAATTTTGTCAAAAATGATAGAATTCAAATAATGTCTATCGGGAAAATGTGAAAAATTTTCACTCAATATAAATTCTCATTGAGAAAAACCAATAGAAATATATGCGTTTGCGTGTTTGGTATTTATTTTTATAATTTTTTTTATTTCTTGACATCAACATCATTTTTTTTCAGATTTGTTTATAAAAAAAGTACAAAAAAAAAAAAATTGTTATATTGTTATTATTATTTTAATTTATGATAATTATTTTATTTTTTTTAAAACTATTAACAAATAAATAAATAATTTATAAATAAATTAAGTGTATTTAAAATTTTTGTTGCAATTGTATCGATTCACACGCGTTATGGAACATGGAATCATCAAATATTTATCATGAACGACAAATTAAAGAAATGTGTGCACTTCATGCATTGAATAATTTATTTCAAGGTAACCGTCTTTTGAAAACAGAAATAAAAAAAAAATTTAATTAATAATAAATAAATCATCATATTATCATATTATAATGAAAAAATTTAATTTAATATGTGCTTATATATATTTTGAATTAAATAGAAAGAGGTTCATATTCAAAATTTCAATTAGACGAAATTTGTAAACGCTTAGCACCTGACGAATGGATAAATCCACATCGTTCACTATTAGGATTGGGAAATTATGATATAAATGTTATAATGACAGCATTACAAATAAAGGGATATGAAGCAATATGGTTTGATAAACGAAAGTAATTATAAAAATAATAATAATGATGAGTTATAAAACTAACCAACCAAAACAATAAATTATAAATTGTGGTTTTGGTTTTCTTCTTTTTTTTTTTTGCCATAGAGATCCTTCATGCATAGACACAACAGAAATTGTTGGTTTTATACTTAATGTACCTACCGATTATAAATTGGGATTTGTTGTAATACCATTAAAACGACGACATTGGATTGCTATTAAAAAAATCGCTGATCAATATTGGAATTTAGATTCAAAATTAGATAGACCACAAGAAATTGGAAGTGTAAGTGTATAATATTTTTTTTTTTTTGCGATTTATATCCAAAAAAATCACATTCAATTCTATAATTACAGGAAAACGACCTCATCAATTACCTTAAAACACAATTACACAGTAACGATAAAGAATTATTTATTATTATTAAAAATAATAACAATAATAGTAATGAAGAAGCACAAAATTGGATGAAAAAGTCACATAGTACATAATATATATAATATATATTATAAATTTACCAATTATTTATATTAAAATAAAAAACAAAAAGATTTATTATATATACAGATAATATATACCTATATACAAAAACTTATGAGAAAAAAGAAAAGAATCTTATAAAATAAAAAAAAATATCTATTTTTTCTTAAATAAAAACCATTTTTATTTTATTCTAATGTTTGATTTGTTATTGTTAGCATTAATTATTTATATTTATTTTATATTTATTTACGTTTTTTCAATTCATTTTTTGCACCTTCAATTTCTTGTTTTAAATTATTGTTAAACGCTTGAAAGAAGGCACGAAAACGTTCGGGTGTCATATCTTGTAAACCGTGACGATCAGCTAAGGATTTTGATCGATAGTAAGCGGCCACCACCAATTGTGCACTTCTTCGCATCACATAACTTTCTGATAATTTTTGAACAAGTTGTTCATTATTTGCCAAGTATCTAATTATGAATCCTAAAACCATTTTTAATTTGAATATATTATGATGTTGTGTTAAAACTTTATAGAATTAATGTGTGTGCGTGTGTTTGATAATCAGATTTGTTGATGATTTTTGTCTTTACAAAAAATGATTATTTTTATATTTTTTTATCAATTGTTGTTTTAATATCAATTGTTTTCGTAATACTTCAACTCTTTGTAATTGTTCTTCTTTATTATAATCAATGCCTGGTAATTGTCTTATTTGATGTCTAGCACTTTCAAAACGTTTTTGTAATTCAAGAACCTGAATTTCCGAACAAAATAATATTTATTAAAGCCCCAATTACATTTTAGTTTGCTCATTTTTTTTTTTTGTGGTTAATGGAATATACAAATGATCCGACAAAAACTGTAAATGAACTTACCCTATGACTGCAGTCCAGAGATTCACGTTGTTTAACTGCGTTATCAGTATAGGTTTTTTCAATGCTATATATTAATTAAAGGAAAATTAAAAATCACTTTGTTATTTGTGTGCATACACTAATAATAAAACAAATTAGACGTAATAATTTATAAAAAAAAAATTCGATAGAAAATGACAAAACCAATTGCGGGGGGCTATCAAAACATTGCAAAATCAATACAAAAGTGTACACATTTTTAATATTTTATTAAATATTATTGTTTTATAAAAAAAAAATTAAAAGAAATTAAATTATTATATAATTAAACTGAACAGAAAAATTAAAAAATTTTGTTTACCATCGAATAATTTCATAAATTGTTGGTAAAATTTCGATGTCCAATTGCTCGACTGTCAATGAAGGATTGTTTTGTTGTTGTTGTTGTTGTGAATTTATAGAATTTATTGATACTTTTTTGTCAATTTGGTCATTTAAATCCATTTTTTTTTAATTTATTTATTGTAAATATTTTAATTCCTTTTTTTAATTTAATTCTATTAATTTAATACATTTTTATCATGAAAATAATATAAACAATATAAAAAAATTAACACGTTCAGCGCAAAAGCAAAACAGAAAACAAAAACGCCAAAAATCGGAATGAAAATTTTATTCGGGTGCTGGAGGAGCGATTGTTATTTGAAAGGTTTTGATTGAAGAAAGTTTTAAATTAGCCGCAGTTGATAATTGAGTGATTTTTCTTTCTTTTGATAAACATTTATCAAATAAAAAAAAAATAACAGTGTAAAATAAATTTTTTTTTTATCGAAACAAATTGACAGATTTTTTATTTTGTTTTTTTTTTTATGGGATATCTAAATCAAACTGTTTAATTTATTGTGTTTTTAATAACTATTGTTTAATTTATATTTAATTTATTTGGTTCTATTTTTTTTAATATAGTTATAAAAATGTTAAATTAAATGTAATTAAAATATTAAAGGTGATAAATTAATTAAATATAATATAAAATATATATAATATACGGGTGAATAAAATTTAAAAAAAAACAGTTAATGAAAGGAAATTGAACACAAAATAATTCAATTGTTTTTGACTGTATTCAAAGTATATATTTTAATTAAGTATGATTAAATAATAGAATAAAATACTATTAGTCGTTAAACTTAAATTAATGAAAAGTAAAATCAAGATAATTAACGATTTTGTTAATTTATGTATTAAATCAAAAGTATATAATAATAAATAAATTAATCAGCGAATGTGTGTCGGCATAATATAAAACGATGGTGTGGTATATAACAAAAGAGTTGTTTATTTTTTATTTTAATATTTAAAATAACATTATAAATTTTTTATATATAAAATCACCTTGCTGTTGTGCGGCCCAGCAATACATATAATGTTACAACAATGTGAGTTTTTATGTTTAAATATGTAACATTTTATACCGGGGTGACAACAAATTTTCTTATGAATACATATATATATGTGGTGTTCCTTTATTATATACATTAGCATATGCAAAAAAAGCTACTATATTTGGATACCATCAACATTTTTCCCACTTATATACTACTATTGCTACTATATATACTGGATGGATGATGTTATTATTATATATACTATTGTTTTAGGTACGTGTGTTTGTATGCATACCGACCGCGTACCGTCGTCAACCATTGTACGCGACGACGAGGATAATAATAACAATGGATGATTCTGCTGGTGAAGTGAACTGCTAATGGTAAAGCTAGCAGTTACCAGTTAGTTAAGTTCAGAATGTCGTGGCGGTGGTAATAAAAGTACGAGTGCGATATTTTTTATATCAAATTTTCACGTAGTTTTTTTTAGTGATAAATAAAAAAATACTAGTTTTCATTTTATGTGTTTTTTTTAACGATATTGCATTTTTTTTTATTATAGTGTATTATTTAGAAATGAAAATTTTTTTATAATTAATATTCATAATAAGTATAATCTGTATGTATAATAGAATATTTGTGAAACAATAATAAAATTAAATGGAAACAAAGTGTATATATAATTGATACCTGTGATTAAAAAAAAAAAATTACATGCTATTTTATGTGTAATATGTGTATAAAAATAAAAAATAAGATACAAATACACATAAAATTATATTATTTGGACATATATTCTCAACTTTATTATATTATTACCTGTTTCTTGGTATATAAATAAAAAATAAAAAAAAAAAAGTTAATCAAATTTAATATACAAAAATCATATAATAAAAAAAATATAAATACAAAACACAAATTGACTGTGAGACCTGCGACGTCTCGAGTCATTGCACTTAAAAGATCTCTCTCAAACAAAATATAAAAGAAAATAAAGAACTACTTCTTCTATAATACTAAATGCTGTTACAATTTGTTACTATTATTTATTTATTTATTTATTTATTTTTTAAATAACATCAACAATAATAATAACAACAACAACTACAACATAATTTTTTATACACCTTTAAGAAAAATTCGTAAGTTTTTTTTATTCTTCTATTTATTATTTATTTATGTTAAATTTTTTTTATTTGTTTTGTTATTTTTTTTTTAATAAAGAATGTAATGTTTTTAGAAAACCTGTAATCATTTTTTCTTAAAAAAATTCATTAAAAAACATAATTATATTTATATGTTATTATGCATCGCTATATATAAATAAATTTTTTTATAACTTTTTTTTTTATTAATATAATAATTATTATTATTATAATCAAGACGAATAATAATAAAAGGTAATAATTTGTAATGTGAGAAAGTGCATATAAAGACAATAAAAAGTTGCATATATATATAGAAGTTTTTATTTCTTTTCATCAAGTCAAGTAGTACCACATTTTTAAACTTGATACTTTTTTATATAAGAAGAAAGAACTCACAACAAGAACCTTGATGTGTGTAATCTAAACTTTATTTATATATATCTTTATAAAAAAAAAGATATGTACCTTTTGTTTTATTTTTTAATAACACATATACAGGTATTATTTTCAAAAAAGGTGTTTTTTAAGAATATATATTAAAA
Organism: Dilophus febrilis; assembly: GCA_958336335.1. NCBI lineage: Eukaryota > Metazoa > Arthropoda > Insecta > Diptera > Bibionidae > Dilophus > Dilophus febrilis. Next base: position 27,204,407 of record OY284469.1, on the reverse strand, counting down.
ACCCTTTAACATTTGAGAAAATATCGCTCTTCGTTATAAAAATTGCCACTTAACACAAGTCATATTAAGTCTATTTATTTTTTAGTATATAGTATATGTACAAGCAAAAAAAAAAAAAAGAATATATTAAAATGTTTTTCTATATGCTATGATAAAGAAGTAATTTTATATTCAGAATATTTATAACAGCATTTATTTTATGTTTTTAATTCTATATATATACAAAGTTGTATTTTATATACCGAGTCAAAAAGTGTATATGAAAACGAATGCATATTTTATATTTATATATAGAAACGCAACATCATCAAATATTGGATGAATGGACTTGATAGAAAATATATAAAAGAAATAGAGGGTTGCGTGATATTTGCGTTAATGTGTAGTTCAATATTGTTGTTGTTTCTTGTTTCGATGGTAGTGATGATGATGGTGGTGGTGGCGGTGGTGGGGTTAGTTGGGATGGTGCAACGATACGATGGTGTGTTGTTGATATAAATGGATTTTACTATTTTATTATAAATTGTATTTGTTTGTACTATACAAAGAAAAATTTTATATATATATAGAGTTAAGGGATGAAAATTTTCTAAAAAAAAAAACAAAATTTCACTTTACCGGCTTCGATCGATATTTCATGTATATACAATTTATAATACATATAATAAAATGTTCCCCGATATATTTATAATAATAATAATAATAATAATATAAGTACATATCAGTTTTTTTTATATATATGATGAATCATACTTTGTGTTATTATTTGAAATTGTTGTTTTCTATATATTCTATATATATATATATATATATATATATATCGGGGTTCTATTTCTATTTACAAAAATAAAACATTGTCAGGCAAATACCTGAACCAGGAAGCATGCCTGGGAGTTTCAGATACAAAATTTCTAGAATCCATTGGATTTGTATGGAAGATCCTGGATGGAATGGTATCAGAAAAAATTTCCCAGAATATAATTGTTTGCATTTGATACCAAACTACCAAATCCAAAATTTCAAGCAAATATACCTTTAAAACTCAATGAAATGTACGAGAAACAAAAAAATCCAAAAGTTTGGAAAATTTGCCAGGTTGATGGTAGAAACAATGGGGGTGACATCCCATCAGAGTTAGCGAAAGAAATTGGTAATATTTTATTCGATTTTTCTCTCCAATTCATGGAGAAAAGTGACAAAAAAAAGGTACCTTACAATTTTTGTTTCCAATACGATAACTATAATGCACTTTACTGAAAATACTATATATGCTTAATATATATACTATATAATATTTATCTTGGGAATATATGCAATATATCTAATAAACAATTATTCATTTATCACAAACAAATAGTATATATAATATATTTATGCAATGAAGATTTATATTTAATCTAATTTATATGGACACTATCACGTACGTATATCAAAATATTTGTTTTTGATAGTATATTGATAGTACGCGATAACTTGAACTAAATTACTACATATTTAGTTTCAAAGTATAACGAAAACAAAGCTTCAAGTCAATCAAATATCCATATGTTATCTTAATACATTGATATAAATTTATTTATTCTTATAGTGCTCGCAATTACATTTATAATATATGGCGGTTCCATTACGAAAGTTTACGGGGAGTCCTCCTAGCATTAAAAAATTTGACAATGATATCTTAATGTGAGGTATATACTTCATAAGTTTTATTTTTTGTTTATGAATTGGTCTCTAAAATCCTTTATTTGTATTAGAAAATTAGATAGATGTTTATTTATATATGTTTAGCATAACTACAACCGTTTTTCGAGTCACTTCTTTGATTGCATATAACTTCCTAACCACTTCATAGGATTTCGCTGGCATCTTTGATCTTAATTTCACTGTTTCTTCCTTGTCTTTCAGGAATGATTGTTTAATAATGAAGGTTCAAGAATTACTTAACTTATCATACGGACAGACTTTTGTTTTTAATTCAAAAGTAGGACGGTATGCCCTTCAACCTTCGTCATCATTTCCGTGGACTCAATTATACACATGTTTTTGAAACGCAAGGATAAATACATATATTAATAAAAGAAAATTATATAATGAATCACTATATATATTGAGAAATGAGTCTCATATAATATATATTCTTTTCTATATATATATTATTCCTTCCCAATTTTTCAAATTATATTCTTTTTTAATTATTTATAAAGTAATTTTAATAATGACAAATTGCCAATATAATAAATCATTGCATATATATACATTAAAATATTTTTCTTTCTTCGTGCTAAACCACCCCAAACTTTTGCTAATAATTTTGCTAATCTATAATATGTTTTTTATATACATACATATTTTATGTATAAATACAAAAATAAAATCCGCATGATAGGGTAAAAAAAAGTAAAAAAAGAAATTGAGACGATTTTAATCTAATTACATATTATATACAATTTATATATATGTAGGTATATTTGAAATGTATATTAGCTGTAATGTTTATTTTTATTTTAAGTATTTTCTCCATATACCTACTATATATAAATAATCACTTATTATATGAAAATCCTTGGAAAATTTCAAGTTTTACACAAGTAATTCATGCATTTCATTTCACATTATATGGATTTGGACTTATAAAATGGTATATTATATTTCATTATACTATATAGCATGAGAAAATCATTTGAATACTTATTGTTAATATATTTGTAATAATTATTATTATCATCTAAATATCTATATATACGCGAACGTGTAATATATAGAAGGTATTTTTTAAAACACTTTCTTTGAATCCATTATTTATTTTTTTTTTATTTAACATGTAATTTGTTTATTTTTTCTTATTTATATTAAACATGCAAATTTTTAGCTTTTTTTTTATGTTTTTTACCTCTATTATTGTATATACAAAATTTGATTTGAAACAAGGGATGATAAAAAATGTATGTATATTATTATAAGTATTGCCATTCTTGGAAAAAAATAATTTATATATATACAATACAGTAAAGTTTATAAAATGTTCAAATTCGAATTATTTCGGATTAATATACAAAATATACGTATAGTTTTTCAAAGACTTTGAATATGCAGATTAAAAATCATCCTCAAATTGCCCCACATTTATCATTTTTTTCTAATTTTTTTTTTTAAATAAAACACCCCCTATTTTTCATAATTCCCTATACATTTTTCAATAATAATAATAATATTTATAATAATAAATGCATTTTTGAATTAAATTATAATCTATATATATATGTGGTATAACATCTAGCATCTGTCGGTCGGCCGGTTAACTTTATTGCCCTACTGTTTGTTATTCTTATATATAAATATTTTAAGCAAGTACTTTCAGTAAAGTGAAATATAGTTATCGTATTGGAAACAAACATTTTAATGCACCTTTTTTTATTTCTTTTCTCCATGAATTCGAATTTTTTATTGTAAAAAATGGAATAAAACGGTTTCAGTTTTCTTCCAGCAATTTTTTCTGATCCCATCCCACCCCGAAGTTCCTAGACAAACTCCCCACAAATCCCAGGGTGTTTTGGGGGATGAATTTTAATATATTCAGTTTGGCATATCATTTTATATTAAATTTTTATGAGTAATTGATTGGTAAATCGAATCTCCCTCAGGCCACAAATGCAAGCACTTTCTGTTCCTGGTATGGTATTTGCCTGCCTGTCTATTTTGTATTTATATTTTAACAAACAAATTTATTTTGTATATATAAAAACGAAATGAAAATGTGAGATAATATGGTAAATATTTGTTTTTATTATATTTTGTACACGAATATAAACATTTAATGGTTGTCTGATTTTATTTTTTATATAGTGAGTGATGTTGTTGTATTTGCTATATATATAATGTTGTATATATATATATACAATTTTTCTAATATAATAATTTCTATATAAAATTAAAATATATATATAGATATATAAAGATTAGCCATAATTTATATATGGTATATGGTAGCGAAATGAAAATTGTTACAATTTGAAATTGTAAATATATGAATTAATGTATGAATTCAACAACAACAAACAATTATTTATGGCGCCGATATGTTATTATATGAAAAAAAAAACAGTATTTTAGTTACATTTTCAATTGCATACTCAAAATCAAATTTTCTTCTTTAAATACATATATATTATTTATATACATACCCTCTGCGATGACACATTTTCTTTATATATACATATTTAATGAGAATTTCATGTAGGATATATTAAAGATAATTTACTAATAAGTTTCTTTACAAAGTGGTTTTGTTAAAATTTTTATTGCAAAAAGTTTTTCTCATCATCTGGTTCGTTCGTTCATCGCATAATTACTATATATGAGTATTCTAATCATTGTAATTTTATCAACTGTTCTGGACATTATTATTGCTTTATTACAAGTAGTATAGCTATATATTATTATAGATATGTAAAACATATAATAATCTTAAGTACTTTTATAAATTATATTGTAGGGTTTCGGTATTAATAGTCTGATCAACAAAAAAACAAACAAAAAGAATTAAAAACTAAATGAATATTCAAATTATCGATGTCTATAAAATGTTTGCGATTATATCAATATATATAAAATAGGGGTTTCTTTGTTTTGGATGATGATATAGCACTATAGCAGTCTCATTGCATTGCATTTTATGTGTATTGCGAATATACATAAATAATCAATAATGAATTTCGATGGACGATGAATTGAGTTGAGTTATACAATATATAAAATGTATGTTATTTTTATACACGAATACTATATATAAATAATTAACCAATTTCTAATATATATATATATATATGATGATGATGGATAATGCATTTAGAATTTATTGATATACTATTCATATATTACCTTTGGGTGTACACAACAATTTGCGATGAGGATGGGCTTGTTAGGGGGCCACATTTCAGAGTATCAAGAATGGGATTACAATCGATGCATTTTTAATCAAATTTCGACAATAATGCTGACGTGTGAGGCTTCAAGTTATGGTTTAATTAAAGTAGGAAACATGATTCTAGTTAAAATTGTAGCTTTAAAATTAATATTGTATTTGTAATAGAATTAGTATCTTCTTTATAGTTGCCCTATCCACTTTGGATGTTGGCTATAATATCATGGCAATTTTCACCTTATTCGCTAGATACAATTCTAAACAATTCAAGTGAAATTGACTCCAAACGAAACCAAATTGAAGCTTACCACACCGTATATTAAGTATTAAGCGAGCAAGAATATTGAAATTATTGTTATATATATGTGTATAGAAGTGAGTTCGAATATAAAAACTTTTTATTAAAAAAAACATTTGTATTATAACTTTGGTTGAGGTCTGTCGCAGTTATCATTATAGATATATAGAATATTGCATTTCTATATAGGAATTGTGAATAAAAAGTATATAAAAACATAAAAATTAGTAATAAAAACAGTGAAATATTTATAACCGTACGGGTATTTTATTGGTATATATTAACGAGCGTCGGCATATACCTTTGTATTTAAAACACAATAAATGTGTGGTAACATTTTCAAATTTATTAATGAATTTATTGAAAAATCACGATCAGGTAAAATTATATGGGGTAAAATTTTTCTTATTAGTATAAAAAATATAAATTAAATCTCTTTTATAAAAACACATTTAAATTCTGAAATGATAGTCCCATCCAGATGACCTAATCAAATCTTTTACAAAAATTATCTTTATTGAATTTCAACTATACTGGGTTGAAATATTAAAATGGTTGATTAACAAATCACTATTAGAAATTTATACGGTTAAAATTTTCCTTACACAAACCATCGTAGAGAAAACTCTTTAAAAAATCCACAATTCTATATTGTCTATATTGTCTCAAGATTGTCCAATTCAATATAATTTAACAAAGATCGCATCTTCAATACTAACTTCCATATAGAATAATGTATTGTACATCTTTTTTTTACCCATTACTTAATGGTATAATATCATTAATTTTCACGCGTATATGAGTTTTATGTCAATAAATTTTATTTGAATTAATTTTATTATATATAGAGTTAAGAGTTAAGAGTCTTTTCTTTTTAAAACTAATTTCTATAGACATTTTTTTATTACATTTTGTATCATTTCAAAAGTGATATAATAGATATATATATAATAATAATTATATAAGATATATGATTTCTATATATATACAATATTCTTGCTGACATTGCATATATAGAATGTAATATATATATATGTATGATATGATGATGTATGTCAATATAATAATAATAATAATAGTCATTTTTACAAAAAAAATCGGTTTGTTTTGTTCATTCATAGTGCAATTTTTATATAACTATACTACAATATATATATATACATTTGAATAGATATATATATACAGAAGTGGTGATGCTGTGATATGAGGTTCGTGCTTGATTACAAAACAATTTATCTTTTGTTGAATTTAATAGTGTCATATCATATTATTGTACTACATAAAGTATTATTTGTATTTCATTTTATATTCATAATCATAATAGGGGATTGTTCATTTATATATAAAGAATTTTATATGTTGTATAAAAATTGATATAGAAATTTGTCTAGTGATGATAATTTAAATATTTTTTATTTTTCATATAATTATTATTATTATTTATAATTATGTATTATAAACTTATCGCATATACAAATTAAATTTTTTCCATTTGTACTATATTTGCATATACAGTTTTTTTGTTTTTGTTTTAAAAAATATTTATATCCTTATATACATTTCAAAGTTGTATCATCATTTTCATTAAGTATAACACTTGAATAAATCACATTTGATGAATATATATATATATATGTTTATAGTTATATATACAAGATGTTTAATTTAAGTTTGGGAATTGTTGACGCATTTAGAATATCTATACAAATTTTTAACATTTTTTATTTTAAACATAGACATTCACATTTGTAGAGGTCCTCCGCTCTCACTGACTAATTTTACTGGACTTAGTTGCGGACTTTTACCCTTTGACCAGCGGAGGATGTCAAAACATTTTGTATTTGGACATTTTTGATTTGCTCTTCAGGCGGAGAAATTTATTGAGGAAGTTGTTAAGTGTCATGAATCTGAATTTTTGTTCTGAACTTACTCGTTCCAACTTCTGATTCGACCAAGGAAGGGGACAATATAAAATAAAATTATTTTAAAATTTGAATTAGAATGATCTTGCAATTTATATAATATACCGCAATTACCATACCATTCGAATACATTTGGTATTATTTACATTATACAATATTTTATATATAGATATATTAGTTGTGTATTAAAATATACGATGATGATATTCCCATTTTCCCAGTTTTAATTATTATAATGTTAAAAAATATTTTCTATATATATTTTTTTGCTATTCGTCGTATTCAAAATGTTTTTCATTTCACAAATAATAATGTCGCATAATAAATATATTTCTGTATTTTCAATTTCATATATAATCCCGATCGACCAACCAACCGCACCAACAACATTGACAATATTAAAAAATAAATGAAAAATGTTTATAGACCATTGAATTGTAAAATTTATGTATGGTATATAAAAAGATATGCTTGATGATATCAAAAAAACAGAACCATATAATAATAAAAGAAATTAATGAAAAATATATTAAAAAATAAAAAGCAAAATAAAATTTCATGTTTCATATATAAATATTTAAAAATATAAATTATTTTTAATCATTCATCTTTAATATACGTTTTTCATTGTCACAAATCACGATTAAAATTTAAAAATATAATATTGATTTTGTGTACATAATAAAATGTAAATTCAATTTATGATTATTTTTTCTAAAATTCTTATATCAAATTGATTTCTCATAGTATACAAATAATAAAAATTCTACAAAATTTTAAACATCAAAATATAATAATAATAATAATCAATTCGTTATAATATATAAGAATTAAAAATATTTTATATATTATATAATATTTACAATTAATAAATTTTATTTCGCTTTTAGATTAAAATTATAATAAATTATTTACACGTATCTATAAAAATAAAAAAAAAAGAAAGATGTTTTTTATGACCGCAACAACGGAGAAGCAGATAATAATTTATTGAAAATTACCATTTATATTTAATATATTATCAATCCATTTGATTAATTTATTATTATTTAAATAGTCGCATATTAAATTAAATTAAAATTTTTCATTTTACCAATTTATATAAATAAAATAAAATTATGACCATTTTTTTTTTTCGTTCTTTTCTATCTTCTAAATTAAAAATGTTTATAAAAATCGTTTTTTATCACCTACACAAATGGATTTTACAAGATTTTTTTTTGTATAAATACAATTTTTGATTGAATTTTTAATGCCTAGAATGGATTTATTGTGCTTGTTTTTTATTTTGGTTTGATGAAGACAATTTTTCTATTTTGTAAAAATAAAAATACTGAAAAGTAAAACATCTGAAATAGGAAGCACGTAGTTGTGGAAAGGCGGTTATATATATCTATCTATCTATCACCAATTCCTCATAAAATTGTAATATACATTTTTTCCATGTTTGATGAAACCTCGATCCGAAAAAAAGCTTATATTGTGAAAATTTCAGACAAATCGATCACGTATAGTTTCAGAGACAATGTAGAAACAACTTAAAAGCCCGCGATCCAAAGGAATCGTTAAATCTTTTATTCGATTTTTCACTATATAAAAAATTCCAATACGTATAGAGAAAAGGAATAAAAAACGATACCTTAAAGAATTTTTTTTCCAAAACAACAACCTATAATGGACTATACTAAAAGTATAAGTGATTAATTTTAAACAACGCACAAAACGCTTACTAAATTATATTGGAATGTTAATTCAATTCTTTAATTTAAGTTATATATAGAAATAGACATATAAAAACAATATTTTTACCCATATTGACACCGCATTGATTTCCAAATGCATATATAATTAATTAAATAAATATATTTAAATATTCAATTCGTATTTTAAATCGTATTTTAGATATAAAATCCAAATGACTCCTCACAATCATCGTAACAGATAAAACACAATACACACAAAAAACCAATCAATAATTATTACAAATTACATAAAAAATGCCAGGAAATAAAAGAATTTCTATGAAATGTACATCATCCATATCATTATTGGCATTGATATGCATCTATTATATTGTATTGGTGCATAGACTGACCATCGGTTATTTATTGGTGGTCAGTGAAAAGGATGAACCCGGAACAATACTATTTAATGCATCCGTTTATAAATTGGGTTCGGAACGTTATTACAAAATTAATACCCATAAATCAGCACATTTTGTACATCATCTATTGGCCATCGATGAACGTGACGGGCAAATACGTTTAAAAAAATCATTAAAATGTGATGGAATTTATTATCCAAATTTATTTACATTTTATGTTGATTCTACTTCAAATCGTTTACGTAGCATTGACTATTACAGTTTACCATTACGTATATTCATTGTGGGCGATCGAAATTGTAACGATGATCAAGATATATTTATGTATGGTAGACAATTTGAAGAATCAAATAATAGTAGTAGTAGTAGAAAAAAACGATATATAACAAATGAAAATGGAAAATTGTACAATGGTAATAATCCGAATAATTTACTGATGATTAATCAAAATACAATGAATGCAACGACAATGTATAATGAATGGCAAAGGGTGCAACAACAATATAATATGGATGATAGTATATTTACGGATTCGTCAAGACAGAAATTATTACAAGTACATCAAATGTTGGCGAGCCGTCGAAAACGAAGACATTTAATTGAATCGTCGATAAATCAACGGACACGTAGTAAAATCGCTGATGCTAAACAATGGATATCGGAAACATATGCATCGTATGCAATACATTCAACAGATAAATGGCAAAAAATATGTTTGAAAAAATCACAATTTATAAATTCATTAAATGCATTTCTACCGAAAACAATTTGTCAAAATTGTAATGTTAATTTTTTGGATGTAAGCGATGAGCGTTTTTTAATTGAACGAAAAAATCGTGATCTGGTGGCGAGCAAAGATATATGCATTCATGAACCAATGTGGAAAGTTATCGTTACACTGAATATCCGTTGTAATCGTTTTGACATTGTCGATTCTGATCATCGTCTGAAAATTGTCTATCATCATCAGGAATTAAATGATACGGATATAGCGAAACGAGTACGTCGTGAATTACGTAATCAAAGTCCATATTTTGAACAGGCATTGTATGTGGCATCGGTATTAGAAGAACAACCGACGGGCACCGCCGTCACAACGGTACGTGCTAGAGATCCAGAAGATTCACCAGTTGTCTATTCAATGGTATCCCTATTGGATGCACGTTCACAATCAATGTTTAAGGTTGATACACGATCGGGTGTGGTTGCGACCACCATCAGTTTAGATCGTGAACTAATGGATGTTCATTATTTTCGGGTCATTGCAGTTGATGATAGTTTTCCACCGCGTTCCGGTACAACTACATTACAAGTGAATGTGTTGGATTGTAACGATCATGCACCAACATTTGAAGCCACCCAATTTGATGCTAGTATACGTGAAGGTGCCACACTTGGTTCTACGGTCATTACATTACGGGCAACCGATCAGGATATTGGTAAAAATGCTGAAATTGAATATAGTATTGTGAGTGTGAATGGTGGCGGAATGACAACGGTCGAACAAGATGCTAATGCTTTTCGGATTGACGGTCGCAGTGGTGTAATTTCAACGAAAAGTGCATTAGATCGGGAGGCATCCGATATTTATACAATGGTTGTGACGGCAAGCGATATGGCATCACCGCATAGTGAACGTAAAACAGCAACAGCAACGGTTATCGTTAAAGTGCTGGACGACAACGATAATTATCCACAATTTAGCGAACGTACGTATACGGTACAGGTGAGCGAAGATAAATGGGATGATGAAAATATTGTGGCTCATATAAAGGCAACGGATGCCGATGAAGGTAATAATGCGGCCATACGATATGCAATAATTGGTGGTAATACACAATCACAATTTGCCATTGATTCGTTGAGCGGTGATGTGTCATTGGTTAAACCGTTGGATTATGAAAGTGTTCGTAGTTATCGTTTGGTGATACGTGCTCAAGACGGTGGTATGCCATCACGAAGTAATACAACACAATTGTTGGTGAACGTTTTGGATGCAAACGATAATGCACCGCGTTTTTATACATCACAATTTCAAGAGGCTGTTCTGGAGAGTGTACCAATTGGTTATAATATTGTACGTGTACAAGCATATGATTCCGATGAAGGAAAAAATGCTGAAATAACATATAGTTTATCGGAACGTGATGATAATTTTCCATTGGCAGTGGATTCACGTACTGGTTGGGTACACACCATTAAACCATTGGATCGCGAAGAACAAAGTAAGTTAACATTTCAAGTGATTGCCACTGATGGTGGGGTACCGCCGAAATTAGCCAGTACTTCGGTTGTGATTACCGTACAAGATGTAAATGATAATGATCCTACGTTTAGTCCAAAATATTATGAAGCAACAATTGCCGAGGATCAATCACCGGGAACACCGGTAACAACTGTGACCGCAACGGATCCCGATGAAGATTCACGATTACATTATGAAATAACGGCTGGTAATACACGCGGTCGTTTTGCCATTACATCACAGAATGGTAAAGGACTAATAACAATAGCACAACCATTGGATTATAAACAAGAACGAAGATTTTCGTTGACTGTCACCGCCACAGATTCTGGTGGACGAACTGATACGGCCACGGTGAATATAAACATTACAGATGCAAATAATTTTGCACCAGTTTTTGAAAATGCACCATATTCGGCGTCTGTATTTGAGGATGCACCCATTGGAACGACTGTCCTTGTTGTATCGGCCACCGACAGTGATGTGGGTGTTAATGCATTAATAACCTATTCATTGAATGATGATTCAATTAATGGTTTAGGTGTAAATGAAGCATTTACAATAAATCCACAAACAGGTGCCATTGTGACGAATGCACTATTGGATCGAGAAACAACAAGTGTTTATCTATTAACGGTAACCGCTAAAGATGGTGGAAATCCATCGTTGGGCGATACAACCGATATTGAAATCAGCATAACCGATGTAAATGATAATGCTCCAGCGTTTAAAGTACCCCTATATCAAGCATCGATACCGGAAGATGCATTAATTGGTACATCCGTTATACAAATATCGGCTACCGATCAAGATATCGGTTTAAATGGACGTATAAAGTATATTTTGGATGATAAAGATAAAGAGGATGGTTCATTTGTGATTGATCCAACATCAGGTATAATACGAACAAATAAAGGACTTGATCGTGAAAGTATTGCAACGTATCATTTAACGGCGATTGCCGTCGATAAGGGAACACCGGCATTAAGTAGTACCGTTGAAGTTCAAATACGTTTAGAAGATATAAATGATTCACCGCCAACATTTGCATCTGATAAAATTATTTTATATATACCGGAAAATTCACCGGTTGGTTCAGTTGTCGGTGATATACATGCTCATGATCCCGATGAAGGTGTTAATGCAATTGTACACTATTCGATAATTGGTGGTGATGATTCAAATTATTTCTCATTGGTTACACGGCCCGGTTCAGAACGTGCTCAATTACTGACGATGACCGAATTAGATTATGAATCGCCAAAGAAACGTTTTGATTTAGTGGTACGTGCCGCAAGTCCACCGTTACGTAATGATGCCCACGTTGAAATTCTCGTGACGGATGTCAATGATAATGCACCGATTTTAAAAGATTTTCAAATAATTTTTAATAATTTCCGTGATTGTTTTCCAAATGGAGAAATCGGTCGAATACCGGCATTCGATGCTGATGTTACCGATCGATTAACATATCGTATACTGTCCGGTAATAATGCAAATTTAATTCGTTTGAATACTACATCGGGTGGCATTACATTAAGTCCACAATTGAATACAAATGTACCGAAATTTGCTACAATGGAGGTGTCGGTAACCGATGGCATAAATGAAGTAAAAGCTATTATGCAATTGAGTGTACGATTAATAACCGAAGATATGTTATTCAATTCGGTGACCGTGCGGTTGGATGAAATGACTGAAGAAGCATTTCTATCACCATTGTTGAATTTCTTCCTAGATGGATTGGCCGCTATCATACCATGCCCACGTGAAAATATATTTTTATTTTCAATACAAGATGATTTGGATATAAATTCACGTATATTAAATGTAAGTTTTTCTGCTCGACGACCGGACGTTTCACACGAAGAATATTATTCACCACAATACTTACAAGAACGTGTTTATCTGAATCGTGTTATCTTGGCACGTTTAGCAACCGTTCAAGTGCTACCATTTGATGATAATTTATGTGTACGAGAACCATGTTTCAATTTCGAACAATGTTTAACCGTATTGAAATTTGGTAATGCATCGGGATTTATACACAGTGATATGGTACTATTTCGACCAATTTATCCGGTGAATACATTTGCTTGTAAATGCCCTGAAGGATTTACTGGTAATAAAGAACATTATCTGTGTGATACTGAGGTGGATTTATGCTATTCGGACCCGTGTAAAAATGGTGGTAGTTGCATGAGACGGGAAGCTGGTTATACATGCATTTGCGATGCAGATTATACCGGAAAAGATTGTGAAACTAGTGTAAAAACTTTACCACCATGTACAACGGATCTGTGTGATGGCCGTCATTCGTGTGTACAACAACCGATGTTTCAACATCAACGACAATCAACGGATTCCTTGTATACGCGTACGTGTGAATTGAAATCGCGATCATTTTCAAAACATTCATTTTTAACATTTCCAAGTTTACGACAACGTCATCGATTTAATATTCAATTGAAATTTGCAACCGTCCACGAGAATGGTCTATTGTTGTACAATGGACGTTACAATGAATTACATGATTTTATTGCATTGGAAATAGTTGATGGTAAAATTGAATTTTCATTTTCATTAGGCGATACCATTGAATCGGTTACAATCGATCAGAAACGTAAAGTGTCCGATGGTCAATGGCATACCATTGAAATAAATTATTTCAATAGAACGGTAACCATCGCTTTAGACAATTGTGATAGTGCATTGGCATTAAGCGGAACATTGGGTGAACAATGGAATTGTGCAAATCATACAACATTAATTCTGGATAAACGCTGTTCATTGCTAACGGAAACATGTCATCGATTTTTAGATTTAACTGGACCATTACAAATCGGTGGTCTACCACGAATACCAGCTCATTTTCAAATTGAAAATCATGATTACACGGGCTGCATATCGGATTTACACATTGATTGGAAATTTATCGATTTAAATACGTATGTTGCCGATAATGGAACGATAGCCGGTTGTCCACCGAAAAATGCAAATTGTTTATCGGAACCGTGTTTTAATGGTGCTACGTGTCACGAGGGTTGGGAAACACATACATGTGAATGTCCAGAAAGTTTTACGGGTAATGCCTGTCAAGAGAATGTGGCTCAACCATGGCGTTTTTCTGGTGATGGTATTCTGAGTTTTAATCCATTATTGCGACCAATACAATTGCCATGGTTAACGGCATTATCGGTGCGTACACGACAAATGGATACGTTCATAATGCAAGTACAAATTGGTCAAAATAGTTCAGCATTGGTTACGATAAAAGATGGTTATTTACATTATATCTATAATGGTGAACCGATGTTTTTGAGTGGGATGAATTTGGCCGATGGCGAATGGCATCGCATTGAAATCCGTTGGTTAGGTCAAGAGATTTCGTTGAGCGTTGATTATGGTCAACGAAGTGGTGTTGTACCGATGACACAGAAAATTCAAGGTTTATATGTGGGAAAAATTGTGATTGGTGGATCGGATGGTTCGTTTACCTCATTAAATGAATATAATCATTTTGAGGGATGCATACAAGATGTTAGAGTTGGTAGCACTCAATCCCTATTGAACCGACCGACAATACGTGAAAATGTTCGAGATGGATGTGATTCGAATGGGCTGTGTTCAAGTGCATGTCCCGAGCAAAGCCATTGTGAAATCGAATGGGATAGCTCACATTGTGTTTGTTTACCCGGATATGTGGGTACAGAATGTGCACCGATTTGTACTGTAAAACCTTGTATGACCGGTGTCTGTCGTGTCGATCAAATCAATCGTAAAGGATATCGATGTGATTGTAATAATACATCGTATTCCGGTGAATATTGTGAATTGATGGTACAGCAACCGTGTCCCAGTGGATGGTGGGGTGAAAAAAGTTGTGGTCCATGTAAATGTAATGTAAAACAAGGATATCATCCGAATTGTAATAAGACAACGGGACAATGTTATTGTAAAGATAATCATTATCAACCGGAAAATGAAATAGCTTGTTTACCGTGTGATTGTTATACCATTGGTTCGTATGGTGGTTCATGTAATACGCTAACTGGACAATGTGATTGTCGGGAGGGTGTCATCGGCAGACGTTGTGATTCGTGTTCGAATCCATATGCAGAGGTTACGCTTAAGGGATGCGAGGTTGTCTATGATGCATGCCCGAGATCGTTTTCGGCCGGTGTTTGGTGGCCTCGAACACCACTAGAATTGATGGCATACGAAAATTGTCCAGCCACAGCTCGTGGTAAAGGTGCACGAAAATGTGATGCAGAAATTTCCGGTGGTTGGAGTCATCCGGATATGTTTAATTGTACATCCGAGCCATTTATTGATTTACGAAAACAATTATCACAATTGGAAAAAGAAGAATTACAATTGAATTCATTTATTTCGGTAAAAATTTCTGCAATGCTAGAGAATGCATGCGACATTGTGGGTAACGTAAAAATGGAAGTGATTGTAAATGAATCGGAAAACGAATATAAATTGGATACGTTGTCGGTATCAAAAGATGCTGTATGGTTAGATGATTTTGAAATGGAATATTTAACGGATGAAGTAAAATTTGTGCATGATCGTTTGTATGGTGCGGATTTACTGGTTACCGAAGGACTAATACATGAACTAATCGGTTTTGAATTAATGCAAAATGGTTTAAATTTATCGCATAGTCAAGATAAAGATTTTATAAAGAATTTGGTTTATAGTGCCGGTGTAATTTTAGATCAACGGTATAAAGGCGAATGGCAACGGATAACCGAATTAACTCAACGTGCACCAAATGACATCCTAGACGTATTCAATAAATATATGAATGTATTGGGACGATCACAACACGATACCTATACGAATCCATTTGAAATTGTTCATAAAAATATGGTTTTAGGACTTGACATTGTAACGGTAGAATCATTATTTGGTTATGAACCACAACAATTGAATGAATACCATAAGAATATGTTAACCAATTCGCATATTTACACAACAGAAAGTGTCGTATTACCGGATACAAGTGAATTCTTACAACATACCGCCAATCAAAAACCAGTCATTTCATTTCCAAAATATAATAATTATATACAAGATAAAAGTAAATTTGATCGTTATACAAAAGTTTTAATCCCATTGGAAATGCTTGGAATTATACCGCCCGATCGTAATGAAGTAATCAATTCATTATCTGAATATCGAGCCATTGTAAGTTATGCACAATATAAGGATGTTGGTCATCTATTAGACAATTCATTTGATGAATCTGTTACACGACGTTGGGGTGTTGATATACAAATAGCATCTTCTATATTATCGCTTGCCATATTGATACCCGGTAATGTTTTAGATAAACAAAAACAGCAACAAAATCAACATCAACAACAAACATATCCATCACCATCGAATAATAATAATAATAATATACCATCAGATGATCACATTGATCAAATTCCATCAAATGTTTTGACAAAAACACTAGACAATTATATACAACAGACCGCCGATGATCCGCCAACGCTGACTGAAGATATTAAAATATCTATTCATCATGATGTAATTGATGATACAACAAATGAAATGGCTTCTGGTAATTCAGATGAAATTAAAATAAATACTAATGACAATAATGAATCATCATCACCGCTAATGGCTAATGGATTATCAATGGAAATGCCTGTTGTTTTAGGAGAACCAGAAACAATTTACAATGAAGATCATATTATTGTTAAGAGAGAAATGCTGTTGGAGAAACAAATTCCCGATGTAAATAATGAAATTGTTTATCGTTCATTGGGTTCACCGCATTTACAACAACCTATAAAATTACAAATATGGTTAAATATCGATCCGTTAAGATTTGGTTCACGATCAAATCCACAATGCGTACGTTGGAATAGTTTTACAAGTTCATGGACTCGATTGGGATGTCAAACGCATATTCCTGATTATGAAACCGTGGACAATTACAGTCCGATAATAATTAATTGTTCATGTACACACATTTCGAATTATGCTGTTCTTGTGGATATCATAAAACCCGAAGATATCGGTGAACCATCATTGCTTGTTCAAATTACATCATATTCTGCATTTATGCTGTCACTGCCGGTATTATTTGGTGTTTTAATTGTATTGGCATTACTTCGTGGTATGCAAACGAATTCGAATACAATACATCAGAATTTAGTAATGTGTATATTTTTTGCTGAGTTGCTGTTCTTCATTGGAATGCAATCACGAAGAAATCTATTGGATAACGAATTTCCATGTAAAATGATTGCAATATGTTTACATTATGCATGGCTGGCGGCATTCGCTTGGACAACTGTTGATTGTGTTCATATGTATCGTATGTTAACGGAAATGCGTGACATTAATCATGGACCAATGGGTTTTTATTTTTCTATTGGATATGGTGCTCCAGCTATAATCGTTGGATTAGCCGTTGGTGTACGTGCCCATGAATATGGAAATAGTTTATTGTAAGTGAATATATAAAATAATAAATAATTGATTGAATGATATAAGAATCGGTAAAATATAATTTTTGTTGTTATCTATAGCTGTTGGTTATCTGTATACGAATCAGTTGTATGGTGGATTGTTGGACCAATTGCCGGAATGTGTCTAGTAAATTTATTGGTATTATTCATTTCGGTAAAAGCCGCTTTTACATTAAAAGATCATGTACTTGGTTTTGGTAATTTAAGGTATTAATTGTTTTTTTTTGCACATTTATCTGTAACGTTTCTATTATATTGTATGTTTTGTAATTTTGTATAATAAAAATTCTTTCAGAACATTATTATGGTTATCGGTAATATCACTGCCAATATTAGGTGTTATGTGGGTATTATCAATTTTAGCCGCATCCGATAACTCACCGATTTTATGTGTATTACTATCGTTGGTTGTCGTAATCCATGCAATATTTTGTATGGTAGGGTATTGTGTAATAAATCATCGTGTACGTGAAAATTTACAAAGAACATTTTTGATTTGTATTGGACGTAAAGTACCGCTATTAGATTCTTCGATGGGTGTAAGTACACAAAATGTCACGACAAATCCACGGGCAGCTGGAAGTTTTTTGGCCAGTAGTTCATTTGATACAAGTAGACGTAATGTTGGTATAAGTGCATCGAGTACAACATCACGTAGTACGGCCAAAACCAGTTCAAGTCCATATCGTAGTGATGGCCAATTGAGGCACACATCAACGTCAACATCAAATTATAATAGTGATGTACCTTCGTATGGCGCGACCAGAACAACTAATGCATTTGAAAATAATAATCGACAACGTACGAATACAGTTGCGACGGCAAATGATGAAAAACAATCAAAAACTCGTAAAGATTCTGATTCTGGATCGGAAACGGATGGTCGTAGTTTAGATTTAGCATCGAGCCACTCAAGTGATGATGATGAATCCCGTGTTGGACGACGTAGTAACAATACCCACCGTAGCACAGGCGTCACTTCAACTCCATCATATCTACCGAATATAACGGAACATGTACAGGCAACGACACCGCCCGAATTGAATGTTGTACAAAGTCCTCAATTATTTCCACGTTTACAACCCATTTATGCTTCACGTTGGTCAAGTCAATTACCGGAAGCCTATTTACCTAATGCTAATGGTAAAATGAGTTTATATTTATATGTTTTTCGCTATTATTATTTCTATTATTGTTAATTTTTCATTTTCATTATAGTTGGACGTTGGTCACAGGACACCGGATCTGATAATGAAATGCATTCACATAAAACTAATTCACCAAATCCATTACCAAATCCCGATCTTACCGACACGACTTATTTACATCAACATCATAATAAAATGAATATGACACCATCCATTCTTGAGCATATCCAAGAAAATTATAATTTACGTTCTCCAAACGATAATAATTATGACAATAATAATCATTATAAATATGTTGTTGATCAACAAGATAATCGTATTTATGAACAGAAAAAAGATTATCAAGATAATTATACGGATTATACGGATACAAGTATGACGGGAATCATACCACCACCATTGCCACCAACAACATTAACAAACACAACACCCTATTTACATACAAATACAA
Organism: Dilophus febrilis; assembly: GCA_958336335.1. Taxonomy (NCBI): domain Eukaryota; kingdom Metazoa; phylum Arthropoda; class Insecta; order Diptera; family Bibionidae; genus Dilophus; species Dilophus febrilis. The sequence goes on along the minus strand of OY284469.1, from coordinate 27,184,821 downwards.
TGCCAAAATATACATTAAATAATAATAATAATAATAATATTAATAATGAATATACCAATAACGGTGTTGGCGATATGAAACATATAAATAATATACGAACATTTCCAAAACATGGAAATATTTCTTATCATCTGCAACACCAACAACAGCAACAGCAACAACCATTCTATGATACCCAAAGAGGATCATATATGAATAGAAATAGTGAATCACCGTATGTATCTAAGGATAAAATTACTAGTGAATTATATAGCCCCAGAGACAATCATTTGTATAATAGTGGAACAACAATAAAATCACCATCGCTGTACGGTAGTAATGATCCAATTCATAGTGTACATACATTATTGAAAAACGATTATCAGGTAATTAATTAAATTATTTCAAAATCAATATAATATGGAAAATAATTAAACATTTTTTTTTTTTGGTAACATTCCAGCAACGGAAAAATGATTATCAATCAGATCGTATGTCCGAAACATCTGATAAAAATGGTTATCTATTTCCATATACAGCTGAAGAAGATCATTTAACATTATATAAAAATCATCATCCGCATCTGCAGCAGCAGCAACAACAACATCAACCGCATCAACATCATCATCATCACCATCAAAATGTTAATGATATAAATAATCCTGGAGGGATGTCAAGTCGATTGTCATCCCGGCATGGTTCACGTACCTCATCGCCGCCATCAAGTGTTATGGCGGCAACGACAACACTACAAACATTAGCACCAATAACGACAATAAGCGATACCAGCGAGTGAGTATAGAATTTATTTAATTAATTTTTTTTCTTTTTTATAAATTATCGCTATATATAAATATATTTTCATTTAAATTAATTCTATTTATTTTATTATTTTATTTAAATAATTATTTTTTATATATGGGAGAGATACATTATATTGATAATTAACCATTCATATTTTCATTAATTTTTATAAATTTTTATATATAATTTTATAATTTATTTATTTTACATATTATTTATACTTATTTGTATTTTATTTGTTTATTTTTTCATATATCAATCATATATATGATGAAACATTTTTAGATGGTGTTGGGAAAGATTAAAACATATTTAATTAAAAAGAATTTAATTATTCTTTTTTTTTTCATGATGTTTTTATTTTTCTTTTTCTCTTACCAAAACAAAAAAAAATTAATTTATTATGTCTTTCTTTGAAAAAAAAAACAAACTATTAATTAATTAATAATAATAAAAAAATTTAATTAAACAAAAAAATTCATAAATCATAATGGGATTTTTAATGGTTTCTTCTTAAACAAAAAAAAAATTAATAAATAAAAAATTTCAAACACTTCAAGTTCAGAGGTAAATTATAATTAAAAGAAATAATTATACATATATATGTTATTGGAATTAAATATAATTATAATTACGGTGGCTTGGTTGAACCTCTTTACAAATCTAATACCACATAATCCTGTGTGATGTTTTATTTCCAGAAAAAAATACAATGTAATTGGGTAGGGATTGAAGTTAGATCGCACCTTAGCATAAGATTTTTTATGCTGGAAATAATCCAAACATGGTATTTCGTTTGTAAGGAGGGTCAAGCATGGCTACCTGTAAATATTTGTGACATTTTAATATTAGATTTTTGTGCTTTGCATAATTTTATTTATTTTTTTGCTTTCGCTTAGAATTTTATTTATTCATATTTATTATATATAAGGTTTTCTCTGAAAGGAAAGAATTTTCCGATGTTCTTCACTGATTTGCGGGAAATTTTGTTCAGTTGCAGTACTCGAAAAACTCTGTTTTAGATGTAACCTCTTTCACATATAATAAGAACATATCAAATTTTTAGGCAAATCCGAGCGGCAGACAACGAAAAATCTTCCCATGTTATTGGATTATAATTTTTGTGCTTTGATTCCAAATTTTAAATTGTGATTTTATGACCATTGAGACTAAAATGAAACCAAGTATTGCATGTGAAATTCTCTTCTATAACATCTTTAATACAATATTAGATTATAAAAAACAGAATATTCAAATAGATTTCAATAAATCCGATTAATTTTATTATAGTATAAAATATTTTAGTTGTAATTTATTCGTATATATTATAATTACACTTCTTGATGCATGAAAATAATATTGATTTTTTTTATGTGTGTTTTATTTGGGTGTTTTTTTTATACAATAACCAACTTTCTTTTATTTTAATAAATTTCTTTTCCTATGGATAATTTACAGGATGAAGGATATTGATGATGATGCTGAAACAACGGTATAATATATACCTCGATGTACTGAATTGATTAATTAATTTATTTGTTTTTTTTTTTATAATTATAATTACAATATTTATATATAATAAAATGTTTATGTACAAATTTTAAATTAATAAAAAATATTTTAAGAAACAAATATATGACGTTGAAGAGTGTGAATTAAAAAATTTGCATAAATTCATCGCATCGTTTGTAAGTTAATTGGAAAATCATAGATTTTTCTATTGTACGATTTGTATATTTTTTAAAAAAAAAATCTTTTTTACCGCATAATATAGATTTTATCAATTCACTTTATCAATCAATATTAAAAAAACTAAACGCATTTCATTCATTAACGAATTTTTTTTACCACCTTTTAATATTTTACCTTTTTTTTTTAGGAATTCATTATAAAGATTAATTTTATATAAACGTAATTGAAAATCATGTAAATCTTTTCTTTTTTAATGGATTTGATAGTTTTTTTATTGGAAATGATAAGATTATATTCACCCGATAGTGTGTATATTTTTTAAAAACACATAATTCGATTAAATACATTCCAAAAAAACCAACCAACCAACACATTCCATTTTTTTTATATTTTATAAATATATCTAAATAATATTTCCGTATTTTTATATACAATATATAAAAAAAATATATCAAATTAACATTTTTATGATAATTTTATGTTAATTTAAGTCTGCAAGAACTTTTTCTTAAAATATTATTTTTTAAAAAATGTATATTGGAATTTCTTTTATTTAAATTTATGACATACATTTTTTATGAATCTATATAAAATTTTTTTTCTTTTTCAAGAATTCTAACGTTTAAATTAATTATCATAAGATTTTTTTTTATTATTAATAATCGACATCGCGTTGTTTGAATTAATATGTTTACAAAATAATAATTTAACCGTATTTATATATATTTTATAATAATATATTTTTTTTTTGCCATTATTCTTATGCATAATTTTAATTTATTTATTTTTTTAACTCATAAGTGAAAATAATGAAAAAATAATTTAATTATTATTAGATTTTTTAAATTTTTTAAGAAAAAAATGTATATAAAATAAAATCTATACAATTTTACAGATACAATCGTATTCATAATTATAATTGTGATCAAAAATAATAAAATAAAATAAGTTAGGTTTGCAATTAATTTTAATATATACAGCACAGAGGTGACCCAGTAGCTATAGCCCAAATGCATAGATCACGTAATCCTGGGACAGTTTTCAGCAAAAATCGAATGGATATGGGGGGTTCAACTTCAAGCCCTATTGAGTTAAAAGGGAATGAAAATTGACTGAAAAACGAATACGAATTCAGTGATTAAAATGTAATTTTTAAACTATTGAATCGATTATTTCGGGGAAAAATGATTTATCTAACAAATTTATTTAGTAAGTATTTACTTAATTTGAGTGTCAAAAAATCGAAACGGAAAGGAGATATGAAAAAAAATGTTTAACACCTTATAACTCCCTATAGAGTTGAAATTAATACGATTTTTTGCTGGCAAAAATCCCAGGATTACGTGACCTATGAGTTTGTCCTATATCTTATACGGGCCACTTTTGTAGTATAATAAACGAAAATCAAATTAATTTGTAAATATAGTATAATTTATTTTTAATGCTTTTTTACATTTCAAAACACAAATAAAAACAATAATTGACAACAAAAAAATTATTTTATAGCTTATTTGACGTGATATAATTTTTTATATATTGCTTTTTTTTAAAAAAATAAAAATATTTTTATATATTTAAGAAAGAAAGACAGAAAAACTAAAACATTTAATAAAAATATTTTTGTAAAATAAAACAAAGTCATATTTTTTTTTATTGACTTGTTCGAAAAATTAGTAAAATATAAAAGAAATATAATAAAGAACTATTTTTTATTATTTAGCATAATATTTATTTATTTTTTTTTTTAAATAAATTTAAAAAATACTCATTATATATTTATTATTTTCATAATTTTTTGTGAAATCAAAAAAAAAAAAAAGGAATTGAATAAAATTGCGCTATGTTTTTATTTATTTTTTTTTTTTATATTTTATATACATTGGCCATTTTTATAATGTATTTTTATTATTCAGACGATTTAAAAAAAAATAATTATAATTAATTAAAACAATTTTTCTATATATATATATTTATTTATATGTAATATAATAAATAATATGATATTTATAAGAATATAGTTAAGTATATATATATTTAATTAAAAAACACACATAATATTTAAATGTAATTTTAAAGAGTGCCTCAGAATTTATATAATTAAATTTTATTATTTATATTTTTTAATGGTAAAAATAATGCAATTTTCAAGACCAATATAATTTAATTTCGATGTAATAAATTAATTTTTATTAGATATAATAGGATAGTACAGACAGATAGCTCTATTTGATTTAGTGATTATGACCGCGTTATCATTTTGTCGAAATTATATTATGCTTATCGCAGATCAATTATTATGAAATCAGATTCTTCAGTTTGAGATGGTAAATTATAATTCAATTTGGCTTCATTTTAATTATTATTATTCAATTAAATTTTATATTTAGTTATAACAAAAAAGAAAATCAATCAAAATTATCATAATATAAATTATCGTTTTAATAAACAAAAAAAACTCATATTAATGTGAATTATTATCACAGAAGAAAATCTACAACGAATTTTAAATACAAACACACTTTTGTACAAAAAATATAGAAAATAATTTCATTCATTTCATTCCAAATAATAAAAAATGTTAAAATAAAGAATAAAGAAAATAAATTCAATTGTAATAAAATCAAAATTCTTTATTTAATTGAAAAGCTCAATTGAGAAATCTATTTTTTTTTGATTAAACAATAATAATAATAATTCATTTAAATCCTTCATTAAACAATAAAACACTGTTTTTTCATTTTACAATTCTATAATTAAGTCTATCCTATAATTAGAAATGATTTTATATTATTATAAAAAAACAAAATATCATTTTTCTATATATAAACAATGACGATTTCTATAGATAATAAATAATATTGAGATAAAAAATCCATAATAATTGTTTTTATATTCGTTTTATTATATGAATTACGATGTGCAAATTATTTTTATTTTAATTTTTTTTGCATTTATAATAAATAAAATTTTGTAAATAATTTAATTTTAATTGAATTTTTATTTGTTTTTGGTTTCAGGAAATTGATAATGTAAATGTAATAACGGTAAAATTCTAATACGATATTCTGACTGATTGCGAGATTCAATTTGGTATTGTTACAAACAACAAGTCCACTTAAATGAACAACCATTTTCTAAACCTCAAACTGCTTCAACAGATCCGTACAGACGTGCAGACGTAAAGAATCAATTTAAAATCATTATTTAATTTACTTGGGTAAAGGAAAAGAATCTACAGATTCTCTATTATGGACGTGGTAAATTATTTAACTAGATTTGTGATTAATTTAACCCCCAATTTACCGGCCCAGTACACTATAGTACGTCTAGTTTGTTTCAAGTGTTTGCCAGACAGCGATTTTTATATAGTATTCAATACAAAATTGAAAAATCATATATAATTATTATTGGATTAATTATATACATTGCAAAGTGTTTACTATCTACAAAATAGCCTACAATAAATGTATATTTTCAAAAAGAACTTCAATATCCGTGATTCAGACAAAAATATAATGACGTGACAATTGATTCTACTCAATATATAATAATAAATAAATAAATATATATTAATAATAATAAAATGATAACCCTATGCAAATAATTGAACTTTTATATATAAATAAACCATCTCACAAACACAATACAATCTTTTCAAATATAAATAAGGAAATCAATAAATTACAAAAATATTATAAAAAATTAAATTTATTAATCATGTATATTAATTTTTGTTGTATATTTTTAATCTATAATTAACTCACAATTAAAATTATATATAAAAAAATAAATTTAAAAACTTTAGAATGTTTTTTTTTTTTTTTTTTTTTATAGAAAATTATATTCTATATATATACACTAATTGTATAGAATTACAGTTTTTAATACTTATATATACCAGTTTAAAGAGTATAAGGATAACTATATTTTTATATCTTATCTTTTAATATTGAATCAAATATTCTAGAAAAAAAAAATTGAATTTATTTATTTAATTGCCATTACCACGATTACGATATATTTTCTCTAATATTTTGAAAAATATATTATGTGGAACGCCACGTGATGTTTGTTGTATATGAGTTTTTATTAAATTATATGATTCTTCTTCGTACAAATGATACGTATGTGGTAATCCTAATTCTTCGTATAATTTTTTAACTCTCATCACCTTTTCAGGATCTAACAAATAAATTTCAATAAAATTTGGGTATATTATACATGAATTTTGTTTAAAAATCAATTATATTTCTTACCACTTTTACCATAACATTCTTTCATAATTGCTTTTTGTTCATTGTTTGCCCGTTGCATACAGACCACCGATAACCATGTACATTTATTATTTTCAATGTCAGTGCCAATTTTTCCGGTTACCTTTGGATCACCAAAACAATCAATAAAATCATCGGTAACCTGAAAGAAATGTCCCATTTCCAAAAGGATTGTTTTTGTTTGACGAAATATTTCCAAATCGTTATACCTAAAATTTATGGATACATTTTTTTTTTTATAATTAAAATAATTTATATATTATTATTATTAATTACCCAGCCATGTGCATTGCTAATGCAACCGGTGCATAAAATGTATAATATGCTGTTTTATGGGCAACAATTGTTTTATATCGATCCATTGTAAAACTTAATACATCTTTGGTAGCCGTACGTAAATCCATAGATTGGCCAATGGTCGTTGTAAATATTGTATCATTAAATGTTTCCACCAATTTTATATAATATGGTTTATCTTCAAAGTATTTTTTTAATATATAATATATTGCTATTTGTATCATTGTGCCATCATTAATCGCATCCAATTTAACGTCATCCAAACGATGCCAACACGGTTGACCACGACGTGTTGCACTATCATCCATTATATCATCGGCTATTAAAAATGATGATTGCATCTATGATAAGAATATCATTTAGTATTATTATAAATGTATAGGTAAATAACATTTTTGTTTTACAATTTTACCATATTATCATATTTGATTTTGATTTTTTTTTTTAGTGTCATAAATACAAAATAAATACTTTATCATATTTCCGTCTTTTTTTCTTTATTTAATAAATTCATATATTCAACGAGTAAAAAATTACTGTATAGAGTAAGTAATATGTCAAAGATCAAACAAAAAAACAAGAAAAGAATACATAAATTTCTATATTATATGAGGTGTCAAAAAGTTCGCATCCTATTCCCATATCATTTACAATTATCACTATGAATTTAAAATAGATCTTGTAATAATCGTATAATTTTCTTTAATTTATATTTAACCAGGCATTTATAGATTCAAATCTTTAATGCTTTCTATTCTTCTATTGATATGTTAATTTATGTAATAATTTTACGGTGCCGGCAAAATTAGGCAGTTAGAATATTTATTAGAATTTGTATTTATGTTATCCAAAAGAGTTAAAAAATTTGTTTGTTATCAATAAATTAATTACCATTTCAACGCACCATCCTAAATATTTTACCAATTTTATATTTTCTGGTGTTAAATCTTTTTGATCGGCTAACGCCTTATATGATAATATAACGGCTAATCCACGATTTTTTTTACCCAATGGTACATTATATTGTAGTGCCTTTAACATTGAGAAATAGAAAATAAAATTTCATGATTCAAATTATCATAATATACCATCCATATAAGATATATACGTACTCGTGCCAACCATTTAGCTGCATCATTTGCTTCATATTTTTTTGTTTTTTCTGTAAGATCTCTGACTAAATCTAAAAATAATAATAATTATTATTATTATTATCAGAAAAAAGAGTATAATAAAAATTTTTAACATTAATATTAATTAAATAATATCTGGTTTTTATCATTTATTAATTCATTCATTCGTCAATACATAAAATTTAAATATGTTTTTTTTACACAAATATGTTTATATGAAATAATTTTGAATTTGTTTATGAGATTAACGTATTTAATAATCTGAAAAAGAAAATTTACCTGGAAAAACTGACATAAATTGACGACTTTCTTCTTTTGAAACAGCCATTGTATTTACAGCTAATGGTATTGAACTATTTAATGTTGATAGAGTTCTATTTATATTATTATCAGGTCATATTTAAAAAATAGAAAATAAAAAATATATTAAGATAATAAATAAATATGTTTTTTTTTTAATATTTTTACAGAAGGTTAAAGTATAATATGGGCAATTTTTTTTTGTATTTAGTTATAATATATAATTCAACCATAAAAAAATCTATAATTAATATTTATTTTTTATTTTAGTATATAATAATAATTATTATAATATCAGAAACATATAATAATTGATTTATAATTTTTTGTTTAACAAAAAAAATATTCCATATAAAAACATTATATAACTTGATTTTTACAATTAACACCTTTATCATCATATTATAAATAATAAATTAGAAGTTTGTGATTGATAATAAAAATTAAACATAAATTTAAATATAATTAAAAATGTTAATATTTGTTATAATTAAATATACAAGAAGATTTTCAATAGTCATTTTAATTATAATTTTTACAAATAAATCAGATATTAAAAATATCATTTCAATTCAATTAAAAAAAAAACTATTTTTTGCGAGGGGGATAATCCTCATTCTACTTCGTCCTTTATTTTTAACAAATTTTTATAAAACGTAATGGAGTTTTATATAGAGCTAATCGAAGAAGGTATATTACCTATATGCTCTATATTACAAAATCCGGATTAAGTACAAAACGTTTATACAACAAAATTAGGTTTTTTCCTTTTTCTAAACACCTAAAAACCTTAATATGATATATATTAATTATCAAACAACTTGGTAAAGTAAATTTTATGTTTTTTTACCCATTAAAAATAAAAACTATAAATAAAATAATTATATTTTTTTGTTTTGTTTTGTTTATACAATTTACATGTGCATTTGTGTATAAAATTATTCACAATTAACATACAGAGGAATTGTTTTCGAGATTTTTTCCATAAATATTTTGTTTTTTTTATTTTCTAAAAATAAAAACCGCGTGTTTATAGATATATATATATATATATATATATATATATTAAATAAATACTATGTATATATTAAATAAAAATAGAAAAAAAAAAGAAGAAAACAGGTTATGCTAATTAAATACTTTTGTTGATGATGGAGCGATATAATATATAAATAAAAATCGACTGAATAATAACAATTATTTTATTTAATTTTTTTTACAGGTAATGAGTGAAGTTAATTAATGAAGAAAAAAAATTAATAATACGCGTTATTTATTATTTAATATTTTTATTTTTAGTACAATATATTTTTTTTTTTGCAATTTCAATTATCAATAGAATCTTTATAAAGAGGATGGAATTGAAAAAATTAGATGTTCTTAAAGAAAATATATCACAATCAATTCTCCAATATGGTATTTGTAATATTTTCTTATAATATTTCTTAATTTCATATAATTTAACAAAAAGAAATCACAATAATATAATTTTATTGCAGAGCTAAAGAATTCCTCAATTTTGAAGACTTAGCAGTGGGGTATATGGGGTATTTATAAGACCACTGCAAGAGTATAATTCATACATATGGGCCGGTCTACCAAATAATGCAGTACAAAGTTTTGTGGCAAGATTCAAAAATATGCATTTTCGCTCATCAGAACAAAGATTGTAACAAATTCCATTGAATTATTGGATGATAGACAATCGCAATAACTTCATTATGTACATTTTATAAATATTACGACAACGAATGGTCTTAATGAAATTATAAAATTAATTTCCTAGCCTAGGAAATTAAATTTTCTCTCTTATAATTCTAGAAATATCTATATTCTGTATGTATCTTATGCATAAGGAATCTTTAAAGAACAAAACGTGTGCATTTAGTTTGGGATAAATCAATAAATTTTGAAGTTATCATATTTTGTTTATATTCATCGGAAACGCATTTTCTTCGATATATAGCTACATTTAATTTTACTTTAACATTATTTTACTATAACATTATTTTATAAAAATTCAAAAAAATGCTTTCCGGATATTTATATTTAAGATAATTAAACCTCTAATTGATGTGTTTTAATTTAAAGCGAAAAAATAAAAACCACCAATCTTTGTTGATCAAAGAAAAAACGGCAAACAAACATTTTTTTTTATTATTTTAAATACGTTTAAATAGAAATTATCTAATTAAATTAAAAGAAAAATGCTTATTTTTAACCGAATAAAATTTATATTTTTCAATCAAAATCTTTAATTGATTTAAAGAAATTCAAATATATATTTATAATTTTTATAACATACATACAGATATTTATATGTAAATTATTGACCTTAATTTTATTTTTGTATATACAAAAATCGAAAGAGAAATTATATATTTTCAATTTGTTAACAAAATAAATGATAAACGCTTCTTTTATATTATTTATTTTATATATATATATTTATACATTAACGTAACATCCTCAATATAATTTAGTTGGTTATATTATTATAATTTATCAGAAATATTCTTATAAATTAGAATCAACTTTGAACACTTAAGAATGCGAATTAATGTAAGAAGAATATATATATTTTATACAAAGATTGAGGTAAAAAAATATATTCTATAAAGGCTAAAAGATGTAGATTACATGCGAAATAAATAATAATCATATTTTTTTTTATTATATATATCCGATTACCTGATATTTCAGACAGGTATATTTGTAGAATACAAAAAAAACTGTCATTTATACTATATTGATTGACAAATATTTCAAATATTTTCATATAAACACATCATTTTTGTTTTTTGTATTGTGTGTTAATACACAATGATGAGAAACTTGTTTATAATTTTTGTATTTTATTTCTTCGTTTTAAGCACGGGTGTACCTTCAGTAGAGTTACCATTATATAGTTATCGTTTTGGGAAATCTAAGGGATACAAATACAATGGATGGATAGAGATATTTCGTGCTGGATCTAACCAATTCTAAACAATTGACTAGAAATTGGTTCTGAAGGCGACATGAAAAATATAAAACATTTGCTTGGATGGGATGTTATCCTTTCTGATCCCATCCCATGCAGAAGCGTCCATACAAATTCAATACGGTGTTCTTGATAACGAATTTGAATAGATTTTAAACATTATTTTATGTTAAAATGTTATGATGAGTTGAGTTGATGTGTGTGATAAATTTAACCAGAACGTGTTTACTGTTTAAGGTGTTTGATTGTCTGGCAGGTTTTTATTTATTCTTATTGTATTTTTTTGTTTGTTTAACACACCTGTATCGTGTACGAAAATATATACCGTGGTAGGACAATAACCCGGACCCTCGATAATCCAGGCAGGATTATTTTACGTAAATAATTTCAATAGATTTATAATATTGTTTTTTCTCTGTCTTAGCGTATTCGTAAACAAACAATAAAACACAATTCTGAAAAATATATAGAAGTTAATTAAAAAAAATTTATTGGAATAAATTAATCTATGATGATGAACAAGATTATATTCGGCTGATGATTTGTCAGTTGCGTTCGCATTTCAAATCTAACATCGTTTAGAATCAGAATTTAAAGCTTTTTTATAACTGACCTCGTATCATTAATCATAAAACAACTATTTTCTTCTGAATTTCATTGCAATATAACGTGGTAATTCGGACGTTTTCATTATTTGGATGACTCCCTACCCACTCTCTATCCATATTATCGAGCGATCACTGTCTTGTCTATATACGATTTCTCTATATAAAGAAGATTTAAAACCACAATAATAATAAAAAATCTTCTTCTTCTACATCGCATTTTATGGATATTGCATTCATATCTTCTATATAATAATAATAATAATAATAATAATAATAATAATAATAATAATAATAATATTACAGAACAAACACATAACTAAAATTGTGTAAATAATTTTGTAAAAGCAAACAAACTTTTAATAATTGTTTGTTCTGTTTTAAAATATTATTTAAATATTTATATTTAATATCTTTAAAAAATTCAAAACATTAAATTGCATTTATAAAAAAAACAATAAAACTATAATTTACTAAAATATATAAGAATTTTATATACAAAAATATCTCATAATTTGATCATTTTTTATGATAACAATTAAAATTTTAATAGTATAGAGTTCAAAGTTTTAAAAAATACGTATAAAAATACAATAATTAAAACTGATAAAACTTGAATTGCTATTTCTATATACTATACTATAAATAGTAAAATGTAAAAATATATAGTGTTTTTGTTATCTCTATATAGCAAATTCATATCATTATACAGATTGATCAACCTGCGTTAATGAAAATAAAGCAAAAAAATATAAAAACCAGAAACACGATGTGGACATTCGTTCATCATGTTGTGGTATTGGCGATGTTTCATTATATAATTTATTTATCTATATCATATAACAATTATATACATATTTATATTTCTTATCAATTTATTATAATATTTGCAATTTAACTAACTCAACATTTTATTAATCATTTGGTATGATAATGTTAAAAAATGCTGACAGCCAAACATTTGAAATAGACCGTACGTGTACTGGTGACCAGAGAGTGGTAAACGGGGCTTACATTTATCATCAATCAACTCCTCCAAAATATAAAATGATTTGCCATTTCTATATGTATTCAAATCCAATCCAAGAACATTCCCAAAAAGTCCTTGGATTGGATATGAGATTAGAAAACATTTCCGGGAAAACGCTAAAAAATTATTAGTAAAAAGGGATTCCCAAAAAAACTACATTTACGATTGCGAGAGATTCAAAAAAATTCTGGACGACGTTTTCTGGAATTATACAACAAGGAGTCCAGATCGCGGTATATAAAGATGAAAAGATGAGATGAGAAGTTAAACATATAAGGGGATTCTTGGTGTTTCCTGGTGATATATACACAACAGTAAAATTTAGAATATTATATATTATATTCACAGAGAGATATAAACAATTATTTAAATATTTCCTGGTTTTTTTCTATTGTAAACAATATATAATTTATTATAAATTAAATTTAATTGAATATTTTAAATAGATTTACTGGCAAAATCATAAAAATAATAATATACAGAAACTAGACTCGATCGGCAGCGAGTAGCGACTAATAAAAATTGCGTACGTGACTAAAATTATCTGTTTTTTTTTAATATTTATTTAACAACTAACAGAACTTTTTTTTGTATTATTATTATTATTATGGTACATGTTATTTTTTCAAATAATATAAAATTAAAATTTGGAATAAATCAAAAAAATGTAATAAATATTATTATATTTATTTATTTATTTGTTATCATTTTTAGTATGAACAGAAATATTTCGGTAAAAAAGTAATTTCACATTTTTGTTGAATGTATCATAAAAAAAAAACATCTTTTTTTATTTACGCAGATAAAGTATGAAATGATGATGCCGCTGATGATGTTTATTTGTGGTATATATAACACATCCCATTTTAGTATAATTAAGAAAATGATGATCAATGTTAAAATACAAAAAAAACTTACCTGGATGTATTTTTTAATGTATATAATCTTTTGGAATTCCTAATGAATTCATCATTTTGTTGTTGTTTGTTTTTATTTGTTAATAAAATATCGGAATTTTTTACACCATCGCTAGTAGATATTAAACGTAAAAAATTCTTATCGACACGTACCGAACAATTATTTTTAATAATAAATTGGGAGAAAATATTTTTTGCACTTGTTGAAAACATTATTTTGTTTTTTGTTTTAAGTAACGTTATAAATTAATTAATTTTATATAAGGAAGAATTGCTTTTTAACTGAATTAATCTTATTTATTTGGATAAATATAAAAATCAATTATTGCATTATTTTTTCACTACCACTTAAAAATGTCTATGCCGAGAGTTTGTTATTTGTTTATATATTTTAATATAATTGTTTTTTTATTTAGATAAAAAATAATACTGAACAATCAAAAGTGTTTTTTCTATTTTTGGAACTTTGTTAAATTTTTAAAATATTATAATTTATTAAAATTATTTCTTTTGTATTTATAAAAACAGAACACAACCTAATACACGTACAAACAATTTCGATTTAATTTTTTTTTTATTTATTTTTATAAAATTTTATTTATTTTTGTAAAAAAAAACAACAAAAAACAACTTTGAAAACGTCAGTGTTTTTATTAGGGGAAAATGTTGTGGATAAAAAAAGTACTCAAAATTATTACTCAATGAGCTTTTATATTTTTAGTATTTCATTTTTGTATCATTTGCGCTTGTTTGCGTCATTTGTGAATTTGTCATACATCGATCGAAATCGCAAGCAGCACGAAAAATAAATACGATAACGGCGAATGTATAAATAAATAATTCATTTATTTATTGTAATTTTTAACTGAATTAATATTTAATAAATTAAAATGTCTATTAATTAATGAAAAAAAAATAATTATAACTATTTAAATCATAAAATATATATTAAATAAATACATATAAATAAATAAATGTGAGGTTTTTGAAAATAAAATATTGTAACCGTAAATATACCATTTCTAAGTGGAATGCAATATCAATACAAAATTCCGGTTGATACAAAATTACAAAATTGGCGATTAATATAAATGCGATTGATGATGGTGATTATTAAATCTACGGATTAAGGAAAATATGGTGGTAAGTTTTGTTGTTTTATATTTTTATAATGTTGTTTAGTTTAATTTATTTATGATTTATATACACAATAAACACACGAACGCAATTATTGCAATGCGAGATCCCATTTATAAAATCTATATAACTTTATAACAAGATCATGAATCATTGGAGAATATCACAATTGAATAATACAAACTAAAACAAAATTCTATTATTTTAATATATATTAATGCATAATTTAATATTATAATAATAAGGAAAAAAAAGTGTATATATTTTTAAATCATAAACCGATGATATACAAAGCAAAAAGTGTATAACAATATTTAAAGTATAGTAGTAATAATATATAATAAATAGATCTTGATGAAATAATATATTGATTTGCTTTATTTGAATAATAATATTATGATTAAATATAAAACGTTCTTTCACACTAGTTTTGAATTAATATTAAAATCTCATCTTTTAAATAATTTCCCATGCTCTCCATTTCCTGAGCATATATTAAAACAATTTTTGGAATGAGACTGTGAAACAAAGAAAAACAATTATTATTTATTTTATATAAATTTAAGTAAAAAAAACTAAATTACCGTAATTCATATAATGTTTTTTCTCTATCTTCTTCTAAAAATCGATTGCCTGTGGGCAAAACTAATGTAAATTCTACACTTTCATCTTTTAAACATGACTGGACAAATTCAAAAACATCCGAAAATTTTTCATATACATTAAATGTTCCCTAATAAAAATATTTATAATTTAAAATTTTCGTTGTCTTATCATTAATTGTAAAAAAAAAGTTACTTGAAGAAAAACACCATCGGGAAAACGAACTCTTATCAATGAAAATTTATATTTATTTATAATTCTTAATTCTTCACGATCTCTCATTGCTTTTGTCTTTAATACTTGTGTATTTTCAAGTGCATCCGATCTAAATAAATAATAATAATAATAATTGGAAGAAATAAAATAAAATAATAACTTTTTCAATCTATTATAATAATTACTTTAATTGTTGTTCTCTTTTAATTTCATCTTTGGTAATACGAAAAAAATCCGGTGGTAATTCAATGTTACGAGCTTGTACGGGACTCAGTACCTGTATATTACGATCTAATTCCAATGGTATAATTTCTGAACCATGTAATGCTTCTAATAAATCGGGTAATTTATTATTCTCATAGGAATTATCCTCTGAATGAATTAAAAAAATTTCATCGTCAATTTGATGTTCAATAAAACCGGCTCCATATAGAAAATCTAAACCGCCTTCAACACCTCGAACTTTATCACAAAATATACGATTCGACATTCGAATTTTACGATATTTTTCATCATTTGGATTATTTATAATATTTTCTAAATATTTTGTTAGGGTTTCAATGCATCCATCCGCTTTTTCCTTTGTATTACAATTTACAATAATTAAACATGCTGTTAAACTTTTATCGTATACTAATTGATCATATAAAAATGATTTAATTTTTAATTTCCATTCATTACGGGTTAATAGTTCTTCGCCAATAAAGGGACAACTGTAATGGAATCAAATAATAGAAGAATGAAGTAAAATGTTAATGATTGCAAACTATAAAAATATAATATACCGAAAATAAACTCCTTGTACTGCAAAATTATTTGTATTATTTTCCTCTTCTTGATTATTATTTAATTTTTGCGCTTTTTCTTTCTCTTCCAATTCACGTCGTACCTGTGCCTTTATTGTTGCCAAAGAACTGTTAAAATCTCGATCTTTACGATTAGTGTTACTAGTTCTTGACATAGCTGCTTCCGCCGCATTTCTATTTAAATTAAAAATGGTTATGTGTTTACAAAAAAATAATAAAATTAAATTGATTGAATAAACAACTAACCTTGCTTCAGCACTAAGTGCTTTACGATTCAATGGTACATATGCATCTTTCGATGGTTTACCGCCACTTGTTGATGGACCTCCAGTGTCTGGTGCTGCATTTAATTTTCTACCTTCTCCACCTGACTGTTTAGCGAGCCAGATTCAGATTAGTTGTATATTTAAATATTAAAATACAATAAATTTTCAATTTATAATTACCCGAAATTTTTTATTATTTCTTTTATTTTGAAAGAATTTTTTAATACTATCTGCCATTACGTCGTTTTTTTTTTCTTTAAAATACTTTTTCAATCAAATTATATTCTTGGTGTATGTTCACAGGGCAATTTCAATTTAGCCACTGATAATTTTAATTCTTCAATTTCTTTTAATGTACCTTTAAAACAATTATTATTATTATTATTTTTTTTTTATAATAGTTTTGTTCTTTATATATATAGTAACATTTGTATACATACTTGGTCTGATAAATCGATCAGTTATAACACTATCGTATTTATTCCAATAATAACCGATTAATGCTAAATTGATTGCAATAACAATTAGAAATATTTTTAGCAAAAATAGTTGTAAATCGGTAAATGTTATGGGACTACTTAAATTATCAAAGAGTAATTCAATGATTGCTCTACTAAAATCAAAACAATTACAATAAAATTCGTAATAATTAAAATCCCATAAATCTTCGATTGGTGTTAACAAATACGCATTTATTACTGCCGAAAAATTTGATACCAAATTCATTTAATATTAAATGATACAAAAAAATAATAAAACAAATAAACGGAAAAATAATATTCAATTTTTTATAACAAAAATCAATAATTAAATAATTTATAATTAATTAATTATAATTTAATTAAAAAAAAATACAAGTTCAGCAAAACAAAAATATATTTAATTGCAAAAATTCACACACAAACAACAAAACATTTTTTTTATGATGAAAATAAAAACGTAAAATGAAATATTAAAAAAAAAATGAATTTTCCTTGGTATTTTGAGAACGTCAGACAGAATAAATGAGAAAAAGAAAATTAATTCAAACCAGTGCAGTGCAAAATAAATACGGTGGATGGATTATCCATATTATTCGTTAATTATGGTTTAATTAAAATATTAATGATAATTTATTGATTTTTGCAATTAGTTTTGGTAAAATAATCTGCAATTAATATTAATAATTTAGATTTAGTATTAAATTAAATTAATTTTTAAATTTTATATTACAAAATTAAAGTAATTTGCCACTTGACAAATTCCAAAATTAGACAGTACAAGAATCCCATTATATATAATTAATTTATTCCTTTGTGTTACAAACTTCATTGTATTGTATAAAAAAATGAAGTAAAGAAATAAATCACATGATATCTTTTCTTTCTTCTATCTCTGTCATTTAAATTTTTTATTTTTTTCATTTGCGATCATATTTTTTTTTTCAATAATCTTGTGATTCTTCGACTGGGAAAATAATTTAATTTTGGAATAATTAATTTGTGATTTTTGTGTTTGTGTTATTATCATCATATTCAAAATGAAAATCTGTGGTCCAAAATTATCCTTATGCGGTCTGATAATTTCAATTTGGGGAATTATTCAATTGGTAAGTTCAATTTTTAGTGAAATTTAGTAAAATTGTATGTATATATCCATCATGGTTATTGTTTTACGAATAAATTTACTTTCCATTTACACAGACCCTCATGGGAATATTCTATTTTATACATAGTGTAGCTTTAATTGAAGATTTACCACTGGAACCCCATTATCATTCACCCAGAGAATTTTATGCAGCTGCAGATGCTGCATATAGACAGGTATGTGATTTTATTTTTTCCTGTTATCTTTATGTGAACATGTTATCATACTTTTTATTTCGCACTGGTTTACTGTTTTATATTCCAAATTGTTTATTTCTATTATTATTTTAGAATGCTCTGAATTGTTGGATCGCTGCATGTATATACATCGTAACATTAGTTGTTTCTGGCCAACAGTTTTATGCCAATAGTCGTGCATCAGCTTAAGGAGGGGGATCATCAACAAATATCATCGTTGTAAGATATATATTGAGAGCAAAAAATGTTATATGTTTTATTTGTTTTCAAATGTTAAAATTGTGAAAAAAAAAACAAATTATCGATAAAAACTATTTTAGTATTTAGAAATGGATTAAGCAACATTAAAAAAAAAATTAATTATTCTTAGTATATTAATTATCAAATCATCAAATATACATAACACATTACAGTATTAAACTATGTAAATATTGGCATCAAAGAACATCCAGCAATTAAAAATGTGTCAAGAACAAACAAATAAACATGAATGCAAAAGTCCATAAAGTTTTTTTTTTATTTCAATTACATGAAATGTAAAGGATAATCGATAATAATATAGTTATTTAACTATGCGTATATTTTTGTTTATTAATTTTAAGTATATATTTAATGATTTTTAATTTCTAATTTGACGCATTCCCCCAATACAACAAAATCATTAATAAATTTGTAAAATGTTGCATATTTTCTCCTTGTGTAAATAATATTAATAAAAAAAATTAATTAAATAAATTATATTAAAGATTTTATTATTGGTTTCTTTTTCTGGGAACATTCATTAGAAAGTAATGAAAACCAATTTAGTATTCTGTTAATTTGGATGGAAGATGAATCATTTGTTCATATATATTCATTACAAAATCCATGTCCTAGAAAAATCAATAGAATGTAACCGCTGTGAATTAATGATAATTTTTTTTATCAATCAAGTGACGTTAGAACAGGACGGATATATTTATAAGAAAATAGATCTCTTTTAACAAGTGCCATTTTTTTTTACCAACCCGACAACAACAACAACAACAAATAAAAACAATAACAACATTAAAATAATCATCAACAACAAACTGTCGTCAGCTTTATTATTATTTTTATTAATTAAAAATAAATCCTTTGGCCAAAATTCAAAATTAACAGATATTTTTAATTTTAAAGTGGATAAAATATAAATTTTATTATTGTTTGAAGAAAAAAAAGTACAAAAATTAATTAAATATAATGTTAAAACCTAGAGCATTAACACAAGTCTTGGGACAAGCCAATACGGGAGGTGTACAAAATACATTGTAAGTGTCATGTTGAAAAAAAATTCCTTATATTTTTCCAAAACCATAATTTATTAATTTATTTTATTATCCAATATGTCTTATTTGTATCTGTATCTGAAATATTAATCCATTATAAATTTAATTTTCTTTGGTGCTATAACACAAAATTGCATGAGCAATGGATCATATTTCAGTGCGATAATACAAAAACTCAATTCCAAACACACATCCATTATCCAATCATAATTATTTGATTTATTTAATTTTAATTCTATTTCATCAATGATGATAACAAAGTCCATCAATTTGATATTCAAATAATGAAATAATTCAATTATAAATATATAGATTATTAAATCATGAAGGTGCATTACTGGCATATTCAGGATATGGTGAACGTGATGCTCGTGTTACTTCAGCGATTGCCAGTAATGTATGGAGTGCATATGAAAAACATGGTCGTAATGCATTTCGTGAAGACAAATTAGAATTAGTTTTATTACAATGTGAAAATGGTCATGTAGCAATTACACAAGTAATTATTTTCCATTAATCATATATCCATCGTATCGTGTGCGTGTACGATCATCATAACTTTGTTATTATTATCCAAATTAATTATTTTATTCTATCTATTTCTAAATGTGTATTAATAATAGGTAGCAAATTTATTACTATGTTTGTATGCAAAAGAAAATGTTGGTTTAGGACTTTTAAAGGAAAAAGCTGCAGCATTGGTTGCATATTTAGAAGGTCCACTAAAAGAAATTGCTGCTTCATGATTTTGTATGATTAATTTTTTTTTCTTAATTTGTTTAACTTCATGTTTTGTTATAATATTATATGTTAATCGAAATTAATAATCACAATTGAAATAAGAAGAATTTAAATAAATAATTAATATATTTTACTATATATATCTAATTAATTAACTATATTATGCGAAAAAATGTCGACGTTACTTTTGATTACGAATCCAATAGTTAAATAGTTTATGTTGAATATAATTTGTTTTATAAGTATGATTCGTAATTAATTCAATTGACAGTATAATCGTTGAAAATAAGAAACCCCATAATAATATTAAAATGGCTGGTTTAGTATCAATTAAACTGGCCGTTATAAAATTTCCACCACCACCAATGCATTTCGGTTTTCTTGTATATAATTTAGCATTTATACGATCTTGTAATCCATGTTCATGTAATCTCATCAATCTAAAAATGTGTTTTATTTTATTTATTTGATTGACTTGAAAATATACCTATTATAAATATTACCCTATTTTAAATAATTCCTTATATGTTGAATTTTTCTGAATGGCATACCAAGGATCAATCACTTGTAAATATTGAATTTCTTGTAAACCACATTTTTCATCTTCATAAAATGTTTCACCAATTAATTTATAACCAACACCTAATTCCATATGAAATGCAAATAATCCCTTAAAAAAACCAAAGATTTATTTATTTTATATATTATATAAATAAATTTAAAATTCAATACATCTCTTAACCGTTTAACACCCTCTTCTAATGCCATAAAATTTGTTGAACCATCTTTTTGTATAATTTTTTGTTCATAAATATTTTTTCGAATTGTTTCATTTTCATGCTAAATTATAGAAATATTATTCTTATTGGTTTGTTATACTCGCTTAATGTCTATGGATTCAATGAAAAAATATTTTACATACAGAAAAATAATAACGATTAAAAACGGTATCATCGGCACCGAATTTCAAACGTGAATTTAACAGATCCTGAAGTGTTTTGATTTTAGTTGATGGTGATTGTAAAAGTGCAACAATATTTGCCGCATAACTTGTATATAAAAACATTAATATTATAAATGTAATTATCATAATAATTCGAGCGGTTGAACTTTTCGGTGTAACGGCTGATCCCTGTTGACATATTGCACCGAATACAACTAAAAATACATCACCAGTTGATGGTCTTAATCTACCTGAATCATTTATATCCTATATAGGTATATATAAAAAAAAATATTAATTAAAAATGGCAATTAAAATTCTTTTTAAATTATATAATATATACATCATTAATTAATGATGGCATTTTCCATTCGATAAATGTTGCAATTGATAAAAATATCGCTGTAATCAGAATTAATGCTATTAAACAAATCCAAACGAAATCATTAAATGGTAAAAAAAATACATTATCAGTATAGGATAGCTTTGGTGAACGAAATATAAATTTTGATCGTGTTGCTGATGGCATTCCAATGTATTCAATAATTGAAATACGATCAATGGTAAAAAATAATGCCGATGCACCAATATCACATTTTTTATGTACCAAATCACCAATCATACCACTCCAATCATTCGTTAACTTATCTTGATATCCCCATGTATTCACAATTGAATAGTTTACGGTTGCATTTACATATTCAATCATAAGATTCGTTAATAGATAACTTACTTTTGTAATTGTATCAATTTCTTTATGACTACGTGTAATAATAATTAATTAATTTTTTTATTTTTAATTATTACATAATAAAATAATTTTAATTAATTTTATTACCGATAATCCGATAAATGATTGAATGTATCATTATTTGTAATGACCAATGATGCATTTATTAGTGTTCCATGTAAATTTTGACGACGTCTTGTATTCGATAAATACGTTCCAAAATAATATAATCTATCATCATATATTTGACCATAAATTTCCAATTTTAGCGGTTCATTTAACGATGTACGATATACTTTTATATTTATTTTTTAATTGTTATGATTTAAATTAATTATAAATAATTAGATTATGGAAGGAAAAAAAATTTATAAAAATAAATACCTGTTTTTATAATTGTATCATTACGATCAGATTTCGATAGATAATAAACTTCGCTACTTAGTAAAACACTACGATTCTGAAATAATTCTTGAATTTGTTCATCCATTTTTATTGTATTCTGGTAATTATAATAAATTTTGGGTTTAGTATATAATTATAATTTAATAAAAATAATATGTCTTAGAGTTGAATTAAAAAAAAAAAACCATATTACCATTTCATAACGATTCATTATAATCCATTTATAATTAATTGACATTTTATTATCAATCTGTGTGCGTTGTTCGTTTGTGTAAAAAATATATTAAAATAAAAATTTAATTGAATTTTATATAAAATTAATTACTCGCTGTATATATATATATATATATATATAATAATTACTTGATCCAATAGTAAAGTTGTATTTAAACAATTAATATCCAATAAAATTAATTCATGATGTTCATCCATTGAATTGGGAAAATATTTAAGATTTATTGGGGTAAATGCAATAGAATTTCGTCCATTAATTGCATAAAATGTTTTCATAATATTAAAAGAATATTCTATATATATATGAAGAATATATAAGAGAAAAATTAACCGTGAGAATTTGGTTAAAAATAATAGTATATATTAATTATAATAAAAACACTCACCAGGATTCCAACAAATCATAGCCGTTACTCTTAATGAATTTTGAATTTCTTTTATTAAGTCATTTAATACATTTGCCATTTCATTTGAATTCCATTGATTATTATTATTATTATTGGGTATTAAACTCGATTTCGAATGTACTATTAATATTAATAGTAAAAACGTCAGAACTATTAACAGTTTCATATCAGGAGATTCGTTTTTAAAAATTCTATTTCTTCGCGGTTTTTGGTCAAATAAAAGAACTGTTCGATTTTGAAATTGAATTTAAAATAATCCTTTTTTTTTTTAATATTAAATAATAATAAAAATCGCCCTTTCATCAAATACAAAATTTGATTTAACAAATTTTTTTTTATTTAAATTTACATAAAATTATTATATATTATTTATTATAATTTGTTTAACTATACTTATCTAAATATTATATATCAATTATATTTATTACTATAATATATATTATGTATACATATATAATATATATAAAAAAGTAAATATAATTAAATTATTTTCTTTTCTATAGCTTTTTTTCCGGTATTTACTTTAAAATATTGTATATATATATAATATCAAAATAGAATGAATTTTTTTAATGCACTAAATTATCAGTTATTGTAATAATTCCACATGCAATCATACCACCAACAACCATTTCTTCCGTTTGATATGACAATGGATTAATACCATAATTATTGATAGCATTTGGTAATGCATAAATATCGGGAAATCGATGAAATTCAATAGGTTTTTCATGAATAACTATTGATCGTCCAATTATACCCCGAGGTCCAAATAAATTCACATACGGACTATGAAATGATATATCAATATTACCGCCATTATCCTCTTTTACATTTATATTACCAATCTAAAAAAAAAAAAAAAGGATTTTTTTCAAAAGAATAGCTAAATAACTAAATTTAAAATTCATTTGATTAGCATATATATAGTGTAAGAAATTTAAAATATTCCATTTACTAAAGTATTTCGGATATGTGGTCCAGTTGATTTACAACCTTCACGTAAATCACCAAATGCATGAATATGAAGAGCATGTTTACCCGATGGTAATCCAGTTGCATTAATTGTCACTAAAATTGGTTCGCCACGATTTAATTGTCGAAATATTATTTCACCATTTGGTCCATTTTCACTATTATCCATGGCGGTCATTAGTGTGGCCGAAGCACGCCAAAATGGATAATTCTATATGTTAATTTAAGTAAAAGAAAAACATATACATTTCAAATTGGTATTTAAATTGAACCTCATTTCTAGTATATATTAAATATATGTATATATATATATATATATAGTACAATGTAAGGATTAATTGGATATGCTGCTATTTCTAATTTATCCGCAGCAATATATGATGGTATAATATGTTGTTCATTTCCCGAAAATATTTCAACATTATCGCTATCATCAGCAAAATGATCCTTATCATCATCATCATCATCGGCATCATTTTGAATTTGTATAATTTTACTTGGTTTTGTTGAGGCAACGACGGTTATTGTTAATGAAATCATTACAAAAACTATGTTTAATATCAACAATTTTATTAATAAATTCATTTTTGATTGCGTTTAATTTAAAAAAAAAAATATGTTAAATAATTATTAAATTTAAAATTGAAAAAAACAATTTCACTATAGGCTTGATCACAATAAATGAATGTATTACTAAATGAATCTATGAATCAACTAAATGTTGTTTAATATACCATTTTAAATTAAAGACTATATAAACATATTTTAAATATATAGATAAAATTGAATATATCTCTATTATTATTATTACATTATTATATAAATTTACAATTTTGTTAACGCCATGTATTATAATAATAAATGACAAATAACTAAATGTCCACTCATATATGAATATAAATTGTATAATATATAATTATTAGTTATAGAGATACCTATATTTGATAAACTTTTTTTCTTTTTTTTGTACTATATATTTTGTATATATTATATAAAATTATAAAACCTCAACTAAAAGTTATATTATATATCTATATATGATGATGACGATGAAGAGTACCTGCGATGTTGAAATTTACCTGTAAAATGTATTCATCATATATAATTATTATTAAAATCAATGAATGGAACCATATATGCGTGTAAATATTTTTTAATTGTTTAACCATAATTGATTTAATATAGGGATTAAATTAATATTTTGTGTGTGTGTATGTGTGCATTTGAGACTTAATTAAGTAGTGTTTAAAGAAGGACAGATGAAAAGATTATAATTTATTTAAAAAAAAATGCATTTAATTGTATGAAAGATTCAAAACGTTGATTTTGTGATGATATTCATCTGTGTTTTTAATGGATTTCATATATGGAAAATTAATTAATACCAATTTATAATTATTACTTAATCCCGACACATAAAATATAATCTCGTGATCATTTATAATATAAAAAATAAAATGGAATTTGAATTCAAAATATTCAATAATTTAAATTTTAAATTTAATTTCCAGAAAACCTTATAAATCCATTATTTGCGATGAGGAGAAAAATTCAACAATAAAAAAAAGGAAAAATACCGAAAATATGACAATTGTCATATTTTCGCGAAGATTGTCAAAATGTTTTTTATTATTGTTTTGGTTTTTTTTCTTTGATTTTTTTTTAATGTGTTTTCTCTTTTGTTTTGTAAAATTGTTTTTTGTGTGTTTTATTTTATATATTAATTAAAATTAAATTAGTAAAATAACTGTTTAATTTTAATCTGTTTGATTTTTAGTGTTATTTAAAATATCAATTTTTTGTTTAATCAATAAATAAAATAAAACAATTAAAATGATTGACGAAAACGATAGTTGTTCAAATGAGAAATTTGAAAATGAATCCGGAAAATTGGATAAGATGTTCACGTTAAAAAAATGGAATGCTGTTGCAATGTGGAGCTGGGATGTTGAATGTGATACTTGTGCAATTTGTCGTGTACAAGTTATGGGTATGTAGTAGACAGTAATATATATATTAATTAATTTCATTTTACGATATTACCATTGCAAAATTATACTAGAAACATTTATTGATACTGATGAAAAATTGAAAGGTTGTTGATCTTGAACAAATGATTATACTGTTTTGTATTATTTAATTTTATTGTTCTATAAAATCCGTTAAAAAATTGAATAGTTTTTATATTTAATTTTATCTATTTATTGATTTTTATTTGTTTAAATAATTTATATTGTATATCGTCATTAAAATTTCTAGAAGTCAATAGTAGATGTAATAAGTAATTGGATTGCATCAAAATTTATTTTCATATAAGGAATCGCAATGCAATGTTTATTATTAATTATTTTATTTTATATTATATGTGTTTATTATTAGTTATTAATTATTAATAATTTTGGTAATTCTGGGATTAAATGTTGAATTTTTAAGCTTCAGTCAATAGGTTTTCTATTCCAATTGATGAATTATAAATACTATTGGAAAACAACCATACGTTTTATTTGTATATTATGTGTTATTTGTTGTGTAACCTAGGAATATTTGAATTCCTTAATAACAAAAAATATCACAAATCAAAACTAAAACACATATTTGGAAAATCTTTATACCTGGTGATGCGATTCTAATAGCTAAAACTTTTCTTTTCAATAAAGCAGTGATATTTGTTTACGGCTTGTCGTCCTTCATATATCACATTGAGCACGGAATGTCTGAAATATATCGTCTATTAATTTTCATCATAATGTGATTCTGTGGTTCTGTTGATAAATTACTCAACTATAACACTGATTTGAGAACGTGGATCTGAATTCTTATCGTAAAGACATGAATATTTTTATGTTTTCTGACTAGAGTTACATATTTTTTCCCAATTGATTGGTTATTGGACAGGTTTTTATTGATACTGTATAAAACTATGAAACTAACAACAAAAGGTTGTACTTTTGTCTGATTAAACCTAATAGTGATATGTGAGACTCGTTTCAGAGTTAAATGAGGGATTCCATTGGATTTGAGTTAATAAGCACAATAAAAAATCGGGATTTTAACGCTTTATGCGTTAATTGACTAAAAGCTGTTCCAAGACACTCTTCAATATATAAGAATAATATATAATATATTAGAATAAGAATAACGAATTAAAGAAAAAAAATTATGTTGTTTTTTTTCTAAAGTATATATATTTTATAAAAAATATATATTTATTTATTTTTGTTTTTCATCACTTTTTAGCTTAAATTTTTTATTCATATACGTATAAATAATGTCACTTAAAATTAATATATATAATATATTAAAACAAAAATTTTAACTATTAAATCGATTTGTGTTATTACTGGTTTTTTGTTTTTTTTTTGTTAATGTATTCTAAAATATCAATTCCTTATATACTTCAATCAATATAACCTTAATAATATAAGTATTTATGCGATTATATGTATAGATATATTTATTAACAGTAAGCTATATAACTAATACAAAATTTTATTCATATATAACAAACTTTTTTTAATTGAATCTATAATTGAAATGAATTGGTTATATTTTGATAATTATTCTAATTTATTCCATGTGCAGATAATAAGTTATTCAATTTTTTTCATAATTCACAGATCAATTGAAAAACCAAAAAAAAAAAAAAACATTTCTCTATATAGTTGGAAATACTGATAATACCTAAGCATATATATAATTACTATTATGATTTTACCTGCTGTGTGTTAATTATATAAATGAATTTCACAAAAGCTAAAGGTTTTTTTTTCTTTCATAAAATTATTAATTCTTTGCAACAATGTATCTGATTAATATTCATTTTTAATTTTGCAAAAAAACATAGTATTTTTTTACACTTAAATTAATTTGGTATATAAACTTAAAATATAATTTTGGTGCGATCATAATATAATAATGGGGTGGGTGTTGTTAAAATCTAGAAATAATTATATATTTGTCATATGTGCTTATACATACAAATTAATCTAAAATTATTATTATTAATAAGTAAAAATTAAAACAATAAAACTGTAAGGATAACTAATAATATATATAAAGAAGGAACTACATTAAAAAGAAAATATTACAGCATAAAAGAAATATACATATTAATAATTTTTGGAAAAAAATTATTCGAGTATTTAAAGCACTACATATACATAATATATACTTAAATACTTAAAATAGTATTTTTAAAAAATATAAAATTTATATTTATATAATATAGTTGATGATGATATTTTGATGTATTTTATAAGTAAGTTTACCGTTTCGCATATCGTTAATTTTTACAAATTTTTCCTATCCTTTTATCATTTTTTTTACGTTTAACAATTGAATTTTAATATACAATTCATTCAAATAACAATAATTTGGTTATATTAAACCATTAATAACACACGTCGTTTAATTTGAAAAAAAAAAAAAAAATATCGCATATAATTGAAAATATGATTAAATTATTAAAATCTTTTTTATAGCATTTACAATTTTCAATGTGAATGTGTATTATTTTTTAATGCATATTTTCTTTTATTTTTTTATAAAACAAAAACTATAATTAAATTTATTATCACATCTATATTTTTATGAATATATATACAAAATAAATTTAATGTTTTTCTTTTTTTTTTTTTTGATTATACCGAAATTATATATGTAATAACTAAAATTTCGAATCATTATTAATTATTTGCGAAATGTAAAATATCGCCATCGATATATAAATAAATATCATATTTAAATTCAAATTAATTTTCAATTGTTTTGTGTTTTACACTTGTCTCTGATTCTCTTAAAAATTCATTTTTGTATAAAAAAATTTTGTATTTCAAAAAATAACTCTACTTATATACTTAATAAACATTAAAATAGGAATTTTTTTTTCTTAATTTTTTTTTTATATATTTTATATTAATATACATATGTCTTTCATTTCTTATTTCGTGGTTTATCATTCCAAATAGACAGATTTGGTTCTGTTACATATTAAATGATAATGGTCTTATATTTGCAACTGAACTCATACGTCTGACACGTCCCATCATTTTCCGTTCAATGTCTTCAAGTGATTTACCTTGTGTTTCCGGTACACATAATATTACGAATATTAATGCACCTATGCAAATAGTACCATAAAATAGGAAAGCACCACCAAGTCCAAATGCAGCTGTAAATAAAATAAAAATAAATTTAAGTATACATTTCTATTTCAATGTTTAAAAAAACCACATTTGTGACAAAAACTTACTTATCATATTTGCAAATGTTTTTGTAACAATAAATGTACATGTCCAATTAAAAGCGGTTGCAACCGATGCTGCTTTTCCACGTATTTTTGCCGGTAAAATTTCACCCATCATTAACCATGGTATTGGTCCGAACCCAAGTGAAAATCCAAGAACGTACACCATTAAACTGAATAACGGTAACCAACTGACACCCGAAACATCTGCATTACTATCTTTAGCAATAAAATATCCGCCTAACAATGCTAATGTAATAATCATTGACACTGATGAAATATAAAGTAACATCTATAAGAATTCAAAAAAAAATTTATTATTACCATTAAAATATAATATATAGAATGAGGAATAGATTGTTGTAATAAAATAATAAAAAATACCTTTCGTCCTAGCCGATCGATTAATAATGTTGCAAAAAATATAGCAATAAAATTAACAATACCGATAATAATAACACTTATGCTTTCTTCAACGGCTGTTCCAGCAAAACCGAAAATATCACCTGCATAAAAAATTACCGCATTGATACCACTGAATTGTTGTGAAAACATCAAACCCAATGATATCGATAATGGTTTTATATTTTTTAATAATTCAACCATTATGTTGCCCGTTGCATGTCGTTCGGCCTCTGTATGCGTTTTAATGATACCCTTTAATTCTGGTTCAACATCAGCCTGTGGACCACGTAACCATTGTAAAGCGGCCCGTGCTCGTTCATCTTTACCATGTGAAACAAACCATCTGGGTGTTTCCGGTATCAATAACATTAATAGTAAAAATGGTATTGGTAATGCGCCGCCCAAAAATGCTAAATTTGACCAATTCATATATCGACCAGCAATAAATGATAATAAAATACCTAATCGAAAAAAAAAATGCAATTAATTTTAAAGAATTAAAATCACTACTAAGCATTTTTTTTTGTTCATTAAACAATCAACTTACCAGAATTACCCAATACAGTTGGTAAAAGACCTAATGTACCGCGTACCTCCGGCTGTAATGTTTCACCCAAATAAACGGGTAACGATAATGAAGCAATACCAACGCAAAATCCGCTAATTGCACGTCCACTTAAAACCATTATAACATTTGTAGCACATGCTATTAATAACCATGAAATTATAAATGGTATAGATGTAGCTAAAATTGTCGTTCTACGTCCTAAATATTCAATCATTGGTCCTCCGGCAATACCACCAACTAAACCAACCAATGGCATCATACCGCCAATCCATGAACCCTTTAGATTCATTTAAAAAATTACATTGTTTTATTCTAAATTGTTCGCTGTATAATAGAAAAATAAATATATACTTACTGCTTCAACGGATACTTCAAAATCTGTAATATTTGGATTTTTCATTGATGGTAATGCTGGGGATGTATAACCGGATGAAAAACCAACTACCATTGATCCAAGTGATACAGAAAGTGCAGCTAATACCTATATTTTAAAAAAAAAATTATAAATGACCGAATCACATTAGATACATTTCATATTTTAATCAATTCAATAGATTTGGAATTAATGTTGTTGATGTGTGTTAAAATGTCAAACGATTAAACAAAAAAAAAATCAAATGGAATAAATTTTTATTAACCTGTTTTTTAGTACATTTTGCTTCAGGTTCTTCAGCAGGTAATACAAAAGACACATGAGTGTCTGCTCGCATTAAAAGCTTCATATTTGTTTTTTTTTAATTATATTATTTTTTTTTTTAATGAATTCGTTTTTTTTTTTTGGTTATAATAATTTTTTCACTTAAATTTTAATTTAATATATCGTTTTATAATATCACTATATAAAAAAAATCACAAAAAAATTAATCATTTATTGGTTAAAATTTACTAATCTTTAATTTTATAGTTCAATAATTATTTTATCATTTATTCATTTATTCCACCTCACACATTTAACTGTATCCGATTTCAACCAAAAACAAAACTGAATAACATTTATCTTTACCATTCACAAATTAACACTGGTGATTTTTTTACCATAATCAATACAATTTATAAATAGTTTTATATACGACGACGGTTAAAATAAAATATTATTTTTTAAGAATTAAATAAGAAAATACGAATATTTTTACGTTCTTTTTTCAATTAAAAAAAAATATAGAACTGATTTGTGTGTATAAATAAATAAAAAAATTGAATAAATTAAATAATTTAATTTAAGACACATATTTAAGAAATTACCAAAATAAATACAAATGGTATTTATATGGCTAATGATAACAATTCTGCAAATTTTTAAAGTACAAAAATTAAAAAAATAAAAACCATTTTGACATTGAACTATAGAAAATTTGTAATCTTATTAATTGTATATTGGAATAATTAGTAAATACCACTTAAATAAGTTAAAAAATAAATGCCAAAGCAATACTATATTGAGAAGAATGAATGAAGAAATTAATTATAATTTGATTTTAATCGAATTCGCATCACACGCATACGCATATTTTTTGTTAAATTCATCATCTTTAAATATATATAAATAGATATTGGTAAAATATACATATACGGTTTCCATCTACAGGATGTTTCATTTATAAGATGTTTATAGTTTACGCATCAATAATATTGATAATATTTAAGTAAAACATATTAACTTAAATATGATAGTATAGAGATGTTCAAAATGTGTCAATGCTTGAACATTTTAAAATAGTTCAGTAAAATTTTCTTTATTGATGTAGAATACTTTAATAAGAGTGTATTGAGAATTTTTGAGGCATAAAAGCATAAAAGCAGAATTGGTTATTGTTTTGAAAAATGCAATTTTCCGCTGCATAGATTATCAATTCAAAAATTATTGATAAATTATGCCCGTTATTGATTAGTAATCAACAATTTTTTTAGTAGTCTTCATAATAATAATAAAGAAAATATTTCCGCAATATAGAGTAGAATCAACAAGTTCTTTTAAATGTCTATCTATATATATATATAATTATATATACATATATACAAATCGATACTATACGATACGATATATTGTATATTAATAATAATATAATGACATATATATAAAGAGTAAGTAATTTTACTAAAATAAATACACAATTTTTATTAATTGCGTCATTACAAAGAATGTGACAACAAGAAAAATGATAAGAGACAGGGGTCATCGTTTGTTAAACAAAATATATGTATATTGAAATGTAAATAAACTTGAACTGTTTTGTTTTTTTTTATTATTTGTTTGTATCCATATTATAAACGTGCATCTTCTTCCTTATCGTATTCCCGCCAAAATTCGTTTGCTTAACATTATAAGGGATGTATACTGACCTGATGGAACCTATGATCAAGGTAGGTCCGTGAAAAATTTCACGATATATTCTCAAACCGAAGTGATATTCTGAAAGGCTGAAATTCTAATTAGCTAATTTATGGAAAAAAAATCAAGGGATGATTTTTACCAATTTAATAATATCGATTTTTCCGAATTTTGAATTTATTCGCATTGAAGAAGTTTATTCGTTTATTATTATAGGCAGGTTTATATAAAATTATATATTAGATAAAAATATGTTTTTTCCCTTACGTATTAGATATAGACTTAATTATAAGACTATTAAAAAAAATAATCATTTACCCCCAATAATAATAATAATAATAATTAAAATTATTAATTTCAAAAATGATTTTATAATTATTCCATTTTAATTGGAGCTGTTTTATGCATTTTATTTTTTATATAAAAATATATAATATTTGAAAATTTTAATTAATCTGTGCGTGTATGGCGCTTATAAAAATTAATTTAAAAGTTCAGATTCACTTGTCGCATAATCAATCTATTTTTTCTAGTTTTTTTTTTCGTATAATTATTTATAGTAATTTTTAATTGTATTTTTTTTTATATATATACGCGTTATTCTTTGATTAATTAAAATGCAGACTATAAAAAATATTTATTTACTGCTGTTACTGTATTAATGCGATTTTTTTAAAATTATTTTATTATATAACAAAATTCTATATATATATACATAAATATGTATAATAATGGAAAAAAGAAGGCTCGTCTTATTTATTAAAATACATTTACATATAATACATATTAATTAAAATCAATTAAATCTAATGAATTTGAAATTCCAAGTTCAATTTTTACGATCTTTTATTGTGTAAGTATGCATGATTTTGTTTGTTTATATATATTGTTATTAAAACGATTGTTTATATATAAAATTAAAGAGAATTTTATACAATATGTGGTTTAAAAAGAAACCCAAAATAAATGATGTATACATTACGGACTATATATTTCTATTTTATTATAGAATTTCCGATATAACAAAAAAATTATACAATCATTTTTTTGGGTATTTTGTTTTATTGCAAAAATGTATATCGTTTTTTTTATATACTATATATATAACATTGATTTTGCATATATAAATAAAAGTATATATTTAACATTTAAAAATAATTTAGTTGATGGTTGATCTTTGTAATTATTATTTATAGTATTTTATTTTTTGTACAAATAATCATTAGATATACGAAATGCTTTTTTTTTCTCTTTCTTATTTTTTTATTAAAATACCATTTTCTTATGACAACAAATATAAAAATATGATATTTATTAGCATTTATTATAATTATTATTTGTGGGCACGTTTTCACTTAAATGAGATGGCGTCATATATGTATGTATATAAATATAAATTAATTAATTAAAATAAAAGTTAAAAATTATATTTATGCGTATATAATAAATAAATTTGGTATATATCTATTGAGTTTTAATTGAAATGTTATTTAGGCGTGCGTAAGTAAATAAATATATATGATTTAAGTTGTATATAGTTTGAATGAAGGAGGCAAATCTTATGATTTCATTTCACTTGTGCAAAATTAAATATTTTGATTAATAATAAAACATATTTTTTTATTAGTTAATTTATTTGATTTTTTTTGTTTTAAATTGATCGCAAGCATCTTCGAAAGAAATTTATTATATTTAATTCATTGCGTATATTATATAATTCGAGCCCCTTTTAAATTTATTGTCATAATTGAATGGAAAAATTGGATGTAAATTGTCTATATTGTCTTTAATATTACTTTAATTGCCACAGATTAATAATACTATTTTTAGGTATACAAAATCAATATCCATATAAATAATCATCTATATATATGCGGATATGTATAAATAAATGTATATACAATAGTATTATAACATTCATTTGGTTTTTAAAATGTCATTGTGCTATTGTAATGTATTTTTGTTATTTATTTATTTATTGTATACAAATTTATGTACACAATTCATTTTGTCTTATCAAGTACGGAATTCATTGTATTTTGTATTTATATATAATTATATATAAAAACAATCAGACATCATATATACAAAACGAATGTAAAATAATATAATTTATAATGTGTATATTATAAACAAAACAATTACACATATTTACATGGTGCTCTAAAATAGGTATCAGTCAAATAGTTGGTGGTGATGATTCTATATGATGGAATTGAAATTATTCTATATTTAGGCTGTAGAATTCTAATCTTAGTGTCCGACAACATCCTCTTCTATAGATGGTTTTACTGTGTCGGTAATTTGCCGTACGATCATGGGAAAATGTGCAACTTTGTGTGAACATTCGAAAT
This sequence comes from Dilophus febrilis, assembly GCA_958336335.1. Lineage (NCBI taxonomy): Eukaryota > Metazoa > Arthropoda > Insecta > Diptera > Bibionidae > Dilophus > Dilophus febrilis. Next base: position 27,149,313 of record OY284469.1, on the reverse strand, counting down.
TAACAAAAAAATGATCCCAAAAATTTTGTAACAATTTTCGGTTGTTGTTTTTCATTAACTTCACTATATATATACAGAGAATCAATTGAAATGAAATCTATATTTATTCTTATACAAAATGAAGTATTCCCGATCTCATATGTTGAAATTATATACCATTGATTAAAAAAACTAAACTTTATATGGTATAATTTTGACTTAAAATAATATATCATATATATAAAATCACCACCACCATAAATAAATGGATCGATACATTTTAAAATACCCTGTAAAATAAGAATTTACACATATATAATAGTCTTCTTAATGGAAAATTTTTCAATATACTCACAATATATTATACATATAATAATTACAATTATATATATATATATATAGGAATACATGAATTAGATTAATTTTCCGAAAATTTTCCATTATATATTTTGCGTTTGTATAATAAGAGCGCGTATTTATTGTTTATTGTGCTTTATTGATATATGCAAAAATATATCATCGTCCACAGCATATATTGATTGATTTTTTGTATATTACATTATTGTGGTTAAATTATATGGTATTATTTCTTGGTATTAATACCATGGTATTATTTCTTATCGTATAGTTTTTGCGGCAATTCAAAAATTTCGAACAATTGAATAAGATCTCGAAGACAACTTATAAAGTATTAATTTAACTAATTTTGTTTTGTTATTTCTTAATATATATTCTATTCTATTCTTAATATATTTTGTTGATGAGTTATTTTCAATTGTTTTGCATAAAACTTAATCATTGATCCCTGCGTGGTATGAAAGGTTAAATTATTTTTTTTTTTCATTATAATGAAATTTATAAAAAAAATCTATTTCAATGGAAAATTTCTTCTAAAATATATTGTTTTTTTTATAAATATTCTTATAAGAAATTGGGGGATTTTTAATAAAAATTACAATCTGAATAAAACTATTTTGATTAGTTTTTTAATGAAATTATGTGACACTTCTGTAATCAAAAGGATTTTGAAAAAGAATTTGATCTATTTAATAAAAAAAATCCTGCGAATAAAAATTTTCATATAGTCGCTTAACTAATAAAATTCGTATATGCGATCGATATTCTGTTAATAATTAAATTTTCTTTGGCAAAACTATGAATTTAAACTTAACACAACAATTATTGAAATCAATTTGATTATTATATTCTCCGATATATATATATATATATATACATTTATATATATTTTATATATATATATATAAATTTTATATATTTATATATCGATAAATAAATTATATATGGATTACTACCTATATATATAAATGAATTATTATTTGTAATCATGCAACTATTACGTAGATATACAGAATTATATATAGAAATAGAGTTATCATAAAATAAGTTATGATAAAAATTAATTTATTATAACATTTGCTATATAAAACTTTTGCATTTAATTAAAAAAACACGAATTTCACTTAAATATGAATATATTTATAGCATTATAATGATCATATTAAGAATATTTATATAGACCAAACCGTACACAGATTAAAATTATCAAAAAATTATAAATTTTATTATAATTTATATTTTATATTTTAAAAACAAAATTCAAATTGTATTTTTAGGTTTTAATATTATTATTTTTACAGATTAAGAAATGAATTTTAAATTATCAATTTGATTGTGATTAAAATTCTAATTATTAAATTGATTCGCGTAAACAAAATTTTAATCTATATTTTTTTATTGCATATTATCTTTAAATTACATTAATCGTTGTCTATTTTTAATTAATTTTTTTAATACATTAATAATACAAGTCCATACGCATTCAAAAATTTATTTATATTTTATTTGTCACTTAACACACAAATTATTTAATAAAAAAAAGCAATTTTAATAAATTTTCACACAAACAAAACCACCCTTAATTTTTACACAAACAAATTAACATAACAATTATAGAATTTTTTTTTTTTTTGAAAAAAAAACCTTATTAAATTCATTCACCCATATTTTTAATCTAAATTTTTTTATTTTCAATCATCAAATATATTGAAATTAAAAAAAAATTAGGTATCGATTTGAAATAATTCTAAATTCGCACCACTAACTTAATATTCATAACTGAAGTACTGTAATGAAATAACTGAAATTATATTTAATATCATCACTTATTTTATGGTATAAAGAAAAAAAATAAATATATTATTGAAGTTGTTTTTCCTTTATTTTTTTTTTTTATTTTTTTAATGAAGTTCACATCCATATATAACCCCTCGAACTGATAATGATTTTTTTTTTATATTTCTATTTTTTATTTTTTAAATATATAAAAATATTTTCTTTTCTTTATATGTGAGTGATGATTTGTTTTTATATATAGTATATAAAACAGAAGGTTTATAATATAATAAATAATAAATAGTTAGTTATATAAATTAAGTTATTTTTAACTGGGTATATATCTAATCGTATATATATATATATATAAATTTACATATATTCTATATAAAGTATAATAAGAATTGTTGTTTTTATATTTTTATTTTTTTTATATTTTAGAATTATCAATAGATTTGATCGACAGAAAATATATTTATATTTCCCATATTTATTAGCAATAATTATTAATTGCATTATTTTGTTTTTATTTATTTATTTATAAATATATAATATTGAAAATAAGAAATATATATATATATATATATATATATATATATATATATATATATATAGGTCAATTGAAAGTTTATATAATTGTATTATTATGAATGCTATATAAGCACAAGTATGACACAGATATTTGCCTTGTGTTAGTCTTATTCATAGATCATCATATAAAGAATGTATTATCAAATAAAGCATAAATTTGAAAAAAAAAATAAAAATATAATTTTATTTTCCTGTGTAAGAAATCAGAATTCATTTGTTTTTTTATATAATAATAAATAAGGGATGAAAGTTTGGTTCATAGAAATAAAAGGAAAAAAAACAAATGTGAAATTGCTTATAAATTGTGTATTGTTCATAAAATATAATTGTGTTATGAATTATTATATAATAAATAAATATATAGAGGAAGCTGATTTACGATCGAATATTAATTGAATTTCTTTTTTAAACCATTCACTATTTCTTTTTTTTTAAATACATTCTATCTCTCTTAATGAATGTTATTTTAATGAATTTTTTTTTTTAATTTATAATAAATATATTTAAATTATTTTAATTTTGATATATTGAGCGCCTTAAATTATATTTACATAAATATTTCATTCAACACGAACCATTATTTAATATTTTCAAAAAAATATATACGTTTATTTTTTAATAATTAATTTAATGAATATATATTTTAAAAAGGCAAAAAAAAAAAATAAATAGATAATTTTTAATTATATAGTAAAAAAAATTACTATATAAACCTACGTAAATCCATATAATATAATATATATTGAGGAATTTATTAAAAATTTGCACCGATAATGCACTATTAATATATATACATAGTAAAAATATAAATTCCATTGAATTATTCATTTTTGTTGTTGTTGTTATTTAATCGTTTGTTTAACATTTCAGGTTGTAATATAAATATTTTATAAATAATGATTTACGATATGATTTAATTAAAATTAAAAAAGTTTAATTAAAATAAATAACATACCTGTGTGTAAATATAAATTGGATTCGTTGTTGGTCGATATACTTCTAATTTTGGTTTACCATCTTCAGTGATTTGTCTTACAAATGGTACGGCTGTACGTATATTTTCACTTTTTTTACGTCCCATATCATCCATTTCAAAAAATCTATGACTATATATACATATATATGGATATTATAATAAAATGTTTATTATAAAATCTGTAAAATTAGAGAACATCTTATCTTATACTTATATAGTTAAATATATATTTACCTTTTACGTGAATCTGTACTAATTTGACGTTGTTGTTGAAAACTTTTTCGGGCCGCTATAAAATCATCATCATCGCTTACATCAAATTCTTTAAAATCAAAAATTACCGGTTTTGAGAAATCATGAACACGTTTATATAATAATCGATTTCCTTCGGTATTTGAATCGTCTTCACTACTTGACGTTGATTTTTCCCCCTTATCCTTATCCAAATTGAATTTTACTCTTGCATCTAAACTTTTATGTTTTCTCGATTGAAAATCTTTACGATTATTTTCGAATTCTTCGTCGGAACCCGATGAACTACCATTTAAAATTTTTTCCAATACCTTTGTATTTTTTATATCAAGTGAAACATGTTTTTTCGATTGAAATGCTTTACGATCATCTGATGCCAATATATGTCTTAAATCCTATAATTAAAAACAATATATGGGGAAAAATTTAAATTTATTAAAATAATGTTAGGATTAAATTCATCCTTTTTTTACAATATACGGATATATGGATATGGATATGTCTTATATATGGATAATAAGACATTTTAATATGCGATATAATTCGTCAATATCGCGTATATATGTGAAAATAATTTTCTATATATATACCTTTAATATACCCTTGTGATCAGATGCAGCTGTACTAGTTGCTTTACGTTTTTGAAAATGATCACGTCGCTCCTCAAAACTATCCTCATCACTGCTAAATTGATCTGATTTAAATACTACTTTTGATGCTTTTAATGATGATTTCGATGATTTATGTGGTGTTGAATCGGTAATGCTTATCGTTGAAGATTTACTATCTAGACCACCACCAATGCCAATGTTACCATTATTTTCATCACGTTCATCAATTAGATTTCCGTTGCCAGCAACACCATCACCACCTCCTCCGCCGCCACCGCCTCCGCCTCCAATACCACTACTACGATTATCCGTTTTATCAATATCACCAACACTTTGATATTGTGTTCCTGTTCCATCATCTGTTGCTTCCAATATTGGACTAAAATTACGTTGTCTTGAAGATGGACTTGTACCACGATGTCCACGTAATGGTGCTAATTCCCGTTCAACAACAACTGTGTCTAGACTTGTTGATGTCGATGAATTTGATAATGAACCGTCACCGGTTTCAACACGTGAATATCCACGATGTAATGGATCACGTGTATCATCCTATACGTACATATAAAATATATGTATAAAAATTGACACAGTTTTAATAAATTTTTTATAACAAAATCATAAATTGTATATATAAAGAATTCTATTATTATTTTTTAAAATATTATAATTTATATATATATAAATAACCAAACACGATCGAATCTCTTTGTATAATAAATAATTTTTCTTTTTAAAATATTAATTTTATGTTTTATTTTAATAAATCATAAATAAAAAAAACATATTGTTTGATAAGAAAAATGCGTTGATAATAAACAGCTTATTGTTGTATAGAAATGAATTTCTTCTTTTTTTGTTTTTTTTTTTTTTAAAGAATAAGATTAAGAAATAGATTAAGAATTGACATGGAAATTGCTTAACCTTTTGAACCGTTTTTTTTTATTATTTATTCAGTTGTATTTGATTGTGCAGTGTGGTGAAGTTTAATTATCTTAAAAACAAATAGTATACAATAATTTTTATTTAATAATATTTATTGTTTTATTATAGTTTCTTTATTGTTACATATATATAATAAATAATAATAAAAAAAATAAAATCATTTGTGTCCATTATCCAGATATAAACAATGAAGTATCAATAACTTTCGTATTCGTTCATATTAAAAGTTTAAAATTTATTGTCGAATTGTCTGACGACGAGCGACCTTTATTGGATTTTTTTTTATAAATCAATAATGTATTCTAATATTCTGTACCTGTATTATTTGACCTATATTATTCTATATATTTTAGATGATATTATATTTTCATTTGAAATTGGCTGTAATGATTTTTATCTACTATAAAAAACTATATAATAAACTATATAATAATTACGATTTTTTTATGAATTTCTCTATATATAAGGTATATATATTCAAAATATTTGTATATCAAATACATCCACGTTTTTTGTTTGTTTGATATGTTTTTTTTTTTACAATATTTAATATAAATTTGAAGCGTAAAATTGAATGTGTATGTTATTCACATATATATATAGACAATTACAATATAATTCATATTATTATTATATATGTAAATTTACATAATATAAATTACTAAAAATAAACACACTTGCTATAAATAGAATCATATGAAAAAAAAAGTATAACTCTATTTATATATATACAAATAAAAAAATAGTACGACGTGTTTTAGAGTATAAAAGTAATTTCTATATATATATATATAAAAGAAAAGATATATTTAACTATACTATGGCGTTAATAATAGATTTGGATAATTTTAATATTTTTGTTATATTTGTTATCAGAAATATATATGTATATTGTTTGATTATTTAAAATTGGTTGTTTTGTTATTATACTATATAGACATTGTTTAGAAAATTCATTTATATGAATACAAAAGAATTTTAATTCTCAATTTATATCATATAAATAATTCATTAAAACCTTCTATATACGATCTATTATACTCAAAAAATACATAGACTTAATATTTTATTTATTTCGCAATTACACAATGATTATACATTTTATACACGGGATTTTGATCTCTATATTACGACGATAAAATAGATAATACAAATGTTAAATTATATAATTTATTCATACTACGTAAACGATTATGAATTTTGTATATACATATGCTTGTGCAGATTTGAATATATTCTATATTTATTTTGAAATTACTAAAAATAAAAAATAAATAAAATATTTTGTATACAAACAAATAAAAATATAAAACACACGCGACATTTTTCAAAAAGAAAAACACATGAAAAAGATTATAAAATATAAAAAATATGAAAAAAAAATCAAATGTATTTTCTTGGATATTTATAGATTTTTTCTAATGAAAGTTTAAGGAATTTTCTTGATAAGTTGTCGAATAAATAAGATCATTTTTCATATTTAAAGTAATTTTTTTTTTGTTCGTTATTACTGCAGTGAACCACCGAATTCCATTGTCGTTCAATTCTGTATCTATATTCTTTATAAGAAATGTCTGAGCATTTTCTAAAATTACTATGCCAATAAAATATCATATTAGAATGAATTAACCAAACGTTTATTTTCGGTGTACGCATCACAATCAAATACATTATGATTATTTTTTCTGAAAAAATTCTGTTCAATACTTAAATATAGAATATAGAATAAAATAAAATAATTTCACTTATCAAAAAAAAAAAGTGAAGAAAAACAAAAATTATTAATCATTATCATTTCGACCTAATTTTTTTTCCTTTTTTTATAATATATATTGTTATTTCTTGTATGTAAAATCATAAAACCATAATAAAAAAAAATTTTTTTAAGTTTACAATATTCTAAAGATTATAACAATATACGTATATTTGATAACAATATGTCATATGTACATTGTAGACTTATTGACTGTGCTTAAACAAAAACAATCGCATTATATTTAAAAGTAAACTTTTGTTTTTCTTAATTATTTTTGCTTTAGCGGTATATAGTATTTTTTATTTACTTTTGAAAGATCAATAAGCACTATCTCAAATTTTAATCTATACCAATACTTGTATTTTTTATATACGTATAAATTACGATTAGATTAGTTAAATATCATTAAAAAACAGTATTATTTAATTCATAAATATAATATAAATGAACTTTGTTATTTGCGAAATCCATATATATTACATATATATAAATTCACCTTTAGTATATATTATTTAATATCCTAAAAATTATTCATTTGAAAGTATTAATTTTAGAGTTTTGAAGCAAAAAAAAAAAAAAAACTCACATAAAATCTTCAAAAATTTAAACCGGTTTAATCTCATCGTTTGCAAAAATATTTAAATAAAATAAAATAAAATAATGATTGATTTTTTTTATTTCTAAACTATTATTTTTTATTACATTGCATATTTTATTTATAATATACTTCTTCTTTATATATACAATTTTTTTTTTTTATTTTCATAAATATTTATGTGTATTGTATTCACATTTGCAAATATAATATTAAAAATTAATATGGTAAATAAATGATAATTTTATTCAAAAAAAAAAAAAATGTATAATAATACAAAAAAAAAAATGGTTCAGCAAAACTTTATGCATTTATGAGATATTATTTTATTTTATTATTTGTTTGTTCTATATCTTAATATTGGCCAAATGTAAAATGTAAATGTATATTTAATGAAGAGATTTAATTGTATATTTTTTAAAAGTAATGTAGTAATGTAGTAATGTGTACAAATATTTTCATATATGTACTATATAATTCATTTTAATTTCTAATTTAAAACTGGAAAATGAATTATAATTATTCATAAACATTTTAGGTGTATCTAAAAATAAATATTTATCGCTATAATTAATTATTGAAAAAAAAATGTACACAATTTATTTTTAACCCTTTTCCGACCCGTAACCTTTTTATTAATTTATTTAAGTAAAATGTTTTCATATTATTGCAAATCCCAAACAGGATATTGTTTACATTTTAGGAAATAAATGCATGATTTGAATTGAAAAAGAAAAACGGCCAATGTTGAATGAACGAAGGTTACACCAAATTAAAAAGTCGATATTATCGACTGAAATTATTCGTCTATATGGTATATATTATGATGTTATCGAAAGAATATTGTCTACTATACTATATGTATTTAAAATCTAAAAATTCATATAAATATAATATTCTTTTTTTTTTTTATACATATGCATGTGTGTATTATTTGTTTTCATTTTTTTTATTGTATATTGTATATTTGTATACATATAAACGTTTGATTTATAACCAGAAAATTATTACACAAAAAATTGATTCATAAATACATAATTATAAAAAAAAATAAATTGTATTTTACCATTTTACTTACCACATCCGTTGATACAGTACGTTTTATTTTATCCATTATTCTGCCCATCGCCCCAGAACTACCAGTATATCTATCTTTTCCACTCATTTTTATGAGTTTTGTTCAATGTTATTATTAATATTAGTATTTTTTTTTTTGAAAAATCAATTTTTAATTCACTAAATTGTTTATTTGTTTATTATGCTTAATTATTGCCATTCAATATAATAAATTGTTTTATTATTGTTTTAAATTATAATGGCACTTTTACAATAACAAATTTTTTATAATCAATATATAACACTTTTTTTTTTTTTAAATATTTTACTGTATTTTTTTTTTTTTTTTTTCAAATTAATTTTTTAAATTGTTTTCATTTATATAAAAATACATATTTTTATTTTTGTTCTTATTTCTTTGACTTTATAGTCTTTGAATTAAACTTTTATTAGTTGACTTTTAATTCAAATTTAAACAACTAAATAATGCTTCTATTTATCTTTATATTAATAAAATAATTGTTTTATTTTCATCCTGATAAATCACAAATTTACACTTTATTTAATAAAAATATTTAGCACTTGTTGTAAATAAATAAATAATTTATTGTATAAATATATAATTTTTCAACGTATTATTAAAATCAAAAATAAAATCAATTTATATAAACTGTATCAATATTTAAATAAATAAATAAATAAATAAATATATTAGAAATATAAAAATATATATATCAATTTTTAAATTCGAAACCGTTTTTTGCTTATTTGATTTTTCTTATTTAAAATAATTTTTCCCCAAAATGAAAAATTAATTTACTCCAATACATAGTTGTTTAATTTTTCAATTATATTTGGCACTTGTCTTATTATTGTATATTAAAAGAATTTTTTTAATATTTCACTATACACAATTATTATTATTATTATATGTTTATGAGTTATTAAAATTCAAAAAAACAAAAAATAATCCGTCATAAAAATATATTTAATTATATTTTTGCTCATAAAAAATATATTACAATCTTTTAATATAATAAATAGATATAAAAAAGCAAAAAGAAAAATTCAAAAATTCAAAAACAACTTAATTTTCATATGATATCTATGAAACACTAAAGTGTGAGTTTGCAATGCCACTCGTTATATAGCCTTTAGCAACGATTCATGTATTGGTAATATTTTTATTTAACTTGTGATAAATATATATACGTATATTACAATCAAATGTATATATTATAATAATAAATATCTAGATATATATATTATATATGTATAAAAAATATCGTCGATATACTATACAGATGTATTTAATTGCATTGGGTAATTTTTTTTCGAATAATTATTTACATTTAAATGACTGTGTAATTCCTATATACAGTGGTTAATCAATGAATTAACAACTTTTTTCATTATCGTTTAAGATAAGAAGAAGTAAAAAATATTGGCTTATATTTTCATATACGTAATTAATATATATATCGGAAAAACAAATAAAGTAGTGGAATTTTTTGATGTTTGCGTAAACGCCGACTAATTGTAAATATATAAGACCGAATTTTAAAAATCGCAGTCATATTTACAGAATAAGATAAAATATTTTGATGATTTTGTTTTTGATATTGTTTTGGAGTAAATTTCCTAGTTTCGTATCGTCTGTTCTAACGAAATTTTGGGGTCGTGGGTTCGAATCCTACTGAATGCATAAAATATGTTTTGTGTTTTCGGTTATTTTTCGAATCTGAATTTTAACACAGAGTTGTATTTTCCGCTTGCGGTTGGTCGTACGGCTAATGACCGACACCGTAAAAGACACAAATTAAGAAACTAACCACAGAAGGCTGTTGTTGGACGCTAAAACCAGATTGTTGGTTGTATAGCGAAAAATTTATTTTTTTTTTATTTATTATCGTCTGTCTATAGACAAGAAATGTCCTGTTTGATTTATTCAATTCGCCCGGTACCGATATAGTATGGAGATTTCATGTGTTATTTTGAGCAAAACTTTTTTTTGAGGACTGTCCGGAAGTTTTATCTCCATGCAATACCCAATATATTAGGCCCCATTGTATATTAGAAATGTTTTGTTCCAACAGAGGATATTGAAAGGTTTGAAAGGATAATATCTCTATATAATGTATTCTAAAGTATGGTTTTTTGTTATAGAAAATGAGTTGCTCTGTGAAGTGAAGTTAATGAAAAGCCATAAAATATGTTTTATGTGTTCCGATTATTTTCGAATATGTATTTTCACACAGAGTTTCATATTTTCCCATGCGAAAATGAATTTTACTATCATGTTATAGATTCAATATTAATATACATGAAATTTCTCTATTGCAATTGTATAATTAAATTGTTTTGATTATTAAATGAATTTTTGTTATCTTATCTTGTGATGTACGACGGATGCGAGGTTATTTTAATGATCAATTGCTGTAAATATATTATACTGAAACGCGTTTTGGTTTTATTCCACAAAAATCCAAATAACTTGTAATACAAATATATATGTATAAAAAGTAAAATTGTTTTTGTATCTATCTATATCATGTGTGTGATGTACGTAACCGCTAAGTTACATTTATATTTATATCATGTGTGTTTCTTTGGCGTTTATATTTTTATTTTGTAAAAAAAAAACTTTTTAATTCACATATTTTTACAAATGCTTATATGTTACATGCATATATATACATACTTTACCTTTCGTTGCATGTTTAAAAATAAAATAATTTTTTTTTTGTTTTGTTTGTAAGTCGCTTTTAAAAGTAACGTTGGTAACGTATATATATGCATTATTTATACCGTTCTACCATATTCTATTGCGTCCGTATAGTATATACATTAAAATCTGTTTATATATATATATATAAATTTTTTTAATATAGACTTTGCAAAATTCGAAACGTCACAGGTCCGGCCTCTTAAATTATTTTCTTACACCATTCATTGTCGTTGACTCTGTATATATTGTACACGCATAATGTATATATATAGATATGTAAATATATATATATATATAAATATTTTCTGTTTGCATTTTCAATTTATTCATATATAGATATATCATATACATATATATATAAAGTTTACTATAGGTTTTCGAAATATTTTTTTGTATCTCGATGAAATATCTTCTGTCGGTTGATGTTGATTTTGATGATGTTATGTTTCTTGTGTTATTGTCGTTGTTGTTAATGATAGTGTTTTAAGTTATTATTGATGTTGATTTTTCGTATATATATATATATATATCGCTTTATAATTAATAATTTCATTCTTATTGTTTTTAATTTATTTTCAAGAAGATATGAAAATTAAAATTATTATATGTGTTTGAGAGCACGTAGACTTTTAAGAGATAGTATATTACAAAAAAATAATATAAAAATATTTTAACCATATATAGCATATAGTATTTGATTGGATTGCATATGAATATTTTAATTGTTCAAATATAAAACAAAAAAAAATGCTGTATATAAATTTTTTTATTTTTATTTATAATTATTCATATATTATAATTTAAAGAATATTATATCATATAGTTTATTTTTACACTAGAAAATGTTCTTAATCATCTCCCGAATTAGATTTTGCGGTATATATAATTTTTTTAATTCGTTTTGAAATGTAACACAATTTCATCATCATTCTATAAATTTGATAACTTTTTAGTTTATACCAATTGATTAGGGAAACCATTTGAAAATAAATTACTCAATACTTATAATTGTTTAAATATAAAACAATTAAGAAAATTGATATTTTGTCGGTTCGGGTTATATAATTGAAAAGTGAAAAAAAAAATAAAAATAAATTTCATCATCATATATACTAACTGGTTAACTTCATCATTTCAATATAATGATATATATTGCATATATGGTTTTTATTTTAAATATATTGTATAGGAGGACACACATAAAAAATAAAAATAACTCAATGGGGCTGATGCAATTTAAAATTTTTTTCGTATATATAACATATAATTTAAAGTTTAAAATTCCTTTGCGTAATTTAAACTCCAATAAAATGTTATACAGAGAAATAGATACAATTATAAATTTTATATATATATATATTTATTTTAATTAAAATCAAAAGGCAAAATAATTTATTTTTATACAATACGAGTATATATTTAAATTAATAACAAAAATAAATAAATATATGTTCATATACTGTATAGTCTATACAACATTTCAAATTTATACATATTTAGATTTAGAATTACAACAAAATCTACAACATAATAAAAAAAAAATAAACTTTATTTTATTTTACATTTATATGGATCATATAATAAGAGTTCGTGTATCATCTTCTGAATAAAATAAATGAATTTATAGAACGGGTATAAGAAAAAAAAAACAATTTGTATAACCGCAAATAAATTAGTGTATTGGCTCTTTGTCGCACATTTTTATATATATAGATTACCAACATTACATATATTATTTGTAGTATGTGCGTATCTATTTTATGATAACTTCGTATATATATTGGGAATGTCTGATGTCTGAGAATAATTTTTTTTTAACTTATTCAAAGTAAATTGAATGTGCGTTACATAAAATATAAATAAATTATAAAGTTGTGAATATAATACAAACAAAAAATTACAAGATAGAATAGTATACACGCACATATATTGTAATGCAAAATATTTATATGGTGTTATTTATGAATGGGTGATTTAGTGTCTTTTAATTTATTCATATATATATTTTTCTTATACAAATTATACTTGTTTTGGAATATTTTAAAGAACCAAATACAAATTTATATAGCTATTAACCTGCATTTTCATTGATCATAATTTTTTCTGCTAGAAAAGAAAATTTATTAGACGAACGATTTTCGTAATGTTAATTTTACATTTTTGTTATATAATATATTATGAAAATTCTCACCTTTGATTCGAATTCGTATCGAATATATATCTAATTTACAATTTATATTAAAACGTTTTCAAATTCTTATATACCTTTTATACATTCGATTTTAAACATATGTTAGAATTCACAAAAAAAAAAAAATTAACATAATATTTTATTAACGTCATTTACATTCGGTAAAATGGTTCTTATGTCTATGTACTATATATATATATATTGTATATACGTATATATAATTAACGATTATTTAACATATAAGTACATATTTAAATAACAATTCAATAATACAATTTTAAATAATTTTGCGGTAATTCCATTTAATTGAATATTGTTAATATAGAATTTAAATAAATTATATAAATAATACTATATACCTTTTATATATATATATATATATAAGTATAATTTATAATATGTCAATGAATAAAATATTTGTCTTTTTTAAATAGTACTTAAAAGATTTATTTTACGTGTTTATAAACACACCAAAAAAATATTTTTGTTGGATTTACGCAGCTGAATTACATATTTTAGTCTTTTATTTGAATGTGAATTCTATAGAAAGAAATACAAAAGTTATTAAGCACGTATATTGGTATATTACTATTTTTGTTGTGTATTATTATATGATCGTTTTGGAATTTTCTCCAAGAATGGGAAATGCTTATCGTGAAAAATGAAATAAAAATTATTCCGTGTTCTTTTGGCTCGCTCGTTCGGTTGTCTTAACATTTTCCCGGAAACTACTCGACCGATTTTGATGAAATTTTCAATATCACTTTGTTTTTTAAATGTACAACTGGTTAAGTTCGAAGATGCCACCCAATCCTTTGAAAATTTTCCCAATTTTCCGAATTTTCCGACTTTTGTTTCCTGTAAATATATCTCAATGAGTCTTAAAGATTTTTGCTTGAAATATTGAATATAGAGGTTTTCGTTATCCCACTCAGGAGCTGCCATACAAAACTAATGCGGGGTGTTCTTGAGAATCGAGTTGATGGGTGATAAATTTAAACCATAATATTAATTCCCTGGCCACCAGTACGTGATTCCTGTTGTGTTGTGGTGTTTTCTTGACAGTATTTTTTTTTTTTATTGTAATTTTAAATTTGTTATATTCAATATTCTTTATAAATTATATAATAATATTTTGATGCTGAAACTACAATTAATTTGATTGTTTTGATGTTTTGTTCTATATATTGTTTTTGTATCATATACATACTATATACATATGGAACGAATTTTGACAAATGTAAAACAAAATAAAACAATTGATTGATGAAAAACAATATTTATTTGTATTTAAATATACAATTAACCAAATTTTACTATATATTCAATTCAATGATAAATGAATTATATTATATAAAATACATATACATATGATTTGATTCATTTGATTATTTGCCAATATAATAAAAAAAAAATACAAAAGATAATACAAATCATTGTTGTATATAAACAAAAAAAATTTTTTGTTGCTATAAAAATTTAGGAATTTTTCAACTATAAATGTTGAACATTATACATTTTAATGATGAAAATTGGTTTGAATTATGTGTAATTTGTTCTTATATAAATATATAAAATGTATGTGTAAATATTATAACATTTCCAATTATAATGAATGTATACAAATTTTTGAAATATCAACCAAATATTACATTCAATGTATAGAGATTTTACTAAAAACCTAAATATTAAAAAAAAAATTTTTTTTTATAAAGAATTAACCTTTATGAAAACATTCATATATCTATAAATAAATAATATATAGGGGATTAACCGCATATATATATATTTTTTTCAAGTAAAATATTACATAATTTCATATATATAATATTTTGTGATTGCACTAAATTATTATATTAATGATTTAACTATAAAAGATTATAACCGGCCACATATTTATTTTTTTATAATAACCAGAAATTAATATTAAAATTAAACTATATAGATTTTTTGGTGTGATATTTTTTTTTTATTTATATTCGTGCGATTGATTTGAATCTTATTTGGTTCCTTATATACGATCAAGGTTTCTCAATATATTTTTGTTTTGGGTGTTTTTGTGTGTTTTGGGTGTTTTGTATATAAAACAACATAATTTTAAAATAATCAATTAAATATCGTTTCGTTGGAGAAACCACATACTAAAAAAAAAAAAAAATTCAAATACTTATTGTAGAAAATTAAAATTGTAAAAAAAAAACAAACAAATAAATATTACTTATTATATGTATAAATTTGTTTGTATACAATTTTCGAATGTGTAAAATAACAATAAATTCAATTCATCAAAATCTATCTATCTATCTATCGATGATGAAGGACAGTAAAATTAACGTAATATTTATTAGCATGTTTATTATTTGTATTATTTTTTTTTTCTTTAATATGTATAAAAAATATATATTATTAATAAAGGTATATTGCAATTTATTTTCTATATATATCTATAATTTTTTTATGTAATTATCTATAATTAAACAATTTTTTTATTTTGTGTCGTTGTTGTTGTTGTTGTTAAAATTTAAAAATACAATTTGCGTTTTGGTGAAAGTTTCTATATGTTAAAAAAAATAAAAATACTGGTTTATATACAAATAAAAAATTACACATTTTTTATATATAGATTTATACTTCATTTATATATAGATAAAATGTTAAGTGTAGTAATATACACATATAGAAAAGTGATTGACCCTTACTTGACTTTGCCAACTTAATTGCTACATATACCAAAATGATTAAAATATTTGCAAAAAATATGACGTATATATTTTTACATTACTATATATGTTTAAAAAAAAAAAAATTGGATATAAACGACGAATGAAAAAAATGTCCTAGTTGTTTAACAAATAATTCATTTGTTTTTTTCCATTAATAAATGCTGTATGTGCTAAGTTTCGATATGATCCATATGACGATCTTAAATATAGATATGTAATTTTTTTTTATACATTTATCACTTAAAATAAATTCGCATCATAAGTATATTTTTGTATATCAATTTATATCGCGTATATAAAAATATTTAAAAATATATACATTTTATAAAATTCTATAAAGTATATATCTCACGCACGAGACTCTTTTTTTTTCTTTTTTTCTTTTTATTTATAGAAAGGCGCATATAAATTAATTGTCTCTATATATATATATCATATATATATTTTTAATCATTTTGTTATTATATTCAAAAAATTATATAGCGTCTTCTTCACATGACCTGTGGGATATTTTAAGTTTATATTTATAATAAAAAAAAAATTCGTAACTATTTATATATAGGTATATATACAAAACGTATATATTGGCTTATGACTTACGCGGTCTTACGTATATTATAATTGTCGTCATTTTATATGTATATATGCATTGTTTTTTTTTTTTTAATTAATCTTAACATTTTTTTTTTTTTGTAATACATGTGTATATATAACATAAATATAAACAGAAAAAAAATCTTCCTCTTCTTTATCATATACAGAAATGATGAAAATATAATAAAAATCCAAAGTATAATATTTTTTTACCCCGATGTTTTAATATATATACTATACGCACCATATATAATGTAGAAAAACTCGTCTAAGAATGTTGCATGTTTAAGAGTTTGCATGTAACTTTCGATTATCAAGGTTGTATATATAATATATACATTTAAAATTATAATGCAACAGCATATATAGAGAATGCTGATTAATTACATTGTATATAAATAAAATATATATATATATTAATCATTTAAAAATTAGCATTTATATTTCTTTTTACAAAAATATTTTTGTATATATATAAATCTATTTATGTATATGTATATTTTATATTTTTAAAAACTTTTTATATATGTTATATGATTGAAATATTTTATATATATAAATTGTTATTAACCCAAAACCTTAACCTCAACCAACCATGACTTAATACATGTGTGATGTTATATTTTTTTATATATTGTGTTAGGATTCTTAACAAAGTGTTTATAAATATAAATATATGTATATATGTTTAGATGGGGTTCTTATCAATCGAATCTAAATTATTATATATATATATATATATATAGTTTTAGCGTGTTTTTCATATATTTTTTTAATTAGAATTTTAGGATATCAATTTTTTTCGGCAAGACTTTTGTCCGTATAGACTAAATTCTATATAGAAAAATATCAAGGAATTGCTGTATTTTGTATTTTTTGCCTTACGATTATAAATTTCGGATGATTTTGCATAATTATTTATAAAAATTGCCACCCGAATAGTTTTTTTTTGAATATGGAAAATCTATTCTATATGCCGTAATATTTATATTGAAATTGCTTAAAGTTATTTAAAAATTCTATAATAATTACTTCGCCAATATATTATAATACCACATATGAAAAATACGCTTGATATAGTATATATCTTTGTTTTTAATCTGTTTTTTTTTTGTTTTGTAAATATAAAATTGTTTTTGTGATGCGTGAACGTTTTTTTTCTTCTGTTTATCAATTGTAACTATCACGTGTTTCCATATGTAATCTTTAACAAGATATATTTTTTTAATGATTTATATGTATATTATAAAATCGCACGCTTTTAATTATATTTTATACGTGATCCGAATGTATTTCTTATCATGTGGTTACATGATGTTTATAGTTAATAATTAAAAACAAAAAATTGACATTGGAATATCCAAAAAAAAATATAGGATTGATTAAATTAAAGGATATCAACAACTCAGATAGACTTAAGTTCATTGTCGGTCGTTGGCTTCGCTGGAATTTTTTCGAAACTCAGTCAACAACAAGAACTATAAATATTGCGGTTCGGTAAAAGAAATAATTCTTATGTTTAGTTAAAATTTCCAAATAGCAGGTTAAAGGAGCAAACATCGTGGTAAATTATCTTCTTTTTTAACCAGAAGATTAAAAAGATATAGACCCGTTCGACTTGGGTACAAAATTTTATGTTTAGTATGCCTCTACCTTAATGTCTTACATTAAAAATCTTAATTCATTGAGTTCATATGCTAAAATGCTAAAATGTATACATTATTAACAAATAATTTACTATATGGATATCGTCCATAGTTGGGTATATTTATTTATGTATATATATGGAAAACGATATAGCTATGATAAATAATTCATAGAAGTTGATAAAAAAACAAATTGCTCTGTGTGTTATTCCTTTGGTTGGCATCCCTTTTAATTTTATCAATTTGTTAATTTAAATTCATTTATCAAATGAAAATACCCCTTTTAAAATCACCATAGATAATAAATAAAATTACCATTTTTAAAATCACCATATATATTTTATGCTTATGATTATTTCTAACTATATATTTATGCGTTGTTTAGAACAAGCATTTATAATTAATTTATTAATTGTTAAATTATAAATATACCATTATTGGTAATATATATACAAAATATATATGGTTTTATAATTTATATATGTAAATCCTTGCATATATAGTATACATATACCATAAATCAAATATTAGATAGTTAATATTTATATATAATAATTAAATTTATGTGATTATGTATAATGAACTATATATATATATAAATACAAACCAGTACATATTTAAAAAAATAAATATATTTACTTATCTATATATTGAAGACCTAAATTGGTAATTGCATATATTAGTATTTGTATAATATTTTAGACAAAATTAAATTTTATTATAATTTTTATATGTTTTGTTCATACACAGTATAGAAAATTATAAAAATTAATGCTTTAGTTTATTATAATTTTATTATATATATATATATATAATACAAATTCATAAAAGTCGCATTAAGTCGTCTATATGGTGCTGCGATGGTGATAATGAGTATATATAAATAAAATAAATACATATATTAAAAATGACATTAATATTATAATCACAAAGTTTATATATTATATATAGTTTTTTTTAACTGATTTTCCATGCATATGTATAATAAAAATAATAAAATTCATATATATTTTTCATTATATATAACTTTTCCATATATAGAGAAATACAATTTTCTATATGATAATAATAATCATTATAAAAATATATAGGTATAATAAAATTATCACAAGTGCAATTTGAAAGAATAATTTTTCCTGTTTATTTTATATTTATTTTGTTTTTTTTTTTGTCTTTAATTTACTTATTTATTATTATATTTATATATTGATATTATTATGAAAAATCAACTTACAAATATGACCTCAAATCTAACATTCATGACATTTTTTTTTTAGTTTATTAGTTTTAGCATAGTAAATAAAATAATTTTCGTCTATTTTTTTTTTATCAAAATGATAACTTTTTATATATGCATGCATAACATTTCCATCTTTATGATAAATATAATGATCACGTTGTTGATGTGCAATATATATATGTACATTTTAAAAATATATACAAATAACAATAAATATTTATATGATTGTTGATATATAATTATAGAAAAGTATTCATTTTTATATGATGAATTAAATCAAATAAATTAATTTTCCTTAAAAAATAACGATTTAATTTTATTAACTGATATTAATATAATATTGTAAAATTATTGTTAGATTGATAATAGTTCTAGCTTAAATTAGTTTTTACTGAATTATCTTAAATCAATGAGGAAATTCATTTGTAAATACGAATAAAATATGATAACAATATTATTTATTGTTTATATATATGTTACATCTTACATAAAGATGATTATAATTTAAATCTCTTTATAAAACATTTTAAATTCCTATAAAATAAATAAATCCACATACAAACATTCAAATAATTGTAATATTTTAAATAATTATACATCAGTTAGTTCATATACAATCAGAATTTTTTTTCTCTATCATATATTTTCTCTATCATAGCGAATATATTAGAATTAATAGAATTTAATTTGTTTTGTTTTGTTTTGTATAGTATTCAAAATGTATTTATTTATTTGTTATTCAAAACAATTATGAAATATTTCTTTGTTTTCAATTTGTAATCGCATGAGTTAAAATAATTCAATGTAATAATAATTTACGGGTCAGTTAATTTCCAATATATGTCGTTTTTGTTATGTTATATATATATAGTGTCTGATAGATTTATGTTAGTTGTATATATTAACATATTTAGAGTTATGCGTTGATTTCCTTTTCAATCAACGATTATGGTTTTTAATGAATTTCAGTAAAATAAAATATAATTAAATATAAATAATAGGGCCATTTTTTATATGTCTTGAATATATGAATATATTGAATTATGTTAACAATTTATTATGTTAACATAATTTTTTCATCGTAAGTTCGCGAATTTTTAAAGATACAAGAAATATTATGAAATAGAAATGAAATATTTTTCCAGTTTTTTTTTTTTACTATTTCGGGATACAATATAGGATTCGTTTCATCCTATACCTCATCTGCTTTAAAACCATTTAAATAATATGATAACATTTTTTTCTAAATTCGACAAAACAACAAAATATTTTATTCATTGATATTATTAAAAATATTCGCCACACATAAAGAGTTAAGCATTGTTTTTTAACAAAATCGGCGACGGAAAATACCACCGGAACGGAAAAATTTCCGTCGCTGTCAAAAATGAACGCATATATTTTAATACACATGTTATTTAAGAAAAATTTAATTCGCCACCGAAATTATTTTCGTCCGACGGAAAAAACAACAGAAAATTTATTGAAATTTTTCATTATTTTACGTTCCGTCGATCGATTTCGGTGACGGAAAATTGCAAAAGTGACCTTTGTATATATTAAAAAGAAAATATTTATTAAAAATAAATTGTTTGGATACTTACAAAAACAATAACAAATATTTGATATTGATTTTTTATATTTTAATAATAAAAAAGTCACTGAAAATTTTTAGAAAATATTTCTTAAAAAACACTTTTTCGGCACCGGACAATTTTTCGCCCCAAAATAAATTCCGTTCCGGTGGTATTTTCCGTCGCCGATTTTGTTAAAAAACAAGGCTTTATGCATAAAGTCATTGTCTTTTATGTTTATTTATTTAACCGCAGAGTTTATATATAGAAGAGTGATATATATACAAAATATCAATAATAATATCAAATTATATTTATATAACTGATATTTATTTTTTTCTTACTATTGTTTTGAAATATTATACCATTATCTTATATATACATATTTTTATTATTTTTGTATAATATTATTATATTTAATTATGCTTAATTGTAAAATTAATCGATATAATTGCATACGCATATATAATTCATTATCATTCATGCTTTATAAACAAAATATAATTTTTTTTTATCGATCTGAAAACGTGGTCTTCATTTGATAATTTAAAATTATATTATACTTGATAAATGGCCGTTGATAAAGTGGAATAGAAGATGTTTACGGGTTTCTTTTACTCTGACGAAATTACATATATATTTTAATCACCACAGGGAAATTTTTGTTTATAAATATAGTTACAATGAACCCTATGATGTGTTTATAAAATATACATGTCATGATTTTCAGAAATGAAGACAAGTTTCTGTTATTTTTCAATTTGAAATATAAGTAAAAAATTTGTCGTACGGTTACTTAACGACACCGTAAAAAAACCGCAAATATTATGAGACCAAAAACAAATAAGACCTCGTACACTGAACTTGTAATAATCTATTTTGTTGTTTTTATTATAATGAAATAAAATCATATGGAAATCGGTTTATTGTAATTATTTTTTTATTAAATTGCAATTTTGTTCAAAATAAGCGTATGTTATGCGTATGCAAATAAACGCATTCACATAATTTTATAATTAAATACTTAATTGTTACAAACACAATAACTCCGTGTGCATACAATTTTTAACCAAACCTAATCAAAAAAAAAAATAAATAAATAATATAATTTATATAATAAATAAAAACATTGTATAATTAAAATTTGTCGTCAAGATAAATATTGAAATTATCAGCAAATAATTATTATACAAATATCTAATAATATAACACCTGATTATAAAAGAATAATTCTATATAGAAAGATGTTTGTATAAAAATTCAATCTCAATGAAATGAAAATCAAATGACTATGCGGTCATTTGATTTTAATTTTAATTTTTTTTTTTTTTTTGATATAAATAAATATTAATATACGATCGTATAAACATTTTCCGACTGTATGTAATTTTTTGAGTAAAATTTTCTGCGTTATTTCATTTCTTTTTTCATGTGATTGTGTCTTCAGAAATAGATATTGTTTTTCTTTTAATTTTTTTTATTTGCATATAGAATAATGCATTTTTTTTTTGTATTACGTTTTATAATGGAAATTTCCACTGATGTACGCGGTCACGTTTAATTGTATATATATATATATATATATATATATATATATTATTTATATTATATATATTGAGTCTGTTTTGATTCATATATATAAATATATTGATGTCTGTATGTACATATATGATTAAAATCAAGACTTTACATTTTATTTTTTATATGATGGAAAATTTATGTTGTATATCTATTTAAATTATATGGCCTAAATATTTTTTTTTTAAAACATGTAATGTAATAAATTAGTAATAAATATGTTTATAAATATTTGATATTTTAAATATATTATATATAGATCAATTGTTTTTCTTATAAGTGATATAAATTTTTCGATGAATTACAAGGATATATTTTTTTGTTCGTTACTTTTGAAGATATGTTATATAGTTTAGCGGACGTAAAATCTCAGAATTCTATATTGCGGTGAAATCACTTAATTTTGTGATGAACCTATGATGAATTGAAAATACGTTTAAGTGATTTTGGATGGTAAATTTATTATAATATGTTCATTGATTTATAAAATTTTGAAATTTAAATCGTAGACATACGAAAAAACTTAAACTGAAAAACAGGAAAAAAGGAAAAATAACTCCAATAACAATTCTCAAACTTGAACTCTTGATGTATTGGTTTTTTTTTAGATAAGGAGAAATGTTTAATTTAAAATAATTGATAGTCATAAGTAGGGTGGAAATAATAGCCCTGGGAGACTGTTTCATTGTGTTGATGTTATTTGAAAAAATTTATTTTCAAATCTAAATGAGTGTTTGTAAGAGTTTTTATCTACAAATAATCTTTCTTTATGTGAATCCTGATGAATATCAACGAACATCATATATAAAAATATTGTCCATTCGTCTTCAGAATATCTTCATTAATATATACAGATCATAATAATAATTATTCCAAAATATTAAAACTACAATTTTATATGAAAACTGATGGATATTTAATTAACATTATTACTATATATAAGTATATTTTTTCTGAATTATTCAACTTATAATTTAAAAATTTAATTGAATATTATTAAAACAGAATAAAAAAAATCAATGCAAAATACATAAATAATTAACACAATCTAAACTTTTAACCCTGTTATACATATAATTTTCTCAATATATATACAATACACATATATGAACTAATATAATCAAAATAAAACGTATATGTTCTATATATGTATAAATATATACAATTTATATTATAATATAAAATCTTAATTATTATATATATAAAAAAAATATATGCAATAATACAATATAGTTTTTTTTTTGCTTTTAACAAATAAATACATATATGTAAATAATTAATTTCTTAAATGCATCACATTTGAATTGTAACATATATTATATTTGTATTAAACACACTATACATGAAATGAAATCTTATTTCATATATGAGGTGACCATTCATATAAAAATTGAAGAAAAGTCAAACAAATTTTGCGATATACCTAACATATTTTGAATATAAATATTCTATAATAATACATTTCTATAAGAATTTGCATTATTTATATATATATATTAACTTATTTTTTTTTTTTTTGGATTAACATTTTTCATTTTCAAAAGTTTTAAATTCTAATTTAAAAATCTTAATTTTTTTTTTAAGTTTTTTTTTGGCAAATAAACAAACAAATAATAATGCGACAAAATATTTGCATGTGAAAAAATGTATAAGAAAAATAAATGGTCATCGTAGCATCATCATCTTCTATAGATACATCAATTTATTTTGCATACTTTACTCAATTAAGAAAATGTTTATTTTTCTAATTTATATAATAAATCAGTAGAATAAATCTATTATTATTCTCGTCGTACGTCGACGAATATCACATAGAAAATATTCATTTGTCATCGTGAATTTACATAAAAAAAAAAACTTTACCATTTAATGTATTTAAATTAAAATAATATTATAAAATAGAAATAAAAATATACATATATATACAATATAAAATGTATATTTTACAAATGTTTTATTTATATAGTTGTTGTATAGTAAAATAATAACAAAACAATAAACAAAAAAAAAATAAAAAAAAAGGTATATATAAAATCCCTTTTATGCGATTGGTTCAAATGCTTAATTTGCCTCTTTATAATAATACATAAATATGACGTCATGAAAGCAAAGTATAAAATATTTATACTTTTATATATATACATATAGTACAATAATAATATACATGATTAAATGTAATTTCAATGATATATAATATAAATATGTATATATATGTACATTACAATTACACAATATATAATTAACCACAATATCAGAGAAAAAAAAATTTGTTTATATTGTTAAGATATAATATATTATATAATAATGTATAATATACAGTAAAATCTCGAGTGCGGTAATTATAAAATACGATCGAATTATAAAAAACAAAAAGAAAACGCGTTCTACATAAATATCTATGGATCCATTCGAATTTTATAAAAGGGGGAAAGGTATAATGTATTCATCTGGATAACGTCAAATTGACGGACAAGTTCCGTATATATATTTGATGTGAGCTTTGTAAAATGAACCTAACAAATCCTAATGGTATATACAAGTGTTTACTGTTTATTAAGCAAAAAAAAAAATAGTTAGATTTATGTTTCTCATTATTACTATATACATTTTGTAATCGATATATACTTTATATATATATATATATAAAAAACGCTAAATAATAATAAAAATATACCATACGATAAAAAAAAAGTGTTGATTTTCAAATGAAAACATAAATACATTATATATATATATATATATATAGACTCTTATAGAGATATAGATTTACAACAATATTCATCTTATATCTACATATATATGATGTGGTCATGATATGAAAATGCTTTTTTTTTTGTATATAAACATAAAAATCATACCTTATTGTTATTTGATATTCTGTTTGTAGTTTTTTTTTTATTTCTAATACTTTACACTTTACAGATAACAAGTGTCTGGTAACATTTTTCCATATATAAATACATATACTATACTTATATAATTTATATAGTATCGTTTATAAACGGTTGTACTTTTTAAAAAATAAAACGAATTCATTTTATTTGAATAATAAATATGCAATTCAGAATTGTTCTGTATTATAATTAAGATACTTGATCCTTATGAAAATTATGAATATTGACAATAGTTAAAACACTTCACTAAATTTCCTATTTGGCGAGGGAAATTAAAAATGTTCCTATCCAAACTATGAGACACCATTACCTGACCAAATGACTTTTCTGTCGTCACCAAGTCCTGAACAAAAGACGATCAAGATAGGATCCTCTACAAATGTGCGCATCTCAAAATATTACCAACTTCGCCGGTAATCTGTAATTCATCCGATGTTTAATCAGTTATTTTTTTTTAATATTTATTAAGATTATAAAAAACAATTAAATCCATTTAAAAATAATTAATTTAATTTTTAAAACTTTTTTGCTGTTAAATAAATATGTTGTATAAATATACACAAAATAAATATAATATAAAATTGTATATATAGTATATAAAATGTCAATAAACTATATATCGTTCGTTGCAAAAAAAAATCAAAAGAAAAAGGTGTTAAATGTATTTTGAATAGCTTGCAATTTTAACGTTAAAATAATAATAATTATTATTTGTTTTTATTTTTATTATTTTTTTTTTGCTTTTTGTTTTGATATTATATTATTGTGCCCCATAAAATTTTTTTTCATTTTTGCTCTATTTATTTGGAATTTTTATCCATGTTAAATTTATCAAGAGTTGTATATTATTATATATATATATATATATATATATATATATATAGTTAATGTTCTGCGAATATTTATTTATATTAACCTTATCATATATGTATATATAGGTAAGTTCCAGGAATATGTTTGATTTTGATGTTATAAACGAATATATTTAATTAGAATATTATATAATAAAGTATAACATTTGTATTGTATTATATAATAATAAGTGTTACTTATGTTGTTTCGATTAAAGCGCAAATTATCGGGTCAAGGAATGAATACGTATTATTTTATTAGTATATAAACTATAAAGTAAAAATTCTTATAAAGTTTTTTATAAAATCAAGACTTCTGTTAATAAAAACAATAAAAATCTAATCCGTCTCTTTTGACAATTTAATTAGATTTTTGACGAATTTTCATATATACTTTATTTTGTAACTGTTGGTTTCATTTGCGATAATTATCAATTATGAATGTTTTTCTTACGAAAAATGTCTCTTCAATAATAAATTTTATATAAATACGAAAACGAATTGATTGCAAAAAATATGCAATTCAAAATATATATATATATATATATATATAGTAAAATTCCTTTAAAATTGCAAACATTTGACCATGTCAATAATCGATTATATACTAAATTATACAATATGTTTTAATTATACGTTTTGACAAATTAGTTGTATAGAAACATATTTGAGAGTATATGAATACAAACTTATCATATAAATAGTTAATTGGAAAATAATCACTTTTATACATATTTATTTTAAAATCAATTATTAAATAAATCAATAAGAATTTTTTGATTAAATATGTGTATAAATATTTGAGTTTATTTATATATGGTATATAGATTTCCAACTGAATTATAAATGTTTTTCTGTTTATTTAAAAAAATTTTTAATTAAATCATCGGTCGATTCTATATAGCTCTTACCTTGAATGGAATATTTATAATGTATTTATATTAATAATTAGTTACGATATGTCAAATGAAGATTATTACAATTACAATAACCCATCCATCCATCCATACACATATATTATATATTTTCTCAATCAAATCAAATCGAATATATATACGCATATAAAATATAAATCAATTAATCGTCATTTCATGTCAATTTATATACATTATTATTTATATATGGACAATGTAAATTTCATATCTACATTTTTCTTATGTCATCTAATAATAATAATAATAATAGTTATATTATAATTATTTGTCTATCGCATCTATTTTTTTATAAAAAAAAAATATTTTTATATGATTTGATATACTTTTTTTTCATTTAATATATATGATGATGATATATAAAAGTAAAACAATTTTTATATGTATATCTATCTGTATCTATATATATCGCATATGCACTTGAAGTTTCACATTGCAATAATAATTAAAATTTATTATTTCATTGTTAATTTAATTTATATAAATAATTTTAAAAATTAACTTCGTTTAACTTTTATTATATATTTTATCATATATAAAAAAAAATATATTGTTTTTCATTTATGCAATAAAATAATATTTTTTTTATTATGATTTATATTTTGTACTATGATATTTTTTTGCGGCGCTTGAAAGCAATTTGATGTGTGGTATTCAAGTGTGTGGTTTTTTTCTTTCTTTTTATTTTTATATATATTTCTCCATGATTTTTTTTTACATATTACGAAATGTTTAAAACATTTGATGAACATTTTTGATGTATTATAAATTGAAAAAATTAGACGGTTTGTTAGTATATTTTTTCCTCAGTATTATTGATGGACAAACCAAAAATACCTAGACAATCTATATTTTTTATTTGCAGTTTTTGTATTTCAAAGTTTTTTTATTTACCCTTTGACTACGTTTTCTGTCCGATTGTTTCCAACAGGATACGCTTCCGAGAAGTCCTTATCGAATTCGTGGCATCCAACCGAAACATACTGAGAATTATCTCTTAATAGTAACATCTTCAGTCAGTCGGTAATGGTTCTTAGTCACCATCAGTCTTAGTCGGTGATTACCTTATTATTTGTATTCATTATCGTTGGGAGTGCCAGTTTAATTTTACATCTAGCATTACCCTACCCCTAGGCAGTCCACTGAAATTCCAATCATTTTTTCAATTGTTTTGTAACATAAATGTGGATCGATATATATTTTAAATAAAATAGATAAAATTTCATGGACAGACGATTTAAAAAAAAAAAACTTCATTTGATATTGAAACTCATTTAACATGTATATAAATGTAAAGTATTTGAAGAATGATGAAATAATAGAAATATTACATTGACTATAAATAACATTAAATTTTTTATACCACATATTCTTGGTATTATATTTTAATTTTTTCATCAACGGCGGCAAAATCCGCCCATTAATAATATTTTATATATCATCTCTATAAACATATTTCAGTTGAAAAGAGACGAAAAAAAAAAAAAATTTACAATTAATTTTTCTTATTGTTAGTTATTATTATTCATCATTCATCTTGATGTTCATATTTATTTGTGTATGTATATGATATATAAATAGACTCATATACCTATTATATTGGCATTGATGCATTAGAAAGTATTAAATTATTTTTTGTAACATTTCTTAAAATTAAAACCAATTTAGATATAGCAAAAAAAAAAACATAAAAGTTTATTTATAAATAAAATATTAATCAAAAAATATTCAAGTTTTTTTTTTGTCTTGTGATGTCTTAAAAAATCAAATGAATATGAAAAATTTAATTGATTATATGTGTATATAAAATAAGGTGAAAGAAAGCCAACATTTTTGTCCAACATCATATAGTGTTCCAATAGTTTTTGAGGTTCATTGGCATTTATTGTATAGATTTTTCTGTAAATCTTCGAATATTGTAATTTTACCGTCGCATATAAATACTAGAATTATAATAAATGACACAAGCATTATTCTATAAAGTCTATCTTAATACTTATAAACTTAAATGTTATATATATCATATATATTTCATTGTATAATTATAATAAATGTTTAATATTTATATAATCATCGCGTATCTATGTGGTTTATTCTATATACAGATTTGCATATTATATATTGCCTACACAATAATCATATTTAAAATTATTTATGCATATACCTGTGTCTAATAATCCCCGCATACATATTGAAAGATTGCAAAAAAAAAGGAAGTTTCGAATACATCATGCAAATATTCACATATACCGATTATTACGTATAGTAATATTAATAATAATATATAGAGAGACGGTTAAAATGTGTAGGTCGTGAACATTATTATTATATATATTTCCGCTTTATCTAAAGTTTATAATTAATAATTTAAAAATCACTGAAATTCAGTATAAATCGTAATCAAACACAACACAATTTTTATTTAAACCTAAAATATTTCAACTTTTTGGACTCACAATTATTGCTAAAGTATACAGTATCCGCTGTATAAATTGAACGATTGAAAACTGGACAAACAAAGTGTATAATCCCCTCATTTAGCTCATCTTTGAACTTGAACACATTTTACTGATTATTTTTGATGATCCGTTTAAGAATTATTTAAGTATCTGAAGGGGTGACAACATTTTTTTTTGTCTCAAAATCCCATGCCTTCATTAAACCTTCTCCACCAACTCTGAGCTTCTAAATTCAAATGTTACAAACGTTAGGACCAGACGCCCGCACTAATTCGTTTGGCGATTAACGCTGATAAATACAATTTTAATCACAATTTATTAAAGTATCTCCACCGTGCAATTTATACCATCGATACTGTATATAAAAATAAATTCTCTATTAGTGTTTTGTACCACTTCTTCTTAACATATTTTTTTGGTTGTTTTTATTTATTGTTTTAATTAATTTTATGTTTAAACATTATTAAATATATAATTCAAGACCAAACCTTAAAAAAAAAATGAAATGAAAAAAAATAAATTTTAAAGAAAATATTTACAATAATTTTTGTTTATATTTAATTTGTTTTTTGCCTATTGCATAATTACATTTTTATAGGTTTAAGACAACCAAAAAAAAACAATTTAATACTATTATAAATTTCTGTGCATGAA
Organism: Dilophus febrilis; assembly: GCA_958336335.1. NCBI lineage: Eukaryota > Metazoa > Arthropoda > Insecta > Diptera > Bibionidae > Dilophus > Dilophus febrilis. Next base: position 27,118,355 of record OY284469.1, on the reverse strand, counting down.
TACAATAATAAAAAACTGTTTTTTTTTTCATTTTGTTGTAACTCATTAATTGAATATATATATAACAACAAACAAAAAAATTGTATAAAGACCTTGTTGTTGAAATTGTATAAAAATAGATTGCAAAAATTATTTCATTCTTCCTACATTCTAATTAAACAACAGTATATTATATTATAAATATAAAATACAATATATATATATATATATATATATATATATATATATTTATTTATATATTATATATATTTAGCGCTTTTAAACATATCAATCTGTGTATATATTTTATACAATAATTTGCATATCCGAGTATTTATATTATTTATTTAAAATATAATGTATGTAGTATAAATAATAAATATAAACATTTGATAATACATACATATATATATTTAAAGGTGTGTCTCTTTAGACCTATATATCAATCTGTTGCATCTTTTTGAATAAATAAATATTTGATAACTATAGAATAAATTTGTAATTTTACGATAACTAAATGATATGAATAATGACTGTATAAAATTGATAAAATCATTTCAATTGTATATTCGAAAGTTTTGTTTTTTACGCAGTAAGAATTTAAATACCATTATTTAGAAATAAATTCCACAATTTTTTTCTGATTTTCTGATTATGAATTCTATATATAAAATTCTATTAATGAATTGATGACATTTTTGGAATTAAAAATTATTCATTTTTTTTTGTAATAAACCAAAATTTACATGTAAAAAATATAAGCGAAAAAATTTCCATATTTTACTTCTTTTTTTTTTTTTTAAATAATATATCAGATTTATTTACTTAGAATTTATATATTTATTTATATAAAATATTATAATAGAAATGTTTGGATTTGGATTTTACGCGGTCTGGGTAAAATATAATAAAAATATTATAATATAATTTTTTTTCTAATTTGGATTTTTTTTCTAAACCGCATTAAGTTTGGTGTTTTTCATATTGTTGGAAAAAATTAAATTTTCAATGATGATTTAATTTAGAATATACATTAGAATGGGTATTGGTGCGGGTATGTCCACAACGACGTTATAATTCAAGAATTGAGATTAGACATAATCACGTCATATTTTCAACATATCTTACTTTGACACTGGGATCAGTTTGATTCGAGTTATTTAGAAAAAAACGTATTTATGGTTCAATTGGTCTTAAACTTTGTAAACTTTCGTATTACAAATAAAAATAATGAACCTGGTTTCATATGGTTGAAGTAAAAACTGAAATGCAATTGATTGATAAACTCTATTGGTTAGAAACAAAACGATATATATATATATATATATTGGATTTGATCAGACAAAAAGGATCGAATATGATCAGAGAAAAAGTTCACCGATATAAAATTTGTGAAATTCATGAAACCTCTAAAATTTCCAGTAAATTGGTTAGAAACAAAACAAGATATATCTCTATAAAAATCTTTTAATCAATATTGGGAGCTCCTCGAGATGGGATCGGTTTTAAAAAAAAAAATTCGCCTGTTAAAGAGTTTTACATTTTGATCATAAAATCAAACGAAAAAAAAAATGATTTTTTTTATTTCAAAATGAATAATTTTTTTCTGTAAAAATAAATAATATACAATTAATTAATGGTGATTTATCATTTATATTTTATATTAACAGCCAAACTTAAAAAACACGTTTTTTTTTTTTTCAATAAAAAAAAAAATTTGATGAATTTGGAAATTCTCTATAAATTTAAATATTTTTCGATTATTCATCACGATCTATATATATATATATATATATATATGTTATACTTTTACGATATGCGACCATGCGGTTTTTTTATTCTATATATATTTAACAAAAAAATAATTAAGTAGATGCAAAAAAATAAACATAAAAATCTTTTATAAAAATTTGAAATTTTTTTATCTTATATTTTTTTTTTTAATTGCATCAATAAATAACATTTTTTTCATTATCATTATGAGGTAATATTTTATTTTATATATATTTATCTATTAATAATCATTTATATATAGGTATAATGTAAAAAAAATATTTAATATCTCATTGACAATTCTATAAAAATTCGATATCAACTAATATGCGGCGATAATAAATATGTAATTGTTCAAATTGGTTAACAATGTAAAAAAAAAATGTATTAATAATAAAATTAATGGAAATTTCATTGAACAAAAAAAAATTATTATTATCAGATAACATTTGATGAAAGCTATACTTTGTGAGTTATTATCATCATTATGATACGGTTTTTTTTACCAAAACGTGCCTCCATACAAACCCATATTTATTTATTTATTTATGTTTTTTTTTCATTTATGCCTGCGAAGAATGCTAAATTATTTCTATATTAAGTACATAATATTTTATTTAATGACGTAAAAGTTTTGTGGTTTTTTATATATATATATATATAGTTTTAACTTTTAACACTATGAATAATAATTTTTTTTTTTTTTATTTTCGGATATGCAAGCTATTTATTTTATGTTTTCATTTGATTTGAAACAGAAATTATCTCTAATTATATATGAATTTCCAAATATTAATATAAAATGTCATCAGCAGGAAATTTTACCTTTATCAAAAATATACAAAAAGTAATTTATACTTTTAAGATTATACAATTTGATTTTAATTTTTTTTTTTTTGCTCTTTAAACAATGCAAAATGGTGATGTGTGTAGTACTTAAATGTTATTTTTTGATATTTATTGAATATTGAATATGCAAATTCCATTATCGTGTAATAAATGACACAATAAAATATATGTTTTAAATTTATATTTGCGTGTCATTTAAAAATGTATAATAATCAATCAATGAAAATCAATAAATTAATTAAAAATTCTAATCATTTTTATTTTTGTTGTGAATTTTCTTTTTTCTTCAAATTTTTTTTTTTATATGTATACAGAGAGGTTTTTTGCGTAATTTGCAAACATTTTAAATTATATATATATCTATGTGATGATTTATTTAATTGTTTTACCATTTTTGTTTGTATTTTTTTTACTATTTTTAAATACTTATAACCATTACCAAAATCTATACATATATGTATATACAATTCGTGTGATCCGCTGTGAATATTGGTATTAAAATCATGACAGATTTGATTTAAATGATTTATTTAGTCCGGGAGAAATTGTTCCATACTGTTGATGTTCTTGGAAAAATTGAATTTCCAAATCTGTTGGTATACGAGAAAAGTAAATAGATTTAGAATGTGCCATTTGAGAATTTCTCGAATTATAAAGCAGGAATTAATTTGAAAATTTCATTAGAGCATTCGTGGTGATAATATATCTATAAAATGTGTATAATATGAAGCTGCTGATCGTTTTATGATCCAATCCCGGAATAAACTCCCGGAAACAGTTTTGAATTAACTTCACCTAGAATTGTGTATATATTAGCTAAAAAGTTGCAATCGCAATCCATTTACGAATGAATTGTGTTTTCGATATTAATGACTTAAACTTTCAAAATGACCTTATCGTGTTGAAAAATGTGTCTATTTCTAAAAAATCAACATTTAGATTCCGCCTTTGGTTTACCTGAAATATCCTGAAAGTTCGGGAAACTGTGAATATATTGTCAAATATATTTATACAACTTCAAATCAAAATAAACGTTATATTTTGAAGAAAAAAAAATACACAAAAAATATATATATAACCATATACAATCTATATAAGTTAATTGAATTAAATAATTGAAGTGTTTACAATTATTAATAAATGTGCGCACATATACAAAATTAATTCTTTATCGTATAAATATAATGCATAACAATATTTTTATCATTTTGTTTACAAAATTTCGGTTTTCTTATATAGCTTTTTTTTTTATTTAAATCGTCGTATTATATATTTTAATTCAAATATTTGGACCTTCACAAATATATAAATAATAATAACGAACGTGCGTTTATTTATTTTAATTTCGATTGCAAATATTAGAATATACTTTTATAATAATAAATACATTGTAATGTAGACAAAAACGTATCAAATAAACCCCTTTAATATAATTGTTTGATTTTATGATATTTTATCTTGATGAGATGTTAAAAAATCCAAAGAACTCTACATTTCATTCCAAATATTTTGAATTTTTACACTTTTATGACCTATCTTTAAATGATAAATTATGATAAATTTTTTGAATCCTTTTTTGTATTAATTATTGCATATGAATTGAATATTCCTTTATGAGTGAATGACGAAAGGTAAATGAATTCTTACAAAATATAAAATTAATGCACTTATAGCAAATGAATCAAATTAAGAAAATATATGTAAAGAATGATTCAAAACAATTGTTATTATTTATTGTTGTTAGATAGTATATTACAGAGTTAGTAATAAGTCCAAGTTCAATGTCAAGATCATATAATGTATAGGTATTTTTGTTATTGTTTTTTTTTTGTTTGCTTGTTATTATATTAGTATTACATATATATATATATATATATATATGTATATATATATTTAGAATCAGGTAAAATTTTGCACACCATATGCTTTTTTTTTTATAATTCACATCGCAATACATTTATTTATTTTTAAAATAAATAATTTGATTTTTTGTAGTTTTAAAATTCATAAAAAATATATCAAATAGTTTTATACAACAGATGATGATGTTTAATAATAATAATAATAATAATAAATTTTACAATTTGATTCATCTGTAAATAAATTTTACAAAAAAAAAAAAAAGCCATACCATCCCATGTAATTGATGACATCATTCCAACCGACGGTGTATATATGCTCTTGATCTATTTTCACTATTTACATATGTACACGTTTATATAAAATAAAATTTTGGCAAAAATATTAGTTATTTATCATCATCTCGGTTGAAAAAGAAAAACTTTACTTTACACTAGATATATAATAAAATATATTTTTAATTGTGAATATTACTTGATTTTAATAATTAAAAAATATTGTTCAAGTTTTATTTTTATTTAAAAAAACAAAAAATAAGTCACGTTAAGTAAATACCATTTTATATAGGTTTGTTTATGGGAAAGATAATTTCAAATTTTATAGAATTTTTTTTTTTTGCTATTATTATCCTTTATTATCGTTTTAAATTATTATTTAAATTAAATACTTTAAAAATATTAATAAAGAATATTGTAAAATTCATATTAAAGAAAGTGATTTCTTTTTCTTTTTTTTTTCTTATACAGATGCATGTTTGAGATGTCAAGCGGACAGTAAAAAAGAATTACCAGCAAGCCGTCAGGATTGTGTTGTTGTATGGGGTGAATGTAATCATTCATTTCATAATTGCTGTATGGCTTTATGGGTTAAACAAAATAATCGTTGTCCATTGTGTCAACAAGAATGGTCAATACAACGCATGGGAAAATAAATTGATTTTTGCTGTTAATAATAAAAACGAAAAGTGTACGATTCCAATTCCAGACATATATATTGTTAAAATAATAATTTTTTTATAATTATAAATAATACATATAGTTCGTGATAAAATAATGTTCTCTATTTGAGTGTTTTATTTTATTTTAAATGTAATAATAAATAAATTAACATTTTATCAACATATCTATATAGAATTTCGTTTGTTTTCGATTCATCATTAATATTGAACGTATTTATTCATTTCAAATATACCATCATCTCGATAGTCCTTATCAACTACAAACACTTGTAAGAAATCTTCAAATTCAAATGTTTTCTTCAAAAATATTTCTGTTAAATGTAATTGTGATATTGTTATTAAACCCAATTTTATTGGACATATCGTTAATTTTAAATCTTTGGCTTTTTCCGATTCAATAGTGCCAAGCTATAAAAAAAAACAGGTTATTGTTGATTAATGAATCCTGAATCTAACAAATTAAAAAAATAAAAATGCAAATCATTTACCAGATATTCAGTTGTACCAGTATATCCACATTCCGTTTGAGCTTTAGCATTTAAACTTAATTGTAGTTCCATTGAACGTTCACTGGTATTTGTTATGCGGCAAGTAAAATGAAATGGTTCACCGATTTTAACCGTACTCATAGCTTCAATAACTGCTAATCTAAGATCACCATACTCAACTGGCTGTTTTGAAAGGAAACAGAAAAAATAAATACAAAATTACTATAAATGTACTATAAAATAAAATGAATTTGTTTTTTGTTTTTTTTTTTTTTTAATGTAACTTACACTTCTTTGTAATTGACTTGTTTGTAATCGTCCACGTTCACCTAAATTCGATCGCCATACAATATCTAATTTTCCAATATTATTTGCTAATTTTAATGCTTTTGGATCATTTGCTATTGCCGGAACAGGCTATTAAAATTATAATAGTTATTAAACGTGTTCATGGTAGTTGTTACTTTTTCTTCTATTAATCAATCAACATATATTTACTTTTATGCAATATAAAAATTGACAACTATTTTGTGGTTGTAACATATTTTTTGCTTTAAATACAGATTCACCATTTGGTAATGTATTTAATGAATGTCCCGTATATTGTTCGGAACTTTCAAATTCCACTTTTTCTAAACAAATTGGTCCTGCCGTAATATTTTGAATCTATAAATGTATAAATAACATCCAAAAACATATAAAAAAAACTAAATCGTTATGTATGATCGTTAAAAAAAACAATATACTTGAGCTTCTAAATACACTTCATTGGCTTCTGCATTATAAAATTTTGTTTTTACATCTAATGGTTTTAATACTTGAAATTTAAAAAATTTTCGGAATGTTTCTGGAAAACCCGCCGGTGTTTTATAATGAACTTCACATACCAATCTATGAATTAACCAAAAAAAAAAATCATCCCGAATAAAATACATTTTATTATTATATATTTCTCACATATGAACGCCCGTTTCCTTAACCTCATGATGAATGACATCGTCTAGTGTATCATTTGTATTTAATGTTATCGGTGTTTGTTTATTAACATGTATAGGTAAACTAATACGTGTTTTATCCGATTGCAAATCAGCTTTTACCGATACCGATTGAACTGCATGTGTTGTACAATTATGTACACAAATGTAACTGGAAAATGTTTCACCTAAATAAATATTTCCGAAACTTTGTGGTAATAACATAAATTGACCAGCTGTTATTGTTTCACAATCCTCAGCTGATGCCATATCATTTTGTAATATTTGAGTGAATAGATTTTGTGGTAAATCTTTTGATTCACTTGTAACAACTGGTGAACTGATTAATGTTGGACGAGTCAATCGCATTACTATAAAAAAAATTTTTTTTTTAATTACTAATTACTAAATATATTTCCTAAAAACACCATATATCAAAAACCATATATTAAACGTATGTTAAATAATTTATTCATTGGCAGCTATGGCCATATGAAATTAAAGTTTGTCTTCTGTGTGTTTGTGTGTGAAACAAATCCTATGCAGATGGGATTCGATTCTAACACACGACCTCAGAAATTGTTCAAATCTTTAGTCATACACGCTATTTAACCACTGCACCACAGAGACAACTGGTGTTTAGGATGTAATTTTTGCATTACAACATAAATATGAAATAATTTTTATTTACCTTTTAATGCTAATAAATAATCTTTTTTTGGTTCTAATGGTAAACCGATTCCTCCCGGATTACTCATAATAATTTATAATTACTTTTATTTATTAATAAATTTATTTCAAAACAATTAATATAAAAAAAAAAACCATTAAATAATATGAATTATTGAATTTATGAAGAAATTAAAATTAAAAAAATCCACAATATAAAAATAAAAACAAAACAAAATTATTGAATATTTATTTTAATGACATTTGAGCGAAAATAAAAATGAAAATAGAAAAAAAGTTTGTGGAAGAATTGCAGATAACATACACTGCAAAAATACAATAGATAATTATTGCCATAATTTTATTACTTTCACTGAATACAATATACATAATCTCATCTATATCTTATTTATAAATTTATGTAATAAAAAATTAATCATTAATTATAACTTATAAAAAATTATACAGTTATATAAAAATAAAATACTTTTAAATAGTTATTTAATGAATTTAAATAAAGCAATGATGATAATACAGTCTTTGTTTTTATCTATATTATTCTATTGTAAATGATTCTCCATTAAATAAAATTCAAATGGAATGGAATGTGAGAGATCACGAAAGAGAAACAATAACAAATAAAAAAAAAATTCAATGTCATTCCATTAAAAAGAAAAAGCGAATTTTTATTTATTTATTTTTTTGTCTGTTTGTTTTGTTATTTAATATTTAATTTTCAATTTTAAATTCGATTAATTTTTAATTATTATTTGTGTGTTAAATAAATAGTTAATTATTAATAATACAAATAATAATAGTAATAGTAAAAATGTTACCTATAATATTACAATTACTTCGTACAAATGCTGTTTATATAACATTACCGGTTGCAATTGTTGTCGGGGTCATTGGATATAATTTAGAAAATTTATTATCAGATAAATACACACCATATAATAGTTAGTATATTTTTATTATTATTATTATTATGTATAGTATAATTAGATACCATTTTTTTTGTTTTTATTTAAATCTTTTAAATAATAATTTTCCATTTAAGAATCGATTCAAGAAAATCGTACCGATAGGTTAACCGACGATAAAACATTGGAAAATGCCATTAATGTGGAAAAACTAAAACTAAATGAAAATGTACTTGGACGAAATTTATCACCATCATTACAGGGAGGAAAATAATTGTATACGATTGATTGAAGAAGATATAAAAATAAAGTAATTTCATATCTAATTTAATATTACACAATGTAAATATTTAGGAAAAAATAATATAAAAGGAAAATTTTATATAATGATGAAATAAGAACTAATAAGAACATCATAAGAAGTACCATGAAAATCATTTATTGTTATTAGTTATATTGGTAAAGCATATGTAATAAACGCAACAGCATTTATTAAAACAATTCGTATTTTAATGGTTTATTAAATTGTAAATTCAGCATACGTTGAAAAAGACGTCTTAAGAGTTAAACAATATAAAATTGATTAATTATTATCAGAAATTACAAAACGAACTGAGTTCAAAATATGAATATCGTAATTCAGTTTATCGTTTGTTATTCGTATCATTATTCGAATAATCAATTATTTACATTTTAACATCGCTTTGTCTATTGCTCCAAATAAATTCTAAATTTATATTCTAAAAAAATGTTTATGCTTTATTATATAGTATAACAATAAAACCCGTATAGAAACACAATTGATAATGTTAATAATGTATAATTATAATTGAATATTGAAAATTTTTTATAGTACCAAAACGTGTGCTTGGAATACATATATAATAATATACAATTTATATTCTATATTCTATATTATTATTTAATGAATGTATTATTATGTATATATATATATATATATATATATATATATATATTACTTTATAATAATAATAAAATACGTTTACCTGAATGTAAAACGTATATATTTATTCATCCGTATACAATTTGAACATAACCACACGTATATTATATTATAAAAATAAACTAGAAAAAAAAAATTTCCATTTATATTGCTAAGAAAATTTCATTTCCTTTGTGGAAAAATTGAAAATTATGTTTTTCTTTTGATACACATAAATTGTATTACACATTTGAATATATATATATATATCTATATGAAAATAATATAATAATAATAATAATAATAAATTCACTTTTATTTAATATTATTTTTATATAATATTATACATATATTGAATGGAATAAAATATAGAAATAAAAAAGGAATCAAAAATACTTTTTTTTTTTCTTTTCTCTATATAAAAATTCGTTGTAAAATAAAAGAAAAGAAGAGAAAAAAATTGCCCCGGTAAAACGGATATAAAATGTTTTTAATTTAGAATAGCTTAATTCTTTTATCATTTTGATAACAAAAAAAAAAAGAAAGAATTTTCATTCGTCATCTTGACGTCAACACAACGGAATTTCACAAGGAAAATTAAAAATATAAAGAATATATAACATAGACAATAATATTTATATATATATAGTGGAGTGGATGCCTGCATTATAAAAATATGATATTTTATTGAAAAGAATACAAAATCTAATTTTTATTATTAGTATATACACATATTATTTTTTATTTATATTTATATTTAATGGATGGATATATATTTTTAATAAGTGAACAATGCGGATATATCTCAAGAAAACAGTTGGATCTACTCAAGCTAACCAAGTGAAATGATTTTAGACGTGTCTATGTACGTACATATATATATATATATATATATATAGAACCTATACCTATTTTATTCTTATTCATTTGTATTTTCATCTCTAAATGAAATGCATCAAATGTGAAAGTACATTCAATTTTTTGTATGTTTGAATTTCTTTTCTTTATTTTTTTTGTTTTGGGAAGTAAAGAAAGTCTTCTGTAAATATATTAAATGTACATATTATTTCCCCCATTAAAACCTAAGGGCATTTTATATACATAGACATATACATAGTTATATATATTAGATATTAAATAAAACATGCATATATATGCATCGTTATACGTGTATTATATGTGATTATATATTAGATGAATACAATATCAATATCCCGATTAACTATCTACTTTATTTTACATTTGTGTGCCTAAAATCTACAATTGGTTTAAAGCGGCCGGCAACAGCGTTTTCCAACTGGATCTATTCAACTCCAACGTCTAGCATCGGAAAATTCTAAGAACCCGCAGGACCGCTTTCACTTGATCTTTCCATTTACCATTTGGTCTTCTCAAAATGCTTTGATTCATCTAGATTTTGCCGTCCAGCACACTTTTTAGGATTCCTGGATAGTTGGAATCGATCCTGACTCGTTTTTTGTGTATATTCAAACAAGATTGTTGAGACGAATCCGATACGATCTACACTTAATTTTTATACCAATGATTAGTTTAAATAATTAATATATATTTAACATTTTTAATCGAATTTATACTAGAGAAGTATATTTTTCGTAATATCTTTATAAAATGCTATGGAGATATTACCAAAATATCTTATAGAAATAACATTGTAAATTTAGTGTATTTTAGATAGAAATATTTTGAAAAAATTCAATAAAATCACTTTTACAACATTTAGGCAGGGTTCATTGGGATCTGATACAATCATTCTATCTATCTTATGCATAATAAATAAAATTTTTGGTTATTGTTGTATATACATACATATAGATAGGTATATTGCGTTAGATATAGTTATTTAGGGGAGTTATAGAAAGGGAATAAATATTATATAGATATTTTAAAAAAAACTGATTCAATTGAAGAATAAAAACTGTACTAAACACATCATATGCATGTATGTATATAAGATAGCTTTTAAAAAGGCTCATATATATATGTATGCATATTCTATAATTGTATAATGTATATACATATATATGTATATTACGCAAGTGAAAGTAACGAGAACAAATAATAATATTATATAACCCCCTTTCTTTTACCCATATATATTGGGTTCCTTTTATTCAATTTTTCTTTATTATTTAGTTATCTATATGAAAACACCTTGTTTATATTGTACTTATACAACACTCGTTATATAGCTCTTATCTTATGTTTACAAATGTTCGATTGAACAAATAAAATAAAATAAAAAAAAAGTTACATATATGATATTTGTATTCAATGCACACAGATGACGAATAAAATGTCCATTTATTTTCAAAAAAATCCCTCTCATTCAACAATAAATTAATAATATATATATATATGTATACATGTTAAAAATAATTGCTTTTTCATTATTATTTGAAACATTCTATATATATGTATATAAAAAATATGATGTATATATAAATAGATTTTCTTTTATAATATATGTATAGATAAAATACATTTAATTATTCCGAATAATAAAGTGCGATTCTAATTTGTTAGCCAATAGCAAGTTGTATTTTATAAAATTGATCCTGCACGTTTTTTGGATTATATATCCAAATATGTATTTATAAATAATGCAGCAGATTATTTGCACAAACTTATGTGTGTAAAAATGCATTATATAGCGGCGCGATTATTTCAAATAAAGAGTTTGAGTATAAGATTTTTAAATGAAAGCATTTCTTACACATAACTTTTATTAAAAAGTTATGCAGACAAAAAATAAAGTTAATAATAATACTAAAAAACGCTTCCGCAGGCCCTTTGACATCGGAAACAGGAAGTACGTATACTAGTGGCTAGAATAAGGTAAAAGCCATTACATTTATCATCAATCAATATGTCTCATAAAATTTTAATATAAAATCTGGAAAATTTGAATTTGGCATAAATTGCCAGATTCAAAATTCCAGGTCACAAATTTCAAGCCAATTGTTTAGAAACATAACGAGGTTTCTCCAATCATCCCTTGCGTTTGTTTGTGAGCACGTGAATGGAATAGGATGATTGTGATTGTAATTTTTTGTATTGGATACCAAACCCCAAAACAAAAATTCGGAAAGATAAAGGATAAATTTACACGAAGAAGTGATGGCGGGTTTCAATTTGATGAATATTAATTATAAAAAAAGGTACCTTAGAACTTTATTTTCTCCAAAACCTTAACTGTAATGCAATTTAATGAAAGTATATGCTTAAAGGTAAATGAGAATAATACGTATATTATAAGAAAAAAAGAATAAAAAAAAAGAAAATCATTTTAAAAATACTTAATATTTATTTATATATTTGACAAATTTCAACAAGTAAATTCAATTTTGATGTAATATCCTTTTCAAACCCTCGGGAATTAATAAATATATATATAGCTAATTTAACAAAAACGAGAAAAAAAATAATAACCATCCATCCACCCCTTTTGTATATTATTGTCTGTATACGCAAAATTTGACGCATTTCCTTTTCCAAAACCTTGAAACAAACGAAAACGTATCCCCAAAATTGGCAATACATATATATAGAGAGTATAATAATGAATTCATTTATTGGTATTTTATATCTAAAAATATATATATATATATATATGAAGATGTAAAACTATTATTATTCATATATTTAAAATGTATATTTTCATTCCATTGCATCAATATATATGTATATAGAAATTTGTACAACGAATATATATATATTATATGTTGAAATATATAATTTCTATATAGTATAAAGTAAAATTGAAATACCCCTCATGGATTTTTATATAAAATAAGAATATATAACATCAAAATAATTTACATATATAGACAACGCGGTTCTGAATATAAATATAAGGATTATCGAAATGGCATATTAATATCCCTATATATATATATATCTATCCAAATAGATATAGATAGATATAGATAGTTAATTTGCGCTATATACGATTTTCTGTTGTGTTTTCGTCATCTTTTTGCCCCATTCATACAAAATTGTTCAATTTCAACAAACAAAAACAAAAATAATATATGTACGTTATTTATATAATATATATGTATAGCATGATGTTTAAAGTATGTATAGAGAGATGGATCCCCCTAAAAAATGTTCTTTATGCTAACCATCTATACTCATTTGTATTTTCATTTTAATTTGCTCATAATAATATATATTTGATATTCTAAATTGCAAATCAACAGCCTAATATTTCACTTATCATCCATTTATGTATATATTTTGTACATGTATATATATATGCGGCTATATAGAAATAATTTATCAGGGTAAGATCCAAAAATTGCGAACAAATTTTATTACATTTTTCATACCAAACTTTTAAATAATAATTTTCTTCATCAAATGTCCTTAATTATTCGAAATATACGCAATCTTCAAATTGGCAGATTGAAACTTTAATGAAATATACATTAACTTCTTCAGCAATATGAAGCCAAAATATAAAACGTATTCTATTTTTGCTTTGAATTATTTGAACATACCATTTGAGTATTTCAATAGTAAAATTTTAAGAATATATGATATATGGGTGGGTATAGAAGATGAATTAATTTTATTATATATATATGGTTCATTGAGTTTTATTCATTGATTAGAGAATATGGAAAACTTGCTGCAAATAAACGTCGACTGATTTTCTTATATATGTATATAAAATATAATAATAATAATATTCTATGTGCATTTTTTATATTATTTTTTTCCATGAAATTTTGTAATATTTTCCCATAGAGTTACATATGTATATAAATAACTTGTCTGGCATTATAATGATATATATATATATATAATGATTATTTCTATATAGTATTTTTGAATATAAAAAAAACAATTTTTTATAAATTGGCAATATTTATCTGAAACGTGTTAAAACAAAGTAAATTTTTATAAAGGATGATTTTATTTTAAGTACAGATAGGTCTGAGTTTCTTCCTAGTAATAACCTGCTACAGTATACATTTTCCTATATTTCAATTTTATTCTTTCAACTTGCTTTTTGACAAGTTCCTTCCATTCATTAACACTTTGCATCCAAAATCATTATCACATTTACTTGGTCGTATTAGCTTATAGAGTCAAAACTGTACCACCCATATATATTTGAGTTATTTTTTTATTTTCTTATTAGAGTGATCCTGTGGTGTAGTTGTTGATATTAAAATGTCAACCTTAAAATTCTCAGAAAAAAATTGGGGGGGTCGTGTTTTTGTTTCGAGTTTCGAATTTAAATATTCACACAGAGTTACATATCTGTCATTGATTTCCCTATTGCTTTGGATTTACAATCACTTGTGCCAATTATGCGACTCAGGCTATAATACTTGAGCTTCCCCTTTCCCCATAAAAAAATTAAATAATTTTCAATTACATTTTCTTTATCGCTATATATCCATATTTTCTGTTATAAATCTATAAAAATAACATCTTTTTATATATAGATTTTTCAATATATAGAAATTACATATATATTTGAAAATTAATTTTATTATTATTATAGACATGAGACTTTATTTTTTATTTTATTTTTTTTTGTTGTTTTATATATTGACAGAAATCATCTTAAAGAGTACATTAAAATGTATAATAACAATTAACTTAATATATACATATAAAACTTTGATGTGCAGTTAACATAAATTTTATCACCACTAATTGAATAATTTATGAGAAGGGTAAAAGCACATAAAATAACTTTATATATCTATATAAAGTAGATTCTATATATATATATAATTTTGATATACCTGCGGTATGTATATACTTTTACAATACACGAATGAATGTATGTTTTTATATATACAATACAGAAATACATATTCTATATTTGTAAAATACATATAGTAAATACACATTTAAAAGTAGCAATCGGAAATGTTCAAGTTGAGTGTATATTATAATTCAACAAGTGCATTATACCATTATACCGATATAGTATATATGAATATATATAGACAATTTTCAGACTCGCATATATATATGCATGTTTGGAATAATAATGAAAACTTTTATAATCTACATGATTTGGTGTAGGTTTTAATATATATATATAGTCTATCTATAGTGATTTATTGAAAATAAATGTTTATATATTATATGAAAGCGCATGTATTTTTCATTTGAGTTATATTTACTATAAATAGGGGTAGAAATTGTCAATGTATTTGTGTGTATATGAAAATTGCATTCATAATAATTTATATAAAAATAGGGATGAAAATTTTGAGAATTTTTCTATATGTAGCGTACACCCGTTTGTAGGAGAAATAAATTCTATGAATGTATATGCCATATACTTTGATAACATTGTAAATAAATCTTTATTTTTTTTTTCATTTTTGCAGTAGATAAACATCCTTTGATGATGAAACAATAAACTTTTATGTAATTTACAGATATAAAACACACACAAACACATTCTCGTTTTACGTCTTTATAGTCCATTTATAAAAGCCTTTACAAACAATAAAACAATAATAAAATGTTATCATAATGTTTTTATCAAAAGAATTACACTTTCTATATATATAGTTTTATTACTTCTTCTTTTGTGAGGAGTTTTTTTTTATACCATTTATGTATACGAATGCATTTTCTGTTACATTACAAGAATTACTATATAACATGTAATTTTTATATATAGGAAACTCATGATGAAAGAAAATAGATATATGGAAAATAGATCTGCACAAATGTGTATAGAAGTATATTTGCCAGAGTGTACGTCATA
Source organism: Dilophus febrilis (assembly GCA_958336335.1). Taxonomy (NCBI): domain Eukaryota; kingdom Metazoa; phylum Arthropoda; class Insecta; order Diptera; family Bibionidae; genus Dilophus; species Dilophus febrilis. The sequence goes on along the minus strand of OY284469.1, from coordinate 27,102,170 downwards.
TGAAGGAATGATTTATTATTTGAGAAAATTTATAGTGGGTATATTGTATATATATATATGGTATGTATAGTGTACATAGCGGAAATGTTTGTTTATACAATATAAGAATTTTTTATATAAATTCTAGTAAACATATACTATATAGATATAGATAAAATTTTATCTATTTATAATAAAATATAATTCTATATATATATATGGTATATATACGAGTAATATCGTAATATATATAGGTGTATATCTGCTGCGTGGTTATATTTCTATATATACATAATTTTACAATAAGTTACATTAATAAAAAAGTAGAATAGAAACAACACAAAATATATGTATTTATTTTTTTTTTCAATTTGAAAAGGGGATGAAAAAGAAAATATACATATGTTGATAATTTGATATATATTATATGTAGTCTTGTAATCTTTATCTTTTACATGTAATCTTTTACATATAGTCTTTGAAGAAATAAAATGGATATAAATGTCATATAGTTTTTTTTTTTGTAATTTTATTTTAAATATACAATTCTGATGTAAGCGTTTTATAATAAATATATATTGATAATAATATAGATATAACAATTCACATTTATATACCCTTGTAGTCGCTTGTAATACAATATAAGAATTTTTGGGTGGAATTAGAAATCACTATATATATTATATATATTTACCTCATGTCGAATTTGTTTAACAAATTTCATTTAACAAATGCAATATAACGGATTATTATCATTTTTGGTAACTCATGAATTTATTTGAATTGATTTAATACAAAAAAAATAAATGTTTTTAATTATACCGAGTTTCCCGCTATAACCCGAATTCCACGTAATCCTACAGCCTATTTCAGAACAGTTTTTAATTTTTCAGAACGCTGTAATTTAAAAGGGGGTTGAAGTTAGACTATCACTCCCCAAAGCATTTTTTGCTGACAATGGTCCCAAAAGCGGATCATTATTTATTTTATTTTCATTTTAAACAAGTCAGAATTTTTTTTGTAACTAAAGATAATTTTAAAAAAAAACCAACAATTTTTTAAAAAATACTAAATCTATATTATAGTAATTACATTGGTGAATATAATTTATTTATATAAATAAAACGGTGTTTTATTTTAAATTAATATACATTTTTTTTCATGTGAGTTATTGCGCTATTTGAATTGAATTGAATTGCAATATCTATTCAATCAAATTTTTTTTGTTAAATTCCATTGTATTCATATATATCATACGACGATCATTTATATATCTTTATATACATTCGATAGAATGTATGTAGTATATGAAACGATCATGTTTTCTATTCAATGCTAATAATATCTATCTCATATTTATGTAAAACAGTTTGAAAAATCATTTGTATATTTATTTAGGTATCAAAAAAGAATGATAAAACACCTTTATATTTATATATGCATGCATACACAAGAGTAACTTTTGTATTTAGATGAAAACATGCAAGGTGATTTTTTGTATTAAAATGATCTTATAATAATTAAGTTATTATATCGCGTACATTGTGTATACCAATATTTTGTATATAATTTATTAATAATACGATAGGTATGTATATACATTTAAAATAACTTATGCTTTATTATTATATAAAGTTTCACCAAAGATCCAACATTTCGAATCGAATTTCGTTATAGAAAACAGAATAAAATTTTGTTAATATAATCCCTTGGATTTTTATATAATTTTTGTCCATTGTTTTGAAAAATATTTAATTATAATATTCAATATATGTGCATGCATTGATTGTTTTATTCTAAAATATAACAAAAAAAAATACAATGAAAAACATTATTGTAAGTTTAAAAACTATAAAATTGTTTTCTATATATAGATATATATAGCTTATATAATCATATATGCATATAGATATATAGTATAATAGCAGAACGTAATGCAAACAGAAATCTTTGGAAAATATACAAAATATAATAATAATAATAAAATCCTTAACTAGATATATTGACTTTTGTATTATTATTATTATATTTTTATTTTTTTTAGATAGTTTACATAAATGCATATTTTTGTATACAGAATTGCATATATATATATAATAATAAATATATATACAGGTATGAAAATAATTTTAAATATATTCAAATATTAAATTAAATATATATGATATGGGAATGGAATATTTTTACGAATTGATAAACAAAATATTTTTTTTATATATATATTTAAAGGGTTTTTCAGTCAAATATCAAAAATATTAGATTAATATACATGAATGAATATAGTAGAATTTTGGTGGGCGAATATCGCAACGTTTTAACTATATATTTATTGAAAATAAATATTAGAATCGATACAATTTTTAAACCAATTTATATATATAGGATTTCCTGGTCAAATGAAATCTTTTCCACACCAAGCGAAACGTTTTCCAAGCCAAATGAAACCTTTTCCATATACCAAATGAAAAAAAAACAAGCGATATTAAAATAGATACCAGAATAAATACGATTTTCTATATATGAGATGGGTCGATTTTCTTTTGAAATTATGAATAGAATAAGGTTAATTTTTATTCTATTAAAAGAGTTTAAAAATACCGTTCTATTCATTCAGATGATCGTTATTTTTCTATTGCTTTATATTTGGATATTGGTTTTAGTTAAATTTTAAGTGATTTCAGAATATTTTTAATCAGAGTGAATTTTCTCGGAAAATTTTGAATATCATACAAGATTGATTCAAAATATTCGAGTTAAATCATATAGTAAAAAAAAAAGTAAACAAAACATAATAAAAGAAAAAACTTTTATGGAATTTATGACGGTGGGTGCTTTTATTTTTCATTCATAAACACAATTATTTCAATTCCAAAACAAAATAGCAGCGTTTTTGTTGATTTTAATCAATTAATATGATAATATAAATAATAATTTTTTAATTTACAAATAAATAAAATAAAAAACATAACAATTTAGATAATTTTATATTATAATAATGTAAATGTTTATAAAATAATTTTATAATATATTATTAAGGGTTAATCATCTCATGATTCTATACTAGGGTATTCAACCTTATTGTTTCAAAGTATTAACAAACAATTAATTATACAAATTCAATGAACTATTTTCAATATATTCTTATTTCATATACCATATATATGGCAATTTTGTTGTATAATGCATGTAAAATCTTCTGTGTTACTTTATATATAGTTGATAAAAAGATATATACTATATATTTATAGTGGGACGGTATATTCTTGTAATTCATTCATTAATATTAAAGAAATATCACTTTAAAATATAATCAACTAAATTAACTTTGAATTTTTTTATTATAAATATTTATAGTAAACTTGAAAGAAAAATATAATAAATCAAACTATCTAATTGAAAAAAACAAATCAAGAAAAAATTATTAGTAAAAAGAAAATTATAAAATTAGTGTCATATAAATAAATATATATACATATATATTAAGAATTTTTAATTTATTAACTCTTAAATCTTATAAGAAAATTTATAAAATATGTGTCAAAAATGTTTTGTGTTTTTTGTGTTTTGTGTGTTTGTTTTTGTGTTTTTTTTTGTTGTGTTTTATGTGAATAATTTAATATGAAAAATGAATAATGGTGATGCAAAAATAAAGGTAAGTATTCATATATTATTGCATTAATTTCAATCCGACAAACTAAATTACGACTTTTCTTTTCATATACAATTTGTGGCATTGATTTTCATTTTCAACCATTTTCTTATCAAATTTTCTTATCCAATTTGTATTTGTAATAATCATTGTCAACAACAAAAGTACGGTCTTTTTCTTAATGGATTTGAATATAATATTTGGGCTATTGATTTTAAGATTCCATCACTGAAATGAACATTTTTCTTATAGGATGTTAATGTAATATTTGTTGTATTGATTTTCAAATTACAACAACAATTAAGAAATTTTTATTGATTTTTGTAATCCAACAACAAAAATTAAGACATTTTTTTTATTTTCAAATTACAACAACAACAATTAAGACATTTTTATTGATTTTCAAATTACAACAACAACAATTAAGACATTTTTATTGATTTTAAAATTGCGCCCCCGCCCACCCACCACCTCTACTTCCCCACCACCCATCCCCTAATTCCCTAACTCATCACTTCCTCTTTCTTTCAAATAACCTCATCTAACTCCAACAACCACAACCCTTTTTCTTAATCTTTTTTTCTCTACTATTTCAATTTCATATTCATTTTCATATTCTTTCTCATTATCAACTTGTAAAATCCTTATTCTAATCTCGGTTTCTTATTTACTTCATAAAATCTCGATATCCAATTAATTCCCCCTACATACGAACTTAACATTTCATTTTTAAAATTTAACATTTCTTCATCCCAATTTTCAAATAAATTGGAACAATAATCATCTACATAATTCCCTTTAATTAATTCATCCATATTCCTTACATTCATAATATAAAAAATAAAAAAATAAATGTATATAAAATAATTTTACAATATATTATTAAGGGTTAATCATCTTATGATTCTAAACTAGGGTATTCAACCTTATTGTTTCAAAATATTAACAAACAATTAATTACACAAATTCAATGAACTATTTTCAATATATTCTTATTTCATATACCATATATATGGCAATTTTGTTGTATAATGCATGTAAAATCTTCTGTGTTACACTTTATATATAGTTGATAAAAAGATATATACTATATATTTATAGTGGGACGGTATATTCTTGTAATTTATTCATTAATTTTAAAGAAATCACTTTAAAATATAATCAAATAAATTAACTTTGAATTTTTTTATTATAAATATTTATAGTAATCTTGAAAGAAAAATATAATAAATCAAACTATCTTATTGAAAAAAAAATCAAGAAAAAATATTATTACTAAAAAGAAAATTATAAAATTACTGTATACATATATATTAAGAATTTTTAATTTATTTAAATTATTCAACCATAAAAAAGGATTTTTTAAATTATGATGAAAAATGAAAACATACAACAAGCAAAAAAGAAAATTAATTTATATTTTCATTTAAACATATGCATATATATTAATTAATTGTTCATGTAGGTATTAATATACACTTTTCTATTGTTATTTTGTAATTTAGGTTATTGGCGATGCAATGCGGTATTTAGTTAATATAATTTTTCAGCGGTTCTCGATAGGTAAACCATAAACACCCTCCAATTTGATACAATTAGATTTCACTTCACTTCAAATCAACGTTAAAAGTGTGTTTTTAAGAAACAGAAAAGCGCATCAAATGCCAATCGGAAATATATATTAAAATAGGCAGATAGTTTAAATATATTTGAGATATATGTAATAGTAGCATCTTTCTGATATACGCAATTATCTGTATAATTAATAATCTGAAATAGCAACTTTGAATTTAAATAAATTTAACGGACAAATATTAAAATTTTTTAATCTTAGAACTCTTATAAGAAAATTTATAAAATATGTGTCAAAAATGTTTTGTGTTTTTTGTGTTTTGTGTGTTTGTTTTTGTGTTTTGTCTTGTTGTGTTTTATGTGAATAATTTAATATGAAAAATGAATAATGGTGATGCAAAAATAAAGGTAAGTATTCATATATTATTGCATTAATTTCAATCCGACAAACTAAATTACGACTTTTCTTTTCATATACAATTTGTGGCATTGATTTTCATTTTCAACCATTTTCTTATCCAATTTGTTTTTGTAATAATCATTGTCAACAACAAAAGTACGGTATTTTTCTTAATGGATTTGAATATAATATTTGGGCTATTGATTTTAAGATTCCATCAATGAAATGAACATTTTTCTTATAGGATGTTAATGTAATATTTGTTGTATTGATTTTCAAATTATAACAATCACGACCTTTTTATTGATTTTAAAAATCCAACAACAAAAATTACGACATTATTGATTTTCAAATTACAACAAGAACAATCGCGACATTTCTTTTTATTTTCAAATTACAACAAGAACAATCGCGACAATTCTTTTTATTTTCAAATTACAACAACAATTAAGACATTTTTATTGATTTTTAAAATCCAACAACAACAATCACGACATTTTTATTGATTTTCAAATTACAACAACAACAATCGCGACATTTTTTTTTATTTTCAAATTACAACAACAATTAAGACATTTTTATTGATTTTCAAATTACAACAACAACAATTAAGACATTTTTATTGATTTTTAAAATCCAACAACAACAATCACGACATTTTTATTGATTTTTAAAATCCAACAACAACAATCACGACATTTTTATTGATTTTCAAATTACAACAAGAAATTTTACTAAATTTTAATCCGAAAAAGAATTGAGTGAGCCCCCCCTCCCACACCCTTACTATTCCCCCCACCCACCCCCTAATTCCCTAACTACTCCTACTACTCATCTATTTACTTCCTCTTTCTTTTAAATACCCTCAACCAACTCCAACAACCACAACCCTTTTTCTTAATCTTTTTCTCCTCTACTATTTCAATTTCCTTTTCATATTCGTTTTCATCTTCTATAATTGTTTCCAATCTAGGTTTTTTACTAATTTCATAAAATCTAGATCTCCAATTTATTCCACCTACATACCAATTCAATATTTCATTTTTAAAATTCATCATATCTTCATCCCAATTATCAAATAAATTCATACAATAATCATCCACATAATTTGCTTCCACTAATTTTTCAATATCTTTAACATTCTTAATATTTTCCATGATTATTGATTTTTGATATATTTAGTTTTTTTTTTTAATTTATTTTCTCGCACAATATTCTCACTTTATTCACAATATTCTCACTTAATTCTCACTATTATTCTCACTATTTTCACCAAATATTTTTATTTAATTATTTTATTTTTAATCAACAACCGCCACGAACGAACGCTATTCATATACTGAAAAATTTTTCAAAAATCGGGCCCTATTTATACTATTTTATTTTAAAGGCCTACTACGACGAAAAAAAAATTAAAATCGCAATTTTATACTAAAACACTCTGTTTTCAAACTTTTTTTTCATTTAAAGGCCTACTATGATGAAAAAATTTATGAAAATTACAAGTTTGATACCAAAGTGTTTTATTTTCAAACAGTATTTCTTTTTGAAGGCATACTATGATGAAATAAATATGAAAATCACAAATTCGATACTAAAGTGTAAATTTCGTAAAAAATTTCAAAATTTTCCATAATTCTTAATTACCTGGTAGCCATATTTTCTAAAACAATATTGTATTTTTACGATATTGTATTTGACTAAATTGAATTTACAATAATGTTAAAATTTCATATTTTTAAACACAATATTGGTTAGCCATTGCGAATCGGTTGTTTTTTACAATATTGTAACTATTTCAGTCAACATTTTCGTTAAGTTCATGTAAAAGAAAATACCAAAATTCGTTTTTTACCGAAAATATTACAATATTGTTTTAGAAAATATGGCCCCTGCATTTCCGGTCCACGAATAAAATTATAGCCCAGCATCAATATGTAAATAAATGTAAATATATTTGTATGCATAACAGATTTGCTATTATTTAATAAAAATACTATATAAAAATTATGTGGTGATTATTTTTGGCTTGTTTTTTTCGATTTATATGAAACAAATTTTTATATCTAAATTTCCCTCTTTACAATTATTCCTTTTCGATAATATATATACTTTTCAATAGACTTTTGAACGGGACCGGTTCACAGGTTGAACATCTATATATTGAATGAGTTCTTCATTATACTGATTATATTATATATTTTTCTATCAATTTTGTAGTAATTGAATGTGATAAATTATTTTTTTGTTGTAAAGTGTAAAGAAATAAAAAACTTATAATTTATAAAAATCGCGTGATATAAGTTAAATGATAAAAGAAATAGTTTTTGTAAAAATTAGGTTTTTTGTGTGTGATTTTCCGAATAGTGATTTTCCGAATAGTGATTTTTTTTCAAGAAACTTTTACTGAACAAATTTTTCATCAAACGGAAAATTACAATAACATAATTTGGCTGATTTAATCGTATATAAACATTTGTTGTTATCTACACAATCGGACGTTCTAAAAGTACAAAACTTCAAACAGGTAAATAAAATTTTGTTGTTAAAGTAATCATAATTATTACGCACGTACACTCAATAAGTTCATATTATTGATTGTATAAAGAACAATTTTAGAAACATATATAGAAGAAATTCTTTTCTCGGTTATTATTAAGAAAGTGGTGATATTTTTTATGACTTATTATAAAGTAAAATTAATATTTAATTCTTATTCATAATCGCATATTATATAATTTAACAATTCTTAAAGTTCTTACAAGATTATTTTTACTATGTGTTTAAATAATAGTTTCTATATATATATTTTGGACAAACAAAATGATTTTAAAGGTACAGGATGTTGACATTATTTATATTATATAGATATATATTTGAATCTTCATATATTATTTTGTTTAGATTTTGTTTCAATGTAAAATTATACATAATGTTTACTATAAATATTATAATATATAAATGCATATATATAGTTCTAAATGTTATTCCTCATCATCTCTATATATGCATGTGTGTATGTATAAACATTTTCGGATTTGTTTAAAATAATTCATGCATATTTGTTTATTTTTACTATATATATAAACGAGAAAAATACATATTTATATATATATATATATATATGTAATAAAAAGTTATATATAGAGTATATTTAATTTACTGCAAATATGTTATGTATTTTTGAATACACAATTTCATCCCTTCATATATATGAATAACAGCAATATTTGTATATATATTTATGTATAATAAACATAAACATTTTTCCTAAATAATTGTAATATATGAAAAATATTTGCTTACTTAAACTTCAGCAGCGCACTAATTATTATACGTGCGAACCCAACCAAATGTTTTATATTACATCATCATCATCATCATCATATGCAATATAGTACACAAAAAATTATATAAATGCATATTATATAATGTTGTGTTATGATGAGGGTGGATATGTGCTTCGCCGCTTATGTACAAAGAGATTTTCCCAAAAATTTATTGATGTTAAACAAAAAAATTAATATATATAGAAACCTATACGTAAAATTATACATTAGCTAGTTATATATATATATATTTATATTTGAATATATATATTTAAATATGCATATATAAATATATATTAGAAATGTAAATGTAATGCATGTTTATATAAGCATTATATTATATATACGCATTAGTATATGCTAGAGTGAAAAAATAAATCTGATATATCGATTTATTACAATTATATTATAGATAGGGTATATTTGTACAATTTACTACGAGGAATTTATAAAACAACATTTATAAATACAGTAAATTTACTTTTCTATGAATTTACTTTTGTCTATTAAATTTACAAATTGATATTCAAAAATCAACTTGTTAACAAAATGTATACAAACAGATCTGGTTACAAATTTTTAAATGCATTATTATTTATCTAAATAATATATTTTTTCTCCGAATATCTTGGTTTCAAATAGATTCATACCTTTGGTTATTGAGTTATGGCCTGGCAAAGATTTCGCAAAATCTTCCTACGATAGCCCCTTACTAAAAAATGGTGTAAAAATTGATTGATGTAAAAATAATAATATATTTATTCTGCTTTGTTTAAATGAAATAAAAAAAAAGAAAAACAAACCTCACCAAAAACACAGTCCATATAAGAATTATAAATAAAAACTAATGCGTTAATGGATTTATTTAAAATTACAAAAAAAAATGTTTTGTCAATTATCAAAATCATTCACAAATATTTACTGCCCAGAAATTCCACTTAAACACCGAAACTTTTCAATATGACTTTGAATTTTAAATGTTCTTGTAAAACATATTTTATTTATACCATAAATTATTCTTTCTATTAAAAAAAATAATAAAATGAATAAAAATCTAATTTTTTAATATGTACAGTGCATATCCAAAATATAATGTAATAAGATTTCTAAATATATATATTTAAAATTATAATGCGTGTGTTTAAAACTTACTGTTTTAAATTTCAGATATATAATGCGTATATATATTCATTATAATTCTTATGATGATTATATATACGTTTTTCCTTCTGCTGTGTAAATAAATACACGCAGTTTTTGGGGCTTTTTATATTATTTAATTATTTAATATGTAAAATAATAAAATAACGTATAGGTAAATTGTAAATTACAACCGCATGGTGAGAATTTTATTAAAATATATTATGTTTTTTTATGGTAAAATATGTTTTAAAAATAATTTTTTTTTTATTTTTTCCGTGTCTTATATATCCCCGTATATTATTTTTTTATTTACACAAAGTGATTTGATATACTTTATGGATTATAAATTTATTATATATTTATCTATATATTTTTTAAAAATAATTTAATTTAGATAAAAGATAATAATTATATATTTCTATTAATTTTTAATAAGTATTATTATGATTAACAATCATATATAGCATTTTCTGATGAGTGAAAAGAAAAATAACCAACCTTTTCGTGCGAATTCATGTGCATGCTTTTTCATTTGGTATTCAGAATTTTCCTTTTCCAATTAATATTTTTTTCTTGCTGCAAATCATTAACCAAAGGAATGAATACATCAAGTGATGATGATGGCAAATATTACCTTTAAAGACCAACATCTTAATTGATTAATAAAATCGTCGCTGCTTGGAATTCCATTTGCTTACATTTCTGCAAGGAATTGTACGCTCTGAATTCATGTTTTGAATTGAACCGGACCGATTTTTATGAAATGTATTAGTAAACTGGCTCGTTCTTTGATCGGAAAATTCTATATCCTGAAAATGTATCCTTTCCGAAAAAAAAACTTTAGTTAATGATTATAAATTCATATAATATTCGGTAAAAGAATTTCGTTGATCAATTAATAAAAATATAACACTGGATTTTTCAACGTATTCGTCAATATATATTTTTTCTATTGTTAAAAGAAATTCATAACAATTTTCTTCTTGAATGACACCAATTTACCGTCTGTCTGAAAAAGTTTACGTACAAAACATTTTTAATATATTTGCACATCATCAAAAGTTATTCGTAAAGATTTATTTTTAATTATTATTTATACTCATTTATTTACGATTCATTAAAATGAAATGAAAAACAAAATCATCGTTTAAATAATAAAACTATAAGAGGTAATACACTTTTTTTTTTTGGAAACTTTGGAAAAAACAATATTTATTTTACCACAAAAACAAAAATGTTTTATATTTTTAACATATACTATAAATTCATAATAATATTTTAACTCCTCTTATTGTAAATGCAAAACATCGAGACTGAGAGTTTTTAGCGGTACTATACATAAATTTATTTATCACTATAAAAGTATAATAAAACAAAATAATTTAAGAAGAATTAATTTTTGTTTATGACTTTTTTTTTTTTTATTTAAATTGTCAACAAGTTTATAATGTTCATCTTCATCTCATATATAGAGTGAATATAAAATATAAAAATCGCGTTTATATTAATATATAAATTTAAATGAAAATGATATATATATATTATTTTTAAAGTACTAATACTTCTATTTTCCAGATATAAATATATTTATCGTTTGCGCTCTGCATATATACTTATCTCTATACTAATATATTTATGTAAAAAACAAGTACTGTTTATATTTTAATTTTATCCTGGCAAAAAAAAAACAATTTGTTTTCCTTTTTCATTACATGCGATAATATATACAAAATACTTGAACTTTTCGACGAGATAAACGATATATATATGAAAAAAATTGTTGTCAAGGATCCCTCTACGATATAAGATTTTCATTAAATACTTTCGTTATATTAATATTTAATTTAATACTATATATGATGTATATAATATTTTGCTTTTATTTTATGGTTATTGTATTACATCGCGGCGACTATTTATATATATTTACATATCCTATATATAAATATAAATAAATTGAGCATCTTTTAATGATATTTTATTAATTTTTGTTTTCTTATTAATTTAACATTGTTTATATTACTATATTAAAAATGTTTTTAGAAGCCTCTATATATAGTATTCCTTTTTGTTATATGTTTGTACACATACGCATTAGATTAGTATAGTTTTAGTTGTATAGGATATCAGATGATATATATGTATCTATATAGTTGCAATTTTATGCCAAGTTATTAATAATTGAAAGATACTTTCAATATTTTGTTATTATATATACCATAAAGTTTTTCTATAGACTATATACTTTATACTAGTAAAAAATAAAATAGTTTTGCTAAAGTAAAGTGTGTATAGTAAAAAAAAAAATCATGAAAAAGTTTATATTTTGAAATATTTAACATAATTTTTTTTATATCAATATTTAAATGTGCGATATACAAAAAAATAAAAAATAAAAGTATACAAGAAGTTTTAAAACTTTTACAAATTTGTATGCAAGTATATATACTATATATGGTATATATTTATGAGACGATGTGAGATAAGGATAACATAAATAAAAATGGGTGTACTATAGATTGCTGTTATCAATATCTCATTTTACATTCAAAACATGAAATCGGTTATTGATGAATGATATTTAATGTATTCTATGTTATGTATATTTATGTAATATGTATATAAAACAGAATGTATATTGCATGGATATAACATATAGTTATTATATTGCAAATGTACATATTTGAAAATGAAGCTCATTTTTTGTATATAGTTTAACTATCAATTGGAAAATTATTTGAATAAAAATAATTCTATCTAATATGAAATTTATTACTATTGATCATTTTTCATTTATCAAATTCGATGTAATTTTTGTTTGTATTTATTTATATATTTTTAATATATATATATATTACTTTAATATAATTTGAAAAGAAGCTCGAACCGTGTATCGCATAAAAAATCTTATACCCATCATATAAATTAACTTCAATATATAAGATTTTTTATCTATCAATGTATAGTGCAATAAAAAATGTTCTTTTGATTCATTCATATATTTTTGTGAGATCATTTATATGTATAATTTTAGAATTAATGCAATCTGAACAGTTTTTTTTGTATATATAGATAAATTCGGATACAATAACCAAAAGAGAAATAAAAAAATATCGAATATAAAACCCACGTCGTATTGGAAGTTAATCGTATAATATTATTGGCATAGAAAAACTATTCTGTAATTCGTAACTCGGAAAATAGCAGAAAAATGAGTTTTCTATATACAATTGATGATAAGTTCCTTCCAGAATTTAAGATTAATGCTTCCTGATTTCTTTGAAACTTTTCTTGAATTTACTATCTTTTATTTTTTCGGTTAATGTTGAATTCAAACTTTGGGTTTTTTGTCCACCATTGGTTTCTTTATTATAGGAATTGTCGACAAAACATATATTTTATGTCTTCAATAAAAAAAATCGAATAATGAATATATTTTTTGTCATTCTCTGATTCCCATTTAATAATTTTATTAAAGAAACTTTTCAACAAAAGTGTATATTTCTATAAAAATATATAGAAAATAAAAATTATAATCTAACCGTCTATTTACTTCTTTTTTTTTTAATTTATGTATACTCATCAATATTCATTCTTATTATCTGATTAACTTAAAAGCTTTTTTTCTCATTTGTTTGTGTTTTCTTCCAATTTTCCTTATGTAAAGTTATTCGTTTGCATTTTCTTTTCTATAAATATTATTATATTATTTCGATTTTTAAAACAAACACCATTATAATATATATATATATATATAATGATAAAATGTACTAATCATATAAAAGTCTTCAGGACGTCTATATCTATATATAATATGATATTATAAGAGGTGTATATATATATAAGAAAAATCATTACACAGCATTTGATTATTAAATTCCTTTTTTTTTTTTGGTTTATTATTAATTTTTTTATAATTTATGCCCAATATATACATTATTTATATATACGTACATATATCGCGAAAGAGATTTTTTAAACGCCTCTTGAATGTTTTTATTTTAGAATTATATTTTGATATAATGTTTTTTTAAAAGGAAAACATAAATGAATTTATACATATACGATATACGATCCAACCAAAATTGCTATTTAAGCTATATATGATGATGATATTATACATATATTTAGAGTATATTCAAATATCATTTATAAAAAAAAAATAAAAAAGATTCAATTTAGGTTGTTGTGTTGCACTTTTTATTTTCTCATTTCGTTTGATCAATTATTAATATCTATCTATATATGTATAGAGCACAAGAGTTTTTCCATTATATACCGCACATATAAATTTATATGGAAAACTTTTTTTTTTTTTAATCTATATATTATAACATTGTATAGTCATATAAATGATTTTCATCATCACAGGATAGATTTTACACTTTAGTATTTGTTGTCACAATTTATGCAACATTTTATGGTTTTAAAAGCATTTATAATACTAATAATATATACATTATATATACATATACAAGTACATAAATAAAAATAAAAAAATGTGTATATAGAACCATAGAACGCACAGAAAAATCTTCATAAATAGATACATAAACGTATATATCAACAACGAGCTGAGTATTTAAATTTATGTCAAACAAATTTGCATTTAACGTAAAAAGGGTGTTACGTAATAAATGGCCATATATATACATTTATTTTTTTAGTTAAAGGGAAATTTGATTAAAAAGATGTTAGGAAAAAGAGATTTTAATTGAAAATATAAAATTGAAATTCAAAGTATATAAATTATATACTTTTTATATATATAAATACAAATATATTAAATTTTATGTATTTTAACTTGAAAGCTTTTTTATTTTTTATTTAACAAATTAATTATTTGTATATGTATGTTATTTTTTTATTTTTTTTTGCTGTAAAATGTCGTTACATTATTTACTTATATATATATTATAAAGTTTTTTTTTTTTTGTTATTGCTTATTTTATTTTACCTATAATACATACACTTTATTATATATATAAACACAGATGCACATAAACGCGAATATAATAAATTAATTAAATTAAATTAATTTATGTATATTCTTATTCTTTACATTTTCAGTTTTGCTAATGTAAAATAATGGTGCTAAAATCTATTATATCGTTAAGCATATATATATTATTATTATTATTAACATAGATGTTTTGTTTTTTTTTCTCTATATGTATGTACATATATTTAGAATTATAGGGATTAGAAAATTAATGATAAAATTAAAGTAAATGGAAAATGTACGATATATGAAAATGGAAAAATGTAAAATTTAGTTTCATTGTATTGCAAAATTATACAATGTATAAATATAAAATGAAATTATTTGTGATGCGGATATACAATTAATGTGTATTTCGTTGAGCATTTATATATACAATTTGTATATATGATTTTCATTTAAACACATATTTTCTCTTAAGGCAACGCCGGATTATTGAATCAAAAAGTTTGGAACATGAATTTTTTTGTTCTAGAGCATTTTCTGATGAGCTTTTGCATTGATTAGTTTTCCATTAATAGTTTCACGTATCTGAAATAATGCGGTCGCAGTTGAATCTATTGCGAAACATAATGCATTCATCATGTCCACATTAAAAATTCGCACTTGTGAAGTAAAAATTTAATAATTTGATCGCAAAATGCTATATATGTAAAAATGTACTGCTGAATTGCATATATTTAAAAAAAAGTAAAATAATCTAAATTTCATTACATATTGATGGGATATATTCATTTTGTTTAATAATTAAATTATATTAATATATAATATTATTTAATTTCATTTAATATATATGATCCCCTTACATATATACATTCTATATATATATCAAATATATAAACAATTTAAACAATTTTTTTTTATTTTGATTAAAATTAATATTATGTATATTTCATACATTGCAAAAATAAATAAATTAAAAAAATAAAAAATAATTAAAAATGAATTTTATTGAACAAGGTGTTTCGTTTTTTAGTTTCAATTTTATCATTAAATTTTATAATCACATTAATTTTTCATATACGATATGCCACTGTAAATAATATAATTAATAAATGAATTTTAATAAAAATTGCATTGACCAATTTAAAATTAACATATATACAGAATGTTCAATTTCATTTCAATATACATATATAGTTTCTGCTCCTGTTCATATAAATAATAATAATAAGCTTATATATTGACAAAAATATATTTGTATAATTTTAATATCGTTAAAATGTATATATACAATTAGATTTACATTATCTATATATATTTGAATTGAGCACAAAACTATCTATATATATATATAAATAATATATATATATTACAATATATTAAACAAATACAGTATACATATTTATATCTATTTATCCGCGTATATATCTATGAAAATAACACAAAATTAATATATGTAAAATAAAATCATTTTGATTTTGAATGGTTTAAATATCAATATTGTCGATATTTAATATATGTATTGTATATAAATAAATATATAAAGCATAAAATAAAATGTATATTGTATAATATACATTTGATCCAATTAAAATAAATTTTGTATTTTAATTAATACCAATTAAATTTAAATTTTAATTTAATCGGTATTTTATATACATGTATATATTTACTATGTATTTACTATACAGTGTGTCCCATCTAACGCTATCCAGCCAATATCTTCGAAACCAGTGGAGTTATCACTAATATGATGTTAGTGGACCCCCACGGGATTCCATTTGTCTGGATTTCAACTTTTATGTTAGGCTACATTTTTATGTTAACCCCTTCCTCCCCACGTTAACCCGTATGTGCTTAATGGAAATCAACTTTGGAAAATCAAATGTAAACCTATATTTTTTTTTCGCTTATTTTAAAGAGCGTGACGAGTAGTTAAAAAAAATGTAATAATATGTGGGGATCCCATGGGGAATTTTTCCACAAATGGGTATTGTCCATCTAATGGAAAATGGGCGAAAACTCACTAAATCTCTATGAAAACATGTTATGTGATGCATTAGAAAGTTGTTCTACGTTGAAAATTAGGAGGGGTGTCCGAACACCCCAATCCCCCAACGCCGCGTTAGCTGGGACACCCTGTATATATACAAAAACAATGGATATAAATGTATATATGTAGATTACTATAATATATAGTATAATGCGTTCTATTATGAAACAAAAATGTATTTATTTTATCTTCATATTTGGAAAATTGTATACAATTTGGATTTGAATGGAAACATCCAAAAAAACATGAATATTTTCTATTATAGTATATATATAAATATGAATTTGACGATTCATAAATGTTTTTTTGCCATAACTCATAAACTAATGGATAAATCGGGCTGAAAATTTGCGTGATTATGTTTTTAGGGGCGCTGAATCCGAATAAATTTCAGTTTCACCCAGACTTATCGGTTTTTGAGTTATGGCCATTGGATCAATTGGATCAAAAACCAATTGATTAATCGGTTTGAAATCAATTTATTCGGATTCAGCGTCCCGTAAAATATAAGCATGCAAATTTGGTATGTAATTCACATATATACAATATAACACTTTAAACATATATATAGATATAATTACTATAACGATTGTTTTACGATTGTTTTAATGTTGCAAAAGAAATAATAATAATTTATGAATTATACAATACAATATAACCATCATTTATGTATACTCTCATAAAAATACCAATATAATTTATATATACGCAATAAATATTTTTATTCAGTCAATAAGTGTATAAATAAAATGATAAAAACCATTATCGCATATTGGAAATAAATGTAATAAAAATAATGTTTTTTATACTCTCTATTATATAAATTTATTATTTTTATATGACATCAATTAATTTTATTTTAATTGTATATTGAATATATGCCTATTTATATATATAAAATTTATAAGTGCATGTAATTATTTATTATTATGCAATATTATATAAGTTTTAATCAATAACTTATTTTAATTTTATATGTATACGATACGTAACGTAACGTAACGATACGATGACATAAATGAATGAAGAAAACAATTCTTTCTTATTTAATTTTCAATTTTATCCAATTAATAGTTGTTTGACTAAATGTGCGTTATCTTATAACTAAACATATAAATATGTTTCATTTTAATAAGGAATATAAGGTATTCCATATATTCAATGTATTCGAATAAGATAACTCATTATATAACCTTTCTTGTATTATATTGGGTAAATATAGAATAAATTTACAGAATACGATAATTAAAATTAAGTGTAAATGAAATCCAGATAAGGTTTTGTTTATTTAAGTTGTTCCTATAATTAGAAAAAAAACTTCAATTACTGATAATTCTTTTAGATCGACAAATCCATGACGCCAGCATACATAAACAGCATCGATGCCTTCAAATATATCATATATATAAAAAAGTTAATCTCTGTATAATAATTGTTTATATTTGTTTGATTTTTTTGTTGTACATACAATATAATATACTAACGCGAAAAATAAATTTACTTCTTGAATGTTATTTATTTATTTATTTGTATTTTTTTTTTTCAATAAAAAAATTTTTTTTTACTATATAAATTTCACATTAAAATTGAATTGCTTTTGGCAAAGTTCTATATAAATTACTTTAAGTATATTATATGCGATATGATATATATATTATATGCTATATTATATATATATAATGTGAATGATAATAATAGCATATAAATCTCATCATAATATAATACAATACATACATAGACTAGACAAACAAAAAAAAAAGAAAAAAATAAAATGAAACTCCTACAATAAATTGAAAATATATCATATAAAAATCGAAATAACTTTGACTGCGAAATAAAGCTAATATTATACTTTAAAAACAAACTTATTTTTTTGTTTCGTTCACTTATAAATTTAACCATATTAAAATTTTATCAAAACACTTTCTATTTTAACTATATTTTGAATTTGTTTTACTTCATTTTGGATTAATTTTATTTTACACATTTTTTGTTTTTTTTTTAAACAAAATTTAAAACAGATCTTAGAAGTCTGAAAAACTACGTTATATAACTGCAAGATGATTTCATTAAATCTGGAAGTAAAATTCTTATTAAATATTCCTATAAATAAATACAAAGATGGTCTTCATTCTATATATTAAAACTAGGGATGCATAAAGAAAAACGTTTTGCGATCATTGTTAAAAAAATTGTTATTGATTTTTAAATGATATGGAAAAGGAAATTATATTTTCCGAAGAAAATTCTTCAAATAATACCTCAGGCATTTTATTACTTTTTTATTGATATTTTACAGATCCCTTATAAATTTCTGAACGCTTATAATATGATTTTGTATATATTTGTATATGTATTATTAGGATGAAGCTCTGTTTAAATAATGTTTCCACATCGCTCTTCAAGGGTGTATCTATCCATATGCATATATATAAAATGTGTACAAAATATATAAAATCCGTATATAAACATATATAGATAAATATAATTATGTTTGTATTTTCTTGTACGGTTTTTCTTTCTATTATCTACACATTCATATATATATATATATATATTATATAGACAGATATATTATTATTATACGACACAATACATATTGCGATGAAAAAAAAAAACATTATTATATAATATATATGTTATGATCATATATTTGCTATATACATATATACAATATATTTTTGGTGAAATAATCTTTTATTTTTGTTTCATCAATCATAAACAAAAGTAAATAAATTCTATATAAAATAATGTTTATATTATACGAAAATCTTTGACTAAAAATCATATAAAATATATTTTCTATACACAATTTATGGTTGAACATTATTGATATTATATATCATAATTATTAGATGTTTATTTTTTATATGATTTTAGAATTATTTTATTTTTGTTGACTTTTATTATAAAAATAATAATAATATACATTCTTCTCTAATATGTTGTTCTTCTCTAATATATTGTGTAAAATAAAACAAAAAAAAATTGAATTCTTACATATTTATAAAACGAATCATTTTAAAGTAATTTGAAATTAGAATATTCCTCTAAGGTTAACGTATATTAAAAGGTGGTGATTTTATCTGATGTGATCGAATCTGTATCTTTAGCAGGATTCACACAATTAGTTCAATAGTTACAGTAAATTTTCCAAAAAATTTACGAAAAAATGTCTCCCATTTTTGGCGCGCTATAGGTTTTTTCATAACAGAAGTTTATTCAAATATTCAACGACATCGAATGGAAAAGGGGCTAAATATTTGCAAATTAATACAAATTAGAAATTAATTTTCCAGATTTTCCAGAAAATTTAGTAAGGTGATTCGGTAGATTTTTTTCCATAAATAAGCCAATTATCATATCTCGGAATTAGACACTTAAAAAAAAGAAGAATTTCACAGAAGAATACATTCAATTATTGGAAAAAAACAACTTGAATTTTACTTTAAGTTGTATAAATATTAATTAAAAAAAAATCTTTTCTTTCTTTAATATTAATTTATTTTATATGTATAAAAATTGGTTATAATATTATTTATATAAAATGTATTTGTTAAAAAATATACGCAATATAGACCCTTTTGAATTATTTTATATTATATATAGATAGATAGAAACATTCGTTTATTTGCAATTCGTAATAATTATATATGTATATATACACTTTCCTTCCAAAATAATATTGATCTTTTATATAACTATACAAATACATACAGGATCTAGTAAATCTAAACGTATATACATTTAAGTAAAATGGTAAAATGTATATAAAATGAAAAAATAAAAATATATACCATAGATAGAAAATTGCGATATATATACTAAATGTACATACATAGTATAGTACATATACAATATATACATACTTGAAGAAGATTAAAATCAAATATTTATTTATTTGCTTCTATTTCAATTGTGAATCCCATTAAAATTATATCCAGCTATATGTATATATAAAAATATAGGACAATTAAATTTTTGTTGATGAAAATGAATAATGATTATTGTACAATATAAACGCGCTTATATTTGTATATATATATATATATAAGGGATGATATACTTATATTTTATGGAAATAAACATTACTTGTTATATATATTGTATATATATAAATGTAAAGATGATGTAATGAACAACAAGATGATAAAATGAAAGATGATTTTATTGTACCGTGAAATTAGTTGCTTGGTTACATATATATTGCATATACAATTTCCAATATATTTTATATAAATATATAGTGATTAAATTTTGATTAATCATGGTTGTTTATAAATAAATTCTATATATATAACATAAAATAGAGTAAATTTATAACATGAATTTTAATGTGAAAATTAGTATAACATATAGTATTAAATTATTTCTATTTAACTTGATTGGTTTGGTAAAAGATTATATATACATTTTTTGTTTTCTGTAAAATCATTTATGTTATTAAACATTATTATAATATATTATTCATTCACTTATAGACTATATCATTTATTAAAATAAAATAAACATTAAAAAATAATAATTCTTTAAAGATCCTTTTTGTTTGGAAAATCAAATAATAAGAGTTTTTTTGATTTTTAAACGGATTTATTTTATTATATGCGTATAATAAATATATAGTTGATAGTATTTTGTGATTCATTTGGTTTTTTCTTTTGGATGGAAATTTATATAACGATGAAAAAAAATTATTAAACTTAATTCAATTTCTATATATACGTATACGTAATCTGATGAAGACAAAAGCGGTACGTAAAAACGTAAACATCTGAAACAGAAACACGTATTGGTGACCAGTAAATATATGGATTAAATGTATAACAATGAAACTCTTATGGATCTGATTTTTATCCAACCTGGGGTCCAGGAGCCCAGATTCCCATCCCAGCCAAGAGGGAATGTAATTTTTTGCATTTGATACCAAAACCCCTATATCCAAAATTTCAAGCAAATATATTCAAAACTCAATGAGCATTATTTACAAGAAACAGAAGTCGGGAAGATTTGCAGGGGAGGGGTTACATACCCCATATGTTCGAACTTATAACCAGCTCTACATAAAAAACAATTTTGTGTTTGTGACTTACAACTATAATGCACTATACTGAAAGTACGTGCTTAAAATAATAAATATCGAACATATGTCTATTGTCTTAAACTCTTTATATATATATAGTAAATCGAATAAGATAAAAAAGAAAATGATTCTTGTGGATTTTCATTTGTATATATTTGCGATACAGATTTTATTATGTCTATATACATGACCTTCAAAATCTTCTTTGCGGCCAATCTATATAGAAAATCTTAATCTATATAGTATATTTTATTATAAGATTTTTGAACATATACTATAGGGCGCTTATATGATGATATGTGCAGACGAAGACGTATCTTATATGTATATACGCGTTATTTATATAAATAACTATGAAGTATGAAGTAAAGTATTTTTACATTTGGAGGAATATATAATCTATATACTATAAACTGATAAGTTTTAGATATATACATTTAGTAAAATATTATATTTAAGATGATTGATATGGTATAAAGCACGTTTCGTTGACTCAGCTATATATAAATAATAATATTTCAATATATACAAATAATGGATGTATGTAGTATGTGCGAGTACAATCAAAAGTACGATAAAACTATTTTATATATGGCAGTGGTGAGCCATGAAAAATTGTGTCCCGCGAATGATATAGGATATAATGAAAAAAAAATAAATTATATTACAAAATTTTCCGGAAAATTCATATTTTTCGTTGTCATATGCGGCATTGTACGAAAAATGGGGCAAATTTTGATAGATATACTTTTTGGAAAATCGCCTATATATCTTTCACACAAATGAAATGAAAAATTTTTTTGTATGAAAAATAAAAAATTAATTAAATTTTCCATTCCGCCAATGATATTTGGGCTTTTGTTAACCATATTTTATTTCAATATGTTATTTATTGTGTGTTTATTTATTGTATATGAAAATTCATTTCAACATTACATTATATAATATATAAATTATAAACAGTCATATATTTATTTATATATGCATCGCAGAATTCCACGAGCTTATATATCATATGTATATAGTTTTAAGCTTTCAAGAAAGTTTTATATCTATATTTTTTAATGTATTCACTATATATTCATATTTATGTACATATTTGAAGTATACAGGATGATTTAATTTATCAACATAACTGCGAATAAATTAGTTCGAAATTCTAGATATATTCAATATTGAATTTTTCATTTATTATTTGAATTTACAAATCTATATTGCGTTAGTAATCTCTATATATCCTATCGCGATTGAAATTCTTTTGTTATACAATTAAAAATATCTCTTCGGGGATTTTCCACATAACTATATACAAAGAAATATATATACCGCATATTATATTCAATGACACGAAGCATTCTGTATATAGACGCAGATAAACATCACTTATAAAGTCCTAAGTCATAATAGATAATTGTTAGAACATGATTTTTACGAATTTTTATATATTGAATAACTTCAGTTCTATATATGAACTTATCTTACAGATATATTTTTTATCTAAATCTTCCCATCACTTCCCAATTGCCACATATTGTAAATCAATTGAAATATTTTAAATATAAATTCGTTTTAATATATACATTATTAATAAAACAATAATCTTATGATTGATAAAACTAGACAATATAAAGAGATAATATAATATATTACATATATATCAAGAAAAGCTATTAAATGCACTTAATATAATTATTATTTTAATGTATATATGAAATACAATCATTTGCAAATTACATCCAAAGACCATATTGAAAATATGTTAATATATCAGCGTATAAAACATAATAATATATACATATAAATATACAAAAATGTTACTTTAATTTTGTGATTAAGTCATAACGAATTCATGTTCTTAATTATATTTAATCTGACTATATATATAATTTAAATGTCATATATATATGTATATGCATATATATTTCTGTCTTTATCGCATACCTTTTTCACATATATATAGTATATAAGCTTTTGTGCTATTATACATTTTGCTTATATGTACGTATTAAAATATGTAAATAATATTACATTTACTTTTATATACGTTTATTATATATACATATATATGTACTTATTATGTATATATTTTGCGTGCAAATAATTGACTTTCAAATAGTCTGTGACTGTTCTTTTTTTTTTCCTTTTATACTATTAGTTTTATATATTCTAATGGTGAAGGAAGTTACACTTGTTAACAAAAATATGTTTATAAAATTTCCCGATTCTGTTTATTTATGTATGTATACAAATCTAACAATAAATGGAAGAAAATCTATGAAAAGAATTTATATGGAACATTTCAAATTGAATTAATCTTGAAAATCCGAATTTAAGTATATTTACGAGTGATATTATAAATAAATGGTTTGTCTCGATTATTTTGATATTAAGTGTATAAAAACACTATATACAAAACAATGTATAAAATTGCGAATATATATATGTATAAAGTTATACACATGTTAATTTTATGATTTGATCCTTTTTAGAGTTAAATTCATATATATATAAAGAGTAAATACGTTCTTTTGTATATATATGCAAGTATATACGTAAAATAAAAACCTTACGGCAAATTTTGCATACATAAGGATTTTGTCGCGTGAGACTATTTTATAAATATATATAAATTCTATAATTTTATTTTATACATTGTGTAATACAAAATATATATGTGTAATCGTATAATGCAATAGATGTATAAAACGAATTATATATATGTAATATATATACAATTTATCGTAGTGTTGGTCTAATTAAAATTGGAAAATTTAACGTTTTAATTAAATTGTATAAGAAGGCGCCAGACTTATTTTATTTGTATTTTCGTTTTAAAAATATTATATACAATATAATATTGCATATATAAATATATAAAAAACAAAACGTAAATGCAATAATGTATATATATATATATATTATTTAATAATAGAACAATTTATATTGATATAATCTATTTCTATAAAATATAAATTACATGTTTGTAAGAATTTATATTATTAGCTGCGATATATCGGTATTACAACACATATATTACATACCATATATTACATAATATATTTATATTGTAAATTGTGATGATATAGTTATTTATTTATACGATGGATTTTAGTATAGATTAAAATGTTTTAATAATCGTTGATTGATACGTTTTAATTTTAATGGTATATCTGAAAATTCGCTATATTAATATTATTATATATTTAAATTTCATTCCAATCAACGCAATTAATTATGTTATAAAAACCTTAAAGAAAAACACAAATAGCATATATATGTCAAGATGTTTGTCATGATAAGGTCATTTCAAATATATACATAAGCGATAAAATATAACTGAAATATGTATATATATTTTTAAATCAATTTTCAATGTTTAAAAAAAATCTATATGAAATCATAATAAAATCAATTTTTTTATTTAGATATGTATGCATATGAATATAAAATATTAATGGTGAAAAATATATATGGATTTATTATATATAGAAATATATCGATAAATAATTGCATTTTTCATTGCAGGTATATCTATATAAATGTTAAGTTAAGCAAATTATTTCCCTCATCATTCTAAATATATAGATTTAATTGTATTTGTATTGTGTCTGACTGAGTACAATCGTACAAAGTATAGAAATAAAAATATTATTGAATGTAAGAAAATTCAATTTATTACATTTATATACTTATGGATATAATTTTATATATATATATATATATTAATATATTGTATGTATATACATAGTGTATAGACGTATATATAAAAAAAAACATGTTTAAATGTTATATTAAATACCACCACGATATATACTTATGCATATACATATATATTTATCGATTCCCCAAGGTATTCAAACAGCAATTTCATCCACTTAAGCCAATAATTTTTTACTCGCTGTATATATACATAAAATATATATACCCTCGTACGTATCGTTATATACCAATATGTACTATTTATATTTATACAAAGTGTCACGAAATGATGTATTTCAATATATATACAACATCATTTAGAATGCATATGTACAAACCGATTTTTATTTATATAATGGGATTTCCTCATATCTTATATATAGGATTTAAAAAACCAAAATAAAATTTTGTAATATTTTGTGAAAATTTTTCTGAAAATGGTATATTGAACTTTGACTAAAATCATATTAAAATTGAAAATTAAAATCTACGGTTTTCATTTAAAATTTTATAAATCTGTCGATGCATAAAGAAATTGTCTTTGGCCATTCCTCACGTTATCAATTGATACAAATTTTAACCGTACTTGTTATATATTACACCTTGTATATATTATAATATTTATATATAAAAGTATCAATATATTTGTACAACTGTTTGCTTATTTTATATACATTTCTACAAATATATAAGTGTATTCCTTATTCTACATGATTACAGTTTAATTTTACCTTTATATTATTTATATATACATAATATACAGGTATGTATAGCTATATATAATAATTATTATTATATAATACGATAAAATATACATAAATAGAAATAAATGTGTATTTTGTTATTATTAGAAATTGGTAGGGTTGTAAATTAACTATATATGTTTTGTATCTGTGGTGTATAGTTGATAAAACCGAGAAAAAAACTTAAAATTTTGAAAACATTTTGAGGGCATTTGAATGTCCTACGACAGACATGAAACATATTTGTCTGTTTTTCGGTTATTTTATTTTCAAATGTGAATTTCATTCAGAATTATTAAGTTTTCCCATGTAGTTGATCGAACGGCTAATTACCGACGTCGCGTATATAAAAAACTTGAAGACTATTGTGGTGGGCACGAAATCCAATCGTTGGTTGTGAAGCGCTCATTTTATTTTTATATATTTTAATATCTATAAATGTATTTCAATTACAATTTGTATTGTAATTATTTGATGATATCTATTTGTATATGAAATTTTTTAATTTATTAAATTATATTGATTATTTAAATAATACATCCGCAATATACATAAATATAATTTAATATTCATTTATAAATATATAATTCTCTTTGTGCCTTCCTAATATATAGTTCTTAAAATAATTGGAAATGAAAAAAATTAATAATAAAATTTCTGGTTCTATATAATAAATGTAATATTTTGAAAAATTATTTAATTTTATCTATATTCAAATACCTAATCAACTATATAATATCAATTGAAAATATAATATCAATTGATATATAATATCAATCGAAAATAAACGAATTGTGATCTTAAAGCTAGCTGTATTAATATCATAAAATAATGCTGTCAGTCAAATTTCTGTAACAAGAAACACGCATTGGTTGCCAGAGGTTAAAGTTATCACCAATCAACTCCTCATAAAATTATAATATAAAATGATGTGCCACACAAATTATTGACATTAATTCCCAAAAACACCATCGAATTTGTATGGATAGTTTCTGGATGTGATTGGATCAGAAAAATCGCTAACATGGAAAATGTTCAATGCGTGATTCATAGATAATTATCTAATATATAGTATTTTTTTCTCGTCGTATTTTAATTAAAAGCTTTAAAATAAAATGACAAGACATATATGAAATAAAAATAAATTTTATCTGTTCTGTTTTTCAGCAGAAATTTTATTGCGTTATTTTTCTAATTTTCAAATTAAAATAATTAATTGGATATATATTTTACAATTGCCATTATATACAACATTATTTCTATACACAATACTTGTATACTTTTTTGTATTTGAATTTATATAACGAAGTAATAGCGATATTTTGTTATATTTTATATATACACACATATATTTTCCATCTCTTTATATATAAATAAAGTTATTCTATACAAAAAAAACACATATTACATTAATAACCATAAATACTTAACATTAAAGAAATAAATGTGAGAAATTTTTTATCCTTTAATATATATTATATGAATTATTTATGTACGTATATAGAATTTCAAACATATATATATATGCATGCATGCATTCATGCATGAATATGCTTTATATTCAGATGGGATTTTTTTTTAAAATCTATCATTCAATAACTTAACCATTTGTGATTTTTTTTTATAAAATATTTATTTATATATTTCTTTCTATTATCCTGTGAAATACATTCTTATGATCATTTGCCAAATATTTGTTGTATATATTCGACAATGCATCATGTATTACGACGATACATTCAAATAGGGAAAACTTTCTTGTATATACTATCAATACTATATACAATTTATGATAGCCATTATTGATATATTTTGATATTGTTATTTGATACATATTATAAAATTTGTATTATACATATATTATAAATATATGTATGTGTATTATCTCTTTTATTGGACAGTAATATATTTACAATTTTATAAATAATGTATATACATGTAATATAAATATGTATACATATAAAACGTAAATCTATGATTATTTTTTTTTATTTTGGTTTATTCAATAATAAAAATTCAATAAAATGTATTCAATAAAAAAAAAAATGTGCGCTTTCAACTGACGATTGGTTTTAGTGTCTGACACTATCCGGTTTTTTTGTATAGGTTTTAAATAATACTTTTTGGCTTTCAAGGTAGGGTTAATTAGCCGTACGAGCAACCGGATTTGAATATGTAATTCTAAAAATTCAAATCCGAAAATGATAGAATAATTAAAGGAATAAAACATTTTATGTCCTCCATAAGATCCGAACACTTCATGACTTTAACATTTGGTCAAAATTGGGCGTTGGAGTTGGGCGTTTTTATCGCAACTACACCACAGATTCAAATGAAATATAACAAAAATTTTTAACTTTTCTATATTCATAATTTATGAATACCTACATACATACATTACATACATACATATTTATAAATAAATTTCGAAATTTTCCCAATTCTCAACATTTATTTTTAACAAATAATTTCTATATAAATAATATTTTTGATTCAATTCGGATATATGCGACGATTGCTGCAATAAACTTTTTATAAGTTTTATCATCTTCTTCTTTTTATACGAAAAATACACTATTAATAGAAAATAAATGCAGTATAAATAGAAATGAACTTTGTCATAAAATATTTATTTATTAGTCGGTATGTATAAAATATTTTCGTAATTACTAAAAAACCTACCCAAATTCTTATACATATAGATAAGAGTTATGGAAATCTTTTTTTAACAGTACTGCATAAGTGTTTAAATTAATTA
Organism: Dilophus febrilis; assembly: GCA_958336335.1. Taxonomy (NCBI): domain Eukaryota; kingdom Metazoa; phylum Arthropoda; class Insecta; order Diptera; family Bibionidae; genus Dilophus; species Dilophus febrilis. The sequence goes on along the minus strand of OY284469.1, from coordinate 27,072,820 downwards.
TTAATTATTTATATAATAATGTAATATGTTAAAGAACAATTTAAGCTAATTACTATATATCATATATAAGAGCATATATACGATTATTTTATTATTCATATATATATATATATAAAATAATTTAGTGCAATTGCAATGTATTTAAATTTAATGAGCCGTACACAAATTAAAAATGTATTTATTTATTATGTATCGCACACACATTCTATATGATATTATATATGTGTGTTTATTTCACCCTTTATTTAAAATTGTTTTTTTTTGGTAGTGGATTTGCTAAATTCATATATAATAATGATGATAAAAACATAATTATATACACTTGTATATAGATATATGCAAGAAGGAATACACACGTACACAGCGACGAATTTAGGGTATGGCGATGGAGACGGTCGCCTTAAAAACGTATTTCTAATTTGTAATTGTTTATAAAAGGATAAGAATAATCTGAAAATCCGAAAACAAGCTATGAAGCAAAATCAATATGTTTTAATTTTTCCCATTTTGAATTTTTCATTTCGATTTCATTAAAATATCACTTCGTTCCACAATGAATCAAAATCGAAACATGCGTTTTTAGATTTTTATAGACAAAATACACAGTTTGTTGCTTTATCAATAGAAAACTAACTGATATGCAAAATATTGATTCATTAATTTTTCGCGTTACGTAAAGAAACAGCAAAGGTCGGTTCTGAATACACATTTATATTTATATGTGTATATATATGGACTGTATTTATTTATATATACATATTTATATTATATTGTATATAATATTGCTGATATAGCATATGTTTATGTAATTGAGATAAAAACCATATTTTTAATTAGATAATACATAAAATTAAATAATTGTACATGTTTATGTTAATATGTTGTTGTTTTAAGTATATACATGTAATTATAAAACGTTCATATGGAATTTATATATATATATATAACCTCATCAACAATGTATAGCTTTATATATATAAGTATATAAATTTAAATTCATATAAAAGCATAAACAATGTATAAATTTAAATATGAACATATACATATATATGAACACAATCGTTGCCAACTTCCAAAGCAGACAACATTTGTATATATATATATTAATGTGCAATTTCTACAATTTTGTTATCAGTAAAAACACCCCCAAAACAAAACAATAACGAAATAACTATACATATTGTATAAACAATTAATAATATATGCATATATTATATATTCATTCATATATAATAATTTAAATCTATATAAGTTATATTATATATTTTCTAGTATATGTATTTGAGATTTATCCTCAATGCCAAATATGTAGATAGATATGTATATATATATATATAATAATTTAGATATGGCATTTAGATGAGAAAAATTGGCAATTTGTTTTTATTTATATTTGATGCATTCCTTAACAATGGCATTACACTCGATTTAATTTAATTCTTTCTAATTCTAATACTATATACAAAAATTTTCTCCCTATATATAATCATATAGTATACCCAAATTGTCGCATATATATACGTTTCAAATTTAATACTATCGAATTTACGCATTTGTTAAATGTATCATAGATGTCTATATATAGAATAAAATATTCTTGAAATAAGAATTAAAAAAAAAATCTTTTGACTTTACAATTAGTTATATACTTATTTAGTATAACTACATGCAATTGCTATTGTATAATAAAATATATTTGTATGTACTTATATAATATATAATTTATTTCCTTTATAACGTATTATATTTTCTTCAACCCTCTCTAAATGACATATATTATGTGTGAGCAACACACAATTTATATTATACTTATACAAAGTATATATACAAATAAAAACATCTGATATAATTTATGCTTGATTAAAGATAAGAATGAATTTAGTAGTTTAATAAAAGTGTATTGTAAATTATACATATATATATATATAAATATATATAGAATTGCGTATATATAAACTATGTACAATAAGATAAAAGGGATAGATTAGTATTAGATATATAATTATATATGTATATAAAATGTAGTAGTGAATATAAATAATGCATTTTATATTTAAAATGAATTATTCATGAAAATGATGACATATAAAGAGCAAATATATACCACAGGCAATTAAAACAAGAATATTTATTAGATATTACTGTCTCTTCTAAAAAAATATTCATATATTGTTTTACATACAGATATTTATTGTTAAAAACCACATTCAAAATATTAGTGATTAAATGCAAAATTATACAACTCGTATAATTAAAACTGTATGACTAATTAAAACCAATACATTATATACATGTGATAAGTCAAATTGTAAAATATTTTTAGTTATAGAATTGTGAATCATTTAAAAAAACGTTGTAAGTTATAGAATTGAATACATTTAAGTGATTTTGGGTAGCGAAACTATTATAATATGTGAATTAATTTATGAAATTTTGAAATTAAAATGATGAGAAAAAAACATAAACTGAAAAGCATTAAGGAAAAATAACTTTCAAACAATTGTCCAAATTGTACTTTAGGTTGTTATGTTATATGAGGTTAGGGATTAAATATGAATAATTTAAAGGATTAATAGTAATTGGTGGAGGAAATACTAGCCAAGGGAGATGGTTCGATGGTCTTGATGTTCTTGGAAAAAATGAATTTCTGGTGGTTTGAAAAAGTATATAATACAGAGTTTCTATATGCCGTTTCAGAATTTCCACAGAGACATTTCACCGCTGAAGTTATTGATCTTCATCAGAATTATAATACAATAATACAATGACATTATCAGATAATTTAAAAACCGTATATATATTTGATACGGTTTTATATATATATAAAACCGTATCAAATTTAGTCAAATCTAAATATAATCAAAAATAATTTATTTAAAATATATAATATTTAAATTTTTTAATTAAATGTGGATATTCTTTAGAAGAGTCTCTATACTCTATTATATATAAATAATTAAATATGTATCGAAATTAGAAAGATACACATTAAAATATAGAATTTCAAATATCTATACCTTTCTATATATTTATGTTTCATGTTTCATGTATTAACGATACATTTAATTAAATTTTGAAGTACTATATCCTATTATACCTATTATATAGAATAGACATATATAAAAATACCACATACAAACAACACATTGTTTATTGTGTATTTATGGAAATGTGAACTTAAAATACAATCTATCCATATATATATGGTATATATATGTATAAAATATTACACAATTTGAACTATTGTAAAACCTGAAACAATAAATCACTTAATAACTAATAAATTTTATGTATATATAAATGAATTCTTAATCATAAATATTCATATATATATTTATATATAAATCCAATACAGATCCATATATATATATATATTTATTAAGTAAATATTAAGTGATTTAACATATACCGAGTATAAATGAATTTTCTATCATTGATTTATAAAGTATTATATATAGAAATGGGAAAATCATATATTTGTATATATATAAATATATAGGAAAATCCTAAATCAACAATAATGTATAATATGTTATATATACAATTTATAGTTACTTACTCTAAATCCCTTTTTGAAGTGTATATATACATATAACTATATATATGTTTGTACATTTAAAATATATAGATTCAAAATTCAGTATATTCAAAAAATTCCTAGTATATACATTTTAAAATTTCATCATATTTCAAATGGAAGTGTCGCATAATTGCTTATATACGAATTATAGTTATTATAATTTACCTTTAATTTATCCTTTTTCTTTCATAAATCCTGGAATGTATAGAAAATATATAATTATAATAAATTTGATACAGGATCTATCATATCTTACATCATATTAAAGAAATTTTCAAAATTTATTATCAGCTCGGTGTTTTCGATGAAGTATCAAAAATCATTTTCTTCTTCTAATTTTTTTCAATTAGAACCTTTATGGATTCGTGATTTCCTATCTGTATATATAAATTGATGTAATCTCCACTGTAGAAAATTATAATATATAGTTTAGTCTATAAAATCCCTTTACAAATATAGAATATATATGCGTGCGTTGTTTTATATATATAATTTCAAATGAATTAATAGAAATTTAATGTACATACTTATTCATATTATATATATATGTATATGACGGTATAAATTTGTTCACCAAATATACATAATTTTCAACATTGTGATTAATAGTTATATATATGTTTATACCTCTACATCAAATTGGTTTTACTATATATATATGATATTCCACTCACTCTATATTATATAGTATATATCAATATTATAATTAAGTGTACTTTGTATCGGAATCGCCATACTATACAGTTCAATTTCCAACAAATAAAAACTTTCTAAAATTAACTTTTTTTTATCGAAATAGAAAAATGACAATTATGTAACATTTGACGGAATTTTGCTTGTGTTTGTCAGAACCCTATGTTCAATGTGTTTTGTATATACACATTAACAAACAAATTTTTTGACCAAAAGGTATATTTGAAACAAAGACGATCCCGTTCCCTGATCATGATAAATGTAAAATTTCTATATGCTTCTATTTCGAATTAATGTTTTGATTTGATTTTGAGTTACAGCATCAAAATGATTGAAAAATTTACGCTTTTGTTATATATTGAAGCTTTCTCTGTATTTTAATTTTATATGGAAATGGATAGATGAAGAATCCTTGTTCAGGATATGTATATATACATATATTTTATCAACCTATATATAAATACTCCATTGAACATGTATAAATTAGATTAGATATATATGTATAAGTGGCGGTTCTATATAGGTAAAGATATATATATATAGATATACAGATATAGGCAGTATATATAGATGCACAATTGCATACATATAGCGAGTGTGTAATCATTTTGTTGGTCAGATCATTAATTATTTTTTTTTTATTATTGTGCGGTATACAAAACAAATGTTCATTTACAAACGTATATAAAATTCACAAATATATATATAGTGGATATATGCGGTATATATAATGGGAAAAAAAATAAAAGAAAAAAATTGTATTCATTATATTTTTTTTTGTCTTTATTGCAATTTGTATTATAATTATTTAATTAAATTTTTTTGTGTATATTCTCATAGATTTTCTGTTTCATTTGCAATTTGGTATGTTTTATACATAAAATAATTATAATATATAAATTATACAATTCGGAAAATTATACATTAATATATATTTATAGAATATTTTATAGCATTTTGATAGTGGATGAATTTGGTGTATATATTTTATTCACCATGGTCTATATTCGGATGTTGTTAAAAAGTATGTGTATGCAGTGTGTCTATAATTTTTTAAACTTCAATTTAAAAATTCATTTGATCCTTCAAACCTTTTTTTTGTCATTATACAAATCACTTTATATTACAAAAAAATATCCTTAAATAATATATGTTTATATATATAGAAATAGTTTTACACATTGTTAATAATGTTTGTGTTCATCCATCGCCACAGATGTATACAGATTTGGATATACGGATTCGATATATATATTTTACGATGTTTAAACCGCATATCATTATAAATGTACATACATATATTTATACCTTCACAGTTCAAAAAGTCCATGAAATATACAATATTATATATTGTTTTTTTCCTCGATACAACGATGAACTTTCAATTGCTTTAGGCTCCATTTTATTTTGGTGCGTTTATCAAAATATAAATAGTATTACATATATTGAATGAATTCATTTTAATGTATAAAAATACACCTTTGCAAGAGTATATATTAGGGTTGTGGTGTCGGAGTCGTAAATGGCATTTATAATTCGTATATCTAAAATTATTATCTATAAGGTATTTCATTTGAAATATTATAAAATTTTGTTTTATTCGAAGTCGGAGTCGGAGTCGGGATCGATGTCTGGGATTTGATTGGAGTTGGAACCGTAGCCGAAGTCGATGCCTGAGTTTTGGTCGGAGTTCGAAACGTAGTCGACGTAAAATTGGTCGGAATCCACAACCCTGATATCTAGTAAATAGACTAAGCGTTTGAATTGGATATTTACCTATATGATGTATTTTACTATATGATATTACATTTATTTAGAGTTAATATGATTTTATGATTTCTTTTGATATTTTTTTTTTTCAAAGATCAAAGCAAAAATATTTATATAATGCTATATATAAAGAATTATTTTACTATACTATTGTATATATACAATGTACATAAATTATTTCACCGATATATGATTATAATTTGTTTTTTTTATTTCGGTTTTGACATTCACAATCAAATACTTTTTCGTTTTATTTTTTGATAATTAGATTTTTTTTTATATATATATAATGATATTTAATTTTAAATTCAATATCAACAATGTAAATATATATAGGAAATACAATTCTATATATGTGCAGACAGATCCAGATTGAAGTTAATGTTGTTTTTAACATTCCTCATATTTTCTATTCGGCCGTCCAAAACACTGGGAGCGACGTTAACACCGACGTCATTTGTATTTGTTTACCGTATATATGATAAATCTTTATCTATAGAAATAAAATGAAAATTATTATAGCATCTTAAGGCAATTTGTTAATTTTGTGTTAAATTTGGAAAATTCATAAACAAAAACTATAAATAATGTTATCTAGAAAATATATATGTAACTTTTTGCATAATTTATTTGTAATGCATGTAATAAATTAATCCAAACCATATTGACTGTGGTCATAGTTAAAATATAGATCAGGTATTCATTCGTTTATATATATATATGGTTATAGAAAAATCGTAAAACATATTCAGAAGAAAATACACTCTCACCCAATTACTATTATCCACGAATTTTATATGGGATGCACATTTTATTTTCCCTAATATAATATACGTATATATGTTTTTCGATAATACGTGACTTGATTGTTAAAATAACTTTGAAATATTTTCATAAAAGAATAAAATATATCTTGTTATAATATAAAATAAATATATCACATGTTTTAGTTTAGAACATGTAATATATAAGACATTCCTGAATATATTACCAATATGAATGAATATATTGTATAAATATATAAAGAAAGTCACTATATTATATATATCGATATATGTTTATTTATGCAATATAATTTGAATAATGGGAAAAACGTTATAAATATTTATGTCTATATATTTAAAATATATGACTTTTTTTTATTTCCTGCAATATATAGAAACATGATTGTAACTTGATTGTAAAAACCACCTCTTTGATTTGATGTTATTTTGATTTACATGAATAAAAATTGTTTGAAAATGAAATAATTCGCGAAATAAAAATAAGAACACGAACACGAACATTTTACGAACATTTCAATTTTAAATAATGCATTAAAAATATAATAAATATGAAAAAATATGATATATATGGATTTTCCAAAGATTTTTCACTTTACCAATGGTCAAAAATGTTCTAATGGAAAAAATATTTGTAAATATTCTACAACAAACCACCCTCTTATTTTATTTGAAAAGATTTTTATTTCTCTTAAATTATTATCCAACAAAAATATATAATTTGTGTATGTATAAATTTTCAATGATATTGATATAAATTTTATTCTTTATCAATCATCATCACACACAACCGATCGATTTATATACCATACATAAATCATCATCACACATCACACCGATCTATAATGATATTATAAAAGTGTATAAGCGCATGCCATCCGACAAATTAACCGTAATTTTCATTATATGGTTCGCATTTGATTAAATTTTTCAACACGCATTTATTTGTTATATTTTTTATTTATTGGTAATATTTTTATTTTTTTTTATTTAATTAAATTTATTTTTCTTTAAATTAAAGTGTGTTTTGTGTCAAATGGAAAAGCGTGTATTAATAATTCAACGATTTTCCTGAAAATATACAATCATTTACTGGATAAATGTATTCGTTTTCGATTAAAAAAATATGCTGATTTTTTTTTTCAACTTTATCCATTATCGAGTGTTGTTTGATTTCATTCAGCATATTTCGGTTTAATGAACTTCTACATTTACAGGTAAAAAAAAAAACATGAAATATTTGTGAAGAGCATTTGTGAATAAAATTATAATGTTCTTAATATTTTTTTAGTAATAATTATTTATTTATAAATAAAATAATATTTTAATCCCTGATACGTAAAAAAACATTACTTTTAGTTATTTGTTTTTAAAAGAATTATGTGGTGGCAAATATTTTATATTTCTTTATTTTTTTTTTTTAATTTTTTTTTTTGTTTTTTATATTATATAATTTTTATTTTATTAAAGATTCTAATGCTTTTTTGTTTTTCTTTCTTGTTTTAGGTTAGTATGCATTTTTATCAATAACATTTAAAATTAAGATATGTAAAATATACACAGTAAATTGTCATAAAATTTGGAGACACCGTAATAAAATTTCCAAGAATTTTGGAAAAAACACAATAATAGTAATATTTAAATTGAATGAAGTCGCTATTAACAATATAAAATGTCAATTAATGAAAAAACAATTTATTACAAATCAGCATAGATACATATATAAAAAAATATTTAAACGATATTCAGTCGGATAATTATTGTCAACATTAATTAGATTTAAGTAATTAGAAATAAGTTTTAAATAATATTTAAATTAAGTTAAATAATTTTATACTGATATTAGTATATTTTTAATTGAATGATTTGTTTCGTAAATTAAAACGCGTATTCATTACTTTTAACGAATTCACGTTTTACGTTTTAATTGTATTGTGATTTAAATGTTATTGAATCTTTAAAATCGTTTAATATCTGTCATTAAAAATGAATGTCCCTTTATTCAAAATCAGCAAAAATACATTCGATATTGAATAAAGTTTTCTAATAGAATAAACACGCGTTAAAATATGTATTTTTTCAATATAAAATTATAAATAATTCTTTTAAATTTAATAAGCATATTCTTTTCCTAAGTAAATAAAATAAATTACAAAGTTTGAATTTAAAATTCCACTTATAATTTATACATTTCTAATCATTTTATATGATTATGAATTGTATGGATTTGTAAATCGGTGTTTTTTTTTTAAATATTTTCATTAAATTTTGATAAGCAATAGGAGCAAAAAAATATTTTCATTATTATTGTCGATAAATTCATTCATATATCATTATGAAATGTAATTTGTCAGTCCAATTTAAATTCTATTAGATTCTATTAGATTCTATTATATAACATTTCATTTAGATATTTAGTTATTATTTTTTTTATGATTTATGATTTTTTGATTTTTTTTTTTTTTGGTTATTAGATTTACTTTACGAAAAAAAACCAACTCACAATTTATTATAAGAATTTATTTATAATTAAAATATAATGGTAATTCTTTCAATATCTATTTAGTATATACTATTAATTTACAAAAAATTGCTAATATATTTTCATAAAGCCAAATAAATGTAGATTTAAGAAATTTAAAATAAGATACCCAACGCTAAAATCGTTTATGTTACAAAATGTTCTTTCAATTGTTCTTGTATTGTATTGTTCTTCAATTCAATAAAATGAATGTGAATCATAATCAAAATCGTTGTCCAAATAATTTAAATGACCGAATCGATCTATTCAATAACGAAAAGCGATTGGATAAATTCCAGTAATAAAACACATGAATCATTAGATTTTTATTTCAATATTGCGTTATTAAATAAAAAGTGTAGTTTTTAACGTTTTTCATTTTCTTTATGTATTTTTATTGTACAGTCACATATAAATTTAAAATTCGCCATAACATTTGAAAAATTACATTTCATTTTATTTTAAATATAGTATATCGACTATATAATATATCGGTCATGATATGATAATTTAATTTACTGGTTTTGTAATAAAAATGGTATTCTATTTTATATAAAAATGGAAAAAAAACATGATCTAACCCATTGATTTTCTTCAAATTCATTTCGGATTCTAATATTTTGTGAAAAAACACAATTAAAAAAAATGTTGAACCATATCCAATGATCACACACATTTTCTATTTTCTATTTTGAATATATACATTTTAAAATTTTTTAATATATATTCAATTTTAGTATAATTTATTTCGTGTTGAATAAGTAAAAGAAAAACCAAATAGTTTTCCTTTAGAATTTCCATTTCAATTAATTTTTTTAATTAATTTACATACTTGAATAAAACATTGTTTAAAAGACTACATCCCGATTTGATTCACATTCCTGTACAACAATCGTTATATATTCTATCGTTGAAACTTACATAAGATAAAAAGAAAAAATATATTAGGAAAACCACACAAAAATGTTTTTTATTTGGTTTTTTCTTGTTATATTTTATTCCTAGATAGATATTTTATTCCTAGATAGAAATTTACAGTTATTTTTGAATGTAGAGCGGGTACCCCCCACGGGGTACCCGGGAATATATATACACTAACCACAGCTGGCAGAAACGCCAGCGCGGTCCGTATATATATAAACCTACGGGGAACATCATTGCTGGAATATGGTATGTCTCATCGTGGACTGTCCAAATTCAAACAACCATGTCCCCCTTAATTAAAAGCAAAATCTCACATGTAAATTTATACATGTGAGATTTTTGTTTGAAAATCGGCGGCTTCGCTAACAACTCGACCATACTTCCATCTTATGATTTTTATACTATTGTTCACTCGAAATAGCAAATAATTTGTATGGAAAAATGTGATCGATGAATGGGATTAATTAAATATTTTATCATATACCAATTTATTAAAAGTTTCCTAAACTTCTTTATAAATAATGGTTTAAAAAAATAAAAAAAATAAATATAATTATACTATGTGTGAATCCTTCGGGATATGAACCAAGATTTTGCAGACATATCAGATGTAAAATGTAAAGTAGTTTCTTGCGATGGTTGAATGAAAGTTAATTTCATATTTTATTATGTACCAAATTGTATGAAAATTTTCAATTTTATCGATGAATTGGCACATTCGTCATTACTTTTATAACAACTCAACTCATATAAAACCAATCTGGTTATTAAATTGTTGTATTTGTGACGAATATATATATATTTTATTATATGTCATATTGCGATTATGATGATGATCATGACATTGAACGATATTATAATACAATCATACAGTTTTGCTATTATATACTATAGTTTTTCTTCAGACATCCTAACGGGATTTTATATTTTTATTTTACATATATGATTGGTATATTATCATTACTTTGATGGGTATATCTTTGTTATATGAAATGTTTATAAATTATTTATAGCGTTTGTGTGGAAATAGTTTCATTTTAAATTAATTTTCCAAAATTGTTGTTGATTTGTCTTTTTTTAAAACGTTCAAGCAAAAATATATTATGAAATATATTTTTTTAATTTCATTTTTTCATATTTAAAATATATCATTATAAAATCGATTGTAAAGTGTCTTTAAATAACCTTTTGATGGATTTTATACAAAATTTTCCGAGATTTTTACGTTTTAAATATAAATAAAAGAAAGTGTTTTTAATTTTTAGAAATAACATTAAAAAATACATAACTTTTATGAGTTTCATTTGCATTTTTCCGAGATTTTTCACTTTAAAATTGGTCAAAAATAACTTTAATGGAAAAAAATATTTGTATAATTATCGAACAACAAACCACCCTCTTATCAATTTTATTTCTCTTGAATTATTCCAACAAAAATATAATTTGTGTAGATATAAAATTTGTTAAATTTATTCTTTATCAATCATCATCACAATGAAAATAAAAATCAAGTTTCTTGGATATATGAATTTGTTGTTTTTTTGTGTGTTTTGAGTGCGTGCGGAATAAATGAGATTATACATTATTAGTATGGAAACACACATTATAAAAATTATTATTATATAAAAATATATCATTGAATTGTAAAAAAAAAATTATTTTACAAATCACGCACGCATACAAAATCATACATATATGAGGTATATACTAAAATCAAGTACGGTACATTTACGGTATTTTATTCTGGGTTATTATTTTTTTCTGGTTTGCACCATGTGTAAAAATATTAAATTTATATTAAATCGTATTGTAGAAAATGTTTTTATCAAATGTGCAACGTTTTCAAATTGTTTCTTAATTTGTTTTTTTATTTAATTTTTCTTAAAATTATTTATTAATTTACCATAAACAAAAGTTTTCCTAATTAAGTTTTTAGTTAAAGTTTGGAGTTTAAGTCATTTGTTATATATAGGAATGTGTAAAAGCGGTATAATTTTGTTGATGTTTTTGTATTGAAAAATTTACAATAGAACGTCGTCATTTTATTTATTGAAAAAATTATTCTTCTATTAATTTTGTGGTTATACATTGAAATTGTTGTTTTATTTTAAATTTAATATGATTGAAAAAAAAAATTTTTTAATACATTTGATATGGATTTTCTATAATTAAAAGTTTAATTAATGTGTGTTTAATTAAAAAATTTTTTTGATGTGATTTTCAGAATCATTTTTTTTTCAAGAAATTGCTATTCAACTTTAAGTATTCATCAATCATGAAAAGCGGAAAATGACCGAATATTTGCAGTTTATCGGTCGAGTCTTCTTCAAAAGTCCAAACAGGTAAATATATATAAATATAATAATATATTGTTTTTAATGAAAATACATAATTTGTGTAACAATAATATTAAATGAAAATTTTTTCTCATACTTCTTCTTATAGGTTAGTGTGATTTTTCTGCCAGCTTTACGAATTTTATAAATTCCAACGATTGGTGAGTCAAAATTTGTTTTCATTATATTTCAAAAAAAAAATTACAAAATAAAAAAATATTCATATATTAACACAATGAATTTAATTAAAGATGTACATAAGTAAAATTTTTAGCTTTATGATAAAGTGATGAACTGAAGTTATATTTTTATGAATCATAAATTTTTTTTATTGATTCTTAATCGAGTTTATAAATTGATATTGCAATAATTCGATAAAAATTATCAATGCTGATCGGTTTTCCAAAACAATAAATGTAATAAATTTAATATTTAGAAAGATCATGTTTTTGTATGTTTTTTTAAATTAATTTATTGAATTTCATTTGAATTTTCTGAAATTTAATATTTTTCCGAGAATAAATAAATAAATAATATATTTTGTCTGATATTTTTCATATTTTATTATCCATATTTTATTGTTAACATAAAGTTTCTATAATCATACGATGAATATTATTTCAATAATATCAAATTTAAATTGTATTATTTTTTAAAGTATCATTTTATAATTTTAGATTTTCCTATATTACGCTCACTATTGTAATTCATCACAGTTATTAATTTTGATTAAGTTTTCATAATTTTTTATTATTTCCAATCGCCGCGATATATAAAAAAAATTCAGACGTATTCTATTTTTTTTTGTTATTTTTCGGATTAAATATTTATGAATGTTTTTATTTTTTAATTTCTTTTTTTAGAAATATAATCAATTTTAGAGTTCATGATGGATCACATTAAATATAGATTGCTTTTTGTAATTAACTTATTCCTAACTAATATAAAATATAAATACACTGGTGAATGGATATTATACATATACATTAACTAATCACTAATATATTCCTATATGTTTTTGCACAAATATAGCGATCGATCATGAACTCAAACTAATATATTTGTTACTAACCCCTTTATTATTATTATATGAAAATATTTATTTTTTTTAAATAATGTGTCCTTTTTTCCTTTAACCCATCAAAAGGTAATTGTAAGCGGTCTGTTCTTTTTAATGAACTGACTACTTGACTATACTTTATCCTATCAAACTCAAATGAACAAATAATTGGGTCTTGCCACTCAGCATGCTATGACTGAGTGCGGCGCCAATTATATCATTTATTTATAAATCCGCGCCAGGGAGTACTTGGGTCAAGCCCTCTAGTCCTTCAGCGGACCGACTACGCGCCAAGTATTCTTTCCTATCCTACAGCTCTGGTCTGTTTGAGAACCCCCATTACCCTTTACCAAAACGGATCATCGTTGTTTAATATTTTTTTGGGCTCGTTAGGGTAGTTTTAATTTATAATAAATTTTTTAGTGTTAATTAAATTTTATACATTTTTATTTATAAGTTTAGTTAATATTTGTTGTTAAATTCTTCTAACAAAATAATCATTTATATATTTTTAAATATTTTTGTGTGCGTTTGAATGTGATTAATGCAATTTACAATTTATCTAAATTTGACTAATGAAAAGAAAAACTACTATATAAAAAAATCGCCATGTTGAAAGCGAAAAATAACTTTTTAAAATTACTTTGTTGTTTGATAAATTTGTCATGATTGAATATGGATAAAAGAAAACATACTTTATACTAATTAATTAATAGCGATTATTCACTTTTCATAAATCATTTTAATGATTATTATCAAACAAAAATATTTATTATGTGAAAATTACAATATATTTGATCAAATATGTTCTGACTTCTGACCTATGAATAATATTTATTTATTTGATTCTTAACTCAAATAATGGTAGTGTATTTTAATTTTGTTTTTAAAAAATTAACATAACCTTTTTGAATTGATGTTATTTTAATTTACGTGAATAAAAAACTGTTGGTAAATGAAATAATTCGCAAAATAAAAATAAGAAGATTTACGTGAATTGATGTGTTTATTTTATTTGCATAAATATATACATATAAACGCATGCAACGAAATAAATAAATAAGGAAAATTCAGCATCATATATATTTTTAACTTGTATATCCTTTCATTTTATTTTTTATTACTATTACTAACAGTTTTTTTTTCTTATATCTATAAGAGAGCTCTAAGCTATGGTATATGCTATATGCACATAAAGGAAAACTTAACAACTAATAAATTTTTATTGTGCCATTTAATAAAAAGTTTTGGCGCCGAGTAACATAAAATTCTATATACATATAGATTGTACTTTTTATCCACCGCCACCACATATAGTTTTTTTTTTAATGTAATGTCTTAATATATTGAGTGTCGTACTCCATTTATATGTTATAAAGTTAAAAAAAACTTTGCATATAATCAATATCAATAATGTAGTATATATATACTTTGCTATATGTTATATATAAAAAATTATATGTGTCTTATTATATTTACGTACTATACATTTTCTTGTTTTTCCATAACATTTTTCCATATATACATTTTTCCTAGTAAGAATTTTTTAGTAAAAAAATAATAGAATAATTTTGTTTATAAAATCTATAAATTTAATTTCTTTTTCCAGTTTATTGTATGATTAAAAGCTCTTCTTTTTTTATATATTTTATCTTTATCACACAATTTAAATAATATATATGCAATTATACAAATCCTGTACGGTATAAATTGAAGAATTCTATACATTTTTGTGAACTATCTGAGTCTGATTGGGAAATAAGTACAACCACATCATTTACTTTTATTATACATATACGTACAAGTGCATATATGTATATATATATAGCAGCTATTTATTGTAATATTTTTCATAAAATCATAATACTCTATATTTGTATTACAATGACATGATTTTTGTTTTTGTGTTATTAAACCTATATAAATATACACATATATTTTGTATTGTATATATAAAATTTTCAATAAATATTATATATAATTTATGTAAAAACATACTTATATAGCGCGGTTATATAGATTGTAAAAAAAACTTGCATAAGTATAATACAAAAATATGTAAAAAAATTATATATATGGAATAATAACAGGAAGTCAAATGTATATATAGATCTATGTAATATAATATGTTTACATAAAAAGTATAGATATATTTCTTTTAGAAATTTTAAAGTATTGAAACAAATGAACTACTCTACAGATTATTATAGATATGATTTATTCTGTTGCAATGTTTTGTGTTTATTATTCAATCAATTTATATTAGCTTATTCAGTTCTTAAAATATCTTATATTATATTTTTTAAAAAATCTGACTGACTTACTTTTAAAACTATTTTAATATTTGTATCATGACAAATTACTTAATATTTAACTTAAAACCTATTCATATTGCTTTAAGACTCCACCGATACAGATCACGGGAGAAATACATATAGACATTATGGGGGAAGTTGGGAAATTGTTAGCCATGTTTCCAAACGGACAAAAAGTGTATACGTAAAAATTGGTCTCAATTATAGCATACTGAATAAAATTTTTGTACGATTTGGTTTGTATGTTTTACACTACCTCAAATTTATTTGAATGTTCACCGAAATATATCTTAGGAACTAATGGTACGATTTTCAAAATGTATTCTATATTTTAATTTATTGAATTTTCTGATATGTCATTCGAAAAATCAAAATTGAAGAAAAATCTGGGTGGTTATTAAAAAATGGAAAAATAGATAAGTCGATTTTCCTGCAATTTTCCTAATTACTCATTTGTCTTTCAGAATAGTGCAACCTCCTAGAAGGATGTCTAACATTTCAATATGTTAAACATTTCTGTTCAGAAAACATTTTTATCCAGATAAAGCTAAAAATTACACAATTATTATAATTTTTGACATACAACTGACATATTTTTTTCCGTTTGAACTATACATAAAAAAAAATATTCATAAATGTTATATTATATACCATCAAAATTCAAAGTAAAAAAATAATAATTGTATATTGACCGAAAAGATCAAATATATATATAAAATGTCTGCATTTGATATTGTATTATATATATATATTATTAGTACACATAAAAATATAACTTTTTAAAAGCAATGTATAATTGAATTTTAACATTTTAAAACCATTAATTTAATAATAATACATGTATATATTGAACAATACATTTTTACCCCCTCTCTTTAAACAGCCTATAGATCTATATATTTATCCATATAATTATATACCTATACTACTTCTATATGTATATAATGTTTTGTATTCAAAATTGTACATTCTGAATTGTACATGTGTTGATATTAAACATCATAAACAAATATTGAACTATTTTTGAAGAAGATGTTACATGCTCTTTGAAAATTTATATATATACCTAACTAAATATATATACGAATAACCATCATGTTGCTTTTAAAACTACATATAGTATATATACATTATATTGCTAAAAATATATATATATAGACATATTGAATTATTTATTCTGTCTGTTTTATTCAAATTTATACCTTTTTATATATATAGTGTACAGCAGCAAATAGTATATAGGTACTGTTTAAATATAAATAGAATAAAATATCAATATAAAATGTTTTATATAAAAAATAAAAATAAAAACATAACATCAAAATTGAAGTTGACAGAAGCTTTTATCTAAAGTTTAAATACAATTTATTTCTATATACAAAAGAAAACTTAATTACACTTTTGTGGTATACACACACCAAAACACAACAAAATGAAAATATATTTATATAGAAATATAAACAACACAACACCACATATATATATATAGGAAATAAAAGGAAGAGATTTTTACCTATATAAAAAAAGTTTATATATCTAAATTTTATATTACTCCCTTGATTCACATTTGCTACGTTTAAAATTTTTTTTTTTTGATATTTAAATTTTAGTCAAACGCTTTATTATACGAGTATGTACCTAGTTATATATTGCAGACAGTTTTTATTAATTTTTTTTTTGAAAAATATATACGATTGAGTGCTAACATATATTTTTTATAAAACAAAAAAAAAATTTAAATGTACACCATATGTGTACGAAATTATTCCAAATATATATACATTTATATATGATGATATTGTTTATATACATACATATACCTCTGAACACAAATAAAATGTTCTTTATATTCATTCAATTATTTTAAAATCATGTGCTAAATTCAAATAGCGCATTGTATCTATACGATGATAGTATATATATATTAATAATATATGTAACAAAAAGGTAAAAATGAAAAAAAAAAAAATGGATAATCAAAATGAAATACTCTTCATCCATTGTATTTTCAATATACTTATACATCATACACCCATGCAGTATTATCTTTATTTCACATTTAGTTTACCTGCTATAATATTGTATATTTGTATGTATATATGGACTATATAGCTATTTTAAATGTTATTCAAATTTTTATGGAAATTTTTCGTCGATAAAGCGAACACAGATGATGTTTATTGTTTAAAAATTATACGATGTTGGAAGATTTATTACATAACATAGAATAATATAACCTTTTGTATAGTTAATATAACCTTTTGTATAGTATTTATGTATTTAATTAGTTGTAATTTTCTTGATAAATTATTGTATTGAAGAGTGAAATTTATATATATAATAGTTAAAAAGGAATAAAGTACATACATACATTAGGAATAACGTGTATAAAACAAAATAACATTTACTTAATAATGTATACATTAAAACATGGAAATTGATTAATATTGAACGATTATTTTTCATTATATTAGTATTATATTTTTTATTTTACTAAATAAATTGGAATTTTTTTTTATTTATAAATACAGTTTATAATCGAAAATATTTTATGCAAAAAGAAAAAAGAAAAAAAAAACACAAATTGATTGATGATGCGATCAATTTAAAGATTAAATAATTTTTAAATTATATCTTATATATGGTATATAAAAGATATTCATTTTTGTTTCTTTGTATTGAAGTAACAAAACTTTATATAGAGCTGGTATTAAATTAATTATAAACGTATTATTGTTAAAGTGCTAGTATGGAAAATAAATAATGAATGCAATTAATATTCTTATAGAATATAATATTATTTCATCATCTTGACCTTTACTCCATAGCTTTACTTCACAATGCATTATACTGTATTTGGCGTCCCAGTAAAGCTCGCGAATGATGTTCATTAGCCCCTTCAGCATTTCATAGCTGAATATGATCGATTCAGAATGCTGGTTAAACCACGGAGAAAGTTTAGAAAGTTTATATAATCACATAGAATAATATTTTGAACATATTATGTTTTATAATTTCGTGGGTGAATTTTTTATAGAATTTAAATTCGAATCACATTTGATCAAAACCAAACGATGGCGTATGTTTTTTTTAACAACCGTTTACAACTACTTTATTATTTTGAATATGTTTTAATTAATACTTATATATATTTGATTCATAATAAATAAATCATGATAAATAAAGAAATAAAAGTTAAATTTCATAAACCTATATTTGAAGTTTCCTAAGAAAATGTTACAGATATTATTTACTTCAACAAAATTCTTAAATCATGTTTGTGTATAAATACCTTTTCTCATTACTATATAGAAATATATAAATTTTGTAATTAAAATACATCTTATTTTTTCTACAAAGAACAAATTATTTTTTGACATTATGTATACAAAATGAAAACCAATTAAAATTTGAAAATTACAAAGTCTCAAAATAATAATAATGTATATAATAAAATCAAAAAATTTATTGTGTATATATATGCGTCAAATGCAATTTTAAGTTTTTTTTTTACATTTACATTTCGTTCTATGTCGAAACCTTGTATGTTCACAATATATATAATTATATATACCTCACTCACTATATATAATACAATTCTGTATATGTATATTTAAATGAAATTTTAACATTTCCAAGTAATTTAATTTTTGTATTTTTTGTCATATGATGATGGTGTCAAAACGAAATTCAAAAATGTGTAATGCTCATGTAGTTATATATAAAAAAAACATTCATGAATGCGCCATATATATACGATGCAATTGCAACTTTAGTAATCAGTGTATGTATGTATATGAAAATGAAATAAAAAAATAAAATAATATAATTATTATTTGAATGTAATTAAAGTTTATGGCATATGAAAAATTTGCATATATACATATTTTTTAATTTTTATTTTCATTTGGCATACTCTATATATAAATGCAACGCTTTGATATTATATATTTCTATATATTTATCAAAAAAGTTTTTATTTAAATTCATTTTGTTATTATTATTATTATTATTATAGAGAAACAATTGTATATGAATTAAATATATTTTTTACACTCATATATTTGCATTTTTTGTTTTTAAATTAAGGATATTTCTGTTATAATGTATATTGACAAAATTTAACGAATCAATGCATTTCATATATTGTATATATTTTATTAAATTTATTTTTATTTATATAAATTGAAATCATTGATATTTAAATAATGTCTTTTTAAATTAAATTTTATTTTATGGATTTAAAACAAAAAACAAAAAGTTGTATTACGTGATGTTTATTTCATTATACATTAACTTTATATGTACATACAAGATACAACATACATATAAAGAACATAATTATAAGAAAATTGTTTTTATAATTAAATGGGGGGATTCATTTGTTTATATACTTAAACTTTATAATGTAAATTGATTTTTAAATATTTATTGTTAAAATTTTATATTGAAATATTAGTTTAAAAGATAAAAAAAAAGTTCCGATAAATATATTAAATACAATATAATTTGTAACAAAATACACTAATTATAAATATATAAAATCATAACATTTTGTTGTTCTGTATAAACTTTTAAATATACATTTGATAATATATTTTTGAATAGCTTATTTACGCAAAAAAAAGTTTGTTATTATATATTGTATTTATAGAGTACATATTAAGTATATGTATAATAATTAAAAAGAATTTGATTTTCTTTCCAATACATTAATTTTTTTGTTATTTTTTATTGTTTTTATTCTATTTTTTCGGTACCCATTCAATGTACCTATGTTATGCGCTGATAGAGACATATCAATTAAACTTTTACTCATCTACAGACAAATATAAAACATGATAAATAATATACTTTAGAAAAATATATACACGATTCAATATAGATAATGAAATAAATTGTCTTTCATATAAGAATTTTTATTACATGCGAATGACAAAACCGAAAAACTGAAAAACTTTTCTTTTTTACTTTTTTTTTTGTAGTCACGTTCTCATTAGACAATTTTCAATAAACATATATATATAAAACTTTTATTTTTCGATTATCTATATATATATATATTATATGAGTGTTCGTTAAATTAATTAAAGAAATTAAAGAAAGTTTCCTTAGACAATATACGCTGCTGTTTGTATATATGTGCGGATGCGACTTGGCGTGTATATTCATTTCTGGATGTTGTTTGTTATTATTTATTCCTTAAACAGTGTTTTTATATTTTTATATACAACAGTATTATATCATATTATATTTATATATTTAGAAATTTGTTTAATAAAATTAATGAAGTTTTACATGCACATATTATAATTATATATGTATTCTATATTCTATATATTCTCATCATTTACTTCATTTGTATTTCACAGGTTTTAATTTTTTAATAATTCTGCGATTTTTTTTAATATCTTGTCTGTTGTCTTACCCCCTTTCAGTCTTAATATAATATATAATCTGTATTTTCATTATATGAATATCTACGAATTATACATTCATAAGATGAATTTCATATAGCTTTGGATACAAAACCGCGAATTGAGATATCCGTTTATTTAATCTAAAATTTGAAAACAAAATTGATCTATATATCAGAAAAAGAAAATAAATAACACAGCATTGTTCAATATTATAATCAAAAAGTTTTCATCATCAAATATATAGTCTTGTGTAATTTTACTTATATATAAAATAAAAAGAAATAAAATTCTTATTTAAAATAATCATTCGCTTTTGTTGAATTTACTCTATAATGTATAAATGTTTATATTTTACGATAATTTTTCACGGTTATGATTATAGAAAAGAAAACAACAGAATGTTAAATAAACTTTAGAAAATAATAAATATAAAATAATACAGCAGAGAAAGTAAATATTAAATTGAAAGATAAAAGAAAAGAATATACATGTATAAATAAAAACATGATCAGACAGGCACATGAAACAGGAATCACGTATTTATGGCCACTCAAGTTATCAAAAATCAATTACTAATAAACCCCTAATATAAATAAAGGATTTCATCAAACGTTCAATCCAAAATTTCAAATCATAAGAGCGGAAATATTTTTATTTGATTTCGTTCGATAAAAAGTATAACAATTTGTATGATAAAAAGGTGCCATAGAATTTTTTTTCCAAAACGAAAACTATGATAAACTTTGTCTTTCTGAAATTACATGTTAAAAAAAGCATTGACTTGCAAAATAAACATAACATTTAATTGAAATAAATTCTAAAAAAAATATGATGCCCTCTTAACATCGACGCAAAAAAAAAACGATGATATATAAATCCTCACCCCACCTATATTTAAAATTATGTAAAATAATTGAAGTATTCAGAATTTCAGATATAAACAAACAAAAAAAAGGTTAATTTAATTTTATGTATAAATATCTGTGCTTATTTTGTATCCTTCCTGCTTATACTTGTGCGATTGTTTTTGCATGTGTTTTCATTCAAATTTCCGATATATTTTATTAAGACAAAAATTAGCAATGGAAATGCAATAGTAAACGTTAAAGGGTCGTTACAACAATTATATGCAAAAACATGTCACGTCCGGTAAATTTCTACTGAATGAATTCAGAAAAATAAAAGAAATAATAATTTTTTTCAAAATACAATTTTCTATTATTAAAAACTATTTATTACAAACAATATTTTATTTTATTTTACTTTATACCAATAGAAAACAGAATAAATCTACGAATAAACATTATATAGTAAAAATGTATAAATTGCTTTTATTACCCTGATACATAAAACTATATCATAAAAAAAGAATTTAAAGTTCCATTATGAATAATTAAATGTATTATATAGATATATGTAATAAAATAACCTTTATATAATAGCTTGTTAAATATTCAACATTACCGCATAGTTTTATTAAAATTTTGATTATATAAATATTAATGATATATATATACTATAGATAGATAGTTATTTATATAAAATTATAGACAAACGTATATTTATATTATATTATATGTATAATAAAATGATAAAAGCTCTTCAGAAATCCCATTATAATTGAAATTGTTATAACTCTCTAAAACAAATACTTATCCCATGTGTTTATATATGTTACATCTTTGTCTATATATGAATCGATGGGTTGGTTGTGTATATATTCTTCATAATATATCAAATGCATTCGTTTATCAATATATAAACTGTTGTATGTGTAAATATCAATGTTAATAGTATGATAAAATGTAGGTAAAATGGTAAAATTCATGTTAAAAGTGTTTACATTATGTTGTTATTCATACAATCATAGGATATTTTGAAGTAGATTTAACATATATTATATATTATATGAGCAGTTATAATATTGCTAAATTGTATACGAGAATATATATCTATGTAATGTAATGTTGGTTTAGTAAATTTTTATATTATACATGCATAATATAAATACAAATACTTTGTGCATAAATTTAAATATATATATGTAAATACAGCATTTATTCGGGGGGAGAAAATTTGAAGATTTAAAAATTTTGAATATTTACATGTATCTCTCGTTACGCATATATAGTATTTCTTTCTATTATGTATATATATTATATACATATTTTGGAAATGTAATAAAAAAGAATAAATATACGATTCAGGAAGGAATAAAAAAAAAAACACTATACAAAAATTGGATATTTTTGGGCTTATTGTTACATATATATACTTATATATTATAGTATTTTATATATATGTATATGAATATTTATACTACATATAGAGATATTGATTATCTATATTGTTTTGAATTCTTCAGAGACAGAAATATAGATATAGAAAAATTGTGTCCAAGTGTAAAACGCAACTTTACAATTCTCAAGGAGCAATATATATTTATATACACCATTTGATCTTTATAATGTAAACATCATAAATAAAAATACAATATATAAAAAGCAAACAAATTCTTTATATACACATCTTATGTATATTATTATAGACTTTTTCTTTTATATATATCACTTTATTTCGTTCCTTTATTTGTCATTTATATACAACAAAGAAAATTAAAAGAATTTGTACAATGATATTTGATATTGTGAAAATTGTATATATAGAACTATATAGTACATATATATTTATTACTATAAATGTTTTTATACAATTATTATACAATTTATGATTTTATTTTATTGCATTTTTACCATCCTTCTCCTATATATAAATATACAAAAAATAAAGTTAAGAAAATAAGAAATATCCAATATCAGACTATTCTTATATATATAAAGATTTTTAATTATTGTTTGGATGTATTATTTTCGTGTTTATATAATAATTATTTTTAACGGAAAGAATACTTAAAGAACTACCATTGATGGCCATAAAGCTGTTAACGTATAAATATATTGAATGCATTTCTGCCAAGGGAAAGTGTCTGAAATAACAAATTTAATTCCAAAACCCATTGATGGAATAACATTATTTAGGCAAATCAGTCTACTACCGTGTATTTCCAAACTGTTTGAATAATTACTAATAAAAACCCCCGAACCAATCCTGGACACAGAAAAACTTATACCATAACATTATTATATTATATTATGGTATTCTGCGGGGATAATATTCCGGTATCTATGATATATTTCTAAATCTTTTCAAAATAAATCTTAATTGTTTATGGCTATATAACTTTTCTATCTATATGCATTGCATATATATAAGTAATTTTAACATGAAGATTCATCAAAATATGACTTTGATATAGAATGACTTTCTTAAAATTTATTCAATATATTCAAAAATTAATGATGCAAAAAATCAGAAAAAATAAAAATAAATCATTTAATTATACATCGATAAAATTGATACTTTTATTATCTGTCAATCACTGATGTATAAATATACATATATATATATAGTAAATTGAAAGCAATATACTGATTTATATCGCAGTTTATATATCCATGAATGATATATATACATATAATCAAAATGCTATATGTATACAGAATAAAACTTTTCTTAATTTTTTCGGGTCGATAGAAAGTTCAATCGACCAAAATAATTAAGAACACATTTATTTTCCAATACATTTTCTTCCATTTCCAATACATATACGTGTTTATATACATACAGGGTGGATAATTGAACCACCCCGAAAAGTTATTTTATATATACAAATTTTCTTCTTTCACTTTCATCGAGCCTATATATATAATATCAAATTAAATGTTATTTAAAAGTATTTATATAGATGTATTTATACTATATTATACAAATTTGACTGACATTTTCCTATAATGTATCTGCTTTTATATATAATATAAATATGTATATATAAAAAAAATACCCACGATATATTGAATACAGTCTATAGTATTATAGAATAGAAAATACATGTCTGCCAACGATATTCATATAATATAATATACTAAATTCTGTTAAAGACATATTATTGAAAATGTATTGTTATATATTTTATAAATAAGCACTTTTTATATATATAGATATATAGAACAACATGTATAGATAGTCTAACAAAGTGAAACATTTTTTGAAGAATGCAGAATAAATTGTTTCTTAATTGATATTGAATGTTTATATTAAACGAAAATAGAATTTTTGTTTATATATAATATGAGAATATAAATAAATGGGTATATATTATTGTTTGTTCTATTCTATATACATATTTGAAATAATCTGCACTCATATATAACGAGTGAGTATATATATACCATTAGGAAAATATTTTTTGGAAATAACTTTCATTGTATACATTGTTGATTAATTATCTAATTAAAAAGTATAATTATATGTAGAATTACGCAAAAAAAAATATAAAAATAAAACCTATTTTATTCTCTCTTTGTTTATGGCCATATTATATTTAATTTAATTATTTTTCTGTTTTTTATGATGAAAATAAATTATATACTATATGAAATGGAAAAAGAAATTTTTTGGAATAATATATATATTTTAATAGATCAAGAGAGAAATAAATTATCTAAAATTCTTGAAAATATTAAGATAAAATAATATATGTATAATTAAATTTAAAAATTTCTGATTAATGAGTGAATATTAGCAAAAAAAAAGGATAAAAAGGATTTTTTTAATCTATTTCTTTAATATTGTTTTATACAATTTTTTAAAAACTAAGTGAATTTTAAAATTTATTTGTACAATTAATTAATAAATTTATAAAATTGTTAAATACATAACTTTATATAAATTTCTATCCTGACCCTTCTTTTTTACTCTATGTTTACTTGAAAATGGTGTGCACAATTTTTTTAATCATTGTCAAATTGTCTAATGTATTGTTGGAAAACTTGTGGTTTGCCTATAAAAAATTAGTATAGAGATAACTACGATGATAAATATTGAAATATGTGAAAAATTCTGTACATATGCATAGATCAATTGTTGTATAGATGTTTATAAATATGTTATTTACAAAAATTTCGAATGGAAAAATGAAAATAATAACAATTCGATATTTGTTATATACATAAAAAGTCAAATATACACAATATATCACATCCATATCCATATAGCTTTACCAATTTGTATGCATTCTTTGTAATATGAACACAGCACAATAATACACAATAACGCACGCAGACATTGTAGAATAATAAATAGTTAAATATTTGATTTATTGATGTGATTTTCATATTGAGACTGCATAAAATTAAATATGCACTTCCTCGGATATTATATATTTAGTTATCGTTTTGGAAAGAAAATTCAAAATTCATCTTTTTATAACTTTTCTCATCGAATTGAAACTTTTTTTTAGTCCCTTGCTAACAGTACGTGCCTCCTGTTTCGGTTGTTTGTATGATAGCGTTTTTTTTTATTTGAATAGCAAATACACAGCAATATTAAATATTTTCTCTTATGACCATATAAAATTGTATCATCAATTTTATTTCGCTGTATATTGAACATGATCTATATCTTTAAAGTTTTTTTATGTTTTATGGTTTTTGTCCCCCGTGCATTTATATATAGTTTAACAATGGGAAAATTAAAAACAACGAACTTTAAGAAACAAACTTTAAGCAATAATAATATATATAGTAATAAAAAATACAAATAATATTTATTTATAAACTATATATATTATTAAAGTAAATTTACATAAAAACAATTTATGCTGATTTAAAGAATTTATCTAATTAAATTCAACAGTAATTTTCAAGTGATTTAAGAAGAAAAAAAAAACCCCCAGAGAATATATAGATTTTTTTTATTCTTCAAAATTTACATAAATTTATACTATAAGTGCAATTTATTATATATTTTTAATCTCACCACAAAATTTTGCAATAAAATGTGTATATATACAATAAAGAGAAAAAAAAACTCTTTTTTATTATTTTATATATGTATAAATATTTCTCTTGTATTTTTTTTTTAATTTTTATCGGTATATACTTCGTATATATAATTTACATAATGCAATTGGCTGGTTTATTGCACACGATAAAAAAAAAATTGCAATAATATAAACAAAATACTATTTTAAATCACAAAACATATTAGCCATTTATAAGATTATGTGAGTATATATTCACTATATATTTAACATATACTATAAAAAGTATATGAAAAATAAGTACGAATATATATGGAAGATGAGATTCCCATTATGTTTTTTTATTAGAAAAAGAAATTTAATCCATAATATTATTTTTTTTATTTAGTTTAAAGTGTTTTTACTTTTATTTTTACTTGTTGTTTTATTTTTTCGATTTTGCAAGCAAAAAATGACTATAGTTTAGCATTTTAAAAAGAATATATACACACAAAAAAATTCGGGTGTTCGTATTATAAATAGCTAACCCTAAAATATCAAACAAGTTATTTTAGTTGAATATGAGTTTATTTAGGAACTAATTTTAACTATCTGTTAAAAAATTAAAAAAGTTGTTAAAAATCAAATTTATGTAGTTAGATTTCTTTTAATAACTTCTGAGTGCTTACATTTTCTATTTGAGTTGGTTAGATTTAGCTATTTTACAAAGGCACAATAAGGTAACAAATATAATATGTTAATATTTAGTACATATTTACATCACGATATCGACTAATTTAAGGAGATTGGGTTACCTATGAGAGATATTTAATTATATAGATACAATTTATTCTATGCAAATTTAGCATAAGTATATTGTTTAATTGATTGGTATATTTCATAGGTAAATATTTAGCTATTTATTGACTGTATTTATACATTAAATGTTAGTTTAAACTTTTATTATATGAATTCAAGACACTTTAGTTTTTCAATAAATAAAAGAATCTAAATAAACCTGTACATTTTTCATAAACAGATACATTTTCGATCGCACCACAATTAGCTCATATTGAACGATAGATCACTTCTCAAATACGTGTCTATAACAAAACTTGAATATGACCAATACTTCAAACTTCAAATGCAATTTTATTCCCAAAAAATTTATAATTTTTCTAATATTTTTTTCAAATTTTTCCAATTTACTTTTACATTCTTATGCGTATTTTTCCATATGTTCGTCCTCTTTGTGTGGCACCCTACAAAACATAGTTTTTTGCCGTAGTTTGCGGGTATTTTTATATATTTATAACATATCAATTACATATCAATACATTTAGCAAATTTATAATTTTGCAATACAATTTAATTTGATGAAAATATAAATTTTGGTTACAAATTAACAACAGAATACACTTGAAATTGACTATCACAAATAGTTTAATTTTTTAACATTTACATTTAGCCAAATATTAACAACATTAAATAGTTATATTTTTAGATCGGCTCGTTCCAAATATCATGTAAGCATTGTAGTTAATATTAACATTGAAATATAGTCAAAATATTTACTCTAAATACATTGTTGAATTCAGCTATTTGAAATAGTTAAAACACATTATATACTCTTTTTACATCGTTTTTTCGTGGTTTATTTCGCGAGCGCATTTTTTTATTGTGCAATATATTTTGCATTTCTTCCTTTATAAGCTATGGTTTTAACTATAGTGCTGCAGCATCATCAATAACCAAATGCATGTATTTTTTTTGTTACTGGTTGTAAAATGATCTATTTATCAAATTAACCAGAAATGCATAAGAATATTTAAAAAGATCTATGCCAAAGGTAACAATGATAGCGTTTTATTAAACAAATTTCAGTTTAGTTTTCAGCATTTCCTCTATCTGCAGCTTTTCTTCTCTATTCTTCATTCAATGTGGCAAACTACATATCGAAAAACGAAAAGCGAATATGAGACTAAAATCGCATGTACCATTGAAAATTTTAAATAAATGCTTTATGTTACTATTGCATTTTTCGCATAAATCTTAGTAAATACTTCCATGAAATTTCGAAAAAATTCAATAGTCCAAAACAAAACTTACACATGATATATAAAATAGCATCAAAAGATAGAACATTTAGAATAAGTAATAAAAAAATCGTAACTTGTTTTGTTTTGTTGATATTTGTAACATAAATTTCATAAACTTATACAGGAAATTTAATATCTGTCATGCGATCGTGATAATTTTTCAATCGTTTTGCATTCATGCTAATTTTTTAATGGGATTGCATAGCCGCATAGCCCTTTTATATGTCCTGTAAATTTTTGAAATTTATGTTATAAATTTAAACAAAAAAGTTATGAAACTCTCTGTATATGTTTATAATATTTACAGGTTAAATAGCATATTAATAATATATGTATTATATCATTAATATATTAAATAAATAAAATTTCATTTTTTATTGCATTGTTGACATCATGTAATCAAATATATACAAAAATCATATTTTTGCAAAAAAACTGGCTATAATATAAAACCAACAAAACTGATAGACGCCTTTTTCCTTATCCTCGTCCTCTATTTTTGTAACCCCACACAATATCGTTATCACAATATAGTTTTTCATCGTCGTTTGCGGATATTTTTATGCATCAATAACATATCAATACATTTATCAAATTTATAATTTTGTAATACAATTTAATTTGATGAAAATATAAATTTTGGTTACAAATTAACAACAGAATACACTTGCAATTTACTATCATATATAGTTTAATTTTTTAACATTTATATTTAGCCAAATATTAACAATATTAAATATTTATATTTTTAAATCGGATCGTTCCAAATATCATGTAAGCATTGTAGTTAATATTAACAATGAAATATAGTCAAAATATTTACTTTAAAAGTATTGTTAAAAGAAGCTATTTGTAATAGGTAAAACACATTATATACTCTTTTTATATCGTTTTTTCATGTTTTATTTCGCGAGCGCATTTTTTTATTTTGCATTACATTTATGATTTTTCTATTTCTCGTCACGTCATTCACATTATCGTTTTGCATTTGATCACAGAAAGGTGTTGTGTAGTTCATCAAATCAAATCTAAAAAATTAAAAAGCGTTTTTAATAAATTTAATATTTTTTATTTTGTTTTCCAATGTGATAAATTTATTCAATCTGTATTTCCATAAAATTAAATTTTATAACCATTAAATTAATTTGTATAATTATTTGTGTTAGTTCAAAAAAATAATATGTTGTGAATCAATAAATATAATTATAATTTATTGGGCAATTAAACAATTGAAATGGAAAGTGCCAATATAACAATAATGGAATATCTATTAAAAGTAAATTTTAATAAACAAACGAAGTATGTTAACGTGAAATATTATATAATTATTGAATTTAATGATTTCATCAGTTCAGGTAAGTTTCATTGAATATTGTAAAACTTTTTTCAGACCGTTTTTTCATTTACTATTGCACATATTGTTATCCGTTTAATTTTAATTAGTGTTGCAAAAGCAATAATTTATTTGCAATTGAGTGTTTAAAAAAATGCTTCGTGGCAATTTTAACCATGCGGTCGATTTGGTAATTCTGCATATTAATTTTATGCGCAAAAGAAAAATGGAAAAAATATGATTACATACATATACATACATACCGGTGTAAATCTTTTGTTTTTTTTTTAACTTGGATGTTAATTATATATGCTTGTATTCCATTACAAAAATAAAATTAATTTCCGACTTCACCTACGCAATGCAATTGTTAGTGTAAAATTTTATCCGGGTTCTTCATTCAATGTAGTTTTCTTTTCTATTCATTCTCTCTATAATTGAATACATATTTTATAGGATATAATGTTATATGTATATTTCCCCGTTTTTCAGCTCGGCGGGCATTCGACATTTCAGAAATTATAGATATAATTATTAAAGATCCAGAAAATATTGAAATAACATCAGACTAATTTCAATATTTTATGAAATATATGCTGGCAAATTACACCATTTTTATGATCGAAGCGGTAACATCACCCCCAACTGATGTATCTTCTTCAATCGATCCTATTAATAGTATTCATCGTGTTACTTCGTATAGCAGTACAACATCATGTGATATAAATTCACATTCGCATATGTGTCAAATAGATTATATTTATAAAAATCCAAAACAAATTTTACAAAAGAATACAAACGGATTAATTATCGAAAGTATTGATGTGCAACCTGCAAATCCTGTAAACATTGATGAATAGAGAGTATTGCGTGGATGTAATCAGCTGATATTACGGAATTGAATGAAATTCTGATAAAACATAAAGAAACATATCCGGTAAGATTAAATTTAATAAACAAAAAGGAATCAGCAAAAATATTAAGTATTTTTCCGAAATTTTTGAATATTCCAATATTGGTAATATATTACTTGTAACACATAAACTACATTTTTCCTATTAATATTTATTAGTAATTTTTTGAATTTTTTTATTTTATCATCAGGTTGATATAGATTTTAAGACAGCTTATCCGGGAAAAGCTTATTTATTTTTAAAAAATATTGATGAAAGAGTGCAAAACAAGATCATACATTTAGCTGAAGCGGAAAATCAAAATATAAGATTTAGAAAAAGGTATAAACATACTCTATAAATAATTTCGAACCTTTTTATAATGCCTCTTGTTTTTAACAGAATACAACCAAACAATAGTAGCATTTTTGTCGCTATTAATTTTATTACCTCCTACATCCCTAAGCAGAGGTCATGCAAATAGAAAACGGGTTGTTGATTGCTTCAACAAAATAATCATATTCTACGAGGTTGGTATTTTAATTTGGTTTATGAATAAATGAGTTTTAAAACAAGCTTAAAAATTATTAACTTTATATTCCAGATAAACACTTCACTTAACGAGGATTTATTTATTGAATATAAATATATGGATTTATTGAATATGTAGATTTACTTATTTAATATTTACTCATGAAGCATAATTATTTAAATTTGGTAAAAATTTAAATAAAATGTATAAAAATAATGTAATTATAATAGCTATTATTTATATTTAGTTATTGAAATTTAAGTATTTTATTATTTATAATAAAAAGAAAATAAAATTGTATATATTGTCTTTTAAATATAGATAAAATTATCACCAATCAATATTCAAAATTGACTATTAAAATTCCTACAGATTAACTACCATGGGTATGCCCTAAACTCTCTTTGAAATAGTCAATATTAGCAAACGTTTATAATAAAATTAGTATTCTGTGGTAGCTTTTATTGAGTATATTTGGAGGCATATGTACCATTTTAAAATAGTTAACAATAATTTCAGAAGCACATTTTTGGTGTTTAGGTTCCCCTTTCAAGGTATTTACATTTCACTACTCAAAATAGCTGAAAAACTAGGTAGTTTGTGAAGTTGGTAAATTTGACATATTATAGAAGGTAATATATTTTGACTAAAAAGAAATATTAACAATATAAAAATGCTAAAATATTAATCAAATAGTCAAAATTCACAATGTGTTGGTAATAATATTAACAATGAGAATTACTTTATTTTATCAACCATTAAGAGGTAACAAAAGATTCACAATTAAAGATACTTCATAATAACAAATTCTAAGTGCAAAGAGAATAATTTTTATAAAATCATTGGCATTTTCACAATGTTAAATTTAACAACTCTATTTTTTAACTAAATAAAATACTTAAAACCCAGCTACGTAAAAGTGATACATGAATAACTAGTATAAATAGTCTATTTTGTTTAAATATCAAAATCCGTATTAAGTGCTAATATTGACTACTCCTTGACGCGGTCTCAAATCAAGTATGGCGAAATAGTTAAAAATCACCCCGAATTTTTCTGTGTGTATTTTTATTTATTTTTTTTGTTATCTTATTTTTTTTATATATCTTTTTAAATATATCCTTGATACTAATAATATATAAATAAAGGTATAAAGAAAATTATAGGTTTATATAAATGATATGTGAAATATTAAAAAAGATTTTTTTGTTTTTGTTTAACATCGGATATACTCAAAACGAAAAGATGTCATTAATCGAGCACTATTTTTATGCTCTAAATAACAATAACTTTGGATATAGGATTTCAGAAGCAAACCCTTTAATTTTATTGTTTGTGTTTTTGAAATATCATTATAAAGTTGCTATAAATCTTATTACTTTATATACATTTTATAACTTTCATAAGAATTTTCCGAGAGAATTAATTCAATGCCTTAAACAAAAAAAAAAAAAACAAATCCAAAATTAACACCAAATCTACAAAAAAATATTACCTCTATATATAATACAATATTTTTTATATATACATTATAGTATATGATACCATAAAATGTTATGTAAGTTTGCTTGTTGAATACAAAGTAGATTTTCCGGTAACACGATTTTCGTTGAGAAAGGATACTTCATCCATATATATACAATATATAATCCACTATATGTATTATATCTATGCAGTATCCAGCTCATATATAAAAATAATAATAATACAAGTAGAAGTTAACATTGATGATGTAAAAAAGTTGTTATATAAAAACGTGTGCGTTTTATACATTTATAATAATGCACAATATACAAACCGATGTGTCTGTCTTTATATGTGAACATGATAGAATCTATAAGTGTATATTATTTGAATAGTATAAAAAATGCGAAACATGTATATTAAACGAAACATTTAAATGTCAAGTGACAATATTCAAAATTTTTTGTTATATATTAGAGTAGTGAAAATCTTGTTGTCTACGTTATCATAATCAAAATACGTGTTTGATTGTTATATATATACATGTTATTTTTTTGATAAAACTAGATATGTATCTTAATTCTTAACTTATATATCATATCGAAATATTTTTATACTAATTATTTTAGTATCTTCCACAAAATAATAATGTTAACTTTATATATAAGTATACAGATTTCTAGTTCAGTTCGTACAGAAAAAACTTAATATGTGCTATAAAATGTTGTAAAAAAATATCATAATTTCCATGTAGTAAATCAATGATTTGTAATTTTATTCGCACTCGTTGCAGCACTCATTAAAAAACTAAATATATATTTTTATACTTAAATAAATGTATGTATGCAGATGCACTTATTTTATATTTATAAATGAACCATATTTACAAACATAATTATATTAATAAAGTTTTGCAAAATATTCTTTTTATATATAAGATATCATATATATATACAATATTAT
This sequence comes from Dilophus febrilis, assembly GCA_958336335.1. Classification (NCBI taxonomy): domain Eukaryota; kingdom Metazoa; phylum Arthropoda; class Insecta; order Diptera; family Bibionidae; genus Dilophus; species Dilophus febrilis. The sequence goes on along the minus strand of OY284469.1, from coordinate 27,038,275 downwards.
ACGCATATAACAATATAATACATATATTAAATATTATGCATAAATTATATACTTTCAAGTTATAAAATATAAAATCAAGTTAAATGCATATAACACTTCGTTCAATAATGTGTGTGACTGACACATAGATGGCGTCCCTAGAACTAAATCAATATTTTTTTTCGCATTTGGCAACCTTTTTAGGCTTACTGTCAACATCATATGTTAATCAGATCATTTGTTTACAAGTTACAGTGCTATAAGTGACGCTATTTTTGTGTTTTAAAAAAAAATGAATTCAAAGCAATTCCGTGTGCTGATTTATCATTGTTTTTTAATGAAAAAAAATACTGTTCAATGCCAGGAATGGCTTGAAAAACATTACTCGGACTCTGCTCCATCAAAAAGAAGCATTTGTTATTGGTATGCCGAATTCAAACGTGGTCGTACAGACACCGATGACATTCCATCTACTGGAAGGCCAAATGACGCTGTTATTCCGGAAAACGTTGAAAAAACACTGAAAATCATTATGTCCAACCGTAAAGTGAAAGTGAGGGAGATTGCTGACATTCTGAAGATATCAGCAGGCAGTGTACAAACCATAATACACGAACATTTGGGTATGAAAAAGGTGTGTTCCAAATGGGTGCCGCGTTTGCTCACACCGGAGCAAAAACAACAACGAACCGATGATTCAAAGAGCTGTTTGGACATGTTTACGCGCAATAAGTCGGAGTTTTTGCGACGGTACATCACAATGGATGAAACATGGATCCACCATTTCACTCCAGAGTCAAATCGGCAGTCTGCTGAGTGGCATGCAGCCGGCGAAAGCCGCCCAAAGCGACCAAAGACGCAGCAGTTGGCTGGCAAGGTTATGGCGTCTGTATTTTGGGATGCGCATGGAATAATATTCATCGACTATCTCCAGAAGGGGCAGACCATCAACAGCGACTATTATATAGCGTTATTGGAGCGTTTGAAAGTCGAAATCGCAAAGAAACGGCCTCATATGGCGAAGAAAAAAGTGTTGTTCCACCAAGACAATGCACCGTGTCACAAATCAATGAAAACGATGGCAAAATTGAACGAATTGGGCTTTGAATTGCTTCCCCATCCACCGTATTCTCCAGATTTAGCCCCCAGCGACTACTGGCTCTTCGCAGACCTCAAAAGGATGCTCCGTGGTAAGAGATTTGGCTCAAATGATGAAGTAATCGCCGAAACTAACGCCTATTTTGAAGGCAAAGAAAAATCGTTTTACAAAGGCGGTATCGAAAGATTGGAAAAGCGTTGGAATGATTGTATCTCCCTAAAAGGGGACTAACTTGATGAATAAAAACGAATTTTGGCAAAAAAATGTGTTTTAATTAATTAGTCACACACATTATTGAACGAAGTGTTATATGTACATAACTCTAAATGTAGGTACATAAGATATTATGCACGCTTCTTGTATTTTCATATATTATATAAATTGTATTTGCATATATATATATATATATATATACATAAAAAAAAGTTATATCTATATATAATACATATTATATTATTATATGAATTGTATTTATACATTTACAAATTTATGAAATTCATTTGAAATTTCGCTTGACTAAACTTTAAAAAGCATTTGCTGTTGCGTGGCAACAATTATCCATGCATTCTATAAATTTATATTATTTGTATGTCAAACATATTAGTGAAGCTTTAGTTGATTTATATATATTTCAAAATTTGATTAAAATATGAAGCTTAAAAACATGATTTATATATGTATAATTTAGATTTTAAAGTTCTATTCTATATCTATATATTATTTATGGATATACAATAAAATGGTAAATACGTTGTATATAAAATACTTACAATATTAGCGAAAGCAGAGTTTCACAGTAATACTAAGAATTACTAATATCTTTCCATTTAATCCCTTTTAGAGCATGCCTTTATTAATGTAGATACATGTAGATATATCGTTTATAATTTCATTCATTGTTTTAGAATAAATAAAAATCTATTCCCATCGAATGGCTATATCACATTCTTTCAAATATAATATTCAATCAAATCGAATTGAATTTGTTCGAGACAATAAAAAAAATTATACTTTTTATAAATGACGGCAAAAGTAATATTATATACTGTATTTGACGAACCCGAACAAAAAATTTGAACAATGTCATTTGTCAAATAAGAAACATTAAAGAAAATGAAATATCTATATACAAAAAAAATGCATGTATAAAATGTAATTAGAAAAGCGTTGAAGAATGACTGGGTGAATATGATTTTAATATTTATTTATACAAATGATGTAAAAGTATATGAATGGTAATAAAAACGACTATTTACATTAGATGGAGATTATAAACTACATATATTTGAATTCCTATCAATCCTATATAAATATATTTATATATATTCCTTAAATTCATATCTTAATATACCTGTAATAATTTTCTATAATGAATGTATTAACCTGTAATATATATATGGTAAATTCGGATATACACATAAATTATATATATATATATATATATATATATAGATATTTACAATGAGCATATAAACACAAGTCATATTATACAGGGTGTCCCAGTACAGGGTGCCAACCCGAAACGGGCGGGTTCTACACCTCATTTCCAATCAAAAATTGTATGGCGACCCCATGTCTATCTGCCTTGGTTTTCGAGCTAGCCCGAAAAAACGATTTCGTCGAAGTTCAAGGTAGTACGTAGATGTTATTTACCATATCTCAGCAACCACTTATCGGAATCCAATAATTTTAACCTTGTTGGAAAGGTATTTTAACTATCTTTAACTGTTTCTAATAACACAAACATCGGCGACAACCCGTTTTCATGCTATAGCTGGTCAAACACAAGAAATTTCAACGGCCTCAAATATTTTTGTTATTTTGCAAGGTGAGAACTATAGAACTTTTATGTTTATCAGCTGTCGGTTTTTAGAAAAACTTCTTTGATGTTTTAGCTTTAATTTGATGTACAAACTTTTAAAATATGTTAACTCGTCTTAGAGATATAACGAAAATAATATTGAAATATGACGAAAATAATGCAAATTTTTCAAAAATTTAAAACACATTTATTACATTGCAAAGTTCAATGTTCTGTTGTTATCGCGTTATCTAGGTAACATAACTTCAAGGGATTGCAATTAATTGAATGGTTACTTAGCAATAAAAACAGTTACATTTTTAACGTCATAAATTCATTCAATTCTTTTGTTTTTTGTGCTACATCTCTTCGGCATTTGTATGTTACATTGTTTTACGTTTAATATTCATTAGAAAATTAAGTTTGTTTTATAAAGAATAATTCGGAAGTTTGAAACGGTAAAAAACAGTAAAAAATAAATTTCAAAAGCAGCCATCCAAATTGGTGTAAGTAAAAACTATGGTTGGCGTGCAATGAAGGCTGCTGGTTCACATCCTTATCATTTGCAAAAAATTCAAGCACTTAAAGAAATAAACTACGTCCCCAGAATAACTTTTTGTGATTGGGTGATTCATTGTTATGAACAAGATCCCAGGATATTAAATCAAATTTTATATACGGATGAAGCAATGTTCACACGTGAAGGGATATTTAATACTAAAAATAATCATCATTGGTTAAAGGAAAACCGGCATTCAGTTCGGCAACTCGCATTTCAGGAACGAATAGCATTCAATGTATGGGCAGGAAAGATTGGAAATCAATTAATTGGTCCATAGTTTCTACCTGGGCGACTGGATTCAGATTCATATTTAGTTTTTTTGCGAAATAGGTTATTCGATTTACTCGATGATGTTACTTTAACTGATTTGCGATTCATTCATTTTCAACATGACGGTACACCCCCACATTTTGCACGAAGTGTAAGAGCACACTTAAATGACACATTCGGTCAAAGATGGATTGGAAGAAATGGCCCATTAAATTGCCACCACGGTCGCCAGACCTCACACCATTAGACTTTTATCAATTGGGGGGTTTGTAAAGACATGGTTTGTAAAACATCAGTTCATACCAGGGAAGATATAATGAATGGCATTAGTAATGCGTTTGAAGTTTTAAAAATAATCCGAATCAAATTCGATCGGCTACTAGGGTAGTATTAAAACGGTGTCGAATATGTCGATCACATAATGGACCCCATTTTGAACAATTTTTGTAGTAAAAATTTAAATTTAATTTAATAAATATACATTATTTTCGTCATTTTTCAATATTATTTTCGTCATATCTCTAAGACGAGTTGACATATTTTAAAAGTTTGTACATCAAATTAAAGCTAAAACATCAAAGAAGTTTTTCTAAAAACCGACAGCTGATAAACATAAAAGTTCTATAGTTCTCGGCTTGCAAAATAACAAAAATATTTGAGGCCGTTGAAATTTCTTGTGTTTGACCAGCTATAGCATGAAAACGGGTTGTCGCCGATGTTTGTGTTATTAGAAACAGTTAAAGATAGTTAAAATACCTTTCCAACAAGGTTATAATTATTAGATTCCGTTAAGTGGTTGCTGAGATATGGTAAATAACATCTACGTACTACCTTGAACTTCAACGAAATCGTTTTTTCGGGCTAGCTCGAAAACCAAGGCAGATAGACATGGGGTCGCCATACAATTTTTGATTGGAAATGAGGTGTAGAACCCGCCTGTTTCGGGTTGGCACCCTGTACTGGGACACCCTGTATATATTATACATTTTCACAAAATCGTTGATGTATATATTGAGATATTACATATATATATATATATTTACAAACAATTATATAATTTATAACTTAAACATAGGCATTAATTACAGGTGTATAGTTGCATAAAATTATATTGGGATTTTATAATTTATATAATAAATAAATTTTTATTTAACTTTAACTGTGTGTATATAGTATATGAGTATATATATGTATATTATGAAGATGATATAATCACATTGTTATAATTATGAATTAATGAAAAACATTTTTATATATTATTATACACATCCACTGAAATATACAATAATATATTTTTCAAATTCAACTTTAAAATCACTGGTATATGTGAATGACAAACTTTTACTTTTATATTAATCATAACAAAAAAAATGTGTATACGTTTCATTGCATTACTTCATATCATTTCAATGTTATATATAGATTTACGGTATATACATACACCCAGTTCATTTAATTTGAAATCATTTTATAAAAGTAAAATATGTATTCTTATATACTATATATACTATACTTACGTTTGATCTTTACAATGTAAATCTATATATATATATGTTTATAATACAGTTTAGTCTTCTAATATATCGCTATATATTATACATATATACAGTATCTCAAATTACTGTTTCCATGTTTGAAATCTATCGTTTGAAATTATTGATAGTTGAATAATAAAGGTTCATATGTTAAATGTGTTTGTTACGCTTACGTCGTTTAAGTCTTCTTTTTAACAAATTCCAGGCTCAAAGATATATTGTAAACCTTATTAAAAATATTCTGAAAATTGATATAGGTCATTATATTTTCAACAAAAATAATTGTTAAATCAAATATAACTTAAATGTAGTGTTAACGATAAATGTCCCCAATACATATTGGAAAATTTGATACACAAATTTTGTTTTTTTTATAGTACATTTTAGAATGTATCTGATTGATTCAAACAATGCCATGCCTATACCATAAGCAAAACAGACCAAGAAATTTGTATATTTGTACTTTTAGGCACTGTATATGCTTATTTCTATCAAAATAAATGTACATATACACGATATTCGTTGTTTGTTATAATATACTTGTTTGTATATTATATTGTACAAAAAATAAAAGTACAAATATATAAAGTTATATACATATGTATGTAATATTATCTTTAATGTAAATTTATTGCATCATAAATTCCAATTACGGTTTGTGTAAAGAAAAATAGCTATATACCAAAATTATATACATTTCTTATACATATTCTTATATTGCATATTGCACATAACAAAATAAAGTAAATAACATTTTTCAAAGTAAAGAAAATATTTTGTTATATATGCATATATACAATATATACATACATATTGTATGTAGGGAATTTTTTTCTAAATCGATCTGTACAAAATAAGACTTTGAAAATATATTTAATGTGAATGATTTTCTGACTTTATATTTTTGTATTTAAATAAGATTCTCCTATATGGGTTTCTTTATTTTTATACGGATTCTATTATAAAATAAAAGAAATCAAATTATTTGTTTGTATTACCAAAATATGGGATAAAATATCAATGTTATTGCGTTAACAAATTTTTTAATAAATATATAGAAATATTTTAAGTATTATATTTTCACATAACTTCTGCGTAAATATTAATACATTTTGTCGTCACAATCGAATAAATTTGCAATTATATATAATGTAAGTTTAATTATAAATTTCAATCATATCAAAATTTCAATAACGTATATATAAAACAAATAATAATTGAATTGGTTAATTAAAAATTTTGAAATGTTTTCATTTTTATTATCAAATCATTCAAACATAAATTACATATTCAATGTTTTGAACTTTATAATTATAAATGCGAAAAATCATTTATATTTGGGGGTATATTTGCATAAAAATTATATATACTCCTCTATCATATAATTTTCAATTTATTTAAAAAAAAACCTATTGTATTGTGTATTTACAAATATTTTCATTTCAATTTTTTTTAGAATATTGTACGTTTATAAACAGATATCCTTTTTGTTTTTTTTTTTACATATATAGATCCGAATTTTTTGTTTTACAATCATCCAATATATAGGTTTTTATATCCATAGGTTCACAATTGAACATTAAATTTTAATGTCTCCCTTGATTTTTTTTGTTTGTATTATCAAAAACGATGCGTATTCTTTGAATAAATTATGTATATATACACAATACAACCAACTGTGAACAATGTTTTGTTGTACATTTTGTATACAGTTCGGTTGTGGTTGCGATAACGCAAATTATGATTTAAAAATAAGCAATTATACAAATACATTATTGATTCATTATTGAATTTCATTAACTTGCTCCCTAATATTTTTATATAACTTTTACACTTATCAGTATTTATTAAAAATATATTGTATATTCGAAATAAATATAACAAATTCGAAATGGTTTTTAATTTAGATTCTATTTGATTAGAATTAATCTAAACATCTAAAAATATAATAACTAAAAGGATTTTCATGCAATTCTATGATAAAAGTAATTAATATTACTATACATATCTATTTTTATAATTAATATATATTTAGACACATATATAAAAATAATGTTTTTAAACAAATTTAATGATTAACTTCGTTAACGTTAACATTAATTTTAGGATTTAATATGTTAAATAAATCCAATTTTAATGCTATAAATACAAATATATTTGTTATGTATAAAATGAGTATACATTTTTATTATATATAATATAGAGTAAAAGTTTGTACATTGTAAATAAGAACATTGAAATTAAGCTAATCAAAAAAAAAATATATATGTGATCATATATGCATTAAGGAATAAATATGTATGTGCGTATATATATAACATTTACAAATTGATTTATATTAAATCCAATTTTCTCTGTTGTGTATTTTATATATTTAACATTTACATATTATTTCGAAAAGACTTCTAAAAAATTAAATCTACTTTCATGCCATTCACAAAACATTTACAATGTATTATATATTATATATAAATGCATATATGAGAAACTGCTTTATATATATAGAAATTCTTTACATTGCACCTATCCATATATAGATATAGTACATATATTTATATTCAATGTAGCAAGTACAGATGATGAACTCTTTAAATTCAATAAACTTAATACCTCTCCGTTTTATCGGATAATTTATTTATATCATGTTAGAAAAAAGTAGTGAATATAAGATTATATTATATTCAGAAAATATATTATATATAGGGAAATAATAATTTACTTTATAATGTTTATATAATACACCGTATTTTTTTTTTTTTTTTGATCATTGATAGATAAATTATGTTAAGGGGTGAAAGTTGCACATATGAATATATATTATGATATTATTCAAATATGTTAAACACTTTTAGGTGCACATGCGATGAATATTCTTATATTTTTAATAATAATAGTAACATTATATTTTATAAAATAAAAATAGATAGGTATAAAAACATTTTAATAACATTTTATAAACTAACTTATTATGAAAAATTAATTTGTAATATTATTCTATGCATGGAAAATAATTTAAAAATATATATTAAATTCAATAAATTTTCCATTTTGCATCAAGTTTATTTACACAATATTATGATAGCGTTCTCGCTTATATTTCTTTTTTGCCTCATTTAAATGTTATTCAATTTACAATTACATTATAAAACTTTTCATTTTTTAATGATATAATATTATATATATATATATTATATACCATTGTATTCTATATACGTCTACAAAATATTGAAGTCAAAATAAAAATGCGAGATGTTTTACATATATAATATATACTAATCATTGCTATATATATACTTTATTTTATTATTATTATTTTATTTCGAATATATACCAGAAATATTATTATAAATTTTTAGAAAATTTCTACAGTGAATTATGTTAAGGTACTTTATTAGAAAAAGTTTTATATATTTATTAATCATTTGATTTTTCTTCAATATTTAAAACTTGTATGGTATTATTAAACAGAAGAAGAATCTAACTTTTAATAATTGTTTTTAATTTAGTCAAAATACATTCTTCTGAAGGGAAAACAAAAATATATGTTATGAAGCAATTTAGAATTAAAGATTGTTGTGACAAAGATCCGGTGCACCAAATACAAATATTTAATATTTGGTTTTTACCCATATAATTGAAATGTTGTTATAGAAAATTTTGGACACTTCACTGATTTAACCATTATTATTAGAATACGGGTGAGGATACCCTGCACGTATTTATATACCAATATATTATATACAAACTTGTAGTGATTCATCATACAGCAACATTTTATATAAAAATGAAAATCAAATGAAAAAAACATATTTTGCGACAGCTGTAAGTTGTGTATATATTCATCGCATTTATATATGAAGTAAAAATAATTGTATGCAAAATCTGATTATAGTCAATTTACTTTGATGAAATGTGTCAATTTTGAATTCTCATTTAATATCATATCCTCTTTTTACCATTTTGCCGTATATAGAGGTAGATATTTTTTATATAACTACGTTTCTATAGATATATATATATATAAATAGGGTAACAAATGAAATAAATTTAAATTAAATACTTTATATTTTCTATATATAAAATACATAAAATTGTCTCTATGAGTGTAGGCAGTATAGAACAGAAAATAATTTCATATATATAAGGTATACGTAATCAACACTGCAATAAAATGTGAGTGCAATTGACAAGATGAATAAAAAAATAAAAAACTTTTAAAAAGCGAAATGAAAATCTATATATATACATAGTTAAATTAAAAAATAAATTACATTCATAAAGTTTGTACAATATATTTTACTTTATTTAAATATATTTTACTTTATTTAAGATATATATATATATGGGGAGACTGAAGTGCTCACACTTTTTGAATAATACGCACATAAGAATCTTATGATGAATCACATATAAATATAGAGATTTATCATTATTAGGTGTTAAATTTTTTTGGATGATTTTTATATCATCAATTTTAATTTATCTATATAATTCGTTTAATTTATTAATGAGCGAAGTTTATAATTTCATTTTTTGTTATAAACGCGAAAGAGTTTATAATTATATTTTATACAATTTAGAAATTCAGCCTAATATATTTGAAATATTCGTTAACCATTTTTGTGTAATCGATCAAATGGATCTGAAAAATATGGGGTGAAAGAATATTAACAATTATCCACTTAAATATATTACAAATGAAAAATCAATATTTATAAAAAATTTTTTTTTTAATAAATACTCTGATTATTAAATTTTATTTGTATTTTGACATTTTATTATTGCAAGAGCTTTTAACCATAAAATCTAAATAGCAATGATATGGTATTGTAAAATAATAAAAGTTATATTCACTATTTCAATATACATACATAGTATATAGTACTGTCCTTTATATCCCATTGTCATACAAAATTTTATGAAAGTTAAAATTTATATTAAATATTTTATATATATATATACATATATTTCAAACTATGTATCCAAAATTTTTTTATTGATGTAATTGCATAAGTATTTCCGAAAAAAAAATACTTTGAAAACTTTTATTTTCATTATAAAAAAAAAACACAATTACAATTCCAATTGATAGCAATAAATGCGTACATACAAAAAAAATTCGATACTATATAAAATAATTTATATTATACAAAAATAAATACTACTGTTGTCAATGAGAATAAATTTTTATCAAATTGTATATGTAGCCATATTAAATTGAAACTAATAAAAATTCCAATGTTGATGACAAAAGACAATCGGAATGTCATTAAGTACATATATATATATATAATGACAAAATCACAAACAAAATTATATACAGTATATCCACACGGTACAAAAGTATTTATCGATATATTTATATCTATGATATATATATAAATGGTTCAATGAATATAGACATTTATGTTTTATAATGTTTGATAGAATATTGAAAATGAAAAGTTTTATTTGATGTTATACATGTCTGTAAATCTGAAGCAAAATACCATCATTATATATATATTTTATACAAGAGGCAATCAAAATATATTATTTCTTCAATATATACAGTATAAGGAAAAATAATATACAATACATAATTTATTAATTTTATATATATAATTACATTTCTATCAAATGATGCCATATTCAGACTTTTTGAACCTTATTATTACATCACCACACATTGAGATTGATTCAAACAAAAATTTAACAAAAAATACTTTCATTCCGAAATTATAAATTACTGGGAAAATGAAATCAACTCATAACATGTTATAACATTTGCTGGGTTAATTTAAAGTCAATTAGAAATTTAAACAAAATGAAATTTATAAAAGAATATTTTCATTTTAAAAGTTTCTTGAATGTTTAATAAGTTGATCACCTGCTGTTCTAAATGTATATACACATATATCGACTTAAATTATCCATACACATTTTATATAAAACATTCTATATATATATAAATAGATATAGATGTTCAAAAATTGTAAAGTTTTGTTTGATATTGCCATGCCAAATTACCTTTAAAAATGCAATATATGTTAAAGTTAAAGATTTTAAATATGTATAGATTTTGTATTGTGTAAGGCTTTCAATTAAATATTTGTTAGAATTTATTGATATAAAATTGTAAATGTTAAAAGAATTTTCACCATATTATTAAATTGTTTGATTGTTGTTATTTATCTTTATATATACAAATATGTGTATATATAATTTGTTTGGTATATTCATTACAAAATCCTTATAATTGCTATACAGAACAGGTTAAGAAATGTTATACAATCGATTTTATAAATTCTATATGATTAATGATATATATTTTTTCATATTCGTATCATTGTAATAATACACCAATAATGGCTTCATCTTTAAAAAAAATTGTAATTTATCATAAAAATTATTATACATTCTGTCAAATAAGTACCCGGAAATTCTCATTTTAAATTTTCCCGATGAGAATATTTCAAACATATTTTTTCCCAGGTTGGCACAACTGTCAGCAACTATTCTGTCAATTGTTATTGCTGTGTGTCATTAGGTTGTTTACGGCGTCGTTAGGAACAAGTCAACCTTTTGTGTGCGTTGCGATTTTCACTATGGATAAAAATTTCGAACAAAGAGTTTGTGTGAAATTTTGTGTTTCAAACGAAATTTCTTGTGCCAAAACGTTGGAAATGTTGAAAAAAAACATTTGGTGATTCAACCATGTCGAAAACTCAAGTTTACGATTGGTATAAATCGTTCAAAGAGGGGCGAGAAGAAGTGAACGATTTGCCACGTTCAGGACGGCCTTCGACCTCTTTAACTGAAGAAAACGTCGACAAAATAAAGGAAATGGTGCTCGAAAATCGTCATTATACTTTGCGAGAGATAGCCCAAGAAATGAACATGTCTCATGAGACCGCTCGTCATATTTTGGTTGATGTTTTGGGTATACGGAAAGTCGCAGCGCGATTGGTGCCAAAAGAACTGAATTTTCTTCAAAAAGTGAACGCGTAAATTCCGATCCAACGTTCATCGAACGCATCATAACTGGTGACGAGACTTTTTCCTGTTTCCGAAACTCAAATTACCACTTCGTGGAACCCGTTTTGAGAGCATTGAATACATCAAAACTAATTCGCAACGAGAACTGAAGGCCATCCCGGAATATAGCTTTAAAAAGTGTTTCGATGATTGGATTGTTCGTTGGAAGAAGTGTATTGCCTCAGAAGGGGCCTATTTTGAAGGGGATATAATAAATTTAGATGATTGATAAGTTGTTTGTGTTTAATTGCAAATTGCCGGGTACTTATTTAACAGAATGTATTATCATAAAAAATCAATTTATTTTATATAAAACCTATTCTATAAAAAAAATTAATACATGTTATATAATATGTGATATTACATGTGATGTAAAAATAAAATTGAGTTGTCTTAAAAATAATTGCTATATTTATTATAATATCCTTATTATAAGGCGGTCAATATAAAATCAAACAATTAATTTTTATTATTATCTCTATATATAGACAACTATAAATCCAATGCTTTTTTATGATTGTGCGTATATATAAAATATTAAATATATTTGTAATCAATTCAACCATTCATTTGCTCTTATATAAACCCTATAATTATTATTTTATACGCCAAATTTATACTAATGTTTTAATAGACGTCTGGTCATAAAAAATATATAAAATATTATCCTTACAAAATATTGGCATAAATTAAAAATAAATAAAGAATTTTATTATAAGTGTTTATATCGTTTATTTTTTATTTTAAATAAAAGCAAAAAAAAAAATAAATAAATATATAAAGCAACATTATTAGCATTGATAAACAATTTATAAATAATAATAACATATAACTGAAACATAGTGTTTCGTATATGGATTGATAATAGAATGCAATAAGTACATTCTTCAAATATTTATTATTATGATATATACAAGAACATAAGTTGTTAAATTTTTTGCCAAAAAAAACCGATTCTTCACATCAATTATAATCAACAATCAATGGATATTTTATGTTAAAGATTAATGCTTGATAACCAATTAATAACTGCAAATATAATAGATAAGAATATAAATCTTATAAGAACTTCAAATAATGCACGATTTGAATTTTCTTAACTTCAACTTTAAGAAATATATGAAACTCCTTGTATATAAAAATACATATATACAGAGCAACTTTCCATCCGGTTTTTTTTCAAAAACCATTTTTAACGTGTTATGGTGTATAAATATATATTTATTTATATATACAACAATATATATAGTTTTCTTGGCAGACTTTAACATCCGGTATTACTAGTATTATGTATATAAATAAATATAATGTATATAAGAACTGTGATTGTCGTCATATAGGTTATATGTTTATATGGAATAATATATCCAAGTGTAGAATATTTTTATAAATAAATAAAAACATATAAACCATACATATTTTTGTGTATATACACACCAAAAAAAAATAACACATCTTTATTTTTGGTGTATTCTTTCTTGAACTCTATACATTTTTTTTTTGGATTTTTTGCAAACCAAATATTATATGAAATTTATTCTAACAAATTGAACACACACACATATACTATATATATTGTATATATAGAAATAAGGAAATTTATATTCGAATTCAGTTTGCATATTATCATATACAGTTGATTTTCCAAAAAAAAAAAATAAAAGAAAATAAAAAAAACTTTAAGCTTTTATTGACAAACTTGTATCCTTTTTTGTTTTGTTTCTTTCTATGTTTTTACGATTTAGTATTTTGATATAGCAAATTTTTTACAAGATATAGTAATATTTTGGTATATATAAAAATACAACTTTTTGGAGTTATTATAATACTAATTTTTTTCCTATTAAAAATCAATGAGTAATATTAGTTTTTTTTTACAATTTCCTATACATAGTTTAGTATTTGAAAGCTATTTAAGAATATATAGTTTCTTTATATAAATATTTATACAAAATTTTTTATATACATAGTATAATATATATACACATTTTATAACTTTGGCTTCACTTTTTCCTTAAAGTTATAAAGTTTTCATCAGAAAAAATATTTATATATATTATATATATGTTTTCCCATATATACAAATATTTTTTTGATATGTATATTAATAAATATTTGTGATATAAAAATAAATAAAAAAAAAATAGATAATAATAACACAAATAGTTGTCAAGTTGTTTTTGTTATATTCAAGCGAGAAACTCTTCTTATCAAAATGTAACGACTGTTGGTGACACCTGATATTATATTATACATATATCTTTTTGCCATATAGTTTCAGAGTATTTATATATATGTGAAAATTCACATCAATATTTCAATTTTCAATTTTACATACACATCACACCGCGTATATATGATAAAATAATGTTGTTTTTTTTGTTCTTATATTGATATCTACATATATATATGATTTTATCTATAGTTATAGATATTCATATATGATATATATGGTATATATATATATAGTATATATTCATAAATATTTGTTGAAAGACTGTTGCAAATTTGAATTTTAAATTTTCTAAATCAACATATAAATCAACATATATATATATATCTGTATGTATAGTATTTATATTTATACCAAACAATAATAAATATATATATATATATATATATATATATATGTTATAAAAGGATCATATAAATGGTGTTTTAAAATTAAATTTATATTTGTTATATGTGTATTGTTAAAAAGATGAATATCTTTATATGGTTGTTTTGAACGTGTGATATATCGACTATTTCATGTCATGTATATGATGAGCACTTTATATGTTTTTGAATTTAAATTTTTATTTATGTATATTTTTCACGATAAATGTTCCAATTCGCAGAGAAAAATCTTAAATTATTGTATATTACAAAAGTTCGCTTTTAGTAGAAAAGAAACCGACGAAGAAACAATGTTTAACTTTGCTGTCATGAGTTGAATTCGGCTGAAGTCGAAGCTGAGGGTCGTATTGTGTTTTCAACATAAATAAATGAAGAAAGCTACAATTTCAGATTTGCAGTATGGTATTGAATCTCATAACATTAGATCAATTTGAAAAAGATATATACCGATATTATTATTTAAATTGCAGCGTGGGTATTTTATCATATCCTTTCAGAAATCAAATCGATATAAATAAATATATAAATTGTATTTATATACAAATATCAACAATTTGTAAATATTTTTACATTAATTTTAGTTCAAATATATATATATATAACGGTATATATAATAATATCATGTTTTTTTTTAATAATATATACGCTTTTTCAATATAGTTTCTCTATAATATATGTAACAATTCATATGTCAACTGTATAAACATATATTTATATGTTTACTATATATACATGCATAGTACATTGTACATACCACCATCCATTGTATAATCTCAATCCCATTAACTACTATTGTATTGTTAACAGCGGGTGTTTAATAGAAAATCATCCCTTTTTATATATTGAAAATTTATATAAAATATAACTTTAGATATATATACGAGTACAAATAATATAAAATATAGATCGGTATGGTGTTGTTTATATATATATGAAAAAAAACCCCATGTCACTTTTTGGTTGTCAACACCATATAACCATTTATATACCTGGAAAATACCCTTGTCACAAGGAAATTAGTAGATGGAATTTGATAAAATTTCCTATATATCCTTGTATATAATTTTGTTTGTATAAATGAAAATATAGGTATTTGTGCAACAAAATTCTATATTAATATAAAATGTTATTCAATTAAAGTTTCTTCTATATATTCATTAAAAAAAAGGAATCGAATTTAGTTTTATTTAAAAAAATAATAATATACATATTTGCATATATATAGTATGTTTGTTTTAGCCGCAATAAACTTTGTCTTAAATACGGATATCTTAAAATTTAATAGTTATATATAGATAAAGTTTTAATATAAAATATCCTCTTTTAAGTATAATTATAATAACATTAAAAAAACACAGTACTTTTACAACCAAACGATGCTACGTCCCGGGGATCCTTACGTTAAACATATAGATACTAATCGTTATACGAATTAAACTTATATCACAAATAATGGTTAATACAAAGAAAATTATTTTTTAACATATTTTGTCCGCATCATGGTCATCAGCATGAACAATTGAATAATTAACTTTTAAATGTATTTCATCTTCTGCATCACATTCTTAAACATCCAACGGGTCTTCTAACTCATTTGTATTTGCAAATTGCATCTCCGATGGTTTGTAAAAATTCTTCGTCGTCAATAAGGTTATGTTGTAAGCTAAACCATGTCGATTTTATCCTCAAATGTATATTTTCTTTCATTTTTATTCTATTTGATTTATATGTAAAATGAATTCATAATGATAAATAAAACAAAAAAAAAAGGGAAAAATTACCAGCAATGAAGTATTTATGATAAAGAATCACACTGCTAAAAAAACAATAAATAATGTATAACGTGGATGCATGGGGTGTATTCAGGCTTTACTTTCTTAATTTAAACCAATTGTGACAAGACTAACACAGATAGACTAATTGTGATAGTTTATTTTTATTGTTTATTTATATAGTTTATTTTAATGATAGGAGAATACAGTTTTTGTAAATGCACATTTTTTTATAAAGCACTACTTTAAACATTTGCCATTTTTTATAAAAACAATTAACAAAATAAAAAAATAAAAAAAATAATCTATAAAAATCTATAGAAAATAAAAAATATGAATCTATAAAAATAAACATATATGATCGAACCCTACTTATGTGCGGACACGGTATATTGAACTTTTTTTAGCTTCATTTTTTCATTCAAAATTTGAATGTTTAAAACGGTAATACGTATATAATATATTATAAATTGTATTTTTCTCTATTTATTTAAAAAATATAATATTCGATTTTGAATTCAATAAAGCAAAAAATAAATATGAAAACTTATGGATATTTTCTCAGAGGTATTATTATATTTGTATTCAAGAAGAAGAAAAAAAATTAGTATTTATATATGATAAATACTTATTCATCAATATGTATTATATTGTTGATTTGATGTATATTTATGGTGCGGGTATACGTGCGTATATGTAAAGCTATATATATTATATATCAATATGTATAAGTAAAATATAAATAAAATATTTTTCAATTTAAAACCTCAAGTGTCACAAACAAACGCTACACGTCCTTTTTATTGAGTTAAGCTATTCCTATCTATCTATATATATATATATTTATTGTATGTATCGCACATACCATACAATATACAATGTTTGACATTTTTATCAAAAGAAATTTGAATGACAACTGCTTGTGATTTATCATGTTTTATGGGGTTGGATGATGATAATCTATTTTTGTATTCACAGAAATCCATAGCAAATCACTTCTACAATAATAAAAAAAAAAATATACCATATATATTTATATTCTATGGTGTGGAAATGAAAATAACTAAAAAAAAATTCTTTTTTATTTCTTATTCTCATTCATTTTTCTTTTATATATACATTTTCGATTTTCTTCTTATTTATAAATATGTATATAAATATTCTTTGAAAGTATATAGAATATAATCTGGTAGGAAATAAGATAACTTTTCTTTTTTGATGTTGATGCTCTGTTTGTTATTGTTTTCGATTTGTTTTTTTTTTTTTACTTTTACTTTGTTATGTATTATTCTATATATATATAAATGACAATGTATATAATATTAAATATTATGTATATATAAACAGGATGATTATGACAGTAATCTAAAAATAATCACTGAGATGCATATAAGTTTAATATATGAATTAATATACATTCTAAGATAATTATTATAATGATTTAATTAACATTTAATTTACAAAATAGGATGAAGTTAAAAGCAACAATCCTAAAAGTGCTTCAAAAAATTAATAATATATTAAGAAAAGATGTTGCTATGCCTTGAATGAATCTGTTGTTTAATCAATGAATTTTAGTAGGCAATAGTTAAGTGAATTTATTTTCAATTATAAATGCCAAATATATCAGTTTATATATTATTATTTTACATCAATGATAAATTTGTTCTCACTTTGATTTGTATCATCCTATGTGCTCACATATGCAATTACACATTTTATTTAAAATTCCAATACAATTTTATATATAAAATAAATATCAATTTTAATCTAATTATTTTCAAATGATTACCAAATATATAAATATAATTTATAAATATATATATATTAAATATGATATGTGCAGTTTACACAATGATGGTTGTTATAAATTTAAAATATAATATAATATTCAACCCTAAAAATACAATTCATTGATTATTATATGTACGTACAATGTACACCTAACTTATATACCACTATATGAACATACAATAAATATTATATATATATGTTGAAAGTGTAATAAAATTGTTTTTTAATGCTTCAGTAAATATATGCATATCACTTCATTTGAATTCCAAAATACTTGAAATTATTCAAATTTATGTTGTATATGAAAGTACAAATGGTTATACGATCCACATATCCTCATAAATACGAGTTTTTATAATATAAATATACGAATATAATTTTGTTATTAATGCCTATATAATATTATTATACAATTATTTCTGTAGCCTGCGTATATCCATATATGTACATAATTTTAAATATTATGTAGAATGATTTAATATATTGATTATTATATGTGTTAACCATTAATATAATAATATATAAATGTATTTTCATATATATATAAAATATATATAAATAATATGATTCTTTATGCATTCTGAATTCATTCATGTATTGTTCAATTATATCGACGTACTTCAGTATATTTGAATAAATTTGTTGTTTTGTTATATATATGTATATATAATAAAGTGTGCATTGTTCCAATACATAACAATATTGTATTCAAAATTTCCATTTAATTTTAAGTCTATACATTTTATTTTTAACGCAATAATTACTAGATTTTTATTGTGTTATTAAATTTTTAACAAATATTTAAATTTAATATACTTATGCTTATATGAAACGGGTTGATCTTATAAGTACTTTTTTACACCCATCATAACTGATTTAAATTATCCCTTTTTTTCGGATATAATACGATGAATAACTTTTTAAACTATTCAATAATTTTATTATACATTGACATGTAATGTATAATAATAAAATGTACCTTAGAAATAAATTGAGAAAAGTTTATATGTGAAATGACATGTTTATAATTTTAATTTGATGCATATCAAAAGAATTTTAATATTAAGGACAAAATATCCTTTTTTCATCCTTATCCATTTTTATTTCTTATATACATATACAATGTTTCTTTTTTTGTTAGTCCTTAAAAAGAAAGTGTGCATTTGAAATAAGCCAATTGACATATATTATAAAAGAAAATTTAATTAAAAGTTTGTTTTTATTCTTTCTTAAAAGTATACAAGTTAAAGGAAACGACCAATTTTTTTGTCTTAAAATCAAAATACTTTCTATATTTCAATATAAAAAAATATATTTTTATATACATTTTTTATTATAATTTTACCTTTTTCTGTATATATAATTAACGAAAGTAAATGATTAAATCGAGTATAGCTGCGATGTAAAATGGTTTTAATTAAAAAAAAAATTCAAAATTATTTATATATATATATTTTTTTATCCAAATATTAATTATAATTAAGAGTTAATGTATATAATGACAATTCAAAGTATTTAATCATGAGCTGTATTATTTTATAACAACAAAAATGTTTTTGATTTTACAATTCGTTATAAATCTTGAGGTATATTCTTTTTAATTTATTTACATTTACAAAAGTACATCGTATATTTTTACTTTCAAGTCCATTCTGCACTTTTATATAACTAAAAATTAAGTAATTAAAAAAAAGCACGACATATAATTATTTTTTTGTTTAAAATATCAACACCTTTTCATTTTGTTTTATAATATGTATATAAATAAATGTATATGACAGCATTATTTTCGATCTGATATTGCATATATTATAAATGTTAACCACACATCCAATTATATGTATGTATATTAAGTTTTATTTTTAAACTATATATGAAAATTTTATTCCATATATATATATTGTAATTTGTGTTAATGTAAATATGAAATATCATAAAAGTTGGATATTATATGGCACGAATATGTGCATATGAATTCAAATGCATACTTATTTGATTGCATATTTATGTTTTTGATTACACACGCATGTAAATTATTATATATAAACTAATTTAAATATAAATAATATTTTGTTATCAATATATATGAAGTTATATTCACATAAATATCTATCAATATATATCCATATATATATTACTTATGAATAAACAATAATAATAATCAAATAATTTTCATATATTTATATTTATATTTATTTACATATATATATTTTGTAATATTCATAATACATAATAATTAGTTATATAGGTTGCATGAATCAAACACATCAATTTTGTTAATGTATATAGCAATATAGCAATCGATGTATGTTTGTATTTGTATATATAAAATATAAATTGATTAAATTCGTTGAATATACGAGTTCATATTTATATATAGGTGTTGCATTTACAATTAAAATATATGAATTGTTTATTGAGGAATCAACGATTTATATATAGGGTTATGAACAATGTACGTTATTACAAATTTTACATAATACAATTTCTTTAAACAAAAATTTATATAATTTCGTGTCTGCAATATTAGGGGACGATTGACTCATATATAAAGTCGATATATTCCATAAATATACAATGTATTTAGAGTTTAGACTCAAATTTTAAAAGCAAAATCTTTGTTTAAAACTGAATTTTTAATTATTAATATATTTCATTAAATTTTGTACCACATTAACAATATATTATATAACTGCGCTATATATTATGATGACAAATTATTGAAAATGAATGAATGATTTCTTGAGATGCATTATAAAAATGATATCAATTTAAAATTGATAGAAAATGTTTGTATAAAAAAAATTCTTTATACAAGATTCGGGGTAGTCTCGCAATCTCAATAATATACATTTCAATGATAAATAGTGAGGATTATGTAAAATATATTATCATGTTACGTTTGAATAATATCAAATCCATATATAATCTATATACTCCGCGCGAAATCACAAATATATATCACATATATATTTTTGCAATTTTCATCTCAAAACAATTGAATTCCTTTCAAAATCCTTTTAAATAGATATATTTATACATAATACACACAATATATATTGAAAAAGTATTTTTGACATATCACAATTCTGGATGTACAAATGAAATGCATTTATATATGGGAAAAATACCCAATGTGTATTATTTGGTATATATGGATATACATTTAATATACCTGAGATGATTTGATCATAAATAAATAGAGTTCAATTTCGTTCAAGATATTTTTATATATACAAATAAAACGTATATAATATTTTTGACAAAAGGAAATATAATATTGAAGCAAATATATTTTATATACATATAAGGTTTTTAATATATAGTATATAAAAATATCTATCCATTGCGGTAGAAACTTTTAAGAAAAATATTTTATTTTATGAATATTAAAAATATAGCAAATTTTTTGCATTAATAATGATAAGAAAATTTTTTTTTGCATTAAATCATGAATCTTTTACTTATAATTAAAATCGAATAAAATATAATAATTTTTATTATATATACGAAATTGAAAACCTATTTACTTTTAATAAATTTCACCTGCACTGACGTTACGATATCAAAATACTACAATATTGATGTGACAAAAATATATAGTTCAAAATGTTTTTTTTATTTATCTATAAATATCATGTACATAAATTGCATATTGCATATTTATTTTATTTTTTTTAGGAAAATTCCAAAATAAATAAACTAACTATATACGTGTCATTTTCAATATCTAAAAAACATCTCAATTTTCTCAAATAATATTCGAAAGATCAACGAAAAAAATTGTCATATGCATTTTATGTTTGCTTTGCATAAAACTCATATACATATTTGTACTGAATATATATGCATGCATATATCCCCTTGATTCTATATTTTAAAACGTTGCTTTCACTAAAAAAAAAAACATGCTATTTCCTCAAAATGTAAATACTATATAAATATATGTATGTAATATAATACTTATCTATAATATGTATATTTGATTTTCTTTTTTTTAGATACAAAAAAAAATGCATATACATTTTAAGAAAGAAAATCAAATATATTGGCAATTTTAAAGATTTACTTATGCGTGTGTGTGTGTGTGGGGAGGGTATCAATAAAGTTAAGAAAAAGGAAAAAAAATCTTCTCTATATATTATGTACATATTTATAACTTGTAAGATTGATAAAATGTATTTATATATTTACATTTATACGTGATACTTTATATATTATTATGAATATACAAACAAAAGTATATCAAACAACTTTATATTATATATATAGATAGATATATTGATGTGGCAGTTCCAATTCCAATTGTAAACGGTAAATTTTATACATGCAAGTGTAAAGTGTTCCTTTTGTTTTTCTTTATATATGGTTTTTACAGATAGGTTTTTCATTTATCTATCTTATATTTTTGCTTTTCTATTATTCCATACAAAACGGAAAATGTACTGAATATTTATTCAAATGGGTACCTCGATTCAGACCGATATTCTATATAATAATCATTTTCCTATATTTCGATCTGTTAAATACCATTTAACATTTCAACTTGAAATTATGGATCAGAATGTTTGGGATATTAATTACTATAATCCGAAAATAAGTTAGTTACTTGTGACCATAAAATTTGTTATATATCCGTTAGATTTTAATTGAGATATTATCAAAATCAACATAGATATATGATGATTGAAACAATTGATTTTGAAGATTAATACAAATGTGCAATGTATTACTTTAAAGGAAAACAATAACCATTGCGAATTTTTCTTATTATTATCTTCGAATGCAAAAATCCCAAAGAATATAATATATACAAATCAAATATATATATATATATATATATATATATATAATATATATATATACCGCCAATAGCGAAATTGTGAATGTGTTTTACATGTGTATATTTTATTTTTTATTTTTCCTCTTACAAAACGAAGAAGTATATCAAGCAAAAAAAAAATAACATAAAAATAAATATATAATAATAAAGGAAATATCAAACACAAATCGTCTTGATATTTTCCGGGAGGGTAAAAAAAAATTTAAGATATAAATGTGTGTATATATATAATATAATATTTACGCTTTTTTGATTTTTGAACGTTTTCTTTCTAAATAGATATAAATATATTTTTTATATTATTATTATTATTATTACACACATGTAGATATTACTGTTGTTGTTGTTATTATTGTTGATGTTTCATTTTCTTTTCATTTTCTTTTCATTTTATTTTTTTCTAAATACATATTATATTACTATATATGCGATATTACACAGGAAATAATATTTTCTGTATGAAAAATTATTTATTCATTGTATATTTACATACATGCGAATATGGAAAAAAAACAAAATAAAATAAAAGAAATCATTTCAAAAACTCTTAAAACATATATAATATATATTTAAAATCATTTATGTAAATATTTGGTATATGCGAGCTAATTTTTATATTGAAAAATATTATAATATACACGCATATTTAAAAATAATACGAATAGATGTCTATATATATTATATAGCGATATATATGCAAATACAAAACGTGCTATATACGTTTATGTATGTATAAATTTTAACAAATTTATGAATATATTTTTCTTAAAGTTAAATTTATATATATTTTTTGAAAGTTTATTATATAATGAAAATAAGAATCTATATATATACTGTATATATATATAATATACATAACAATTTACAATTTACAAAATATATATAAATCATCTATATGCAATATGCATTCTATAAATGCGTATAAATACCTTTAACGCTTATTTCACATGAGAAAATAAAATATAATATGATTATACTTTGTGTATTAAAAAAAAATTCTTTTGAGGTTTATTTGTACATTAAAATTTGTATATATAGAACTTAAATTTGTATACATCACTTTACAACGCACCGATAAAAAACTTTTCAACTATTTCGAAGTGGTGTGAAGTGAAAAAAAGTACAATCAAAATGCCAGTTTTCACATATTTTGATTCTTCATTACGGAAAAGCTCACGGAAATCAAAAGTCCACAGAAAATTATTAGATTTGTACGGTGACAATCACAGAATGAACGCCAGTATCAAAATTGCTTTGATTATAATAAATATCCGATTAAATTTTCACTTTCAAGATGAACAAGTTCTGAACTTTTTATTAATGATAAAAATGGCATTGCAATTTTCTCTGTGTAATGTTAATATACATTTTAATAAATAAATAGACTACTTTTTATATGTACTATATATAGTATATGAGAAATTAAAATGATTCTTTTATTTATTTATTATATGTATACAGAAAAAAAATATAAAATTTATATTTATTCCATCAAAACAAATAATAATAATACTATTAAATATTATATTATATTGCCTGTGATCTGTGTAATAGAAAAAAATTAAACTATAAACGTTTGTGTAAATATATTATTTTAATTTCAAAAGAAATAAATTAAGTCTGTAAAATTTTTTCAACATCTTAATTTTTTTTATAGTATTTATGAATTTAATCTGTTATCAAAGAAGTATAGAGAAAGGTATTTATGAATGCGTTATTCCCTGAAACAAATACATAAAAAATATTATATTTTTTTCGATACAAATTTTATTATTTTGCCCTTCGTCCATACTTTTAGGTCTTCCATAATTTTCAATTAATTCAATTAAAAAACAATTAATAACTAAAAACACTACGCCTCTTGACCTGCGAACGCAGCGAACCGTATTCGTAAAGTAAAGAGATAATTAACTGATTCCTTATCGCATAACGCTTTATTGAATTCGATTATGTTACACATAAAAAGGCGAGGACGCCACAAAGTATAATATACGCACTGATTTAACCGCAGAATATCCAAAAAAGAACACACTTTTAGCGATACAATTCCAGAATATTGATGCTAGGACACATCGAGTTTAACTCACCGATAATATAAATAGTAAATCCTACATAATATCATAATATTCACTATATACAGATAATTGATTTTTTTTAACTGTACCCAAGATATTATATAACATATGGATGTATATAAAATAGAATATCATATTACAATTTTTTACTTTAATAATCAAAAATAAATATAAGAACTCAAATAAATATTTAAATATTTATACCTGTAATGTATGTAATGTGTTTGTGTGTTTATTGTGTATTTTGCAATCTACTTTATATATCATAAATATATAGGTAAAATGTTAAAATAGAAAAGCAAAACACAATATTATTATTATTATTGTAAATAAATGTTTATATAAATAAATCAATATTAACTCTATTTATAGAAATAAATTCATTCTATATATATACGATATGGGGTAAAAGCACTATATAATCATCCTGAAGAAAACATATATATATATAAAACAACCACAATAAATATAATAACTTACACATATACCATATATAATAAAAAAAATAAAATGTACATTCAAAATAAATATTTGTCAGTAAAAATCTCATTAGGAAAATTGTTATATATAGAAATATATATATATAGATCTAATGTATATAATAATAAAATAAATATAATTATGTCATATTATAAATAAAATAATAAACATTAATAAATAAATACATATATATATAATATACATAGAAATGGGTATGTATAATAATATATATGCATACCAATCTATACAAACAAAATAAAGTACACAATGCACACCCATTATTTGTAAATAAAAAGAAAAAAAAATAGAATGTTCATATGGGTTATTTTCCCATTTAATTCAAGATTCATTTATATACACCATGATATTATATGTTCTTTTAATTGGATATATACAAAAAAATTTAAACTTATGTTATTTGAAGTAAAAAAATAAAATTCACATATTCATTAATTTTAATATATATATTCCTATTCCAATGAAAAGTAATTATTTTGCTTAAACGTGTATATATTGATAAATATATACAACTTCGCATATACACATAATAGAATTGTTCACCTGTTAGATATAACAAAACGTATTTCCATTTATAGTTTAATTTTCTATTTCAATTTCTTTCTATATATACATTTGTATAATACATCTACATATATGAATTTTGCTTATTTAATAGATATAGATATAACATTTAAATATATAATATTATTATATATGTATATTATACAGACAGATAGTGATACTTAACTGATAGTATAAGCTTTACTAAATATCGGGATTACGTGTCTGTTGAGATTCCAGGTTCCATTTACTATTTATATATATATAGACATATTAGATCCTTATACATGGTAGTCTTTATCTACTATAGTATATGTATATACATATTATTATCATTTATATATCTTCCTATATAAATACGTCGGATATATATTGCATATATATAAATCGTATTATTATACATTGAAATTGAACTCTCAGATTTCCCATGATACGTGATGGGTTTTTGTGTGTGTATATACGATTATATTATTTTTATTTTATTTTTTTTACTTTATTGAGATGATAAAAATAATATTTGTACTATATATATATATATATATATATATTACATATATATATATACAGCAAAAGGATCAATCCAGAAGGATCAAAAGGAAATATACATGTTATTATATATATATAGAGATGGACAAGAAAATTGTATTTATATTTTCATTTGATTAGAATAAAAAATTGGATGATTGCATTTTATGTCATTAAGAGAGTTAAATATTTATTTTATTATTATTTTTTTTTTTTGCATGTTACCTACTATCTATTATAATATGATTTGAAATTTTAATAGGCGTTCATAGTTATATATAGAGTATAATCCGTTTAGCAATGCGAAAGGACAATATTATACATCGTAGTATATACATATATGAAATTAAGTTTTTTAACTTATATAGTTATTCAAAATTAATCTAAAAGAATAAATCTGTATGTTTGCAATAAAACGATTCTAATTATTTGTGTTAGATATACAGCTAATATATATTTTTATTAGAAATGGTTTACATATTTTAAATAATAAATAATGAAATTCATTGGCTTGTTACGTTAAGTTTCTAAATTATTCCATTTTTATGGTTCAGAGAAAAAAATCAAAAACAATAGTTGACAACAAAAAAACGTTCAATTAACCTTAAAATTCAAAATCTTAAGAAACCTATTTAGCCATTTGTTCATTGTTCAATCATATGTTCACTCAAATATCGGTCCAAAAACGCAATAAGGATGCTTTAAAAACGACGTTTACCTGATGAAGGTCTAATATGCAGCGGCTATGTGCCGCGGTCTAAACGCAGACTGAAATTATATAATCAATATATATATATTAACTTCGTTGAATAAAAAAGACTTTAAATGAAATAATCGCAGTCAATTTGAAGAATATTTATAAATGCTAAAAATTCCATTTGTAACATATTTTTTTTTTTTTACAGTAATTTACTTTTCTTTTTATTCATTTTTATAAACCTTTATCATGTATGATGTTAAATTAAAAATCGATATATAAATAAATGAAACCAACATGTACAATTTTGTTATTTTCCAATCATATATCATATAAATGTGCCTATATATGCATACAGATATTCTGATGTGTATTGTAAAAAAAAATATAGTATAAATGTATAGTTTTTGATATATTATGCAAAGAATGTTATATATGTTGGTGGGAAACCTCAGCTTTTTATACATTTACGTTAATAATGCTATAAATACATAAATATATATGTGAAATTATATATATGGTACAAGTTAAAGTACATATATATTTTGTATTATTATTCGAAAAGAATGATTTTAATAAATGATGATATCGTTCGTCGTTCTTTTATCATTCACATACATTTTCTTTTTTTTTTTTATTTTGTTGAATATATAAATTTTATTTCAAAAATAATTTTTTTTGTTATTTCATTGCATGGCCGCAACTTTTCTATATATATATAGTCACCCTAAATGTCTGGTTATTGTCCACCACTTAACAATAGGTATATATATATAGAAAGCGTTAGTCATTCATTGTTTTTTTTTTCATTTGTATCTATCTATATTTTTTTACTATACCATATCGTACCTATATGAATATTTTTTTTATATTATGGATAGGTATACGATAATATAAATGACCATATAAAAGGGTTTTTTTTTTGTGTAAAGAAACTAAATAAATTAAAAATAAAAGAAAATGAACAATTGAAGATGAAAAAGAAAAAAATAAATAAATATGAATTTATATACTTTAGAGTATAGTGCGGTCATTCATTTGAATTGAAAACTAAATATTTCATAATTTATGAATACGGTATATCCAATAATTTTTAAATATATGTGTATATTTGACGAGGTACCATCGTATCCCAGACCATCTAGAAACTTTAAGAACCAATCAATGGATTGATGCAACAGAAAATGTTAAACAAAGCGTAAATTTGATGCAAAGTGAAAAGTGGTTGCAATATGTTCAATTCATATTCATTATAATACAATAAATTTTTTGAAACCTTTATCCCAAAAGAATAATTCCTATATTTTTAATAACTGCGATTATTATATATATATGCTGCAGTATATGTCGAAAATTTCCTTTTATTTTACATCAATAGTTTTTGTTTATTTTTAAGCGATTACACACAAGATAATATACATATACAATTCAATGTTATTTTATTTAAAGTCTATATGTGTATATTTATTAAATTCAATTTGTAAATCGTTATTATAAAATTAATATATGTAGAGAGAAATTAATTACAATATAACTAACATAATGTTTACATAAATAATTTTACATAAATATATAGAATATATGCTGTATATATAAGAAACAAATAATTTCCCTCAAAAGTGGCATAATCTATAGATATATATATAATTGTTTATGCATTTGTTTGTGATTATTACATATATTTATATCTCCATAAATTTGAAAAGGAAAAAAGTTAACCTCAAACCAACAATTCTCATTAAGGTCAGACATGGTATGGTATTTATGTAATATATGGTATAATAATATATATATGTAATGTATGTAATAATATGTATTGTAATGTACATGTACCAGAATAAACTTTAGCAATTAAAATTTTCACAACTTTAAGATTATATTTGAATATTCTGTATCTCTGTTATTCGATATATATACATATATACATATATACATTTATATTCATATGTAAAATAAGCGTGCGAAAGTACTAATATAACGATTATATTTATGTAATTTTATATATAGTATAAAGATTTAAATATATATAAAGATATGGTATAGACTTATAGAGGTATATATATTATATATACATGTGTGTATTTAATATATATTAAAACAATAAATCCCTTCGAGGCAAATAATTTTATTTTATATATGTGTATATAAACGTTATCCGATTTTCTGTAAATATGTGCACATAATATTTTATACTTTATATATATAGTGAAATAAGTATACATGATGTCTAGTACGGATAAAACCACAGAAATTATATATTTTTGATAACATTTTCTATATATATAAATATGAAATTAAATGAAAAGGCTTTGTGGCTGTGACTTTATATATTGAAGTTTCCTATGAAATTTGTACTTCTTTTAATATCTCTCTTTAGTTAATACGTCGTGCGAAATTCAATAACAACAGGATGCTTAAAATTAAACTTGAAAGCAAAAAGAATATTATCATGTTAATATTACCAGATATTACCTATATTTTCATTCACTCACCTTAATTGAAATAATTTACCTTATATAAAAATAGCTTTTTGTTATGTAAGACATCTTGCATATACAATATATAGAAATTTATTTATTTTATATAGTATTTATAATATAATATGATAAAATTCACTTTTATATTATATTTTATTCTATATATGTTGTTACATACATATATAGTATATATGAATAAATATCTTTATATCTTTATTCTATTTATAGACATTGTTCACATATATACGTTATATTTACAAAGATTGGATAAAATATATCTATATATAGGAGTCCTCATTTTTCACAAGAATTATTTTGTGATACAAAACTGAATTAAATTAAAACAATGAAGTTACAAATCCTTACAGGATTATGTGCTTTCGCATAATTTTTTGTGACATTTTATTATACACAATATATAAGACACACAGTGCACACAAACATAATTATATCTATATATATGGAAGACAAAAATCATCTTTAAATATATACTTATATATCTAAAATGGATATTTCAAGTTGAATTTTCATCATATATATTACATTTAATTTATAAAGAAGATCTGAAATAAATATATATATATACATATATACCATCATATATATATAAATATGCATATAGAAATATGCATTTTCCGGTTAATTGTTCCCATTCTAACAAACACTTTTTACTTATCGTTATTCACTTCTATTTTTCCTTACGTTTGGAAAATCTCCAAAATTATTCTTGTTTCGAAAACGGTTCGTTCCTCATCAATTTTTGATCTACGGCCTATTTCTGTTCTATCGCCCCTATATCTGGGACATTGGAAGGCCTTAGTAAAGTTTAAATTGGCGAATATAAATACAGACTAAAACACTTATTATATGTTCATAAATCCGGACATTCTAAGAATTTACAAAGATATTTTTTCTACTATATATTATTTATTAACACCTTTTTCCATTTTAACATATATGCTATCACGGTTCACTATCACCAAATACATTTATTTTATTTTCATTATTATATTGTACGTGTATTTTACATATAATAATTGTGAGAAAAGCTTATATTAAGTTTTTGATGAAAATTAACGCAAGCGTCAGTGTTTGTTTGCATTTGAGTAAAAATCATCATTCCCTATGCGATGATAAAGTAGTGTTAATAACAATTTTAAATTGACAAATTTATTTTATCACACTGCATATAATATATATATATATATATATATATATGTATATGAGCAATGCAATGCATTTATACATTTTCCACAACATCAAATAATTATATATATAAAGAAGGGTTGATATTGAATACGCATAACTTGATTTCAACCCCTATGTATACAAATAATTTTTAACTCTGAGGCATTTTATAATATAAAATATTTATATATATGATAAATAGAGAATAATTTTCATTTTCTTTTGCTTTTTCCCCTACATATTTATTTACTGTTATAATCATATACATAATAAGTTAAATTCGCTATGCATTGAAAATATGTTTTCAGTAGATACGGTAAATTCAATGGGAAAACAATAAGGGTTTTCTTCTGTTTGGAGTGTTGTGTTGTGATATTTCAGTTTGTTGTGCTTGGGTTGGTCGAAAATTATTTTGGTGTATTTTCAGTTATATGGAAATTAGTGAAAGAAACATGTGAAAGTGAATATTTTTGATTTTTTGTTTTTAATTTTTATGATAATAATAGATTTTATACGGTTATATAGCTTTATTATAATAAGTTCGCAATTTTAAATTAACTCTATATATTATATTTCATATACGTACATTTCAAGTTGAACAAAAATAAACATTTTGTATATAAAGATAATTGAATTACTTATAATATCATTTCTATATTTTTCTAATGTTTATTTTTAGTTTTTTTTTTTTCAAATTATTTTCGATAATTAAATTTAAAATACCATAGTATTTATAAATATATGTTTTTTTTTGAGTTAATTATATAATAATTATATTGGTATAAAAATAAATAATTAATCATTATTTATGTATTTATAATGTATACCTATAAACCGCGCAGTATAATGTGAAAACGAAAATTATAAATTTTAATTTAATTATAATTTATATTTATTGTTTATATACATATATACGTATATTGTGTAAAAAAATATAGAAAATAATGTATGGTGTTTTATAAACGTATAATTAAATTATTATTAAATCTAATTTTCACCCTAAAATAAAATATGTTTTAATTTTTTTTAAAATGAAAGATAACATTAAAAAAATATATAAGATATTTGATATATCAAATACACTATACCTATTTTATAGTATATATAATGATATGATTCGTATGAAAACATATTTATATTTCGTTTAAAAATAAATAAAAAAATTTTTATATGCATTTAAAAACACATTTCTTTTATTTTAATAATAAATGGATACATTGCATATATGGGGGTGATATGCTGGTCGTTCATGAATTTTCATATTCAAATATCTTTATACAGTAGATAGATAGATATACGCTTCATATATATAAATATGAACAATATATTTTATCCTGCGGATATATATTAATTATTAATATAGATCAAAGGCATGAATAATATGCAATTTTTATGTTGTTATTTTGATGTGATACACGTGCATCTTTATTTATTCATGCTTTTTATATATATGTTATGTATATAGATAGATATGTATATGTGTTTGCCTTACGACGGATTTTAGTATATGGAAAAGGAATTGTAAATATAGAGAAATTTCTTCTTCAATAAGCATGATATATAAATAAGAACGTATATAACATAAAAATATATAGGTATATATTTTTCACAAACATTTTCCGTATATATACGTTTAGAATAAATTATAAATGTATATATATACACAGCACACACCCACACACATAATATACCTTTAATTAAAACATTTACAATAATCGTTTTGTATTATAAATGAATATTTTATATCTATTTGTTGATTTTATTATAGTATATATATATATATATATATATATATATATATATATTTATGTATATGAAAAACGATTTGTTTTATTATATAATAAACTATTCATTGTCTATATCACTTTATTTAATAAATATATATATATATATGTATTCTATAATTCATTCATTTGTGTATGAACATTTTATAAGATACTGTTTTGACATATAAGTTTATTATATATATGGAAATTCAAACAGGTATATATTTTTGACATGTATTATAGTTGTTATATAATTTATAGTCTCTTTATGGTATCGTAACGAACAATTTAAAATATTTATCGAAATTTATAAACTAAATACAATGCAAATTTATAACAATAAATTAATTCTATTGTATATATATATCATATATGTGTATACGTTCGATGACCTGTTGCGAACATATAATCACTTTGATATCTATGGTGAAATAGATATTTCACTTGCAAATAAACCATTTTATAATTTTTTATATTCAAATCACTTTTATATTATTTCATTTAGTGAAATTTCACAAAAATCTTTAACATATAATTAAATTACATAAAATTTTACAATATAAATTGTGTTATTGAGAAATTTTAACATTATAACGAATTTTCAAATAAAAAAAAAATGTATAAGATATATTTGCATATTTTTTTTTATATAACATGAAACTTAAATAAAGTTAAAAATGTGTTTATAACTCAATTTCTGCATAACAATCAATTTTTATGCAAAAAAAAAAAAGAAAAGATTCATTTGAAATGCATTCATTTACAAATTTGACATAAATTTTTATTATAATAAAAAGATGTATATACTTATATATAATATTAATGAAATGAACGTCGGTCGAGGTTTTTGTCAATTTTCTATATATATTATGTATTTATGTACTTGATCAAAAAAAAAAAATAAAAGCCAAAGAAATGTAAAAAAAAAAAAAAATTTATGATAAATTTAAAATTTAAATGAGACACAAAATTGCAATATTATCTTTTTCTTATATACTTTCAATGAAATTAAATTTTTCATATTTTTTAACGTTAACGATAAATCTTCTTTCATGATATCATATACAGATACATATATATAATGTATATAATATACATATCCATATAAGCATTTATATTTATACAGTATATAAAACACTCTCTGTTTTGCTCTATATATCAAGTAAGAAGAATTTTTTTCCCATATACAGACACTTTTAATATACAAATGTATACATATATATATAAGAACAGAATGATTAATTCCATTTTATAAACTTCACTTGAATAACACATTTAACTTCACTATACGGAACATTCGTGAATTTATATATGTACATATATAGTTATTTATTCATATATATATGGGCATATTTAAATTTTAATATTATATACATATATATTTAAATAAATACATTTAATATTAAGTTTTTTTTTTTTGCCCAAATGAATTATGTTTTGAATAATGTGTATATGTAAGCATATGTATATTATTATATGGATATATATACTTAAAATGTATATACTGCTACGTATACAATTAATTTTGAAACTATATATACACTTATTCACCAGATATATATACAGACAGCGAACGGGTATATATGATCCTGGAAAGCTCATGTACATTACCATTTGTTGTAAAATATTTCTATATAGAATTAATACACACAAACCTCTATATATATATAGTGGTGCGGTGCGGTTTTATAATGTGTTATGAAAATTAATTACTTAATAAAATATTTATTAAACATATGTATGGCATATAGGGTAAATTTATTAGTGACTTGCAAATTATAATACATATGGCATTAGCGTATATATGCGAAATAGATTCACGAATAATATATGTATAATAAATACATTGTAAAAAATATGCTAAACTAAATATTTAATCAAAAAATTAATTCTGATAAACTGTTTTCATATACAATATATCCAATTCATTGTTGTCTATAAATAAATTATATTCATATATGATATATGTTATATAAATACCCATAAGATTCAATTTTGCTATTATAGATTTTTAACACTAAATTTTTTTTCTAATTAGTTATCGAAAAAAATTATTTACCTTTTCCCTATTTGAAAGCCTAATATTTCATTTGATTTCAATGAATAAATATCTAATATTTTATATTTATGCCTTTTTTTTAATAACTTTTGGTAATTCAATTCAAATGGAATGGAAGGTAAAATTTATTTCGAGAAAAATCAATTTTATAACCATATATTTTAATATTCGTAATTAAAACAAATTTATAATAACTTTGTGGTCTGTACGGAAGAAATGAAACCTTTGTTCTAATTTCAAACCAAGAAAATTATGAAACCAACATGGTTCAAAGAATATGTTCTTTCACTCTAAAACCAATCGTCGTTTGGGATCGTTCTTTAATGAATTTCTTCATTAATTTCTCTTTATTTAATTTAAACAATATAATAATTAAGTTCATATTTATGTTAAGGTACAAATACGGGTGTATTTATATAAAAAATGTATTTCTGAATAGTGCATATAATTGCATATATAAACTGAAAAACTATATATATTTAAATAGCAAATAACTAAATATAATAAAATGAGAAAATTTAACATTTATCATTTCACAACATTATAATATATATAATCAAAATTCAAAGAAAATCATATGTCTATGTCTATCTATCTATATATATCTATCTGTATATTATTATCATTCTCCTTCATATTCAATCTGTATTGTTCATATAAATTATTTTTCTTGATGAAGATAAAATTTATAAAACAAAAAAAAGATGCATGAAAAATAAAATGATATAATTAAGATAAATTCAAATTCTTTAACTATAGGTTTTTGTTTTTAATTTAATTTAATTTTTATAACATTACTTATACAGTGTAAAGTTCATTAGCAGAGTATATTTATTTTTATTAAAAAAACAACATTATATTGTTTATACCTTAATTATACAATATGAATATATATATATATATAATATTAAATGTGTAAAAACGACAGTGAAAATTTAAATTAGAAGTTACTAGTTAGTTATAAAAGACTATATACAAGGAAAATGTTTGTTATATACCAAAAAAAAACTAATATAAAATTTTGTTAAAATGGAAACGTTATAATATATATAATTTGAAATAATAACAAATATATATGATATATGATATGAAAATGGAAAATTCTACATTGCTGCATATTGTTGCCGCTACTTCAATGGCAATTAATAATACTACTACTACTACTACTACCACTCATTCTACTAAATTATTATTTATCAAATATTGAAATGAAAATATTTATTTTATTTGATATACAAAATAAATATGATGAATTATAATTCAAATCATAATAATCGATAGAATTTATGTTTTAAAATAAAACATTACTAATTCAAAAATTTAATATTTATATATCAAAAATATATAAAAGATAAAAAAATGCGGATATATATTTGGCATATATTTATAATATGGTGTTGTCCCAATTTAGGAATGGGATATTTAAATGTATTCATTAGTGAAAAGGAAGTTTTAAAATTATTAGGTGAGTGTATTTTGATTTTTCTACTATACCATATACATATAAATATAAATATGCATGCATTCATAAACTATAATATATATGAGTTTATACAATCAAATAATTATCATAATAACAATAAAAATAATATTTATTATAATAGATTTATTTCCATTATTTATTTTTTTTGTATAATTGTATATTTTGTGGGTTTTGTTGGGGCTATACGTTTTCTGTTACATTACATTACTCTGCGTTACATTACGGCGATGTAAAGAACGTATAGTGTATATAAAAACAAAATAATATAATACAGAAGAAAAACATATTGTTATTGTCGTGTGAAAATATACAAGTCATTTTTCTTTTACAATTTTTCGATTTTTTTTTTTTTTGCTTTATATATTTCATGAATGAGAAAATCATGTTCATAAAGACTACATGATAAATTACACGAATGCTAAGTCATGCGAATTATTACAAAGGGTTTTATAGGATTGAGAACTCTTTTGACATATATTTTTTTTTCACATACCATTAGCTATGACTATCGTATACAACACATCGTATAATATATATATATTTATATATATATATATATTTTCTATAATCCTATATACATGAATTTAAACGTGCTTTCATTTATAGATATAATTTATACATTAATGTGTATAAAAAATTTAACCAAAATATATTTACGTGTAAAAACGCGAAAATGTTCATTTTGTTAAAATACCTTTATTTAATTTTTTTTTGATTGGTTCATTTAAACTATATATTTTTATCTGTGTATGTATAATAAGCAAAATATTCTTTTAAGTTTTTCAAAATGTATTTTTATGATATTATATTTTTTACTATCATATGATAGGATATGCGGTAAATAGAATTATTGTTAAAGTGACATTTATTATATTTCATTCAAATTTTGATGATAATGTTTTAAATGTTCTTTTTTTGCTTGCTTAAAAGATTAGTTCATCAATTTATTTTTAAAATGTAAATGATTTTTTAAATAAATCGATAAATATTTGTTCGTTTTCATACAAAAATCAGCATCAATCTAAAAATGACACGAAAAAATAAATATTGGTAAACATGACTTCTAACAAATTAAAATTGATTTTAAATAATAATGATGACATAAATTAATCTTCATAAAATAACAAAAAAATCAAATGAATATCTTTTACCGTTTAATTTTTATTGCAAATCAAACATACTTATTATAATCCTTATATTTGATATTTGTCCTTTATATATTTTATATTAATAATAATATATTCAAAATAAATTATAAACATAATAAATTGTGATAAATTAAACCACCTAATTCGAATAATTTATATGAAAATATAAACTTTATGAAATAATTTTAAAATTAGTCTAATTAACCTACATATATTATATATGGAAAATAATTTTAATAATGTATACAATTATGATTATTTATATTATATAATCATAATATATAAATGAAATAATGTATTTAAAATATATGTTATATATACGAAATTGTAATATAAAGCTAAATATAAATATGGTTTAAAATACTATAGCATGCAAATATCTATATATATACAAAATAATATATAATATGAATGCAACACTATACTCTATATAGAAAAATATTTAATAATATGTCAGGTTAAATATATATGAATATATTTTTAGTAACGTATTGTAGGTACGTATATGGATATATAACATAGAACAATTTTTATTTTTTACATTTGGAATGTTTCCAAATATTTTTTTTTTTGGTATACCTATATTTTACACGGGGAAAAAAATTGTAAAACAAATCTCTGTAAATATACAAAATAATAAAAATATTTGGCTGTGAACCATATGTTGTTAAATTTGGTAACCACATATTTTATACACTTCATATTCATATACATATATCTGTATGCTGTATCTCAATATACATATGTCTATATATTATATAATATTGTCATTTAATATATATATATATATATTGTGTATTTGGTAGAGGTATATAACTAACTTTTAGGTTAAAGTAATTACCGGTCTTGTTTATGATTTTACCAATAATAATATTTTTATATATTCATATATATAACTAATTCGTATATATGAAATTCTTATATGAATGCTGTTTTTTTT
This sequence comes from Dilophus febrilis, assembly GCA_958336335.1. Lineage (NCBI taxonomy): Eukaryota > Metazoa > Arthropoda > Insecta > Diptera > Bibionidae > Dilophus > Dilophus febrilis. The sequence goes on along the minus strand of OY284469.1, from coordinate 26,999,585 downwards.
TTTTTTGCTATAAAATTTATGAGTTACGTGTACATTTAGTTAAATGGTTGTATTCCGAAGGTAAATACATTAGTGTATATTTAGAATATTTTGTTTTATTTCAGAAATATTTTACAAAGTACTACCCATGATACCGTATATTCTGCTGGTGTTATACCTAAAAATATTTATTATTATATAAAGATTAAATATATAATGAATTGAAGGCTTTTTCATACATATGTATGTATACAATTATACATATTACAACTACACTTATTTAGTATATTTTTATGCATGCATATATAAACATATATAAGCACATATGTGTTTATAAAATATAAGGTAAAATTTAAGGGTCTAGTATCGTTATCGTATATATACATAGCAGGATATTCCATGAATAATTAATGCAGGTACTTCAAAACATAATTTCTCTTTTTATATCCTCATATATCTCGTTTACAAATATATAAAGTATATTACAAATACTATATAAATATAATGCAATACTTAAATTTATATACCACAAATAGAAAAATATATATTTATGTAGTTTTTCCAATTTAGTTTTTTCTATATGCATATATGTATTGATATTAAATACATTTTGGATATATATATACATACAGAAAGTCCACCAAAAACTTTGACCTTAACAGAAAAATGTGAGATTTTGGTTGAAGAGGTGAGTTGTTCTTTATGGAAAATGTTTTTTTTTCATTTTTATGATAATCGTAACTCCTTCAACTTGCCTATGTGACATTATTTCAGACCGCCCTAATTATCAAATACTATTGATTGTAGTAATATACAAAGAGTAACTAAATCAAAATAGAAATTGCATTTATTAAATATACCTGCTATATACAATCCAGATCACCTTTGGTAAATATCGATCCGAACTCGAGAGGACCAACTGCATATGGCTAACCAACGAACGAAGGAAAAAAAAACATATTTATGGTACATATGTATATAAATATATATTATTGATATCTAAAGTTGTGAAGATTTAGTGGTTGCTATCATTCTTTTTCCATCGTCTTCTTTATTTTTTCACTCAAACTCAACAATAATTTTACTTTCCTACATATATACACTAATGTATAGTACACAAAATACAGGCAATATATGACAGTATTCCCATATATATATATGGGTATCGTATATCGTTTAATGCCATCATATGTAATATGGAATAATGGTCTCCGCATATAATATAAGATATATGAGATTATATTTTGATAAATTATACAGTTAATAAAAAAACATTATTCATTTTTTTTTCTTCGTGTTTATTTGAAATATCAGATTTCGAACAGAGTATACACATATAATATACCAAATATATAGTGAAAGTGTGATGTTATGATTGATGATATTTTTTTTTTAATAATTTAATTGGAATATAGTTTTTGTATATGTATTGTGTTGAAATTTATTTTTTTTCAGCGTACATTTTCAAAAGTATGTTATTAATAAATATCTTGATATAGAAAATTTAAATTTCAAAAATGTAGATATAATATAAATAGAACAATGTATACATACTATTGCGATTTAATAGTTTATAAATAGATACATAGTTTGACAACAACGACGAGACTAATGAATTGGAATTATAAGCATGTTAATGTTATCATAATGTTTTAGGATTTTGTATACACAGAAATGTTAAATAAATTTTGTTTTAATATGTTATTTCATTATTATATAATTAACAAAAAAGCAATAATTTAACTACACCGCCTCTTTTATCACCAAATTGTAGTATAATTTAACAAAAAAAAATTCAATGCAACTTTTAATTGTCAATGATAAAATAGGAATTCCATTGTATAACCAAAAAAAATAGACAACTATATATAAATAAAAAAAATGCAATCAGTGAATACATATATACATATATATATATATGTTGATTGATTATATAAATGAAATTACATATACAAACGCATGAGATAAGAGTATATACAAAACTAATTTTAAAATAAATTAAAAATTGTATTGTATACATATATAGAAATGCACATTTTATTGAATTTAAATATATACGCTTGTTATTTATGCTGAAATAATCACCACACAATCCATATATACAGTATCAAAGGTATGAATTGCACAGTGGAGACACTTTATGATTAAAATGACAAAAATCGCCGAATCTCTTTTCGTTTACAACCGATGATTGGTTTTATTGTCCGACAACAGCCTTCTGGTTGTTTATTTTTATAAATCATTGTTTTTACGATATCGTTATCAATCGCATGGGAAAATATGAAACTCTGTGTGAAAATCCATACTCGAAAATAAGGGAAAAACACAAAACATATGTCATCTATGCAGTAAAATTCAAAACCACGATTCTTAAATAATTTTTTAGTTTAGCGCTTTATTAATTACATCACACAGAGTCACTCTGACTTACATGTGTATTACTTGAATTTGTAACCTCCGAATTGGTGACTATGATGACCCAAATGGTTTAGCGGTTCGTTGATTTATGGCCGTATGATTGATGACATTTTTTGGTATGATTCAGTAACCATGTTATTCTTTTCCATTAACATTTTAATCATATCAGACACCAGACGCAATTATATACATTTTGTTAAAATTTTTCCATTGTGCAATTCATACCGCGAATACTGTATTTGCATATTGAAAATTGAGTTGATAATATATAAATATATGGTCTTTCATTACAAATATATCTATATACAGAAATGTGTGTATTTTATTATATTCCAAATATTGGACATTGTTAATTGACATAATGAAAGCTTTGTTTTATTTTATTTCTTTTTTTTTTGGGATATCAAATTTTAATCACTATATGTTTTTTTTCTTTTTCTATTTTTTGTTTTGTTTGTTTATAATATTTTGAATTAAATTTTAAAATTGAATATATTTCTGTATATTCTCATCATCATCGCATTTTTAAATAAATATATATTTTACAATTTTACAATTTCTGTGATACCAATGAAAAAGTTGATAATTTTCCTTTTTTTTCTATTTTTATAAATTTTCTTTGAATTAAATGTCATCAACAGAAATACCAAAAATCTATAAATATCCATAATATAACGAACTATATGTGGAATATACACTTTATTCTCAAAGCTATAAAGAAGTTACAAATAAAAGTAAAAAAAAAAAGAAAAAACCAAAAAATAAACTTTTCTATCAACAAATCGAAAAAGTTTTTTTTATTTTTAGGTCCACGTTATATATATATTTATTTATAGATAAATAAACAACAACCTTATATTATTCATGTAATAATATTTTTTGCACACATTTTTTTTTATTATATCTATTTTATATTTAAGTTCATATATACGTATAAAAAATGTTGTTTAAAAGAAAAGGAACGTATCCCAATTGTATACTTAAAGAAAAATATTATTTATACTATATATATAAATATAAATAAATATTATCCGCAGTTTTAAATTATTATCTATATGGCATAACCTCTATTCTATATATATTTATATATACCATATATAGATTATTATACATATATATATCTAAAAAGAAATTTTTTTTATTTCAAAATCATCAAATTTTGTTCATATTTAAAATTAAATTTGAAAAATTTATACAAAAAAAACTTGCTTTCATTTAAATTATTGTTGTTATTATATAGAAAAAATTAAATATTTTATTATATGTGATATGCGGTTACGTGTTTGTGTGTGTGTTGATTGTACGTGTTTCATTTTAAAGGGTCAGTTCAATTTTGTATATTGATAAATTATATATTAAGTGTATCTTTCAATTTTTATGTTATGTATAATACATATATCGATAAGGCTTAATATAGCAAAATAAGGTATGCTTTATTATAGTTCATATATATATTAATATGAACCTTAATAAAAAATATAATTTATTTAAAAAGAACTCAATTATGGGATGGTCGCATATTTATTTAATATTTAATCAGTCACGTTCTGATGTTTGACCCACTTAGATATTATAAAATTTGATTATATTACAATTTTAACAAAGTTTCTCACACAGTAAAGTCAATTATCAAAGAAAATTTTGGGTTTTTTTTAATGGATTTTCACCTAAAACATTACAAAAATGATGGAAAAATGATTTACGTTCCTTTTATAGGTTGGACATTATCCTCTGAGTCAATTCAAAAGTAAAGTTGACCTCGCCTTTTGATCACACGAGGGAAATTTTATTGTAATATAATTAATCAATATATATATAATTATAAATCTATAAATTCTTTCGTTGATTGTAAATATATACTTGGAAAACTCTCCAGTCAAATTTTTATATATTAACATTACAACATTCTATATAGTAATTTTTTTAACATTTAACTTATTTCGCTTATTTATGCGATCAAGCCAGTAAATATATTCTTTCAAATTGCCAAATAAAGTATACACGAAATTATAGTCATAAACATAACTTTTAACTCAAAAAATAACAAATTTCTTTGTATATATATATATCTTTCAATTGGTTTTATATACATATATATATATATATATATACATATATATCTCCATTTAAAATATCAAGAAAATTTTGAATATTAACTGATGCGCATATAGTAAATATTAAACATAATAATTATATTATTATTTCTATACTCTTCATATATGTAAGATATGTTTAGATTCGATAAATATTGTTTTATATATATAATGAAAATCCATTAATGTATATATTGCTTTGTCAATAGCACTATATATAGTAATATGCGGTAAATATATATCCATAACGAAATTTCAAGGAAGCAATTAGTAAATTTTAATAGAATTCCCCAAATAGTTAGAACCTAATTAATTGAGAGTTTTAAGTAAATATCGGATGAATGATTTACTGATATACGTATATATAATACAATTATTTTATATATAATATGATGTTATATATATGTATAATGTTTAAATGTATAAAATAATATTTGCAAATTATCAAAGTAATGAAACAGAGTACATAAAATTTATTTACATATTTGTATATACATTATTGTGTTATATTATTTTTACTGAATAAACAGAACGCTGTTTTAAATATATACTATAAATACATATATATATTATAGAGCTATATTATATAATAACGATATGAACAACTATCAATATATATAAATTTACAATGTTTTATGTATATATACATACATCAAATTATATACAATACATAATAATAATAATATACAAAGGGTTCGATAAACTTTTGTCATTGCGGTTATTATATACATATATATATCCCTATACGTTTATATAACATACACGGAACCACGGAACGCAAGAATATAAAAGTATATGCTTTTATACATATAATATACTTCTTGTATGCACTATAAATAAAAATTTATTACTTTACATTTATTATAAAATATGTATATAAATAATAATATACTTATTCATTTTTGTAATTTATATAAAATAAATAATAAATATTAAAATACTCCAATGCTACTTCAAATAACCAATAATTCTTACCTTAAAGTCTAACACTTTGCTATGGGGGTTTTATATTAAATATATATTTGCATTTTATTGACTTTCTAAGTGAATTATATGCGTATTACTTAATATATATTAAAATGAATTTCTAGGTTTAATATAAATAACAATTTAAAAATCATTCATTTGATTCCCAATCATTTTTTATTTATAAACAATTAAAGCACGACGGGTTTATTGTTTAGCAAAACGAATTATAATCTAAATATAGCTATTTTAATATTGAAAATTTCTAACATAGTTTTATCGAAAAATGATAAAAATAATAAATTCTAAATTATATTAATTTTTTTGTAAAAGGTTGTACCTTTAATTAATTTTCATAGTATATATAGTATATATATTGTTATTCGCAGTGTTGAATATTCAATACAAATTATTATTATATAGAAAATAAATATATACTGCGATATTCCAATACATATATATTAAATAAATATATATTGATTGAAAATATTCCCTCGATGATTATTATATTATATATAAAAATAAAGTTAATTTAAAATGATAATTTTCCTTTTGATATCCAATAATAAATATATATATATATTTTTATTTTATATATTTCCTATATATAAATAGTATAATTATATTCATACGCATTAAAGAATTCGTCGTTTAAATCCCTCCCTTTATATACTACTTTTTATTTTTTGTTTTAATTTATTCATGAAATATCGAAATCAATTAATGAAGAGTGAACAAATATATATAAAAAAAATTTTCAATTAACATTAATGCGTAAATGATGATGATGGTGAATTATAATTATAAAAAAAACATATAATCAAGAGATTATCTTTTCGTAAAATTCTTTAATATATAGATGTAAGACGGCTAAATATAAAAAAAAACCGTATATATAACAATAAATCATTCATTTGTATTTATTATACGCATATATGAAGGTGATAATAATAGTACTATATATATATACATTTTATATTATTTATATTTGGATCTATATACCAATATCCATTTATATATATGATAATATAAATATTTTTTTGTAACTAAATACATAATCTTAGAAAATTATATTTTTCTATGATGTATTTGACACCGTATTATATGTATATATAGGTGGATTTATTTATCTCAGCAAATATATATACGCTACGCATTATTCGCTATTCACTTTGATGAAATGGTTATATCGTAATAATAAGTGTATAGATGAAGAAAAAATAAACAAAAAATATTAATACCAAAGGCGAAAAGTAACAAAAAAAAAAGGAAAAATTCTATATACCGTATTATATTCAATGGAAACATTTTCCTTTAACAAATTTCCTTCTTACATATATATAATGCATATATATATATAGATCAGAAAAGAAAAGACCCTTACCTTTTTTTCGGTAATAAGAAAAATAACATACCTAAAAAGAGATTCTTATATATATATATTCGAATGTTATATACATTTTATTTGAATGTATATACAATATACATGTATAATTTCTTATATATAGAAGAATAGAATAATATGTAACAAGAAACCGATATCAATTAATTTCTTGCTTGACATCACTTCAAACGATTCAGAGTCAAATATTCCCTTGTTATATATGCATATAAATATACATATATATATATATGCATACGGATAATATAGCAAAAACATATAAGTAAAAAATTTATTTATCAATGAATATATATACGTTTGAATGAATATATATATTTATAAGAAAATACATTAAAATGGAAGTTCTATATATGCATGAAAATGAGAAAATTATTCCCTGATGGGTGTTATCCCGATTCGTTTATATTTCTGTTTTTGTTATTCTTATATATATATATATATAAATAGATTTGCTATAACATATTTGATAAAAAAAAATATATGAATTGTTAAAATTATGGGCTCTCATTTTATACAATTTATTTTACACAATTGAATAATGTATATATATATATATTTAAAATTGATTGAATATACTATATATAAATATAATATATTTTCATTTACATATATAGAACTTCTTCATTGCTAATATTGCCTATATACAAAGCTTTTTCCATTCAACTCTTTTATTCTATATAACTATATATATTTAACCATTTGAAATCTTATAAAATTGTAAATTTAAAAATTATTATATATTTACGAATATATATTTTTACTATATATATAAATAGTTTATAAATTATAATATATAAAATAATAAGTATATATTTTATATAAATAAATTCATAATATTCCTTTGTATTTTACAATAAGATTTTGATTATTTCATAAATGTGTATAAGAAATTTCCTATTCATATTTATATATGAAAATATTGTATGTCAATAAAAAAGAATTATATATACAAATGTAAAATATATAAAATATTAAATTAAGTTTCTCTAAAAGTATCTGATATATTATATATATAAAATAAGTTTATACAGCATCCGTATATATAGAAATATATCGTTAACTCATCTCATTCTTTTTATATATGTTTCTATATGTAAATATGCATATATATTTATCAAAAATTCTACATCATATTCATTCATATATGTATATAAAGATTGAATATATTATATTTTAAACAAATTTTCATATATATAAGTATTATAAGTATATACAATGATAGAATTTAAATTCATTTTATATCTATTAAATATGCTATCTATATTGTAATACTACACATTGAAAGTTGCTCAATGTAAATATACATTTTCATTTTATCTTATTTCAAATATAATATACACAATTGAATAGGGTGATAATATGATGATGGTCTTTGTCATCGATGTCACATATATAACACATATAATATACATAGCAGTATAGTGATACTGTTGGATGATACGATGATACTTATATAGATCTCATCTCATATACACTTTATGAAATATATTTATATATACGCGTATATATCATTCATACAAAAATTGTTGCTATGCAACACTTGAAATTCATTGAAGCAAATTTAAATATTTCAAATGCATCGTTTTACATCATCATTCACAGTCCAAAGCATTTTGTTTGTTATTTATTATATTATACATATATCTCATCTCCATATAATGTATTGTAAAATTGTAAATAAAAAAACGATACAAAATTGTATATTGTTTATATAGAATCGAAATATAGTAAAATATTGAAATATAGTTAAAAAACAAAGTTTAGCAAAAAATTGTTACTTATAGATATTATAAAACAGAAATAATACATAAATAACATTAATATAGATCGCGTATATTCGAAAAATTTTAGTTTAGATGCCAGCGATTGCATATTTTTATAATTTCATATATTTTGAATGATTTTTTTGTCACATAGAAACATTTTGCTTTTTATGACAGTTTTGTGTTTTTACACAGTTTTAAAGTTTAAATTTTAATATCATATATAGAAAAAAACATTAGTCATTTTTGTCAATTTCTAAAATTTGTTCATACATCATTAATAATTAATTATACATGTATAGAATGAAAATTTATCATCAAAAACGTTTCATGAATTTAATTCAACACATATCTAAAATAAAGTTCTATACGAACCCTTTATATATATATATATATTTAGATAACGACAATGTTACAATTTGCGAGTATGTCTAAATTTGATCATCTCTATATATATGTATATAAAAATTGTCTCTATATATAGTATGAAAAATTTTCATACAAATTGCTGATTCCACATTATTAAGCTGTCTGAGATATAGTTTTATATATACATTTTTATAGGAAAATAATAAATAAATACAATTCATATATGTATATAAAGAAAAGAAAAATATCTTAAACAGTTGTCTTTCTTCAAAAGCTTATGTACATGGCATCACAAATAGCATAGCAAAAAAAAGTGAAAGCAATAAATATCGACATAAAGCAGAATTAAAAAATGAAATTAATTGTAATCTAAACAACAAATGGATTTGCATGTCAAAGACATATATTTTATATAAATTATAAATATAAAATATATATTAAAAAATTTGCACTCTGTTAAAGTTTGATTGTCTAATTTTTTATTTTTTTTTTGTCTATAATGCTTTAAAAGCAAAATCATTCGATATAAATCGTTTAGTAATTTAATGATTATTTATCCATAGAAAAATTGAAAATATTTGTTATATGATGATGAATTTCACGTTGCCGTGGCCTCTATTCTCGGATATTAAAATTCATTATTTTCTCGAAAAATTTATATAAATTTAAAACCATTTAAAATTAATGTGTTAACACCACGTAATACACCTTTCCGTTTACAGTTAATTAATATACACTATAAAAATCCTTATTTAAAGATAATAAATACTATTATAAATTATATAAGATTTCTGTTATATAATATATAGAATGTTATGATATTTCTTTTAACAGTATATGTGATGTGCGTATAATAATAAGATTATGTATACTTAATCTCCCTTTATACTTTTATGCCTATATTCTATATATATTTATTTCAACATTATTAATGATTCCTTTGTATTATTTTATATCCTGTTTCTGTTTCAGGAAACACTATTTTTTTTGCAAAATAAAAATGCGTATATTATTAATTGACAAACACCGCCGAGCGAATGATTAATTATGTATTTGAAATGTATATGATACGAAAAAATATATTGTGTTTACAAATCCTTTTATAGAATTTTTAATATAAAAATTAATATTATAAAGCAGATAGAAATAACCCAGAATTTTCTTTTTTTTGGTAAATAATTTTAAATCCATTTAAAATAGACAAAAGCTAATAATATATATATAAATATAAAATGTTGTAAAAAGTACATCATCTTTATACCTTTTATATTTTATTAAAATAAATTTTTAGAAAATATTCAAGTGGTTTCAATTTACATTTTTATTTTTTATTCATTATAAAATTGTATATATAATGTTAACGAATTTTTAAACAATGTGAATATACGAAAAATAATTATATAAATATGATTTTATTCAACGAAATCTGCATCGCCTTTTTATTTATATAGACTTCTTATAGAGTTTTAATTTTTATACATTTTTCTTTTTTCATTTTACTTACTTTTTGGTTATTTTGTAAAATTTTTTATTCCTTGAAACAAAAATAGCTATTTATGGTAGTGAAAAATTGATAAGAAAGAATATGTGTATAGGAAGGTGGAAAGAGGAAAGAGGTGCAGATGAATCAGATAATTATATTTTATATCTTTCAAAATTGAATAGAATCTCATTTTCTTTAATTACTTATTTAAATATATGAAATTCTTAAATCTTTGTATATACACGCCATAGAACATTTCAATCGTAAAATATTCCTGTATAAATATTATAAATTTTAATTCACATTTAATAATTATGCATATTCAAAATATATAATTACTTAATATATCATATATATATTCATAGATATATATTCATCATAGTATATCTATCTATATAGCACATACACTGCAATTCGTCCGTATATAATTTAAACATTAATATTTTGTATATTTATAAGCTTGATATTTATTCAATTTGTATGTAAAGTGAAACATGTTTTGATATTTATTTCTTCGTATATATATATAAAAGTTTAATAATTATATATTATATATATAAGTAATTGACTAATTCTTCGTATATAATATATTTCAACATAATGATATCCGTTTGATAATATCATAACGATAAGTGTATAACCGTATAACGATACGATAACGATAAGATAGTTTTTTTCTTTATATATTCTATATAATCATGATGTGAAATTTTAATTTTATTAAAAGGTTTTTTTTGCTAACAAAAAATTTTAAATTAGATAGAAAATGCATTGAAAATTATATTTTTTTTTTATTAAAGAAAACTTCTTTTATATGATGAACATATATTTTAATATAACTATACCAAAATCAATATCAATTAGTATATATATAAATGGATCAGAATTCAATTATGTATATATATATTTGAGCATATTAGGCACTATATGATTTGTACGCTTTGAATTCGTTTTATAGTATGATAAAAAGGAATCATGACATTAATATATGATGAAAATGTCTATATAAAAACATCAAAAAAAAAAATAATGTGTCTATACCGACAGAAAGATTTGTTTTTAATTCATGATAGGTGATATTTTCATATGTTAATATATATCGATTTATAGAAATACACAAATTTAAGTCTATACAAAAAATAACAGGAAACATTTGAAACACTGCGGACATTATTACTTTTTGATAATTTTTTATTATAGTGCATATTACCATTATTACCAGAAAAAAATGTCTGAATGAAATGCATATATATAAATGGAGTTATAAATAAAGTGGAGAAAAGTGATTATTTATATTTTATAAAGAATATAAACTTTTCAAACACAAAACTTGATTGTGTTAAAGTTAATAAAAATACTAATTAAAAATTGTGTCAAAAAGAAGTGAATATTACATTTTATTTGCATTACATATCATTAAACATTCGATCAAATTATATATATATTCAAATAAAAACTATAATCTAAATGTAATTTATTTCTTTAAAAAATGTAAACAAATGCACGAAAAAAAATTAAATAAATATTATACTTCTGCATTATTCATAAATGGCAATTTCAATATTGTGCATTTTATTTCAAATTTTCCAACACCATTTTCTATACACTCTTATATACATATTGTTCCGTGTGCTTATAGAAATATCAAATCGATAAATGTAACATTGAAAAAATAACAAATTTTAAACCAGTGGTGATATGGCAATTTATGTCCTTATATATTATATAATAAAAAATAATTCCTGAACATAAAACTGGTCGAGATAAGAAATAAAAAATATATTAATTTAAAAAGGCATAAAAGAACATTCCTATTTTTTTTAAATTTATAAAATATATCACGAAAAATAAACTAACTTTACAATTTAAACACATATTTCTATGTTTTTACATTATATAAATTCAATACAAACTATATATATATCAATATATGCATCATTGCTTTGCTTTTGTTCACTTTTGTTCAATCAATTGAATTACAACAAAAGAAACCATATTATATACTTTGTATATCTATTATTATTATATTTTTTTTTTAATAAAGTATATAATGTTATATATAAATTTAGTTTTTAAAAGCAATATTTATATACAAAGATGAGAAAATAAAACGTATATATACAACATAATAACTTTTGTAACTGAAAATTTACAATAATATATACATTATACAACCATATATATATATTCATACAATCAGCATGTATATAGATAAATGATAGTATATGTAGTTGTGAATTTTTAGAATAAATGTATTTTGTTTGAATATTGTAAAAGAATTGAATGGGGTTTATTCTATAATACTAGCTTTTAAATTTAAACAATAACTTTAACAATTTGTTGCGGTGTTTAAGAGTACATTATTCTGTGGTGATGACATCTTTACATCCCGCAATTTATCTGAGGACTATGTACTCTTTAATGAACCTGAATAAGTTAAGATGTAAAACCCATTGGTTAAAATTTATATACAATTATATATATAATAGGTATGGTTAACATTAACATCCTTGAGCTTTTTTTGGTTTTTCAATCAGAATAGAGTTGATTATCGATACAAATGCAACTGAATTTCATAAAAATTAATAGATTCAAAGGATCTAATGCCAAAGAATAAGTAAAATTCCATACCTGCATTATTATGCGCAATATATACAATAAGAAGTAATGCAATATTTTTTTTTTGTTTAGATTGATGATAATATATATAAAGTTACATATGCATTTCCATCAGAATTTATTAGTATGGATGTGGTGATATTCACATAGAAAAAGAAACAAAAACTTTGTATTCTATTTGATATATTTTAAAGATGATGTTCATTTTTATAAAATATATTATATATATAGTAAATAGTAGATAAAATAAAGGATAACATGTGTGACTATGTATTTTATAATACAACAAATATATATATATACAATGTAAACAGATAGATATAAGAATATTTTTCAGAAACATTTATTTTATAAAAACTTAAAAGTTTTAAAATATAACAAACTAAAGTTTTTTTTTTGTATTCATTCATTCATTCTTTATTTTGTATTTTTTTTGTTCTAATTCTATATATTATATATGTATTTAATAATAAATGAGTATATATATGTAAAAAATGGAATGTGTATTTTATAGTGTTTAAAAAGCAACCAATTTTTCATTTCACAGTTTGTTAACAAGATGTTTTTCTTTCCTTTTTGTTTTCTTTAGCTTTGTATGATTACAATCTATATATATAGTTATAGAATATTATATAGAATTTGTATATAAATGTGTAAAGAAAATATACAGAGCAAATAAATATAATGATATTGAAAAATTATATACAAAATTCGTGTATACTCGTATAGATATACTATATATAGATAATGTTATAATGAAAAATATTAAAGTAAAGGATTGTTTTTCAACAAAATATTATTTTCATTCAACGATTAAAACGGATATTTGATCCATTTTCAAAATATATAAATGGCCGTAACCAATCTAAACATTTATTCTATATATAGATGTCCATCACTTGAATATACACATCATCTCATGATTGCAATATTTTATATATACTACATGCATTTATAGTTTTACCCTAAATGTATATATACAGCTTATATATTCGTATGTTGATATTTGCAATGTAAATATATATGTATATATATATATATAATAATAATGCACAATAATCTCTGATTTCTCTGTGAACTACATTTTTATATTATTTAGATATATATAAATCTAGATCAAATATAGGTACACTTCAAATCAGAATTTTCGAAACATTGATAACTTAATATAACTTCTATAACTTTTCTTTTTAATATCTATATTTCTTCAATTATAACTAAAATTGTTTAAATATTCCTATAATCATATATTTTATGGTACATATTCTAATGAAATTATATTCAAAAAATTGCCACATCATTATATTACTTTAACATCGGTATGAAACAATCTAATACATTCAGTTCATCAATTCATATGTACAAAATGTTATTTCAGTATACATACCATACATATTTGTTCAGATAAATAATATCGTTAATGTATATATATATATATATATATATATATGTACATATAATGTCCTTATCAATAATTTTTCGTTTTGCAAACAAAACTAGCAAATTAACAGCATGAAATCTCATTCCCGTATTACACGTGCTGACCCTGTCAATCTATATATAAGTCACCCACAATGAGAAAATAAATATGAGATTCTATATATATGGTTGGCCATAAACAAGTGTTAAAATGAATTTGCAATGGATAGCATATGTGATTGTTATACCATGTAATATATGGCTATATAACTATATATATGTAGAGATACATACATGTAAAATGTAATGTATATCTGCGGTGGTATATTTTTATAAAATAAACCAAACATAACAAAATAAACAAAAAAAATAAATATGGTATATCGGATTACTGTGTCAATATCAGTGTCATTTTAAATATGCGATTAGATTTCTTTCATGTTATCATCGTATATATATGTAATGTATGATAAAAATGTATACATACATACCGTACAAACAAGTTATATCCTATCAAACGAGTACACAAATATTATTTTCTGATTTCATATATATATATTTATAGATATGAATTCATTGCTTGTTTTACCAACAATTCATTTGTTCCTTGTTCGAAAAATGTTTCAAAAATATAGATTATTCGAAATTATACTAACAAGGAATATATATATATATATATGTGACACGTGCACCGTTCGTATGTTTTTGTAAACTTATTATAATTGTATATATATATATATATATTTCCCCCATACATTACGATACATATACGCGGTGTAATTATGTCTGGTAACAACTATATATATATATAGTATATAATACGATATTACAAAGAAAATTTAGTGATTTACGATTATAACTTTATATTAATGTATATAAAAATCAAATTATATATATTTATTATATACATTCGTATATATACCACATTTCATAAAATATAATTATAACTTAACTATAAATAACTAAAAAACTATATACATATAATGATATAAATAATTTGAATAATTATAATTATATTAATATTATTATTAGAATAAATGAAAATATCTATTTTCAGAAAACTTTCACGCTTTCACTATATATACAGAATATGTGTGTATTATTTTATCGTTGTCGTAATGAGTTCATTTTGTGTAATTTATTAAATATATTATATATACCTGCATACACAAATGGTGGCCAAATGAAAACGAAACACACCTCAATAGATTTACAGTTTTATAATTTATTATCGTTATTATTTAATTTATTTATCGTTTGTCGCTATAGAAATCTCTGATCCGGACTGATCATTATTTTACTATTTGGTACGTTCTATTGTTTAATTTCATATTTTATATAATGAATGTACATTAGTTTTTAATGTTTTCTAAATAAATACCAATTAATAATTGATATATAATAACCTATAATATAGGTATACTTTTGAAAATATTTATTGGAATTTGTGGTTAACGCACCTGCGGAAACATGTTTGATATGTATGAAAAGGGACATACTATTTTCATATATATGAAAATTAAATTGTATAATAAAACTAAAATGTAGAACATATCCGCCATGAATACTATATATAAATGGTATATAAATAACTATTATAATATTGAGGACAACAATTTTCGTTATATAAAACCTCCGCATATATATATATATAAATAATGATATAATGTATCTTTTTTATACATTATTGAATGGTTTTCCTTTTTAAATGTATAATGGATATTTTCAATAAATATTTTTTTATATAAACT
Organism: Dilophus febrilis; assembly: GCA_958336335.1. Lineage (NCBI taxonomy): Eukaryota > Metazoa > Arthropoda > Insecta > Diptera > Bibionidae > Dilophus > Dilophus febrilis. The sequence continues at coordinate 26,983,323 of OY284469.1, read as the reverse complement.
TCTAATGGTATATGTATATATAGAAATAGATTATAAATACATATAGATACATGAAAACCATTACATTATACACTATACGACATGCAAACTAACACAATTCATCTATATATGCTATAAATACAGATATATATAGTATGTATATACAAAAATATAAATAGGGTGATGGGGTATTATAAGCAATCAATGAAAAAGCAATTTTCTATATATACCATATATTTCAGTTTTATTTTATTTATTGAATATTTTTACTTTATTTCTATTTTTATTAATATGTTCATATGTGCGTATTTTTTTTTATTTATATACTCAATATATGTAATATAATATAATGAACTATCGTTTTCGTTTATTTTTAATACATCCATTTGTATGACAAAAAATATTCTAATACAGTTTATGTATCGTCTATGTATATATTTATGTATGAAATAGTCTATATATATATTTAATTATATATACGTCGAATATTTATGAAATACATATATACAATATACATATATTGAAAACCGAACATTTACAGTAAATTAATATTGATTAAAATATTTGATCGTATATATACAAAGTGCGTAAAAAATCCAAATGTTTCAGAAGAATGTGAAATAATTAAATATTCATATATGTATTTATCATTTTGGTTCATTCATCTATATAGCTAAATATATATTTATAAAGTGTTTTGTTTAAATATTGCGCGGTTAAACTCTATATATACATCAAAAATATGTTTAATTTCTATTTTTTATTATCCAACCCCAATTTTTATTTATTTTTTTTTAACATAAACATTTAATTAATTTTTCATAAATTATTATTTATTATTTTTATTATTATTAATATTATGAGTATCACATTATTATTTCAATATGAAATATGTTATATTAATTTAAAATCAAAATATATAATTGCGAAAAAAACAATAAAAATAATTGTAAATAATATCTATATATATGATTGAACATAATAATTCAAATTTATATACAATATATTGTTTGTTTATTTTTTGATATATTTAAATAAATATAAAAAAAAATTGTTGGTTGTTGGGGTGTTTTATGCATTTTTTCATATGCATATGCTGTCAAAATTTCATAATATATTTTAAAATCAGTAAAATTTCGATTATTTTTAATTTGTTTGGACAGACAAGACTGTATATTTTATGAATATTTTGTATTTCATGTCTATATATATATATATATATAAAATATGTTATATATATGAAATTGTTGACATTCATATATATGTATACGTGTCTAAATATTTATAAATATCCATCAGTTTCACTGATTGTGAATATGAGTATTTTGTTTAAAATCAATATAAAAATATACCGATAAAAATCCCTCATCAGTTTATAATAAATTTAAATATTTTCCATGCTTTATCAAATTCCGTCTTATTATATTGACAAATTGACTATTAAAGAATTTGGTAATCCTTAAAGTTCCTCGTATATAAATTGAATATTGTTTCTATATATATTAAATTTGAATATTCTCACATTGAATTATTTTCAATTTTAAATTCAAATTGGTTATTATTGGCACATATTGATATATACGTATATATAATTAGCACGGATTTTATTTATTTAAAAATATATTCAATACATTCACTTTGAATTAAATTGAAAAAAAAAATGCACAAACATCATTTATATATAGTTACATGTGTATTTTAAATAATAAATATGCTATATATATATTTTCTATATAATATATGCCCATATCCAAATATATATATGCATGTCTGGCAAATACAAATAATATAAAAATAAAATAAATCCGCAGACATATTCATTCAACATATATGTACCATTTTTTTTGTTATTATATACATACATATATATTATTGTATATATTGTAAAATGACTAAAACATTGGTGCAAAAATAATTTTCCAAAATATATATATGCGATATGTACATATAATAAAAAAAAAGAAATCACATATGAAAATCAATACAGAATGTATAAAACTGGAAAACATTCATATATCTCGAAGTATATATAGAAAAGTTGAACATATACAGTAAAGATATTGTAGATTATTATAGATATAATATGCATATGCTTATTATATACTGAATGGATGAATGAAAATTTGAGAGAAAAATTGAAGTTTTCTACAGATATAGATTCATAGAAAACTGAGAATATAACAAGAATCACAGAAAAATTATTTCCCATTTTATTTACCATTTTCCCATATATACAAAAAATTTAAAACGTTAGATGATTATTATTATTATTATATTGTGCGAAAACAACCAAATGTTTTTCAAATGATGAAAATTTATGTAACATACAATTTTGAATCCTATTCCATTTATAAATATAATTTTTTATATTATATCCAAATATGTTATTATAAATACGTATATATTTATTATTATTCTTTACTCTGAAAGTGAATATACCGTATTTTACTTTATTCGTACACACATCACAAATGTATTTGTAGAAAATTATTTTTATGATAACATGTTTTTAGGCTTGAAAACAAAAATAAATCCCATTTTTTATTGTATATAATAACGTAACAAATATATGTAATATGTGTATATCAACATATTTGTAACACTTTATCACAAAAATAAAAAAACGCTGTCAGGCAAATACCTGGAACAGGAAGCACTGGAAATGGAGGATATACAAGTTTTTCGATTTATTATCAAACCTCCTGATCGGTAATTTTGCGGTCTTTATATTATTCATATTTCTAACAAAATTTTTCAAATGATGAAAATATACCTTATATAATTTGATTGTCTGTATTATTATCTATATATTGAGACTACATTTCGATCAACATACTTTACGTTACATATAAAAAACCCTTCCGCTTACATATATATATATATAAATGGATATTAATTATGCCAAGAGAATATATTTTCATCAAACAGCAAACAGTATATATACGTTTTTTGTTTCATTTATCCAAATTACACAATTTCGTATATTTTTGGCGTAAAGAATATATTGTATATAAACGCAATCCACTATATATCTATCTGTATATATAAAGATAAATACATTTATTTTGTAGAAATATATATATTACAATTTTCCTTATCTCTAATATAAATATATATGTATATATATTACATATTTTAATGCATTCATATATTATATATTTTTATATATATATCGCAATTTTTTACAATCATATTGAAAGCTTTGATTTTTCTTATGTTTCATATAACAAAATGAATATATTCGTGTGGTAAACGTAAAATATATTATAATAGATATATTTTTGCCGTATTTTCTATTCAATTCAAAAAATAAATATGTACATACGTTAATTTTAAAAATTGAAATACGGAAAATTATAGCTCCATAATATTAATATACAAAATATATAAATATCTGTCTATATATATACGCCACATACATTTATGGTTCATAATTTTCCTTATATATATATATATATATATATATAGATTATATATAGGAATATATAAATGTATAATAAACTTTTGTATTATATATATACGATACGGCAAGTATATATGAACAATCTTATATGTTATATAATTTTCAATGATGTTTCTAAAGGTGAATATATATAGCGTAGTTTTACCGCATATGGTATTTTTTGTATATATACTCTGCGTTTGTATTTAGATAATTTATATGTTTAATAATTTACCATTTTATGTAAATTCTATAAATATCGTCTATAAATAGCAAAGAAACTCATATCTATATATATTAATCATATATAGCAATATATGTTTAAACTTTTATATGTACATGATCTATACAAAGGTTTATCTCAATTAAAAACATAATTAATCCATTAATTCATATGCAAAGAGTTTATTTTTTGACTATATATACAAATATAAATATAATTGTAATGATTATTTACATTCTATTTATTATTTTTCTATAATAATTTTGTAAATATATACGCAATGATTTCTATTTAAATATAATTTTTTTATGCAAATTGATGATATAATTTTAGAAAAGGAAATGAACATTTAAACATTTTGATAAACACCTGATACAACAGATTTTTCGCTATAATTTGTTTGCTTGGCATTTTATTTTGAATCGTCTTATTCGATTATTCTTCTACTGATGCACATCTGTTACTTACTGTGATTCAAGTATTGCGAATTTGAATATTTAAATTTCACCCAAAGTCAAACTATTCATTATCAAATTTTAAATACATATTTTTGCGGAAATATAGTGTTTTACGGTTCGAAATTTGAATAAACCAGTAATATTTTAGATTTGTTTATATTTGTTTGTATTTTATGATTTCGAAATGGCATTACATAAAAAAATGTTCAATATTAATAAAGCGAAAAATTACAGAGATCCATAATCCATTAAATCCTTTGTGTTTAAAAAATTTCTATTATATTATACACATTTCCTTTTTTGGTATATGTTTGTTTTGATTTATTTATACATTTTTGATGTGATATAAGTTAAAATATTCCATTTAATAAATTCTTGTTTAATGTTTTATCAATTAATTATTATCAAATTATTAATAATAAATGTTATTTTTAACCTGATATATAAATACATATATTATATAAATATACATTTATTTATTTATTGAATATATATGCATTAAATTAAATTTTCTATAAATAATTAAATAAAATTTTATTTATTTTATGTATTTTAATGGATTATATATAATATTATATTTTTTATGTACAAAAAAAAATATAAAATATATATTTATGTACATAAATTATTATTGCATTATATTATTTAATTCATTTTTATTTTAATTTATTATGTGATTGTTTTTAAATATATACATAAAAATGTAACTATTATAAAATTTACATTCTATATATAATATATTTATATATATATATTTATATATATTTAATTATTGACAAATATGCAATATGTTGTATATTTTCAGATATGACTATATAGATACGAGCATATATATATGTATATAACATGTATAATGTGCAATATTCAATTAAATATACAGAAAATTAAACAAAATTATAAATTGGATGAATATTTGTTATGTGAATTTAAATACATATAAATGCATAAATATAAACATAAATGAGTATATAGTATATGAAAACAATTAAGTTCACACAATTTAATATACAAAATCCAATTTATTTAGAACATTATTTTTGGCTTTATTGGTTTTCAGAAATGTTATATACAATACATAAATATATTGTATACAATTTTGGTAATGTTTGTAAAACATATATATATATATTATGTATATTGTATTTTCATATTTGTTTTATAGTTTCATATACTCACAATTGGAGGATAGATAATATCATAATATGTAGTATTTTAATAGTTGATGATGTTTGTTTAACAAGAGATTATTTTTATTTTATTTTTTTTTTTGTAAAATATTAAACATTGAATTCACAAAAATAAACCAGAAATTTTAATTACTTTCTATATCATGAACGAGCGGTGAAAAAATATCACGATATTGTAAAACAAGGTGATATTCCGCAAGGCACATATGTATATAATTAGTTAATTTATGGAAAATAAATTATAAAATTTTCAGGAAAGTCGGTTTTCCGAATATTTTAATTTTTCGAATTCAATAAATATAAAATATTGATTGAATTTTTAAATAATGCACAGAAAATGAAATTGAACAAAACCCAAAAAAACCAGTCTGTATTCATATAAGACAAGTGTGCAATATTTATTTATATACATTTTAGTATTATTTCCTATATACTATATAATGTATTTTAAATTTTATTAAATACTTATTAAAAGATTTTAATATTGTTAAATAATAATCAATATTTATTTACATAAAGTTATTAAATTGTATTTTTTACGTAAATATATTTAATAGGAGATAATACATTTTCATAATTAATTTATAGAATATATACATTTTCTTACATTTTATTTCTACCTACCATACTAATATTTATAAAATATACTATACAAATATTCATTCATAAAATATTTATTTATAATGCAATGATTGATTATTTTTAAGCTTTCTAAATATAGTATCTGTGCATCTTCACCAAACATATCATAGATAGAAAGTATTCTCTGAACTATATCATAATAAAATATACATTATTATATGTATATGTACATATAGATACATTAGATATTCATTTATAAATATACATTTTTGCATACATCAAAATTGTTGAAAGTAAATTTTTAATTGGATTTTGTTTAATATATATATACATATACATAACATAAATATATAAATAAACATAATAAACCAAAAACCAGCTGAGTATATTCTCATGAGAATTAAATTTTTAATTATATTTTAATTTTATTACATATTTATATAATAATAATAATATATAATATCCTCATAAAATATATAATTTTATAGTTAAGTCCATCATTTCGTATATATATATATATATATATATTTCAATATATATATTCATCACGAAAATATATTGATAATTTTCGTGTAGATTAAAATATTTTTGAGTTATTTTATTTTTTAAAGTAAAATTTTATGATTTATTATTTAAATTTATTAATAATTAATATACTTAAGTGGTATATTAATTAAAACTTTTTTTAAATAATTTTCAATTATACGCATATGGTATATTTTATTCATTTATACATATATAACATAAATTTAATTCCTTATTTGTTATTAATGTGTTATATAAAGTCCTTAAATGTCAAATGTTATTTTTAACATCATAACAGCTGCGTGAAAATCATGATGCTGTGTGTAAATAACCGTACGGGACCGCATTGGAAAATATTCAAAATTCCGTGCAATTCAGATTCGAAAATAAGAGCAAAACAGAACATAGGGTTTCATATCTTTGCAGTAAAATTCTAACACACGACTAACAAATTTATACACCATCAAATTCATCTTACACGTATGGAAATGATTATTACTATGTATAAATTAGACTATAGATAAGATCTGTAATAGATTATAATTCGATGCATTTCTATATATATAAATACATTGTACTATATATGAAAATATTAAATTTTATTATATGTCATGATCTCTCAAATGACGATACACATTTTAAATAATAAATCCCGAATAAATTAATATGCGCGGTGATATGGATTATGACAAACCCATTTGAAATATGTCTCATACAATACTAAATTTTGCATAAGAATATAATGAACTAACATTTGAATATCTATATACAATTTGTATAAAATTTACATATATATAAATGAATTCTTATAATAAAATTGACTTTTTTTTCTTATTATTATTATTTTATACCCGCACTAAAGCCATACCGTCATATAATATATGTATATATAACAAAAATGTTATTAAGAACTTATATATGAATATGTTAAATATACATTCATATAGAGGATTATTAGCTTCAATATATCTCATATCCAATTATATATAATAAAAAGAAATATAAAAATAAATTTTATCACCCTTCAAAATAAATTCATATTTAATATTTTTTTTTTGTAACATTTCTCTATATTTAAATGGAGTTTTAATAATATTAATATAAAATAATGAATCATCCATCAATTTATATTCTTATATATATATAAACTCGTACATGTTTAAATTATATATACTTATATAAAGATATTTTTTGACATTAGCAATTCTTAGATACATAATATATAGAAAAAGAGAATATTTTTCCCAATAATAAAAAGACGTGTGCCGTCGTAATTTTCATGTTTTCAAAATGGTAAAATTTGCACACCCTTTATATTTATATGCATATATACATATTATATTATTCAATGCTTAATACTCTATAAAATAAAATATTTTATATTGAATATAATTTTATTTTTATGTATAAATGTATAAATGTATATCATCGATGTATATCTTAAAGGTTTTATTATAAATCCTTATAAAAAGACTGGTATTCTTTTTTTATTTTATATATTATACGCGGTGTTCACATTATCCTTATATCATGTATATAAAAATATATGGTTAATAACATTATGATATATATATATATTATTGTAAAATATTGTGTACAGTTCTATGCGGACGAATTTGAAATCATTGAGGTTTCGATAAATTGGTTAGTGATCACAGCACATTTATAAAATTGATTGTAATACTATGGAGTAATAATCCCCATACAGTGGTGGTCAAAATGTCATGTCAAATTATCGTCCGATTTCCCAATTGTCATTTATTACAACAATATTTAAAAGTATTATTACTGCGAATGTTGTATCATTCAATTCCAAATGTCCTTAACATCATAGATTTGTTCGTGCGGTAACTATTTGTTGAATTGCATTACCTACTGATTCGAAAACTTTAATCTCAGTGTCCTGATTTACTGTGTAGTATCTTTACGGATTTCGAGTAAGGCATTCGATAAGCTAACACATCCAATATTATGAAAAAAGCTTACGATTTAATTGTTTCAAGTAATCGCAATTTATATGTGCTGATGAACTATGTTTCATCTAAATGTTTTAATATAGTATACCTCTGGGTATTCATCTTGGATTTAATGATTTTTTAAATAGTTAAATAAATAACAAATTTTGTTAGTAAGTGTATTTATTTTATGACAATTCATTTTATATATATAATTCTTATATTTATTTATATTACATTAAATACATACATTTTATACAGCGTTTTATAAAGCATCAATATATAATAAATGAAAATATTATTAACTAAATATTTTTCCAATATTATGTACATTTATTTATATATGTATAATATATATATATATATATATATATAAAGTAAGTTGTCAAATCATTTTCATATATTATATCTGTTTATACAAATATAATATGTATATATTTCAATGTGAAATAGCTGCAATCGTCGCATATGTGAAAACATTATATATTGTAAATTTCTATAATCATCCGTAATCTAACCCACCGTTGTACCACAAAACTTATATATATATATTTTACGATATGATAATATTTTCCTTTTTATATATTGAATGCATTCTCATTCCCCTATGGATTTAAATATATATATATATATAGTATATACAGAGTACAGACATGAGTGGATATATCCATATCTATATATAACTAACCAAAAAAAAAAAACCATCCAATATTTTGCCTTAAATTATTATTATCTTAAATTGCATCTTTCCTTTTATTATTCCACGACGGCAATGGAAATGAATATGCACATTAGTCTTTTTCGTATATGTACAAATAAATATAGGGTTGTTCCTCCATATATATATATAACAAACACTTTTCTATATCAAAAAATAATAGATATATAATAATGGGTATATAAATACTTATTCGATATATAAATTTGTATATATTGTATATATCAAAATGCGTGAATCATTCATTCATAAAAAAAACACCTACCATATATACCTCATCACTTTTAACATATTATTTGAACAACATTTTTTGAAATATGTGTGATGCATAATGTTTTATTATAAAATCTATATCATATATACATAAAAGTTTTTATTTATATATATATCAAAAATATGTATTTAGTTGTTAATGACAAATGCTAATACACTTCATTAGAAGGGATAATTTTCAATGTATTATGAATGAATATTTTTATTATGTGGTATCGTTGTATATATTTATATAAAGAAAATATATATTCACATCGAGACTCAAGAGAAGGAAAAAATTGCTATTGCATATATAGGATAAAATAGAATTTTTCGAAAATTAAATGAGATTTTTATGATATAATAATTGTGTATTCATTATTTGAATGGATTTTATATCATTGCGTATAATGGAAATATACCATGTTTGTATATTGTATATATGTTTGTAATTTTGTATATATATTCATTAACACAAGATGATGTGGTAATATTAAAGAAATTTAAATGAAATATAATGCATATAGGATAGGGATATACAGTGTGTCCCAGCTAACGCTATCCAGCCAATATCTTCGAAACCAGTGGAGTTATCACTAATATGATGTTAGTGGACCCCCACTCGATTCCATTTGGCTACATTTTTAGGTTAAGCCCTTCCTCCCCACGTCAACCCTTATGTGCTTAATGGATATCAACTTTGGAAAATCAAATGTAAACCTATAATTTTTTTTCGCTTAATTTGAAGAGCGTGATGAGTAGTTAAAAAAAATGTAATAATATGTGGGGGTCCCATGGGGAGTTTTTCCACAAATGGGGATTGTTCATCCGATAGAAAATGTGTGAAAACTCGCTAAATCTCTATGAAAACAGGTATTGTAATGTATTACAAAGTTGTTATACGTTGAAAATTAAGGGGGTGTCCAAACAGCCCAAGCCCCCCACGCCCCCCTTTTAAGGGCAAAAATCGAAATTTTGATTTTTGCATTAAAAAACCATATTTTTTTGTTAATTTGCAAAAATCGCATGCAAAAATCAAAATTTCGTTTTTTGCCCTTAAAAGGGGGGCGTGGGGGGCTTGGGCTGTTTGGACACCCCCTTAATTTTCAACGTAGAACAACTTTCTAATACATTACAACACATGTTTTCATAGAGGTTTAGCGAGTTTTCGCCCATTTTTCATTAGATGGACAATCCCCATTTGTGAAAAAATTCCCCATGGGACCCCCACATATTATTACATTTTTTTTAACTACTCGTCATGCGCTTCAAATTAAGCGAAAAAAAAATATAGGTTTGCATTTGATTTTCCAAAGTTGATATCCATTAAGCACATAAGGATTAACGTGGGGACGACGGGTTTAACATAAAAATGTAGCCAAATGGAATCCAGGTGGGGTCCCCTAACATCATATTAGTGATAACTCCACTGGTTTCGAAGATATTGGCTGGATAGCGTTAGCTGGGATACCCTGTATATATTAAAAACAATAATGATACGAACCTTTCTTCAATATATAAATATATATATATAAATAAACAAACATAAAATGATATTCATTTATAATTTTAATGGAAAACTTTGATTTTGGTATTTTTAAATAAATGGATTTTTTCTATATGTATTTGTATACAAAAAGAAATACGCACAGATTTTAATGCAATAATGAAAATCCATAATTAATTTTTATTTAATATTTAGATGTATTTATTATACAAAAACCCTGTCAGGCAAACACCTGAAACAGCAAGCACGAACTGATTAATTTAAAATGATGTTCCATTCATTAATATATTCAAATTCATTCCCGCAAGAACATCATTGGATTTGTCTGGGATCTCATGCCCAAATGGGCTTGGATCAGAAAAAATTCTCCAATATAAAAGTTTTTCTATCAAACTTTCAGATCCAAAATTTCTATAGTCAATCGGATACAAAATAACGAGGAGATATCTCTTATAATAATGATATTGATAATGAATATGGAAAATTTCAAGAAAATCGGTCATTCCGAGAGAAAGTGGAGACAACCGAGTGAGCGAAAGAAAACGTAAAAATCTTGATTTGTTTTTTCACAATAAAAATTCGTGAAAATAGGTGATAAAAAGGTATGTTAGAATTCTGTTTTCCAAAACTTGCACTGAAAGCATATTCTTAAAAACCTCATTTATACAAATATACATATATAATTCATGATATATAACTGTTTGATTCGATATTCAAAATTTCTTCCTATCGATAAAGTATACAGAAGGAACATTTTGAATATGAATTTCGCATATAATTATATATCGTCTCTTGGGCATACCTTATAATTATTATATTTCGTTGTACATTTATTTAAGAAGTATATAAAAAATATAGTTGTTAGTATATAATGTATAGAAATCCTTTTTCATATTTAAATCAAAATATTTACTATATAAATAATCCCAAGAGGTTTCGTATGAAAAATGAACTGCTATTATGCTGAAACAATTCAACGAACGTTTATGCGACTATTATACATATATAAATCAAATTTGATAAATAATAAAATAAAATATTTCCTTATCATTTAATCAATATTATCAAATTTAGATTTTGATTTCAATGTGTACGAACGAACGATTATTTTGCGTATAGTCAAACAGTTTTTATTTTATTGAAAATATTATATTATAAGAATATATATAATTATACATAACAATAATATATTGACTTTCTATTTATTTTATAATATATATAATAAAATATACTATATATAAAATCAATATTGACTAGAATAAAAAGCAATATAAAATCTCCAAAAAATTCAACTTCTAAAAAAACTAATAATAAAGTACACAAATTGTATCATATCGTATTTCAATTTTATATACGAGTATGTCCCAATATATAGATACAAGGTATTGCAGTAAAACAATTGGAGTCTATAAAGAAATATTTTCTTTTAAACAATAAATTTAAAAACTATATTCGTCAAGTAATGCGCTTTTAGCTTCCGTTATATGGGAATGTATATAGTAATATTTTAAATGTTTATATAAGATGAAATACACCTAAATTAGATTTTCCGGTCAACGTATATACTAATTCTAATTTCTTAGATATCGGTTAACATTTTTCCTATGTACCAATTTTTATAAGATATACCCGGTATATTTAAAATATACATGTTACGTGTATTTTATTCATATGTGAATATATAATGTACTATATATATAAAATGAATATAAATCACATGGTGACATCATTGAAAAGCAATTTAAAACAAATAAGGCATTAATTTTGAACAAATCCTATATTCATTCAGTCAAGATTTTATAAATGTATATATATATCTATATATATAATGTCTATACATCTCTGTATGTGTATGTATAATACAAACAGTATTTATTTTTTGGTACATATTGTATGAATATATATGATATATGATGAATAGATTTCAATCATATATATGTACAATTGTACATATACGTAAACAGAAAGAAGATAATTGAATTTTCAATTTAAATTTAAAATTAAGTATACGATTTTGAATAAGTATATGTGGTACGTACAAAAGTTTTTTTTTTCATTCTATAGTTAATCTTACTTTGAATATGCACGCACATAAAACATATATATAAACTCACATTAATTATGTATTTATACATACATATTTTATTGAAAATTAAATGAATAAAACTGCAGATATTTAAATTAAGTAAGTAAGTTTAAAAGAAAAATATATATAAAGAGAAAATAACAAAAAAAATCCTGTCAGGCAAACAACTGAAACAGGAAACACGTACTGGTGGACAAAGAGATAAAGGACTCTGATTGATTATCACCAATCAACTCTTCATAAAATATTGTGCCAAATTTATACATTAAAATTTATTCCCGAAAAAAACCATAGAATACATATGGGAGTCCTGGATGCGATAAAAGAAAAACTTCCAAGATGTAAAAATACAATTTTTATATAAAGTGTAAAAGTTCGTATGCAAATTTAACTTCATTTTAATTTATTGAAAATTTTCAAAATCAGTCGAATGGTTTCCAAAAAAAAAGTCAACAGAACGAATCGGACGAGCGAAAGGAAAAGGAAAATTTTTAATTTATTTTCACGTTCCAATTCGTGGAGAAATTTGATTAAAAAAATGTGCCTTAAAATTTTGTTTCCAAAAAGCTCAAAACGATAATGTACTTTAGTGAAATAACACTCACAAATTTAAAGTAATTTAATCAATATACATCCAACTTAAATTATTATATACATGCTATCTATATACAGGGTGTCCCAGTACAGGGTGCCAACCCGAAACAGGCAGGTTCTACACCTCATTTCCAATCAAAAATTGTATGGCGACCCCATGTCTATCTCGCTTGGGTTTCGAGCTAGCCCGAAAAAACGATTTTGTTGAAGTTCAAGGCAGTCCGTGAATATTATTGACCATATCTCAGTAACCACTGATCGGAATCTAATAATTATAAGCTTGTTGGAAAGGTATTTTAACTATCTTTAAATCTTTCTCATTACATAAACCTCGGCGACAACCCCTTTTCGTGCTATAGCTCGTCAAACACAAGAAATTTCAACGGCTTCAAATATTTTTGTTATTTTGCAAGCCTAGAACTGTAGGACTTTTAGGTTTATTAGTGGTCAGTTTTTAGGAAAACTTCTTTGATGTTTTAGCTTTAATTTGATGTACAAACTTTTATTATATGTCAACGCGTTCTAGAGATATAACGAAAATAATATTGAAATATGACGAAAATAATGCAAATTTTTCAAAAATTTAAAACACATTTATTACATTGCAAAGTTCAATGTTCTGTTGTTATCGCGTTATCTAGGTAACATAAGTTCAAGGGATTGCAATTAATTCAATGGTTACTTAGAAATAAAAACAGTTAAATCTATTACCGTCATAAATTCATTCAATTCTTTTCTTTTTTATGCTACATCTCTTCGGCATTTGTACGTTACATTGTTTTACGTTTAATATTCATTAGAAAATTATGTTTGTTTTATAAAGAATAATTTGGAAGTTTGAAAGTTAAAGAAATAGACTGCGGCAGCCGAATAACTTTTTGTGATTGGGTGATTCGTTGTTATGAACAAGATATTAAATCAAATTTTATATACGGATGAAGCAATGTTCACACGTGAAGGGATATTTAATACTAAAAATAATCATCATTGGTCAAAGGAAAACCCGCATTCAGTTCGGCAACACGCATTTCAGGAACGAATAGCAGTCAAGGTATGGGCAGGAAAGATTGGAAATCAATTAATTGGTCCATAGTTTCTACCTGGGCGACTGGATTCAGATTCATATTTAGTTTTTTTGCAAAATAGGTTATTCGATTTACTCGATGATGTTAATTTAGCTGATTTGCGATTCATTCATTTTCAACATGACGCTGCACCCCCACATTTTGCACGAAGTGTAAGAGAACACTTAAATGACACATTCGGCCAAAGATGGATTGGAAGAAATGACCCCATTAAATGGCCACCACGGTCGCCAGACCTCACACCATTAGATTTTTATCTATGGGGGGTTTGTAAAGACATGGTTTATAAAACACCAGTTCATACCAGCGAAGATTTAATGAATGGCATTAATAATGCGTTTGAAGTTTTAAAAAATAATCCGAATCAAATTCGATCCGCTACTAGGGCAGTATTAAAACGGTGTCGAATGCGTCGATCACATAATGGACACCATTTTGAACAATTTTTGTAGTAAAGATTTAAAATTATTTTAATAAATGTGTTTTAAATTTTTGAAAAATTTGCATTATTTTCGCCATATTTCAATATTATTTTCGTTATATCTCTAGAACGCGTTTACATATTTTAAAAGTTTGTACATCAAATTAAAGCTAAAACATCAAAGAAGTTTTCCTAAAAACCGACCACTAATAAACCTAAAACTCCTACAGTTCTAGGCTTGCAAAATAACAGTAATATTTGAAGCCGTTGAAATTTCTTGTGTTTGACGAGCTATAGCACGAAAAGGGGTTGTCGCCGAGGTTTATGTCCGAGGATTTAAAGATAGTTAAAATACCTTTCCAACAAGCTTATAATTATTGGATTCCGATCAGTGGTTACTGAGATATGGTCAATTACATTCACGGACTGCCTTGAACTTCAACAAAATCGTTTTTTCGGGCTAGCTCGAAACCCAAGCGAGATAGACATGGGGTCTCCATACAATTTTTGATTGGAAATGAGGTGTAGAATCTGCCTGTTTCGGGTTGGCACCCTGTACTGGGACATCCTGTATATATATAGTTAAAAAGTATAAAAGTAAATATTTTATTTTTGCAAAATGTTTTCTATAATTAGAAATGAAATCTTATCTTTATTACAAAATAAAATTTTTCCTATTTTTATCTTAAATATTATCCTTTACTATAACTGTTTATAATGTTTATTTTTACTTTTATTTATTTTTATTTATTTTTTGGAAATACAAAAATTATATACATTTTATTCAAAGAGATATGATATGAAATATATATCAATTTATAATATAAATTGATATAAATGATTTAAATTGCACTTATATTTGTATACGGAATGAATGAAGACGAATTTATTACAATCATATGCGTATATATATATATATAGGTTATTTTAATAATAATATAGATGTGTTAAATATACATAATATAATAAGATACAAAAAAAAATAAAATGAAAATAAATAAATTTTTATATATTCCTTAATTTAAGATTAATAATATATATCCTGCTGAATAATATATATTTATATTTATAGAAAAATGTCGCGTATATTTAAGATACATATATTTTTAGTTGACCATTCCGCAGATATGCATATAAAATAAAACCAAATTCTATTATACCAAACCAAAAAAAAAGGAATATAAAGAAAAGAATCCAAATAATAAAAATATGTTTTCAACAAAGATTTATCGTTAAACATCTTTTACAATTTGCCTGATTTTTATTATACATATATTTATTATGCACATTTAATATGTTTATATATTCATCTATATATATATATATGGTATATATATATTAGGTTAGTGTCGTATTTTGTTGTCTAAAAGCAAAATATGTATATATCTATACATACACAATAATCGTATATCATCCTTTTTATATATTCAACTTCATTCAAAATATATATACATATAATATATAGTGATAGATATACGACTATTTACATTCTGTATAAAATTTTAGTTGTATATTTAACTCTATATATGTATAGCTATAGCTATATGTTTATTTGAATGAATATATACATGACCATATTATAGAACCACAAATTCATTCGACATTTCGACGTCGATATGGAAAAGTTTTTCTTTGTAAATATTTCTTTTTCTTTTTTTTTTTGTGTTCTCTATATATAAAAATATACATATATTTTATTTTATACAATACACGCCGTTGATAAATGGCTCTATTAAATGTGTAATGTTTCCTCATACATTTTATATATATATGGTATATACCTATATATCTGTGTATATGTACATTGTACATAATTTTATTATGTAATTTATATCGTCATATGATATCTTATCCATGAATGAATATGCCTTTTATTTTATTTTGCCATATAAAAAAAATATATCACCGCATATAAAAACATCTAATATATATATACCCATATACCTACACAAATTTTATTGAATTAGTGTGTCGCTGTATAAAAACAAATTTATGGATGTTTATTTTTTATATTACTTTAAATAAAAAAAATACAATTTTAAAATTTTTATAATACCATTACATGAATATAAATATATATGAATAAAGATAATTAATATCTCTCTGGAGTTTTTACCTTGATATTTTTTGTTATCATTTTGTAAATTTTTATGTAATTCTCTAGAGTAAAATAAGTTTATTTTATAATTTTAACTATGGTATATATATTTAATTTTATCAAATATTTATTATTTATATAAATAATCATTTGACAATTATAAATATTTTATTTTATCGACCAAAGTTTTGTATACGCATATAGTATAGTAAAACAGTTTTATGTTATTAAAAATAAATGAATATTTTTTTTAAATCTTTTCAATTTTCAATTAAAAATGTACTTATTTTAATTGCTGCAATTTATCTTTTTGCTTTTATATAAATTATATACATTTAATCTTCTGAAATCCTTATTTATTAACTATACATAAATAATTTTGTATATATATTGAAATACGAGATTTTTGTACCTATATCTATATACATTCGTTATACTTCATATTTCTAATCCCGATTAATTTAAGTATATATAGGTAAAATGATTGATATATAAACAAACATTAATTCAATAATTTTATTCAATTGAATCAAACACAAATATAATCTTCATTCATTATTTCATTTTTTTTTCAACCATTTTAGCAAATTATAAATAAATACCCATATTATATATTATATATATCATCTACATTTGTATATTTCAAGCACTCAATTTATGATTAGAATGTTTTGTTTTCAAATACTAAACGTAGGTATTCATTTTTATATATACAAATATCCCAATATTATATATTCACTATTAACGATTTATACACTTTTATAGACAACACTTTATATAGCAGAACATATGTCTGTAAATATCTAGTAACAAAGAAAAAAACTGAATACAATTTAGGAAATGACCGATATTAATTCGCTAAACAAAAGAATTATGATATAACACAGAAAGAAAATAAAAAAGGAATAATAAAATAAAACTGAGATATTCTATAATATATACCCTCTTGAATAAATTGCTTACACATCCCTAACGAAAAAAATCTGATTTTACTATAAATGTATGTAATATGAAAAAAAAAATCAATTTTTTCATTTGTTATTTTAACAGGTGAACTCGTACATATATAATGAAATATATTATATACCTAATAAATTTATTTTATACGTATATATATTACCGCACATAATTGTAAAAACAAAAATCTATGATGGTACCTATATATATATATATATAGAAAAAAAAATAAAATGGTATAATCATTTCATTGC
The DNA here is from genome assembly GCA_958336335.1 of Dilophus febrilis. Lineage (NCBI taxonomy): Eukaryota > Metazoa > Arthropoda > Insecta > Diptera > Bibionidae > Dilophus > Dilophus febrilis. The sequence goes on along the minus strand of OY284469.1, from coordinate 26,965,000 downwards.
ATAGTCATGAATTTTTTACATATATGTATATATTTCTGGCTAATATATTTGTTTTATTTTCAACATTATTTATGCATATATAAAACATTTAAGGATATCTATATAATATATATATATATATTTATATATATTTGATGATGTTATAATACAAGGATTTATTTATAAACACACTTCCATCTTATATATTTGCTTATCCACAACCAACGATTGGTTTTAGTGACCGATTTCTATTATTGCTTACATAATTTTTTGCCTTTACGGTTTCGGTAATTAGCCGTATGTGAAAATATGCTGCCGCATGGGAAAATTCAGATAAGAAAATAACCGAAAAACACTAAAACATATTTTATGTCTTCACTCTTCAGTAGGATTCCAACCTACGTCCCCGTAAATGTTTTTAGAATTTTAGGTTAGCGTTTCCATCAACTACACCACAGAGTAATATATTTTATTATAAACACACATATGATATGTTATATATATTGTAGTATATACTATATAGGTTGTTATATTTTATAGGTGATATCGCAAAGAATAAAAGATAAAAGTCATTAAATACAGAGAATAGTAATTTAAATATAAAAATCATTTCTTTGTTTATCCCACATATTCCTTATTTTAACCTATTTATATGTTTTTATATATATACAGCAACAATAATAAGTATCTGCCTGATATTATTTCACATACATAATTATGATAAATCATTCTATAAATATAGTTCATATATATGTTCTTTGATTGTAAATACGTTTTATTTTATTTTTGTTTTTTTTTTAAACAAAACGAATTAGAATATATTTTTTATATTATTATTGTTATTGATTATATTAATTTTTTACAGATAAAATTGATGTATGATCAGAAGAAAAATAAAAATAAAAATAATTATTATATAGATTTTGTTGTTATATATTATATACAAAAATAATAAATGATTTTAATGTATTTGATATAAAAAAAAAGTTTTTCTATGCGATATAACCAAACAATATATATATAATAATTAAATGATTTTTCGATTTAATAACACGATATCATTTACACTTTTCTATAAATATGTACGCATATATAAATCATGATGTTATAATAGATTTTTGGATTCATTTATATGATATATGGTTATTTTTTGCATGCGATAAATGTGTTTCGATAATTAATCAATTTATATTTCATTATATATTTATTTTCTTTGTCAATAAGTTTTGTATATATTTATATAAAATATCATAATATTTATTGACAGCTAATCTATTATTATCCAACACATATAACAATTTATAAATAATACTTAATAAACTATATATATTATTATATATAATATTTTATATATATATATAGAATATTAATCAATTATCAAAGTTTTTCAGACCAAAATTGTGAACTACATATGTTTTTTGATAGTCAAAATTAATCAGTTTATTTGTATATTGTAATTGTCTTTATGTCGCATTTTTATTCTGGAATTGACATAAGTATACAAAATATGCGTATATTAGCGATTTAATCGATTATCAAAACTTGCAATATAAATTTAGCACAAGTTATTCTTTGCATGTTCAATACTTTCAGTTTGGAGATGGTTTTACGGACGGTAATCATATTGATTGCATTTTTACCGATTTTTCTAAAGCTTTTACAGGCTACCTCACTTTATTTACTTTATAAGCTAACAATATAACAATATAAGAATATTCATATTCCGAATAAGAATAACAATATTCATATTCCGTGTCATGGATAGGATTATATTTATAATCACGTATGAGTATGGGTATTATTTGATGGACGTTATCACTCTTGTTCTGGTTTACAATCTTATGAAAGGGTGATATGCCTTATGGTGATAGATATGCCTTAGATATGCCTTAGGGTGATATGCCTTATGTGATATGCCATATGCCTTACCCTTTTACAGCATTAGAATTACTTATGGTTGACATTTACTACCAATTTGTTGGATGGTAAAATTGATTGTAGGTGGATTGTCCAACTATGGTAATTTTTGCACCTTAAATTCAATGTTTATGATAAATACTAGAATAAATATAATATGAAAAAAGTAATATCGATTCCATGTACTGATCTGGAAATTTGACGAAATAAGCAATGATATACAAAAGTTATTTCTCGTATAGAAATATATTCACTCATTTTACAATTATTCATATTATATCATATCAGTTCAGCAACATGCAGAAAGTAATTTTTAATAATTAATTATTATTTGTATATATCTATACAATAAACTTTTATCCAAAGTGGTTATAAATACGAAAAGGATACACGACTCCTTGTTATACATATGTTTATGGATTCGCATATAATATATTCATATTATAATTATAGTAAAATTCATCATTTGCTATAAATTTTATATAAAAAAAAAAATTTATTTTTATAACCTCATTATTTTTAATTTAAAAATATTGTTATAATTTTCTTGCATATAAAAATGTCTTTTCTAACTACATATACTATAGTTATATATATATACGGGGATAAATACAAAATGTATAGAAAAGAAAATTGTAAATTATGATCAATATTTTATACTTTTATACATATTCATATATATATATAGTTATATACGTATACGTACATATCTTTCTAGATTGTATTCATAATGTTTTCATATTGAAAAAGGTATATATACGGAAAAATTTTACGGAATATATAAAAATACAAACTTTTTTTTTTAAACTCATTTATATATATATATACGTATATTCTATATTTATATTGGTCTTTCAATGACATGTAATTTGTCTTCTTTATTGTTCCTTTTATTTCATGTTATGCTGTATATATTCATAAACTATATATATTTATACATATTTATGTATGATATGAAAATGTTCTGTATATATAGTCATATCGTATATATAATAAATAAAGTATTTAGGTTGTTGTGTATTGTTGTAAATAATAACTAATTTGTTTTCATTTATTTTCCATTGTTGTCGTAATATATCGTATTATATAATATATAGAGATATAGATGATAAATAAAAATTGCTATATAAAGTTATTTCTGTAATTTTTAAAGTATATACTATATACATATATATAAACATTAGGTTTTGTTATGTATATCAAAATATATATATTTATATATGCACTTAACAATTTTCCCGCTCGACCTAATTTGATACAATAAATAATCAGTTCGACCAAAAGGTTTTTTTTATTACCATATATATATATTTATAGTTCTGCGTAATACAAAAGGATATAAGATAAAAAATAAAATAAAAAAAGCTTTTATATATATATATATTTTTTTTATTCAATGTATAAACGCAAGTTTTACACTTCCGTATCAATTTTTTTTTTTTTATTTTTTAGTTTTGTTTGTATATTTGATTATATTGTAATTATATTAGTATATTTATATACCGCATATACATTCATTGACTATATATATATCATATACAATAATGTTGTTAGTATATATACAAGAAAAAATTGATTTTTTCAATATTTATACTGCGCTGTGTATAGTAAATTATATAGAATTTTATAGTTTCCTGCGGGAGTGTACATTTATATACATTTATTTTTATTGCATATAGCCATAATATACAAAGTTAATATATAGAAATTTATTATTATATATATAGATTTTAAGTTATAAATTGTGTTAACATTTTATCGCAACACATATATATTATGATAATAACTTTATATAAATATAAATCTTAAACCATTGAGCTCTTAAATAATAAAATATCAATACATGATCTATAAATTTAATCTTTATCTATCGAATACGAAATTGAAATTTTTTACATCCTCGCCTTTCAGATTATACCAATTTTTGTGGAATTCAAAAGTTTACTATATACAAATTCATATATAAACAGTCTGAAAATGTAATTATCATTTATAGTTATAATTATATTGCTATATGTACCTTTCAAACCCAACCAATTTGTATATTGATTTGAACAATATATACGGTCAACAAATGTCCTTTTTTATAGGAAATTACAAGATTGGTTTTTCAAATTATAACAATATATTTTTATACCTTTAATGTCTAATACAACCAAAAAGGTACAATAATAATAATGGTGACAGAAATTCAATTGGTATATTTGTACTTAAATTATAAATTTTCAATTATAAATATAGTAAAAGTTCTCTGTCTCTATACTATGTGTATATATGTTTCAATTAATGAATTCCATTGTGAACATTTAAAATTTACTTCATATATATTTTATTTATATCACTTATACCTTCGAAAATTGAATCCTCTTCGTATATATAAATGTAAAGAATGCTGAAAACCTTATACAGTATATTCTATAATATAAAATTTTTTGTACTAAGGTGAAATGGAAAAATTGTAAAATATAAAAAGAAAATGAATATTATCTTTTTTATTGAAAATGAAACTCAATTAAAGATATATTTATCTATATTATTGAAAAAAAAATGCATTTTAAAATGTATTATATCAATAGAAAAAAAATTATATATAAATAACATTTATTTAGGATTATTTTTTCTAAATTTTCATGAAATTGAATATTATTATTATTTTTTCCTATGAATATAAGTGTATCTATAATATATGTAATAAAACGAATGGTGAATTTATCGCTAACTGATAATGACAATTAAAGGCTCACATATTATTATAAAATGTATTATATACAAATTATCATATTAATTAAATTATTGAATGTGAACATTTTCAATAGGCAAGTTAGAAAATTATAAACTTTTATAAAATTTTTAAAGTCTTTGGGAATTCCTTTGGTATATAATCGCATCGTCTTAGATTTGTATGTAAACGTTATGTATTATTGATATTTTATTCTTTATATATATATACCTTTTTCCGATCAAGTTAGGACATTTTTACTTCAAGCGCAGACTTTTTCATTTCAAACGCGGACTTTTTTATTTCAAGCGCAGACTTTTTTATTTGAAGTGCAGACTTTTTCATTTAGATTTAAGACTTTTTTTTTTTGATTTAGGACTTTTTTTTATTAATTTAGGACTTTTTTTTTTTGATTTAGGACTTTTTTTTTCAAGTTAAAATACCTTTTTATTTGAAGTTAAAACTTTTTCAAACCTTTTTTTTGAAGTTCAGATATGTTTTTTTGCAATGTTTTCTACTTTTAAATTATATATGTAATAGAAAATTTATAAATTAATTTATATATAGGTTTTACAGTAAATTAGGATACAATCTTATACAAATCAAATTCAACTTTTTCCAAATCAAATTCAACCAACTGTATAATTAGTTTTGCAATATTTTTTAACACATATTTTAATTTATTTTGCATACAAAAAGGTTTTACTAAATTTTAAATGAATACTATGAAATAAAAATAATACAAACAATATTTTAAGCAAACAAAATGTTTACAACACACAAACAGTATTTTAAACAGTATTTATATTATTCAAAATTATTATATTTATATTTGCTTTTAAATTATTTATTTACATTATTATTAAATTATTATTATTATTATTATTATTTACATGATTATTATTATTATTATTATTTACATTATTACTAACGAATGTTAATTGAAATTTCAGGTAACACCTGAAATAAAATCAACAGTTGAGCCAATTGTCGAACATAATCCTGCCATAACACTAAAAAGCATTAAAGATAATTTACGACAAGACAATTGTAATCTGAGTATAACAACAATTTTTAATATTCTTCACGAATTAAAAATAACTTTAAAGATCGCAAGGGTGACGAATGGAAACATGAATTCTGTCCGTACAATTGAATTAAGGAACAGTATGAAAATGAAGTTCAAAAACAATTCTTTTAATTAATCTATATGTTGTCCCAATATGGCTAAAGGTATTTTGGTCATCATGTTCATGTAATAATTAGTACAATCAGTTGATGTTATTGTCTGAACTGCTTCGTCAATGATTTGTACCAATGATGAACCATTGTTTGCGGTTGTTGCTTCGCTCAATAAACTTCTTGCCGACAGTTTTACCTTTGAAAACAAATTTTCAATCGGATTTAGCATTGGCGAATACGGTGATAGGAATTGTATCCGGTGACTCGTTCCTTGTATAATATCCCGCACCGCCTGCGTTTTGTGTATTGCAGCATTATCCATCACTAGAACCGCTTCCGAAATTTGCATGGTTTCTAATTTAACCAACAAAGCCTCAAAAAATGTGCAAAATCTTTGAGAATTGACGGTTGCGTTTGATATAATCTGTGAACATACAATTATTGTTAATACATTTCATAAAACATAAAATCCTGATAATTAGTTACCTCAGTGTGCACAACACCTTGAATGTTCATTGCTGCAATGAGTGAAACATTGCGGCCACGAATTGTTGGTATCACTATTGGCGCACGTGCGTTTTTTCGGGCGCGGGCTTGTGTCCGATGCAAATGGTAATTGAAGCCCGACTCATCAATAAAAATAACATATTCCCGTTGTTGTGGAACTTCATTTGCATATGTTTCAGCATATCTCTTCCTTAATTCAATTGTACGGACAGAATTCATGTTTTCCATCGTCACCCTTGCGATCTTTAAAGTTATTTTTAATTCGTGAAGAATATTAAAAATTGTTGTTATACTCAGATTACAATTGTCTTGTCGTAAATTATCTTTAATGCTTTTTAGTGTTATGGCAGGATTATGTTCCACAATTGACTCAACTGTTGACTTTATTTCAGGTGTCACCTGAAACAATATGTACGTATTTAAATTACAAAGCAATTTTTAAACAATTCGGAATAAAGTTAAAATGGCAACTATTTAAAAACATCAACATATTAAAAATACGATTATGTTTATATATATATATATATATATGCATCATATATATAACATATATATATAGATGTAAAAGATATTCTTTTGAATTAGGTTACATAATTTATTTATTTACCTTGGACGTTCTTTTACCACCGTGTGGCTTTACCACAAGCTCTTCCCCCGATTTTTTATATTTATAAATAATTGAATGTGCTGATTTGTAGTTTAAATCTGTCATTTTTGCCGCTTCAACAATAGATGCACCTTCTTCATAATGTTTTATCAGTAATTTTTTTGTTTCCAGGTTGATTTTTTGATTTTTTTTTTGCCGACGCGCCCTTCTTTGCCGTGGTCTTTGTATTGGCACATCACTATCACTACTATCACTTTCACCACGGATTGATGACCGCGATCTTATTTCACTTAATTCACTTTCCGTGGTACTTGACATTTTTTATATAATTAATAATTTTTTATATTTATATTTTTGATTTAAATTCTTCAAATATTTTTAATATACTGATATATATATACTATGAATTATATGCATTTATTATTTCAGAATTATCCCGTAATTAGTTTAAATTTCTATTTTATTGATATTAATTGTACTTATTTATATATAGAATGTAAATTCTAAATTTTGAATATAAATACTGTTTAAAATACTGTTTGTGTGTTGTAAACATTTTGTTTGCTTAAAATATTGTTTGTATTATTTTTATTTCATAGTATTCATTTAAAATTTAGTAAAACCTTTTTTTATGCAAAATAAATTAAAATATGTGTTAAAAAATATTGCAAAACTAATTATACAGTTGGTTGAATTTGATTTGGAAAAAGTTGAATTTGATTTGTATAAGATTGTATCCTAATTTACTGTAAAACCTATATATAAATTAATTTATAAATTTTCTATTACATATATAATTTAAAAGTAGAAAACATTGCAAAAAAACATATCTGAACTTCAAAAAAAAGGTTTGAAAAAGTTTTAACTTCAAATAAAAAGGTATTTTAACTTGGAAAAAAAAGTCCTAAATCAAAAAAAAAAGTCCTAAATTAATAAAAAAAAGTCCTAAATCAAAAAAAAAAAGTCTTAAATCTAAATGAAAAAGTCTGCACTTGAAATAAAAAAGTCTGCGCTTGAAATAAAAAAGTCCGCGTTTGAAATGAAAAAGTCTGCGCTTGAAGTAAAAATGTCCTAACTTGATCGGAAAAAGGTATATAAGGTTGTAAGACATTGGAAAATTACATTTGGATCTTTTTTTTTTTTGATAATCAATATGGTTATATGAAAACATTTTATATTTTACATTGAATAAAACAATCATTGAAAAAAAAGAAAATCGATTTTCACCACGTATATTTGTATATATTTAAAGATAATTTTAAACATATAAATACCAACAATATATAATATAAATTCAAATTGTCCATATATAACTAAATCGATTTATTACTAACATTAATATATGATGATATAATATGTAATTTGATTTTAATCGAAATTTTATCAATATATAAAATATTAATATATATTATTAAGATAAATAATTTATGATATAATTTACAGCAATTTAATAATAATAAATTTATATTACCTCTTATCCGCATTCTATATATATATAGAATTTCAATTTCTATATTTTTGTATACATATAGTATTTCTTCATACACATATATATATTGAAATTAAATAATTTATCAGATGTGTCAAAACACTTTGATTAATATCGTCACCTTAATTTAAATTCTATGGTTAATATTTTAGTATGGTTTACCACATCATAGAATTTATTCCATATATGTATATACATTTCGTTATCTATATACCCATTTGAAAGATATAAATCTTTAAATATATATACATACATTCCCGTGTATATATAGATATATATACATTTATATTTTATATATATAAAGAACGATATATATGTATAAATGTATATGTAACAAAATGATATAGAGATAGTATTATTTCGTATATTATACATATATTAAATAACATAATTTATGCATAATATGTTTTATATATATCCTACAGTATAAATGTTTATATATGTATTATGAACGTATTTATCTTTTCATTATATATATACACTTTTCACAATCAGCATTACAATTTGAAATATACACATTTGTAATATTATAATAATATACTATGTATATAACATTTAGAATATATAGATATACAAAATATATGTAAAATATATCTATATGTATTTATATATAAAAGCAGTCAAACCTTAACCCTGTTTTTCACATTCGTTTTTGTGGTATCATGTATTGGTTCAAAATTTTCACAAAGTGTTTGACAAACAACAAAACCAAATCAAATGTTTTTATGCGAATGAGAAATTTATAGATATATATAATGTTACTTAAAACCACATGTATCTATATGTATATAGTACGAGGGTCGTTCCAAATATTTACTCTAACTGCAACTGAAATTACTATTATTAAAAATGATCAGGGTAGCAATTGAAAACAAACGTTCATTAAAAAGTCATAATGCAAATTGTCAAACCAGTCCATCAAGAATCAAGTATATAGTTGATTATTTTACTTTTCATAAAATGGAGAAATTTCAAATTCGTGGAGCAATTTCTTATGTTTTTTTTTGAAAGGGTTATGAACGTTTTCAAAAAGAATATGGTAATACATTGTATATAAGTGCACCAAAGAAGTGGAAATAAGGACACCAAAGGAATTAAAACGTAAAGATCAGCAGCAAAGGTTATGGTCGCCGATTTTTTTTTTCGGAAACACATGGAAGCAAAGTAAAAAGGGTTTTTCAACGAGATAACTCACCGTCATACACATTTTTTTTTCTATTTCCAAATTTTTTATTAAAAAATCGGCTTTTAAATATGACTACCGGAAATATAACGAACACCCCCGTACATATGTTTTAATGTGTATATTGTTTTAAGTCCACATATATATAGATAAAATAACAACTAAAAGTTATAAACATTATATATAATATGAATATATATATATAAACTCAGGCATCATTATATATATATGTATTCTAGATGTAGAGCTTTTGCATTTTTAGTTATTGTAAATATATATGCTATATATGGGAAAACATTATTCTTATGTACATGTAAAATGTAAATACAATTGCATTGCATATATTCACAAACACGATGTTAACAGATGTTCATATACACGGGGTTAGTAAACATACTTTAAATACTAAAATTTAAGTGTTATACTATTTATACTTTGACTTTCTTACTCTAAATATGTATCTCATTTTTTTTTGTTAAAATATGAAAATTCTTCAACCTAATATAATAACAATAAGTTAAATCAAAGAAAATAATTTGATGACATTTGAGATGCGAATATAATTATCAATGATACCTAGCTTTTTTTTTTTTTTTTTTTTTTTGTTCGTTACTACGGCAGAATCGGTTTAGCGCCCGTAAAACCTCGGAATTCTATTGCCGTGAGCCCGTAACGAAATCACTTAATCAGGTGATGAGCCTTAGATGCATTGAATACACTTAAGTGATTTTGGGTGTAAAAATATTTTAGCTACAAAAATATACTAAATATCTATGGATAAGTATATAATTTCAACAGAACATTCGTGTTTCAAAAATCAATTAAACCTACACAGTGTTCTTATTGGATAAATATTTTTGTTATTTCTATATTGGAAATTTTCCACAAATCCTACAAATATTGTATAAATTATGGTGTAAACATGATATACAGGAGGATGACAATATATTGTATATGTCTGGTCATTCATCTTTAAATTACATGTGTCGTGCTGTGAAAATTGCTTACTTTAATATATATTATAGTACACCCATATACACAAGTATGTTGTTGTCTGTTATTATTATATATATATATATATATATATTTACAAGGGATGATATTATGATATTATATATTATGTGTTTTTAATTTAAACACAAATATTATATATACACATGCATCATATCATATGACTACATATAATTTGTCTTTATACAAAATTTATTAGATATACCTATATCTATAATGTATTAAATTATATATAAATAAATATATTGTAAGCTAAAGCTGTATATATTCAAAATATTCAATTTCTTCATTGTTTTTAACGTATTATCACATATACATCAGGATATATACTATATATACACATTATAATAACAATAATAATATACTTTATACTCTTCTTATAAATATATTAAATTAAATTTTATATCACATATATGTTTTTTGGGATGTCTATATTTATATTTCATTTTTCATATAAAAACATATATACCAATAGAAAGAGAAAACAAAAGATTAATTAACTTGATAATGTCAACAATTGGAAATGATTAATTATATCCAATATATATTTTAGTTGGTTTATATACTATAGTATATATATATTATATATAGATGACAAAATTATTACATCATTTATATATTTCATATATGGTATATATGATATAAACAGGGTTTCTTAATCTGTCTTTTTTTTCTATATATATCCTTTGTTTTGTGTTCAAAATGTTTTCAATTACGATATACAAATAGTTTTTCAATCATGTTTTTAAATGTATATATATGTTATATTAGGTATACTTATTAAAGTTTCTATATAGTTGATGCGGCAATATACCAAAATAATTACTAATAGTATAATTACTCAAAATGGGCAATTTTGGTATATACATACTATAATTTATATTATATCTCTTTGTAAACAAAATAATTTTGCTACCCTATATAAAATGTATCCTAAATGCAATATACGATAATATATTAGATGATATTTTACTTGATAATAATAATATATATTCGTATATGATTAGTTAATTAATATTTTGTTATAAATAAAATTATGTGTTGCCAAGAAAAATGACCAATTATATATACAAAATATGTATAATTATTTATTGATTATACTGAATTTATATTCTACGAATATCCTTTTCTATATATATATATATATACAGATTATTTACCGCTTTATATTTTTAATTAAAATTTATTGCATGTATATATATTAATTATTTCAAAATTAATATTTATTATATTCATTTACAGGTTTAGAAGCTGGTCTATATTATGTACGTGGTGGTATTATTAATGAATATGCAATGCATTTTATTGTTCCTGTTAATGCAACAATTGAGCATTTAGAATTTTCATGGCAGAGTTTAACAACGTTTCCGGTAAGATTTGTTAATCTTATCATTTCAGATATATAGATAATACTTAAACGTAATTTTAACTACACATACAATAATATTTTTGTTAATTAAAACTTTTAAGCTTAATTAATTATATTTAATATATAATATTGATATTTATATACAGATGATAATAACGAATATTCGACAATTGTTTATATATTTAACATACAACAACAAAAACAGGATATTATATTAAAATTTAATTTTAAAGTTTACATTACTGTTTCGATGAAAAGTTGTTCGATGAAAAATATTGACTTTCAATAAAATTATTTTATGAATATATACAGACTATATATTTGATAGACTTTAATAGACAAAGGGAAATAATATCGAAAAGTAAACGAACATCTCTTTATACAATATAACTAATATAATAAATTTATTATTATATCAATAAATTCTGTGTATATTTATATAGTACAGTAAGTGGTACAAAATCATATGATGAGTAATTCTATCTATGTCTGTAAATCAATGAATAGACAAACAATTTTCATATATAGCCAAAATATGTCTTTGAATTTCCCTGTTTGGCAAAACCAGTTAATTTTAGTTTAAAAATTTGTAATAAATGTTTTATTATTTTATCGAGCAATAAGATAATAAAATTAAATATTTATATTTTATGTATACGCCCAAAGAAAAAGTTTATTAATAAAATGAATAATAATTTGTTTATTTTTTATATCATATAAGAAATATTTCTATATGATATAAATATATAATTTTTAAAACTCGTCTACGGACTTAAAAAAGAAATTTGGTTTTATATTATATATAGTTATATTTAATATGGGATTAAATTAACGATATTCGATTTTATCAATATATATATAGCAATAAGATTTTTATTTTCATTAAATGCCGTCATTGTATTCTTATTATCGTATTTAATATATATATCCTTCTAAGGATATTAATCACAAATTTTGATCTATATAATTTAATAAGTAAAATGAATACATTATTGATTTAAATTTTACAAAATGTTAATAATATAATATCATTCAATTTATTATATCGATTTACTTACATTCTTAATAATATGATTAAAATAAACAATTTGATTTTCTTTAATTTAATAAGGATATACTAAAACATATATTTATAATATATATAGATAAAGAGTTTGTTTATATCACCAATAAATCATATACACATATTCCAACAAAACCCATTATACTAATAATATATTATCGAAACACAGGAAAATGTGTACTATACGAAAATCTAATAAAAGGATTTTATGTTTCAAAACGGGAATCATTTAGAAATTTATTGCGATATTCAATACGATTTACGTTTACCGCAGTAAATGTAACTAAAACTTGTAAAACATTTTGTTTTTCATATAGTTTTCGATTAACTTAAATTGAAATTCACTAAAAACCCGTGCAAAATTTTCCAATTTAAATCATTTTCAGAGGAAACAGCACTTCTTAAAAAGCGTTTTTCAACTAAATAATATATACCCGATTTGAAATAAAATTGTCCTAATTACCGATCGTGTAAGTTTATGCATTTTATAACAAACAGAAGTCGTATACCAAAAATTGAATGTAAATATATATATTCGAAATTGTATAGTAAATTTTAAAGAAAAACAAAACAAAATTTTAATATATCGATGTACATTATTAAGTATAGATCGACTCTATATATTGCTTTTTTTCTGTTTTCATGTGTTATATATATACAAATATATATCTAGGGTAGTATATGAATTATTTCGTATAAATAATCAACAATCCTCTATCTATACATAAACAAAAATTAATCACCCGTGAATAAATTGATTTTTGAATAATTTTACTGTCAAATTGTAAACAATAAAATACTAGCTTTTCATTTAAATCTAATGTATATATACATATAACATAAAATACTTCGCGACTATGTATAATCGACGAAGAATTTCTACTCATTATATTAACGTTTGAAAATTGATTAACAAAATTCATCCGCATATATAAAGATTTATTGTTCCGATAATATGAATTTTGTTGTTATCTATCTATCTATATGTGTATGTGTATCTATATGTAGTGGCACATTAGGTAAATTTTTTTTACAGTACATTGAGACTAAACGAATATTCCATACTATTTTTGGAAAATTCGCTATAACTTTTAAAACAGTTGAAAGATTTTAATAATTACTTTTGTGAAATATCAGGAACTGATTGAATTGTCATATGACATAGAGAAAATCAAATTTAAGGAAAAGTCATAAATGAAAATTCAAATTTACAAAAGTGAATTTTTCGGGAAAATTTAGTATTTGATGTCAACCTAAATATTTTTCCATAAAATATGCATGAACCTTTAGGATTGGAATATCGTTTTGAAAATATCATCAAATTTTTCTTTTCACACTATATTCGATACTGTTTGTGTGTGTGTTATTTTATAACAACAAATAACAATTTGGTTTCGGTTTTTAAATTGAATGATTATAAGGGTATATTTTTGTATGATGGGGTATTTAAAAAAACATAATAAATGAGATATCTATATATTAATATAGCGTTTTTAACTTTTTGTGCTTTATTTTTTTATCATATATATTATATAAATAAACCATGAATTAATTGAGAATTACGTCAGATGAGATCCATAGAAAAAACAAATTTTATATATACACAAAATAAATAACGTTTTATTTTCTAAACACGTATAATATAAAAAAATACAAAATTTCATTAAATGTTTTTTATGTGTTTTTGTAACCTGTAACAATATGTGGTCATATAATTTTTCCAACATCTTATCTTTTATTATATACGTTACGGTATTTATTTTATATTTTTATTTGTCTTTTACACATACTAAAAGTGTCTTATCAAAACAAATATATATATATATAAATATAAAAAAGGAAAAACAAAAACTTAAACATACATTATAAAAAAATATATGTTTATCTTTTTATTTATATACTCTGTATATAATAGTACTGATAGTACCTCCTATATACCTATCCTATAGTATATGCAATATGTATATGTACATACGATTTATTGTTAATGGTGGGTTTTTTTTTGTTTATTCTATGTGTATAGGATAATATAATTATGAAGTCTATATGTGCATATTTAAGCTTTAAGTTATCCCCTTAAGCTTAAAGTATCACACAAATGATATATAACATTTTACCACTATGCACATATACATTACATCTACCGTACCGTATACATAATGATATTTTTATTTTTTTATGTATTTTTACCTGTAGATTGTCCTTCCTTCATTGTTTGAATATCTGCGGATATAATATAATATATATATAAAAAAAATTGCATATATTTTCATATAGTGAAATATTTACGATTTTCCTGGCTATATTTTTTCATATATATAAGTACATGACCGAATTTATGTGATTCAATATCCTTTTACCGTATAAATTCACCAACATATTTAATATTATAAACACAATTTTACACCTCATATATATTATACACATACTTCTGATCTTCTCTATATAAAGCATTTCCACAGTTAACATATAAAATATGTAATTTATAACTCTCTGTATTTATAGTCTATAGTGTACCAGAAAATATTTCGTTTATTAACACATATTGAGGTGGAATTGAAAGGATTTTCTCTTTATTTGTTTTTATTTATCTGTTTAAAAAATTTATAGTTTATATATACGTTGGATTCGTTTGTGTGTGCTTATTTTAACAAATAAATTATATATGTTTTTATTTAAAAAAAAGATATTTCTACATAATTTCATATAGAAAAGTTTTGTCCATAAAGGAAAAGAGCAAGTGAATGTTGCATATATACTAAAAAGCCTATATATAATATGAGTGTAGTGTAAATAATCAACGCACATAAAAAATTTTTCAATTTAAAATTATGTTATAAATCTTTTATTATATACATATACAAAACAAACCAAATAATTTTACATAAATATATTATTTAAAAATAAAATGTTTATATGTAAACAAATAATAAAAATGTAATGCAATATAAAAATTGGACAAATTTTAATATTATATATTAAATTTCTTTGATAATTTTCAATTGTTTTTTATATGTTTTTTATAAAAAAAATGTTTATAGCAAGCAATAAAGACATTATTATAAATAACTTTAACCATTATGACAATAATAATAATAATAATAAAGACGGAATGTTTAACAATTGCATGTAGTCTAAATTTACTAGCAGTACTTTATAAAAATTAAATTAAAATATATGAATGTTGTGTCAAAAAGTCTCATATATCCTTTTTCTTTATAACGCTATGTATAACGCTACGCTATAAAATAAATACAAAAGTATTTATGAAATAAAATGAATATACATTTTCATTTTAATACTTTTTTTGTCACATTTAAATGAAATATATATTTGGAAAAAATATTTACAGGAACTCACACAATAAGAAATTTGTAAAAAATATTACTTGGAAATCTCATTTTTTTTAAATTCATGTTCATAGAATAGCAATTTCCCATATATATTAACCTTTATTTGGTTATATTCTACCGTTGCGTTAAGTCTGGCTAAGACAATTAATTCGGATTCAAGGTCCCTTAAAACATAAGCATGCACATTTTCAGCCCGATTCATCCATTGGAACATGAGTTATTAAAGATTTTCCCCAAAAAATGACTACCATCTAATTTAATTAAACATAACTTTCACTATCATTCATAAATGTTTAATAACTCTACCCACCTCATCACAATTGTGAGTGAATCTAAATATTCATATATAAGCTTTAAAAAAGTGTTCATATATTGTGTTCTTCATATAAAATTCTTTTCTATTTTAAGAGTGAATATAATATATATAAAAGAAAACAATTTATTTATGGTAATCTATATTTTATATATTTTTCAGCGTTTATTATTATATGTTTTTTGTTAATATAAAATGTATATGTATTTTATAAAATATTTTAATATATATATATGAAATAAGTACTATTTAAAAAAGCAAAATTGTTATTATTATTGTTATTAGCATAAACTTTCGATTATTTTTCCATATATATAAATGTATATTAAATTATTAAATATATGTGAAAATATACACAAAATTGCACAATAGATGTAAATATATATAATGTATAAATGTAAATTATATATAATATAATGTAAATTGAATTGTTCGTTCGAAAAAGTGAAGTTTTGCCAGCATGTGCCAACAAAAATATTTGTTAAAAATTGAATATATTTACCATATATTTTTTTTCCGTATCCATATATACATATATAATCTTTATATCTTTTGCAGTCGTACGATCAGAAATATACATATTACTTTCGATAAAACTATATTATATAACATATATATCATAGATATATACAGATTTTTCAAAAATGTTTGAATGCGTTTTTAATATACATACACATTATTGAATATATATAAAGATATCGTTTTATAGAATAGTAGTGTACATAACTTGAAGCTTTTTTTTTTTTTCATTTACCATAATATTCTCAATCAATTTGTGTAACATATGAAAATTTTGAATGCAATTTGTGATGTCATTTAAATATTCTTATTTTTTAATATTATTATTATTAATATTACAAAATATTTTTTGTTCTGTATGTTCTGATTTTGATTATTTAAATTGGTTGGATTTGACTTTATCATATTATTACTGCCGGTGAGTTTCTTCAACTTTAAATTTAAATTCATTTTTATGCGAAATTAAACTAAATCAAAATTTGACAATACTATATAAATATTGACGAAGATTTAAGAACATTTTTTTAATAAGGCCAGAAGCCTATAATGTAAATTTAAATCCGTAAATTAACAAATATATAAAATGTTACGTATATTAAATTGGTATATTGATTTCCGAACCTCTTCGATGATGTATATATTTTTTCAATTTTAGATTTAACATAATTTTTTTTAGATTTTTTTAATATTATTTTTAATAATTTCATATTTCAATTTCAAAACATCTGTGTTTCGTCAACGTCATCAATCATAATCAACATCATTTATATAATTAATTAAATCAGTTGGAATATCTAATATCAATTGAATATGAAATACATAATGGTGGCCTATTACCACCTCAACTAACGATACCCGCTAAAGGATATGTTCCGTTACAAATTGAAACATTTACAGTTCATTTACCGTGTGCCGGTAATGTTTCGGAAGAAGTACCAATTGCAATTAATTTATTAGTAAAAGGACCACCACGTAAAAATGATACAAAATTAAATTTTAAACGAAACAAAATATGTTTAAAAGGTATGTACATGTATTTATATAAAATTTCTATTCATTAAATTGTTGTGGTTGTAATATATTATAATATGCGGAAAATCTTTAACATGTTATATATAAATTATTGTTTCAAAAACTATATATATGATATGTATATATATAAAGTTTATTTATTAAAATCTAAGTACTCATATAGAAATATATTTATATAGGATTATTTCAACCGCAAAATCAATCGCTAGCACCAGCTCGAGCACCATCACAAGGTACAGTAATATTTAGTGCTGCCGCATTTGCACTTGGAATTGTTGTAATTGTTGGTCTAATAACTAGTGCAATGTATGTGCGTGCCAGAAAACAAATACGACAGGATTCATTACAGTAAGTATAAATATATTTATATATATACATATATATATATATATCTATATCGGCAACATCTGGGAATACATGATTTTGTATTTTCTATAAATATATAAAACCATTTTATATTATATATAATTGCATATATGTGTTTTATGTATATGCATAATATGTATAGCATAAATCTAAATTGTACATCAACTAAATGCTATATATATATATCTATAGAAATTATATGTATATTCTTGTTTGTATTACCCCCGTTTTACATAAAAAATAAATAAATTTTTCGCTATACAACCAACAATCTGGTTTTAGCGTCCAACAACAGCCTTCTGTTGTTAGTTTCTTAATTTGTGTCTTTTACGGTGTCGGTAATTAGCCGTACGACCAACCGCAAGCGGAATATACAACTCTGTGTGTTACATATGTACATATATATATTTGTTTATAGGCATTTCATTGCTGTTTTAATTATATAAGTATATATATATTTATGAATAAATACACAGACCGAAAAAAAAAGATTGAATTATTATATGGGATGTGCTTAAATTGTGGTGTTGCATGTCAACAGTTAAAGATAATGTTTTATTAAATGCGATGGTTGTTTAACTAAATTGTTATTTATATATGTTTGATGAAAATCATATATATTCATATATACATTTATTATATTAAATATAGTATATATTTATATACTTATGTGGTTGAATGAATAAATTTTCTTTTTACATTCATAAAAACATTTTTATTATAATTATTGTCATTTATTTATACAATATATAATTGGTATTTTAAATTTTCATATTTTTTTTTCATTTCATTATTTTTATTGTTGCTCGCGTGTTATTTGTATAAATAAATTGATTCAACTAAAAAAAAAAAGAAAAGGGATAATGCATATTTTAAAAATTGTTTTCCTTTTTGTTTTTTTTTTGTTTTTAATTATATTCGGAATATCTATAATAAAAATTCATTATAATTATTACCTCAAATTATACATGACCTGTAAACTTTTTTTGATTCATATATACGAATTTATATAATAAATATATTTTCAATTTAAAATTATATTCCGTAAAACTTTTTATATTATAGAAAATGTTAATAATGCAAATGGTGTTCATTTTTATTTAACTGAAATATACATCTCATAGCTGTATTGCCATTTTTTGTACTTATTTTTTTATATCATTTACATTTATATACATATGCTGAATAAAATATAAACGATTTGAAATTATAATTTTAAAATAATTTTTATAGTTTTAATTATAATGTTGTTAAAATAAACCTCAAAACAAAACAATTAATAATCGAAAAGTTGTATTTTGTTGTATTAAATTTCTATTATAGATTTTATTTTTTTACATTTTAATTATTTTTTAAATATAAATTATTAATGAACAAAAATTATACAAAAATAAATAATGACTAATAAAATCTTGTGGTTTTCTGAATTTTATCTCTAAAATTAGCTTTATTTGTTATATTTGTTACAACAATTCAAATGAATAAATTTACATTTCAAAAATGAAAAATAAAAATAGATTTTATATAAACAAAAGTTTTTCCATATATAGAGAGTAGATAGATGATATGATATTCAAATACGGTTTGGTTTTGTATGGGTTGATGATAAATGCAACTTTTTTTATATTTATTTTTGGTACAATCATCTATCTATAATATGGCAAATATACATTTTTATTTAAATAATATTATTTTTAAGTTTTTTTTTTTTATTTTGTTGTTATTATTATAAAAATATGTATTTTTAACAATTCTCTATGTATTTTTATATAGCAATAGTTTTACAACAGCCGCATATGGAAGTCATCAAAATGTATTTATACGTTTAGATCCATTGGGTCGTCCACCAAGTGTTAATAGTGGATCATACGCTACAATTGCTAGTCTCAATAAATATCCAATTAGTGAAAGTAAAAAATCATGTAAGTTAAAGTAGGATAATTTAGCAATTATATAAATAATAATACATATACAAAATAATAATAGTATATATAAATTTAATTTAATTTATGGTGTACCTTATTTTATGCACACTTTATGCATTATAAAAATGCATATACATAAAAAATTTTACAAAAAAAAAAATCTCATTATCATATTTTAATTTAAAATTATATATACACATAATAAAAAAAATTGGTTCGTTTTTTTCCTATGGTTTTGTAAAATATAAAATAAACTGAAAATTGTACATTTGTCCATTCAAACAACAAAAAAAAAAAAAATAAAACAACAAATGAATGGTTAAAAAAATTCTAGCAATATTCATATATAAAATATAAAATTTTAACATTTACTATATATCATATATAGGGTTCCGACGAACACCATCACCCTCACCATATGCGACAGCTTTGCTGCCAATGGGAATACAACATCAGCAACAGCAACAACATTATCATCATAACCATCATCAGCAGCAGCAGCAACAACAACAACATCATTATACAACTGAATCTGTTTATGCAAAACCAGAATCAGTTTGTCCATCGAGAATATCATATTATGCATCGTCTCAATTGACACAGGTAATTTACACAATCACCAAAAAAATATATATGTTATATACCTTTTTTTCGTTTTTAACATATATAATAAATATTATATATACATATACAATATACATATATATTCTCATTCAAATACATCATGTATTTTATTTGCGGATAAAAAAGTTAAATAATAAATCTTTGTATAAATAAAACTTGTAAAAAATAATATTTTTTAGTTAAACCGCTAAACAATTTTTCATAATTATATACGAGTATATAAACACAATAAAAAAATAGAAGTTTGTATACGTATAAAAATTGTATGATGTTGTTTTATTTTATGCGGTTATGGAAACAAAAAAAATTACGGAATAAAATAATTTTATATTTGTTACAATCTATCTTTAACATTAACGGTTCAGAGGGCAACTTTAAAGATATTTAGTAACATTTTATGTTAATAACTTTTCTGCTTTGGTTCTATCCTCCGCTTTTTGTTTAGATTGCTATCGATTGGGTGCCTGCAATTGTTATCAGAATTTATAATTTAGTTACTTTTTCAGAATAATCAATTATTTTTTTGCGTTAATAGCGGAATATTTGTTTGATTTTTCAATTCAATTAATGCAATTCGCTTTAATACTTAAAATAATTTTATTAAATATTTGAATATAATTTAATGTGATTCATTATTCGGTTCGGTTGAAACGCATGACCCCTAAACAATAAAGCTATATATATCTATACATGATAAGACGTTTATGGAAAACTATATTTATCTTTATGAATACAATATAAATGTATATATAATATATATAGTTGATACACAATTAAAAATATATGCATGTATATATAAAGCTCTTCAAACCATAAATTTAATTATAATCTGTAAATTTATGTTGAATGCATATACATACACATTGAATTTGTAATTACTATTTGTAATATACTTTTACATATACATATATTATTATTATAAATACAATATGATATATTCAAAGAAAATATTATTAATAATAAAATTTAATTATATTATGTACAAATATTAAAATTAAATTTTACGCAATTATATAACTCATATTTATATTTATTTATTGTATATATACAAAATATTTATATTATGATATTACTCAAAATGAATGTATTAAATACATTTATATATATTATAGAGGATTTGTACATCATGATTAAATACTTAAATGTATATATAGTTATATATAAATTTATTATATTATTGTATAATATAATTCTTATATACATATTTTGTTGTTTTGTATATCATATACACGAAAATATTAGATATAATAATATACCTAAATAAAAGGATATATATATAAAATATTTTATATATAATAATAATAATAATAATAATAATAAGAATAATAATTTTGTATATGTAGAGATATCTATTTGGTATAATCATATTACAAAACAACAAAAAAAAACTTATTCTTTACTGCAGACGTCGGTTTTATATATATATTTTTCATATACGACGATCATTTTAACATATACTCAACAATATAATATAATATATACGAAATATTGTATGTATATAATATTAAAATGGTGTTATTTTTCGCACCCCTTTTACATACAACAACGTATTATACATATTATATATATTATTATGTAGGCATTTTCTTTATAAACATATATATATATATATCAAAATGTATATGTAGAATATTTTATATACACACTTTTGTATAGACATATGATATAGGAGTATTATAAAAGAAGAACCCTGAAATATACTCATATAGGCATGTAAATAAAAAATTAAGTGAAATTTATATAACAACAACTATTATGTAAAATTTTTATTCTATAGTACACCAAATGCAAATAAATATATACGATAATGTATAAATATGAGATGATAAAGGGCAGTTGAAGCGTATTTCCTTATCAACACCCTAAAATAATGAGCTAAATTTAACACACCGGGAATATATACATATAATAATAGGGGCAGTTTAAAATTTGTTGCACATATATATAAATTTAATACTTTTTATAAACATTTACGGAATTAATATATAAATATATATATGTCTGTATGTATATTCTAACTCATAAGTAATATTATACTTGGTTATGGTTTATTTAAAAACAAATATTTTTTATTTTATAATATATTTATATATAAACAGAAATGAGGGTTCTTAAAAATATATATATATTCTGCGGTTAAATGTCATTAAAGTTTATTATTCTATTAAATGTATATGGAAATATAAAACAATTCAATATATTATATATGAAATTAATTAATTTTTATGATGTAAATATAAATTTGCCTTGGTATATACATTTTTTTTATGAAAATTGATGGTCAAATGAAATTGTCGTTTATATACCGGGCCCGTTTAATATACGCAGATACACAACCAGTCTCTATAATATGTGTACTATATAGAAAACAATATATCGATTTACGAATAAAAAAATAATTTATTTTATTGATATTAAATGAAACAAAAATGATTACAATACATAAATATTTATATATAGTTTGAATACCAATTCATTATTCAAACACTTATGGTTTAAATATTTAATTTATTTCTTTAATTCTATTTTTATATATATCTATACAAATGTTTTTGTGCGTTCTATTTTTGTTTTTTTATATACACATGAATAATATATTGATATTTTAATGATTGTACTAATAAAATAAAACATCTACAATATTATAAGTTATAGTATTATTATGATATATAGGAGCTATATCAAGGATAATTAAAACTATGCGTTTATATGCAATTCAAGTTAATTAAATAGGAAATTAAATTTGTTATTTTATATACTTCTTAAATTTTTTGTTTTTTTGTTTAAAGATAACTATTGACGCGCGTATATCCCCCACATGAAGATAAAAAAATACCAAGATATCAAAGAAAATTACAAAATGTGAAGTATGCAATTGAAAGAAAGAAAATTGCTGCATAGTTCGTTAACAAGTTGTTCGTATTTATTATATATATGTATATATGATAGATATTATGATATGATATTGATTAATTCGTACTTACGAATAACCGTACACATGGGGTTTTTTTAATGATATTTTATCCAGACCAATTAATACTTAGAATATTCTATATAATAAAATACCCATTGTCAACTTAGACAATAGTAAAACTAAAAGAATCTTCTTCATAATGCCCTAAAATATTTATAACGGACAGGAGCGCAATTGGACGACAATTCATTGCATCATTGCTGTCACCCCGTTTTCTCACGTGGAATGATGAAAAATATTTGCCCAGAGATTAGGAAATGATTAAACTTTGATTGTAAGTGCGGTATAAATAAATAATTTTAAAATTTATTAGCATTCACCGCGTTGTGCAATGTGTGAACAATATATTTTTATTTTCCATCGTATAACAATAAATCGCGACAGTTCGTAAATACGCAATCATTATAACACATATATATATATAAAACGAGAAGTTTTTCCTACTGTTTTTCTTCATATTTTTTTCTTTTTAAAACATTTCATATGGGGTTGATTGCCGATTATGCGTGTTTATATGTGTATATATAATACAAATATATATAAAGTACAATAATAAAATATTATTATTATTGTCGGCAATCTATATTTAGTGTAGATAGATATGCATTCATAAAAATGTGTAATATGTATATATATACTTGAAGAACCGATAATAATACCCATTATATACATATTTAGTCGTATATACGTATACGCAGGTAAATAATATCGTTAATTAATATTTTATTGTATTATTTGTGTTATTAATATCACGTTATTTATAAATATATATATATGTATATTGTATATATTAATACTATAACAACAACATATTTAATGACGATAACTTTTTTATTGTCTTTTGTTCGAGTTTTTATTAGTATATAGATGAATTGGTTATCGTATATATATTGACGAAGAGATTAATGCATACGTTATTATATAAATGTCCCTACTAACACCATATCGCAAATATTCAGCATCTCCGTATATTACATTCTATATACAAACAGCGTAATAATCCATGGACCATCAACAAATCATATGAAAATATAAAAAAGTATAAAATAATATCCAAGAAACTATATTGAATTTAATTATTAAAAAAGCATATTTAATAATTTCATATTAGATATTTATTGTGGGTTTTTATGTATATAATTAAAATTAAAAAACTTGTTAACATATTTTTTATTTTGTGATTTTCATCAATTAAAAAGTTTTATTAATTAATTATTTTTATTTTTTTTATACCTACAAGATTTTATTTTTATTCGCGTGTATTTTCTTTAATTTACTCACTGAAATGGTATAATGCTAATGACAACGAACTTATATTTATATTTATTATTTTTTATATAAAAAAAAACATAAAAGTAAAATATTTTTATCTCCTTTATGGGTGCCAGGATATAATATATATATATGATATTATACATCGTATATATATATATAGGAATGATATCATCTTTATAACCATATATATAAAACAAAACATGATTATAAACATGTTTATAAAAAAAAAAAAAGAAAATAATAAGAAATCGTACAATAATCTTTAATCAACAACATTGAAGAAATATATATAAGAAATTTTGTATTTTGGAGGGTGTTATATTTCTTCTTCAATTTCTTTTTAATTAAAAAACAAAAAAATTGTAAAACTTCTTTTATTTTTGTTATATACCTAACTTTAAATATTAGAATTATTTCCATATCATCATTATCATAATAGTATGTATATATATTTGTATACCTTATATTATTTTTTACAGATTTTTTTTTGTTATGGGGTTTTTTATTTTTTATTTTAACTTACTCTTTTTATATAAATATATAAATTATATTCATTTTTAATCATCATCATTTAAATCTTTATCTATATATGTACAGTTATATATGATAGTCTATAGAGTATTAACAACAAAGTGTTGTTCTATTTTTTATGCTTAAAGTATATAAAACATATTTTTGTTAACGATTATGTTCTTTTCTTAAATACGTAACAAATATCTGTACATATATACATACTTTCTATATATACATATGCATGTATTATATGTAAATGATAAATAAAGAACAGATGAATTTTCTCGGTAATTATCACGCCTCAAAGCTATAAAAATTCTAAAACATCGTTACATTTATTTATGTACATATATTTTATTATTATATAAATGATGGACCAACTAACATTATATTTTCTCATCGTTTGTTTATATTATATCTGTACATATATAAAAATTTATTTGAGAACAAGGGTGACATCGTATACATTTTAATTGCTTAGGTTTCAAAAAAGGATTACATACCATATTTTTGTATATATAGATATAGACAGACAATATATATATACAAATATTCCTTGAATATATTATTTCTCGTTGTTGAAATGAAAATGATACAGTTGTGAAATATAAATTTTTATACAAAATATAAAACAATGAAAAATTAAACTTTTTAAAGTATGAACCTTTATATACATATTTGATTTTTTGTTTTACTTTTTTGCGTTTTCCAACATTGAAAAAAAAAGTCATTTGGTTTTGTGTTTGGTTGACTTTTTAAATGAATTCAAATTTATGCGAAATAAAAAAAAACCTGTATCTGTTATATAAATTGTGTGAAATGAATAAAATATAAATTCATCTATAAATGTATATATATATATTCATAAAAAAAAAGTGTTGATTTAATAAAAACATAACAATACAAATTATTCTCATGTATTTATACAATTTTTTGTTTTTGTTTTTTGCTTCTTATATATGTTGTTTATAGTATATTTGATTAAAGAATAAAAAAAAACAATATAAAACTTTATGATCTGTATATGTATAAATAATAAATAAATAAAGAAAATGTATGTAATGTATTTATACACATCGCAAAAAAAAACAGAGTCTTTTAATATACAATAAAATATTTATATATGTATGTTGTATAGATAAACACAAACATAAAATAATACAAGAAATTGACGATCGCATAAAGAAGTAATATGCATTAACAAAAAGCATATATAATTTTTAAATCGCTATTTAGATTCTAGATATATATATGTAACAAATTTTTATCAATCTAAAAAATTATCATAAAAAATCAAAATCATAAAAAAATTTGCAGACAATTTAATTTCAATCTTTTTTTTGTCGTTTCCTATTTTTTTTCATAATACCATGTCGTATTGCCTTTTCTGGTTTACAATATATATTGAATTTTCTTGAACAATTTAAAAAAAACTGCATCGATTTTTTTTTAGATTACTATATTATTTATGCAATTGTTATATTTTGTAGTAATAGTATATGGTAAAATTGGAAAATGTATTTATAAGTTGCAATTTCGATATACGGCTGATAATGGAACGTAATATTTTTACAATTAAGCATATGGCTGATAATGGAACGTAATATTTTTACAATTAAGAATATTATCTTAAGCACTTAAATATATTCCAAATGTTGCTGACCGTTTAGCTAGATCATTTTGACATTTTGAACCCAAACGACAGGATATTATGAAATGTTCATAGAAGGATATAACCTGATATATCCTATCGTTTGACTCGTCCGTGCACATTTTGTCACAACTCGCTACTGCATCAGCCCTAAAATGAACGCAATGCTTTGAACATTTTTTGTCGATAAAAATCGGAATTATATGAACAGCTTTATGAACGTTTGCAATTTGATGCGGTTTGAAAGATGGAGGAAATGCGAACAATATAAAATATTTCATACTTTCGGTTAAATTAAAAATGCAATGAATTAATTATCAACCATATACATTTGTATATAGCAAATATGTAAGCAAATAGAATATTTGGAAAACTATAGGGTTTATTGAACATAAACACAAAAAATTTTCCATATATATTAAAGGATTAAATGTTTTTTTTTGTTGATTTCAAACGACAACAAATAGTTTGTTTGTGTGTATTTATGTACCAAAACGAAAATATTTTCTATATTTGACAATTTAAATTGCTATATAATATTAATATATAATCTAAACCTATATCCTTCATACACATACACACATATCGGATACGATTTTAATCCATTCAAATATACCTATATGAAATTAATACAAATTTATTCATTATTAATTAATATATAACACATAGATTTTTATTGTTCTTTTGAAATTAATATTTATTTATATTTAAATTTTAAACACAGGTATATAGAGAGATAAATATTCTATATAAATATTCTGTTCTGTTATCACAAAGATGCTTATGTATATAAAAAAATTTGTTTAATATAGATAATTTTGTTGTCCTCATTTATGATTTTGTATATTGTCCCAATTTCTACATATGTATATATATTTATATAAAAATGCCTAAAATAACTATATATTTAAATTTTTCATTTCAAAATGTATAATATAAGAATATATATAATTATTATATATTTATATATATTCTAAAATGATATAACTATATTTAAAATTTTTAAAGTTTTCTTTCATTTATATATACCTATATATATACAGTTATTATATTTAAATATATATACACTATTATATAGGCTTATAAAGTACGAACCCTTTATATATATTTAATTATGAAAATCGTTTTCGATCGCATTTATATATAGACATTTATAAAAATTTGGTTCACTAGAAATTGATATCGAAAATAAATATAATGTGTACATAAAACCTTCGAGTTTCAAAGTATAATTAGATTTATATATAAACGTAGTAATATACAATTTGTATTAAAAAGTAATGATTTCACCTATGTCGAAAGTAAAAGTGAAAGTGAAATTGAATGTTAAAGTGTATAAACATCAGTTAGAAAATACATTACAAACAATGGGAATGAGTTTCGTAAAAGTTTTAACATTCACATTTACTTTCAACATATGTTTATAAGGAAAATTTTCTATAGTGGTTGTATGTGCAATCGCAAATTTATTTTTGTTTATCAAAATGTTAAAATGTCCGTTTAAAGACCAACCGAAGAACAAAATAATTTAAATTTCTATAAAAAGGCAAAATGTTTCCATGGGATATTTTTTTAAATACCACGTAAATTCGTTCAAGGGGAAACGTAAACTGATTGCGTACAATTTACAAGGATTTTTACAGGGATTATATACACCATAAATGATTAAAGTTTTTCCTATTCCTCATATCTATAACTAAACCATAAAAGTTAACAAATTTTATTTATATTAAGGTTTATATATGACGTATACGTATATATATATATATATACATAATTATATACCAAATGATAATAATAATAATAATGTAAAATAATACATAAACTTTACAACATATTTTAATTATATATATTTGTAGTATATTATATCCTAAAAGATTTATATATATGTTTATTATAATTGTATACATATTCAACATAAAACCTTAAATGTGTATATAGAAAATGAATTTTCTAATATCTGTATATCTATACACATACAGTATCCAAGGTATGAATTGCACGCTGAAAAGACACCTTAACAAATTGTATAATTCCTTCTCGTCGTATCTTATGATTAAGATGCGATTTATCGGGATTAGTCGTCAAAGCAAATTACTGGGGCATAGTCTTCGGATAACTAAAGTAATTCTTAACTGATCATACAAAACATTCGGGAAAAAGAGTTAAAATCATATTAAAAAAAGTAATAAATGACATTACACCAGACGGAATTATTATTATATACACTTTGTTAACATTTCTCAATCGTGCAATTCATACCGCGGATACTGTTTATACATACAAAATGTTTGTTGTATATATATATATATATATATATATATATATATATCTATCGAGTATGTTGTAAACAAATTTATAATTACATAAAAGTAATTATTTTCGTTAACAATTAACTATAGATATCATACATATATATATATATATTTAATATTATACACATGTAATGTATGTTATATCGTAGTATTTTGAATGTGTACATATTTATATTTTATATAGTTTCATCGTTTATCATTATTTTCCATAAAGTTAAAATATATTCTAAATGTATAAATATATATATATTGTAATAGAAAAAAGGAACATAAAAAACAATTATATGTACCAAAATATGTATTTTAAATAATTCATATGCGTTTTGTGATATAATATATTATTTATAGTTATATATATATATATGTATCTATATATATAGGGAAAAAGTTTACTTCAAAACATATATATTATTATTATATCTCTATATGTAGTTTGGTTGATGTGGTTAAATTCAGCAAAAAGTTTTCATGCCAACACCTCGTACATGTATACTATATAAAAATCTACATATATAGAGGTATTTATAAACTATATTATGTATACATATGTAACTTATAACTATTAAATGATAAACTATATTCACATATATGATATATGAATGTAGCTATAAATATATACATATAGATCTCTTGTTATGCATATATATAAATATACGAAGGATATATATTTCTATGTATCTCATATATTATATATATATACAGCAACAAAAAAAGACCCCTGTCAATGTGTCATTTCCTGTTTTATAATATTCATATATATAAATATATATAAAATTCTTATATATATACATTTTATATAATACCATATCATCATATATATATACATGTGTGATTATTATTATATATACATGTATATATAATTTATATGTGTCCCCATCATAATATATAATATTTGTAAGAGTTTAATAAATGTTATATATGTATTTTAAATCTGCTATCAAACGATAAGGGTGCTGAATATGTCTACATAAGTATATATACATCCTTTTCATATTATATATATATATAGTGCGTACTTATATATATATATATTTATTTAGAGGTGTTTTCACATACAGCATCCTCTCAAATAATATATACACAATTTGTTCTTTTGGTTGATATTTATGTTTATGTTTGTATATAAAATGGTATATATATATAATTGTGTGATTTCTGTGAACAAAAAAAGGAAAGAAAAACTGTTTTGTGTGCTTTAGAAACGCATATAACATTTACATATTTTTTATATACTATTTGACATAAAAAACACAAATATTTTTTTATTTCAAAAAATGACATGTTTGGTATTTATATATACATGTGTGATAAAATTAATAGAATTAAATATACTTCTGATTAAAGTAAGAAAACGCAAAATAGTAAAAAATAATCAAATAAATCAATTTGAGTATAGATTAAAAACACACCAATATTGTGTGTCTAACTACATTATTCATATCCATTCATTTGAACACACATGTATTGAATATTCTGTATACGATATAATTATATATGTAATGTATATATAGAAACCTACAAAATATATATGAATTAAAATATGTATTTATATATGAATAAAATATATTTATAATATGCAAATAAAAATAAATGTGATATGTGATGATATTTTCATTATTTCAACAATTCTATTGAAAGTGAAAATGTAATTAAACTTTATTTAATGTATATACAGACAAATTTTATTAAGATTTGACAAAATTAATCAATAAATAATTTACACACATAATGGTCATAATTATATAATATTCTGATAAAATATATATTTTGGAATTGAAAATATAACACATATGTTATGTTATAATAAAATGTTTTCAAACTTTTTTTTTTTTTTTACATATTCATATATTTGCCCTTTTTTCATGCATTGTATATTTTGGAAAATACTAAAAAAATAATAATATACTTTTATAAATAATAATCATAATATTTATAATCATAATAACAACAACAATAGTAATAATAATAATAATAACAATAATCATAAAAAAATATGGCTTGATAATTGTCTTGAAAATTTTCAACAATAATTATTCTTTATTAATATTCCACAATGTAAATACGTATAGTACATACGAAATATAAAGTATATATATTACAAACAATACACATATCTTTATACTTTCATTTTTTATTGTTATTATTATAATAATTATTATTATTATTATTTCTTTTACTTAATATTAATATAGGTTGAATTATTTGTGTTATGATTATCATTTTTATGTTATATAAGATGATAAAAACGAAAATAATGCGTATTATATACTTTTTTAAAGTATAGATGGATTATTATTATTACAATAATATTAATAATATACCATTTGCACGAGAAATCTTATTTCTATATATATAAAAGTATTTTCCAATTAAATTGTTAGTTGGGTGAATGAAATTGTATTGTTTATTGGCAGTTCACTTCATATATATATGAACCAATGAACTTATCATAAGTTATGTTAATGATGTAATTTTATCATATAAGTCATTATAACAGTTATTTTAACATTCAAAATCGAAAAACCATTCTGAAAATCTTCTCGATTGAAATCTTTACCACCACATTTTTTTAACTGAATTGAATATTAATATTAAAAATTGATAAAATTTTCAAATTACGCGAAGACCAAATACAAAAATTTAAGAAAAACTGCGGTTGTAATTCAATAATTGATAGAAAATTTAGAAAAATCAATTTTCCCGAATATATTTATGCATGGACTCCTCGGAAAATCGTATATCAAATAATATGGCAAATTTTCCACCCCCGCTGCATATACCAAATGAATTTTGTTAACCCAATATTTTTTCATTCTTTCTTTTTTCAATATTTTTTTTTTCTTATCTATATATTTGAATGGATGTAAGTTCATATATATATTTCATCATTAACTTTTGATATACTATATATATTTATGTATATATTTTATACATATATTTATTTATACAAAGTCATTCATTATTGTTACTATATATTAATAAATTTTCTTATATTTATATAGGTGTATAGTTTATCAACACCTCGAAGCTATCATCATAATAATGTGGGTGATCCAAAAGATAAATTTCAACATGTTGCTGTAGCTGATGGTACAATACATTGCCAACATTTAATACAAGAGGGTACTTATGGTCGTATTTATGGTGGTACAGTATTTCATAATGGAACGCATGAAACAAGAGACGTTCTCATTAAAACGGTTGTGGGTAAGTGTATATAAATATAAATATATGAATCTACAAGAAGTATATTCAAAACAAATTCATATTAATACTTACTCGTATACAATGTGTTACATTTAACCTGACACAGTGGATCTCGATATCTCGAAAACAAAGCGTTTTTTGAAGAAAAATGATTTAGAAAAATTGAATGATGGGGTTGTATCTTGACCTTCATTTATCTTAAGAGTTCTTTGTTTTCAAGATATTCCACTTTCTCAACTTAATTGAAACACATGGAATATATACAAATTAGAATTTGTGTCATTTTAATATATGTATATTAGAGTGTTATATGAAACAAGAATTTATATTCTATTATATATGGGAATATTGTTTATTTCATATATAATATACATGCCGTAATTTATACATAGAATTGCATAAATTCATATTTATATTTCTAGTATATATTGCTAAATAAATTATCACGAATATCATTCTTGTTATATATTTATTACATATAAATTTAAATTCTAATTTATGACTACATTTATAATACTGACATTTGTGAGTATATTATATTTATATATTAATTAAACAATTTATGCAGATGGTGCATCATTGGTGCAAGTGGCCTTTTTACTATCCGAAGCATCAACATTATGTGGAATCGGTCATATAAATATCCAATCACCGTTAGCAGCAATTACAGATTTAACTGGACCACCAAAAATTGCCTATCCATATCCAGCAAAAGGAAATTTAAAAAAGTTTGTTGAAATAAATTCCATATTCATATGTATATGAATGCGTATAATATAATAATTGAAATATTTTATATTTTTATTGGTATATACACGCAGATATTTACAATGTTGTCGTGAAACGGGTACTCCATTAAGTACACGACAATTAGTTGATTTCGGTTTACAGGTAGCTAGAGGTTTATCACATTTACATTTAATGGGTATTTTACATCGTGATATTTCAACGAGAATTTGTGTATTAGATACAGATGCAAATGTACGAATATGTGATAGTGCATTGTGTCGTGATCTATTTCCCGATGATTATCATTGTCTTGGCGATAATGAAAATCGTCCAATTAAATGGATGGCCATTGAAACCTTACAGAAAAAATTATATTCAACAGCGAGTGACGTATGGAGTTTAGGTGTCTTACTATGGGAATTGGCAACATTGGCAATGATGCCCTTCGAAGAAGTTGATCCATTTGAATTGACCGCATATTTACGTGATGGATATCGTTTAGGGCAACCGGTTAATTGTCCTGATGAATTGTAAGATTTATTAATTCTATGTTTACCATATAGCAAAACTGTAAATTTTTATATTTATTAATCATGTACTTTCAGTAAAGCGCATTATAGGTATCATTTTAGAAACAAATCACTTTTCTGTTAGAATTATAACTTTTTATCGTGGAAAATAGAGAGGGATATGTCAGACCATCCCTTATAAATGTTTTGAATTTTCCGACTTTTTTCTTTATCGTATAAATGAATGAGTTTTGAAGATATTTACTTGACGTTTAAAGAATATACTGGTTTTATGCCAAATGCAAACAATTGCTTTCCCTGAAATGTTTCTAATCGCATCCCATTCATGAGCTTATATACAACTCCAATGGTGTCCTTGGAAATAAATTTTAACATATAAATTGAATGATACTTATGTGGAGTTAAAAGTATATAAGTTAAGGGATGGTATTATTCTGAAATATATAATATTTAGTAATATTATAGATCCACAATTGTAATAAATATACATATATTTATCGTTCTTTAATACACCTCGATTTGTCATTAATCTTATATTAAATTACAAAACAACATTTTCAATTATTTTCACCCTCCATTGTCCATATTCATAATATAAATCATGTATATGTATTTATATAATAGTATTATAATAAATATATTTAATTTTATACATACATATATACTGAAATAAATATAAAAGCATTTAAAATGAAATAATTAAACTCGCATGCACTTGTTGCCAAAGTATCATATATACAGATTTTTTGTTTTGTTTTTTGTTTTGTTTTATTTTAACTATTTATTTGTATCAATAATCCATACATTGTTATGCATACCTATACCTTTATATATATATATGCTTCTTTTATCATATATACATAAATTTACTAATAAAATCGAAATACATTCATTTATATATAGTTATACGGTGATGTCATGCTGTTGGTTAGCCGATTACAAACAACGACCATCATTTCCACAGCTAATCGCTTATTTACATGATTTTCATGAGGATTTGGGAAAATATATATAACGTCATGTGTTCATATATATATAAATATGGTATATAGGTACGAGATGAAGGATCAACCATATAATCATCAAAATACTAGCTATACATTATATATATAAATATTTGATTTGTGTGTGTTCATGCCAAAAAAAAAAAACTGCCCCAAAATAGTTTTTCGATGTATATTTATTTAGAAGAGTATATATTTATAATATAAATATATATTTTTCTTTTATTATGTTAGGATTTGTAATATAAAAAAAAATAAATAAAATATTTTGTAAATACGGTCACCGGTAAATATATATATATATATATAGAATACTTTTAAATATACAATAAAAAAAATCAACTTTTTTATATTTATATGTAATATACGGAAAAATACAAATTATATTATGAAATAAACAAATGTAATTGAAATGTTTTTATATTTTTGTTATTAAAATAATATTAGAAATATAATAAATAAATGAATATGTAAAAAATTGAATCCTATATTAGAAAAATTAAAATACCCTCTTTTCTAATGGAAAACAAATATTTAAAAAAAGTCGTAAAAAGGAGAATGTTATGTAAGAGAACGTCGATCCCATATGACATTTTATATATATTATACATTTGTAAAAATAATATAAAAAATAATACAAAAAAAATCAACAATGTAATCAAAATATAACGAATTAAAATTTTGTTTTTCAGTTTTAAATATTAAATTATATTTATAAATCAATACATGCAGGTTGTGGTTGTTGTTTGTTTTATGCAAAACTTATACAGAAATTGTCGATTGTTAATGTTATAAATTGAATTTTCTATCAATTTCAAAACAGCGATTTGAAATGAAGTTTTAAATCCATTTTTCGCTTTATGAATAATACTCTTATTTCACAATCTAAGGACCTATAAAATTTGGGAATGTCTTTCGTCAAACAGTTTTAGATATTTCTAAAAAGGCAATAATTCAAAAATTTCTCAAAAGGCACACCTTAGACAATTGTTTAAAACCATATGAGTTATTTTTTTCTTTCTACCTTTCATTTTAAGTCTGAGAAAGTCATATTTGAGTCTTAAATTCGGTTTCCTTAACAGATATAGTAAAAAGGTCTCTAAAACTACAGTAGCAGCGAAATATGGTTTAAGCAATTTTCACAGATTAAATTTAATTAAATAATAATTATATATAATTGTTAATTATGTATTATAATAAAAATAAATTATTATTGAATTTAATATGATTTCTATAATAAAATTGATACCGAAAAATTATCAGAGAAAGTTTAAATAAACATATCCTTAGTATAAATAAGAAAAATACTTATAAATAATTGATTACACATTATTATATTTTGGCACGTGTTCGGCATGACTGCAATTATAGTATACAAATGTATATTTAAACAATACATTTCGAAAATTAGTTAAATTTTGCATAAAACATTATCGAATTTTGTTCCAAAGGTTAATTTTTTTTATAATTGATTTCATAATAATTTGTTTTCACATATAATTACCGATAAAATAAAAATGTTCCTTTTTTTTGGTTTTCAAATCAATAAATTATCATGCGGAAATGATTATAAAATTTTTGTTTATATAAAAAATGTTATAGTAATAAATGAAGATAATTATTTATTTTTTTATATACGACATATATAAATATATTATATATATAAGATGAGGGTGCAGTAATAAAAAGAAAAAGTACTAGTACGATATATTTTTTATTTATATATGCATATACAAATTAAAAAATTTATTTAATTTAACTCCAGATTAATTTAAAAAAAATTAATAAATAACGTTGGTTTTTGTCAATATATACAATAATATTCCATTCCTATAAAATAAATTTGTTTTATTTACTATATTATTGTCTTTAAAAATCTTCTTCTTCAATATTATATGTTTTTCTTTCAATTTTTTTTTAATTAAAAAAAAGGAATCTTTTAAAATGCACACATTCATCCTAGTTTATTATGCACCATAAATATATAATATGTAGGTATATCTTAACATTTTTACTATATTACGTTCTCTTACTGTAAGTATAAATAAACCTTTTCGCATATTTGCGAAAAATTAAATAATTAAATAAAAAAAAAGGGAAAACTGAACGCTTTTTTTTCTATATAAAAACTTTTTCTATATTATATCAATAATGTAAAAAAAAATAATTAAATCATTATGTTTTATTTAGATCAATTTTTGTTTGTTGTATATTAAAAATAGTTTTTATGGAATAAATCTTTTCTTTTTTTTTTTTGTTTCATTTCAATTTATTTTCGAAACATTTAGAAGCATACATGATGAATAATCAAACACATTTTAAATTAAAAGCTATAAATTATTTAAATATAAAGTTAATGGAAATGAACAGGGTTAATTTTTGTTTTGTTAATTTAATTCAATTAATCAATTTATTAGAAATTAGTAATTCTCTCTTTTTAATTTTATTTATTCACGGTATAGTTTTTCCTTTTTAATTTTATTCAATATACGAAAAATTGAATTTTTGTAAATATATACAACAAGCAAATGTAAATGTACTGTTGTATAAAAATTATAAGGTATATTAATAAAAATAAAATAACAAAATTCAGGACAAAATTTTATATTATTAATATTTATTGTTTTCCTTTTCTTTTTCTATATATAAAAATATTTCTTCTGTATGAAAATTAATTATGTATCCTATTTTTTTTTTGTTTTATTTGTAACTTGGTATTATAATAAAATATATGCGACAAAAATAATTGTAACAAAAAATTAATTATATATAGTCATAAAAATTGGTGGTATTTATATTATATTTATATATGTGTCTATGTCTATTACTTATTTTAACGTGTGCAGTATTTGTTATTGTCATATTTTATATTCGTATTTTTAGTAATTAAAATTGAATCATTGTTTAAATAAATGAAATTTTTATTTTTTTTATAGATAGAGTTTGTTTAATATAAAATTTTCGATTTTTATTATGTCTTATTGCCGTAAATGAATTTATTATTTTTATTTTTTGTTGTTAATATATGTATCAGAATTGATTTAAAGAATGGGACTTTATTTCATTGTTCGTGCAATAACATAATTATAAAAAAAGAATAATTATTAATATTCTAAAAGGCGATCTTTAAAATTTCATAATGTAAAATTGGATTTGTATTAAACCTTAAATTCTGAAAAATAAATAAATTTTTTTAATAATAACTAAGCCGAAATAAATAAATTTTAAATAAACTCCAATATTTTTTTGTTTACTCATTCACTTCAATTAATTGGTTGGTTGACATTAAAAGGTTTTCAATAAAAATCATTACCAATTGATCATATATTTATTATGCTTTTTTTTGTTACTTTAAATAATTATAATTAAATATTTAATATAATCTATAAGAATTTCAATGTATATCGTGAATTTAATTATTTTATAAAAACTACAAAATAAAAACTATTATAAATACCTATATATATAAATGTATACTATATATTATACATTCTTTATTTATTATACTATAAAAAATTTATTTATATATATTTATGTAAAATTTCTCTCTAAAAATGTATTAAAAAACAAATCAAAACAAAAATACCGAAATGAAAAACTAATAACTTAAATATATAATTATATACATTTTTATTCTGTTTTTCTTTTTCATGCGAATGTGAAAAAATTGACAAAATAATTTAATTTATTAAAAAATAATACTAAAAATAAAACAAGAAGAACTGGAGAATAAATCAAAATATTATTTATTGAAATGAAAAATAAAAATTGTGTTTCTTTTTTAATTAATTTATCTATATTGAAAATCTTAAAAAAAAAATACGGTGATAACAAAAATAACAATTATAAAAATCATTGGGTATTGAGATTATGGTAAAACTTTATAAAGTCGGTATGGTCTATACGTGAGAACTCAAATGGACAATCAAAATGAGATTTCATATGTTAGAAAATTTCCAATAATCATTTTTAAAAAGGAAAATATTATTTAGGAAAACATAATAATGAAATAAATTAAAAGAATACATTGAAAGGATAATTATATTTAATTTTTGTGTATCTAATATCTCTTATAAAGTGCACACAGGATATAGTTTCGCTGTTAGATTCTGTCCACAGCACTTATGCAAAGACTTCATTTAACACTGCAGGATTTCAAATCATATGAATTGAATACTTAAGAAAATAAACTTTACTTATTTTTAAGGATAGTTTTAGTAGGAAGATAAATATAAGAAATTTTAAACAATTTAAAATGAATCAAAATATCACTCAAAAAGGAAATCTAAAAGCTTTCAAAGGTTTTATTAAAACATTAGCAAACATTAGCAATTAGGTTTTAGCAAACACATCGAAAAATAATTTCTGGCAATGCCATCTGGTACTAAATGGATCCCAAACTTATGCATTACTGCCATCATTTAGTGGTCGCAATATTTAACATCCTTGACGAAAAAAAAATTAAATACATGAGAGCATAACTTGGAATTGGCCGACAAACTCTCCCATAATGGGCCATAATCACAACACCATCATCATTTTCCAATTCATCGACATTTATCATTTCAATGGAAAAATCCAAATTCCAAAACCCATACTATTACTACATTCTACAGGGTGTTATAAATAAACAGGTAAACGGGGAAAATACCCGAATAAAATCAATAAATCATCATTAAAATTTTTTATTTCTATCATCAATCATTTAATAAAATGTTTTAATAAATATATGTAATAGGAATAAAATGTGTTAATAAAAAAATGGTTAGATGAATTTTGAAGAAGGGAATTTTAATATGAATCAATCTCTTTTATGGATTTATAAATATAAATCCAAATTTACAACATTTAGCATATCAAAACATCAGAATATTATCAAATAATAAATTATGTTTATAACGTCCATCTAATGCCCAAAACTCAGAAATTTGCAACCTCGAGTTAGAACATTAAATAAAAATAATTTAGATAAATTTTAATCATCGAAATTGTAATAAAAAGTATTTATTATTTTCACATAATATACATGATACAACACAAACATAGGCTAACATAGCATATATATGCATATATAAAAAGAAAATGCATTCACGCCGCCACGCGCATAAAATTAAAACTATATATATATAACATATATATATAAAAGAATATAAGGAATGAATGCATTTTATAATCCCATATATATATATACATTTATAATAAATATGAGCGTATGCAGTACAGCCCACTCCCCATCCATTTTATTGCATTTAAAAAGCTTTATACAAAGCTAATTTTCAAGTGTAATGCAGTTATTGGTGAAAAATATTATATATACAAAATGGTGGGTGTTTGTTTCATTGCCATCTATAAATAGAAAAAAAGCACAAGTATCACAATGTAAAGACAACTTTTATTTGTATACGATTTAAAAGAAAGTACACGTGTGATTTGCATAATATTATGTGATTTTAATTATTAATTTTCATGATATAATATAAAATAAATATAATTTTATTATAATTAATATAAATTAACAAAAAATTGCTTGTACATATTTAATTAGTTTATATTCATTGAAATGAAATTAATTTTTATATACTATATTTATTGTTTTGTTAATTTTTAATGAATAATTGTTTCTTTGTTTTAATAAATTTCACCAAATAAGTTTTATTCAAAATTATTTAATACAAATTACATATATATATTTTAGTGTAATAAAATATTGATATTGAATATGTGAATTTTATATTATATTAAATTGATAACAATTAAAATAAAAAGAATAATTTATAATATATACATATATAGGAAAATTAAAAAAAAATCAATAATTGTGGGAAAACCAAAACCAATTATTTCATCGTACGTATAACAATGTAAAGATACTAAAAAGAAAATTTGTTTGTTTATTTGCAATATTAAAATTTTATTTTTATCGAATTTTTCAGTGAATTAATGTAAACTATGGATTATATATAATAAAGACATACATTAAACTAAATATTTATATTGATTAATTTTAATAAATACAAATTTTACATCAAAATTAAACAAAAAATGCCAATAGTCAAAATTCAAAAAAAAACACGTAAGTACATCAATGTTAAGACCATATAAGCGTTCATTTGGAAAGCTTTTTACCTCCATATAAACAATATAACTTAATATTTTCTCAGTAAAATGTGAAGAATTTTGTATGTTTTGTTTATTGAATTGTAATTTAATATGAATTTTCTGCAAAATATCTTTAGCGTTATTTAAAAGAACATTAATTATTTAATATAATTTTCTTAAATTTCAATTTAAGCAAATTTTCAACGACGACAATAATAATTTTAGCAGCATTTTTTAATTTTTTCTATATGATGGATGAATGTATGTACAATGAACGAATATATCAACGAAGATTGACGAGAGACAAATGAATCGGGTTATATCGGTGCTTTTTTTGTATTGTTCTCTTTCCTCATTGGCTATAAATTCTCCTGAATGTTGATTTGTTAATATCTTTATTACAAATATTTTGTTGCTGTTTTTCGTTATGCTTTTCATAATTGTATATTTACTAACCTAAAAATTTAATTTATTTTCATTTTTTCATTAAAAATAAAATTGTTTAAATAAAAAACTATATTTATTTTTAATTTTCATGAAATGAAACGAAATTGATAATCTTTTTATAATAGTATTTACTTCAAAAAGAAAAACCAAACAATACAAATTAAACTGAATTTTAATTTTTGATAAATGCTAAATATAGTCAATATGTCTTTACATTGATGTACTTTTACGATACATATAATATTTCATTTTAATTATTTCCAATTATTATACTGAATTAAACAATTAAAAAATGTTTAAATTATTTTGTTTTGATTTAATAAATATATAAACTTTGTTAGATTTTGTAAGAAACTTTGATATTTATATTCCGCATCATGCACGTTTTTGAACGATGACGTTTGTATCGTTTCAGAAAAAAAATGCCAGAAATGTCTTTACATTGATGTACGTACAAAAGCATTTTTTTTAAATTCTATATTTCAGTTTTTTTAGAAAATTTGCAGAATTTTCCTAATTTATACAGAAATGCATATTTTTTTCAATTAATTATAAATTTTCCAGTTTGTTAAATCAATTTTTATTGTTAATTTTTTTACGTCTATATACATTTGCCTTAAAAATCAGTAATTTCATTTTCCCGTCGCTATAATTCTATTTTGTATTTTTAATATGCATATATTTTTTGTATATTGTAAGTGATTGTAATTTTCTTTGTTTTCAACTTAAATTGGAATTCTGTAACTATAATAAAGAAAGATTTCGGCCTATATATTTATTTAAATGTCTTTTTTTACTTTTTTTAGAATACAAATTTTTATGTATATAATGTTTTTTATGTTTTAACATGTATTGTTTTAAATGATTACAGTGTATAGCTTTAATTTAAGTGTCTGTATATATTAAGATTGATCGTGAAGGTAAGTAATTTGTTATTTAATGTTATTTATACATTACTAGAATTTTAACTAAATATTATTATAGTTTTTATATTATATGTTAATTTATTATATTATGCGGTTTTCTACCAAGAACTATTGGTTAAAAAAAACTTAAAACTATATATAATAGATTTGTTAATTGAAGTAAATTTAATTGTTATAAAAAGTATATAAAGAGTATATCTTAAATCTTTATCTTAGTATAGACAGCAAAAATATGTTTAGAAGTTTTATATATGTCCAATATTATAAATACAGGGCTTTTTCCCAAAACAAAGCGTTTTATAAAAGAAATTGTCATAGAATCAAATATATGTAAAGCTATCTGAGGGTCGTGTAACTACAATCGTTGTGGAACTTAAAGGACCAATTTAACATTTATTTAATGCGAATCCCTATTTTTTAAAATATAATAAAATTAAAGAGCTAAAAATAAACGCTTTTTAATTCCTG
The DNA here is from genome assembly GCA_958336335.1 of Dilophus febrilis. Lineage (NCBI taxonomy): Eukaryota > Metazoa > Arthropoda > Insecta > Diptera > Bibionidae > Dilophus > Dilophus febrilis. The sequence continues at coordinate 26,921,704 of OY284469.1, read as the reverse complement.
GTATTTGTTTTTTAAATGACTAATTTAATTATTAATAGTCAAATTAAAAACATTTTTTCTATTTGAACTTGAGGTTTAAATTTTGCTTCGTTTTAAAGCAGAATTCACTTTACATTAAGTGTTTTCCAATTATAAAAAATAACTCTTACAACTAAATATAGTTTAATTCGTTTATAGTGATAACTTTTGACAAAGTAATAAATAAGCATTTTAACTCTATTGAGGTAATAATATAATATATTCACAAGAAGGAAAAAACTCTAGAAGAAGGAAGGAAACGGATAATATAATTACATTTTCACACTATATATATCCAAGTTTAAATGAGCCATTTACTCCGATTAAACTATAAAAAAACTTAATTTAAGAACAACAATTTGATAAGAGTGAGATTCAATGGGAGATTATATGTATAATCTTATGAAAAAATTATTTATAATCCACTATCTGTGGGCAAATCTGTGGAGTAATTGATAAAATTGTCATTTAATAAAATTCTCAAAATTTTTGGAATCGTGGGTTCTAATCCTATAATAAAGACATGGAATATGTTTTGTGTTTTTCGGTTACTTTCGAATCTCATTTTTCAGACAAATTGCATATTATCCCATGCGGTTAGTCTTGCAAATTTTCGGTTATAAAGTTTGTTTGTTTGTTTATTTATTAATATTCCTTCGGTAGCTTAGACCATATGGAAATTATAGTTCTGGCTCTGTATGTGATACAAATCCTATCAAAGTAGGATTCGAACTCACGACTTTAGAAATTTGTCAGGTTATAAAGTTAATTTGTTTAACGATATGCTATACGGTTTCCTAAAGATAAATATATCTAACTATATCGCCCGAAGGATTCTTTCTCAATAACAAATAACTTAATTTTAATAAATACAATATAAAAAAAATAAATAAGAATTGGATTGCTACAGATGCCATGGACTCGACAAGTATTTATATGCGATGCGGTTTTTTTTCAATTTTTATTTTTATATTAATGCATATATGAATTCTGGTTTCTTATAGTATACGCACTTTGTATATATAGTGTATCTCTATATAAATATAACAAATTAAGAATATAAGGAAAAATACATATAAACAAACCGACAAAATAAAAACTATATTAATATAGTGTAATGGCTGCGTCCTCTATATCTCTATATGAAATCCTGTATACATTTATATATATTATTATTGTGTTATACATTTAAGCAACAAATCAATACAATGACTATACATTATAGATTCTTAACACGTTGACGTTAATGACGCCAACATATGTATCATTTCAATTTATGGTTAACAAAGGAACATGAGCGTTTGAGGTTTTCGTAAGGAAAAATTACTCAAATGTATAATCCAGCGCCGCAGCGCTTTAATCTACAAATATAAATTAAAAATGAAGCTTTTTGTTGGAGCGACGGGGTAAAAAAAATGTGAATCAAGTGTTAATATAAATATATTATTAATTTAATATATATTAATCCATATACGTTTCTATATCATTATATTTATATTGTATATATAGAACAGATAATAGATTGTGTATTTATGTTCATTAATTTCGGAGATTACATCATTTTTATGTTATTGGTTTATTATATACTTATATATGCGATAATTTTATTATTTTCGATATATATAGTATATAGATTTTATATGCATTTATATCTTATTCGTTTATATTATAAGGGAAGCATTCTATTTTAAGAATAATTTTAAAGAAATATGTAATGATTATAGATGTTTTCATAACCGGTTTTTTTCGAATAAGTTATCGCAGGTATAAAAATGTTTATATTTTTTACATTATTTATATTTCAACATTATAATGTGGCTTCAAATAAATGTATGATCTTGATCTATATATTTTAGGTATATGGCAATTCGCTATATAATTATCTGAGGAAAACTATACAAATTGAATCAATATACCATAAATTAAGCATGGGGTACGTAGTTATCGTAAATATCACAAATTAAAAAATTATAGGGTAAATTGGATGTGCGGCGTGAATGAATATATATGTATATTTGAATTTATATATATTGTGTGAATATGTTTTTTTATTTTGAAATATTTCGATAAATCTATATATAGAAACATATATATCTATTTACCTTTACGTCCATATATGGTTATAAATGATAGTGCTGATGAATTTTTTTAATGATTTACATTATAGTTGCATTTATATAATATATACGTACGATATATAAATACAAGAATATAATTATACTCGGTTGAATTAATATAAGAAAATCAAATAAAAGGTTAATAAAAGTTTCTTCTAAAAGTTATAGCAATTAGTTCACAATTAATGTTCGTAAACGTTTCCACGAATTGGGTGCGGAATTTCAGAAATTGAATTTCATCACCCAAAAGTGGCATTAAGGAAAAAGAAAAATGGAAATAAAAAAAATATATATCTATATAATAAGATAATCCAAGTTCAAGACATATTTTAGTTTTATTGTATTGTACTGATTCAATTTGTATAGTTTTCCTCAGATAATTTATATAGCGAATTGCCATATACCTAAAATATTATAAGATTTCTTAAGAAAATAAATAGAATATTCTTTAAAAAATATATCTTTAAGAAAATTATAAAGAATTTATACTATTAAATAGAAAATGTTGTCAAATTTCGCAAAGGAGATTGTACAAAATGTCCTCCCTTAAATTATATATATAAAATTTCCTTTATATACAGAGAATTATATAATGTTCAATACAACGAATTATACCAGATTTTTTTAAATTAATATTATTGAATAATTAAATTAAAAAATTACATAAAAAACTAATGGAAATTATATATTATATTAAATTAAATTATATAGGAATAAGGTATTTTAAAAAAAACTTTTAAATTTGAAATGATAAAGAGATTCATTCAAATCCTGCTGATTCCAAAAGTTTGTCCTGCGTATACAGCATAACACGCATCTATATAGTCTATCGAATATGTCCGGTTATGAAAACTTATTATACAGTTCCACCGACCTTTATATATATATCTTTATCTATATACCATATAAACAAAGATTTTAAATGTGTCACCATTTTATTCACCACATTATTAATTCATTTCACGTCAACCAAAACAAAATCTGATACTTCACGTATAGGCACACATAAATTATAAAAAGATAAATGCTATATATGTGCAAAATTATTAATCATATATACGCACAGTAAAAAACGAAAATGTAAACCATATTATTTAAACATCGCTATATATTTTCCATATTACCAATATTACTTATTATAAATGTAGTATACCATTAAGGATGCATTTAAATACGCTTCCCACCCACACACACACATAATAGCATATTAGCAAAAAGTAAAAAAAAAAAAATATACAAAATTATCATATGTATACGTGTTTACGTGTATAGTATGATAATATTCAAAAGAATAACCTTCAACAAAAAAAAATAAATGAATAACACATAATTCATTATACAAATGAGAACCAATTTATATATCTCTATATCTATATATCATTATATAATCTATATATAGTCAACATATACCTACTTTACATATTTCGTCATCATCTTTATGAATAAATATGTAATGGGTTTGGGTATTGTATACATTAATCCATAAACAGAACACGAAACCATAAACATATTGCATGATAGCGTAGTAAGTAAACCATATATGGATCGTCCTATATTTGAACTTATCGATATATATGAAGCGACGTATAACAAAGTTTACAAAGTCGTAGTGGAAGCCATGGTTGAATCAACTTTCCAATAATTTTATTTTATACTAAATAGTAACTTTAATATTGTATAATTTTTTGGTTTAAAGTATATTTATATTACATATATTGACGTATCCATTACGCAAGGTTATTCAAAGTTATCGTTGAGTATAAATAGGTCTACTTCGACATCGTCTTAAATCGTTTATCATAATCTACTGCGATAATTCCACCTCTGTTTGCAACTCATTATATTTCACATAACTGAAGCTGAAGCTCGTATTCTGTTATAGGCATTACAACATAAAAACATATTTATATATATATTTTATATATATCACATACATACATTAATGTTATTGAATGACTGAATAATGATATATATCAACATGCAAAATTTGTAGAATATATTTATATATAGATGACGGCCCTGATAAAATATACATATAAGAAATGAAATATAAGGATAGAGCATGGGCCTTAGGCCGTCTGTCTGATGATCTGTTGTCGGATTTTATTCTGTATCCTTTATGTATATAAAGTTGTAACGTGTTGTAGTGTACATAGTATATGTAATTTAAGATAACAAAATTTAATGTAAAATACAACATTATATTATATAAATATATATACCTATAGGGTAATGGCAGTAATATGGGCAATAGATTATTCTTATGTGAATTAGATATTTTTCCTATACATATAAAATAAAATATATAATATTAAATTCTTGAACAATGTACATTTTTCGCACGTATAATGTATATAAGTTTTTAAAGTCATTGGATTATTATTCACCCACATTATAATATATAAAAATATTCGCGAAAATAAAACTTTTAGAATAAAATTTAACTTTTCTATATATATTATATACATACATATTTAACATATTTATATATATATATATAAATTTATATCATATCATATTTATCATATTTCTATTCTATTTCTATATTTATCATCATCATATTTATATATATATATATATATATTATATATATATATATATATATTTATATATATATATATATATATATACATATATATATATATATATATAATAATAATGATTCTTTTTATACATATAAAAATCCCTAACGTATTTATATAGTTACATAAAACCCTAACTTTATAAAACAATGAACTTGAATAAATCAACTATTGCTGAACTTGTCAATTTTGTGACAAATTTATAACAATATATATTTACACCAACATCATCGCATCTGAAAGCGGGTGTGTTATATTATGGTTATATATAGTATATATACGAAATAGTTTCCATTCTCTTCATATAGAATATATTGTATGTATTTTATTTATTAAAGTATAAATAATTTTCCTTTTTTTTTCTTGCGGTGGGTGTACTTATGTAATAACATTATAGATTTCAGTGTATGAACTATATAGATCCATCAGCGGATTGTTTTGTAATTTTGTATATATATTTAATGAACTATATATAAAATTTTTTCGCCTGAAAAATTAATAATGATAAAATTTTTATGATTTTGATTTCTGTAATATCCTTTTACCAACAGGATAATAAAATCTAATTGATTGGAATCAGAACGATATATATCTTCTAATCCCTAGAATTTAGAATATGAGAGCACTTCGATGGAATGGAATGAGAAAAAATTCTCAGAAAATGTAATTTTTAACATTAATTTTTTCTCTTATAGATGAAAATATTAAAGAAACAAAAACGTTTATGGTGAAAATTGCAGCAATTATGTCAAGTAGTTTCGAGTAGAAAAAAAGAAGGCAACCGAGCAAGCGAACCAGCTACAAGCGAGCGAATTAAAAGGAAACACATTTTAATTTGATTGAGAAAAGTTAAAAACATATAGTATCTTAACATTTTTTTCCATATAACCTAAATGGCACATATTTCTAGTTTTGTTCTTTAGAACGGCAGAATAGGTTTTATGCCTATTTATAAATTCGATAATATATAGGAGAAACAATTGAAGAATCTTTAGATGTAAAATGTCTAAAAATTATTTAACTTTGTATTGGGGAGCCGAGAAGGGAGCATTGTATTTATGTAATAATGTTAAGGATATAACTTTTACCCAAAATAATAATTATATTTATATACCTTGTATATATCTAAAAGAAACGAAATAAACTTTTAAGTATATATAGATAGGTTTAGGGGAAATATAAAACTTTTATTTATAGGATATATGTGAAAACAATCCGGCTACTATACGGAGATGTTATATGAGATATATATATAATATAGATTGATATATGATAATATATAAGGATGAACTAAAAATAATGAATCAAATATATATTATTTATATTTTATATATGTGTCTGAATTATTTTTTATATCTATATACGATTATATACATATTACATAACCATATAAAAATGAGCGGAAATTGTTTTTCTTTCATATATATGATATATAAAAATGCATATATATGTATATAAGAGAAAAGTTGTATATAACGAATAAAACACGAGGGTGAGATTTGAGATTTGAGATTGTTAAGATAATAATAAAAGTGACTTATGTTATATATATATAAAACATACATTGAATAAGGGTAACATTTATCCTTATATATATATAAAAACAAAATAATTGTCCAATAATGGTTATTAATATATTATGTGTTTTAAAGGTTTTTAATTTGTAATTATATATAAATATATATAAAAATTTATATATCAACTTTGCGTATTTACAATATAATTTCAATATTGAGTTTAAAAATAAATATATATATATTTTGTGTAAAATTTAACAGCGTACAATATATTAACATGTACAAAAACTGCTTTAATTTTATATTTCAATATTATGAACACGTTATTTATATTGTATAGGTGAATGACAAATTATATATATGTTATAACTTTACCATGAAAAATAAAATAAATCAATAGCAAACATGTATATATATATATATATAGATATAAATTCCTTTGATATAATTTAAAAACAGCTGCAATATATTTTACTTTTACAAATTTATATATAAATAATGCTGCTATATATTATGAAATATATTTTATAAAATATTGTTATATTTGTGCAATGAGAAAAAAAATATTTATATAGGGAACGCCTCATAAAAATCTCATTGATTGAGAATTATCAAGGATATTATTATTACTATATAAGTAATATATATATATATATATATATATATATATATATAGTTATAGTCGATATATATATAGTTATAGTATAGATATTCAATTCATTAAGCATTAATATAAACATCCTTATAAACAAAAAAAAATGCTTATTTATATATAGATTCATAAATTATATATAAATTGATATGTAGGATTCTCATGAAAGTTGAATTAACATCTATATATTGTCTTCAACTTGTCCACTATCATAGTTACAGGTTTATGTTCATGATATATAAAATGTAATTGTTAATTTATTTGCTTGTTACATTATTTTTAATATTTTAAAATACTCTATATATTTATAAACTATAAACATGTATAATTGTGAATAATATATGGTACTAATTATTTATATATAACTATATATGCAAAATTCAATACACATATTATAAACTCTGATTACATACTAATTGCGTTTGTTAAATTATTAAATAAATGATTTTAATCATATATATATATACATATAATATTATATAAAAGTTGGTATATTGTAATATTGTATGAAAATACAATATGAAATTTTGTATATGCAATATGACCCCTTTTATTATATTGAAAATAACATTCGTTTAGATTTCCCCCTATATATAATACATTTGAATATATTCAAAAAAATATATATATACATATATGTATAGCTCAATATATAGGAATGGTATATTACAAAAGGAGATGAACGGTATATATGCATATGCTAAATCTATATTAAACGGTACCGTTTAAGCATATATAAATAAGGATAATACGCGCCTTTTTGTATTTTTCAATATATATATATATATATATTAACTCCGTATATATAATATTTATTTAGTGTTATCAAATTAAATTATATTATTTATAACATTTTATTTACATATACACATTTACTATATATATGTCTATAGATTATCAGTAAATTTAATATACAATCTTGTAATCGATTATATATATATGATATATATAGTTATATAAGCGATAAATATATATATAATTGTATTTTGTATATAGCAAGCAATTTTTGAATTCAATTTTTTCACTTTTATATAAAACTTGTTATATTTTTTTCATTTTGATTTTAATGGAAAAATCCTTGCAGAACGTTTTTTACCTATGACAATATTTCAGAGAATTTAAACTATCAAATACTATTTATAGTAATATTTATATTAATATTTATTAATATTCATGCAATATTGATTACAATAAATATATCACATAGAAATTAGATTTATTAAATATACCTTCTATACAATTCGGGTACCTCCGTAATCCGAATCACCTTTATACATATATTTAAATATAATATAATAGAAATATATATATATATATATATATATATAGAAATGCTATTTATATATCAAGTTAAGTTTCCACACATATAGATATATTTTTAAAGTATAGCGTTTTTATTTCTTTATTATCGTTTTTCTATATATTGTCATTTTACATTATTCTTGTGTCCCTTTTAGGTGTCTTTATATAATATTAATACTTCGCAGTAAATTTTTATATACAGAGTGAGTCGAATAAAACGTTATCGGTAATTTTAAAAATTGAATATTTTTCAATAAATAATTCGATAAATGTTACACTTTCAATAAATTAAATTACGGGAAAAGGTTTCATTACATATACATAAAAGTATAATACAACATAAACAACATTTTTATATTGGTATAGTATTTTTGTTCAGAACGCAATACTGAATTTTTTAAATTATCGAACGTTTTATTATATAGGTTCACCCTGTATATATAGTTGTATATAGATATATATTATAGAAATGATTTTAACGTAAGAAACACGTCGAATTTTTATTCTCGATCTCCTTTCTAATTTCTATATTGTTTGTTCTATATATTCAAGCCTTTGAGGACACTATTATTTTCTATTGGAAGAAAATTCTCACAAAAATATTTTATATACAAAATGGTACATTAAAATCTTATACGCATTAAAATACATAGTATAGTATACAAGTAAAACATATACGAAACCTCACAAATTATATGTCAATAAATTATATAAAAATAGTTAATTTCTTTTTTGTACCATTAATTGTGTGTACCATTAATGCAGCTCTTTTTCAATATATGGTTTGTATTTCTTAACTTTCGTATATAATTTAATGTGTATAAAACATATTTTGGCATTGTTGCAATAGTTCTTTTAGATTGTCATATAATTCAAAATGAATTCCCGCATTCAATTATATATATATATATATACCTTCTGGTCATATAGGTACGATAATGATGTACATATTCTTAAACAGGCTCATTCATAAAAATATATAGAAGAAAATTAGTTGTTAAAAGACACATTATTGCAGGCCCCGCCAATATGTTCCTTTCACTAAAAATCTTAAAATATAAACTTGCATTACAAATGAATATTTTTGTATTAATGATATAAATATATATATATAAAATATACAACCAACACGATAAATTGTTGCACGTATATAAGATTATTTTTTTGGTATAAATTTATTAGTGATAATATAATATAGATTTATTAACTTCCTATTATACTATCGGCTACTAAACTGTACGTATACGGATCAAAAATAAATGTTTGAGTAATATCAATTGATTGGCGCAGATAATTTTTAACATATATACTATATTTCTTGGTTTATTATTTTCACCCAAACCTTTAAAAAAATGTTTAACTTTTAATGAATTTAATATACTCCCATTTCAATAATTTTGGTTTTTTTGTTGTTATTCATCTACTTTTATAGGAGTAGAAAAATCAGTTCAAGTTTTTATCGGACAAAACTAAAATAACTTCACGTTTTAAAATTGCGAGGACGATCGATATACATTCGTATACATATACAAAAATGTTTAGACTATGTATATAGATAGACTTGTTACTGCAGAATGCATATGCATATATATTTTTATTTGCATATATAGGAGTAATGTTTCATGCATCTAAATACAATGTTGTATGTTGACTATATATGTTTGAGTTATCATAAAATTATATATACCTATATGCTTTTACAAAGACTATATATTTACATATTATATATATATATATATATATAGTTGGCTTTATATATATATATATATATATACGGTCATAGTCTGGCAGTCTGGCTATTACTCCCACAGGAATACATGTAAATTTTGTGAATACATTGTGTATGCATATCCATATATATCGGATAATAGAACATCATATATAATTTTTTATTGTTTTGGTATAAATATACAGTATCCGTGTTATGATTTGAACGACGGAGAAACAAAGTGTATGATTACTTCTCGTATATTATGTTGCACTTTTTCATTTCATTAAATTTTATTACCGAACATTTGATGAAAAATATAGTGGGTTTTTTATTCTTTATGAATAAATGCCATTTTAATCTTATAAAATTCCACACAGAATTTTACGCGTTGATAAAAAGTGTCTCCATCCTCCAATTCGTACCGCGGATACTGTATTTAGATAATATACTTCCCGAATATATTGTAATGATTTGAATCACATATAGATCATAAATTATAAATTCCCCCATTTACCTAACATTATTATTCATTCAATTAATATCAGTCTTTCAGTCCTTCTCTATATATAGATGTCAAACTTTAAATCGTCACATCCATCTTTTGAATAGAAATATATATATATATGATAATACACACAAATTAAACATTATTTTAATTTTATATATATATATATATAGAGAGATAGGTTTATAACAAAATATAGGAGAAAATCTTCAATGATATATTAAAGAAAACATCACATATCATTTATTATGTAAACATATATTAAATAAATAATTAATAATATAATAAGAAATTACCTTTTTTAAAAATTGGTTCCGTTTTGTCATTCAATGCGGCGATCAGAGATCAGTATAGTTTAGAAGTTATAGAACATATACATATACTGATAAAAACTGTTTGAAAAACATTCGAAATCAAATACATATACCTTTATTTATACAAAATAAAAGAAAAACAAAATCTTATTAAGAACAATTTTGCAACAGAATCCATTGTAGGTCTGCCTGGCACCTTATGTTACACATGTAAGTTATAATTTATATATATAGACACACGTATATAATCAGATCCATAAACTTATACGCCGTGGCATTTTCTTAATTTGATTAAATGAGATTTTTTTTATATATTCCTTACCGAAAAATTATAATTGCATCTGTATTGCTTTCGAAAAATATCGAATTTATGATATATAAATTTTGAATGAAAGGATTATGAATGAAAATCTACTTAATCCTTTCGAATCAAATACTGTGTATTTGAAATATGGTTTTCTGGTGATTCAGCATTTGTTGTTGAACCAATCTTGACGTTGTGAAGCGATTATATTTAATTTAAGTACATTCTCTAGATTAAAAAAAACATTTCTTATATATTCATGTAATAAAAACACAATTGATATTAAAAAAATAATTATTTATTGAAAAATCTGTATAAAAAAATAAAAAACAAAAAAGAAAAAGAATTTTATGTAAAAAACATTAAAAAAATTTGCAATTATATATTCAAATTTGCTTATATAATTACCACTTATAACCTTAAATATTAGAGTGTATATATTTAATAATAATTTAAAAAAATAATATAAATGACTTAAAATAAATTATTATTATACAATTTTGAAATTTCTTATATTTACAAATATATTATATTTTTGTTAAAGTTTTTTAAATCAACTTTTTTTTCTAAAAAATTAAAAAAAATAATTTTGCTCCTTCCTATGCAATATAAATATTTATCTCAAATAAAATGGCTTAGTGTAAATCGCTTATCAAAACCAAATAATATTCAATTCCATTTGGATATAAATATATATATAAAATTAGTGTTTTTAGTTTTTTGAATTTTTATTGATATATTTATATATATATATATATAGAGAAATATAAAATATAAAACATCTTGTCACCCTGCGTTTTATGTTTATTAAATAAATAAATGCATATATGTAAAAAAAAAATTGTACATATACTTGCATGCATTGTATATTTATATATATGCATTGCATTGTATACTTGCATGCATTTATATATTTAATTTGATAAATTAAAAAAAAATAAATAATAAACGAATTTCCACAGCACATTACACATAAATCGTATACATTTTTATCGTTTCGTTTTCTTTGCTTTCAATTTTTGTTATTGTTTGTAATTCTGAAAATTTCATTTAAATATTGTAATTATAATATAAATATTCATCGCAGTATATGCATTTAAAACGTTCAGTTTGTTGTCGTATTACAAATGCATCGTATCAATCGTCATTATAATATTCATCAATTCATATATTTACAGTGTTTATTTATTTTTTCATTTATTATTTGAATGTATATATTATTTAAAGTTTATATAGTGAACGACATCAGCATGGGATTTCTGTATTGAATTCATTTTTAAAATTGTTAATAATAAATTTATGATTTGCGCATATTTTTTTACAATATTTATTTCTGTTTTGTATTCATCAAATTTTTTATGATTATCACCGCTAATATTTATACGTTCTATATACGACGGAACATTTAAATTACATTAAAAAAAATTAATTTAATCAATATCTCAAAACCATAAAGGTATTATATATAAACAAATATATAAATACACATGATTTGAATGACACACATGATATATACACATGATTTGAATGACCACACATATTTTTTATCAAAGTTAAACGAATTGAAAACAAAAAATAAAAATAAAATAAAACCATGATTGATGATTATTTCTACACATATTTAATATGTGGTTCTTGAATGACAAATCGACATCGCTCTATTATCACTATATTATACATACATTTTATTAGGATTCTATTATAAGCATTGTTTGACTGTATTTTTATTTTAAAATGAATTAACTCAATACAATCATTCGAATACAAAATATAATGTATAGTGCGATTGAATGCAATATAATAAAATCGTATATGATTATGAAATTACCTTTAAATATCGTTTTCCTATTTCTTAAATTAAAAAAAAAACTACTATTATACATTTAATTAAAATTAAAAAAAAAAATTAAAACTATTTATAACTAAAAACCAAAAAGGGAAATTTTGAACAATTATTATATTTTTTAACAACAAAACAAAATCTTAATGATCAATCATTTTGAGGAATTAATGAATCGACGCTAAACCGATTCTATTCAGGCGTAGCAACGAAAGTAACAAAAAAAGATAAAAAAATATATATTTCATATATACAATTATATATATAATATATATGAAGTATATATGCAGATATATAGTCGTATAAAAACAGTTTAATTATAGTTTATTTGTTTAATGAAGGACCATTTCCATTGTTTTTATTATTGTTTTTATTATTTTCATTATTATTATTATTAATATTGTTGTTATTAATATTATTACCATTATTATTACTATTATTGTTATGATTAAATTGTTGCCAGTTTTGCATAAAATTAGCAATTGTATCGGTACCAAGTTTTTGTATACGTGCATAATTTTCCAAATAGATTGCATAGTTTAAATGTGGAAAATATGTAGAATAAATTGCTTGTATATCATTAGGATTTGTTGGTCCACCTCCCATAAATGGTTGTTGAGATGCCGAGGCTAACGACGATAACGAGGATAATGATGGTAAATGGGGTAATCCTGGTATTGTGGCCGGTGATAATGGTGATAACGATGATAAAGATGATAGGGCGGACAATGCAGATGGCAATGGTAATATCGGTGATGGCATCATTGTTGATGGCCCACTTAACTTTGGTGATAATGATTTATGTGTACTTCTTGTTGTTTTTTTATGATTAGTATGTGATGATTGGGATGATGACAAATCCAATGCAGTATCAGATTTATTTTTTGATTTTATTATTGATGATGATGTTGATGATAATGATGATGATGATAGGGCTGCATATTTAACAACATCATTGGTCGATGTTCTTGTATTTGTTGTCGATGAAATAATAGATGCTACATTATGTGGGACGTTACGTGGATTTGTACTTGATTTGATTGATGTGGATGTTGATGTAGATGGAAATATTATCGGTGCAGTGGAGATGGACGATGCTACTGTTGATACTAAAGGTGGTATTATTGGAGATGCAGGTGGTGTTTTACGAGATGCAGATGATATTATTGGAGATGAATTTGTTAACGTTTTTGATGATGTGACTGTTATTGTTGAAGATACAGATGTAGTTGGTGTTAATGGGGTTGTTGATATAGATGTGATTGGTTTTATGGATGGAAATGTTATTGTTGAAGAGGTGAACTTTGTTGTTAGAGTTTGGGATATTGTTGTTAAGGTGGTAGGCGAAGATGTAGTATGTACGGGGAATGAGGTAATTGATGACGGTGAGGATATAATTGGTGTTAATTTTGATGGAATATCTGACGATTTGGAAACTGTAGATGCTGTCGATGATGGAGATGTAATTGTTGAAGTTGTAAACATTGTTGATATGGAGTTGGATGTTATTATTGGTGATTTAGAGGTGGTTATTGGTAAAATGGAGGTGGCTGGTGGAGGTGTAAATGTTCTCGAAGTGCATATGGAAGTTATTGGTGGGGGTGAAATTGTAGGTGAAGGCGATTTGAATGGTTTTGATATCGGTGTGGATGTTTTTAATGACATGACAGTGGATGGCGTTGGAGGATAGGTAAATGTATTTGAAGTTGATGTTGTAAGTTTTGACTGGAATGACAGGGGCGATACGGGTGTGAAGATGGATGCGGATGTAGAAGTTGGTGATAATGTTTTTAGAATTGGTGTCAAAGGTGGTGGAGGCGTTATAGTTTTAAGTGTGATTGTTGGTGGTGGTGATAAAGCTATTTTATCTGCTTTAGATTTTAATGTAGAAATAGTTGATGATGTACCGCATTGTATTGACGTTGACACCACTACGGTTGTTAAAGGTGGTGTTTTCACTTTTGGTAATATCGGTCTTAACGTTTTAGTTGGTGGTGATACTGTAGTTTTTGTAGGTGGTGATTTTGATTTTGATTTTACAGGCGGTGAAATGGATTTCGCTTGTGGCGATTTCCTATTTTCTAATGAATGAGGAGTTTTTACGGCATTTTTAGAATGTGATTCATTCGGTGTTATAGTTGGTGATTTGGATTTTTGCAAAAGCGGCGGTGATGGTGATGGCGCAGATGAGGCTGAGGTTGGTACTGCTGATGAAGGTAATGCTGTTGATATTGGCAAAATCGATGTGCTTTTCTTATCATCTACCTCCGTTAAATTGGTATTGGTTGGGGACTTAGATGACCGTTTTGGTTTGATTTCTGATGTTTTTAAACTCTCATCAGGTTTGATTGGTAATTTTTTAATAGGTTTTATTAATTGGTTATCAGTGGTACTTAATTTTTTCTGAATAGCTTGTTCAAATTGTTCTTGGAATGAAGGTTTTTCTTTGGGTAAATGAGAATCAGCAATTATCTTTTCTGTTGGACGTATGCCTACAGTGTTTGTTGTAACTGCAGATGTAGCAGTAGTAATAATAGTTGGTGTTGTTTTTGAAATATTTGCACTAGCAATGCTAATAGTATTACCTGTATCTGTTGTCGTAGCTGTTGATGGTTTCACGGCGGTAAATTTAGAAGATGTCGTATTTTCATGATTATCATTATTGGTTTTCGTTGTTGAAATTGATTTAGTTTTATTTAAAACCGTTGAAGGATCGGGACAAATTGATGAATTCAATTTTTTTAATGTATCAATAACCTGTTTACTACCATTCGTCTCATTGTTGGTATTTTGTAAATTATCATTTTTAAGTGGTGATTTTTGTTTGTTTGTGTTGTCCGTTGTGTTAGCATCCGAAGGTATTTTAACAATCTCTATGTAATTAACGGGACTTTTTCTCATTGGATTAAACAACGGATTAACAGCAGCTGGATCATTATGTTCATGTACAGTCACCGACAATGATGAAGGAAAATTTATATTACATGAATCTAATAATAATTGAAATTTTTTTTGTTTTTCCGGTGGTTCGTTTGTGTCGTTTGTATTCGAATGTAAACGTTTCGTTGGAGAATGTATTGATTTTTGTGCCGTATTTACCGAATAATTTCCATCGGTTCCATTTTTATTGATTGTTGGTGTAGCCGCCGTCGAACTTTTATTTGTGCTATTTGATGGGTTATTACTCTTTTTTACAAAATTTGGGAATTTCATATATTCATCAAATGTGCTACTGTTGCTATTCGATGAACCATCACTTGACTGATGCCCAATTGAATCGTTTTTAAAGAAGTTCGGAAATTTCGTGTATTTAAATTGGGGTTGTGTTGGTATATTGTAAGTTGGTGCATAATGAGGAGAATTCGGTGAATAAATTGGTGAATGTGGCGTATATATAGGTGATTTCATAAATTCACTACCAATTGCATTTGGTGTATATGCTGGCGATGTTATACCATAACCATAACCAGAAATATCATTCATTCCAACGTTTGGCATTGGATAATCCATATTCATATTCGAAAATTTATGTGCATTTAATAGGGCTAAATTTAAATAACCATTATTATTGGTTGTGGTTTTTTGAGCATTACTAACAGCAGATGAAATATGACCCGGTGAACTTGAACCCATTGACGCCATGTGAGTTATTGTTTTCGGTTGTTGATCTTTTTGTGGTTGTTGTTGTTTTTGCGGACTTTCCATCGATGGTCCATATACCCGAATGTTTTTATTCAACATATCATTACTTATTGGTCTAATTTCGGCTGAACAATTACCAATTAACATATCTTGTACATTTCTTACACTTTGTGCGAACGTCACGGGTGGTGGTATTAAGTTAATTCCCGTTGTCATTAAAGTAGAAGTAGATGGTGATGATGATGCTGTTGAGTAGGGAATTGCCGACGTTAAGATTAACGATGAAGTTGTAGAAATTGTGGATGGTGATGTAGTAATATTAGGATTTTTTGGTAATATTCGAGGTAGTTTTCTAGTAACAGTCGGTTTTTTACGTGCTAAAGCAGCAATTTGTGATTTAGATAATGGCGAATTTTGTTTTGTTATCGGTACGTTTACAGAAGGCGCTGTATTTAAAGATTTGTGTTGAGCTAATTTAACTTTTTTCATTTCTTGTTCTTTTAATATTGTTGCCTTATGCGCTAATTGTGCCTTTATTGATTGTTTAACATCGTTTGGAATTGGTCTGGCCGGTACAAATGGCATTTTTGGTTGCAATTGAAATTCAGGTATCGATGATGTGGTTGATGTTTTACTTTTAATTGTATCACCATTGCCCTTTGCACTTATTATTTTTTGTTCCTGTTGTGTATTAGCGGTACTAGTACTAGTAGTCACTACAGTTGATGTGGCTGGTAAACTTGTATTCGTTGGAATTACCGAAGTTGTATATTTTGTTGCCGCAATCATAGTTGTTGGAGATGTTGTTGATTGTGTAACAACTGATTTTAAATTCGGTAAATTGTCGGAAAACTTTATTAATGGTGGAAGATTAAATGTTTCTTCATTTTTCTTCGATTCATCATTTGTCATGCCAGCCGATATTACAGAATCATTTGTTTTCATTGTTGACGGTTTTGTTTCTGTCGAAACTGTATTTGTTGAAGAACTTTGTAAACGGATTTTTTTAACATTCTTTATAGGTTCCTTAGCTTTTCGCTTGTTTGTCGTCAATGCATTAGGTTTTGCGGATGTAACGTTTGATGAAGTTAACGCAGAAGGTACAAAAGTGTTTATAGTTGTATTGGTTAGGTTAGGCGTAGAGGTAATAACAGGAGAGATAACCGGGGTTGAGGTCACAGGAATAGAATTAGTAGGAACAATTGTGGTAGGAGTTAAAGTGAAAATTGAAGGTGCAATAGGCGGAGGCGTTTTAGGAGTGGTAATCGCACATAGAGAACTTGTAGGGGAGTTTGATATTACGGATGGTGGTTCTTGTGATAGTTTTTCTGGAGATGGGGTCATTTTCGGTGTCAATTGAAACGAATTTAGAAATTCTGATTTCATTTCGTCAATATTTAATACAGACTTATTTTTCGGTTTTTCATTGGATACAGATTTCGAATTGATCTTTTTATCGTCCGACAATCCATTGGAATGGTCCGTATTATGTTGTTTTGGCCCATTTGTTTTTGATGTATTTTTATCATGCTTTTTCTTTCCACTTTTTTCGTGATTCGTTGCGTTCCCATTAAATGAAGTTAATGTGGGTGATAATAGTGGAGATGTCGTAGAGATGCTCGACGATAATACTATATGTTTTCCGTTTGTGATTTTACCCTCTTTGGTTTGATGATGATGATAGTGATGTTCATCCGTTTGTTTTCTAATTTTAATTTTTAGATCTTTCGATGATGATTTACCATCGATATTCGGTGATTCTTGTACATCTGAAGATTCAATTATGGTTACACTATTTTGACGTGTTAAATCAATTTTTAATTTTATATTATTTTCAATACGCTTTCCGGGCACTTGTTGCTTTTGTGCTGGATGATTTTGATGTGGTTCATCTTTTGATTTTTTCGATTGTTTATGTTTTGTCGTCTTTTCGACAACCATATGTTTTGATGAAATCGGTTGTTGTTTGGGTTGTGAAACCTTAACTGTGATGTTACCACTCCGCTCCAATAAATTTTGATTTTTATTCTCATCAATATTTTCATTATCTTTGCTATTTTTATCACTGTTAACTTTAATAATTTCATTGGAACGTATTTGTGCTTCAGTTTGTTTCGGTGGTGGAAAGGGCTTAAGAAACGCATCATTATCAATAGTTTCGGAAGAGGGGATTTGTATGGTATCTTTACTATTAACAATTTCAGTTACATTAACATCGGTTGTATTTGTGGATGTATCAATAGCTGTTGTGGTAGTTTTTGTTGTTGTCGTATTCGATGTTAATGTTGTTGTAATATTTATAGTAACAATTTGAGATGTTGGAACGGTTTTACGATCCGATAAACTTGAAGAACTACGAAGGGGTACTTCCGGTAATTCAACTGTTTCTGTGGTATTATTTTGTACACGAAAGAAAAATTCCATTGGTGCTTCCTGAAGTAGAAGAAAGAAAAACATTTGTGGATATGTTTTTTTTAGTTGCAGTTTTTAGTCTTATTTAGGATAATTCTTAATTGTCAGCATTTAAAAGTACTTAATATATTTATATAATTTCCAGTCAAAATATTATTTAGTCAAATTATTATATATCTAGAAAAACGAAAAGTAAATAATGCAATTGACTTACTCGTTTCCATGTGTATATGTACGCTATGTCCATTAAGGTATAATAATCTGGAACAACTATAGTTTTCACTTTATACATTATTTCAACACAAAATCTTTTACAATTGATTGAATATTTATAAAGTATATATTTTTTTAAATGCGCTACAGTAAATAATGCGGGGCATTGAAGGTAAATTGATTTGTTCAAGGCATTATACCTGTCGACATCTTTGAATTCACTGTAAAAAATGAGTGATAGAAAGAAAAAATATGTTGATAAATCTTAATTTTTTATTATTATTATTATGTGATTATTGATAACAAATTAGGATTTGTTAAAAATTAATTGAATTAGTTATTATTAGGATGAGTTACAGATGATTAGAAATATTAGAATAGAAATAAATGATTATGCATATTAAAGAGAAATAGGTCCCACAATTATCAATATATATTATAGTAATAAAATACGATATACTGTAGACATATTCTAAATAATTTTTGGTAATTTAAAATATAATTTAATAAAATTATTTTTTTACTTACTTTAAATCGGCGTACAATAATGATAATGACATATTTTCGTTTATACCAAAAATTAAATGTTCAGTGTCAGCGCCCCGTTGTTCTGGTGACACCAACATAGCTGCATCTGGTTTCAATTTATAAAATGCTCGCTTTCGTAATAGTTCACGTTCATATAAACCAGGTACAAGCTTGTAAACAATAGCTTGTAATGTGGCATCCGGTCTATGTATAAATAAGAGAAATACAAAATTTTGTAATAATTGAATTGGTTTGCGAAATAAAAAATTGATTTAAAAAAAAAGGAAATTTATAAGGGAGAAATTTACCAACTTTTGAATTAAATTGGTGGTAACTTTCTTTTTTGTGAGTTTATGTTGCAAAGAAGAGGTTTTTTTATTTCTATATTTTAGTTAAACAGTTAACTGGGTATATATAATATGTTTCCTTCTATGAAATATGAAAAAAATCTGTAAATAAGTTTCAATACATCGAAATAGACTATATAAATAATTCCTAACGTAGGAAAATTATCTGTACAATATATACCCAAAGTTTGTGAGGTGATATATTTGCGGTTATATATATATATATATATATATATATATAGAAATGTATATGCACATCCATATATATAACATTATAAAACCTGGCGCACGAACAATCGCAAAATAGAAACCCGTATAAAGCCTTTATATCAATTTATATGTATATATAATATATATTTGTATACATATATAATATATAAATGCCATATTATATTAAATATATTTCCAACCACATTTTGTATAAGCAAACCAATATACATTTATTATATTCATTATATACCTTATTGTTGGTAATGTATCACGGTTTTTTTATAATTAATCAAATGAAGGAACGGCATTCATCAAGTGTTCTATGTATATTGTATATATATATATATAGACGAAAGTATACACACACATTGGTGGAATGGGATATTCAAACGGGCTGAAAAATATGGTGTAGAATAGACTACAAAAAATACATTATACAATAATATTCGTTTGTATAATAATATATTTATATAAATGATATAATAATACAGATAATTGGCAATTTTAAGCTATAATAATCACATACGTGATTTAACCGAATCTAAAGTTATATATATATATATATGAATTTATATTATATGAAGAAGATAAAAGAAATCACATTTTATATAATATATATGAATATAATATTTATGATTAAAAATACCTACTAAAAATATAAAAGGTACAGGAATAATGCTTAAAAAACATATGGAAGAAGCGCTTTTATTGTCTCCAAAAATACATATTTTATACAAATATACGAAAATAGTCGCATTTCTCCTTTTCTTTTTCCGTGTATACGAAATCAAAAATTTTGAAATAAATATATATACAAAGAATAAAAGACAAACATTTCAATATAAAAAATGCTGCCAGGTAAACACCTACAACAGGAAACAAGTATTGGTGGCCAGGGGGTAAAGCGAAATTAAATTTATCACCAATCAACTCTTCATAAGATTTTTAATATAAAACAATGGGCCACACAATATATATTCAGATTCATTCCAAAAGTACATTATTCGATTTGTATAGGATATGATCGGATCGGAAAAAATGTACGTGTATTTAATTTTTGGCATTTAGTACCAAAGCCCTGTATCCAATTTTCAAGCAGATATCCTCATTAACCGATACGAGAAACAAATTTTTTTTTGAAAACCAATACGATATCAATATTGTGCTTACTGAAAGTACGTGCTTAAAAATGAGTTCATGCTGAGTTAAAGAATATATAGTATATTAACCGATTAACCCTCAGTCAACGAAAATGGGTTTAATTTTCTTTGCATTTCTTTCAAATCCTATTCGTAATTTCTTTATAATAAATATATAGAAAAAGTTAACACATTAAAAGATGTTTGAAAGTTTACGGTACAAATTATCATATATTGGCCACCGTATAATACATTTAAAATTTAATAATCGGATACGGGTTAAATAAACATGTATGAGTATAATATATATCGCATACAAATATGTCATATGAATATATCATATATATATATATATATATATATATATATATATAATATAATGCGACAATCAAAACCATATAAAGACATAAATATAAAATATATAATTTTAAATTTTAATAAAAATATTCGGTTTAATAAATTCAAAGGTAGCAACCAAGTCACAAAACAATATGCAATACAATTTAGAAACCAGGAGTTTCAGATTTGATATAGTTAAGAAAAACTGATTTTTTCGATAAAAAAAATGTATATAAAACATCCTTTATATTTAGGACATCATATCATCATTTATATATACGAAATGCTTTAAAAAGGTTTCTATTTTTCGATAAAAGCAATTTAAAATTATAATAATCAATATTAAAAAAAAAATAACCTTCGAAATAGAATGATATTCTCTATAGACAAAATTGATTATGTTAAAAAATATGCTGTATGTCCACATGATAAAAATCTGAATATGATGTCAATAATGATTAGTGTTTATGTTTAATTTAAATATATACTATATATATATAAGAGTATGCAATGTTCCTATAATCATCAAATCATGCAGTTTTAGTGTATATGAATAAATAGGAGTTCATACCTATACATTCTACATTATAAATTTATACCATGAAATATCAAATTTTGTGAAATTTAATTCCATGACAATATTCTGTAGTATATATAATACATATAATAAAATTTCATTATGAAGTTAACCCTGAATATAATATTGTTAGTAGTTGGTGTATATATATGCAAAACACCTTTATTCATATCGCGAGATGTATATATAGAAATAAATACTAATGATTTTTTCACTTTTTTATATACGTGAATATATGTATATATAACAATTTTATACGCAGGTATCCTTTTCTCTGCACAAATACTATATCAATATTTAAATTATTTTTTTTTATCAAATATTTAATCTTTAATTATATTTAAAATCTATATACATATATGTATATTCATTTGTCATTTCCAATAAAAATGATTTTATAATTTTACCTTACATATATATAAATTCATATTTCGTGAATTTTTTTCTTATCTTTTTATTGTATGCACAAAAAAAGTGTACGTCGTTGTATTTGTATCGGTTTTATGAATATTTATTATTATATAAAGTATGGACTTTCAGTAAAATGCATTCTAGTTAACGTTTTGGAAAAAAATTGAATGGTATCTTTTTTTATCACTTTCACCGCGAATTGGAGATTTTTACCGGAAACTGCTCGACGGATTTTGTTGAATTTTTGTCTCCTCATCCCGTCTACAATCTCGATTGC
Organism: Dilophus febrilis; assembly: GCA_958336335.1. Lineage (NCBI taxonomy): Eukaryota > Metazoa > Arthropoda > Insecta > Diptera > Bibionidae > Dilophus > Dilophus febrilis. Next base: position 26,898,747 of record OY284469.1, on the reverse strand, counting down.
AAATTTTTCGAATTTTTCGATTTCGATTAATATTTTGAGCCGTTGAATGGTGATAAATATGATCCCCTTCTTTATTGCCCTGGCAACAAGGAAGTGCATCTTGTTTCAGTATGTGTTTGCCTGGCAGCGTTTTTCTAACTTTCAAGTATGACAAAATAATTAAGCCATATTATTTGTATGAGCGAGCGTGTTTAAAATCTGTTTTGTGTATACCTTTTTCTATCAACATCGCTCTATACAAATGTTTATATAAGATCTTTTGCGATATCATATTTTACTTTTAATACTTCAATATATATATAAATATATATATGTATATTAAATAAATTATATATATATGTTATATTGTGTTTGTATTATATTTTTAGTTGGATTGAGTTAAAAAAAAAACGAAATCTGAAAATATTATTTAAAAATATACAGATATAGAAATTTGATCAAAATATTGTATTATTCGAATGACGTTCGATACATTTTGTATAAAAATTAGCTTGTTAATTTGGAGCAAAAACATCTGAAATCAAAACAGGAATTAAAACAACAAAATCAATAAATTACCAATAATAATTATCTTTAAAAGATATTTTATGAAACTACCTCTTCAACAACAAAACATTTTCCTATACATGCATATGTAAATAATATTTATATATTTATGGATTTGCTTACTTGAATCACTTGAATATATATATTCAATACATAAATTGAATTTTTTTATTCACAAATAAACTTGTGATATAATAAAGAAACTTTTTAATATAAAAATATTGAATACGTTTTTGCTGTCGCTTTGTTTTATCGTATTCCTCTATATTATATATTACAAATACTTTGAAATGAATTTAAAAAGAATAAGAAATAAAAAATCTAAAGAAAAAAAAACTTAACAATACCAACACATTGACGTTGTATAATCACGCTTCGTTTGTTTAAATATACATATATATATGCACTTTATATTATTATTATTATTATTATTTTAAATTATTAATGTATAAAACTTGTTGGTTGTTAAAAAATTATATGTTGTAAATAAATAATAAATAATGGAAAAATAAAATTCTCATACAGATGTGTAATGTTACTTTTATAATCAGTAAATATACTATACTATATATCTTTTCATATATTCAAATATATATGTATATAATAAGGGAAATATTTACGAAAAAAAATATATACCATATACGTATGCAATTATGTATTGAATGTTTGTTTGAGTCTATATATATATATATATAAATCCAACAGCAAAAACATTCATTAAGCTGCGTATCTTGTTTAGTTTTATACAGCTGAACGGTTGAACGATTAAATACCTTTGTATAAATATTATGTGTATATTACATATATATAAATAACATTAGGGTCGATACGATGTTGTATAATTCTATTCGTCCTCATAACGATAAAAACTTATATATGATGATATGATACATGAAGCAAAACAGATATCGAAAAATATAGAGATAAGAAAAATGCTTGGTGAAAGAATATAAATATATAAAGGATGGGGAGCAAATTCGTATAGGGAAAGGAAAATTGTATCGGTGGTAGTATATATATTGCAGAATTCAAATATATGATTTTGCATTATTGTAAATTGTACCATAGATAAAGAAAATAAAAAAAAATGAAAAAGTATTTTAATAATTGAAATATATAAATAATGACTTTATTTGTAATATAGATTTTCATCGGAAAAATTTTTTGTTTTTACTTTTATAGGGTTTGCACATTTTTTGTATATTTAATGTTCAAATTCAGGAAATTCCTATATGGCTATATTCCTATATAGACGCAGACATTCAGATTATCACTAATTAAACTGTATTGTTTATTTAACTATATATATAAAATTTTATGTTAATAAATAACCGCAATTCATTAATATGTTGCGTATATATCTAATTATTTCATTTATATTATGAATGAATATATCTGCGAAAGTGAATGATGCCAATATGCAAAATATAACCTCATATATGTTGTACATATATAATATAATTTCAAAACACAATATTTGTATATATCTGATATTTATCTAATCATATATCGTATATGCGTGCACCTTCTGTACATATATCATGATAAAGTGAAAATTATTTGTTGACAAATTTTGAGAGACAACAATTATACAAAATAATATGTGTTCTATTTTCGATATAGTATAGTACATATATGGTTTATTATTATCATTAATAGAATCTGTATTTACAGAAAATATATACTATACGATATATTCAATTATACGGACTTTGAATTTGGTACTGGAAAATTATTTAGTATATAGGGAAATTTTACATATCATTGGTAGATGTATATGTATGATTATTATATTTAGATTGACATACGATGATACATTTGATTCTGTAAATATTCTCATATACATATTTAAATTATATAGTTTATTAGCATTAAAGCAAATACTTTATGGTCTTTGCATTAAAGTTAATATTTCGTTTTTGTATTTTCCTTCTTAAATCAAGAATTATTGGTATTTTTGTAATATTTTCAAAATCAAGAAAATGTATATATCATTAACATCATCATCAACATATAATTATTAATATTGGCTTGATACCATTTGAAAAACTAAAAATATAACCGCACGGTATATATAACTTTAATCATTTAATTTGCCTCGAAGAAAAAGAAAATTATACGGAAATTTTTCAAAAAATTTTGCAGAAATTCCTTTGGAAATTATGAAAATTTCCTAAAGAAAATTATACATAGGTTTTAACAGAAAATTATACAGAATTTCCCAAAGAAAATTATATTGAATTTTCCACAGATAATTAAACAGAATTTTTACAGAAAATTATGCGGAATTTCCAACAGAAAATTCAATTGAATTTCCTACAAAAAATGATAAAGAATCTATTATCGAAAAATTATGGAAAATTTCCTCAACAAATTATACAAAATGACTTTCAGAAAATTATTCAGAATTTCTTCTCCAAATTATATTAAGTTTTTTACAAAGAATTATACATAAATTTCCACAAAAAGGATATAGAGTTTGCTACAGAAAATTACTTCTTAATTAATTAATTAATTAAAAGTTTTGATTTTGAATTATACAAACCTCATAAATGGTCATATACAGATATATTGTTGAAACTGAAAACCTCTGGAGGTGAAATTCATATATAAAATACTCATAAAATCAAAAGCCGAGATTATTTTAATCTTATCTCAACAAACAAACAAGTAAAACAAAAATTGCATTCAAAATGTTTTAAGTCTATATATATATATAATTATATATATATAAAAATGTTTTTATTATTGCTGAAAATGTTTGTTATTTTTTTTTTGTACTGAAATTTTCACCCTTATCACATTGCATTTTTTAGCCTATACAAATCCCTTTATGTCTATCTCTCTCTATATATATAGTTTATTTTAATAAAACTTTTATTATTGTTTAAAAATGTATATATACCCTATTTTTACCGATCTTTTATCAATATTTTATATATGTATCTATAAAAAAATATCTATATGGTATTATCCTCGTTAAATATATATACGTATATATGCTATATATATTTATTACGAATGGAGTTGTGTGATTTTTGACCTATTTTACAATATTCTCACATCTATAGGTTAAATATATAATATGTCAAAAATAGATTTTCAAGTTCTGAAGTTCAATGAAATTGTTTCTGCACTATGGCAAAAGAGTTTTATATGGTGTTTATATAATAATATTATAATATATACTTAATACTTATATAAATATTTTTTTTTTAATATTATATAATTTAAAAAATATTTCGTATACTTACTTTATATTTGGCTTGGCTTTATTGATCATTATTTCGCAACTCGGGCAATATTGTTCATTTTTTAGATGTTTCATTATACAGCTGTGACAAACTGTAAATTAGCAAAATATAACATATTTTTATAAATAAGTAAAAATGCATTATATGCAAAATGTATTAGAATTTAAATTACAATTTTTAATTAAAATATATAATATATACCTATATAATATATGTTGTATATATAAAAAATAATGGGTAATATAAAGTATGTCTATATCATAAACATGCTGAATATATGATATTGATGATATATCAATGATACATATTAAGAATATGTATTTTATAAAATTCGACAAATTCAAAATAAATGAAGGGTAGAGGGTGGAGGTTTACATATCTATACTATTATATATACAACATATTTCGAATAAATAAAAATCGATTATCAAAATATGCCAACAAACTTGAATATCCTCCATACATACCAATATATATTATTGGCATTTATAACATATCATATATATAAAGAGAAATGCCCATATATATGAATAATAAATATAATATATACTATATGCAGAATAGAATACATAAAAATACGAAAAATAAAAACGAAATAAAAATACACTATAAACAGGAGGAAAATTGTATGTCTTCAACGATCTACAAGATCACATCATATCATATATATTTTATTATTTATTTTCTAAAATTTATATACTATCGGTATCACAAATCAATACATCAAATATATTTTTTTTTAAATAATATTGAGATATTTAATTGGAAGGGTGGCTGATACACTTTTGTATACATATAATTGTATTTTTAGGATTATTGAACATCATATATACCGGGTGTCCAATGTAATAAATGCAGGGAATTTTTCTTGAAAACAAAGTGTTTAAGAGGAAATTGTCAGAGAAACAAATGTGAAAACAAATTTTTGGGGCCGTGTAATGGCAATCATTGTGGAACCTGCAAAATCCTTTGGTTAAGGAGTTAAGGACCAAATTAACATTTTTGGAACAGGAAGCTTTTATTTTTGAAAACGTTATCAGATTAAAGAGCTAAAAAATAAATCCTTTTTTAGACAATTTAATTATAAAAATTTAAATTAACCACGGAATAATTCACACTGCTAATACAATAAATAGACGATTTTACTTTATATAATATTTTAATAAATATATATGCCATATATCACAGAAACAATTTTCTGTTCACCACTATTTTTTTCCAAGGTATTTCTGTTTTTAACATTTAACTCTTTATTACATGCATTAATAATACTATATATGTATATGTGTTCCTGGTATTAATTAATGCAATTTAGTACTTTCAACTAACAATATGTGCATTTCTTAATCAATATACTTTTCTTCGCAATACAAAATGAATATATAAGAAAAATTGTTAATTTACAATATACTCTTACACAGAATGTATTGCCAAAAATGGTATTAATTTTGGCAAGATATTATAATAATGCGATATTCAAATAATTATTTTTCGAAATGCAAGTGGCAAAATATTTATTTGACTTTGGATACAATATTGTAAAAATTTTTATAGAAACTTAAAAAATCAAATATGTATAAACAAATGTTTCTTGTATTTTAAAACTGATAGTAAATTGTATATATGAATGTATACGCATAAATAAACTAAACTAACATGTTTTTTATAATAAATTTAAAACATTTACTTTAATTAATTAATATTGTCGTCGTTTTTTTCTTTTCATTATTAAAGAAAGAAATAATTCACATTTATATAAATACATATATGTAAAGATATATTTTACTTACATGAATGTAAACATTCCACAATTGTTGTTGCCTCGATTAAGTAACCTTTACATAAATTACAGGTCACATGTGCATTAACAGTTTTTAATAAAACTTTTGGTGGTCGGTGTGGACTTAATGGTTGGTTATAAGTCGAAACTTGCATTGGATGTGGTGCCATTTTGGTGTTTCAATTTATTGTAGAGATGTAATCTGTATATAAATAAAACAAATTATATTTTTAATAAATATATTTATTATATTTATGATTAAAATTAAATGTAAATTGTATAATTCTTTATATTTTATAAAGGCTAATAATATATTTATAAGTCTATAAAAAGAAACGATGATTGCAATGAAATATTATATTAGTTATGTGCGAACATTTTTTATTTTTATTTGTATATATAAATTCATAAATATATACGTATGGTATATGTGCTATTAATCTCATTTCCCTTTTGCATTAATATATATATATATATATAATATATAAATATACCCATACATATAGTTTATTTTATATATATGGAACGTCAACGCTTATGTGAATAACTGTATATTATCATCCATGAATGAATGCAAAAATAAATAATCGCATTGTATACAAAATACTCGTGTATTTATATTTCATACCTATATTATATTATATATATTTAGATGTACAAACGTTGTGTGTATAAATGCACTTAAAAAAAGGGTCATAAACACCTTAAAAAATATTTATTTTATTTTTTTACAAATACATCCCTATACATATGAGAAATGATTGCAAAAAAAAAATATATTTTCAAAATAGGATAAAAAAAAAAGGTTTACAATATTGAAAAAAAAGGTTTCGAAGTAAATAATATATATATAACAAATAGAGGTGATTGTACAAATGTCATCTTTTATTTTATTTCCATTTTTTTTTATTAGCAGTTGTTTTTTTTTATTTGTTGGAATAAGATTTAATTTTTATAAAAAAAACATATTTATATCCAAATATATATTGCGATACTACCGAAATTAAATTAAAATTTACTTTAATTTTTACACAATTATTTGTTTTTTTTAATAATGTATATAGTAAAAGGAAATACAATGAATCATATAAAAATATGATCGAAACTAAATATGCAGTACAACTGAATATAAATAAATAGTAATATTTTACTATATACCCCTATAACCCTATAACGTGTATGTCAATTTAGGAGAGAACAATAACAATCATATATCATAATATATATAAAAAATTTTATATCCATTATTGTCAGTACAAGTACATTACAATGTATGTCATAATATATTATCTAAAAAATATTAATTATAGACAAAATTGATTAATATTGTGTTATTCCATATTTATTATTTTGTTAACAAATATAAAACTGCGGAATTGTAGAATAGCGTATTATGTTATAGGAATTGTATATATAAAATAGCTGTTAGCATATTTATTTTATATATTTCTGACGATTTCAACGATAGAGCTATGTTTCTGGTAGGATTATATCTCAATTTCCTTAGGTGATATCTTCGAAATATCAAAATTAAATCATACCAACATTTAGACTTAGAAATCATCAAAGAATTCATCATATATAAAATAATTTTCTAATCTATATTTAAATGGCCAGTACCTTTAAAAACACCCTGCTTTTATTTTAATTTTGTATAAATACAACTGGATTAATGAAAATTCTATAATATTTTCATTAATATCATCTTTCAAGATTACGATTTTCCTTGTTTCAATTTTAGTAATTCAGATAGAAATGCATATTTTAATTTTTTACAATTCTCCGTATTACGATTAAACCTATTCGCATAATTGAATGATATGTGGGATTTTTCGCAACCCCTATAAATTATTTACACATGAAATGAAATATTCTTAAAATGAACATAAAAAAAAAGTTTCTTCACAACTCATAACATAAAAAGTGTACATATGTTTTTCTTCATTATATCGGATTATTTTGGGATGTATATATAATGAGATATAATTACCAAAGAAAAACAAATACTTTTTTAAAACTCCTCAGAGACATTTATATGTGTATTGTATATGTATGGTCGATGGTAGAAGAGTTTTTTTTTATATTATGTATAAGAAATATAAAATGTTCTTTTATAAATATAGCACAACTTAACCCATTTAGTTACATCGTTATATGTATAATAAAACATCATTGAGGCAATTCAATATATATATTCGTTTATTTATAATATGGACATCCATATATTTTCAATTCTTTCATATATATATAATACAAAAGTTTCTCAATAGTACATCAAGTCTCTCATCAGTTGAATAATAATATATCATAAATGGTAATAATTGAATATTATTATGATTATAGTATACATTCAAATATATTACGTAATATTTATTTATGTTTAATAAAATATAATAAGATTTAGTATATATACATATAGAAAATCACGTATTTTTATGCGAAAATTGGTATAAGGTTTATTTTATATTATGTATGGGGTAAACTAGCCATATAGAGGACCCCGTACAAGTACACCATACTACCGATATATATATTAATGATATTGAATTATATGTGCAGTAGAACGTATAAATGAATAATATATTTTTTTGTTATTTTTTATATTAATTCCAAAGAATACTTTAGAGTTCCTATAATATCTCTATATAATTGTGCGAATGATGAAAATTGATTATCCTTCAAATATTAACATACATCATACACTAATATGTATAATGTATACAATACATATATTACATATAAGAGCCAAAATTGCTAAATCCCATTAATATTTATATCTATGTAGGTTTTATATCCATACGGCTGATAATCAGCCATACGTTTGTTGAATAACAAATAGTTATACAATATTTAGTTAATTCCACGTACATTTATATACAAAAATACAGCAAATCTAAATTTTATAATTTTCCAGTTAAAGTATATCATTATATGTAAATGAATGTATTTGTATATATAGTAAATGTGCTGACTATTTATCCTCCCAATTATTATAATAATTTATGATGATTTGTTTAATACAACAATCAATTTTGTTAAAATTCCGTCAATATACCCTGATGATGATGATGATCTACAATCAGAATCTCCCAAACTAATTATATGCAATACAAAGTCCATTATGAGACCGTGCATTATAATACTTTTATTTATCAATTGGTGTGTATATAGAAACAGAAACAGAGAAAATTCTTTATCATTTTATAAGAAATAAAATTAGAATAATGTTATATTACAATATATATATATTTAGAAATGCGTTCGTGGTCGACTATATGTAGTATTGTTGTTATAAATTATGTTTAAAAAAAATTAACGAAACCGAAATTTCATCACATATACGATATATGCATGCATACACACATGAATTTTGATAAAAAAAAACTTTTATTATACACATATATGATATATAAATATATAAACATTCATAAAATAAACAATAAAATTATTATCCAAAGTAAACAATAAAAGAGAAAAAAAATTTATTTTAATTAATTCGAATCACGCTTTGATTAATATTTATAATAAATATATCCAGATATATATATATACATATTATATAGTAATAATAATATAATAAAAAAATGTTTTGTTGTTTGTTCGTTTGCAATACGAAATACAGATTCAATCGATATACATATATAAATTGTTAATATACACATAGACTTTATATATATTTGCGTTGATATATCCCCAAGTTTGAAATTTCACAACAACAATAACATGGGCAAAGTCAATAGTATAATATGATATTATATATATATATATATATATATATACAAACAATAATGTGATGAAATATAAGTAAATCGAAAAACTTAACCATATATAAGATGGATATTTTCCTTATAGTATTTGCTTTTCAATGGTTTTATTTATAACATATAGAGGGTGACTAAGAAGCAGAGGTAACATATATTGAATGAAAAAAAAGCTTTAAAACGATAATCCTTAAGTTTAACAAATTATTTACAAAAGTTATTTGGTACAATTAATAAATGATAATTTTTTTCATAAAGAAAATATAAAAACATAACTTTATTTTTTCCAATTCATAATAAAACATAAAAACTTGAGGTTAAAAAAATCATCGTCAACTAATTTATTTAATCTTGGTGCAATTGTTTGTAATGATAATCGCATGCAGGTATCTAATTGCAATCAATTTCGTTTGTTTATTTTTATGTCCACCATAACTGAGTCCACCATAGCTGAGAACATATATAGATATGTGCTAACAAAAGGCAACAAATTTTGCATTGCTACTGAAAACAAGGTAGGATATTCTTAACGAATACATATTCAAAATCAGCGCAATAGCACTTTTAGATTTGAACCCACAATTTTCTAATTCGAATCGTTTATTAATTTCAATAATTTATCTTCATATCAGTTGATGATAAATTCGTATTTTTATATTGTTGTATATTTTTTGATTGTATATTTTTTAAAAAATCATGTTTTAATATGAACTTCATCGATCGGGAAATATTTATCAAATTTATTTATTAATTTTAAAAGGTGACCACAATTTTAACTAATTGTAACTAATGTATTTGCTCCCATTTTCATGCCATGTAATCTCGATAATCCGCATATATCCCAGAATCAAACGCAGGAAATTTTTTTTTTGTAACGAAGGAGGGGAAATTTTGCATAGACACGCCCGATTGACAACTACTTCTCCGATTGACACCTAATCGGTTTGCCACCCAGGTCTCTCCGATTGCTTATCGAATATAGTGTCCCTCGTTATCTCAAGCATCTCCTTGAAGGGTATCCTTCCCAGCTCGCTCTCTGCGAGGAACCGGTGCCCGGTCACCCCCATCCGTATGCTCTCCAAAGTCGGACATATTGTTATTTTTTGGCCTCCCCTTGCCATGGTTTTCCCATATAAATATGCTTGCGGATTGAGTGTGTTAGACCGTGACGGTCTCGCATTCTTCACCCTGCAATCCCTCCATCCTTCTTTGGGTGCCCTCATCTGAAGATTTACTAGGTATTTCTACCCTGCATCTCTTCTCGTGTTGGCCCCGCTTTCGGTGTAGAGTTTTCTGAAGTTAAAACTTGAGCCTGCTTGCCACTGCCATCACTGGCAGCTCCCAGCAGTTTTTGCCGCGGCGCTTTCCTCCTACACAAGAAACATACTCATAGAAGGTGTGTGTTTATAATTTTCTATTACACATATTTCATCGTTATTTTACTTTTCGTTCATCCTGTATTCAAATGGCATTGTATTCCGTAAAAGTATAAGCAAACAGCAACAAAAAGCATCACTTTAAATACATGCATAAGCATACATACATCGTACATTTGAAATAATTTTACATATAAACGTATATTTTGTATGGTATTCATGTTCAAATTACAAGTTTATTCATATTTATTTATTTTTTTTTACGTATCTCTATATGTATGCGTTAGTATATGTATATTTCATGATATAAATACACCAGAATAAAGCCGCTAAAGCAATATAAATATATATATAATGTATATAAATATATGTATAATGTATATATGTTTATGTTATTATAATGAAATCGCATTTCATTGCATATGGCATCATGATTCTTGGAACAGGTCGAAAGAGTACCGTATATATATGTACTGATATGGACCTATAGTAGGTCTCTTTTACAGTTGTTCATGTTCAGTTAGTTATGTTGTTGGAGGTATTTCGTTCTTTTCGTTCGTTAAACGATGAATTCAATATCTACATCATCAACCGTAACGATGTTTACACATACCATGGCAATTAATTTTTTTCTTATATATAATGTATGGGATGTAACAGCTGATAATGTATATGGTTATGGCTATACGACTTTTTTCTGGTATAATATGTATTTATTTTGTTTTTTTTTTTCAAATTTTATCGAAATCCTTTTGAAGCTCAACTGAATGTTTAAAGTAATGTCGTTGTATTAAATATTATTTAATAAAAAAAATCGAGAATAATATACATTCTTTTATATTTTATTTAAATGTACCAAAGGATTTTTAAATGTGTTTGCATTTTGTAATTTTCAGACTCTTCAAATGTATACAAATGTAAATAAATATTCGCATTTGAATGGGTTATTTAATATATGGTTGTTATTGTATTCTTATTTAATAACATAAAATCCCATCATCGTACAACAATATCTATAAATGAACATTCATAGATAACCAGTAAATTGTTTTGTCTAGAAATGTATCATGTAAGGTAACATCCAATGAATTCAGTTACCACATAATTTCCTAATCTTATATGACATCATCTACCATTTTACGGTTGAATGTTATTTGAGTAACATACCGTATTTATATCTATAAATATATATATATATATATATATATATATATATATCTACACACCATTTCCAAAGTCCATATCCTAAAATTATACTTCCCAACTTGTTATTAATGTTAAATGATTTCAATAAATAATAAAATAATACAAAATCTATACTTACAAATCGTTTATTATTTTTAGACCTCTTGCTGATAATTTAATTTTTTTAAATATCATGCATTGAAAATGTGAAACCAGTAAAGTAAATAACAAAATTTACTTTAAACCAAAAATACAACTGTCAGTTTTTTTATGTTATAATAAAAAAAAGTTCACCAATAATAAATAATACGAAAAATAAAATAATTCTATATAAATAAAAAAGTTAACAAAAACACATGAATGTGTTCATATTTTTTTGGATAAAAATTAGTGCGCCAACAACAACAACAACGAACTAACAAAACCTTCAAAACAAAATCAAACAACCCCTCCTAAAATGAAATTGTACTGTCGTTTATTTATTTATAACAAATCCGAAAAAAAACTATATAATTTTCATATATGACATACGCATATATACACACAATTTTCACAATTCGATGTTTTGTTCACGAAGAGTGTATTCGGAATGTACAATTCACAACTTATTTTATTCATATATACACTAGCAGTTATAAATAAGTGTCTATATATAAAATATACTTAAATTTTGAAGTCTAACACATGCACAAACATAAATTCATTTTTTTTATTTATATATAAATAAAATGTTGTATAAATATCCCGCTAATTTTTTTTTGTTTTTGATGCTCAAATAATATTTTTAATAATATTTATTATTAAATTTGTATAAGGCGTTAATGCCATATTAACATTTAATAAAATACAATGGTACTAATAATTGCTTATAATTTTTTTTAAATATTATAAAAAAATATACAATATTAAAATAATTTACATACTAATTAGAATCTTTAATTGTAAAAATACGTTTAAATAACAATGAAAATTTTAACACAACATTACGAAAAGAAATAAAAAATTCTACTAAACTGAAAACTCAAAACTGTAGTGAAGATTCGAAGAATTACTGAATTTCTTTTTCTATACCAACATGTTAAATTAAAATAACTGGCTCTCAATTTTTTTTTTAGTTGTTTTTGTTTGAGGCTAAAAATGTATTATAAAACCGAGTTTAATGTACATATGCATTCATATAAAATAAATGAAAATATACAAAGTGAACACACACACACATGCAGTCGCATTCACAGCTGGATTTTGTTTTATCGAATTCGACGAACTAAATATATAGTAGCACACAACTTGAATTCAAATAAGGGATATATAGTATTGGTAAAATTCAATAGTATATGGAATAAATAAATGTATAAACGAATGTGTTTTTTCTTTACCATATATGAATTTATGTGTTTATTTTTATACGAACAAACCCCCTCCTTTATTTCCATTTTCTCTTTTTGTATAGATGAAAATATATTAAACGTATTATAGACTATAGTGATTTACTGCGACCAATATAAACATTTGCCATATAGCATTTATATTCACAATTCACAAAATTTAGTGTTCAAAAAATGATGATTAAAAAACGAAATCGTGACGCCAAATTTAAAAACATATATCTAGTGCCACAGTTCATCATTTCGTCATCATTTATAAATGCCATTTTTTTCGACTTTCGAACTTTGATGTGATTTCAATACAGGTCAATTACGTTTAATCATCGGGGATTTATTTTAAATGATCGAAAAATATTGTCACCTTATTTTGCAAACGTAATCTACAATTAAAATATTTCGATTTTACCTAACCTATAAAACCAACATGAAACGATTCAACACGGCTGAACCGATGTATATGTTTCCTATATAAAATAAAAGTATTATATCAGTAAATATATAAATGCTTATCGTGTTTCTTTTTTTTCTTCATGAGTGTTAGTAGATTTAGTATAGTTTACGAATTTTGCCGAATCGAATTTTAACGAACACGTACGTGTATATAAGCAATAAGAGAAGCATAATTTGATTTCAAATGATGATGATGAGAGATATGGAAACCACTTTTCGTTATATACATTCGTCTATCTATATACTTTATTATATACTTGAAAATGAAAAATTTTTTTTCTTTGCGTTTTTTGTTTAACAAACCCAGCTGTTTGGCTCTGTATGCGAAGTGATATATAATAATAATAAAAATAAATCCAACAGGATTGCCAACAAAAATAACAACTAACACATTGATAAACTTTATATGGCTTCATTTCACATTATACATTATTATTATTAGAAATTGGTAATTGAAAAAAAAGATGCATGATGTGGCATTATTTGAAGAACATGTAAACATATACAATTTCCAATATCTTCTGTTTTGGTCTAGTATTTAATTAAACTATAAGTTTGTATGAACGGTTTTTTATTGAATTTTTTTTTTGTTTTCAAAGTTATTTCATAACTCCAATAGTCTAATAGTTTAATGACTTAATCGTTCATATGAAATGTTTATAACAAAGCATTACTATTTTTCGTAATTTGATTATAATTTTGCCTTATATTTTATTTTATAATCAGAATTTCATTTCATTAACGAAACTTGTTTTCTCTTTTTTAAATTAATCTTTTCATATACATAATAAAATAATACGAAAAACCAAAAGGTAGCTATAGAAAAGATTTTGAATACAATATTGCAATATTGGTACGTTTATTGTATATATAATATCTTCATATATATGGTATAGTCTTATATACATACAGAAAATTTACGTTAGCGTTTATAACGCAAACATCAATAAAAGATATATCATATATACATGTATATATTTAATAATATAATGCATTCTCATTTCTATATGAATACAGGTTTTGAATACGCATTATCTTATATATCTATGCATACATCAATATGAGTTTCTCGCTATACAAAATGTATATGCAAGGCTTACAAGATTTCAATACATATGCAATTATAAACTTTCAAATATATATACACATGTTTATAGGCTTATACAGATATTAATATTTATATGCAATCGTACTTTTCCATTCCAATTAACGTTCGCTCGCTCGGTTTTTCACGATTTACTTCACCGAATATATATATGGTAAATGAAATGATAATAATAGTATTATAATAAATTCTATAGACATCTGACATGCACACATATATAAAATATAATATTTATCATAATATACCGCACACACATTAACATATTTTTACATATTCAAGAAAATAACAAAAATTTATTTATTTATAAATTTATAATTCACGGAGTGTTTTTAAATAAAAAAAAAGCCGAAAACAACAACAACAATAACGAAGTCCGTCTTAATATTAACGATAAATATTTTTTTTTCTATATGAAAAAAAAATTAAATAAAATACAAATATAAAAAAAAAAAATACAAATATAAAAAAGAAAATTTATATTGCTGTATTTATATATAAGTTTTTTTTAATGAGAGTTTATTTGCTGGTAATTTTTTTTTCTTTCGTTATAGGATGCTACCGCTGATGCTTAAATATAAATAATTAATGAATATTTGTATGTAAAATATTTCTATATAAAATAAAATTTTATTATTAATTATATATCTATTCGTTCGCGATAATGGGTTAAAATGTTAAAAACATTTCGCGTTAAAACTTTATCATTAAAGCATTTCATAAAAAAAAACCAACATTCTATTTTTATCAAGACAAAATTTTTTGTTTATTTTGATTTTATACCATAGACATATTCCATAAAGAAGAAAGAATAAATAATAGTTAATTTCCATACATTATACAATAAGCTAATTTAAGTTTTATTTTTTTTATATTTATAAGGTTATTTTCTATATATTAAGGACTATATTTTCAAAATACTAAATCAAGTCTTTTCTTAATAATTAATCATATACGGATTTGTATTACACCATTAACGAAATATATTCACAATAATTTTCGCTTATGTCATGCAAACATTTTGCCAAAATCTGAGAAGGTAATCTAAGATCACATTTTGTAATTCATTCTAAATTAATTCCGCTCTTTTTAAGCAATTGATAGTGTGTCTATGAATTTATAACTTCTGCTATTTTTCGAACAGTTTGATATTGACAACCACATTTTGGGTTTTTGGAAAATCGACATGGAACAATTTCAATATTTTCTTCTACATATTTTCGCAAAAATAAAGTTTTATGATATTTCTATTATAATTAATTAATTAATTTTTATATATGCATGTTTCAGAATATGAATATCCCATCTTTTAGGTCATCATCAGCACACATTTTCTTATTGTATTTCACTATACTTTATAGATAAGGAAACTATATATATTTATATTAATGATTTAATGAGTATATACATGAATTAATTGATGAATGAATCCGCTGCCAATCTTTTTATATATGCTTATTGTTTTTAAAGCGACATTTAAATAACTTTCTCGCTTCATTAATAATTGTTAATTTATCGGATTAGCTTTGGAGCTTGGAGTAGTGTACAAATACAACAGAAACAGAATATAAAAACAGCCTGATAAAAAGAAAATGTCTGTTTAATACACAAAAAACAGGCTCAACCGATGTTTAAAATATGTTTTAAAACGTTTTAAAACGTTGGTGTAAAAAATTAAACGAAAAATGATCATTTTCTGTTAGTCATTCTGTTCAATTGAATTTCTGTACCTGAAGCAATAACCGAGTTTAATGTGAAATGTATTATGTTGTAGAAACACTGAATTATGTTTCTGTTATATGTGTCTCGGTTACTTTACGGTGCGGAAATGATAAAAGCTGGCCAATAAGAAAGCCTAACAAAAATATCTATTCTTTTTTTCTCTGCATCAAAAAGATCGGTGTGAATTTTTGTAACCGCTTACCATAACCGAATAGGTTAATCGGGCTTAAAATATTTCTTGAAATTGAAATATTTTTTATATGTATCAGCACATATGTATCCACACATATATGTATCAGCACATATAAAAAATATTTCAATTTCAAGGAATTTTTTTCGCCGAATAACTTTGGTTTTTCGCAGCCAGGATTCTGCCTTTCTCTTGAAAACGGCTACAAGACGACGATATACTTTCTAAACCTTTTTACAAAAAACAAATTATAACCTAGGGTTCACAATTAATGGAACATAGAAACATAAAGAAAGAAAATAAGAAAACTTTAAATACATGAAATTTAATGAGTACCAAATAGATGGAAAAAAAATAGAAATAGAAATAGAAATAGAAATAGAAATAGAAATAGAAATATTAGGTTATCGAAAAATTATTGATAATTTTTATAAATAGATGTCATTATAATTGAATATTTCAAGTAGTACTAATCTGATCAGGTAACACTAACATATGTTCGAAAGATGACATTTCGTAGATAAAAAAAAAAAAAAAAAATTAAATTTGTTTAGTCATTTAAAAGTTGTAGTGCATTAAAGATGAGCGAAATTAGTGAAAAAATTCGATACATTTTACAATTTTATTATGAAAAAGGTGAAAATGCAACGCAGGCACATGAACAAATTTGTGAAGTTTACGGTGAAGGAACTTTATCAAAATTAACATCCTATAGATGGTTTGCTCGATTTCGTTCCTGTAATTTTGATGTCAAAGATGCACCTCGTTCTGGTCGACCAATCACTGAAAAAGTCGATGAAATCATATCAAAAATTGAAGAAAATCGACACGTAAGCCGTCATGATATCGCTAAAGAACTAGACATCCATCACCAAACAGTTTTAAATCATTTGACAAAGGCTGGATACAAGAAAAAGCTCGATGTTTGGGTACCACATGAATTAACACAAAACAATTTAATGAACCGAATTTCCATTTGCGAAACGTTTAAAAGGAACGAAATCGAGTCATTTTTAAAGCAAATGATTACAGGTGATGAAAAATGGATCACTTACGATAATAATGTACGCAAAAGATCGTGGTCCAAGAAGGGTGAAGCTCCTAAAACAGGAGCAAAACCGGGATTGGAAAGGAATCGTTCATTATGAATTACTAGGACCCGGTCAAACCATTGATTCCGATCTCTATTGTCAACAATTAACAATATTGAAGCACGAGATTAAAAAAAACGTCCAGAATTAATCAATCGAAAGGGTGTTGTGTTCCATCATGACAACGCCAGACCACACACATCTTTGATGACTCGGCAGAAACTGAGAGAGTTTGGCTGGGAAGTTTTAATGCATCCACCATATAGCCCGGACCTTGCACCTTCAGATTATCATTTGTTCCGGTCTCTGCAGAACTCCCTTAATGGTTTAAAATTAAATTCCGCAGAGGACTGCAAAATGCACTTGGATCAGTTTTTTGAACAGAAAACACAGAAGTTCTACAGTGATGGGATAATGTCTTTACCAGAAAAATGGCAAAGGGTCATCGATCAAAACGGCGCATATTTGGTTTAATAAAGTTCATTTGAAATATATAAAAAAATCGTTTGAATTTTGTAAAAAAAATTACCAATACTTTTTAGACAACCCAATAGAAATAGAAATAGAAATAGAAAAAAAGAAACTTTTTATATTTTTTTATATGGAGACATTTCTGGAGTAATATTTGCAATATTTTTACATTTTACTTTTTTATCAGCTAAATAACTATTCAGAATAAAAATGGAACATTCGGTTTAATGTTTGTTTTTTTTTTTTTTGTTATTTAAATATTTTTAAATTCATTAAAAAAAAGAAAACGAAAGTGTTTTAATAAATTTTTGTTGCACGAAAATCACAAATATTTACTACGTTTCTATATATGCTCCATTGGGAACTGCACTATTTTTCTATTTTTATTTTCTATTTTGCTATTTTTTTTCTTATGCCCGCATTGGTTACGCCGGATTGTCGGGTAACATAGACAATTTAAAATAAACATTTATATATTTCCATACAATGATAAAGTATATGGTTTATAATTTTGATTAGTCGTAACTCGTATAGTCCTTATATATTTGTCGTATAGTCTTTAAATAATTTATGGTAATGCATTTTTTGTTTTTGATTAAAGAATGTTATATTTGTTTTGCAAACCTATTTATATTAGAATAAAACACGAAAAATAGCAAATAAGTAAACATTTATATCAAAAAATTATTGTTGTATAAAAACGTGAAAGTAAAAATAATTAAAAAAATGACACTTGTTATGCTTAATCAAAAAGTCTTTAATTTTTTCAATTTTTTAAACTAAACAAAAACGAATGATCTTAGTCGTAAACGAAAAATGAATCAACTTATATGATCCAAAATTGAAAACTAAAACCAAAGAATACGATTAATCAACATTATAACCGATACTAATGAATGAATATATAGAGATGCTGTTCATTTGCTTCTATTTTTTCAAAAGCGACAAAATCAATCAAAATAAACGATTTTGCTATATAATAAATCGAAATAAACTTCATATTACAATTAATATAATTGATGGAATTATAAATATATTACTGAAAGATCGACGAAAATGAAAAGAAGAATAAAATAAAGCATAATAAATTATATAATGAAATTTTATAACCAAATAAATAGTGTAAATTAATTTTTTATCAAATGGATATCACTTTCAATAAATAAAAATTCAAAATCGTATAGAACACAAAAACCTTCTTTATGCTTATTATATAGTCTTCGTGCTTTAATATAAAAGTTAAAGTTATACAAACAATTATAGTTTATCATCATTTGCAGACGAAGCAAATTGAACATCGTACGAATATTTACAAAATGAAATATATAAATAATATTCTGAACAAAAATAGTCTGCGTTTTTAAAATGCTTATAAAAAAAATATAAATAAAATAATGTGTATTTTTATATCTAGGGTTTATCGAATGTATATGTAGTTATATGGGTTGAATACAAAAGGGGGAAAATTATTATATAGGAACTTTACTATCAATGTGTCTAGCATATAAGAATTATATAAAATACATATGAATATATATACACCAAAGGTGGTATAAGCTATATGTGTATTTGTACCATCACAACGTTTCAAGTATCCAAACATAGTTTATCCTATATATATAAAATATTTCTCTGTGCAATGTGGCATGTTTTATTATATAGATAGCATTTGTTTTTTTGAGTACTGCACCGCATGCATAAAATGTTTTTTGATATTTATTTGAAGTTGTTATTTTGATATAAGCAAATGAAAATTAAATAAAATTTATATTCCACAAAGGATCATATATATAATATAATAAATTTTAAAAATGCAAAGTGGAATATTATATATATATTTTTACATGAAATTAATAAATCTTTTGAGATTGATTTATATATCATTAGGAGATGAGATCATCATATATGCTTGTTGACTTGAATTGTCATCAGCAGCAAAATTCTATATATTTAAATTGTATATATATACAGCCACATATAGAAATGAATAATGATCAATAACCATATGATGGAAATACGAATGTATAAGCAAACAAAAGCAAACAAATTGTCATCGAATACAATATGAATTTAAAAAAAACCATATTTTCATATAATTGTATATTTTAATCTATATATAATTATGTACATATCCATATCGTATCCTACACCTACATACAGACTGCATTTTCGTATTTGCATTATACTTCTTCTTTTATTTTTATTCTTTTTATACGAGCAATTTATGTTATAAAAAATGTAAATATGGAATTTTATTGAACTATAAGATAAATATTGTATATGTATAATATGACGAGATGAAGCTGATATTCTATATGCCACAAAAGTATAGGAAAGTAAATGAACAAACATTAATGGTTCAGTTCATTTTCTGCATTTTGTTATTTCAAAGCGTATTATATATGGTATACTCTTTTTATGTTGTATGCTATACATTGTATCTTATGCTATACATTGAATGATTGAATTTACAGTACAGTTTGTTTTCTATATGCATTTGGAACGCGTTTATGAAATCCATTCGTGTACATATATATATATATATATATATATATATATATATATATATATATATATATATATATATATATATATATATATATAAACATATATATATATATGAAAATCTATACAAAAGTATAGTGAGAAATTATGATAAAATTATGTGTATATGCATATGTATGCAATACAATGCAATGCAATATAGATATTGCATTTGCATCGGTATATTCACATATACGTATGCGTGAAACTTATATTTGAACAAAAATTACTTCTGTTATTGCAATCGTTTTTATTCGATTCAGGTTATAAAATTGTTATTTTAGAGTCGAGTATATATCGTGCACAAATAGAAATATGATCGTATAGATGCAATTCATATTCATATATCATAAAGACGCAAACGCTGCAAGTCAAATGATGCATGTTTACATCTTTATTTTTGGAATCATCTTTTACTTGTCTATATATGTTATTGCGTTCCCAGTTTGAAATTAATAATATCAAAAAAAAATATATTTTTTTATCTTTATTGCGGTGTTTTTCCCTAAGCTTCGGAGTTGTTTCACAGAATTGGCTCCGTACAAATACAGAAATAAAGAATCTATAACAGAAAATTTTAATTTTTTCGTTCATTTTTTACTCCAACAGCAATAATGTTTAAAGCATTTTTTGATCGAATACAGGAATTTATGAAAATTATCATTTATGTTTATGAAACTAAATATAAAATAATATCTTTTTATTATCCCACTGTATTGTTGGAATATTGTATAGTCAAAATAAAATCCAATCAACAACATTGCTTTCAATAATTTATTCTGTTGCTGTTCTGTTTTGTAGAGTATTGTGTGTGTGTGTACATATTTAACAGAAACATATAACAATATTTTTCATTTTTCTATTTTTGATACGACTCCGAAGCTTTATATAGAATCATAAGTTTAAAATGTTTTATTTTAAATATTCAAAAAATTATTTTAATTAAATATATTTACATAAAAGATAGTCATTTATATATAAGTTTCATTTAAATTGACGAAAACTTGATGTAAATCCATAATGTGATTAAACACAGAACAGAAACTATATATATCCCATCAGAAAATTATATGACTAACTTTTGTTTGATTTTAGTCCATAGGATGTCGCACTGTATGGCTCACGTCCGACAATCTATCCTTAAAGGGATTCCTTACCCACAAAAAATGAATTTCTTGAAAACATATAAATATAAACAATTTTTTGGTGACCTATCGCGTTCTTAACAAATCTACAACTCATCAATTTTATAACTCATCAATTTACGGTAAAAAATTCCTATTATCCTATTAACAGTTATATACGGTTACACAAATTGCATAAGTATATATATGGTTTAATTGTATCTATAAAACTATATTTAACCTGATTGGAATTTAAACCATAAAAAAATATATCTTAAATATAATAGACATTTTTGTTTATACAATATATTACATTCAATTGGTCCTTTGTGATTATTTTTTCTATTTTTTTTACGACGCAATCATGCAATTCTATATTTATTTATATATTTTTTGATCATTTATATTTATTTCCAATCACAACATGTATTTTCTCATATGTGTGTGCTGTGGTAAATTTGTTAAATTGGTCAAATCAAATATAAAACATAAAAGGATCAAATACGGGCCTTTTATTACATACAATTATAATGTTACATTCATTGTATATATATGCAGACACTCACTAAACCTGTTGGTTTAATTTCATCTATAAAAATATATTAAACCCGATTGGAGTTTAAACCATAAAAAAATATAATAGATATTTTTGAAATTTCAATTATAAACAATATATCACAAACTTCTCAAATGCAAATTGGTCCTTTGTGATTATTTTTTGTATTTTTTTTTACAATTCAATTTTATATATATTTATGATCAATGTTATTTCCAATCGCAACATGTATTCTCTCATATGTTTGTGCTGTGTGTTTGTTAAATTGGTCAAATCATAATATAAAACATAAAAAAAATAATAGAACGACATCCTTTTATTGCTGATTCTCATATAAATGATCTAGCGCAAGACAAGACTTTTGTATATACATGGTAAATGACTCAATTAGTAGTTCAACCCACCTATATTTACCAAGATAAACGGATCAACAACACAGTCTTTCGGAACTATATTCTGTCTTTCAGACCTGTTAATTGATAATAATGTAAATAATTCGACATTTAAATTAAAATTGTATATATAATTACATACATTAGTATTTAATCTTATTTTTATACAAAAAATATGACTATATTTTATCTATGGAATTTATTAGTTGTAATACTAATTGTAATTTATAAATGTGTCGTGACCCTGTATATCTATAATTTAAACACACGCAGTTTGTTATAATGTATAAGAAGCTACTTTACGTATTTGATAATTTCTATACATTTTTATATTTTTTTTTATTAATGAAAATTTATATTTTAAAAATAAGTACATATATATATGTATAGGTTGCCCATTTTTTGTATGGAAGTGAATTCATGGTGACGGATTTAGCTCTTCCACCCAAATTATCTTCATAAAACCTTAGAAGCACTAAATATAAAATTTTAGCAAAATCGGTTAATATTTCGAGGTCGCGCAAAGTCGATTT
Source organism: Dilophus febrilis (assembly GCA_958336335.1). Classification (NCBI taxonomy): domain Eukaryota; kingdom Metazoa; phylum Arthropoda; class Insecta; order Diptera; family Bibionidae; genus Dilophus; species Dilophus febrilis. The sequence continues at coordinate 26,875,285 of OY284469.1, read as the reverse complement.
GTAGCTTAAGTACCCGATTTTTTCAAGCATTTTCAGCTATATCTCCAGAACGGGTAAGTTTATAGCTTAGGTTAGTACTAAGTGGTAATATTATTTTATTAAAATGCAACTTTTCTCCATACATCACATCATTGAGCCATACAATTTTTGATTTTTTGAAATTTTCACAATTTTGGGATTTAAAGCTTAACGAGACACCCGGTGTTGGTCAAATGTATGAAAGACTTACTATATTTTTATAAAACACGAAACTTTTTCATGGACGCCGTTATCAAAAAGTGAAAGGCAAAAAAGTTTTAAAGCAAATATTTAGTTTTTTTGTTAAATATTCACATTTTTCGAAAAAGGGAATAGAAAACACACGGTTTTGGCAATTCCATATGTCCGGTTTTCCACAAAAACCTATATTTTATCGGGAAGAGCTATATTATGTGTTTAAACTCCAGATATCGTACTCAGGGATGATGAAACAAATCAAAGTAATGACATTAACGCTAAACAAAATTAACACCCACAATAATAACTCATGAAATAATTACCAAACGAATAGTTAATTAAACGCACCTTCAACATCAAATCAATATACGGCATTCTCTCTACATATAGCCTATATATCTCAAATTTAAACACAGGCAGTTTGTTATAATATATAAAAAACTACCTTACGTATTTGATAATTTCTATACATTTTTATATTTTTTTTATTAATGAAAATTTATATTTTAAAAATAAGTACATATATATATGTATATTGTATATATGCTATGCTATTAAGTATAGATAATTTTTCGATGATATTTAAAAGATAAACATTTTATGAAAATCGTACGTATATAAAAATAAATCGAATTCTATTAGCATATATGTACTAAATATAGAAATGCTATATGTATTATATATATAAAATTGTATCTTTTCAAAAACCAAATCTAGACGTAAAATGCTCTTTAAATCATAATCGCATATATAAGTATCAGCGTATGATGTATTTATAATCTATAATAGAAGATTCATATGCGAAGAAATTTATTTTAAAACATTGTGCGTTTACTTGTGTTGCGTGCATAAATATTGTTGTTTGAAAGTTTTACCACGCTTTGTTCCATCTTATCACATCTTATATAGTATCCGAAGATATATAAAAATGATATGCAATACATTGCATTTACAATAATATTATAAAATAGACAATCTATTTTGAAAAAAAAATCAAATTTTTATAAAAAAATGTTATTCTTAATGTTTTTATAAAACAGGCCTATAAAAATCACAGAAATTACGATAAATTTCAAAACGCCCACTTCTTAAAATCTTTTACAACAGATTCATAAGTCCAAGAATAGCTATCAATAAAACTTATATAAACTATATATATATATAACATATTATATATGTGTGATGTATGCATTTATTTATATATATAAAAATAAAGTCAACTTAAAACTGGATTTATTTTTATATTTTGAAACATCTTATAAAATCACATGGCATAGCTGCGTATATAAACGCTATTATTGTATATATATATATATATATATAAAATGATAAAACATAAAACCGAGTAAATATATATGGATATATATGGCAAACATACAAAATACAAAATTATATTAAATATAAAATAAAATAAATATACAAACCACCAACAATTACGAAAAAATAATAAATAAAAGAGTTTAATTTCAGTAACAAAAAATGCAACTGCAGTTCACTTTATTGTGTATGCATATGTGTATGTATAAATATAAGAAATTATATATAAGCATGTATTCATTTTTATTTATATATATATTTATAATGTTATAAAAACAGAAAAATTCAGACCCATCAAACAAAAATATATTCACAGAAGATATCGTTGAGGTGATATTATATATTTTATCGATTGTCTTATTCATATTGTGAATTTGAATTTAATTCTTCTTCTGAAGTGAAATGAACGCAATTTTAATAATGTTTACACCAAACCCTATTTCAAGTGGTGAGCAGAAAACCGTTTTATAAGTTTATACTTGTGTATTTTTGATATCAAGAAAGAAAGTAAGTTGTCCATAAACATCCTATATTTATATATGTAAAATTGTATATCCATTGGTTTATTGGGGAAATTTATATATGCACGTTCACATAATGTTGATGATATACATATAAATATTCTTTTTTCATCAAGTCAAGTATATATAGTCGTGTATAGTGATTTATAAACTGAAATCCCGCATACAAAGAATATCTGTATATAGAGGAGGATGTAATAATTGACGTAATTTGTGTTTAATGATTACTTGTCGAGATGCTTCTGCTTGCCTTGCCATCGTGTCGCTACTTCTGCTTATAAAACAATTGTATTGTATGTGACTATATGTGTAGGTATATTATTAAATGTATAAATATGGAATAAGAAAGATATATGAATTTCTTTATCGCTTTTTCTTGTATTCCTCGTTTTTTCTTCGCTTTGTTAAATTCTATCTATAATTTCATTCAATAAATTCGATTTGACACAGGGTATTTTAATATTTATAAGGAAAATGGGAAAATCAATGAGCAAAATTATGTTATGAGAATTAAATGTATATATTCTAGTACTAAATGTTTTACATGATTATTTTTCACCAACGACCCGCGTTAAATTATAGAAAATAAATATCATATAAAGAGTCAATTTGCGTTCAAAGCACCTTTGCTTTTCAAATGTTTTGCCAGAGTTGAGTAGAACCATCGTACGAGTGTTCTGTAGTTGAACAGTAAATTCGATTTTACCATACGGAGACTGTATATATTTGCATATGAAATACCCAGTACAATCTACAAAAAAAATGTATAATATTTATTGAAGAATTGTTATATGTATATGAATTTTGTATTGCATATGAATGAGTGCATTTTAATACAAAAAAGGGAAGATATGTATACACTTTATATGAATATATATCATTACGCATATAACATATACCAAATTAATTTTAAATAATGCTATATATTCCCATATTTATATAATAATATAAAATGTAACACAGAAGTTATTTTATTTTTTAACAAGTCTAAAGTTAACTTATTAATATATGTATATTGTATACATATATTATAATGTTTTGATTATTTAGTTGGTTTTTTTATAATATCATTAATTTATATTCAAATCAAATCGTCTATATATATATTATAAATAATAATGTGGATATTTTATATATATAATCATTTCAATTATAAATTACAATAATAATAATATTAATAATGTAAATTGTAAAGGGTCATCAAATTACAGTGTATATATGTTTTTAATTTGTAATAATAGCAAAACGATATATATAAAAGATATCAATCAAATTTACATTTATCAAATTTTTATAATATATATACAACTGGTATTCTGGACTGTTCACTTAATATTTATATAAATTACAAGTGCTTATTATTCGTCTTCAAACGGTTACGTTCTTCGCGGTGTCATTATATCTGATGAGGAATATTCAGTCCGGTCAGTCTTCCAGATTTATTAATTTAATTGTAGTGAAATGACATGGTCATACCTGTCACAAATCATTTTTTTATACGTGTCATCGTTATGTGGAAAATTTATATTAGAGCTTCATGAAGTATAAGTCCTTTTGAATTATTTATAGTTTTTGAAGTAATTTTTTCGCTGAGCCATAAAAATTGTATAACTTAGAGACTTACCATTTCTCAATTGCAATGTTATATATGAATAAATAAATAAATAAATTAAAAAAATAACATGTAAAATATATTATATTCAGAAATATTTATATTAAATAATTCAATTGTCAATGAAAAATACATCGCTACAGGATTTAAAACATATGCATATATATATATACATAGATATATATCATATTGTGAATTTGAATTTAATTCTTCTTCTGAAGTGAAATGAACGCAATTTTAATAATGTTTACACCAAACCCTATTTCAAGTGGTGAGCAGAAAACCGTTTTATAAGTTTATACTTGTGTATTTTTGATATCAAGAAAGAAAGTAAGTTGTCCATAAACATCCTATATTTATATATGTAAAATTGTATATCCATTGGTTTATTGGGGAAATTTATATATGCACGTTCACATAATGTTGATGATATACATATAAATATTCTTTTTTCATCAAGTCAAGTATATATAGTCGTGTATAGTGATTTATAAACTGAAATCCCGCATACAAAGAATATCTGTATATAGAGGAGGATGTAATAATTGACGTAATTTGTGTTTAATGATTACTTGTCGAGATGCTTCTGCTTGCCTTGCCATCGTGTCGCTACTTCTGCTTATAAAACAATTGTATTGTATGTGACTATATGTGTAGGTATATTATTAAATGTATAAATATGGAATAAGAAAGATATATGAATTTCTTTATCGCTTTTTCTTGTATTCCTCGTTTTTTCTTCGCTTTGTTAAATTCTATCTATAATTTCATTCAATAAATTCGATTTGACACAGGGTATTTTAATATTTATAAGGAAAATGGGAAAATCAATGAGCAAAATTATGTTATGAGAATTAAATGTATATATTCTAGTACTAAATGTTTTACATGATTATTTTTCACCAACGACCCGCGTTAAATTATAGAAAATAAATATCATATAAAGAGTCAATTTGCGTTCAAAGCACCTTTGCTTTTCAAATGTTTTGCCAGAGTTGAGTAGAACCATCGTACGAGTGTTCTGTAGTTGAACAGTAAATTCGATTTTACCATACGGAGACTGTATATATTTGCATATGAAATACCCAGTACAATCTACAAAAAAAATGTATAATATTTATTGAAGAATTGTTATATGTATATGAATTTTGTATTGCATATGAATGAGTGCATTTTAATACAAAAAAGGGAAGATATGTATACACTTTATATGAATATATATCATTACGCATATAACATATACCAAATTAATTTTAAATAATGCTATATATTCCCATATTTATATAATAATATAAAATGTAACACAGAAGTTATTTTATTTTTTAACAAGTCTAAAGTTAACTTATTAATATATGTATATTGTATACATATATTATAATGTTTTGATTATTTAGTTGGTTTTTTTATAATATCATTAATTTATATTCAAATCAAATCGTCTATATATATATTATAAATAATAATGTGGATATTTTATATATATAATCATTTCAATTATAAATTACAATAATAATAATATTAATAATGTAAATTGTAAAGGGTCATCAAATTACAGTGTATATATGTTTTTAATTTGTAATAATAGCAAAACGATATATATAAAAGATATCAATCAAATTTACATTTATCAAATTTTTATAATATATATACAACTGGTATTCTGGACTGTTCACTTAATATTTATATAAATTACAAGTGCTTATTATTCGTCTTCAAACGGTTACGTTCTTCGCGGTGTCATTATATCTGATGAGGAATATTCAGTCCGGTCAGTCTTCCAGATTTATTAATTTAATTGTAGTGAAATGACATGGTCATACCTGTCACAAATCATTTTTTTATACGTGTCATCGTTATGTGGAAAATTTATATTAGAGCTTCATGAAGTATAAGTCCTTTTGAATTATTTATAGTTTTTGAAGTAATTTTTTCGCTGAGCCATAAAAATTGTATAACTTAGAGACTTACCATTTCTCAATTGCAATGTTATATATGAATAAATAAATAAATAAATTAAAAAAATAACATGTAAAATATATTATATTCAGAAATATTTATATTAAATAATTCAATTGTCAATGAAAAATACATCGCTACAGGATTTAAAACATATGCATATATATATATACATAGATACAAGTATTATTTTGACATTTATATTATCTTGCTGTGCGTTATATGATGTCTATTTAAATATATATGAGTATGAGATATCAGTTACACGAAGTCCTTATATATACATTGTAGTGATATATCTCTTTAAAATATGAATTTATATATGCTCTATATGTAACATAAAGAATTACTATATAAATGCAAAATCATATTCCTACAATATACGCATAATAAACATATAAATAAAATTTTTATATATCTAAATTGCGAGCAGACACAAATACGTACACCAATTCATATATGTATATATATATTATATATATATATATGCAAAAATATATTATTATTATAATTTTAATATTATTATATATATTATTATTATTATTATTATTATTATTATAAAATAAAATTCATGTAAAGACCATGGCAATTAAATTCATATATACACATTTTATAGATATAAAAAAAATTGTATTCCCTTTGTATATATTTGTATTTGTTCAATTTATCCAGAATGTAAACATATACCTCATACATATCTATATGTATACATACTTCACATTGCTGTTCTGCTATAGATGTATATAAAATTTTATAAACATTTTACCCTAAAAAATGTTGATTTTGTTTGTTAGCCTTAGGGGAAATTCAACCCCAATCGGAAATGTTAAACACCCTCATACCTTAATCATAAATAATGGATATATGTGACGTATATCAATGTATATATAGAATTATTTATACTTTATATATATATATATATATGTGTATATATATTATAACTTTTATATGCTTATGTGGATCTTTCAATCTATTTGTATATAGAATTTTGTATAACATCCAGCGGTTCATATGCATTTTTTTTTTATTATACATGATAATATAAGTGCATATATATAGAATTGATAGAGAAATGAATGCGCTTCGTATACAAAAATCATATAATAAAAAGAATTTGTAATAAATATACATTTATTTATAAACATCTACATATATATTTTTTTTTGTATTTCTCTAAGGAATTTTATTATTTTAAACCGGGTGATATCGATAATAATTTTTCTTTATATAGGTTTTATTAATAAAAATATACTTATTAAATATATTAATTTTTTTTTACATTCTTCAGATTCTATGAAATAAAAATTTAGAATTTTTATTAAAAACATCTCTTATTCCCAATATCACAACATCTTACCTCATATCATTAAAAGTTCAATAAATGATCAGACAAACCGTTTTGATTATAATTTAACTTTAACTTGTTTTTAAAGTATCTTAAATTTGTTACAAAAAAATAATAAAAGCGATCACCACCCTATATAAGTAAAAAAAAAAGAAATAGAATTTGAAAATAATTGCATAATGTTTATTATAATATGTACTATACAATATATATGAGGGTAAAAACACTTCCCAAGTAGGTGGAGCGAAATTAAAAAATAAATAAATAAATAAATATAGAATTAAATATATTTTGTATCTAATTTTTTATTTTTCAATATTATTAAATATTCAACAAAATATTTTTTCAAATAATAACACATACGTATAAATCTATAGATATAGATAGCGCAATACACAGTTCAAAAGTAGGTCATCGGCGCTATAATATACAGAATAAATACAAAAAAAAAACAAGAAGCTAGCAAAACAAATTATATATACACTATATATTTCATTTAACAATCATATATATAACAACTATTTCTATCTACAAAAACAAAGTTCATATATTGGATTTGTTTATTTATTATGTTAATATGATTATTATTATACATTCATAATAGGTATAAACTTATACAAATAATTATAAGAAAAAAAATATATTACTATACTTTCTGTATAAAAAAAAGAAGCACAATTTAATTTAAACATAAAAGTTTTTTAAGTGTTAATTGGACTCACGCTGCGTCAGTGATTAATTTTTTGTTTGTATATATTTTGTAATGTTTTTCTTATATTATTCAATATCCATTTGTATATACATACACGAAGTATATAGATAAATGTGCGGTATAAATGCACGATATTAATTATCATTAAGTCTATATTTAAATTTTGTGGTGGTGAAAAACGCAAACCTACAATTCTGACAACATTTTAGGGTATAAAAGTGTATAAAAAAGACATCATAAATTTTTTGTGTTTTTCGGTTAATTTTGAAAAAATGGCATGTCATTATATAAGAAACATTTGAAATCTTCATCAAAGTTAAAACAAAGATCCTTTAATATTTTAATTAATTTATATAATCGCTATAGTTGTTTCAAAGGGACATTTATTATAAAATGAATAGAAAATCAGATCGAAAAGTTATATATTGTATATAGATTATGTTGAATAACATATGAACAGTTATATATAATTTTATTATACATTATTATACATTAAATTAGCATAATTTAATCCTGTCAATCTTATATTTTCATCCATATAGGAATATAGACTCCAAAGAAACCAAATGGAATATAGAAAAAATAAAAATATAATAAAAATACTCTATTGTAAATATAACATAAACATGGTTAAAAAGAATGTATGCATTCGAATGTTTGCACTTATTTATTTTATTTTTCTTTTTATTTTAATTAAATTAATTTTTGATATATAAATAAACTATACCTTTGAATGGAAGAAACATATTTATTGTTTTGATAAAATTTAAAAAAAATGTATGATTGAATATCGCAGCAATTAAAATATGGAATATGGAATCTATATGGAATTTTTATTCTATTCTAATCTGTATTTATTAATATTATGATAGAATAATATAGTATATATTTCACAATACAATTACGGCATCCAATTTTAATACACAAAAAATAAAGAAATATACGGATACAAAATAAGCAAAATTGCGTAATATCGTAATATTAATCAATTTGTATGGACAATAACAGATAATAAATATAATATAGCAAGTCCAAATACAACCCATGTCAAAAACCAATATTTATATATATATATATGTATAATTGTATATCCAATCCGAAAATAAACATGTATATAAATATTGTATATATATATAGTTTAAAATGCAGAAGAAAAAAGTCCTAAATATAAGATTTTGACACATTGATTTCAATTGATGTTATGCGATATTTTATATAAAATATAGATATCGACAAATAAAAAAAACCAACAAACGATGTTGCGATGTTGCATATATGAATGTAAATGAAAACAATCCAAAAAGAATCTACTATATACACTTTGCTATGTTATATCGTTATATATATATTTGGTTTTTGGTATAATAATATATTGTAGTTATTATGCGGCATTGATCAGCGGCATTTTACAGATTTTTATTTTTTCGTATTGTAACGATCTTCTTTCTAAACCCGAATATAAGATACATAATCTATATATGATACTGCCAAAGATGTTTAATAAAACATAATACGGTAAAACCTGCTTAGTTGACCACTTCTATAAATGATGTATTCAAAAATGTATCGATTATCATCTAAAAATATTCAATTTATATCATAGAATTAAAATAAATTATAACATTTTTTTGCTTAACGAAAAACCAAAAATGTATATATAGTGATTATTCGATTTCGATTAATCTCGATTTTATCAATTTCGGTTCGTATTTATTATTGTTTTGATTATTTTTTTTATTGAAAAATTTTCATTTGTTTTCATTTCTCGTTCTAATGTAAAATGTTCGATTGAAAAGCAAAAATCTGAAATTTCTAATCAATTTCAGATCAGATTTTAAAAAAGCCATACGAAAACCACATAAGTTTGTTTAAAATAAAATTATTAAATATTTTATTTCAGTTTAATCAAACGTTAATATTAATATAGAATATGGTTTATTGATAAAGTGTATTAAGATAATTTAATAGTATGCGTATATTTAATAAGCATTATTTAATTAAAATAAAAGTACGTAAAATGGAAAATATTTAAAAAAATAAATTATAGTTTATAATTTTAGATATTATAGAATTATAAATACGATTTAAAATCTATTGACGGCGAAATGTTAATAAGTTATTTTATATATCATATTCTACGTTTTCCATTTTACCTATAGTATTTACAAATCCATTTCACTGCAAAACACAAATTTCTTTTTATAAAAAATCCTTGAAAAATTACACATTTGATATATTATTTTCATATATCATTTTTATAATATCAAATGAATAAAATAAAATTCAACCAATTAAGCATACAGAAAAAAACAATCGAAGTTTTAATGTTTATTCAATAAATTGTATTCAGATGATGTGGAGACATTTCCAAAACTATACATATACCATGAATATTAACAAAAAAAGGACGAAAAATTAAAACGTCGTTTTAAAAACGAACCACACTGGATTCTAAGAAAGTAACCATTTTTTTGCCTCAAAACCCTGTAACCTGATAACTTGACCAGTTGTGATCGGTTTCATTAATAGAGAACTATATAATATACAGGTTTTACTGTATATATATATATATATATATATATATATATATATATATATATATATATATATATATATATATATATATATTCTATTTATGGCCAATATATTATATGTAGAACCAAAATAATATATATAAATGTGAAGAAAAGGTTTCAAACAACAGTATAATGTTCATGAATAGACACAATTCAAACGTGTGGGCTGTTATATATATGTATGTATTATGTATATATATGTTATATATGTGTTTGAAGGTGTATATGATAAAAATGTAGAACATTAAACCATATAGAGAAAGCAATAGTTTCCTGATACTGTTAATATTATAAGGCTCAATATGTCAAATAGAATATTTTTGAATTAATATGTTCTATAGATAAATATATGCACATATATGGTTTACAAAATATTCAGGATAATTGTAATATAATAACAATAACGCGATAAAATATAATATTCATAAAAAAATATGAAATTCTTATAAAAGTTCTTTAGTCCTATATATGTGTTTAGAATAACGTCATGCATGCGGTAATCTGGTTTATTTATTAATCTGGTTTTGTAATTTATTTATAAAAATAACAAGAACATGAATAATACAATGTGAATATTAAATTTTGTTCGCGATGTTCAATTTTGATTTCATGCTGTGGTGATGGTTGATCATTTTGCGCTTTGGATTTGACAAAACAATTGATCGAACAACGAATAACGAAACGTTGAAACGTCGAATGAATATATATATAACAAATGAATATTTGAATATACAAATAAAAAAATACACATTAATATATTTAAAAATAAATTTACATAAACCATGAAATTTAAATAATCGTAATAATAATATATTATTTTTATTATTATTATTATTATTGTTATAATATTATTATTATTATTATAGTATTATTTAAAAAATAACAAAATATGCTCACATATAATGTGTATATATTTTGAATTGAAATAACAATTTTTTGTGATAAACCAAGGTCTATTATTAGTTTTATTTTATGAGCCTGAATATTAAATGTATAAATATATATATATGTGTTTATTCACATATTTAAGTAAATAAAATATTTCGTGGATGGTATATATTTATATAATATACGATTACTCGTCGGTTTACAAATATACAAATCTATATAATATTCGAATCTAAATATATAGTCAGTCATTCTATATATTATTTAAACATACACATGTTGTAATATTTAAAAAATAATTCCATACCGATAATATCTGAAATATTTATTTGGTATTTGTGGCTTTGCGGCTTTTTTCTTATACATTTTTATATATACATAAAAATATTTAATTTAATATATAGATTATCGTTAAGAAACCATTTGTTTAAAATCATATGAATAAGCATATTCAGAAAATCATAAAAACACTGTAAACTTTATTTATTTATTTTTTGTCATTTATATTCTATATATATATAAAGATATGTAATGCATAATAATGTGTAGATGAATTCGTATATATAGAATTGATTTTATGTGAAAACAAAGATACAAAAAAATATTCAAATTCTGTCGTTTTATCTTATTACATATATTCATAAGTAAATATTGATTCTTAAAACGTACATATATCTTACATCTATTTGTATGCATAATACATTCATAGATATTATATCTGGAAATTATTTTCTTATTGACTTTCAAAAAATATACGTACATGTTCGGAGCTATTTTTATTTTTTATTATTGTCGGTAATATCAACGAGTTATCTATCTATATGCCCCAAAAATCCATTCCTCAATAAACTTATAACCTCATTTATTTCGAAATTCTATTGATACATTTTTATAGGAACTTCCAGGATGTTGTATTTTTAATTGTATAATTCTTCTGAAGTTTGATTAACTTTCTAAATACCATCCTGTAAATGATTTTCTAAAGAAAATATTGTATAATTTTTCTTAAATGAAATTCTTCGCATTTTTCAAATTTTTCAGCAAAAAACTCGATATAATTTTTTAAATAAAATCTATTATAATTTTCTACCATAGAAATTATATCATTTTCTGTGGGAAATTGTCTAAAATTTTGTGATGGAAACTCTGTACAGAGTATATTAAATACCCTGCATAATTTTTTAAATAAAATATACTATTTATTATTATTATTATTATATTTATTAATTTCTTGAATAAAAATCGGTATAGTTTTCTAAATAATTCCAGTTGTTATAATTTTCAATATATTTAATTCTTTATAATTTTCTGTATTGAATTCTGTTTAATTTTCCGAGAGAAAATCTACAAGATTTTCCTCATGAAATTTCCAAAATAAAATTCAGTATTTTTTTTACTTAAAATTTTGTTTAATTTTCTCAATAAAAATCTTGCATTTTGTATAATTTTCAGAGGAAAATTCTGTACAATTTATGAAATAGAAACCTGTATAATTTTTTAAATAATATTGTGTATAATTTTTTAAATAAAATTCCGTAAAATTTTCGGAATAACACTCGATAAAATCAGTCAACTCGAGTTGAAGAAAAATGGCATTTTAACACAAAAAAAAAAACGGCTAAACTCAGCTTTTTTCCAAAAGAAGCAAAAAAATAAAACCAAGATCATACCACATAATTTACATAAAAAATAATAATTAAATATCAAATAAAAGTAAAACATAATTTTATTAAACAAATTTTTAAAATTCTATAAATGAAAATGTGAAAATTATACACATATAAATGAGTAAATATAATAATTTTTTAATATAAAAAAAGGGAAAACTATTTAATATTTTATTATCGAAAAAATGGCTAGAAAAATGGCTAAATGAAATAAACACGAATGAAAAAATGGTTAAGCAATTTTTCCGCATAAAAAATTGTTAGATCATTGCGAAAATGGCTAGATCTAGCCATAGCATGCTGATCTAGCGCTGAATATAGTATTCTAAAAAAAATGGTGTAGAGAATCTTTTCTATAAAACTCTGTATAATTTTCTGTATACAGGAAATTCTGTATCATAATGTTAATTATGTACGATAACATTTTCATTGTATATATTAAAACAAAATATATATAATAATAGTTCTAAATTTCTGTTTATAAAATAATAAATATAACTATTAACAACAATCATGTTATGAATATAAATAGAATATATATAATATATATATTTTATATTTATAATTTATATATATAGAACCAGAATCCAATAATCGATTAACTATAAATATATATGCATAAACATCTTGTAATATTATATAGATGTTTTATTATAGCAGATAACCTAATACCGATATATAATGTTTATAAATTCGCAAAAGAAAAAAGATCTAATCTTTGCGATTTTCTCAAAACTTTTACATTTTTGTATGTAGAATAGATTGATATCGAGTGTTATATATTATAAATTATATTGTACTATAAAACATCGTTTACCTTTTTTTGTTCTTTTCATTCTGATTATAAATATATGTTCATATAATTATATTATATTGTATATGTATATATATATATATAGATAGCAAATATCATCAAAGATATGAATTTTAGTACAGTTTAACATGTATGCGATAATTTATGATGCATATATATAAATAAATATTGAAATTATATCTCACACAAAAAATATAGCACCATGCATTGACAGTAAAAGCTATACATATTATATATGCATGATGCCGCATAGTAATTATTTATATATATATGACATATCGATAAGCTTAAAAAAAGTGCGTTTTGTCTTACTTATAACACTTATACCTATTTCCTATAGTAATAATAAATTAATACGGTATACCAGAGGAGTCCGATAGTTTTCTCTATATACATATATAATCAAATCAGATTAAAATATGCAATTTTTGTTACAAATATAAAATCGGAATTGTTAGTATTGTTAGTATAAATATAGTATATATAAAAAAATTAAAAATAATAGAAATGCAAAATTTTTATTATTAAATTTTACTTTTTTTAAATATATCGGCCATTTTAAAATTGCATTTTTCTAAAAATTTACTCGTGTCGAGATAACCTTTTATATAGCCTTTTAGCTTGCATATGTTAATTACATATTTACTGATATAAGGAATATACTTTCACAGTGGGATCTCTAATATTCTATTGATATCGCAGCATCGAGTGATATTTCATATACTATGCATCAATTATGATCGAGTTGTGAAACGGTAATTTTATTTGTTGATATTTACATAATATCATAATATGTATTACATATATATATTGATTTCCTTTGAAGTACATGCAGAATCCAAACTGTCACCTAGTCACCTGTTAACAACAGGTAAACTGGCTAATTTGAACATTTTGGTTGTATATATAATAGTTGTTATACGTATATACGCAAATAATTTCTTTAATTCGATTTATTTTTTTGTCGTAAATATAATAGAAATAATTTATTAAGCAACAATAACGTCAAGGTAAAAATATACGTGTCGTTCTGTTTGTGTCGGTTCGATCCGAAACGTTGCATTCTGTCTACACTTTTATTCGTTTGTGATTTTGTATATATATATATGGTTATAGTTCTCTTTTCATAACCCGTTTTGTTTTTGTTTAAAAAGATGTAAGTATAAATATACAAATTAACATATATAGTATAACAACTGCATAGTAATTGTGCAATAATGCAATTATATATGAAATGTTTTTAAATATAATACATGATTATAAAAAATAAATTGACTGAAATGATATTCGCATATAAAAAATGTATAAAAATTGTTCACAGACACGCCTTTTAGACATTTATTATTGTTTTTATTTACATTATTTTTTGTTATAAAAGCATTTAATTAATCATTTTTTCTTTACGACGTTATATTATTTTGAATTTTTATACATGCAAGACAAGTATATTGAATACATGTGTACGTACATAATTTATTGCTAATTACAAAAAAAAACATAATGTTATTTTAATGATTGTATAGTTTTGTGATAAAAATATAGTTGCTGTTTTTAGTTTTTAGTTATGAATTAATTATAAATAGATATCTCTTCGATTTGTTTGGAAGCACTTGGATGGAATGGGATCCGAAAGAATTCCCCAATTTATAAGTGTTTCCCTATTTAATGAAATGAAACCTGTACATAATAAATTTCATGTCAATTGATGGGAAACAGAACGATATATCTACATATATATCTAATAATCCCATGGATTTGTATAGGCGCTTCTGGGTGGGATGGGATCTGAAAAAATTTCGCGAAAACGTATTTTTCACATTTGGTACTGAACCGTTGTATCCAAAATTTTAAATAAATATCATCAAAATTCATTGATATATACGAGAAACAAAAAAGTCCGCAAATTTGCAAGGGCGGCTAGAATGTGTGGTCAATTGGTCAGACATACTCCACCTTCATATCAGAAAGTTTTCCAGTCATATAACATATAGAAGCCACATATTTTAATTTTTTTTCTTCGTTACTACGGGTACGGACCAATCGGCTTTAGCGCCAGGAAAACATCGGAATTCTATTGAAGTGATCCCGTGAAGTGATAACAATATTACTTATATAGGTAATGATTAATGAACATATATGATGCATTGAATACATTTGACTATTTGAGTGATTTGGAGTGATGAATCTATTACAATATATGTAGATGATAGATGTTCCTATATCATTTATCAAATTTTGTGAATTTCTCAAGAGTTTAGAGTTGCTATCGAGATTTCTGATAAGTTAAAATCTGATTCCGATAATTATTTTTTAAATAGTATTTTGGTGCTATAAATAGTCGCGTTCCATTCAATTACCAGGAGTAGGTAAGAGTAGGTAAGAGTAGAAAAGAGTAGAATTTTTCTGCTCTGAACTACTCTTTGCTATATTACGGAGTAGTTCGGCGTAGAAAAGAGTAGATTCTTTCTACTCTTATCTACTCCTACCTACTCCTGGTAATTGAATGGAACGCAACTAATATAAAAGCAAAAATTCCAACAAATCCCTATTTGTATATCCTTTTTCGATATATATTATATGTAATGAACAACGAATATTTAATTTAAATATTTAGTTCAATGTATATTAATGATCATATATGTATATTACTTTAAAACGAAATTAATTTGATCGATATTAGAAATTGATTTATTTAGGTCATTTAATATGTATAGTATATATGTATAATATATAACATAAATAAAATCTTCTATATTTACGTAAAATTGAAATGATGCAAATTCATTTCACGATATTCAATACATATATTTATAGAAAATGTATATAATCACATATATATAATAATATGTTAAAGAATATTTATCATATAGGTATAAATCACAGCATAAAAACGTCATCATCAGTAATTATTTGTGTTATCATTATTATTTACTTTCAGCATTTTCCATCTCATATTTTTAAAATATACATAACATATTTATAATTCGTTATGTGTGCCATAAATAAAAAAATTCTATCTATCTATAGTATTTATCCAAAAAATAAAAAGGATAAATCAATGATTTATCACGTATTTAACATTTCATTTTGATGTTACTTTTTTCCATTTACCCAATATTCAATCTCAATCATTAGTCTACCATCATCAACGGTATTTAACATTTTATTACGAAATTTATTATGAAAAGGAAAACACGAAAAGAAATTTAGAAGAAAATTAATAAACTCGTATATAGCATCATATATCATATGTTGATTGATGAATTGATGATACTGTTTATTTTTTTGACTGTGTTCATAAAACCATAAAAGAAGTAAGAAAATTCACTTTAAACATACTCTTTTTTTATATTGTGTTGTTCTTCTCATTGAAAGAATATATTTATATTTATAAATGCGTCTAAAGTTCAATTGATCGTGTTTGCGCTGCATCCATGGTATAGAAAAACTTCAAATACAAACGAATGTATAAATAAATGTTGTAAAAAACATAAACTAAAATAACATTTTTTTTTACAATTTCTCAATATACAAAATGGTTATAAAATTATAAGAATTTTAGGAGTCCGTATATCGATCGGGTTATATCGTTTATGACGTCAGTAAAATTATGCAGTCAGATTGGATAAAAATCACCTAAATAGGCGGAGTAACCTAGGTTGTATCATTTTATTCCCCCATATTATTTTATAAAAAAAAAGAGAACCTTTTCATTCAATTTATTTCTATATAAATATAGTACATTTAAAAACATGAAACTAAAATACGAAAACGAATTTAAAAGAGGTAGTAGAGAAGAAGCGCCATGTACTGACTCTGACATACAGCAGCACCAGTTGAGAACTAGATTTTGTTGTGAAAGGTAGTGTTTTATTTTTTGCTCTGTATATTAATCAATCATGTGTAGAAAGTTTAATATTAGTAAAACAAAAAAAAATCACAATTAATTGTTTTTTATTCATTTAATTAAAGTGTTTAGCAAAATTAGCCTATTTTTATATAGATTTTGTTGTTTCTAAAGTTATTTTTATTGCGGTTTTAATAAAACAATGTAAGTATTATTTATTATTTATAAAAATATATAAAATTAAAAAAAAAAGAAAAATTGTATGTTATATGAAGAAAATTTTTCAATATTTTAATTTTCCAAAGAATTTTCACGTATATATTCAATATACATAAAACACGCAAACATATGCGTTCATATATAATAAAACTTGGTCTATTCTCTCGAAATTTGTGTTCACATGCTCAAATCACAATTCATTTTACTCAATATATTTATTTTTTAATCTATACGTATGTACTATACGTACACAATATTTACGTATTCGTATGCAATTGTGTTCGGATTTGTTTGTACACACAATGTTAATGTGTGTCAGCCAGCACTCAGCAAAATTTCCATTGCTTTGAGACAGTTCATATGTATGTTCAATTATTAAATGAAAATGTTAAATTTATTTGGTGTTATCACAATCGCATTCGTTTTGTATACAGTATACTGTATACTGTATATATAATCAATGTTTGTATTCCGACCAAAAATTATAATTAAGTAATTCATAGTGTTTTTTGTATAAGAAAATATTCGCATTCATATAATTTTGTATGATTTTATATAAATGTGTTTTTCGTTTTTTACATATAGAATGAATGTGTTGGGTATATTTTTATTTATTTATATTTTGGAAATGGAATTATTATATTGATTATATGGATGCGATTTAGAGCGCGCACGCGTTTTTAATCACTTTTATCTCACTATCAGTGAAAAAATGTATAGTGAGCATTCATATGGTAATGTATAGTCACAATGATTGTGGAATATAAACTCATGAAGTGATTTGTGATGATGTAGATTTGTATAGTATGCTAATATATAGATACATATAGTATTTTGAATAAAAAAAAAGAAGTATGAATGTGTGTTCTATACAATTATTTCAATGGATGTACGTACTACTATATTATGTGAAAATAAAAATGTATTGCTTTGCTCTATTCAATTCAATTCAATGGGATTCAGAGATTCAGTCAGTCGTTAGTTCAGTCAGTTGTTCATTGTACGTTCAGTTAGTGTTCAGTTGTATGGTAATTTATTCTGTACATAGTATAAATTATAAAAATTATATGTTTGTTGTTTTTGTTGTTTCTATGGTTATACATATAAGTTGTGTACAAAAAAGCTGACGACCGCATTAGCTTCGGTTCGTATATATATTCTATATATTCTCGGTTTTACACTGTATATATTATTATATATTAAAATTGAACAAGATATAAAGTATGTATCTAAATAGATACTACATATGCATGCATACATACGTATAGCATATCGGCACTAGAAGTATAACTGATGTATATACATTATTTATATTATTCGATTCGACACATAAAAACATTGTTGTGTGTTATGCTAAACTGAAAAACTTGATGAAACAAAAAAAAAAAGAAATAAATTGAATATAAACGGGAAAAAATCTTTCATGTGAATCTTTTATTATTGTTGTACATTATTATATTAAAAGAAAGAAAGAAGAAAGATTAGCAGACTTCAGCATAAATTAAATTAAAAAATTGTTTTTATTTAGGTAAGTACAATGTACTCATATATACAGCCAATATATAGTATACCACTTGAAGAATTTGTTTTTTTAACTTATTTATCAATTTAATAACCGTATTTATATTTACGTTTGATATACAAAAATAGAACAAAAATATTGAATATTTACTTTTTTTTATTTTTTAGTTATAATATTAACAAATATAATTTAAAATTGTATATAATTACTAAAACATATGTTACTTTAAAAAATCATATATACACCGAGATTTTTTAATAAAATTGTTTTGATCATATTAAAGCAATAATTAATGTCCATGAATACGAGCGTATAAAATCAACTTTAAATGTATTGTAGATTATATATATATATATATATATATATACGTATAAAAGTTTCCTTTTTTGTTCCTAGCGCCGGCGCTTCAAAAAATGTTTTATCTTCTAAACATATATAAAATATATAATAACCATCCTCATATATCAAAATCAAATTCATATGGTATGATGTAGGCCCTGTTCACCCCTTAGTTTACCACCCCCATATATACACGATTATATATATATATAAAATGCTGATAATGTCAATATAGCAAACAAAAAATATATACAGTGGTAGCTCGATAATCTGGATAGTGAACGTGTAGATGATTGTCCGAATTATCGAAACGTTCGTATTACAAATAAGTATACTTTTACTTTACATTAACAGTTTTAAAGCAATGATTTTTACCTATACGGATATAATTAATTCTAATTAAACTTACAATTAATAATTAGTTAGTTAAAAATCAAATATAAATTGATGTAGAGTATATTTAACGGTTTTTAAAACCGATATGTGAATAACTTTCTCGGTTCATAAATTATAAATTAAAAATAAAACAATGCAAATAGAATATATATTTTGTTTTACTCCATCAAAAACTTAGATGTCTGTTTTTATAACCACGAAAAAAATAACATTTTCGTTTTCTAACAGGTTCCTTTAAATGCTGAAACTACTTATATTTCAATAACGCACTTATGTAAAATAAACAAAAATATAAAATATATGCTTTATGTAAAATAATGTTTCCCGGATCGTCAATAAAATTTGCTTAACTGTCCGATATACACTTAATTCTGGGGATAATAGTGTCCGGATTAGCGCGATATCCAATTTATCGAGCGATTACTGTCATTGCGAATAATCATTGTTATGCCTAAACACACTCTCATACATTTATTGTAAGAATCGCAGTGTATATAGAAGTATAAGAAGTATACAAGGACATTTAGAAAATATATATAATAAGATTGAAAACCCTAAACACGTATATTTATTTATATATATATTTATATATATATTTATATATATACAATATATAAAAGAAAATTGTTGATGCGTTAAAATTCTTCTTTTTTTTCTTAAATATTTTCTTTTCTCTCAATATATATATATATATATATTCTTACCTAGAAAATATTTTTATTTATATTTGTTTTTCATTTTTAATGACGTTGTCATTTATAATATATAATATATAAAATATTGAATTTTCCTTTCCATTGGAATATTTCAATGTACATAACCTTTTATATATCATAAAAATTTTTTTTTCCAATTCTTGCATTTTTTTTAAACTTTCACCGATATAACGTTTGGTTTTTTACACATGATGAAAAACGGCGATACTGATCTTCGATAAATACGCATATTCAATATACATATATAGAATGGAAAAATTAGAAAATTAAATTGAATAAATATGTAATCATTTATATATACGTAACATTTGGCAGCTCTCTGCCGTAATAAGATAATAATTCTATAACAAATGTAGGTATATTTATTTAAGAAAATTGTAAGATTGCATATATATTTCAAAACGCGAAATTTATTTTCCCGTTGGTTTGTCGCTATAGCCTGATGAGTTGACAAAACGTTTTTAATATCAGAACTAAACGAAAACCAATAGAGTGATATTCCATCAAATTTCTGTCTTTTTAAAAATGAAATATTGTGTGTATTCAAAAATTTAGTTTATTTAATTTTTTAAAGCCGTAAAAAAACAATACTTTTGTGACATGTCCCTTCTAAGCCTTTCCAATATCCTTAGGCCTCCGTGTATAACATAAACATATTTATTTTAACATGAACATGAAAAATGGTATAACAAATCTATTTTTAGTTTTCTTACAACTTTTTTTTTGGTTGGTGGAGTATTTGTGTGGTTAATATACAAAACTATTCCCGTCATTCCTTTTACAAATATTTACAAAACATCCAAAACACTTTTAAAAAATCTTTAATTTTGTTTAATTTTCGTTGAAGTTTATTAGAATAAATCTAATATCAAAATCCAATCAGCCACAGATTTCGGTTTTTTATATTTTTCTCTATTATTTTAATTGAGATATACGATGTTTATGGGTTATACCTTTCACTAAAGTCACTATAAAATGTTTCAAATATCCTTCATGATTCACCATAGAATTTTATTTCATTTAAAAATAAATCGAATTAAAGAAAAATACTTCAATTAGTATCACTATATATCGAGTATACATTATCATCCTGAATATTATGTTCAACATGTTTTCAATATAATATCAATACAGTTGTTATATAAAAAATTCAATATCAATCAATGATGAATCAATATATAAATAATTGATGATATAATGATATATATCATTTAATATATTCTATATATAGTGTTCGCAAACCAACATTATATATATTTTATTTATATATGTATGAAATTTATATCACTGTATGTTTATCGACGATATACACATATATAATAAAGAAAATGTAAAAATCATTTCCACTTTATATGCAATTTATTGTATAAAATTACAATATAATATCATCTATACATAAGAGCAATCATTAGGACACGTTTATATCACGCAGATAGATAAACAATGATATGGATATATATATGATACGCGCAAGGATACTATAGACATATAGTATATTGATTGAGTCTAACCTTTGAATATAATATAAGGATTTAATATAAATACATTCAAATATATAACTGTATGTATAGTATTACAATTTGTTTTGAACACAACTTTTTGTAAATATAAATATATAGACATTTTTATGCAATACTATATATTATTACAATTTATAATCGAACGATACTCTATCTATACGATATATATAAATCAAATTATAATAGACAGTTGTTATATCGTATATTATATACACATTCGCCTTTTTGCGAAATTCAATTTCATTAAATTCACCCTTCAAATGTAAAAATTTTAAGACACGTGGGTAGGCGTATGTATTTATATACAACCAATGTATTATGTATAAAATATATGTATGTAAACTATAAAATAAATTCAATAAAATTGTTTTCCTATACATATAGTATAAATAATAACATAATATCGCGTAAATAAATTCGCAGAAATTAAAATTAAAAATCAACAAACCGTAACAATCATTTTAAAAAGAAAAACTTCAAGAAATATTCATTATCTTACATTTCATTTGCAGTGGTTGACGTTTGTTTTGGTCCCTCATGATGACCTTTTTTTTTACAATTGTTCCATATTTCGACACCAAATATTAATTTAAAAGGATATTCAAGTGAACACTTCAATAAAATTGGAATGATACAGCGGTTTACTCGGCGACCCGGCTGTAATCGTATATACTATGTTTAATATGCATAGCAAAGAATGCCGTGTTTATATTTTCCATTTGTGATTACATAATTATTGTTTGATGAATGTCCTGTCCTCTACATAGCGTTATTTTTATTTGTGGACAATCCACTTTCATTTCATTTAATTCTTTTACATTTTATAGAACTAAATATGAATATCATTTTGATAAGAATTTTTGCTATTTTTAATCATATATATTACATAAATGGTTTTAAATTCAATGTATTTATAATAATTGAACTCCTTTTTAATTTTTTGTTCGACTTTAAATATATATCAAATTATTATACCGAACAATATATAAATAAAATTTGTGTGTAGATAGAAAAGTATTTATGATATATATTTAAATGCGATAGTTTTAATATATCATATTTGATTCAATAGTGTAAAAATATTTATTTGTTCCAAATGTTGGTTTTGTTGTCATATTGTCATTTTTTTATTTCAATTTCACTGCATTCATCAGTCTGTATTTATATAGTACATATCCGTTAAAAAATTATTACAATAATTAAGAATAATTTATTGTACATATAATGATTAATTTTTATTTTATATAACCTGAATTTTAAAATTATTATGGCTATTATATTTTCAATAGAGAAAATATGTATTCATATTTGAAATAAATATAATTTTATATCTTTTATGCTAAACAATATTTCTAAATAAATATAAAAATATAATATGACCTATATTTTCATTATTATTTTATTTACCAAATGCCATCCATATATATTTTAATATTAATTTAATATTAAATTAAAATTTTACAAATTATTCAATATATATATACATGCCAATGACTTTGATCTCTGTTCGTATATACATGAGCATATATAGTCTATATGTTTTAATCTATTCAGCATATTTTATTTGTATATGAATTGTGAAAAAACAACATCGAATATGAATTAAATTTATATTGATATGTATAATATATATATATAGTTAAATAAATTCAATCCATACATATATTATTAAAAAAAGTAAAATAATTAAAAAAAACTGTGCAAATAAAATATATAATATCTCTAATATGTATTCAAAATATAATGTATTCAAAATATATGTATTCAAAATATATAAATAAAAAAAATGCAAATTTTCACATTTACTCGTTTGTGATGATCTAATATATATGCACACAGTATTTTATTTTTCCTATGTATATTTTCTATCAAAATTGTGAGTGAAGACCAGACCAGAGATATTATTGCTATATATCATTGTATATGTATAATATAACAATGGTTGAAAGTTTGTAAAATATTTAAATGCAATACAATGTGATTTATAAATATAATAATTTAAAATGTCAAATATATATTTGCAGTAAAACCTGTGTAATTTGACCAGTTCTCGGGAACAGGTAAAATCGTATACAGGTACTGTATACACAGGTAAACGTTAATTTCAAAAACTATGGATTTGAATTGGTTTTTGGATTTTAGTGAAAAAAATAAAATTATCTCTGTTTTAAGAAAAACTCGATATGGAAAAAATACTAATATTTTTACTGTTCTTCAAATCGCGGGTTACCTGCTGTATATAATAAAAAACAAATATTATATATAAATTTCAGTTTTTTTATTTTAAATTCATATATTTTATGACAAATAATGAAATTTAATCTTATTTCTCTATATATACATTCAGAAATATTTTCCCAATAATGTATTCAACGATTTATGTGGTAATTTTTTTTTTTATATATCGCTTATATAGGAACTTGGATATTTTGCTTCTTATTGTTCTGTTGTTATATATATTATAAATGTTTTTCGTTTGTTAAACAAATATACATACGAACCGCTAAAAATGAAAATAAATAAAAAAAGAAAACAAAAACTAAAATAAACCTTTTTTTTCAATAATATATTTATTCACTTGTATTTTATGCTTTTTTTATGAATACATGTGAAAAAAGATAAGAAACTGTATGGAAAGGTAAACATGATTACAAAAAAAATAACATATATTGTTAATGTTTGAATTTTTGGGAGGTCTTTCGTAAAATTTGGAAAAAAATAATATATTTAATATAAATATAAACCAAAAAAGAAACTAAAAATTACGTTTACATAACAAATTAAATATTTTTTTTTTGTTAAATATCCCGCATTATTTGTGATTGTTATATTATCAAATTTATAAACAATAAAATGAAACCGAATGAAATTGAATATATACAATTTCTAATCTATAATATATTTATATAGAATTCTTTTCTCATATCCATAGGTTATAACATATAAATATTTATCAATATAAGGTATATTAAAAGTATAAAGAAATACCGCCTTTATATGATTAATCTTCATAAATTGTAAATGATTTAGAGTTATAAATCAATTTAATAAATTTGTTTTCATATAATGCACCTATTCAACCATTCATTATATCTATCATTATATATATGTTTATAATTTTTTAAATACACAAAATAATCTTTATTGTATATGTACATAAGGAACCATCATAAAAGTATTAAAATAAATATATTGAATGAATGAATTATGATGCGTTAATTTTTTTATATATGTTTATATAATAAATGGATTAAAACATATAATAATAAATTAATTATTGTAAAAAGTTTTATTATACATAAATATAACTGATTCCTATGCATCTCTCTTATTGTTCAAGAAATTGTTAATCCCTACATCGATATTCTGCACATATCAAATTTTTTCGAACAAACATTTTTCCAAAAACATGAAGACTATGGAACAGCCTTTCAGTACTCTCCCTTCATGTGACTATTATCATTTAAATTAAGCATGTCTTCCTTTATCTAAATCTATTCAATGCATCATCTAGTTTCGTCACCTAATTAAGTGATTTCCATTACGGGGGCTCACGGCAATAGAATTGCGATGTTTCACAGACGCTAAACCGTAATTCTGATGTAGTAACGTACGATCAAAAAAAAATTAATAAATATGAATCATAATATCTATTTTCATTTTTATTTTATCTCCCATTATTATATTTATTGCAAATTGTATACATCATCAATTCATATCTAATATATATTACATATTCAAAAGTTGACTGTATGTATAGTTTGTAAATACTTATATTTGCTATATACTCTGGTATATATATATAATACTTATAGATAATTTTCCCAACATCGATAATTATTTTCAAATATTATCTATATAACTACAATATATGTTATCGGTGCATTTATAAAATTTCTTTTATGATATTTCCTCGGTTTTATAAAATTATAATTTTGACGTATACATGTATGAATCCTATATAGGCAAAGACAATCTATATGATGCAGATGGATCAATTGTCTTTAACATAACACTAATAATACTAATTGTCCAGATATATCGAATACCAAGAATGTGTAGAATTTTGGTGTTAACCTAGAAAATTGGTATATATTAACTTAGAAAATCTATAAAAAAAAATTTCGCACAACTTTACGACTAATAAAATAACTATCATTTTGTTCATACTTATATTTCAACAACATTTTTCTTATTTCAAAAAATAGTAAAACATAAATGAATTATAAAATATAAACTGATCTTGGTCTGAATAGTACGCAAACATCTCAATTAAAAATAAAAATAGTCGCATAACACTAAAATTGTATTTTTATATTATAAATAAATGTTCATCTATAATCATTAAAAAATAAAATGCCATATAATAAATTTATGATTATTTTTATTTATTTTTTTCTTTAACAAATATTATATTAAATTTTGATTATAAATATTATACAAATCATATTTTTGATAACATTTTAATTTTACAGAAAATATCATATATAATTAAAGAAACTTGTTGTAATATATGTTATTTTTTTATTTTTATTTCTTATGATTTATACATTTATTTTATTTTTTTAACCATATATACGATTTTATCTTATCGTATATTGTATATATATTTTATATATAAGTACGTTATTCTTGATGACAATAAAAAAATTATTTTAATAATAATAAAAATTATTATTAATATTATAACACCACAATGATATTTTGTAATAAAAATTGTGGGGTATATACTCAATTGTATCTGTTCGCATTCTATTATAATAAATA
Organism: Dilophus febrilis; assembly: GCA_958336335.1. Lineage (NCBI taxonomy): Eukaryota > Metazoa > Arthropoda > Insecta > Diptera > Bibionidae > Dilophus > Dilophus febrilis. Next base: position 26,848,335 of record OY284469.1, on the reverse strand, counting down.
TTATGAAAACACGCCAGAACGTATATTTATTCATATATAGATAGCACACGTCAATTTCTATGCATATAAAAACTGCATATTCATTTTTATATAAGGTGATATAAGTTAGAGTGTGTATTGATTTATAATCTGTATATTTTTAAATGCATATAAAAGAATTAATAAATATATAAATACTAAGATTTCAGATGAAATCTATTCTATATATACATAAAACAGAACAAACATTTTTGTTGTGCGGCTATATACATTTTGTTTCCTTCTTATATCCATTGTATATCATGAACAAAAAGAATGCGTTAATGGAGACATCATTCAGACAGAGTTTCCATTCAAATTTATGATGATCAATTGTATATATAAAAATATATGCTCTCGGAAAAAAAATTCAATGTTTAGCATATTGTAAATTGCTTTAATTTTGTAAAATAACATACGATCTATATTGAAGATATAAAATTCAATAATCATTTGTACATACATTGGTGAGGTGAGATGATATATAAAGATATGAAAATAATAAATTAAGAAAATTATTAAATTATTTTTAATTATAATATACACATACTTAAGTACAAAATATATGATTCATAACAAAATTCGTGTACATGTTTTACATATATAAGTACATATTTATAAATCACGTAACAATCTCTATACTTAAAAAATAAAACTTGCACGACTTATATGTTTTACATATTTCCATATATAACTAATTAATATTTAATTTTAATTAATTAAATAATTAAAAACTTTGCCATACATATATATAATAATATTTATAACTCAATTTCCGTGTAATATAAATAAATACAAACACCTTTTCGTGTATAGATGTATCTATTATATATATATAGAATATTTTTAAAAGGTTTTTAAAGGGGGAAGGTGTATTGTGTATAAATTTATGTATTTAAAATTGTACCTATATATATATATAAATAAATATAATTAGTATAATAATATATTACCTTACATATATTTATACAACTATAATCCTTTTACAAGGTTTATGTGAACAAAATTCTAAAGGAAATATAAAATTCACAATATAAAAAACAATATATATATATAATATATAAAATAATACTCTAACAATATAAGAATTAAGTTTTCATCCCTTAAATGTAAATATACAATTAAAAATCAAGTGTTTAATTGTGAATATTTTCATATTTATTAAAAAAAATCACAAATATTTGTTTTTTAAACGACTTTTCAATTCGTATAAATCTACTATTTCTTTTCAAATTACAAACTAGTTTAAATATTATGTTTAATTACGTACTTTTATTAAAGTGTATTATAGTTTTCGTTTTGGGAAAAAAAAGTTAGCTTGTTTTTATCACGTTTCTACTACAACTTTTTATCGTAAAAAATCGAATTAAGATTTTTCCGATTTCTTGCGCTCGGCTATCACCATTTATTCTGGACCCGAATTACTGGTCCGATTTAGCTGAAGTTTTCTACATAAGCCTTTTTTATGTACTGCTGATTGATTTACAAAAAAAACAAATTCAAAAGGGGTACATTTACATATATATATAAATGATTGATACAAACGGCAAGATATATTCAAAGATATTCAAATTCTTTCTTTTTTGTATTTTTTATATGACTTTAAAATTATAAATATTTCATATATAATGGAGCGTGTATATGCTTGACTGATTGTATATAAGTATAAAAATATACCAAAATATATACGTTAGTTAACCTTTTGATAAACCTATATATATATATATATATATATAATATAAACAAATTTAAATAAAACCGCATTATAATAATTATTAACAAAAGTTCAAAGTTTTTATATATGTATAGAATAAAAATATATAAATTATTATAACATAATTTTATATATATGTATGATGTTTTTCTTTTATATATTAATTTACATATAATTCGTATAGTTATATAGAATAATTTATGGCTAACATATTTGAAAAGAATCCATTTCTTCATAACTATATATACATACAATAAATATAATATTTTCATCGCATAAATGAGATCTTTTACATACACCACGCAGAGTATATCTGTAAAAAAAATATACATATTTATACAAAAAAATAAAAAATTATGAATATATCTATTATTAGACATTATCAGAAAGTTTTTATTTTTTTTTGTTCGTTGAAATTTTCTATTTTCCACTCTGTTGTTGTATTATATTAGTTATTTATTGTTATGTTGTGTGGTGGTTCTTTTGTATTATTTCATGTTGATTTAATTATTTTTTTTTTGTATACTTCGTTTACTTTGAAATAAAAAAATAGCGTATAAATTCAAGACGCGAATTATTTTTTTTGTAATTTAATTTTTTATTTTCGGATGTTAGTATGTAATTTAATCAAAATTGTTTTAGCAATTTTCATTCAATAAGTCTTTCGAGCCATTTGTTTTATATATATATATACTTTTATGTTGTATGTATATATTTTATTGATGATTTTTGTTTTCTTAAATCTGAATTCTGTTTTACAATATTACAAAATAAATTGTGTTTTTTTATACACAGTTATATATATATACGATTACACGTGGATTGAATAGTTATAGAGATGTATGTCGTATAAATAATGAATTCAGATCAGTGTATGTGTGGGATTTGACATATGGTTTGCATTTTCTCAGATTTTTTTTTATAAAGGCGTAAAATATTATTGAATTTTCATAGTTTATTTATATGTATATATATACATAAAATATTTACAGGAAAATATATATGTACCATCTGTAAATATATATAGAGGAAAAACTCATTAAAATGAGAGAATTTTTTACGTTCTTGCCTTGTGTTTTCCCTTTATATATAAAGTATTTTCTTTTTTTATATGCCATTAAATCAATAATCAATAATTTATTAAACACTGCTTTATATATGTTATATTACTCAAATGTTCTTTCACGGAAACAAAATATATCATTTAAAATTATTATTTTACGAATATATAAAATGAAATTCAATGGTATTTTTTAAATTAACTTTATAGATATAGGAAAAATAACCCAAAATTAGTGGCATAAAGCATATGCCTTAACATACTATACATTTCGGTCATATATGATTGATTTATATATTTATGGCATTAGTTTATATATGCATAAATATCATCTTATGCGTTTATGAATTCATATATTTCATAATATATATATATATATACATGGAACGTCACAACTAACGTCATAAATAAAATGATATTTAATTACAGTACCTCTATGACTATATATGTATCTATTTTCATATATATATAGTCTATATATAATATAGACATTATAGACATAATATAAATAATTTATCATTTAGATATACTTTATGATTTTTCATTTTAATGAAATTAAATATGTAATATCTGTTAATAATAAAAGTATATTATATATATTTTATTTAATGTTAAACGAATTATATTCAACCATAATATAAATATATATATACACTATAAATATGTTTATTATTTTGTTTTTATGTTTGATATAATATGATCGGATCACCATTTAAATAAAGCATACATGTTAGTATTATTATTATTATTATATATACCATTTGTTATGTATAGATGCGGCGAATATAGAAACCATAATATACTCATAAAATAAATATATGTATAATTGTATATATATGCACAAACAAAAGGTTATATAAGACTTTAAGTAAAGGTTAATTGAAAATACTTGCTAAATATATACATAATATAATGTAGATTATATTTATTTTCCAATGAAATGAATAAACAATGTACAGGGTACAGAATAAAGTTGAATATTTAGAGAATATATTACACAACATGTTTTGGTATTGTACCCTTCCAAAACCCTTCCAAATAGCTTCATAAATATATACCAATAAACTTTTTTTTAGACGCACATACAATTCACGTGACACTGTTGCCAATCCAGATTTTGTTTTATAAAGTTACATAAACTTCAGGATATTCAAATCAAATCACATCACTCTGTATCTATATATAGATATATAAAAGACTATCAATTGTTGATGCAAATGTTCACATAGTCATATAGTTGTTATAAACAAAATACTGTATAACATGTATTCCAAATGTATATTATTTATGTAGATACATTGTTTGTGATAGCATATATATCACATATATATTTTATATGTATATTTAATATTTACGGATAAGGTCATTTTAATGAAGAGAAATTTCATATAGTCAAATATTCCAAATTAAATTCCTTTGAAATCGGAATATTATTATATTTTATATATATAATTTGTACATTCCATGTCCCATTATATATATATAGATATACAAATATAAAACCAATTTTAAATAAACAAAAAAAAAACACTGATATACAGTTGATGAGTTGACAATAACAAAAAATATTCGATAAATACATTTATAGTGATGTTTAAAAAGCAAATTAAATTACTTTATTTATATATGAATTTCAATTATAATGTTTCAAAATATTTATTGTATATGATAGTATATAGAAAGTAAACAAAATATTAATTATTTTTTAATCATATATTTTCCGGCATTTGTTTAACAAAATGTGTTATTATCCCTCGTATTATCCATTCTAATTTTTTAATAAATATGATAAACTATTTATATTTGTTTTAGATAATTTATATTTTACGAAAAATTAGACAAATTAATTTTGGAAAAAATTCAAAATTTGCATTTTCCGAAAAATTTTCTTAAAAAAAAAGATTTTCTGTACAGCATAATGTATTAATTTTCATTCATGTATCTTTCTGATTGTCTTATAGTTTGAATCATACCAGGTTAAAATTTTTGCCCGTGCACCCGGTGAATCAACTGGTTGATTCAGTCAAATTTAAAGTTTATAAAAATATAGTTTAAAATTTCATTATTTCCTTAATCCAAAAAAATTATTCCATAAAAGCATTTAATGAATAATAAAAAATATGAATTAAATACAATTATTGTAAAATACATAACCTTTAGATCCGATTTAAAATATTTATAATAAAAAAACATGTATAAAAAGTATGTAAGTATATTTAATTACTACATCGAAAATAATTACATCATCAATATATTATTTCAAGGCATTTTACTCTATTGACAATATATTAATTTTTTATTTATAATTTGGTTATATGATGAAATGGATTGTTTTATTTCTTTGTATGCGTTATTTTTAATCGTTCATTAAATTATGATGGCATACATAAAAAAAAACAACTATGACAATAATGTATAATGATTATAGAGATAAATATAATATTATTTGTATTTATTTCTTATCTATATATAAAATCGTATATATATCTATATATATAAATATATATATTGGTCATATATATATAAATAATAGTAAATGAATTTGTTCAAAAAAATATACCGAAAAGATAAATGAAAACAAAAAAAACTCATTAAAAAAGATTATTTATATCACAAAAACAAATCCTCACATAAAAATCCACAATAGCGCAATATTTTTTTTTGTTTGTTTCATTTTAGCACACATGAAAAAATTAATTAAATTTATCATATAATGATAAATATACGCATAAAAAAAAAATCATCAAAATAAGTTAAATCTCGACATCTATACATTTGAAAAACTGATTAAATACATTTTGAATTGTTATTGCTTATTATCGCAACGTTTTTTCATGTTTCTGCTGATTTTAGTTTGTTAATTAAATATAATAATTTAATTATCCATTATTGTATTTATTTTTTCGACATTTCACTGCAATATTTTATAATTAAAAGTATATTTGCAAAAATTTCTTTCAAACAAAATAGCAATACAAAATGATTTACTGTAGGAATTATATATATCCAATCTCCAATACAATCCATGTAAAATTTTTTAACTGATAATAAAATTACTATTTCTTGAAATGTGCGTAAAAGACGACAATATAAAGAACGAAAAATGTTTTGAATTTCGATAAAATGGAATTGGAAAAATAAAAATATTTTCCATATAAAATTATAAATAGTTGATAAAATCTCCAAAGTATTTTTTAATTAAAAATATTGAAATTATAATAATATTTATATGCATATATAAAAAATATTTATACAATTTTTATTGTGAGTTCAAAGACAGTATTCTCTGTCCTTGTTTATAAATTTCAAGTATACTAAAATAATATGGTTATATACAAATAAAAATAAAATATAAAATTTATTACATTTTTTTTTATTTAATAAAAAATAAAAAATACATTTGACATTTCACTTTATTATTAATATATATAAATATAGTACATAAAATAAATTTGTTACTTTAATAAAATTTTTGTTTTTCAAATTATGGATGAATATATTTTTATATATTACAATGCATTTTACATATTTTAAAATAAACAAATGTATATGTATGTATATTAAAATCTTTTTGAATGCATACATGAAACGAGTAAATAATATGTTTGTTGTATATGTACGTACATATATATTTTCATGCATATGTTATTCATTTTCTATATACATTACTGAATATTATTTGCATATAAATACACAATATTTTACTATATAGGTATATTTTATATGCAAAATATATATGATTAAATATAAATATAAATTGAAAATGAAAATTCGCATATAACATACATAGAAACGTTGACGAAATATACAGGGGAACCGAAAAGTGATATCGTTTTTGTCCATATCAATATTTGTAATTGTCATTTTTGTGAGCTGCTCATTGTATACATTAAAAGCGTGGGGTTTTAAATAGACTTTATGACTTTAAAATGATTGATTTTCATGTAAATAAATTAATCTTAAATTTGTTACAATTTCGAAGAAAAAATGGTCAAACAAATATTTATTCACCAGCATTGTAAACTTCTTGAGTTTTACAAGTATGCGTTACTCAACAGTTACTACCAAAACATTTACAATGTTTATCAAAGTATACATTATATATATTCTTAAATGCCAAAGGTTTCTTACTCTAGATACAGTGATTTTGATCTTTCCAAATCGTATCAATCACGATTATTAAAACAAGTTTAGACAACGAAATACATATATAGAAAAACAAATTGATGTTTATCAATCCGATATTAAAAAAAATCCAATTCCAAACTCAAATAGTTATTGATAAAGGTGATTGATTAAAATTAATAAATTGTTAAAAATTTATTTGTTTGAATTTAATGTAAAAAAGAGAAAACGACAATGTTTTCCCGGTCCCCCTATTATATAACTATATGGGTACATAAAATTCAAAGTTTTGTTTATATGCAAAATAATTTATTTAAAGTACAAAACAACCTTGGTGACAAACATGTTAAAATAATTTACATTTTGACTAATGAATACAATTTGAATATGATTTATGTTATATGGACAATATTTTATTTTTTGTATAAATAAATTTAATTTATTTTTGTATATATGCTATATTTAAATATAATGGTTATTTGTCGTCATCGTGATCGTATATATTTACATATTTAGCTATATATATATATATATATATATATATATATATATATACACAGCAAACGCATAAAATAAATATTTATTATTTTTAAAATGTTCTCTAAATATATAATTGCATATATATATATGCAAAATGTTATTTATAAGTATAATACCTATATAGAATAATTATTAAATAATTCTTGTTATTTAGTATTCTACATTCATCATTCAAATTGGTTTAATTAAATTAATTAAAATAAATATTTTGATTATATGAAAAAAAAAAAATAAAAGAAGAATTTAATTATTTATGAAAAAAATTTCATAATATTTCGTTACTGTTAATTATAAAAAAATAATTGTATGAAAATTTTTCATGTAATTATAGTCTTATAATCATTTATAATCCATTCTTTCTGATAATACGCCTCTAAACTTCGCTATATATATATTCGTTGATTTATTCATATTTTATGAGTCCCTTCATAAATCATAAAACAATTTTACAATTCTTTAATTTTTGCATTTTATGTTGTATTGTAATAAATCTTTAATTATATTTTAAATTTTTATATTTCGAATGAAAACCATACAAGATATAATTTGCTTTACGAAGGCTTTATATTTTATGTCTGATTTCTCTGAATTTTTCAATTTTATTCTTTCACATTTATATATAAGATTCGTAAATTAAAAATTATGTTAAAATTAAACCACTTACTACTTCGACTACAACTTATAAAAAGTTAATAATGTTAAATTTATTAAATTATAATTTCCATAAAGATTCTTGAAAAGAGACCTGATCCTTTTTTTAAATCTAAAAATATATAATTGCTAATCAATAGTAATCGCCAATTTTTAAAACACGATATCTTTTTTGATCCCATAATTTTAACTATATAACTATATGTGCTTTTTGATATACACATAGAAACATTTAATATATAAAGTGTACAATTTGAAAGAAAGAAATAAATAAGGATATAATCTCAGTCACGCAGTGCGAATAATCTTAATTTAAATGTATCTACATATATACACAGATAACCACAATTTAAGAAAAGAATAAGAGACAGAGTTTTGTTTTTATTTTATTTTTCATATACAAAAAAAAAATGATATATATATATGATTTCATTCATATAAAGAAAATCTTTTTATATATTGTATATACGCTACCCTCAAATGAATAACCCTCAACTTTCGTATAACCTTTTATATGTGAATGTGTGGAATATAAAGAAAGTATACGCATACATTTATATATTGCAAAATATTGCGATAAGGATTTATATAACAACGTGAACATTGTTTTCAAGTAAAATTGTGGTCTGTGTAGAATATCGTAATAAGGATAGTATTATTGTATAAATGTATATATATATTTTCATACCCCATCCCATTCCAATTATATGCATTGTGTTTTTAAAAAAAATATATAACTTAATATATATTCATATAGAGACTCTCGATTATATTTCACTTTTATATATTACAACTATTTATAACATTCAATTTTATAAAGGGACATCAATACATGTATATAGAAAAAAAATATAGTGGGTGAATCTAAATAGAGTGAATAGTGGGTGTACTAACGAAAACTATATACACTTATAATGATATATCTATCTATAAATGATTATATAAAATACATATATAGAGACAATTGACTTTTTGAAATGAAATTTAATTGAAATTTTTCCAATAATTTCCGTCCAATGGTTATATATTTTCATTGAAACTATAAATAATAAATTTGAAAGAATACATAATTATATTTATGTGAGAGAAAAAACAGGTGAAGATTTTTCTAAATAATATATATAATTGAATTATAAACTATTCCTTTTTATATACTGAATTTTCAATAAATTCAAATAATTGCATATAAACAATATTGTTGTATAGATACGCATATAATCTAAATAACTTTTCAGCTATATATTGTAGTATTAGTGTTAGGTACATCCTGTACATTATAACATAATAATAATAATATAACAGATATATATAAACCGGTAGATAATTATAATAGTAATAATGTAATAATAAATATAGATAATGTATATGATATATATAGATTGATAATGATAGAGAGTCGTTCGTCAGCTTCCATAAAGTTAAGTTGTTTTTATTTAAATATATATATGTATAGTAATAACGATATGCCGATGTGGTAATGTTAATTTTGAAAGCAATGGTAAAAGTATAGTTTAGTTTATTGAAAATACTCAAATATTCTTGCAAATATGGTTATGTGTGATATGTCCACAATATACAGTTTAACATTTATTTCATATATACTATAGGTTGCGGTTTATGATACATATATTTTTGCGATAGAGTTCTTAAATTAATTTCACACACAGTAATTAAAATAATGTTGTAAAAAAGCACAAAAAATTAAAACTAAATAAAAATAATTTTGTCAAGTATTTTTTGAATCTTATACTCCATTTCTGGGATATATATCAGCATAAAAATTAAATTAAATTAAATCAATCTTATGTTGAATACAACCCAAAAAATGTCAAAATAATTTTTTGTGGCATTAAGTTAAAACAAATCAATTTTGTAAAAATTTATTTAATTGGCTTTGTATTAGATTTAAATTTTATTACACTCGATTTTTAACGCATATTTTTGATATATGTAGTTACATTGTAATTCAAAAATCTATATATAAATTATCTGCAATTTATACTGTCACACCGCAATCGATATAATGTTTCAATTTTCATTTTAAATACAAAAAAATGTATATGCAATACTTTTCAAAACAAATTTACCAGTTTCTATTTTATATTATTTATATTTCAATTGTAGAAATAACCATATAATAAAAAACTATTGTTGAACTGTAAAATTACAATTAATTTAATTGAGTCTATGCCAAAAAGAAGCACAAATACACATAATATATTTTCATATATGTATAATAATATCGTGGCATCGTGTGGTTTTTTTTTTTTTAGGTTCATTTAAATCGTAAATGTACATTCATATATATAGATAGATATTCTCATATCTATAACATTACGATAAATATATATATAATATATATATATATATAAAAAAAATGTGTATGTTGAATTTGTACATTCAAAAAAAACTATACAAATTATATATTCTGTTAATTTTTTTTTATATATATTTTTACTCGTTATTATCACTTATTTTATTATATTTTTTTTTGTAAATACTATATTCATAAAATAAAAGAAAAAATAAATACTTTAAATGAATTTGTATATGTACTTACACATTCATTTGTAAATATACAATCAATATAGAAGGTTTTTTTTAAAGTATATGTACTTTTTTTTATTATACATTATACTTGATTGTATTGTATCATTGTATATGCATATATACAATTGAATATAAAATACGCATATTTTTTTAAAAAATTAAAAAATATATTATCATTACTTAATTTATGAATTACCAACAACAATAACAACAACTACAAGAATTAATTCCATCGTATGATCATCATTTATATACAAAAATGTATTAATATAAGCTGTTCTGTTTTGTCATTGTTTTGAAGCAAAACATATTGTAAATATTATTGTACACATAATAAGCAAAACATTTTGAATAGAGCTAGAAGCTAGCAAACTATAGACCGTGTTATATCTCGTCTTTAGATTTCCTTCTATTCCAAATTTATAAGATAAATATAATAGCATATTCACGACGATAATACTTGTTATTATCGTATAAAAAATAAAATAATATAAAATAATATATGGAAAAAGAATAAAAAAAAAAAAAATGGAGAAAAACAACACAAAAAAACAAAATACGTATACGTTTTTTTTCCTGATATTTATATTTCAGTCACGTTGTAAGGCAAACACGAGAAAAACTTCTTATGTTTTTTTTTGTTTTATTTTTTATTTTACATACATATTTAATATACATCTTATATATATAAATATAAATATATATCTTTTTTGTATTCGAAATTGGTCGGTATATGTATTTATATATTTAATTTATGTTTATATGCGTTATGTTTTTTGTTGTTATAAGACTTTTTTTTCTATAAATGAACTGTATATATACACAGGGAATATCAGATAAGTCAATCATTATATATATATTTATATATAGAAATATCCGTATATTGAGAAGAAAATATATCGATTGAAACGAAATTTGTCTGTGTGAGTTTTTTAATTTTTTTTTTTTTATATATGAATTATTAATATATTATTATATTATTCTTATTTATGGAATTCAAATTAATGGTTAATTAATATAAACAAATAGGCGCCAGACGCGGTTTTCATTCTCACTCACAATTCAGGTGTGCGCTGATCTGATGATAAATCGTGATTGTTTAATTAATTGTTAACCTTTTTTATGTATTTTTTTGAACAATCTAATATACAAATAATATAATATAACTTTAATTATATTATTAATATATAACTGAATATATATTTTTAGCGGTGTAAAAAGGTATAACTAAATTTCCCCCTTTTACTTTTTAAAAGTTTTTTCATATGGCCATACCATATCAAAATTTATATATAAACTGGTGCAATGTCATTATATTCACCTCATCCCTTTATATAAATTCATATATCATTATTTTATAATATATTATACACAAATATACAAAAATATATATGCACGCAAAGGAAAACTTAAATATATATCATTTCATATATAATTTATGGAAATATGAATATTAATGCTTTTCATGCATCATATGATCACATATATATAATAAAATAATTTTTTTACGTAATAAAACACATATGGGAGTTTTTCACAGTTTTTCACAGTTTTTTTTGCTGTTTGATTTATATTTATTTATAGATATGTTCTAATCCAAATTTGTATAGTGGTATACAGATTTTGAAAGGAATAGAAGAAATTTTCTATAGAGGATTTTATTCATTTTAATTCCAATTATGGTGCAATATATAACGAACGAAATCATTTGTCAATGTATATTTCTGTGTAATTAGAATTATGTTTGTATCTCTTATCCCATCGGAATCAGAAATTATCCCTAGTTTTTTGTGTATAATTTCATTGGCTATATACCTCAAATTGAGTTTTATATAATCATATATAATTTATTATTTTCCATATACACTTAAAATTACGTAATTATTGTAAAGAGACACATCAATATGTGATATTATTATTATGATTATTGTCTTTTTTGTTTTGTATGTAATTCAATATAAGTATATATACATTAAAGAAAATATAATAATATTTAATTTCCTCTTAATTATAATGCCTTTTTTTTGTAGTACATATAGTTGATGATATAATATACTTTATTTATTGCGTATATAAGACAAATATATAACATATATCACCGCGTGTGTTTTATACACATATTTCATCATAAATTATTTATTATTATTCTCTCATCTTTATACTGTATCTATTCTGTTTTCTTTTATAGAAAAACATCATCTTTTATATATACATATAAATGATGTATATATGCATTGAACACATTGAAGAAAAGTAAAACGAAAGAAAATCATTAACCAAGACCATGTCAACATACTCTGCGGTTCCGCAAGCGAGAGCACCACAAAGAACATTAGTTCAAAATCGAATATCAATTCAATCATTAAATCCAATATTCATATGTAAATTATGCATGGGTTATAAAATTGAAGCAACAACAATAAATGAATGTGCACATTCATGTAAGTATATATTTATATACATATATTGATTTCTAGGTATTATAAGTACTTCACATATAAATATATTGATAATGTAATGCATAAATAAAATTAAAAGACATACAATAAATAATTAAAAGTATATAATAAATAAATAAATAAACTATTATATTTCTTATAACTCTTAATGTAAAGTTTGTCGGTCGTGCATCGTTAAACATTTGGAAGATAAAAAATATTGTCCAACATGCGACCGAAAAGATGTTAACATTGACAAAAATTGTTTAAGGTATGTATTTTTATTCTGTATATCTATTTATTTTTGTTCTGAAGAACAAATTTGTAATTGAATAAATAAATAAAATTTGCAAAAAAATTCGCGAAAATTATACATATAACTATATAGATCGGATAAAACACTTCGGTCCATAATTTATAAAGTTGTACCTGGTTTATATCAACGTGAATGTCAACGCAGACATAATTTTAATATTGAATTACATAATGGTGGATATGACGGAAGTTTATCAGATTATGATGAATTTATTCGTTTAAGTAGTAATGAGAACGATGATGGTATCGTTATGGATGAAGCCACTGATAGTGAATCATCTGGAAGATCTACAAATCAACGTAATAATCGGTTTAGTAAATATTATGTAAATTTTGAAGAGAAAATAGATGATGATGAATATTTCACACCGGATAGTCCAATAAGGTAATTTTTGTTTTTAATAAAAAACTATTCTATAAATACATTTTGTTTATACAAACATAGAAACACTTACATTCACAGTATAGAAAATTAATACACAAGAAAATGTTATTTCTATAAAAAAAATTACAAACCCTATGTTTTTTTTTTCTATTTCTATTTGAAAACATTTATAGTTTATCATTGGAGTATCAACCGAATGAATTGATAACTTGTGAAAAACCACCAATAATATACCTCAAATGTCCGGCAGCTGTTACTATACGTCACCTGCAACGTTTATTATCATCAAAATTTAATTTAAATCTTGATTCAAATAATGTAGAAATCGAAATTATTTATGATAGTAAAATTTTAACTTCGGTTGATAGTATGATGGATATTGCATACAGTTTCAACTGGAAGAGGGTAAGTTATATTTATTTTATTTTTTATTAAAATAAATTATAATTTAATATACGTCAATATAAAATTTGTTTTTTGTTTTTAATATTATATATTATTAAATGTGTTTAAATTAAATTATATTAAATTAATTTTTTTAATTTGTTATTGTTATTCGAAATGTGAAAGAAGAGTTTTCATATATTATTTCTTTTGTATTATTTTCGCTATCAAATTGTTAATTATATAGAGATAACATAACAACGTAACGTAACATCAATATATTATATAGTATCATATAATTATTATAAAAATGTTGCCTAATTAATTTTTTTGTTAATACGTATTTGATGGGATTTTCCAAAGAGATAATATTTTTAATTAATAATTGCGTTATTGAATTTGTTGTGATACAAAATATTATTAATTTTTTTATCTACATATTTATATAATGATTTATTTATTATTTTTTAATTGTGTATTTTGAAAAGTGAAGTGAATGAAAAATGTTTAAACCACATATAATTAAAAATGTTTGAATGCTAATTTATATACGAATATGTATGTATGTATTTATATATACATAATAATACAGATACTGAATTTCATTGTATTTAAATATGGTTTTAAGTGAAATAATTTCTGTTCAAAACTTTGAGTGCCGGCAATTCAATATCCAATTACAGTTATTGTGAAATATTTTCTATTGATAATTATTATGAATTATATTCAATAAAAAGTGCTTTTTAAATGATGAACGTTTTCACCTCACATTCGTATATCCAATAGACACACAAAAACTTCATATAAATATATTGTTTTGATTTCCTATATTGATAAGCATAAAAAAATTAAATTATTAAATTAAACATATACGTATTTCGTCGTTATCGCAACCGTATATATTAAGTAAATATTATTTTTTTCTTTATCATTTTTCAAACATTTTTCCATATAAAATTTATAGATTGAACCAATGCGATTTTATTACCAAATCTTTATTATGAATTCAAATACAAGTACAGAAAATTGTTGTACTGAAATAACTGGGAAGGAGGAGACTGTTTTAAATAATAAAAATGACAATAATGACAAAAATGATAACAATGACAATGATAATAATAACAATGATAATAATAATAATAATAACAATAATAACAATAATAATAATGATGTAAATGATAATTATGAAAATAATGATAATAACAACAACGGAAATAATAATAATAATAATAATAATAATAATAATAATGATAATAATAGCAATAATAATAATAATGATAATAATAATAATAACGATGATGATAATTATAATAATAATGCTGATGATGGTAATAATAATATTAATAATATTCATAATAATAACAATGGTAATAATGGTAATAATGGTAATAATACTAATAATACTACACCTAATAATCATATTACTGATTTTGCTAATAATAATGATGAAAATAATAAAATAGTTCAAAAAACTACACAAGAAATATCCGATGAAAATTTATATAGATCGGTTCGCAAATATAACAAGAAACACCAAAAAAATAATGTTGTTGATAATAAATCAAAGAAAAATAATAATATAATTAAACCTACAATTTATGAAGAAAAGAAAGTAAAGTCAAAGAAAACCCCAAAAATAAAACCAAATTCAAATGTGGCTTCAAATAGCAAAACAAACACGAATGATTTTAAAAGTTTACGTAGTAATGATGCGAGACATACACCTTCAATGGATACTCCGTCTAAAACGAATAATAATCAAAACAGTGGCACAAATAGTGAAAATAAAAAAGCATCGCAATTAAAATACAAATTAATTTCCAAAGAAGAGTACCTTAAGTCACTTGAAGGACTACACAAACAAAATAAATTACAAAAATCTAATAGTCAAATGATAACATCGAATGTAATCCAATCAACCGATAATAAAGATCTAAATCGTAAACATAATAATAATAAAAAATCCAAAGAAGATTACGATAAGAAAAAACCACAACAAAAGGAACACTTATCAAATAATATTATAATAAAGTCAGTGTTGGAACCTTCCTCTTCTTCGGTTGAAACAGCAAAACGACGATTTTCTGTCGATTATGTCAGTAATTCATATAAGAAATCAAAACAAAATTTTAAACAAAGTGTTAGCGTAGACGACAGCACAACATCAACAAATATGTCAAAATATGTTTCATCGCAAAAACCATCTTCATCAACAGCCACTTCACATAATAATGTGCCAAAATTAAAAATTGAATTAAATAAAATTAAATCAACCAATAGCAATGGAGATGAATTAATAAAAGTGTGCTATTCCACGTCACCATCTTCAAGTTCACCCAGATCATCATCGTCAAATAACACCATGGTCGATAGGTCACGAAATAACAACTCACCCAAATCCATTGAAGACGTGTATAATTATGATTTTCATCATATGGATGTAAATGAATATGTGAAAAATATTGGTTTGAAACCAATTTATCGTAATGCCGATGATAGTAATAAGAAAGAGCAACCATTGATTTCAGTTACGGATAGTAAACCAATTGAAAACAAAATTGCACTGCCAACAATTTTGGACGAATCTTTAGTTCACAAAAAACGTAAAAAAAGTAGTAAACATTCAAAGGAGCCCGGCAGCAGTAAAAGACGTAAATTACATGCTGAAATATCGTCAACGGAAGAAGAAAGTTTAAAGTTAAAAGTTAAAATTACTGGAAGTAAACCAAGTAAACATGAAAAGAAAATGAATAATAATTGCACTGATACCAATAATATTCCCATGCATAACAATATTATCGAAATTGATGAGGGTGATAGTACTATCCATCTGAAAAATGATAATTATTCAACTATTGTAAGTAATAACGGTGGTACTACACTCTATATAAATGAAAATGCTAAACAAAATATTCCCAAATGTGATCAAGATGATCAAATCAATATACAAAATTCTGTTGTTACGAAAACGGATTTAGAGAAAAAAAGATTAACGGAAATGCGACAAGTTCGTCATAAATCAAATATAGTAATGGGAAAGCCACAAAATATTGAAAATCATAGCGCGAATCAAGAGAAACAAATTGAGATTCAGGAGAACAGTAACGATTCTCAAAAAATCGAAATTCTGCAAAACATTCGAATACCCAATGAAAGGTGTATAAATGACGGTGATAAGTTATCGGGAAATTCCAATATTCACAAGTCAACATTAGTACCAGCACAACAAGTTTCCTCATCGAATCCAAATATTGAAAAATGTGTCGAAAATAATGTACCTCAAAATGGTGTAATGGGCAATGTTCCAGAATCACCAAATTGTTCCACGAATGCATTGCAAGATGATTCCGCTATTTTTCTAAAACCATCTACGCCACCATTAACAACAATTGGCAATTCGAAATATAAATTATTAAATAAAACATCACATTATACACCATTAAAACGAACGCTCGGTGTTGAGGAATATGCCCACTTAAAACAAAAAAAAATTGAACAACAAAATGAAACGAATAAAAATCTTTTCTTTAGAAATTTTATTCAGACACAAACAAATTTCAATGCATCTGAAAAATTTGTTGTTGAAAAAATGACAATAAATCAACGCGAAGAACCACCACAACAACCACAATCACCACCGAAACAACCACAACCACAATCACCAACAAAATTTTATACATCAACAATTGGAACTAAATATACAACATATGAATTGCCAAAATCTCCAAAACCATTAAAAATGATATTACCTCCCTCATCAATAAGTGTTACAAAAATAAGTGATGCAAAAAATGTAAATACACCGCCAGTCACCGACACCAGACCGGCAATCGAAATTTTAAGAATATCATCAAATGTACCGGCAATTGATCAACAACAACCACAACCACAATCACACAATAATGATGGTAAATTAAATCAAGAACAAGCACAACATACATTTTTACGACCTCTACCTCCGCCACCAATTGCTTTAGAAAGAATTAAAAAAGCCAACAATAATTTATTATCGGTTAAAAATCATTTATTTCGTTCTGGCAATAATATTAAAAACAATTATCAAACCCTTAATAATATGAATAGTAATAAAAGCACAAATAATAAAATTCTCATCAATAATAGATTATTATTACCGAATCCACAAAAAGCTGTAGTAAAATCAACACCACAACAAATAATCCTACCAAAAGTGGATCAAAAATCAATTACAAAATTATCGTCGAATAGTTCTAACACAACGACGACGAGCACTTCTACTGATGTTAATAAACCATTAGATTTATCCATTCATTCAAATCGTTTATGTTCGATTACTCTTATTGGTTCAAAAAAATCATCTGTTGTTCAAAATCCTGCTTTATTCGTTGAAAATTTATCATCAGCGCAAAATGTTTTGGAAAAGAAACAAGCCATACTAAACGATATTCAGGAAAAAAATGTAACCATTACGGAACGTAACAAACAACAACAAAAAATAAATTTAGAGAATACCTTATTTAAAATTCAACAACAAAATTCAATTGAATGTAAGAAAATATCACCATTTGTCATTGATGATAAACAACTATTTATAAAACCACCATTAGTAAAAGTATCATCTCCCTCACTTGCATTATCACTATCGCCACCATTATTGCAATTCTCATCACAACCACCATTTACATCTACTAATACCAAAGAATTTGTTAAAGAATTACTAACAGAACGGAAATTACCGACATCGAGATATTCGCCGGACAATTCAAGTACCGGTCAAAACAGTCATTTGGAAAATAATATGATGACTAAAATTTTTCCACGTAATACATTTTCGTGGGCATCCAGCAACAGAATGAATAAAGAACAAACAAATGGAATTAACAAATGTGAAAATTCTGATTCATCATCATTTTTAACGAAAAACATTGAAAGATTAAACGATTTGAAATCGACAATCATATCGGGAACGGCCACATTACCAATGTTAGCACCACGTCCACCAATGCCAAAACTAAATGAAATTCTTAAACCAAATCCAGTGCGACAACAAAATGCATCTGTACGTTCCATACCAAACCCATCAGTATTAGCTTTTCGTAATCAAAAAACGGTTCCATCAACTACAAATGTTTCAGTCGTATCAACAGCAACCTTAAAATCTACCTCATCAACAACTACATCGACGATAGAAAATGTAGTGACACCATCCATGGCACCAACACTATTAATGCCACCGCCAATTAAACCATTATCACCTCAACCAATAACATTATTATTGCCAACAACAGTAAACACAAATGTAATTACAATAGATAATTCAATAAAAACATCATTAGTACAAACAAATTCCTCAGTAACATCATCCCCGATTATGACTCCTAAAACGTTTTCCTTTAAAGAAACACAACAAAATACTACAAATGGTGATTTAACTAATAAAAACATAACATCTTCCTCTACTGTCACCACACTCGCAGATTCTTTAATAAAAACAGGTGTATCGGTTCCAGATAAATTAAATACAAAATTAGACCCATCCACAAGGAGCGTATCAACATTATCATCATTGCCATCTTCATCATCATCATCATTTACAACCACAAAACCTGTCCTATCACCGACATTAATCTTTTCGAAAGAAAATACGGTAACTTCAACAGGTAAAGAATCTCTAACCAGTAAAAATAATAATAATAATAATAATAATAATAATAATAATAATAATAATAATAATAATAATAATAATAATAATACCAAAATTAATAATACAAGTAATGAAATCGGTGAATGTAAATTGAAAACAACTAAAAAACATATAACACTAGAAAAATTAACAGCAAATCTTTTAGCAAATGCTAAAGAAATTAGTGTAATAAATAATAGTACAACAACGACGACGACGATGACGACTGCAGTAACAACACCACCAATGACACCACAATCACCACAATCCACATCGTCACCTTTAACAGGATTATCGGCAAATTTAACGATTTTATCAGAAAAAGCTGTACCAACATCATCAAATGTTTTGTCACCAACATCATTGCCACCTTCACCAACATCAACATTTCCATCATCTTCACCACCGTCACCAATAACAGTAGTCTCATCAATTTCAATGAGTACATCACCGAAAGCCATTGCTATGTAAAATCATGTAAGTAAAACGATAAACAAATTTTGCTGATCATATTATTATATAGATATCATATTTTATGATAACATATTATATTGTTATAAAATAATTCTAATGGTTATATAATTGTATAACATTAGTTTTAAAATAAATAATGAATTTGTATATATTTATAATTGAAATTCAAACTATACACAAAATTAAAAGAACCAAAAAAAATTAAATATTTCATGGATATTCTCTTAAAACAATTTGAATTACAAAAATAAAATGTGTGTATATGTATGTAGAATAAAAAAGTTATTAATCCTAAAAATTTTATATTATACAATAAATATATAAGATAAAATATTAAGTTAAAACCAAATTTCTATATTAGTTAAATTCTAATTTCTATATATAGAAAACTATTATTTCTATGTATCCACTATAAGGTCAATTCGTAATTCGTTTTACTTTTATTGGAAAAATTAATCAATAAATACCTATATTAATTTACCATCCTCTCATCATCATAAAACAAAATTATGAATCTTATGTTATAATTTTGTATATAATTTGAAGAATATAATTTTTATTTAAAAAAAATAAAGCTATTATCTAAATGTACCACCTAACGAAATCCTTGAATTCAACAATATTAAAAAAAACAATAAACTTATTAAAATCAGTCATCCCTATATATACATGCGAATTAATTGTATTGATTGAAATGGTATATAAATATAGTAATAAATTAATTTTTTATTATTTTCTTTGCAATAGAAACATTCGTTTATTATTAGATATTAATAAATTAGATATTTATAACAAAATGAATAATGAACCATGTATTTAAAATCTTTCAAATATATTATTTATACCAATATTTCTATATATGAAGATTATCTTCCTGTATACAAAATTACAATATTCATGTTTGTAAACAAAAAAAATATGGAATGAAAAAGTAAAATGAGAAGTAAAATAATAAACAACCCGCTGTTAATGATTGTTGAAGTAATATTGTTGGTATATCGTTTTCTGGTTTTTTTGATAAATTCATTCTCTATATATTCATTTGTATTCTTTTCACCATTCACCTATCTTTATGTATATTTTATAGTATTATCGTATAGAAATATACCAAAAATGAAAAATATAAAAACGTATAAATAAACATTATATTTTTATTTATATAGAAAATATAGCATACGAATCCAATGGATGGGATATGGGAAAATTTATTTATTATATTTTTTAGTTGTTTTCTTTTAAGTAATGACTTGAATGGATTACAAAACTTATATATATACTTAAAATTAATTACAATTTTTATTACACTATATGTTTTTTTTTTATTGTTTGTTTCACATTCGTGGTTTTTTGGCTTCTTATATCATGTACTGTACACAGACACAAATACATCGTATTTTATATAACCATTAATGTTATATGTAATGCCATATTATACGCATAATTTGAAATAATTAAATTAATTTCCTAAATGAGTTGTATTTATATATATGTATGTAATTAACTTTTGATCTTTGTACATTATTTTACATTTTGGTTTTGTGAATGCATAATAATGATGGAATTAAAATTATAAATGGTATAAATTAGGAATTTTTGTTTCTGTTAATTAAGAATTTCTATAATATATTTTTTCAAAGCTACTCTCAATAAAATCACATATATAATATCGATGTTTGCAGATATATGCTCTTTTGCCATGAAATGATCAATTTTGTGGCACTTCGCATAATAAATATTAAAACAAATATTGCATTAGCAGTTACCTTAATAAAATTTAAAGGTTGAATCCTATATATGGAAATTTTATGAGACGTACACAATCTCCGCATATAGAAATTCTTATAGACATCAAATTCACATCCTCCGCATATAGAAATTCGTATAGACATCAATCAACAGTTAAAATATGTTGATTATAATCGCATATGTGATGTATGATAAAGTATATATTCAAAATAAATAAACAATTTTATTTTAATCATATTTAATATAAATAAAATTCAACATTCCATTAAAAAAAAAAATCATGACCAAATCACATCAATGTCAACAATTTTTTTTTTACTTTGATATTATATATCGCGTTATATGCGATATCAAATCTACTGTAAATTTTTTAATCGATAATTAAAATATATAAATCATTTATTTATTTTATTTTTTGCCAAGCATTTATTCGTTCTTTAAAAAACAAGAAATAATACAATAATAATAAATGTTATATCAAAAAAAAAAACTTTCAATGAAAACGTTTTGTTGTTTATATATACACAAAGAATAACACAAATAAAAAAAAAAACAAAATAAATAAATCGATTGACATTGATAAAACTTTCTGCAATTTATTTAAATATTCATTTTGTGGTTGTGCCTTTTTTCCACTCACATTTTGTGAATAATATATTATAATATTCGAGCGAATGCGACAATAAATATATATATTCATATATACATATAATGTTGTAAACGTATTTAAAAATGTATAATTTTCCAATATAGATAAATAAATACTACACGTACCACGTATATGTATGTATATTATATATATATGGTAAATGTACAAAGAAATAATCACAATCGATAAAAATTAATTTATTATTTATTTAAACAACTGTGAATATTTATCGCTTTTTTAAATATCATATCTTTTATGATGATGGAAAAATATTTCTACATATATTTTGTGTTTTAATTGTGTATGTACATTATAATTCTAAACTGTTATATATACAAAGAAAAAAACATCATCACATTCAATATCCAAAATGAATTAAATTAAATTAAATTTTCATATGGCCCCGTCGTAATAATAACATAACATAAATATATATATTTAATAGACCCACTACTACTACTACTACGAATATGCTATAATATATTATATTCACTAATACCATTTAATAGAGAATTGGAAAAAATTATAAAAAAAAAAAATAACATCTTTCAAATATTTACAAACACAAAAATATACTTAATTTTTTTTTTTTTAATTTTATCTGCATAGTTAATTTATTTATTTTTTTGTTCCTATTTAAATAAATATATATAACACAAAATCTAAAGCGAATGTACGAATATATGAACATTTTTTTTATCATCATGTTTCTATTCAATTTTTTATTTTGTAATCTATAATATAAAAAAAAAAGTTTATTTTTTGATATGTATATATATACGCAAGCAATTTATACTACACATATAATATAAATAAGATATAGAGATGTTATGATAAGAAACCATCTGGAAGTGAAATGTGTCGTCAACATATAGTAATAATCATAATAATATATATATTACATTGTATTACATACAATACATACAATACAAACTTAACTTATTGCATTACATACATAATTTATAAATTATTTAATTATTAAGACAATGTATTATTTGTATAAAGAGAGCTTAATTATGATTATTATTTTGATTTTATGATTCGAAATAGTGAAAAAATATAGACGGAAATTTAACTAAAATATAATTTAATCCATTTTGTAATAAATAATCTGGAAAATCGAATTTTCCGGAAAATCGAATTTTCTAAGTTTTCTTTAATTTTTGTTTTCAAATTGTTTATGCTTTCAGAATCAGATATTTTTATAAATCAGCTAATTAGGTATGTGCCTTTTGTTAAAAACTTGTAGACAATATCTTCAACAGGATTTTACTTTTTTTTTTTATTTTAATATTTTATTTTATATTTTTTTAATCTATTTATTATTTGTTTCTTTTTAGCTCCGTTTTGTTTTTGCCTTAATTTGTTGATTGGAGATAAATTTTATTTTCATTATTCAAATCTCTATATGTTATATCTTTATCAATTGGCATAACCGGGATTTGAACATGGAACTACGTCGCGTGCTTGATACATACCCTAGTTCTTAGCCGCCAGTTTACGAATACAATATGCATAGTATGAATTGTGTATTCAATCACATTTAGATAAAATAATAAGTTACGATGTTTGTTGTAATCCTACCTAAATATATAATAAATAATAAATAAAAATATATTTCATTCGTTAGGGCCACTATATGCTGTAAAAGGATTTTAATAAATGTATACATTCTTTTTTATATTAAATTGTTTTGTTTAGATTGTAAAAATATATACTTACATATTATAAGAAATAGTGTTTCGTATTGAATTAAGGAACAATAAAATTCTAATTGTAATTTAATTGTGAAACCATTTAATCATTTAAATGGAATAATTTACAGAATAAAATCAATAATATGGGATCAATAAAATAATGGATTATGACTAAAGAAGGTGTTACATAGAACTTTTTAGATTGTTATTAATTTTCTTTTTCAATTCATTAAATTTTAATTGGAATGCAATATTAGTTTTGGGTTAAATTTTATTTTCGTTTGTCTATATAATGGTATTTAGTGAAAGTAAAACCAAATCGAAAACTTTTGCAATTTTGTAATTGAAAAAAATAAATAACAATAATTATCATTTCAAAGACGACCCACGATCTTTTTTTAAGGACCTCTTATATGTTTGCTATAATTGCATCAATTCTTAGCTTATATATAAATATGTTATAAACTCTTCTTGATGCTTGGTTCCTTAATATAAATATAGAATCGAAATTTAGCAACATAAATATAAATACGAAATAAATGGGGGAGATTATATATATATTTTATTACTTGCTAAATTGTTATGTTATATACTTTTCCATATATAGAAAATTTATTATAAAAATTTATTATAAAATGACTTTTCGTTTAAGTTTTTCCGTAGCAGTTTCATTATATGTATATATTTGTTTATCAACATAAATGATTCTTCTGTATATTTTATATATTTGTATAAATAAAAAAAATATATCTTCTGTATATTTTATCGTACAATAGAACCAATAGAATACATTTATATAGAAATTTTCTTATCTCTTCAATGATTCTTATATAAAAATGAATTATGACTTTTATTCCGTTTTTCTACATTCTACAAAACATTTAATAATTATAATGTCTGAGATTTGTCATAATGAAATTAAAAAAAAAATTGATAAATACCATTCTAAAATTTTAATGATTCAATCATAATTTTCAAATTGGAATATTTATATCTTATAGCAATAACAAAAGAATAATTTTTTGTTTGTCCCTTTTTATGTCTTTTGGATCCATTGAACAATAGAATTTATTGTAATATAATTCCAAAGCTATAAAATCTTGATCATACGATTAAATATAATTACGAGTACTTTTGAATAATGGTATTCTAAAATCTAGATTACGATTATTTGAAATCGATAATTTTGATTAGAATTACAAAGAATCTAAAAGTAACTCAATTTTTTTTCGGATTATAAGAGTAATGATAATCATTTAAATCTTATTTTTCAAATGTTTCTTATTTGTTAAACTTCAATTAACATAAAACCTTTTTGGATACCTTAATAGAATTTTTCGCAATTTTTCGATATTAAATAACTATATATAGTTAATATGATCAATCTGATAACTTTGTAATATATCAAATTCAAAATTCTCTAAAATTTTTTAAATATATATTTTACACATTGTCAGAATAAATTGATTTTCATTCTACACTCGATTTCAATGTGTATTCATAAAAACTCTATATGTTATGATATTCCTTTTTTTTCATTAGCAATAAATTCTTATCAATTTTTTTTACACATTCACCACATTGATCCATTTTTTGGTTGTCGTTTTTCTATACACATTTTAAAATAATTATATTTATCTATACTTTAAAGTGTGCGTGTATATACAATATACAGATTCATTAAAAGGATATACAATTATATAAATATACACAGAGTTTCATATATCATTGAATATATATATATGATTCTGTCCCCTTTTTGATATTCAACATTATATAAAAAAAAAATGTATTGCATATATTTATGAAAATTAAACAGGGATTTTCAGCAGAGTAAACATAAATATATATAAATATTTTATACATATATGAGCGTAAGGGTACTGCATATATAGAATTATTTAGTGCAATCAACTGAGCCCTTTTTATTTGTATATATTTCTTTTGCATTTACGAATTCAACAAAAATATATCAACCAGACAATATATATGTAATATAAGTTTTTGAATGAATTACCCCGAAATTTTATATGTGCGCAACCGTATATGTATATAAACAATCATAAATATTAAAATTATCTTTTATATATATTACAAGGGTGGTGATGAAATATTATTATCATTATCATTATTATTAATATTATTATTATTCATATAATACCATTATTATTATATTGTTTTCTGTTTTATTTATCAACACAACAGATTATCAATATATATATACCCAATATATCTATTGTAATATAAACAATGACACCACGAATATCAATTTTTTTATTTCAATTTAAGATTAAATCTGTGTTATCGCGATAACCCTATTATTAGCAGTTTTGAAATAAAATATTGGTGGAAATTATTATCAATAATGCACACTTTTCCTA
Source organism: Dilophus febrilis (assembly GCA_958336335.1). Taxonomy (NCBI): domain Eukaryota; kingdom Metazoa; phylum Arthropoda; class Insecta; order Diptera; family Bibionidae; genus Dilophus; species Dilophus febrilis. The sequence continues at coordinate 26,821,546 of OY284469.1, read as the reverse complement.
TATAAATAATAAAGGTTTTCACCCAAAAAAAATATACTATATAAAGAAATGCACTTTATATATATTCTGATTTCTATAGAGTAAACAAACTATACCATAAAACTGTTAATCGTATATGTTATATAAAAATTCTAATACACATTTGAAGTTTATTAAATTAATGTGTTTTTCATTACGATCATAAATAATTTTATATTATTCATTTATTTTATATACCACACATTACAAAAATAAACATCAACGATTTTATAAACCTAAGAGAAACGCGAGTGGATAACAAAATATCCAATTTTAGAATCTTCCATAACCAACCATATAATAAGATATCATCAACACACCATTCAACTATCATAAAAGAATAAATTCATCATCTTTATAATACACTTGATGATGTGATTTCTCTTATTTATTAATAATCTATAAATATGTGTAGTATATAAAATCAACTGAAATATATGTTAACTTCTTTAACATGCATATAAAAACTCAAACAGAAATCCAAAAAAAAAAAATAAAAATATTATACGTTAAACGACACACACAATCTATAATTTTTCAATTTACATAAATTATATAATTCAGAAATTTACGAAAACAAAAACAAAATTAAGAGACTTATAATAACTTATTGTATATATATATGGAAAGCGCATCGTGTATTGGATGGTATTTATAATATTATAAGAAAAAGTGTACATTGACATCACATCAACACACACTATATATACGTATCTCGTATTCATATAAATATAAATAAGTATGAATAAGACCCAATTCATTGCTACTGAACTGAATTTTACCACCATATCAATCTAATCTATCTTAATTTTGTTTTATTTATTTTTTTTTTCTTAAAGTGGTTAATATTTTTTTATTTTTTTTAAAATCTCTTTATATATTCGATACTACCATACAGCAACAACATCATCATTATTATTAAAGAACAAATGAAAGAAAAAAAAACACAGAATTTATTTTTTCTTAAAGCAGTATTCAAGTATATAAATAAATAAACTAATTTATTACATTATATTATATGTATAGATATAAATACTCTGTATACATATAATAAAATTTTTTCTTTTTGTATTTAAGCAACGAGTTATAAATATATACAATCAATAAACAGAGTGTTTCGTATGCGTATATATATTCACTTTATAGATTGCCAGATTTTCTTAAGTTACTTGCGGGAAATGCAAAAAAAAACGTTATTTCCTATAGTTTATTTCCAAATTGGGCTCCCAATTGTTTCAAAGTAAATTGAAAAGAAAATCAAAAGGCTAGGCGAAATTTTATTTCAATTAAAAAACATTGCCAGGTCAACACCTAAACCAAGAATTTATCACCAATCAACTCCTTATAATATTTTAATATAAAATAATGTACCACTCTACTAATACATTCAAAATCAATTCCCAAGAACACCATTGAAAATATATCTTCAATAAATCTTTCACTATATATATATTTGGAATGAGAATATATTTGTTGATCACGAATCATACTGTTATTTATTTATTACAATAGTAAACCACAATATATTTATTATTTTTTACCAATTATATATATATTATATAATATTCGATTCCAACTTATATAATAGTATGTATATGTTGTATCAAACAAAATAAAAAAAGATATAGAAAACATAAAATCTATAATAATTGTCATTCATGGTTCATTGAATAAGGAATACGTATATATATTTATATATATATTGACATATACATAAATTGATGTCTGCGCTTGCATTACAAAAAGTAATATAAATTAATTTTTTGTTTAGACTATGTTAAAAAATGATTCTTGTTTGCTTTCGATTCCAAAGTATTATTATAATAAATTCAACTATTTTATATGCAGTTGATTACCTTTGTTCTGAACGTAACCCATTCCCATTCGTAAAGATTTTAAGAAATCACGTATAACGAAGTGTTTTTTAACCTCATTCATAAATTTTTGTTTTATTCTAAAATGGATGGACCACTTAAAGTGTGTGATTATATTTTAAATGGGAATAGTTAAACAAACAGCGATATCATAATGTTATTGTTAAATCGATATTGATTTTCTCTCTTCATAAACATAATTTAATAATTTTTTCATACAATATTTTAATGCAATTGGATTAAATTGGGAAGATTTTTAATATTTGTCTATTTTTTCCGGTAATAAAATAACATAATGATATTCCTATATATATATATATTCAATAATGTATTTCAACATATATATACTTTTATATTTATAATTAATATGAAAAAATATATTTTTGGTAATTAATTTAAAATTGGGAAACCATGAAATGGCGTTTTTTTTCGATAATAATTAAAATATAAGCGGTATTTTCATATATACTAATATAAAGTACTTGAACATAAATTAAATAATATACATAGAGATTGACAAAGTATTTTTTGCAGATAAAAGAAAAAATATATAAAATAAATAAATAATAATATATAAATAAATTTCAACAAAAAAATACTTTTATAATAATCAATAACAGTATATATTACAAAAATTCCTATAAAATATACATATTTTTCCTATAAATTTTTATTTATTTTCTACATAACTCTATATAAATATTTGTACGATAAGGAAATTAAAATAATAAAAAATATTAATGTATATTATTAAATAAATAAATAATAAAAAGTGAAAAATGAAATAAAACAATACCTTTTTATATAATTGTATATATATATATACAATACAATACAATTCAATTCGAGTTGATTACATATATATTGAACAGTATATATATAGTAGCTGTATTCTGTATAGCGATTTTAATTATTATTGTTTTTATATATATATTATTTATATTACCTCTAATATTGCGATAAAATTTGATTATTATATATATGGTGTTGACTATATTTACTATATAGCAAAGTTGCTACCGCATATTAAATTATACTATACTATGTATAAAATAAAATACTTGCTACTGCTTTCAACTAATGGTTTATTTATTATTATTCACCATATTATTTTTAAAATAAATTTTAATATAAATAAATTGTTATTCATATAAAAACGAGAAAAATTCTTAAATCGTATGTAATAATAATAATAATAATAAAACTGAACAAAAAAAAAACAAATGATGACAGATTAAACAATGAATATTGGTTATATTTAGATAATACTATATATAAGGAAATAATTTATATTTAAATATTTCCGTCTATATATACAATAAATATTTTATGATTATTTAAATTAAATGAGAAATAATAATAATAAATAAAACTGAAAAACCTTGATCAGAAGTCTATGACCAATTGCTTTATGAATATTATAATATTTTTGTTTTCATTAATATTCCATCCCATATAATATATATATATATATATACATTCGAATACATTTTGTGTATTAATTTATTTTCTATCAATTTATTTTTTTTCTATATTAATATTGTATATTATCTAATCTATATGTTCTTTAAAAGATTAGGCAATTTTATCACCACTTTATATATGATTATTTAATTATATAAAAAATATTTAATTCCTATATATAAATTATTCGCGATTAGAACAAAAAAGTGTGTATTAACAATGACATTTGAAATCTTTTTTAAACTTAACTATTCCCATTGTATTATATTTAAATTCTTCATTTATTTAACATTATATTCGGTATACAATTCCTATGTATGTACAAATTGGAAATGTTCACTAAATTCATAATAAATTTTTATACATATTAAATACACTTTATTTATTTCTTTTTATAATCCCGCATTATTAGGCATTTCGGAAAAATTCATATATCCAATTATAAATATTTTACATTATGCGATAAGCTGTTTTAATTAATTTTTAGCCAAATCCAAACGTGTTATTTAAATGTTTTTTTTTGTTTGTATTTCTTTAATAAAAATATAAAATTACATTTTTCTACATACATATACACAAAAAAATTAATTGGAAAAAAAAACAATTATAAAAACCAAATTATTAATATACATATTTTAATCTATATTATATAGTTAATTTTTATCATTTAATATTGCACCATATTTTGACAATTATTTGTGTAACACAATTATTAATTTATTTATAGTCACGTGTTTAGAAAAAAAAAATATATATAAATTTTTTTATATAGTAAATTCTTTATTATTATATAAATTCACTTAAAAAGAAATTATACATAGTTAATGTACGTTTTTATAAAAATTTTAATAAACGGACATTTTTTAATTATTATATATTAACAATTTTCGTTTTTCAATTCAACACAATTTTCAACTGATTCGTTCGTTGTTGTTGTTAATTGTTAAATTAATTTGTTTTTATTTTTAAGTTCAAAGTGGTGTTGATTTGTTTATGTATTTTTAGAAAAATTAATCTATTGTATATGGAAAATTATTTAATTTATGTTAAAAACATATTCACATATAATAAAAAAAAAATTTTTTTAATTAATATATTATAATTTAGAGACAATACACATAATATTTTAAATATTTTATCAAAAAAATATCCAACCAAAAACAAAAAGGTATGCAAAAAAAAATATCACATAATAAAAATCATAATGAAAAAAAATATATAAATTGTGCAATACAAACAATTAAAAATTAAGCATAAATAAATAAATATAAAATACAAAACATTTTTCTGTTAGAAAAAAATATTTTCTTTATAGTTTATTAATTATAATTTATCAGTTTTTCGTTTTTATTTATAATTTATGTATTTAAATTTCCCTTTTTTTATATATATGTTTTTAATTTTATATCAATCGTTTTGTTCATTTTTTTTAATTTTTTTTTGTCTTTGTCTATTTAATTTTTAATTTGTTATATATCTATTATTATTTTATTAATTTTTTGTTTTTTTTCTTTTTATATTATTATAAATTTATTCTATTATTGTTTTCTATTTGATTATATATAATATAGTATATAATACAGTAGATTGTAGATACAGAAATATTTGTATGTATATTTAGATAAATATTGAATAAGTTATAAATATATGCAATTTAGATATAGTTCAACTTTATAATAATAATAATAATAATAAAATAAATAAATAAAACTTAAACGCAAACAGAAAATTGTGTCAAATAATAAATATTCTTATAATATATAAATAATTTTTCAATCCGTATAAAATAACAAAAATATTTGTAGAATGTTTAATAAAAATACAATTTTCTTTCTTTTTTATCAATTAAAAAAAATAAATAAATATATGAATAATAAAATTTTAATACAATAATAATAATAATAATAAATAAATAAATAATACAATGATTTATGGTAATACAAAAATACTTTAACCAAATTGGGAGTAATTTGTCTTTATTATTGATATATTTATATATATTTATAAAATACACCTACGACATATATATATTTTATGAATATGTGTGCGTATATTAAATCACCGTCTGAATATTGTGTATTTTATTTATATGGATTTATTTATTTATTTATTAATATTATTATTATAATAATATTATCAAGATTAAGATATATAAACTATAGGGCTATTTGCAAATATGTTTGCTTTATATATAAAGAAAAAATAATATTAAAGTGTAACAGATGAAGTGTGTAGATAAGATTAATATATTTATACATTTAAAACATATTTATTATATATATATATATATATATATTAATAATCATAAGAATATTTTATTCTTTATAATTTAGATGTGAAAAATAAATGTCAGTTATTATGTATTTGTATTTGTTGAATTTTATTTCATTCCATTTTCCTTGTAATAATAATTTTTTATATTTACCATTTCTTAATCATTGAATTGAATTATACTTTATGAAATTGAATCCTGTGACGAATATCACAAATGGCAAAAAATATCTATTATAGCTGTTACTTATTTTTTGTTTAAATATAGAAATGATAGATGGAATATTTTTATTATATTTATGCATAGAATATATAATGAAATGTGATGAAATATATGAAGATATCTGTACAACAAGAAATTCTGGAAAATTAACAAAATTTCAACAACGATATATTTAAAGGTAAGTTATCTATAATGAAATTATTTACAATATATAGGCTATTGATAAAAAAAAGTATGTATAAGTATTATATACACCTTATAAATCCTAATGAAATTAAACACTTTGTTAAAATTTCTCTTGACTCATACGACTCTTGGCAAATAAAATAATGGTGTCGTGTCGTTAAGCTTCAACATTATAGCTGTTTGATATGCGGTTTTATGAACTCAATAATGAACGATTATGCATATAATTATTTTCAGATAAAATTAAATTTTATAAGTTTGAATAGAATTCTTCCGCCTTTTGTGCCCTTAAGGATACTACAACTTGTTGTTAAATCCAAAATAAATCCATGTTTTTATATAAATAATCCAAAATATTTTCAATTTTAATTCAGATTTTTTGTTTAGTAACCTAATTTTTCATTATAAAAGCATAGGAAAATTCTAATAATTTGATATAAAATCAATTTTTATATAATGTTTTCACAGTCGCTTTCAACATAGTTTAACGTCATTAATTAACCTGCTAAAAATTATCAATGTCTACATATCGAATGAATTTACAAATTATGAAAATATCTGCGTAATGAAAATGAAAATGAAAATCGATCAATAAAAACGATGTGAATTGATTTTTGATTATCTATCTATATATATATATATATATATATATATATATATATATATATATATATAGAATAGAATTTCAGGTAATATCCATAAATTTTATTTTTATATATACGTAGGTATAGAAATAAATGGGACAGATTTATATTGAATTTATAGTTTGTATACACATATAAATAAACATATGCATTAAATATACGTCTGAATATCATGGAGAATTTTATTAAATTTTTAATATAAACACTAATATTTATAATTGAAAAAATGCGGTCAATTTTTGTTTTCAATTCTATAATTCTGATAAACTTGGTATTTATTTATGTACAAAATATATTCTCTATTCTATATATATAATGCGATGAAAAAACATTATAAATATGTATGAGATTGAATGAATATATCAAATGAACAATACAAAATTTATATTTCAATAAACAGGATGTGTATGCGTATACATATAAATAAAAAATAATTCAATTTAAATGCAGTCAGTATATACAATACATATAGTCGTCCGTCGGTAATGTATTTATTAAACATTATAAATGAGTTATGTATGGAAAATATTTATTATTTGAAACACACTCTTTTTTATGTTATATCAGAGTTTTAAAAGTAATTCCAATTTCGAATAATGATAATATTTACACTTATATCGCAAGTATACCCACAATTTTAATCCTATACCGATTTGATTAACTAAATTACGAATTAAAATTACGTTTTTCACGAAACTTTTGTATGTATAAATCAAATACTTTTCATTATCGCATAAACATCCTAAAACATCTATTTCTGCAAAGTATTTAAACTGAAATCTTCAAAAAAAAAAAAATACAATCATATTTCATATAAAAAGTTTTGTTTCATATATTATAGCATATTCGAAGTACAAATATCGAAAAAGCAAAAATTAACGTACTTTAAAAACAATCGTTTTTCAAAAATATTATATATAATTCATATAAATTAAAGACAAATAAATGTAAATATCTATTTTTCCTATTTATATAAGCGAAACCATAAAGTTTAAATGTGCATTTAGGGATATGGAAATTTAAAGCTATATATAATCCTTTTGTTTTATATATACACTGTGGAACTCAGAAAATGATACGATGTATAATAAGGTTGTGTAATAAAAAAAATATTTAATGAACTAAAATTGAACATTTTACAAAAAAGAAACCATATATAAAACAAAACAAAAAGGCGTTACTTCGTCTACTATATTTTAGCAAAAATGGGTTTCATAGTTTTTGTGTCTTGTGATTTTTATTTTACTGTTACAATATGAAATGTATGAAACAACAACTTTGATGACAAACAATTTAAAGATCGCGTTGATCTTTGCACTTACGATGAGTAAATTTCGCGATTATGGATATATAAATATTAAAAAATACTATCTGTATCAATCTAAAAGTAAATATAATTAAATTGATGCTTCTTCTACAGCATCAGTAATAATTCGCGGGAATTTACCGTACCCAAAAAGACGACATTTAGTAAGATGTTTCAGTTATAAAAATTATGAATCTTGAATCTCCATGCAGGTATAGTAAAATAGATCCAGTGGGTCGCGGTATAGAACATTTTTCTAACCAATATACGGGATTTATTTTAGTCGTTAAGTTTTCAAAATGCCCGACATGAACCCGACACATTGTCCTTAAAAAACCTGTCTGATACGGAAAACTGCGGAACCAAAAAATGAATTCGATATATATATATAGAAAAATTACAGAAAATTAATGAAGCTACAATGATTTTATGTCGTAAAATGTATTTATATGCAGTCATTTATAAAGGGTTATATATTTAAATAGAAATAAATATGCTTTTTCTGAATATATATTCATTAATTTAGTATATATATATATATATATATGTAAAATATACTTATTATATATTCGAATAAAACTTTTAATATTTTATTAAAATAAAGTTTAGTTATTTATTTAACTGTATATGTATAACACCAGATATAGAATGATATAAAATTATATTTTACTCTATATTATAAATTTTCATATATTTACTCTATAACTATAATATAAAATTGCTTATTGCTATATATAGCTGCTGAATATTAAAACGTGTTCAAATACGTAAATCGTAAGTTTATTTATAGCTATAATTATTACAGTAAATTATATGAATCCAATTATTTCTATATATCTACGCGAGTATAGTTAAAAAAAACTATATAGAGAGTGTTTATTTTAAAGATAATATAAATATAGAAAATTTCATTTGCATCATACCGCTTATTTTCAATATATAACATTTTCATTTTTCTTTTTTTGCGAAAATATATCTACTTTAATTTTCTCTTTCCATTCAACTATTCACATATTTATATACATATACACCAACACTTTTAAACAAATATTCAAACATTCTACATATATATATATACAATGTCGGTTCATCGAAATTTATATAATTTTCTGAAATCTACCGTATATCTTTACTGTATATATGTATATATATATTAAACAAAATAAACAATTTTCCTCGCTAACAATTTACAAATTTATATACAAATTTTACGAGATATTTTCACTTGATACAAAAGTTTGAACCTTAAAGGTTATATCTTAAACAAATTGTATATATGCTTTCGATTTGTATATTATCATATTATATATGCGTTTATAATTTTATGAAGGAATGAGTACCTATTTATTTGTTAATAATTCAATCATTCGATAATAATCGATATAAACAGTTCTAAATATATATAAAATAAAGGTATATAAACGCAAAGTAATCAATATTCATTTATATTGAATACATTTAATATGATAACGATTATAAAAAGCTTTTACTTCAATTAAATATTATTATATAGAATTTGTATCTTTACTTTATACGTATTAAAAGTAACCAAAAAAAATGTATGTATTTAATGATCCCCTTAGATTCATTTAAGTAGGTTTGTCTACAAACTAATCCACTTAATCATAATCAAAACATAAATGGTTGGCAATGGATTGAACGATTGAACATTGCACACATGGTATATGTATATATGTGTGTTTATTTAGTGTATTTTTTTTTGTATATTCAGCTTATGTCATCGGTACGTTCGTTGTATATTATTACATATATATATATATATATATTTATTTATATCTTTATACAATTTTTTTTTGTATATTCGAAAACTGTTTAACTTGTAAAGTTATATAAATGTACATCTCTATATATATATATAGTGTGGATCTAAACTTTTGTATATATGCATTCAAATATATTTCTATATATTATATCCGTATCCTGATATATATATATATATATATATATATATCGTATTTATATACCGTATTTTTATATATATATATATATATATATATGCATAACATTGCCTAGTTGCTGTACAGTATCGAAAAAAAAATATAATATAATTTTATTATATAGGAACATTATAATTTTGTGTGAATTCTTATTTTAGGGGAGAAAATTGTGTGTTTTTGTATATACATTCGTCGTTAACTATATATACGAAGAGTATATACCCATGTATAGTATATTAATGTAAATGGAAATGTACACTTAGGATATGAAGAATCCGTGCACGCAGTACTCGTAGTTTAATTTTACTTATCGGTGCTGTTTATACCGTAAGCGATATCCATTCCGGAATGGTTATCGTTTAAGGCATAAACCAACAGTTTTTAAGTATAAATACAAGATCTATTTATATTGCAAATAACATATAATTCTATATATTAATAATAATTGTAAGCATAAAACATTGAAAAAATTGTTATGCACGAATTTTTGTTGTGTTGAGTGTACGTATCCTTGTTGTATATATTTTATTAAAGATTATATTATTGTGAGTTTATTCGGTGTGGGGTTCGGTGGGGTATGAGTTGAGGAGTTTCATATTGGCGTTGGTTTGGTGGTGTATATATGCGCTGCGTTATAGTGGTTATAGGGAACAAATGTGTTTCATTCAATATAAAAATAAATAACATGTATTTAGATTGTATACATAAATAAATATAAAATATATAGAGAATATGTGAAAAAGGAAATAAAAAATATATTACATATATACGACAGAGATATATATAGATAACAAAAACGATAAAAAAAATCGTTGACGGAAAAACGTAAAACATTCGGAGTGACAAAGAAATAATTTAATATAAAAATAGATTTTCCTTAATTTTTTTTTACACATCGTATAATAACTGTAAATGAATTTTGATTTCCGTGTGTGGTCGGAAAGGTTTTATTGGAATATTTAATGAGTTTTTTTTTTGGATCCTTGCGTCGAAAATTTCTTTAATGGTTAACATGCGATATGATAAATCCTTATTGATAAAAAAAATCCAAATTTTCACTTTTCGCGTTTCCTTCTCTTGTTGATATAAAATGTAACTATAAACGTCTTTCGTTTGCCAGATAAAAATGTTTTTTTATCTTGTATATTAACAGAAATCGTTGGTGAATATCTAAATACTAAAGCAATAAACCCACAACATCCCACGCATGTATATATATAATAATAAAATAATATATTAAATGTGTCGGTATAACATTTATATAATATGAAAATATTAAATGTATATTGTTATATATTACGTATAATATTGATTAAATATGGGATGATCATCAAAAATTAATGTTTTCTAATATTTATTCAGAAGCTTTATAATACATAAAACACAAACATTGTGGTGTAATTGATATTACACCCAAAAGTAAATTGTAACAAAAATTTTGTGAAAGGTTTGGCAGGTTCAATCCTATAATCCTATATATATATCAATACTTTTTTTTGTGTTTTTCTATTTTTGAATCTGAATTTCACATACAGAATTTCGTATTTTTTCAATCGGTTAACAACTTGACTGCCGAATACAATAAAATATTAAACCTTTAAATTATAAAATCAACAAAAGTCGTCGGTTGTAAGGACGATCGTTTTTTCTATATCGTAATTATAAATAGATAATTTTAATTTAAAAAAGGTTGTTAACCCTAGGATGCATAACCAAAAATTCTACACTTTTGCATAAACCGGGTATATTTATACCCAGAGATAAAATTTCAACTAACTTCCTTAATTCTTAAGATAATTTGACCGGACTAGTTACGTTTTCTGGCTATTTCTTATATCTTTCAAGCACCGCACATTTAGTAATCCTATTCCAAACCGTTTTTAAGATATTCCCAAATAACCCATTGTTGAAACACAAAAATATGTCAGCCAAGAGGTTTTTCATAGATATCACTTTAAACCATACGCTTAGAACTTCCAAATGATAATAAATCGTTTGGTAATAAAATTTTACAATGATTCAAGTATCTGAACATAATTGGCCATCGTCTGGTTCTTGAGCATTACCTTAAAAAAGTATTCAGATCCATTTTTTTAATACAAAAAGAAATAAAATAAAATTTAAATGCAAATTGACCATTAAAAATGTTCTATATTTTTATTTAATCGTGAATAACTTCGAAAGTATTAGAAATATCACATGGAATTGTATGTCAAACGAAAGCTAAATAATGTAGCAAGTTTTTAAGCAAGTTGGACGGACATTTATAAAAGGTGTCTTTTCGAGATATGGTACCCTAAACTTTAGAGAACAAAAAATAAGATTTATTTTTTACACACATTTCTTTAAATATCTAGAGAACCGATTGTCCGATCTACATGATTTTTAATGTAATTTATAGACGATTTAATGCTAATGCTAATAGTGTATCTGATCTTTCAATTACAATAACCAGTTGTGGTGATAAGTGCTCCAGAGTCGCGAAAAACATGAAAATCTCCAAAAATCGGTATGTTTTTCGCTAAATTCCTCTACGAAGCCAAATGGAACAAAATTTTTGAGAATGTTTTCGACTCCAAATGAGCCACAGGACCTAAAAACTGCATATTGTTGTCGATCCCCGGCAAACCCTGTATAATACAATTATTTTTAATCATGGGCATAATTATACCTAGAATATACAAATCCGCGATGTCTTTCCAAAACAAGAATGGCTATGATTCTGAACACTTTGTTTGTAAGTCCATTACAGAATTTTAGATAGAATTGAATACTCGAAGATGTCACCAAAGGACATAGGCAAAAGTAAAAAAATAAAGTTTTTACAGCACTTTTAAAATCTAATGGGTATTAAAATACCCATATATGCATCCTAGGGTTAAGGAACTAATTAGAATTCATTATTTATGATTTTCATTCATGGGACAACTCCATTTTATATTTATAATTTTTACAATGCAATACACAATAAAGATAAAAATGACAATAAAATAAAAATTTTTACAAAAAGATACAAGGAAATTAATGTAATTTTGAAAATTGTTTATGAATTTTGAATTTATATACTGAAATTTGTTAAATTTATTTTCGATTTCCTTTGAACTTAATATTTTTCCCTTTTGATTTATAAACTGAAAATGTCCAAGTTATAATTACATTATAATGAATTTATAATAATTAAGTAAATATATACATTTAAGGGAAAATTCAATATCTATTAAACAATGTACATAATTATGTATATATTTAAATCTAAAACAAAATCAATTTACAATCATTTTATATAGCGAAATGTTGTTTAAACATGTACTAAAATTGTTCATTCAATATTTGTTTTACAAAATTAAATTATTTATTATAAAGTATATATAAATAAATGTCATTATATTATATATTTATAAAAAAAATCCAAAAATCATTCGTTTCTGTTTCAGTTATATAACATATTATTTATTTTGTATTTAATTATTTCATTTTAATTATTATTCGTTCTATCTATCGCAATTTCATTATTAATATCTCCATTTAAGATTTTTAGGCTAACCTAATCGTAAAAATATTGATTACGCTATATAAATATGAAACATTTCGCATAAGTATAAAGAAAACAAAACGAACATTTCTATATTTCTTATATTCTTAATATTAAGATTAATTCTTAAAATACTTTTTAGTATTTAAATGGTTCAAAAAGAAGGATAACCAAAACAACAAAACAAAAGGACACTCGCGTTTAAAAAATTATACAAATTATATAGGCTTTATTGGTGTAGTTGATGACTCCGTGGTGTGGTTGTGAAAAATGCCAATATAAAATTCTCAAAACCTTTTTGGGTCGCAATTTGTATGTACAAATTCATCCGATTTAACTAATAATAAGGACAACTTTCTTTCTGTATATGGCCATTTTAAACTGAATCTATATAAAATAAAAAATGTATTACCTAAATTTTAAATTTATTCGAGTAACACTTAAAAATTAGATTTCAGAAAAACAAACCATTTATATATAATATAAAAATTATAGGGAAAATGTTGAATTAAATATTTAAATTTACACGGGCGAATAATTACCCCACAAATGATTAATTTGATCGTTTGTTTGCGATCTGATATATAATCTTGGAGGAATCGACACTAATCTTTACATCAATATTATGATGTTTCCATCAAGGTAAAACATTATCTAGAAAATTATATTAAATGGGATTTTGGAAAGTGGGATTGTTGGAAAATGTATATCACTGGTTTTTATTATTCGTTTTTTTTCGTTCTCCCATTAAAATTGTTTTTTCAACTTATCAGGCTATAGCAATAATAAGTGATATACATTTTCCAAGAATCTCACTATCCAATATCCAATTTAATAAAAATATATGTTAGTATTTGTCTATAAAACCGTTTTTATTTTAATTGAAATCTTTACCGCATATAATAAATTTTCAAAAATTCAAATATAAAATACACTTTAATAAAATTTATAATAAACTAATGTATTTTATTGCAATACATGTATACTGTATGTAATGAAATAGAAATGTGTTTTTTGTGCTTTTACTTTATTATACAATATAATTTTTTTTTTGGTTTTTATACCCCAGTTTATTTATATACCCTCGTTATAAAAAATCTGTTATTCAAAGATATACCGTGATGTTTATATAATGAAATGTATTTATAGATATAATATAATATATATATGGTATATATTTTATTCTATATTGATCCTATATGGAAAATTTGAACGAAAATATAGCAAAAGTAAAAAGGATATATAATGATATAGAATAAGATACAAACACTATAACATTATATTTGAGTAATGTATATTATAATATATGTATATATACTTATACATATATATATAGTTACCCCATAAGGATTTGGTTATTTATATTTCATTCTTTTGTTATTTTGGGTTATTCGCTTATGCCAATTTAAATAGATTTTTTTTATTATTGCTTACACATGTAAAACATTTGAAATGAAACTCATATTCGTATATATTGAGGTATATGAATATAAATATAGGAAAATATAATATTGCCTGCTGCACTTTGGTAAATGTTATATGTTTTGTATTAAGTTATTGAAGCCATTTTCTATTTGCATATATAATCGTATATATATTATAACTAAAAAGGGATACCATTTAATTTTTAGTGTGGGTGTGACTGATGTAAATAATATATTTATTTAATTTTTTTTTTTTAAATAATTTGTAGTTTTCATTTAAATCATAATTTATAATAATATATATTAATGTATATACTTATATAAATTATATGATTTATTCATTTTAATTATATATATATATATATATAGATACACTTTTCTTTGATTTTCTTTTATAATAATTGAATTTGAATTGGTATAAAAAAAATATCGATTTCCAAATTATATGTATACTTACAATTACAATAAAAATAATATATATCTCAAAAAATAAATACCAAAGGTTTCATATTTCATATAAATATACATATACAGATATATTTTTATTTAAAAATTATGTATACGTA
Source organism: Dilophus febrilis (assembly GCA_958336335.1). Taxonomy (NCBI): domain Eukaryota; kingdom Metazoa; phylum Arthropoda; class Insecta; order Diptera; family Bibionidae; genus Dilophus; species Dilophus febrilis. The sequence goes on along the minus strand of OY284469.1, from coordinate 26,806,080 downwards.
CAATTTTTCAATAACATTCAATTGTAATCATTTATTCATTTCATCGCATTATCAAGTTTATTTCTTTATAATAATTTTGAATAATTAATCAATATGCAGACGAACAACATATATATAAAGTTTTAAAAGTACAATGAAATGAAAGGAAAAAGATAAAACAGAATTAAAATACATATAAGAGAATTCAAGGAAAGCTACATAAATAAAGTATAAGTACAATAAAACGTTTTAACTTATATGACAATTTTAAAGATATGGAGATACTAATACGAGAAAATATGTTTTTTCTTGCAAAATTTTGTACCACAAAAACGGACATAAAACTCCTTTGGGGCAAACAAAAAATTCTATAAACATTAATTGCCTTTTGGAGATTCATATTAAGTTTCTGCACGACATCTGAAATCTTAAAGAAATCTACTAAATGTGTCACCACGATATTTCGTTGAAATTTTTTCACAAAATCTACTACTATAGATTTGGGGTTGTCCAATCTCTCAATGGCATTAAAGCGAATTAATGGGATTTTGATTTTTAAATAACAAAATTTTAAATAACAATTTTAAATAACAAAATGTTTTTATTTTTTATTTGTTGATGAAAAAAAAAATGTGCACGTATATACAATTATCATATATATTATGTTATAATGAAGCAATCAAGTTAAATTTTGTATATATATAGCTATATGGTATATAAAAATTCCAGTAGTATAAGAATTCAATTAAATGTGCGTGTTTATATTCAATTTATAAAAATATGAATACAGACATTTTTAATAAAAACTAAAATAATGAATAATGGTTTTAATTGTCTGTCTTCATTCACTATAGATTTTATGTATTTGTTTTGTATATAAATAATAATAATAATAATAATAATAATAATATTTATTTATATAGAGCCTATATCTACGTTGGTGAATTAGATGTTTATGTCATAAATATAATTTAATTTATGCAGTTTATATATATAGTTTTAGCGTAGAATATGTATAGATAATTTATTTTTTACTTGATATATAGATTGTAAAATATTTAAAGATTGGATCAATACACAATCTATTTTTTTTAATATATATTTATTAACCATATTTATTACATTGATCATAATTTAACATTGCATAAAATTTGTAGTTTATTATATATATTATATAAATGCAGAAATACTTATGCATACTTATAAATTCAATAAAATGTATACAAACTTATCTCATTAAGAAGACGAGGAAAAGGGTATATATAAATAATAATAATAATAATAATAATAATAATATTATAATAAGAATTTTTATCATGTTATAAGTAATGCAATTGAATGCATCTAAATATACAACGAGTCTTTTATTTGTACGTATGTATATAAATGGATGGTATAGTAAGTAAGTACAATCAGTTTTTTTTTTATTATTATTATTATTCAACCAATGCACGTATACAAATCGAGCTATAACTAAACAAGATTGTCTGCATTAATCCAAAATCAGACATGATAGACTTACATTTATATATGGAAAAGTGCATACAATACAGTATTAAAAACAAAAAAAAAAACATATTCATATCGTCGTCGCGTTTTATAAAACCTTGAATATATCTTTTATACTATGTATTTATATATTTATTTTTTCTGTGAATTCATATTTATGTTCATTCAATTAAAAAAAAATGTATAAACACAGAATATAATATGTACATTTATATAGCATAACATTTTTGTATATTAAAAAATATTTTATATAAATAAATATAGCTTATAAAATAGTGATAATATATATTATTTTTATATGTATTTACAGCGACTATAATGCCCTTTTTAAAGCATTTTCTGCTTATAATTATACAAATTTTTCTTCGGAACTTATCACATATATTTTATTGTTATAAAATAAACAATATTTTTGCCTTTATATGGATTCTTACAATTCTCGAAAGAAAATATTTAATTTTAAAATTAACTTAAAGCACGGATTAGAGTTATTTTTTTATATTGGCATTTCTTACAATATAAGTATTAGGATTTTATTGTAAAAATTCTATAAAAGTGGATGAGAAATTTTCTGATCGTAATTTAGATTTCCCGTAATAATGCTTATAGATAATATATGAAATTATGCACTATTTGGGTAAAACAACTAATACAAACTATATATTGTTAAAGTTTTTTAGCTTCCATTAATAGAAAAATGATCTGCATTTTTTTTTTCAATTCCTTAATGATGAAGAATTATAAGCGATTTCGCATACATGCAATTTATCTCAAATATAAAATTGAGTTTTTTCCTTTGTAAAATACATAATTAAACCACATTTATATAATTCTGGTGTATAATATCATTATATATAAAAATACATTACGTTTACAAAAATTTAAAATACTTTTAATATTGCTATACTTTACTTATATGCTTATATATATAATACTAATAGCTTATCTATCCATATCTTATTATATCGTATATATAGCATTCGGTAGTATGTTTATAAAAATAAATTTTTTGTCTTCAATTTCATGCTGAAATACAAATTATAAACATTTTTTTATTTCCATTTTGAACAGTAGTATTTATATAGTATTTTATCGTATAGAGGTATGTATATAGATATACATATAATATAGTACCGCGTAAAGTGTTCTATACACCAAATCGATAAATATTGAAAATTATAAAACAAAAAAATAAATAGTTTTATAAATGTTATTCGAAATGCAATTGTCACGCATGAAATAGAATTTATTCAATTGGATTATTTATGTATTTGTATATATAAATATACTTTATCTACTATATATTAAATATTGAATTTGAACTTTCTTTTTATGAACAACATTAATTTATCATATATCTATATGAATAAATTGTTATATTCTTTTGTGCGTAACATATTCTATATATATTGTATACTAACATCGATCAATTTCTATAAGAAAAGTTTTATATAGATAATGGATTATAGAACGATAAATTTTATTATAAAATATTAGTAATAATAAGGGATTTTCTTCGAATGGATGTGTATAAAAATGTACATATATTTTAAATTTTTAAACCGCAGATAAAAGTATTCAATATGGACAATAAAAAAAACAACGGGATATGCTATTAAAAGAATAATTTTTTGTTATCTTTACCTTTTTTTGGCTATTTGTAATGTGGTCACATTTTTCAATAAAAAAAAATACTTCAGATGAAAAAGGATTGGTTACAATACCTTATTATTATTATACCTTTTTATTATAAAAAAATGTAAGTAATGGTAAAAAGGAAAATTAAAAATTTTATTACATAAACAAAATAAATATAATGAAAGAATCACAATAAATGAATGGAACAACTTATTAATAAAGTGTGGCAAATGGACGGAACGAATAAATGGGTAGACATATAAATCGTGTGAAATTAAGTGTGATGAATGGTGTTCAGGAGTGTTTTAGGTTATGGGTATCAGGTTATGGAGAGATACCGGTAACCTTTTTAATTTTTTATTATTTGATAAAGATTTGAGCATTGAAAAAGTTTTAAATAAGAATCCTATTCCTGTGATTGTATGATATATGTAATATATATTATGTATTGTTCTTTTGTCGAGTTTAATATAATATATATCCTGAATGCTTCTTTTATATTTATATATGGTATTGATATTTCCGCTATGATATTAGAAATAATAAATTATATCGATATTATTTATCTGTTAACTATCATCTCTATATACTATATTCTCTATATATTTTGTTCAAATTAAATTGATATATATATACACTCTGTTGATAAAACATTGAATACTTTTGCCAACTTTTGCTGATTATGGTAAAACATATTTTATTAATTAATTTTTTCGTCGAGAAAATAAAGTCGTTTATTATATAAATATAACATTGTAAATGAGTATGTATACAATTATAATACTAAATGTATATAAATATAAAGTCCATATATGTGTAAATAAAACATTCATTAAAATTATCAATACAAAATTTTAATCTAAATGATGTAATGCCTTTTTTTATTTCTTGTATATACACTTACCATATATATATAATAAATAAATACTAAATAAACAAAATACAAAAATACATTTATAAATAAAAAAAGTAATATAAAAGAATTTACTTAAACAATTATCACATTTTTTTTTACACAAATACATATTCGTATGTTTATTTATTTAATATTTCGAAAAAAAAAATGTGCTTTTGCATATATTATAAATTATAATAATAAATTATAAAAGAATGTGTAAATATTTAGATCGACATTATTTTACAAAAACGTTTATTTAGCTTTGTACAAATGAATAATTGAAATATATAGTTTTTTATATAGTAAGTATATTATAATTGACGACGAATAGTTTATTAATTTAATGACAAAATATATAACTATTATAGCTTTTAGTTATTATGTAATATATCCCCAACGTAGTAATCGATTTGCAATCACAATTGAATCCTTATGTATCGCAAAGTTAAAAATAGATAAATTAATATATTTATTCTACATTAAAGAGGTCTTAATATAATTAATTTTTCTTTTATGATTCAATTATTAATCCCCCTTCTTTTATAAATATAATAAAACGTTTTTTTCTAAAATTGAATATTTTCTGAAATGAAAATATGAGTTTATAGTTAGCGTCGTTTATTAAAATATTGAATTTGTGAGTTCGCATCCCGTACACCAAATGATGAGAATATTTTTAATTATTCTATTAATTTCAATTAACATTCCTATGCTTTTAAACATCTATACAAGAAGTTTCCAAAAATATTTGTACAAAAAAGAAATGAAAAGAAAACAAGTTTATTCAATATAATTATTTTGAAATAAATTATTATTATTTCCGTATACAAAATTTATGTATTTAGTTTATTATTATTTATTTATGATTATATACAAAAAGCAGACATTATTTTTATAATGATATACTCGTAATATAGAATAATTAGTATTTTTTAAAAATACCATTTTATAAACTGGAAACTATCCCAATCAAAAATTCATTAATAATTGTGTATTTTTTTTTACATGATCTCATATTTACAACTTCAGGTATGGAATGTATTTTTTCATACCGAACTATATATATATCATTAATTCTGTAAAATCAATCCTATACCATTTAGACATAAAATCGGATTGAAATTTTTACAATAATTTTTGAAACGTATGCTATGATATATAGATAGCCGATAATTATTCTTTATATACCCCGGAACGATGCACCCAGATTTTGTATAGAGGATTTTTCCAATTGTTTATTCAATAGTTTGCTTTTAATATATGTAATATCTATAAATTACTATACGTTAAAGTTTGTATTAAAAAAACTAATACTTAAATGTGTTTTCCATATACTATATTATATTAGTAAAAAAATACATAAAATCAAAGTTCTCAACAAATTAATTTTTTTGGTTCAATATTTTTTTTACATTCATTTATTTATAAATATTATAGAAATATTTTTTTATAAAAATTTGCACATTTCATCTTTCGCTGTATATTTTATTCGCCTTTGATTTTTTTTATGAATATAAAAATGGTTGTATATAAAAATGCATATATAGAAAGCCTAAATACTTTTTTTTTTTATTTGTTTAAATTCCAGTTTTATTTTTTGTTGTATAAAAAAAATCTCTCTATAAAAATTGCTACAAACAAATTCAAATTCAATTTATTTTTGGCAATCTTATATATTCAATAGTGGTGTTTTTTTTTTTAAATAAAATAATTCAAACAAATTCGTACTATGCCATAACGTACCAGCACATTTACACATACAATTTTATTAACACACATAATTTTACGTCATTTACTGATTTAAATAATAATATATAAAATAAAAAAAGAAAGCGTGTTTTTATTTTAACACAAAAAAAAAAAAGTTGTATAAAATTGGATAATTTTATACAATATATTTTTTGAAAAAAAATCATGAATTTTTTTTGTTACGAATATTATAACAAATTATATTATAAACATAATTTCGCATATCGCATATATATAGAATATATAATTATGATTAAATATTGATATAGTCAAAATCGAAAATTTATATATATCGACTAATTTATTTATTGATTGTGTATATTCTATTGAAATCACACATCAGTTAGGTAATATTATGGTAATATTTACCACATTAATTTAAAAAACAAAATGTTTTAGATTATACCGTATATAAAATAAAAAAATTTGCATAACATTTTAATTATATAAAAACAAACGAATAAAATAATTAAATTTAATACATTATACTCACTGAAGTCGAATGAAATCAAAGATAGAATGAAGTCAATGTTTTGTTGCCCGATTAAATATAGATCATGTTATTCAAATATGTATATCATTTTTAGTTGTTTCATTAATTTTGATTAATTTTATCATATCAAATGAATACATATATTTTTGTTCAAAAATACACAGTTTATCTATATATAGAAAATATTAAACGTTATTGCTGCTTAGTCGATGTAAGTAATCGAAATGATTTTCTCTATATCGCAATCATTTTTTTGTGTGACAATTTCAGAATATTTAAAATTAGAAATCATTTTTATTTCGTATTACATATTTGCATGAAGAAATGAAAAAAAAAATCCCGTAAAATATGCATGTGATATGCATGCCGTGATATTAAAAACAATATTGTTGATAAAAAATAAAAAGTAAATATGCATACGGCATTTTTATGTATATTGATATAAAAGAAGCTTGCATAAATAAAATAAAACCTAAATATTTCAATACTTTATTATTTTATTTATATGTAGGTATATACACAATTACGCATATAAATCTATAGACGTATATTTATTTATTTATATTTATATATTCATTTATTTATGGTCTTGTGTATATATAATTAAATACGTGTACATGGTAGACCATATAAATTGTATACAGTGCTGTCACTTAACTTCGAAACGTAAGTATTTTTTATGTGAATTTGGAGCAGTATTTTTGGAATGAAGAAGAAGTCATTGGATTTGTTGGTATATAGATCGGTATTACACTCTTTATGATACCCTCCATCTTCTAAGTATTTTGATTACATTGTGAAATATATATTGTTGACGTTTTACCTGAATACCAACTATTACAATTTTTTTTTAAAACATTTATTAAAAAGATATCACTTATTGTTTACCATAACCCATCAAATGAAAACGTTTCTTTTAATACAAAATTGGTCTTTCCCACGAACGTAAATAAAAACCTGTGACATCGGTGGACGTCATGACCCGTGAATGTATAATGACCTATTTCTGATTGTTTGCTTATGTTTTAACATTATGACATCTTCTCATCCAAATGGAGTGTAGTCATCCAAATGGAGTGTAAACTGAATCGATAAATTTCAACCAAAATACCGTGCTCGTATGCAGTGAACAAGACAGTTCTGTTTGTGTTTCTTTCATTTTAATGTTTTTATTTATTTCAGATTATTAAATATACTGTAGGGTGACTATAGAATGTTAAGAAACCACAGGAGGCTATTTTTATTTTAGATATTGATATCAATTTAATAAACTGAATATCAATAATATTTCTTATTTAATTTAAATCCTCGAAATGTGGTTGACAATAAACGAACAATAAAAAAATACAAGGTTCTAGGAGTACAAAAGGTGGACGGCACAAATGTTTAGGAGGACAAACGCTGGCTAATAAGGTTAATACTCTTCACATTTTCGTATCGGTCAGTCTAATTATACAGAACATTAACAGTGCAATATGATGTTTATGATGATGGCGAACAAAAATAAAATAAAAGTTTTTTTTTCCGTATTGTATATTGTATAAAATTTGATGAAAGTGTATTTATACCATCACCCCCCGAAGCACCCGAAAGCTATAATAAAAGCCCAATTTCCACCCAAATCTAAATATACGTATTTATTCAAGTGATACCACATTTATTTATACTGTGGGGGCATATGATCATTGATTTTTTTTTGTTCAAAATGAATATATGTTTATATTTTTATGAATTTATATATATTTGCCTTATTATTATTTTACAAGATAACGATAAAGAGTATATATGCTTATTTCGTTAACGTTATGCGGTTATGCTATATATAAATAAATAATGTATAAAAAAAAACCCATATAATTTTGTACTACCACACGTATAAATAAATGCCTATATAACTTATCAAATATGATTTTATGAAGAAATCCCATGCAATAATAATACTCTATAATAGAATTTATAGTCTATTATTATATCACACACATTTATACAGATAAAGTGTATATATACATTTTTGATAATACAACGGCATAAGTGTGTGTTATACGAGTTAACAAATACCCTATATAAAAAAATATAAATAAAATTCATAATAAATGATTATATACATTCGTGTATTTATATATGGTATATATGTATATCATTACCGCAATGATAATCATTATCATTAAAACAATCATTATAATCAATATATATTATATGCTGCATTATTATGATATTTTTTATATAAATAATGATTATCAATATCATTTCCATCATCACGATCGATCACATCATCATTAAAGTGGCGCTTTTGTTTAAAAATACATATCTTTTATAAACATATAACATACAATATACAATTGAAAACCCACCAACGAATTGTGTATGCGGTTTTATAAGATTTGTGAAGAATAAAAAAGCATAATAACAATAATAGGTAGGTATGTAAATATATACATATATATGTAATATAAAAAAATGCATATATACATTTACATATAGATATCGCGTGAATATTTTTATGTAGGTGGTTATATATACGATATAGCTTGTATTTATGACTATTTGTATATTCTATATGGTTTCATATGCATAAAACATGAGTTTTTTTTCATATTGCGCGTTCCATGTATATGCATATTAATGAAAATAAAATAAAAAGCAGCTCTTATTATGTGCTTTGAAATGGTCCTATTTAAAACAAAATAAATACCGTGTATCTTTAACAATATATAACAATATAGTCAATAGGGAGCATTCATAGGGTGATACAATAATAATAATAAATGAAAATATAGGAACAATTTCTAACACAATGTGTTAAATTCGAACTTGAATTTCTATATAAATGAATAGAAGCAATTTGTTTGCCTTCTCACCCATCCGTTTATTTATCATTCGAACCTAACGATCTCAAAATGTTGTGATAATTTGTATATATTGGCGGTTCTAATGAAAAAATTAATATTCATCCTTGGGGTTTTCTAAGATGATAAATTAAAATTTTCCTTCTGAATACAAATATTTACATCATATATATTTACTATATAGAAATATATCCTGTATATAATTTCTATATATTTCTATATTTCTATATATAGTTTACCCTGTAAGGAAACAAAATGTTTTTATAAAGGACTATCCTCTTATCCCCATATATAATAAATTGCATATATTTGTATTTATATTTATCGTATATATGTATTTAGTATAATGTATATATGTAAAATATAAATTTATATACATACAGTTATCCTTATTTCCTTAATTGAATTTTTTTGTGAAATGAAAAGAATGAAATTCTTGATATGTTTTATTTTGTATTTGTATATTATAAATGATATGTAAATGTCTGCGTAATAAAAAAATAAATAGGGCATGGCCCCGCGTTGTGTATTTTTTTATTTCATTTTGATAAAATATACAATTATATATATTAATTTGATATAACATTTAATAAAAAAAGAGTTATATATTTATTAATCTCACCGAAAATTCATTATATAACCTGTTAAATTGTTTAATTAATTTTTTTCTTCAATTAAACATCAATTGAATAACATATTTTAAAACCTTCCTACAATTAAGTATATATATATATATGAATCACGTTAGATTTATATCATGCAGAGTTCTTGAACATCAATAATATTCATAATTTATGCATGTATATAATTATGTATATTTAAAATTATTCTTTGATTAATATTATTGAATCATTGAATGTTATTAGCACATTTATTTATTTGTAATGTGAAATTTTCAGGGGATTTAAAAGTAATACTATATATATATATAATAATGTATCTTTAACATTTTGAACCAAAATACGAAAATATGACTTTATTAATAAATAGAACATGCAAAATTTAATTATATTTAGTATTTATATATAATATACTTTTAATATTTTATTTATTTTGTGTAACAAAATATCTTGAAGTTCAAATTGAGTTTGGATTGTATAAAATAAATATATTATGCGGTTTAAATTTCTATATGTAATTAAATATGTATAGTGTACTATATATAATAGTCATAACAGACGTTTAGCATCATAATGTATATATAATAAGTATAAGACGACAATAAATTAAATGATTAAATTTATATTTTTCATATAATAAAGATATATAGATATAATAGAAATCTTCTTATATATGTTAATCTACAACACAGTATATATATGCGAAACTCATAAATAATAGGATATGTACTCAAAATAAAAAACGAAAAGACGAATTTTATCTTTAAAGTTAAACGGGGAAAAAATCTTGTTGTATTATAGAATATATAATATATACGAGACATATCTAAAAACATATATAGAATATATACACATATATAGATATAAACATAAATAATGTGAAAAACTCATATGTTTTTTTTTATTGTTGACATATTGTTATGACAGGCAAGGGTTTTGCTTGAATGCATTTTTTTCCTATTCCATATAAATATAATATATTTATACAATACAAAATACTAGAATATTTGTTTTGAAAAAAAAACTTATATGCTTAAAATATACAATATATAAATACGTCATAAGAATTATATATGTTTTAAACATGTTATTATTATTAAGTCAATTATTAATTCCGTCTGCTTTCGATCCGTTTAAAGACTTTTGGTATAAATAATATAGTTTTTTACGATTAAATACTCTAGGTATATAGGATAATGAAAATATTCTTCCATATATGTAGGGAGAGTATATTCGTGTGTTTTATTCTTCTTTCACTCAAACCAATTATATATTATTGAAAGCAATATGAAATTCCCTATATAATATATTGAATTCTTTATAGAATATTGACTTTCACTATATAAAAGTGAATGTTTCTTGTTAGAAAGCCAATGGGAAATTGGCCCGATAAAAGCTGCGATATCACAGAAAATGTGTGTTTTACCTTTTTTTGAACTCAGCTGCCGTTGGTTGAACGCTTTTTCTTTTTTATTTTTGTGAATTTTAAGATGTTTTTATGTTTGTCTATATTTGTATTTATCTATGAATGAATATTAATAATAGCATTCTTTTTTTTTAAAATGTAACAAATTTCACAAATAAAGGTGTGGTAAGCAATTTGCTTCAGAAATGTTTAGCATAAATAAGATAATAGAAATCAAATATGGTTTGTATTTTTATATAAAATGATTTGTATAATTTATAATACATATATTACATTATTATATTACATTACATATAAGATGTTTAACTATAGAATATAAATATAATGCCTGCAATTATATCATAATCATCATATATATATGTGAATATAGTAAAAAATATTGTATGCGGTAATATGATAAACAATAATAAAAATAGAATTATATAATTTAGAAAAAAAACCAACAATTTATTCATTCATATTTTATTTATATATACTTATGCATTCTCAAATTACTTTTTAATACTTTTTAATACAATGCAATAATACGTTTATTGCTCGGAATTCTATATTTGATATGATTTTATTTTTTGTATTATGTATTAATATAATAATAATTACTTCCGTTCACCTATATTTATATATATGTATAATGTAATAAAATATTATTATTTTGTCATTGATTTTCTTTTTTTTTTAATTTTATTAAGCATTTCACCGAAAAAAATAAACCTTTGAAGTACAAATTCAAATATCAAAATAAAATTGCACTATTTTATTTTTATTTTAATGCACACCGCCTGTGAAAAAAACGCTATGTATAATTACTTTAAAGATAAAACTTCTAAGTATAACTATGGGGTATAACCATCTGCCGTATATCTGCCGATCGCGTTGTTCAATAATCCATTACCTCTTTTATATTAACATTTTTATATGTTAATTGGTATATATCCAGACAACGCATAACTCAAAATATTGGTAAAAAAATAATAATAGTAAATAAAATAAAAAAATTACACTTAAGTTATGTTATAAGAATATATATATGTATATATGAATCTCAAATATTACAAATATTTTTATAATATTGATTTTGCATTTGCATAATTTTATAGGTTCAATTTTAAATAAAGTATATTGTTTATATTTGTACATATTTTATAGCATTATTATTCAAACATTACATTTATAATAAATCCATAATATAAACAATGTGTATTATTATTATGCCGACCGATTATTTACGTATATATACACAATATAATGCATGCATATATGTATGCTAAACAATAATAATTAGAGATCATTACAAAACTTCTTCATATGAAATATAAGTCACGTTCATTTAGCAGGTTTGTGTTTATTTTATATAATATACGAAATATGCGATTATATTTTATCACGAATTTAAATATATATATATATATATATATTATATATATATGTTTTGTAATCGCAGTTATATTACAGCAGCAATGTACATTTCACACGTATGTATATTTTTAATAATATTATGTATTTTAGAATTATACATAAACAAAAATGTATATTTAATATATTGGACCTCTATATCGGTGCTATTTATGTGCCTTTTTATGTTTTCTTTATAAAAAAATGAATTGGATATAAATTAATAATACAAAGAACGATATCGACACAATCTGAATACGAGAATAATAATTGTTTCAGTGTTCATTATTACAGATATTCTTGAGTAGAATTTTCATATTATTATCTAGAACTATAGATAAATAAAACAATTTAAGCCAAATAAAACTTAAGTTTTAGTTTCTAAAATAAATAAACAGAATTTGTATTTATTATATACTTTGGAATCACCGTTCATAAATATCTTCTATAATTACTCTTTTCAATCTTAATTTTGGCTAATCTCTATACTGTATATATATTATATCAGCATTATATATATTGAAGACAAATTAAAAGAAAATTTTATACCAAAAAATGACTTCAGTTTGAATAATTTTTTTATTGTAAAACAATAGACAAATCTTCGTTAACTTTAAAAATAAAATCAATTGAACATTTATATAAATAAAAATACCATTTCTATTAGATTAATACATAAAAATGCAATCATAAAAAGTTGATTAAAATAAATACATTTTTTATTTGTGTGTAGAAAATAAATATATTGTGACATTTTTTTATTATAAATATTTTCTATTGTTATATCTTTGATTATAATACAGAAAAAAAATTAATTATATCCGGTCGTATATTGAATATTTATATAATATCATTGAATTTATATATATATATATTATACCATATATATAAACTCAATGATAATATTCATGACGGTAAATACTGCATTAGCAAAATGAACTGAAAAATATATATAAACAAACCGGCACAGACAAAATAATTTGACATATTGATTTATATATTGAATGTAATTTTCAAATGAATGCACTATATATGGACTCTATACATATGTATTATTATATGAATAAATGAAAAACATATATATTAATTTGTGCGATTATCGTTCACAAATAAGAATTTATTACATTGTTGTTTGAGGTTAAGGTCTTTCAATTTTTTTCATTTATCTTATAAAAATGTTTATATTTTTTCATAATATTATCAATATAGTATATTTGTGTCTTTTCTATTGCCTTTTAAAATCGAATAACGCTTGACCGTTTAATGTAAGAAAATTCTATACATCAAATAAATTCGGTTTTAAAATAAATAGATTTTACATTTAATATTCTCATATATGAATACACCCCTAATTAAATATACATACCGTACCGTGTCTATACCGTATCTAATAATAATTTAGATTTTGGAATAGATAATAAATAGAATATAATAGGTAATAAATCATCTTAATAATAGATTTTTACCATTTTTTCAATATATACTTTTTATTGTAGTTTAAATATATATAATTTCCTTTTATTTTGCTTATTGTTAGATATTTTTGTTTGAATTCATAAGAACACATGGTTCGTAAATAAATTTTAAAGAACATTAATTTCTATATATGCTTATATTGTATATACTATATAGTCTAAAATACGTTGTGACTACGTTAAGTGACTGCGAAATTGGCACGCGAACGTCATGAATATCATAAAAAATAAACGTGTATAAATTAACAAAATTTTTTATAATCATTTATTGATTGTGATAAGATAAAATATTATACGAAATATATAAAACAAAAAAAATATATACCTCTCGATTGAGCTCTGAGTAAAATCATAAAAAAAAACAACACAAGAATGTGAAAATATAACCATTATAAACGATGAAAATCGTTTTTTTTTATTGATCGCATGCGACATAACTCCTTTTAAATGGTTAATATGTTATACTATCCTTTTTGTTTTATGGTTAATTCGAACATATACATTTTTTATATAAACTCAATATTTGTTGAGATGATGATAAATCTTCAGTCTATAAAATATTTTATCAGGTAAAATAATTTTATAAAATATATATACGAATAGATTTATTTATAAATAATAAAAATAATTTAAATATAGGTAAAAATTATATTTTTTAATATAATAATGCTAATAAAAATTAGTATGTGGGAATATTGGAAAAAACGAAATATTCATGCCGAAAACAAATATATATGGAAATCATATATACAACGCAATACCTCGCTATACGGTTTTCCGCTTAGGCGTCAACTTTCCCAGTATTGATAAAAGTATTAACGAGCGGGTCAATAATTAACAGTCATTATAATTATTAATTTACCTGTATTACAATAATATAAATTGTTTAATATTTATCTATAATTTCTATGGTTGGAGACGTTCAATATCTATTAAATAATTTTAAAATTTACATATCTATGCTATATAATACACGGAAAAGATATTATGTGGTTCACACAGTTTTATGTTGCTTTAAATGAATACGCATTTTAACATTTTATAATAATTTTTTGAACACGAGATCTCTTACACGCACGTACAAAAGATACTTTTGAAAAGACTCTTTGACACCGAAATTTAGGTTTTATTTTTAAATCGATGGTCTATTTTTAATAAAATGATACATGGTTCTTCTTAGTAATATAATAAAGAACTTTTATACAAAGAACTTCACTTGTTACTATACCTAAAATATTTTATTACATCTTTATAAAAATATTTAGTATATTTTCTATTTATTGTACGGGGTGTCGCAGCTCCCGACTATAATAGCCCGGTTCTAGGTTAAATATGGATCATTTGGAGTTGAAAACATTTTCAAACATTATTTAGGAAACGTGTGTAGACCACACATCTTATTTTTTATTATCTAAAGTTTGCGTTATCATATCTCGAGATCACGTTGTATCCGTCCATCATCATGGGTTTTTGTCAATACCTTCGAAACCATTAGAAATAACGTATTTAAATGGCAAACGAAATCTAATTAATGTAGCACGTTTTTAAGTATGTTGGCTGGAAAGTTTTACAGTTTGTCTTTTCTATTTATTTTATTTATTCGATTTATTATTATATATAAAGATATATAAATATTTAGTTTAATTTCAATATTTAAAAATTTATAATTCAAAAATAAAAAATATAAAGAAACTTCAATATAACAAATCGTTAAATCATATATTTGAATAATATGTTTTCTATTTTTTTTGTGGACTTGACAAAGTTGAATGAATTTGATCCACCAAAAACAAAATATCGAAAGAAATTAAATTACACGATCTTTACTATCGTCAATTCAAATGTATATTTATTCAGAATTACCCCAATAAATTTACTTAACTCAATAAATCTATTGATTCACAATCCATATATGATTAGTGTAGTTGCGTATAGATAGCACAGTCTTGTTAAAATCGCATGTATTTCTAATTTTTGGTAAATAAAAATGTATTCTTCATCGTCCATTGCTTTATATCGAACTCCATTGATTTTATATAATGTCGTTGATACCGGTACGACGTGAATGACAAATAATCCCCATAAAATGATTATATTATAAGAATATTCTGGTAGTGATCGCTGATCATGCACAATGAAGGTCATTTTTTTTAAATGCATGTAATGCATGCATTTTTTTTGTGTATATATAACTATATGATTTATTACAATCACTCTATAAATCTCTAAATATTGACATTATATAAATAAAAATAGATTTAATAAATCATCATAAAAAATATCGTATATGCACTATGTTATGTCCTATAATAATATGTACTTATTTATATACAATTAAATTGTATATCGTTATAAAATTCTGGTAATTCTTTAATGTGATTTTTTAAATTCTGATAATATAATGATTGTATATTTATAATTGTATAAAACAAATAGAATTTATTATATATACAAAATTCTTCTTAAAATAATATGTTTATACTTTAATGAGTTTACCACGATAAAAACAACTGCTCTACTATTATACCATGTACATAAAAATGTAATGTTTCTTCAAGATTTGAATTGAAATTTTAATGATTTATCATATATAAATTCTTTTCTATATGCGAGTATAAACATTTTACATATGAATGGACTATAAATAAAAACAGCACTTTAACCACTCATATCTAAAAAAATCCATAAACTTTGTATATTAAAGTATATAACGTTAATTATATAAAATATATATTTACAGGCCCGCGTTTTAACCGTTCTGGTGCTTACAATTAGTTTAATTTTATATTGTTGCTTCCACATTTTCCTAGTCAATTAAAGTCAATTTATTTTTGTCAGTTTATTTGTATACTAGCGTTGGGACTTATTTTAACCAGCTATTAATAGCCCACAGTTCAGCAAAAAGTAAATTAAAAATATTTTTCAATCAACATGAAGATATCTTTGCGAATTTCTAAAACGTGGTCCGGGTTATTTTTGTTCTATCCACGGTACGTTACCAGCGCCATTGTGTGCTTATATATATTAGGATACTTAAAATTTTTAATACATTATAGAATCTTGTTATACATATAAAAATTATCCATAAATGTGTGAACGAAATTACCATATTATAATTAGACCGTATATCGAAAAATTATATTACAAAAACAACCATACGTGTGTAAATAACTCCTCACTATATTTTAATAATTAATGACTGTCATCTGTTTATTTTTTTTATTATACACATTTTTTCTGTTGATAAAACTATGAAATTTTTCTTTAAATGATTTATACAATATATCCATATTAAATGTTCCCTATTTATAAGCACAGTACAAACTCTTTATATTAAAAAAGTCACTGTGAGACTATACTGCTGGAATAGATCTTCCTATGACGTCCCGTGATGTGCGCAGTATTATATATATTATTTGGTTTAAAATTGAAAATTTCATTTTATCTATGCATCGCTAGAATATGTTTAATATATATGAATTCCATATCTAATCTGAAAGAATACAAAGAAAATTGAAAACGGCGAGAGTTGAACCCGAGATACTAATTACTATATTATAGCTATACGGGTGTGTGTGAACGAGATTCATGTCGATTATAGTATATATGTTGATCGTCGTAATACACTTAATGCTGTGGTATTTTGCCTGCGTAGACATACGATGTTTGTAAATCAATATCATCAATTGTGTAATTCGATGTGTACAAATAATTAGTTTAAATAACTATTTTATATTTTATTACTATTTTTATTAAACAAGTACAATAGATATATATATAACCAGCAACCAACAATATGTATTTTCTAAACAGAAAACTATAGATTTTTCCCCACTTTAATATTATATATATATTTACATGTTTGTATTAAAGGCGTGGTTGAGAAAAAATTATCTGCCAATGGAATATATATTAGAAATAAATATATATAGGGAACTTTTATTATTAAATAGTTTATAAAAGAATAAATAATAAATATATTTTCAATTTGAATATTAAAACATATGTTATATTTGATCTGGTTATAAAAAAATACTGTCAGTCTGACTAAATATGAATATCTATATAATATTATAGCTTAGAGCACAGGACTAGAAAACAAAACCACAATTCTTTGATATAAGCGCTCAATATTTAGTTTACATACTATATGTTTATGTATGTTTGTCGTGTTCATCAGACAGCCAAGTATGATGTACATAATACAATAAAACACATTGCATGAATTTTCTATATATGATGACGTAAAATCGATAATTTTTCATTAATTTTTCATTTTCGCATGAAAAATTTAATTTTATGCTATACATTTTCTTTCATATAGTCATTTGTTTGTATGGGTAAGCTTTGGATAGAAAAAAGAAGAAACTATATATATATATATACATTCACCGCAAAGAGTAATAAACTTTTCAGAGTTTTGTATGAGGAAAATTCATTTCATATATTATAACTGTGGAAAAACAGAATGTGTGTATATAATTTCTATTTTATATATTTTAGGTTTATATGTGTTTGTTTGGTGGAAAATTCGATCGATAATTTTTCCTGTTTGTATTGTACAATAATGAAAATTTTTCACAGTTCTATGAGTTTATAGGTTTTAAATTTAGATGTAAGTATTCTATATGTATATATTTTTTCATTGTTATACTATTGTAAAATCTTTTCATATCTATAATCCATCTAAACGATTTCGATTCAGCCGGCACAGTGTTTTTTTAAACACACACGAGCGGTTCTATTTTAAAACCAAAACAGTTCTATTTTATGAAAAGAATAGAAAATCATACAATACAAAAAGAACATCAAATTGAGGTTATACATTTATGTTCTGTAATATATTATATAAAAAGCATCACAATTTAAGGAAGATTTCTAATGAGATTGTTTCCATACACTGAGTAATTACACATACCGTATTTTTTCATATACTGCGCGCCGGGATTATAAGTGAAGACGATAATGTCTAATAAAATTATCGATTATTGACGATTATTGATAATTTTTGACAAACAAATATAGGGGTTTATTCGACCTAATCTATTATTCTGGGCCCAAATCACGAGAATCCTGAGTAAAGACGACAATCGCAACGTTAATCGTCTGAAATTACAGTAAACGATTGTTGTACTTTTTATATTGGATCATAGAATGAGATGCTGCATTTTTTAAATTGAATCACGCAATATCGATTAAGTTAATATATGAGATCATAAAAGTGTTTGTTTTAAAAGAGGACAATCGGTGCACCCCGTATATATAAACTTAACGATATTAACAATAATATATATTACAATTCCACTTCTCTTAATATATAACTTTACATTATGTATCACATAATATGATATAACAATAATAGCGTATTTATTTGTTTGGCAATTTTTTTAAATTTGATCCATTATATAAAAATTTTCTTTTATATATCTTCGTGTTTTCATATATTTCTACTATTTGTTTTTTCGATATTGAATATATATATTGATGTATATTCAATGGAGTAGGTTTAGGTAATAAAATATTACACCCTGAAAAAATTTTATTGTATTCTATATAGCGAGCAGAAAATGTTTCTTAGTTTTTTTTGGATCCGAATTATACGGATATACGAATTTCATTTCACATAAATAAATATTTTAGAGCACCGTAAAATTATAAAGGTATATTAAATTTAATAACAATAAATGGAAGCTTGTTATTGGTACATATTATATTGATAGGTACGTTTCTTTATAAAAAATTCAAACAGATATAAAAAAAAATGGTATAAAACACAAAAGTGACCACACAACTACATATACCAAGACGTCAATTCATTGTAAATGATTTATGTTTTTGATGGTCCTTTTATTTTATATATATACTTTTTTTATGGATTTTATAAAGTATTTATACCATAGATTTCAGGGTATTTTTATGGATTTTTCATTTATTTTGTTGACAAAAGGCACATTTTTAAAAATTATACACTTTTGTTCTTTCAACATATTAGATTTAATATATATGTTTATCAGTAAATACAAAAGCAGACAATTAAAAATGAAAAAAAAACAGTATATACACATAACTACTATTATCCTATTATATAATTGGAATATTCCCATGGATACCCATAAGTTGATTATATACATGAATAAATGTATATATATTTTAAAAAAATTTGGTTTGATATCCAATTCATTTTTTTTTCATTTGATTCAATTTTGATATATACATATAATATTAACGTATTATCGTATTATTATAACAAAAAACACAGTATGGAAAAAATAATATGTACAATTGTACATATTTCATATTTGAAATATATTATTCATCATTAAACATCAATAAATTAGCCATGTTTAAAGTTTTAAATGTTTTACTTTTAAGGCATCCTTCATATAATCATATTCGCAGTCAATTAAATATATTTAAGTCTTTAAATATTCATATTTAAATTTTTTATTAATGAGATGATGTGGGGATATAAAAACTGTATATCTATACATAAAGGTTATGTATATTTTGTATATGAGAATAATATGAAAAAAAAGAAAAGATGAAATCCATTAAGAAAGCCTATCAATCAAATCAATAAAATAATTTCAATTCTATATAAAACGAAATAAATAATTTAAAAAGCATTTCATAAAATCTATCGTATTCTTTTGTATACATTGTCTATATAGCGTATATATAAATTCTATAAATTTAATTTAGTTGTCAAATTTAATTTAGTATTCTGTTCAAAAATCGATTAGTATAATTTATATAATACTTTACGATTAGTCCGATTGCCTTTTTAATCGAGTTTGTTCATTTGGTTTAATGATGTGATGAAATATATTCATAGTTCAATGATTATTATGCATTTAAAAAAAAAAAAATAAATAAAGTATACTATATAGAAGCTATAAAATAAAATTAATAAAATTTTCGTGTTTATATTATCCCATTCCCTATGTTGACGGAAGGAATACAATATTCAAAATGCGGTTTTATTGGTTAATAAATTTTTATAAACTATCAACGATAAGTCCTAAATCATTTTTATCTATATAGAACTGAACTAAGATAATCAATTTTTTTATTGTAATTCCAAATAAAATATTTTTCAATTCATCACTCAATATGTCAATATTATGTATATTGGTAGGTATACATTTTAAATTTCAAAAAATATTGTAATATATGCGTATAAGATACAATCTGTGTAAATAAATTTCAATAAAAACATAAGTTAAAAATACAACCAATTCCAAACCGAACAGAATAAACAAGGTGAATAAAAAAAAATAAAAGCCTAAAGAAATATCAAACAAACAAAAAGAAAAATATCTATACATAAGTTATTCATTATACCACACCATAATATTTTATAAATATGTATACATAACTTATTATATATATTACCTTGCTTACCTGATGTCTCAAATCGAAATGGTACAATATATTATATTGATATACATTATGGCCATTCAATTCACAAAATTAAAATCTTATAAAGTGGACCGGAAGAAAAGAAATCTTGCAGTGTTTCTACATGGAAAATTCCGTTTCTTTTTACTTTAATTTCAATTTAATAAGTATATTTTAACAGTTGTTAATTAATTTTATCTATATAAAGAAAAATTTTGGGCACGTTTCATCGGCCAACTTTATGTTCAATTTATATAAACTGGTCTGTAAATTTGTATTTGGTAGTTTTTTGTGAAAATCACCTGTATAATTTTTTTTTTTCATAAATTTTAGAATAAAACAAGTTTATTTATATATACACATATATAAAATGAATGTGGTTACATTAAATAAATATATAAAAACTTTTGTCTTATATCATATGTATATTGTATATGTTTGTATATATACCTACATATAAATGATGAAGTAAACATTTTTTAAATTTTGTCGGTAGTTTTGGCTTATGCAATATAAACATAGTGCATATAAATATTTTTTATATAGTATATATATAAATAACAACCACGGTTCTAAGAATTGTACCTCCTGGTTAAATTCTAATAGTGGAAACGGTTAATTTTCTTATATGTATATTTAATATTACTATATTTCAGGTAGACCAGAGAGATTAGAAATAAAGGCGAAATATATATGCGTATTATTACGTATAAATTGAAAATGAATCAGGTCACTGTAATAATAAACCGTTTGGGAAAATGTCGTCGATAAAAATGTGAAATTTGTGGAAAATGTACTCCGTCTCCGTGAAATTGCAAAATCCGCGGTTTTTGTGTAATTGTAAACTTTTTTAGGACCGTCGTTGTTAAGTAACATCATTAATATATAATGTATATATACTTACACAAAATAATCATTAAATATAATGAATGAATGATTGAAAATAAATTATAGATATATGGATATATATATAATATATATATATATGTATGTATATTTGAGAACTATCGGCTCCTTTATTAACTCTATTATTATTATTAACATTTATTTTTCATATTATCTATATAAATAAATAATGATATAAACTATTACAATTCTTTTCATATTCAATTCCTTTCACCATTTTAAATTTAAGTACAGATATCATTTATATATAGTTTATTAAAAATTTGTTTTTAAATATATTGATTACAATGATTACACAAAATACGCACATTTTTAGTTGAATATAAATGAACAAAATATATATTGGAAATATTATCAACATATATATTATAATGAGTGCGAAACAGTTACATTAAAATATATTTTCAATTAAAAGAAAACATTATAATTGATTACAATGAAATTGTTGGATTGCCTATGAGTTCAAACGTGCGATTTACAATATAATAATGATTTTTATACAAATTTAAATAATGTCCATTTTGATATTAAAATTTTATGTTTCTATATTATTCTGATTTATATGTTATATGTCATTTTGGGGATTGATATTGTATCAATATTCATATATATGTATATCAGAACTATAATATATAGTTTTTAAAACTTTTTAACATTATTTATATGATGCTAAATATCATTCATCTTAATATGAAAATTTATAATTTCATTTTTAATTTATTTTTAGCTAACCGGCCCATATACCGAATACATTTCATTCAATTTTATTTAAAAAAATAACTATTGTATAATAATTATAATGATGTTATTTTATCTTCTAAATTATATAGTTTTTTTCCGAATTGAAAAATAACAGCATTCTGTATATAAATAAAAATAACAATAAATATGTAATTATTATTTTTACTGAGAAAAATTATAGTGTACAATAATAGAAAATTTTTAAGAAGAAAAATAATAAAAAAGAAATAATATACAAAAAGATTTTCTATGATGTTTCGGTCAATGAACATCCATCGCGTATATTAAAAAAAATACTATATATATATCTAAACAATTGTTTCGCTTATTTATTTTATGAACAATTTTGATTATATATATAAATAAAAAAGATATGTACAGTAAATAAGTTGAAAGAAACGAAAGACAATGCCAGAAATGCCAGTTGTTAAATCATAGATGAATATCTTTCTTTTAACTAAATATATGTATGTTAATGTATATCTATATAGATATAGAGGAATAAAATATAAAGTAAAGTGTATGAATATCAACTTTGAGTAAGTAAAATAGTGCATTGCATATATAGAAAATTCAATTTTATTCTCATGCCGCTAAATATTTATTTCCATATATATACATGCAACATAAACATTTAGTACTATAGCTGTCTGTGCATATATATATATTGTTCAAAAAAGCGCTATAAATAAAATGCATAAAAGTCTATTGAACCTTTTGTTATAATCTTATAACATTTATACTTTGATATATAGAAACTTTTGTTTTAAAAAGGTACACACAAAAAAGAAAAGAGAATTTTAAATAGAAAACTATAAAATAAATATTATATGAATTATGAATTATTCAATTGTTGTTGTACTATTGTACTATAGATACTCTATATACACAATAACGTTATTTAATTGAGGGTCCAACAAATAGTCTATGCGTATTAGAATTAGACTGTATCAAGAATGATTACTGTGCGATTCAATGCATACATATTGGTAAAAAATACAAAATTTTTAAATTATATGCGATATGTGTGGGCATATTTTCTTTTAATACATATATGTAATATATTATATTAAAAAAAATATATTCAAATTTAAATATATATACAGTGCGAGTCGAACCTATACGGTATAATGGAAAACATTTTATATTGTTTCTCAAAAAGTATTGGATTTTCCGTTGTACTATATAGAAAATGTATTATACAAATAAAATTAGCCTTTAAAATCAAAGGCTGTTTTGCAAAGATGTTAAAAAAATGGAAATGGGAGTGCAAGAGAAACGAATGCAGCAGCACCACTAGTGTTCTATAATTATATTTTGTTTCTATTGATAAAGGCCAATAGCACGTACAAAAACCAATATCTGTTGATCCGTGGATACAGCGCTCCGTGATTGTATAATAAACCGTCTCCATCTCCGGATAAAATTGTGGAATCTATGTATCTGGTAACCCGTATTCATTTTTATCTCATCCACCACTGAAAATACATTTTTTAATAGTTCTTTTATTCAAACAGATTTTTTTTCATTATATGCCAGCACTCCTTTAACATTTTTATTTTTATCTTATTTTTATTTGTAATATATATATACATTTAATAAATTATAAAAACCACAAACAATTTATCACAGAAATAAATATATTTTCCTATTTATATGTTTGCCATTTTCAATATAATTTCTTTTTTTTTTTTTGGTTAAAATGTTTTTGAAAACGTAATAAAATAAAAAAAATATCAATTCAAATTCAATGTATTTAAAATCTAATTCATTTTATTGTGCGGTTAACTCATTGTTAAAAAATATAAACAAATAATAAAATTATATATAAATATAAAATTTTCAATAAAAAAACATCATAAAACTAATTTTATAATGCATATATAATAAAATTATATAATATAATAAAATGAAACCTTTTTTTTATGATATAGAAAACAAAATGCGTTATAAATATGTTTATATGTGCGAAAAGATTTTGTTTTATTATGTTTTATTATATAAATATATATAAAGAATCTTTGCCTTAACCTGATTAAATATATATGTCATTGTTATCATTTTGTCAAAATAATTGGATAGTGTGTAACTATATTAATAACCTATTCAACAACAACAAGAAAATCAATATATAAGTGTCTGCTTATATAAATATTATATATAGAACTATATAAATATAGATATAGTATTATCGGATTAACTTAAGACATATTGAATAATTAGACATTTTTTATAACCAAAGTTTTTTTTTTTCATTTCCATTTAATATATTTTTTCTTATGATAATTTTCGAAGAACTTTTCTTTTTCAAATTAAGATATACATTTTTATTTCAATTATAGCAACTTATTCAAACCTTTAAGATTCTTTTTCCTATATGTTTAGAAAGGTTTTTATTTCACTTTTGAAACTATTATAGCATTGATGATTTTTAGAATTATAAGTTGGTTTTTTTAAATTCATTAATTATCTTAAGCAAAAAAAATGTCGTGAATGGAGGAAACTAAATTAAAAATGTTCGTTTAAACTAACAATGTCTTAAAATGATAGAAAAATGAAAATAGAAAAGTTTTAACGAAATTGTCCGTCATTTTGATGAAAATTTTTTATTTTTATAAAACATCAAAATATATAACGTATGTATCATAAGTAGCTGGACAAAATTCAAACGCCGCAAAACATGGGCAAACATGCTTCAATCTTTACAAAATCCTCTCAGTATTCAACAATCATATTCAATCAGTAATACATTTGAAATCAAGTTGAAAGTATGTGAACAAAATCATTTGCGATCACGCGTATTTAAATTGCTTGGACAAGAAGATAAAAAATACGTTTTGCGACATTTTCTGAATGAAGTATATAGTCGTAGTACAATATATTCGATGATTTCCAGATATTAGAAGAACATTCAACCTAAAAATATAAAAAAATCGGACAGAAAGCCAATATTGAACACCACAAAATTGAATTTATTAAAAAAGAAAGCTGAAAACACAATCGGGGTGAGTACACGCAAATTAGCCAGACAATTCAAGGTTTCAAAAGATACCATTAGTCGGAATTTGAAGAAAATGAACTTAAAGTGATACAAAGGGATTGTAAACCCAGGTACGCTGACAAAGAATTAATAGAAATTCCTGGGAAATGTAGATTATTGCGTCAAAATTTTTGCAAGGCGAAACAGTCATCATTTTTGATGATGAAAAATATTTTACGTTTTCAAATAGTACCGATATCGCAAATCATGGATACTACAGCCCTAATAATAGTATCACTCTCGATAATGTGATATAATATATAATCATCGAATATATAATATAACCACGACTATACCCTTCATTCAGAAATTGTCGCAAAAAGTTTTTTTATCTTCTTGTCCAAGCAATTTAAATCCGCGTGATGGCAAATGATTTTGTTCACATACTTTCATCTTGATTTCAAATGTAATACTGATTGAATATGATTGTTGGATACTGAGAGGAATCACAAAAAAAATTTGTAAAGATTGAAGCATGTTTGCCCATGTTTTGCCGCGTTTGAATTTTGTCCAGCTACTTATGATACATATAGGTTATTGATAAATTGCTATATATTTCGATTTGTTTTGGTTTTATTTATAATATTATTTTACCAATCAATATATATATATATAGGGTTTTTAAATACTAAATATTTATACCGTTATAACAATAATGACTATGAATAATTTAACTTTTAAATGAAATAATTATATATTAAATTTTTAGATCATATTTTCAAAATTTCTATGAAAATTGATTATTCTGTTCGGAATTCGTCTTTAAAGTTTATATATCCCTATATATGGTATATGGATTAAATTTATAAAAAATGTATTTTCAGTAAATATTATCTTTTTTATGCAAATATAAAGCTTTAATAAATGCGTATTTACAATACATATATTGAATGATAATGTAAAATTTAAAACTTATTTTAGGCATTTTGAAATATGTGTTTTTTAAAGGATAAACATTTGTGTGTATATATCTTATTTCCCTTATACTGTATAGTTGTATTCTCTTTCTCCTCCTTCCCTTTATAACATTTCTAACGTTTAATATAACATTCATTGATGTATATTGGTTATATATATTTATGTAGACATGAATGAGGGTGAATTCACCCTCTAGTATACAATATGTTTGTATATAATAAGTATATGTATTATATAATATACGAATATATATACGAACGAATACAAGTAAAATATGACATCATATCAAATAGTAACTTATAGGGTTACCAGAAATTTTAGATATTAATATTGATTCAATTACATTAGCCTGTGCTTTTAAAACATATTTTGTTATGTCTAATTTGCGATAAATTGACTATATAAAACAAACAAATAATAAAAAAAACAACGTTCTACTAGGACAAAGGAGAACAAATTAACTCAGGGGAAGACAGTCATTTTGAGGACGACAATAGAGGTCAAAGGGGGACAATCGTTTGCAAAGGAGGACATCCGGTCAGACTAGTTTCCTTTTTTTCAGATCTAGATATTCTGTAAATAACTCTATAATATTGGAATACGAACACGAAATATATTTGTGTCATATAACATTCATATATGTATATCAATTGAATGTAAATCATCATCATCATCATATATATATAAATATATTTTTATATTCGGATGTAGTCGGATATATATATATATAATGGTATTACAACATATATATATATATATATATATATATATATATATAAAAATCATTTAAACATTTCGCCCGTCCAATTTTCCCTCGAGCCATACACGAATTGCTGCAAGTATGTATCTCTACTGTATATAAGGGAAAACGAATCAATATAACATTTGAATTTTTTTTTTTGCGTATATATGTATAAAATAAAAGTTGATGCAGACTTTTTATACGATGCATTTTCTATAGATATTTATATATAATATACAATGTAAATGAACGTGTATATTGGTAAAATGTTGTTTAATATATATATCTTATATCCACTATTAATATAAGGGGTTCTTCGGCAATATATGTGTATTCAAAATGTAAAAAAAAAAAAATGGCAAAATTTTCCTTGATAAATAAATTTATATATATGCAATTTATAGTTTTTATAAATGCACGACGACAGTATATATCATGTATTATAGAGACTATATAAATGCATGTTTGCCAGCGACGAATGAATTTATGTTTATGCGATTTATGTCTAAATATATATTTACACATGTATTATATATAAATATATAAAATAGTTAATTGCATGCATATATATTGAAAATATATCCACTTCAATGGCGAATAATTGACGGGTAATTTTTTATTTATATATATTTCAATTTATTATATATTTTGATGTAGAAATATATCATATTCATGTTCGTTTTGGGTTATTGTTTTTAACAGCTCATACATTATAGGTTATATAAATAGTTATAAGCATTGGTATAATGGGCAAACTCTTTATACGAATATATATGAATGCTAGATAGATTTTCATTGCATTTTAAAGAATATCATCGTGTTGGAATGAAATCTAACTCTATGATGAACATAATTCGGTATTTTTTTCACTTATTTACTTTCGTCCATTTTACTATCCCGATTGCTATTTATTTTTTTTTAATTTATTTCACATAACCTTTTTAAATATCATCATTTATTCATTTAAATCAACGCAATGTGTTTATAATTGTTAAAAATTCAATTTAGAAAGTATGTATATTATGTATATAGCAAGTAATCCAACCGTAACCGATAGATTAACAAAAAAAAGAAGAAATAATGATATAATTATATTTTCAACATATATATTTATAAATGTGTGATTAAAATTGGAATGAATTTCATATTGGCATAGATCAATATAATGTATATAATTATGTATAATGATGTACGATTACGCTCATGTACACGATATTATAATTTTTTAATTTATTTTCTTGTAAAATTATAAATACAGCCATATATTATCATCATATATTGCAAACAACTATATATGTTAATATATTTATACAAAGGTAAAAAATTAAACGATTTTGTTAAAAAAAACTTGTTTAGTTTATTCTGTTTATATATTCTTTCGTTTCTTAGCCTTATTAAATATATTCTGAAACGATGATGTTTTTTTTATGCAATGAACCTCAACTAACCAACTATATATATATGTATATATATAAAGATATTGTTTATTAAAATTCAACCACTAGCAATCATTCAAATAACACATATATTGAATTTTATAATAAATAAAAGCAAATGTTCTTATAAAGAAGAAGAAAAAAACATATTTAAAAACGGTTTTATACACACAGAATTATATATGAGAATACATTATACAAGCAAGATTATAAAGACCTACCCAAGAAGAATATAGAATTTTTAATGGTATGGTATCGCCCACATTTTATATTTTTTATAAACATAAATGTTAATATATATAGTGTCTATAATAAGAATAATAATAATATCTTTATTTTATTTTTTTAATTCTTTTATTTTAAATTTCTCTATATTTTCTTCTTATTTATACAATATTATATGTGGAATAATATATCGGATTCTTTTTTGTGTTTTCTTAAATACTTAAGAAAAGATTATAATCAACGAATTTTTTTTTATAAATATTTATTTGAGAATATATTATAGAAGTGATTCATTATATTATATTTAAATGTTCGTTATATTTAAAATTTCGTTGTTTTTTGTTTCAAAATACACTTTTATTCATAATTAAAATTAATGTACTTTTTCGATTTTGGTTTAAATTTTATAAATACGATTACGATTGATTATATAAACCTTCTTGTTTTTTATAAATATATGAATTCAATTTAAATTGATTTTATATATGATAATTATAACGCATACTTTTTATTGTTTCGAACCTCTTTGCCGCAAAGACATTACATAGATATATATATTTGATTTTGAATTCACGGCATGGAAATTATTCTAAAAATATCTCAATACAGAATTTTAGATACAGAAAATTATGTAGACTTTCCGACAGAAATGCCTCCCAAAATTTCCCAAAATTTCCACTAGAAAATTATTCAAAATTTCATCAGAAAATTTGCAGAATTGATTCAGAAAACTATACCGAATTTACGCAGAAAATTATATCGTATTTATTCGAAAAATTATGCAGATTTTCCTCTAAAAATTTATCAATAATTGCCTCATAAAATTACCCCGAATTTCCCACAGGAAATTAACAACAGCAACCGAAATAAACAAAATTTCACTTATAAAAGTTTTCCTTATTATTATTTAGAAAATTAAATTAAACATTTATTTAGCAAATGATACAGAGTTCAGAGTTTTAATTGCGAAAATCATGTTGAGTTTAAATTAGAAAATTATACAGAAATTTATTTAGAAATCTCAAAATCTGTATAGAATTTCCTCGGGAAAATTATACAAAATTTTCACTAGAAAATTAAACAGAATTTCCTTTTAAAAAATTTTCCCCAAATTTCGTCAGAAAACTGAATAGACTTTCCTGGAGAAAATTAGATAGAATTTCCTCAGAAAACTATATTGAATATCTTCGGAAAATTTCCCAAAATTCCTCCGAAAATTATCCCGTGTTTACCCTGGAAATTTTACCATTTTCACCCAGAAAATTACACAGAATTTTCAAAATGTTTAGAATATTTTAGAAAATTATCCAAACTTCCTCTAGAAAATTATACAATAATTTGCTCTAGAAAATTATACAAAAATTTCCTCTAGAAAGTTACAATATTTTGATATGGTTATCATAAAAATTATGTTAAAATACGTAAAACGATATTTTTGCTTATTCATTAACAATTTTACAATTCATCATATAGATTATAATTTTATAAATAAAAATAAAAATGATTATAAAAGAAAAACTGTTATTGTTACATATATCAATATATTTATCACGGAAAAATTATATAATTTTTTATTTAATTGCCTGATGAAATAAAAAACATTTTTCCTTTGTGAAAAATTTCATATACAAAAAAAAGGACAAAAGGCAATATATATATTATATATATATATATACAAATTGAAAATTGTATAGAAATATTTTCAATATGACGCATCATAAAAATGTAAATATATATATATAAAACATTGTATGAATTATATTATTTTGTATTATACGAGTAAAATTATATACAAAAAGTATTGCGCATATTCTCTATATATATAGGGAGATATTTATAGGGGATGATTTTACAGTTGTATATGTTTAATATAAATACAATTATATGTATATTAATGTTGGTTTTCGGTTTTCTCTATTTTTAGACATATAGTATATATGTTATAAATATGTTATTGTCTAGTCTTGTATCTATATATGTATGCATATATATGTGAATGATCACGATATAGTACATTACATTCAGCGATGTCTAGCACCATAAACACATTTTTCACTAAACTCAATAGCTCCAAATTTCTTTAGATTTTAGAAATATTTTTAGAAAAGGTATATAAAATAGTATATAAATAAAATACTTGTATATATTCGTACTGTTTCGTTTATATCTTTATTAAACATATATTTATATATACAAACTAACTTAAAGTATAACATATTAAATATATGATATCGAAAATAATTTTAAGAAATCTGCTCTGATTCTTTTTTTTTTGTTCTTAAACATATAAATATATTTTTCATAATACATATATCCTTAAACAGTTTATCCTTATATGATTGTGTGTGTCTATACATTATAAAAGTTTATATATATACATATATTTTTATATATTTTTATAAACAGGGATATATAACATATATAGATGCGATTTATCTATATGTTTGGGTAAGTATATATATGTTTATATATAAATGAAGGACTATATAATAATAGACAAATACAAGGATACAAGTTATAAAAAGGGTATATGTACAAAAATGCATAAATATGCTACATATATTATGTGTACATATAAATATTTAGATATAACGCAATATAGAATATACAAATGTATTTTAATAAATTTTGTTTTTTTTTTGCATAATAAAAGGTCTAGGGAGTTTAGTGCTTCGTCCGCAATTCCGCATATATGATACAATTTCATGTACAACTATACACTCTAATAGATCACTCTCATGGACTTTTGTACAGATACAATTTGAATTCGTATATTTCTATACCAGAAAAAACTTTTTTCGCTAACAACATAACATTATCATTAATTCGTAAAATAATAACATATCCTGCGTATAGTTTTCGGTTCAAATGTATATATCTATCACAATTCATATATACACCTATAAACAGACATAGGATGTAATAATATATTTAACTAAAAGTGGGGTGCATTTTGTATATATACATAATATTAGATAATATTACAGAAGTGCTATATATAGAATATTATATATTTGTAAGAATATATGTACGGTATCATTTTTTATAAACATATAAAGAACGATAAAAACATGTTTCTTATACCATATTTATAAATTACGCAGTTGTATATAAATAGAATTTAGAAATTAGAACGTATTCTGTCTGCCATAAGGAAAAAGAAATATTGCATTTCATATTATTTATATATAAAGTCAGAGAAAATAAAGTTAATTTTTAGCAGACTGATTTTTCATATACACAACAATTTTTTTTTCATTTTTGGAAAACTCCTCGTAAATATAAAATAATGTAAATAATGAAAAAAAAACTGTTGTGTATATGAAAAATCAGTCTGTTAAAAAAATGCGACGGTCGGGCATTGCCAATGATTGTTTTTTACCGGATTTTATTTCGTTATGTGGTTATATATTTATTTCATTTTAGAAATTTTAATAGTCCTAAATCAATAGAACGAAACGGAAGGAAAACTAATAAGAATAATATAAATATATTCAAAATTAAAACAAATAGAATATTATAATAAAAAAGAAAAAGGAATTATAAATAATACCGTGTTTAATGTTAAAGAATTTTAATATACATGTAATTTATCTTAATATTATTATTTTATTATTTTGGTATATAAAAAAGAAACATTGATGGGAATAGCTAAATATCTTATAGGATATAGGATATAGGTTAATCTTCATCGAGCAATGAGCGGAGGAAAATCGTACAAGTCTATATATATATATATGTTCATTAAAATAACTGCATATTCGGTTCACAAATTGGAGCGTTATACGAAACCATTTTTCCGGAAAATCGATTTTTCCTAAAGTTTCAATTTTTTTAATTACAACCCGCGGAAGTGTTTGCAACCCGCAAGAACCAGAAATTCCAGGATTGATATTTTGAAATCGAAATTTTTTTTTTAAGAAATACCTTTTAGAAAATATACATTTTTTTTCAAGAATTTTATATTTGCGCTTATAGTGGCAAAAGTTTTATGTAATTACCATTTTTTCATATCTTTTTATTGAAAATCAGCACGAATTTTTTTTAATTTCATTTTTTAAATTATTTTAATATATGTTTTTATGATGAATTAAAAGTTTTTTTTTTATTTCAATAAATAATAATAGTATTAAATCAATCATAATCTATATGTTTTCAATTTTATTATGTAATTTTAAGTATGATAATATATATAGTTATTCGGTTATTCCGTTCTTGCGATTTATATATAATCGTGAAATTTTGGAATTGAAAATATAATACGCGGGATTGCAAAATGCAAACCCCGCAAAACCGAAAGTTTTATATCAATTTCAATTTTCTTCTATATCATATATGAAAGTTCAATCAATTTCTGACTTTTAATTTGAAGAAGAATTTTTTGAAATCGCTCAATTTTATATGGTTCCGATAATATATTTATTTTTTTTTCGAAAATCATAGGTAAATTGTAGGTAAATTTATTTCACAATTAGAGGTATAAATCAAAAAAGATTAATATGGAGTATTTTTGATAGCTAACACATATTACTATATATATGTAGATTGAAATAAAAAATTTTCAATTTTACGCAATTTTATATAATAAATTGTAAGGGTTGAATTTGAATAAAGAAAATTAGAAATTAAAAAATTCTAGTTGAATATAATAATTCTCAAATTGGCTGAGGACCTATATATGTTGTCTCAAACAGCCAAATATTACTTAGGAATATTTTGAATGGTTCAAGTCATTCAATTACCCAGTTATAACCATAATTAGACATGAGGTATTCGTATTGTAAAGTATCTGTTGTTATCTGTTAATTTAGTGAAAAAAACATCAGCTGCATCAGCCGTATGCCCTAATCTAATCTATTCGAATTCTTAAACTTAAGCATACACTCATTCGCATTTGCTGGAATTTGGGTGCTGTGTTTTATTATGTATTTTCTCCCTGGAGCAATATGGTATAATATCTTAAATCTTATCAGCAAAATACAATAGATAAGATATTTTGAAAGTTACACACAGATAATTCAATCCAAAAAATGTTTATCT
This sequence comes from Dilophus febrilis, assembly GCA_958336335.1. Classification (NCBI taxonomy): domain Eukaryota; kingdom Metazoa; phylum Arthropoda; class Insecta; order Diptera; family Bibionidae; genus Dilophus; species Dilophus febrilis. Next base: position 26,771,606 of record OY284469.1, on the reverse strand, counting down.
ATGTAAATAACCTTCTAAATGTCTTATCCATTTCATCGTGCAAACAAACTTTATGAAATAATACCATATTGCTCCCCCGATAAGTTGTGTTAAGGTCATGGGGCGCTAATAAAAATGTTTGTATGAAAGTTACCAAAATCAAAATTACCGTGAAATAACCTTTTTTTCACTAAATGTGGCTGCTGATTATTGGTTTTGTGTTTGTTGAACATAACCCAAAAGTGAAAAAATTAAATGTATTCGAAAACGAAAACATATTAATTTATTTTTATTACAAATATATATCATGATATACAGATTGCAGATTCTACAGATTTTAACAATAGAATACAGTAATAGAAACAGAGAATTTAATCAACCGCATATCAATTTTTCGTCCAACAATGTTCATCAAATCGAAACTCAAATTTTCTTAATTTCTTATATCATTAGTCGTGGCAAATACTACATACATAATTAATTTATTAAATAAATAAATCGAAACTTATTTATTATAAATAGCATTATCTATCATATAGTTTCTATTTGAACAAACATTTATTTATTTACAAATGACTAGCAAACTAGCATATGAAAATGAAATACCAAATAAAATACAATACCTATATAAAATAAAAAACATTTTCGTAAAATCATTTTAAGAAGAAAATCAACAGAGAATATAATTTTGCTTCAATAAAAAGTGTGATACACATTGGTATGAGTATAAAATATTGAAATGATGATTTTGTTGATGAAAGTTGTTTTATTTTCATATTATTTTAATGATTGTGGTTTTATATATGAATAAAAATAAAGTTAACTTACACTAATGCAATTTAGTTTTTTTTTTAAAGTAAAAAGAATGTCTATAAAAAAAATAAAAATATTTCAATTTGGAATATTTATGATATTATATATGTAGTTGTGGTTGGCTTATATCACTTATGTATAGACATATTTGCATAAAAAAGTTATGTGGGGTTTTGGAATAGTCGACAAAAGAGTACAGAGAATTTATAAATGAATATTATTTTTACTTGGGTTTGTGTTGGTGAATAAAATAATTTTATTATGACCCCTTTTTTATTATGCCGTTCTACAACGTACTCTATCATCGGAATCGTCGATGTACTATCATATTAAGAATTGTATTGAGACTATCGCTTTTTAGATGGAATTGAACAAAAAATTTTAACTTTACACTGTACTTTCATACAATAGAAGTAATTTATAGTATTAAATATTAATATATGATTGTGAAACTTGATTCTATGTTATCTTTCAATATATTTTTTCACTCAATTGAATCCATTCATTATAAAATTAAAATGATTTAAAATTAAAAAAAAAAGTTCATTTAAAATGAAAATATATCTTCACAAGATATTTCCGCTTAATCTATATACAGTCTAATCAAGCACAAGATCTAACGAATTTCTGAGGTAGTGAGTCTGAATCATACATTGTTGGATTTACTTCCCTCATAGGCCACACACGAGACAACTACAATCTAATATGACCAGTATAGTTTCCGAATAAAAACCTATTTTTTTCATATTATATCTGCTACTATAAACACGTTTTATATATTGTATCATCATATATCTACTATCTTTGGAAAACTTATACCAAAAAAATGAAATAAATAAATTCATAAATTTTCTAGAAAAACTCATATGATTTGATTCGAATTAATATATATATATATATATAGTATTTTTGCAAGTATTTTTTATTTGATAATAAATTATATCGATTGCATTATTATATATATTGAATCACCGATTATTAATTTAGATTAGATATTGTTTGTTTTCGTGTGTTGTTTTTGATAAATATCTTTGAATTTGATAAACATAGCATATATTCTATATATATATATATATATATATATATGTATATATGTAGAATGAATATAATAAAACAAAAAATATGATATCATTAAATTAAATATATCAAATCAATAATTGTCAAAATAGTTTAAAATAATTCGTTGTTTGTTGTTTCAAAATTATATATTTATCGTATATATTAAAAAATTGTATATTCACATATTTCTGCAGTAATAAATAACAAAAATAGACGAATTCTTGCATAAACTAAATTTTTATTAATCAAATTAAGTACGGTAAAATTCGTAAAATAAAAAATTCACAATTAAAAAAAATAAAACATTTCAATTTTTAAGAAAAGTAAAAAAAAAAATAATAATGAAATAATAATAATAAATCAACAAAATTAGTATTCAACTAAAATTTCATAATCTTTATATGGTATTTCAATATTAGAAAAACCAATATAGAGACTGCCGTGCGATGGATGTACTTTTCCAGGTGTTAAACTACCTTTATATGGTGCACGCCCAATGTACAATTGTTCACCATTAGATGTTCGTCCACCGGGTACAGCACGAGGTGGTACAGCCCCATTATTTGATCGTATCCATTTTACATTACCATTACATAAAACTTCATAATTTTGTTTTGAATGTTCTTTCCCATCAAATGCTACATATGCAATTTTTTTATTTGGTATAACTTTACCAGGTATCACATCACTATTGTGCGTTGAACGACCAACATATATAGGTGAACCATCAGCATCTTTACCAGCTAATACTGCACCTTGTGGTAACGGTTCTTTCACTGACGACGGTACCCATGTTAGTAGTACTGCATACAAAATGATATTAGTTAAAGTAAAAAATATAACGATAAATATAATATAATATAATATAAGAAGATTTATAATTAATAAATTTATATAAATAATAAATTATATATGAATATTTACATTTTGGTTCTACTAGTACTTCATACGTTGGTAAACTATGTTCCAATCCATCATATGGAATATATATACAACGATGACTTTGATGAACTTTACCAATTGATAAACTACCTTTTATATGAGCACGACCAACGTACAATGTTTCACCATTGGCTTGCCGTCCAGCGACAAGTGAATTATTTGGAATGGCACCACCACTTGAACCAACCCAAGAAAATCCTTTACCCGTTAAAATCTAAATATTTTTGTATGTAAAATTAATTAATCGATAATAGAATGATATATGCGGTTATTGTAAATTTTATGATTGTATATTTTAATATATGATATGATTAGATTATATTTTTGTACCTCATAATTATATTTTGGTATTTCTTGTCCATTAAATGAAATATAAGCCACTCCCTTCTGTGGTATAACTTTGGCTGGAATTTGATCACCGTTATGAGTTGCACGGCCAACATAAATAATTGTATTATCACTATCTTTACCACCTACAACAGCGTCCATTGGTATTGGTAAATTTGGTGCATGATTTTTCCATGTATATGCTATTTAATAAAATATAATTACCATACCATTTATTAGTTTTATTTTTTTTTAGGTTTTGCTGTAACAAAATAATTTAATTTTAAACTTATATAGCTAAAAAAAATCTACACATTACGATATTAAAATTAAAAATTTGCATCTTACACATTTTAAATTGAATGAATTTTAAAAATTTATATAAAAAATAAAATAATTTTATGGGTGCGTATCCTTTGATAATAACTGCAACTTTACGTATGGTTAATTGTTTCTGGTGCGAAAATGTAATTGATGATATTTTGTTTATTTAGAAAATGTATTTATATTATCAATATATTATATGTTATCTTTAGTATTACTCTGATAAGATTAAATGTGTTAAGTGGGAAATAAAAGTATTATAATATTAATAATTTTTATTTGTATTGTAATATGATAATCATATATAATAATTTAATGATAACAACAATTTAACAATAAATAAATGAAACAACATTGTTAAATCATAAATGTGGAATGTATATAAATATATTAGTAGAGTATAGAGTAGACGAAATGGAAAATATTCATAATCAAATGATTTCATAAAACGAATATTTCATAATTTCAAAATATAAAAAATAATGATTCTTTTTATATAAATTAAAAATAAATAAATATCTCTAAAGTGCTGATTGTATTTTCTATAATATCTTAAATGATCTAAACGAATTTATGATGATTAATTTCTTTAATTTCTATAATATGGAAATGAAAACTCAATAATTATTCTTAAAAAACCTTGTCGCTTTTCCAGCTTTTCCAGCATTTTTCAACATTTTCATCAATTAATTATAATTAATTAATAGTTAATGTCTGTCTAATATATATATATATATATATATATATATATATATATCTATTAACTATATTTAATAAATATTATTATAGAAAATAGGAATTATTTTACGATAGACATACTTTCCATGGTTTTCACTTTATTGAATGAATTATTATTTTGTTTCGTTAAAACTTCATATTGTTGAATTTTGTGTTGTTTCCCATTAACGGTTATTAATAAAAAATCGTTTCCAGTTACAATTACTCCAACAGTTAATGATTTAAAAAACCGTGCTCGACCGATATATGTTGTTATGGTTTCACCCTTTCCTATATTAGTATCACTCAATGGTATTGCGTTGGGGGGTACTCGACCATTATCTGATGGTTGCCATGAGAAATGATTACCCAGCAAAACCTTATGTTAATTATATGATTTTTGTTAATTTTTTTTTTGTCATATAATATATTATTGAAATTTTGTTTTGGTTGTTATTAATTTATCACCTCATAGTGAAATTTTGGTATATCAATGTCGTCATAAGATGTATATGCTTTATTCTCACTTGGAATGATTTTGACTAGTGATAAAACATCATTATGTAATGCACGTCCTATATAAATACTTGCATTATTATCTGTGACACCACCAAAAACAGCACCAACGGGTAAACCGGCATAAATTGAAGTTTGTTTCCAGATTGCCTCTAATATATCAATAAGAAAATATTCCGTATATATATTATATGTTTTATGAAAATCTTCATAAATCAATTTTCTACATAATAATAATATCGATATTGTTTAACTCTTTTTGATTATATTCTGATTATAATATAATCAATTCAATTGTATGATAAGAAATATCATAAACTTTTTATAATAATCATAATAAAAGATTTCTGATTTGGTTATATAGGATACATATCTCAATATATGTACTAATTTGCGTTTGAATATTTTGATCATTAGACTTGTGCAATACAAATTTATTTTACAAAACTGATTTATTCTTATATTTATCTAAAAAAAAATATTTACCTTCAGTATTTGCTGCTCTTAATATTGGCATTGAATGGCGATATCGATTGTGGCCTATACATTGTGGCCGTATAGGAATAGGTTGAACATTTCGATTGGGTTTTGATGGACAATATTTTAGTGAATGGCCAACACCACCACATTTAAAACATTTGAATTCTTTCTTTACATCTATTTCATTACATTTGGATACTTTATTAACATCATTTATTTGACTTGATTTATTCAATAAGTTTTCATTATTATTGGTTTTAATCTCATCATTATTGTCATTATTTTTATTTTTTTTATTTTCTTTTTTTTTAATACTTTCTGATAATTCAAAAGTAATGGCGATTTTAAATGCATTACTTAATGTTAACTCCTCTTCTTTCAGCAATGCATTTCGTATTACATCACTATGAACTCCTGATATTAAACGATCACGTAATGCTTCATCATGAAATTGTCCATATTCACAACCATTGGCCATTTCTTTTAGTGATTCAACATATTGGGTTATTGTTTCCGTTTTATGTTGATTTCGTTTATTCAGTTTGTAACGTTCCATTAGGACATATTTTTTTGAATTAAAATTTTGTAACAATAGTTTTGTTAACTTTTTATAGGACATATTTTCGGGCGATATATTTGTTGGACTCAACATTGTACATATTTGTTGATATAGTTTTGGTCCAATTAATGTTAAAAATACCGCCACTTTCATATTCTCTTCAATTTTATTAACGATAAAATATCCATTCATTCTCTTTAAATATAATTCCATACTACCATTTTTTTCATCATAATTTTCTATGGTTCCAATCGATGCCATATTATATTATTATTATTATCGTCCCGGCTATCGTATAAATTTATCAATAAAGATTTGTAAAAAAAAAACAAATTATTTTTTTAATTAAAACAACACAAACACCGCAATCAACTATTATATCCACGAACAGATTAACCAGTAACCACTGACTGACTAATTTTAATTTTTTTATTTTACAAAGGCTTTTTATCACATAACAAAAAACGACAATACCATATATATATATATATATATACACAATAAAAAGCATGGCCAATCATACACTATATTTCACGATATAGTAATAATATCGCATGCAATTCAAAATGTTATACAAAATTTCCCATGTAATGATCCTATTTATACTCCTATATAGAAATAATATTTTATTATATTGAATTTTAAATAAATTCTAGGATCGTCGTATCGATTTCTGGTAGATTGAAACGATTTATAAAATCATGAAAATATTTATGGAATTGTTTGATTGCATTTCATGAAATATGAAAACATTAAATTTAAATTCATATTCAATATAAATACTAAATGTTGCCACGACGAAAATGTGTATACTGTACCAGAATGTTGTAAGCAATATAATCTCTATATAGTATAAATTTAATAATATTACTAAAAATGATAATTTCTTTTGGTGTTTGGTGTTTTTTAGATAACAAGTACATTGATATACAAGAAAAAAATCAAATGTGTTATTATTTTTATATAGGATTTTTTCACATATATTAACAAATACTACGAAATTTTATGTTATCTACAATGTATTGCATTACAAAACTTAATTTACTTAATTCTATACGATCAAGAATTGTTGTATATGCATTTAAATATATAAGAATCTAAACTATGTTTCTATATATACAGATGTATATATATAATTATTCTCATATAACAATTTTGTTTTTTTTGTGTATGTTTTTTGCTTGTTTTCAATACGACGAATATTTTCTGATAGTGACTATGGTTATAAATATAATTTAGATATTATGATTTAATGATTTTTGTATTATTATTTTGTTATTATACAATTTGTTATCATAGAATTGAAGGTGCGATAGCAAAGTGGATGTAAAATAATTCTTTTTATCAATAAAAATATTATCCATATAACAATTTGCTTTTTTTTTTAATAAATATTTTATCGCGTATGCAATTTGAAAGAAAAATTATATATTGCATTTTATGATATTTATAAAAAATTTTCTATTATAAATTTGAAAAAGAAAAATATGAAAGCGATTTTTGTTGATTTTAATACAGAAATAAAGTGGAAAGTGGCACTTTTCTAATTTATATGCATTCTTTGCATATAAAAAAATTAGTTGACAATAGTTGACTTTTGTGCTGGTTTAAGAGCTGGTGGTAATAAGACAGAATTTGCTCCTCATAGAGCTGTTAGTAATATAGGACCTCTATACCTCCTTATATATACTTATATAACCTTGTATATAGAACAAAAAAAACTGATAATATAAATTTCCTTCTACATTAGTAAGAAAACAAAATTATACGTAATTAATTTTATCAGTTTGTTATTGAAAGAAACTTTGAAGATTGCTTGATAAGAAAACAAATTCGATGTTCAACAAAAAAAAAATAAATTGAACAAAATAAATCAAAATGTATATTTATTTATCAAATTTTTGCTTCAAAATAAAATAGATTTTTCTTGCTATACCGATGATTCAAAAAAAAAATAAAATATGAAACATCAATTATAATTTTGTTTAAAATTATTTTAGTACAAATTTATTTATATAACATTTATTAAATATTAAATAATGATATGAATGAATTATATATTAATATATATTATATATGATACTATAATAGTATATAAACTTATTTTATTATTTATTTGTTTTTCAATTGAATATTTCTTTTATTTGTTTCTATATTTATAGTTTGTTGAAGAATAATTATTTAAATCAAAAAATAATATCTTTTATCTATACACATATACAGAAAAAAATACAATAAAAAATTTTAAAATATAAAATCAATTGATAATATTTATGAGGTTATAATATATATATATATATATATATATGATGAAGTTATAATTATGATTGTATATTGGATGATAATTTTATGGATATGGAAAAATATTTTTCTTACATTTCAATTAGTACTTCATAGTTTTTAAATGGAACTTCACTGCCACCAAATGGAATATACAAACTGCCATGTGATGGATGAACTTTTCCCGGTGTCATACTTCCCATATGATGAGTACGTCCAATGTATAATGGTTCACCACTGCTTGTACGGCCACCGATAACAGCACCCGGTGGTATTGAACCATGACCAGATGGTACCCATGATATATTACCATTACATAATACTTCAAATTGATGTTTTGCTATTTCTTGTCCATTATACGGTATATATGCAATTTGTTTACTTGGTATTACTTTTCCCGGTATTTGATCACCTTCATGATAACATCGTCCAATATACATTGGTGCACCATCAGCATCATTACCAGCAAATATAGCACCTTCTGGTACTGGTGCATAGGCAGACGATGATACCCAATTGGCTGTCAATAATTATTATGAATATAAAAATGGCAATGTAATATTTATTCTCATAAATAAAAAAAAAACAATATATAACTTTATAGTATATACAAAAATATATCGAAAATATCTTACTTCGTTGAACACCAATTAATACTTCATATTGTAACATACTTTGTTCAGCACCACCAAACGGTAGATACAAACAACCATGACTTCTGTTAATTTTGCCAGGTGTTAAACTACCTTGATAATGGGCACGGCCAACATATAATGGTTCACCATTTGATTGGTTACCGGCAGAAACGGCTCCCGGTGGTACATGACCATTACCCGATTGTACCCATGTAAATCCATTACCAGTTAACACTTCAAAATGATGTTTAGCATGCTCTTGTCCATTATGTGAAACATAGCCAATTTGTTTGCTTGGTATAATTTTAGCTGGAATTTGATCACCTTCATGAAAAGCCCTACCTACATAAATCGGCGAACCATCTGCATCATTTCCTGCATATACTGCATTCGGTGGTAATCCAGCATAAGCCGAACTAGGAACCCATGTATAGCCTGAGTGTGACAAATGTATAAAAAAGGTTTTTTTTTTATTATTATCTTGGATTATTTTGTTGATATTTTATTATTTTTCTATCTATATTTTTCATCATCATAACTCATCGATATCTATAAAAAAAATTTATAATTATATGACGGTATTCATTTCATATTATCAGGAACAAATAAAAAACAAATGGATTAAATTGTCTTTATGAATTTAAATGATATTTAATACTTTTGAAATTATATTTATACATAAAACCATTACGCCCAATTTTTTTTATAGAAATTCTTACGGTTTTTTCAATATCTTTTTTTTTCGTTTTTATGAACTTATATTATTTGTGCGAATATCCAAAAAATGTGATTTAAAATTTTTTGTTACGTATGGTATATGTACGATTTATAACTTTCTTTAAAATCGATTTGATCAAAATCGTGTATATGTGAATGCGATAAGCTGTGAAATTTTAAATGATACACATAAGTATTATGATGTGGGTTTAAACAGTTTAAGATAAGCTATATAGGTACGCAACTTTTGTTTAATATTTATGATGGTTTGTTATATATATATACTGAACCGAATGATAATTTTACAAAAATATTATTTTATATTTATATATTTTGTTAAGCTTACACACATATTGTAAACATTAATGTTTTTTGTTGCAATATAAGGATTTTAAAATTATTAAACAAAATACATTATACAAAACCTTTATATACATTGAACGATCTAATTAAATCTTTTTATTTTCCATGTCATTATGTATGTACTTACTCATTATTACATATATTTATATACAATTTTTCTATTCTGAATTGACTAGAATTTCACTCGACAAAAATACAAACTAAAAATTAAAAATTAATTTACTTGATATAAGTTTTACGTTCTACAATTAACTGTTTATAAAAATGAAATTATCAATTTATTTTTCTATAATTTATATATCGAAATTTACATAAAAATGAATCATACTTATTATTTTGGTTTATCATTAGTTTTTTTTTTGTCAAATCACAGAATAAAATATACACATTAACCATTCATGTACTACATATATGATATACGAATACATTTATAGAAAATAGATAACAAAACTCTTTATCAATTCAACGTAATCGCGCAGAAGAGTTTACTAAATACAAAAAATAAAATTTATATCAAATTTTTTACACGAAACATATGATTCATATATATATTTTCTATATAAATACTATATATTTACATTCTTATTAAATATTTGCTATTCCTACAATAATAGTTTTTTTTCCCATTATAAATCCCATTTTACCGTGCCAAGCTACATTACTCACTATCGTTATATATATATATATATATATATATAGTGTTTTAAATCAATAGATTGAATTCTACAATTAAAAAAAAACAATTACTTTTTAAATGAACTTTTTTTTTTTGGAATTTCTACGTTCAACAATACTTTATTTTTCATGTATTTCATATGAAAAATTTGTTTACAAATTACAATATATCTAAATGAAATGAAATATGAATATACATTATATTTAAACTAAAATTATGTGTGTGGTATAAATATATATAATAATATATTATTATACCTTAACGTAAACCAAATTATATGCGGTTATTTAGAATGTTTTATTTGAAGATTTCTGTTTAATAATTTGAAATGAAATGTGAAAATATTTTTTATTTATATAGGTAAACGTTTTAATATGTTTATAATTATTATTATAATTAATAAAATAATCGCAATCAATTTGTTATCTTATAAAAAAGGGATTATGAACGTGATGAAGCTCAGTAACATATATAGTGAAGGCGACTGATATGTGCATATGGGAAAGAAAAGAATATGTACTTATAACATATACTTATTTATAAACTTATTTTATATACGTACAAAATTCTTTCAAAAATCTAGTTTTAAAAATTGAATGATTGGTAAAAGAAAATCCATAGAGATTTTTTTTTATGGAATTATATCGATACGTATATATTGTATTTGTGATATATTATATGTTTATATACATGTAATAAATAATATAACATTGTATTTTAAAAATAACAATGTAAAAAAGGACAATCCGATGTCTTTTGTATTGATATATAGTAGGATGTTTTTTATTTTTTACAATAAATAAAGTAAAAATAGTTTATATAACCGGTTTGTCCGCAGGTTAAATTTCATATGTTTCAGTGGGTTTGGTTAGTCCTTAAAAACGATCACTATATAAACGATTTGTTTCACTACCTTTTGGAATTTATTTAATTCTAAATACATTTTCAAAAGGTGTGTTCTCAAAAGGATGTGTTTATTGTATATTCATATAACATATACTATTGTAGACAGTAAAAATGAATTTATTATTTATAGTATATATATAAATTATATTCAGTAATTTAATTGGTTCTATATATAATATTAATATACATTGACGAATTGGGGGTGGTTGTGGCAATTCAGTCAGATTTAAAAATCAATTTGTTAATCGCAGAAATTTTAAAATAGATTTTTTCTGAATTTCAAAAAATAACTACTTTATTTATATAATCATGTATTCTTCGTTCATACAAGATTTAGAATGCCCCATTCCACTTTATTATATTATTATTTATTATATGATTATATACTTGACTGGTATTTTTTTCTGTTTTTTTTTTACAGTTTTTATTATAAAAAATGCATTTTTTGTATTTGCATTACCAGTGCATATATGCTTATATATATATGTATATATAATAATATAGGTATTATTTGTATATAATAAAACTCAGAATCCATTTCAGTTGACTGCAGTATTTAGTTTTATAAACACATACCAAACAGGACACAAAAATATATTATATAGGCTAGATATGAGGTAGATAGTGCAGTATATAATTTTTATAATACTACTAAAAAGGATATTAAACAAATAAGATAGCAAATTTTAATTGTTATAAATAATTATATATGCATATATATATAATATGTTTGTGTTAGTTGACTATTAGGTACACACATTTCTTTGAAATCAGTTTAATTTGTGTTTGTTTGTGCATTTTGCAGATGTTAAAATGCAATTAGTTATTGATAAAAGTTTGGATAATGCATTAAACGATGGCATATTAATGGAATTAGGCGAACGAATTGAATTTGAAAACAATAATAATAAAGCAAAATTATTAAGTGATCAAACAAAAGAAATTCAATTAATTAACCAGTAAGTTAATGTATTTTATTTTTACTTTATTTATATATAATACGATATGATATAAGCATTTGTACATTTATTATGTGATTTATTAGCTTAGTTTTGGAAATTTTATTTTGTATATGGTTTAAAGTTTTGGATATACCGTTTCACATCCCATCCAAGGTATTATTCGAACATATTTCGGTTTCTTTTTCGCTATCCATTCATCTGAAATTTGGGATGATCTGGGGGTTTGATGAAAATTGTAAAAATCTTTTATTTCGTTAAATTGGTTCTGATTCCTACCATTCCATGGAAATATGTAATTCATCCAAGGGTATTTTTCAGATATTAGTGTAACATATAGAATTTTATGTTAAAATTTTGTGAGGAATTGATTGGTCATTGATTGGTTTAACGCACCATTAACCTGTGATAATTACGTGCTTTCTAGTGTTGGTCTGCTTTTCGTCGTCGTTTTTATATTTATATATAAACAACACAAGTAAACCAATATAGTACATAAATATAATATGTGGTATTGCATTTTTATTTTGTTGACCTTCCATTGTAAAAACTCAACTTATACTGGTATAATAGCACAAAAATGATTATAAATTATTGTTTACATATATGATATTTATTATTATCATATTATATTATCCATATTTGTTTATATACAAATACTTGGAAATTTTATCAACTATATATAGTATATATACGCATAAAGTCAACAATTCCTTTATGAGTGAATATATACCATATATCAATGCATTTTGTTATTATATTATTATTTTATATAATTACCTTATCATGCTTTTATAAACAACTATGCGTGAATCATAAAATAATAATGAATGCATTTTTATAATAATTTTCTTCTTTCTTTATATTTATAAATGTTTTTTATATATAGTATCAATTTGTAATATATAAAAAAAAATCATAACCTAATTATTCAACTAACCAGCGTTCCATTTATTTTACCAAAAATTTTATATGATTTTTATTGATTTAAATTTAAAATTTAAATAGAACTGAAAAACAGAAGCACGTACTGCGGTGACGAGGGTGGTAAAGGAGAGTTAAATTTATCACCAATCCAATGAAAGTTTTAGTCAATTTTGATTAAACACAGGACGTGATATTTTCTATGATATCTTGTATTGGAGCTCTTTGAGGGCCGAGTGGGATCAGAAAAGATTGCGAAAAGATATAAAGTTTTACATTTTTCATCAAACCTGCAGATTCAAATTTTCAAGCCAATTGGTTAGAAACAGAATGATATGGGTCTAATCATACCCTGGATTTGTATTGGAACTCCTGGATGGGAATTTTTTTTCTAAAACAATAACCATTATTCATTTTACTGAAAGTACGTGTGCTTATTATTGCTTAATAAACAAATATTGCATGCAATAAATTCATGCCTATATATATGTTATATGTTTTTAATTATATTTTTCCCGCATTATAATATTTATGAAATAAATTCATTTTACTTTTAAATATTATATACTGTGATACTGTATTTCGTATTTAAACAAAATTGCCTATATTGATTTTTAAAATATTACCTTTTGTACATCATGAAGAGCAAATGCAATAGAGAAATTGGGTTCAATTATAAAGCACTTCTAGTGTGAATGTTGCATTTTGCTTATAACGATATATATGATAACTGCTAAAGTACAAATACAATATTGAATAGTAATATTACAATATTTGAATATTGAATATAGATATAGTGAATAGATTATTGAATTGAATATGGAAAGAATATTGAATAGATATTTTGAATTAAATAATTCAAAAAAAATGAATTTACAACAAACAAAATAGCAGTAATATTTATAATCAAATTTACAGCTTTTTACCATATAATTATATTTAAATTAATATATTTAAATTTAGTACATATTAAATATTCTTGATGTGTAAATTAAAAATATTATAATTATATTGTTTTTTAAAGCATTTATATATTATATATATATTTTTGTATTTACATATTTTATAATTATTTATTTATTTATTTATTTAAACCAAAATGTTATCCTTTGTATTTATGTCAAGTACAAAATTTAAATTTTATCATTATCAGTAAGTTAAAAAAAAATAAAATAAATAATGATCATATGAGAAATTGGAATTCTTATGTAGATCTAAAATATCAAAAATTGTCGATATGGAAAATTTGATTTTAATATTTTATTTACAGAAAATTAATTTATTCATCAAAGAAATTATCTAAAGCATCATATTTAAAATTAGTAAGTTGGTTTTGATTATTTAGTAATTATATATACTATAATTAAAATACAATATGATCTTCATTTTTTTAGTTTCGGTTTGCTACAGCTGGTGAATTATGCTGTTCATTGTTAGGTATTATTCTTACATCATTAGCCGCATTTGGTTTACCCTATAATGTAGTATTGTATGGAGAATTTTCAACATTATTAATTGATCGTAATAAAAAATTTGGTACATCAACACCTACCATTTTGTTGCATTTATTTGGTGGTGGTAAACTTATGTAAATGTTTTTTTTTATTTCAAAATATATTCTTCCAATTGCATGGTATTTTCATTTATATATACATATATATTTAGAATCAATGGTACAACAGAAGAAAAGCAATTGGCATTATTAGATGACTCAAAAGCATTTGGTATCGGTTGTGTATCAGGTGCATTAATACAATTTATTATTTTGTCTATAGGAATTAATTTAATAAATGGATCAGCATTAAAGCAGGTAAATATTTATTTGTATAATTTCAGTTCTTATTTTTCTTGATTCAAGTAATAGCATTATTTTGTAATAATTTTCACTTGTATTATTTTATGGTATACGTATATATATATATATATATATAGATCAGCCGAATTAGAAAATTATTTTTTTATTCAATGTTACGTCAAGATATGACCTGGTATGATACCGTTTCGAATTGTAATTTTTCGACAAGAATTACCGAGTAAGTCGAATTAAATCAATGGTATTTACTTCTTTTTTATCAATATAATTTCGATAAATATATTTATATATCTTAACATCATTGTTATATACAAAAAAAACAAAAAAGAGATTTAGATAAAATTAAAGACGGAATGGCTGATAAATTAGGTGTATTTATCTATTTAATAATGTCATTTATAATATGTTTTGTATTGGCATTTGTATACGGTTGGAAATTAACATTGGTGATTTTAAGTTGTTCACCTCTAATAATAATTGCAACAGCCGTGGTAGCTAAAGTACAAAGTTCATTAACCATTAAAGAATTGCAATCGTATTCGTTAGCCGGTCGTATTGCAGAAGAAGTATTTGGTGCAATAAAAACGGTAATTGCATTCGGTGGTGAACAACTAGAAGTAGATCGTTTCAAAGATCAATTGGAAGAGGCTGAATTGAATGGCAAACGTAAGGGTGCATATTCTGGTTTAGGTAGTGGTATTCTATGGATGATAATTTATTGTAGTTATGCTTTAACATTTTGGTATGGCATCAAATTAATTATAGAAAGTAATAATGTTAATAATATTGATGCTTCGAATGAATTTGAAAAAGAATATACACCAGCTGTATTGGTAATAGTATTATTTGGTGTACTGATTGGAGCACAAAATTTAGGTTTAACATCACCGCATATCGAATCATTTGCAAGTGCTGTAGGTGCAGCCAATGTTATATATACAATTATTGAAAGACAACCGGCAATTGATTCAATATCTAATACCGGTGAATGTCTAACTAATTTAACCGGTGAAATAACATTTCAAAATGTAAATTTTCGATATCCATCGCGTGACGATGTAGATGTTTTGAATAATTTAAGTTTTTCTGCAAAAGCTGGACAAACAATCGCTATCGTTGGTCCATCCGGTTCGGGAAAATCAACTGTATTACAACTTATACAAAGATTATATGATCCAATAGAGGTTTATTATTTTTTAGTTATATTAAACATCCATTTATTGGCAAAAAGGCATTTACAAGATTATTAATATTATTTATATAGGGTTCAATTGAAGTTGATGGTAAAAATATAAAAAATATTAATACTTCATGGTGGCGTTCAAGAATCGGCGTTGTCCGACAAGAACCTACTTTATTTTCGGAAACAATAGGTATATAAATGAAAATATAATAAATTGTAATAATAATATATTTATTTAAAATTTCCCGAATAATACAGCTGACAATATAAGCTATGGTAATGTATGTGTATCACAAAAAGAAATCGAAAAAGTTGCAAGGATTGCAAATTGTCATTACTTTATCAAAAAATTACCTGATGTATGTATTATTAATTGTTTTTTTTTTGTTATTAGTTTACTTAATTTTAAAATAATGATTATAATAAATTATAGGGATACGATACAATAATTGGTGAACGTGGTGGTCAATTATCGGGTGGTCAAAAACAACGTATTGCAATTGCTCGTGCATTAATTAGTGATCCGAAAATATTACTGTTAGATGAAGCCACTTCGGCATTAGATTATAATTCAGAACGTTTGGTACAAAAGGCTTTGAATAAAGCGAGTCAGGGTCGAACAACAATTGTCGTATCACATCGTTTATCGGCCCTCTCAAATGTCGATCACATTATTTATATGGAAAATGGAACAATTTCTGAACAAGGATCATACGAAGAATTAATGAAAAATAAAGGATTTTATTATAATTTAGTGAATGCTTCACAGTCAAATTATCAAAGTGAAAAAGGTATATACGAATATGAAGTTTTAGCTATCCGATATACAAACGTTTTCAATAAATTTGCTTTACTACTATATATAAGGAAATCATATATGTACATATATTTTTATTATGAAATTGATATTTAATTCCATTATAAAAATTAATATAGAAAAAAGCAGTACGAATACATCATTGTATTCGTCATCACAATTTTCTGATATTGAAAGTGATGTACAAGATGATGAACAAGATGAAGAAAAACAACAACCATTATTAATAGTACAAAAAGCAGAACAAAAACAATCACAAAACAATGCTGAAAAAATGTCAATGTGGAAAATATTAAGATTAAATTCACCAGAATGGCATTTGATATTATTTGGTTGTATTGCATGCATTATAAATGGATCGGCTTTATCAATTTGTGCAATTTTATTTGGTGAATTTTACGGTGTAATCTATAGATTTTTATTGCATTATAATAAAGTTAAAATTTTATTTAAAATATAAATTTTATATAACTCTATTATAAATAAATAAATATATAGTTATTGTCATTACCGGACATGAATGAAATTCAAAAGAAATCCAATGAATTTTCGGTATTATTTGTTGCGCTAGGATTTATGACCGGGATAGCTGTATTTTTTCAAACATTTTTAATAAATATCGCTGGTGTACGATTAACATCACGTCTACGACAATTAGTATTTCAAAATGTTATTAAACAGGATATAGCGTGGTTTGACGATACAAATACAAATTCGGTTGGTACAATTTGTGCTCGACTTAGTGATTGTGCAAAAGTTCAAGGAGTATGTTTATTTAGTTTTAATTAATTAATTTATTTAGTTTTAATTAAGATATTAATATATTCATATATTATTTTGAATTCGTTTATATATATATATATATATAGGCAACGGGATCAAGACTTGCAACTATTTTACAATCATTATCAACGTTATTAATTGGAATTGCAATATCTTTTTATTTCTCTTGGAAATTAACAATAGTTTCAATTAGTGCAATTCCATTGGTATTTACTGCATGCTATTTTGAATCAAGGTATATATTATTATAATATTGTTTATTATGGAAAATATACTTTAATCGTAATCAATCCTACATCTTAAAATAGTAACATCTTTGTATTTTTTTATAGATACATGGGAACGAGTAATTTAGAGGAAAAATATGCAATGGAACATGCATGTCAAATTGCTACGGAAGCAATTGCTAATATACGAACAATTGTTAGTTTAAATCAAGAAATTTATGTGTTTGAACGTTTTGTGGAATCGTTAACTATGGCCGAAAAAGATAGTCACCTTAAAATACGTTTACGTGGTTTTGTGTATGCATTGGGACAAACAGCACCATTATTTGGTTATGCATTAGCATTATATTATGGTGGAATTTTAGTGGCAAATGAAGAAATTACATATGAAAATGTTATAAAGTAAATTTCAATGTATAATCACACATTTATTATTATTTGATTTTTATTGACAAATGAAATTTTTAACAAATATATATATTTGGATTTTATTAAGAGTATCTGAAGCATTAATTACTGGTTCATGGATGCTTGGCATTGCAATAGCATATGCACCGGATGTCAATAGTGCTTTATCTTCCGCCGGTCATATAATGAATTTATTAAATTTACAACCACCCACCAGTCACACGTGTTTGAAAACTTTAACAACCAGTTCAAAGCGTATCAAAATGGTATAAACATTACTTTAAATTAAAAAAAACAACAATTATTAATTATTAAATTATTTTAATCGCATAGAAAACTATAATAGGAAATGTGAAATACAACAATATAAATTTTAGTTATCCAAATCGTCCGAATGTACCGATTTTAAATGATTTTTCGTTAGATATTAAAAGTGGACAAACAATTGCGTTGGTTGGTCAATCGGGTTGTGGTAAATCAACATGTTTACAATTATTGTTACGTTACTATGAGCCAATCGGAGGCCGTGTAGAATTAGATGGACAACCATTAACAGATTTACCTATAGATTATTTACGTTCAAAAATTTCCATTGTATCACAAGAACCGGTTCTATTTGATCGGTCCATTTTTGAAAATATAGCCTATGGTGATAATTCAAGGAACGTATCATTAGCCGAAATTATATCAATTGCAAAAAAAACAAATATTCATGACTTTATATCCCGTTTACCATTGGTATATAAATATTTATCATATAAAATTAAAATTATTGCGATTATATTCTAATAATATTCATATATTCTAGTAATATTCATTAAATTAAATTAATTTTTTAAATTCATTTAAGGGATATGCAACGTTAGTCGGTAATAATGGATCACATTTATCTGGTGGTCAAAAACAACGTATTGCCATTGCACGTGCATTAATTCGTAATCCAAAATTGTTATTACTGGATGAAGCAACATCCGCTCTTGACACTTACAGTGAAATAGTTGTACAGGCTACATTGGATTTGGCAAGAGCAGGACGTACTTGTATCATTGTGGCTCATCGTTTATCAACCATTAAAAATGTTGATATTATATGTGTCATGGAAAATGGACAAATAATTGAAATGGGAACACATGATGAGTTAATCAAACAAAATGGAGCATATTCTAAGTTATATGCAATAGACGATAAGTAGATCGAAATTTATTTTTATGATATACGAGTATATTTGATTGTAAATTTAAACAAATTTAGGATAAGAATTTAAATTATTTAAATATATGTATATGTGATTTATGTATTGTATATTTGTGTATATAATAAGTAAAGAGTATTATCAGTATTATAAATCAATGGAATAATTATAAATGCCATTTCATAAATAAATATAATCAAAAATAATTACTTAAATTATATGTGATCTTCGCTGATGCGGTCATTAGTAATTGTAAAAATTACTTAATTAATTTTGTATTTTGTATATATTAATTAATTAATAATTAATTATGCGAATATAGAAAAACATTTATTTTTTATATAAACTCATATTTATTTACAAAATATTATTTTGATCAGTGTCTGGTACATTTTTTGTATATATATTAAATGATAAAGTATAATTATATTTTTAAAGTTATTAATATAAGTATATGTGTATATCTTTTGGGAATAAAAATAGTATATATAAAAGATAATTTTTACAACTAAAATATATCAATAAATACATTATTTATATTAAAAAAAAAATTATTTTTAATAATTTTTGAAGGTTATTATAACATCTACTATATTTTGCTTGAAAAATTGCGTAAACAATAAGCTTTATGTACATTTAATTGATAAACTTCCAATTGATTTTTTTGTAAATGCTAAAATATATATAGAGATTAGAGCTATATAACAAATAATAATGTATTGTACAGATATACAAATTGTGATTAATTATTGTTATTTTGAAAAATACATATCTTATATTATAGGTATATAGAATTATAGAGTATAATTAATAAATTACAATTTTTTGTATTATACAAATACATATATTTTATGATTAAAATATGTTTGAATAAAAAATTAGATATATTTTTAAAGCTTCTATCCCAATAAATTTGTGTTTGATTTAAAAGTATTATATAAATATAATGACTATAGGTGCGAAAATAAATCTTTTTGTATATAATTTTTCTATAATTTTCGGTAGGAAATTCTGTATAATTTTCTGATATTTGATAGCCCCTGTATATTCTTTTGTCTTACTTCTTAACAATTAAACAACAATAATGAATAAAAACATCATAAAGTCTACATTGTCAATTTTTGATGTCAGATGTAAAAATCTTACTGTAAATGCAGGGGAGCCTGTTTTTTTTACCAGCTATGAATTATGATAATTGAATTAAAAAATTATAACATTCGAATTGCCAATTGCCAATTGAATCAACTAATTTTAAAAATCAGTATACATATATAAGTATATATGAAAGAAACAATAAGTAATATATATCTGTATAAAATAAAATTTAACTCATTATTAACAAAGTTTTACGGGTTTACTGTATATACGAAATGATATAAAAAAAAACATAAAAATTTATTATGAGAAAATTAGCTGTATATATATTTATATATATTTGGTTCGTTAAATGAAGAAGAGACGACACAGGTAAATTTCGTTTACAGGTGTATTTTTTTTTATTACTTATGCATATATACAAATACATATTTAAAAGCAAAAGGTAAAATAAATAATGATAAAAATGAGAAAATGTTTAAAAATGAGATTTTTTACCAAACCTCGTTATATAATTAATATTTTATTTTATTTTATATTATTTACAATTCCCCATACATTTAATTCTATATATTTTTCATATATTTTTTTTGTAGTCGCTATTCAGTTCAGTATTATTTTTATTCGCCAAGTGTTAAGTAAAATACTGTTATTAAAGGTGTTGTATTTGAAAAAAAAAATAAAAATAGAATATATTTACCATATTATTTGTGGTAAAAGTGATGTTTGTGGTTTGTTTTATACGATATATGTATATATATATAGAAATAGTGTTGATTAAATTATCAGTTGATTGCCCTTTTTTTTTTAAACAATTCCATTTTTAATATATTATTTTATGCAGATTATTGTTTTATATCGCGTTGAATTTATATACACAATTTTGATTCTTACCTGTTAGTAAAAGAGAGAATGTGTTAAAGAATTGCATATACATTTAATTCAGTTAACAAAGAAAATGTGTGTATAATGAAATAAGAAATGTATTATATATAAATAAAATTCAGTGTTTTTAATAAACCAGAATAATATATATATATATATATATATATATAATAATCTTGATTTAAATAGATAATAATAACAAATTTAGCGCAAAAATAAAAAAAAAGAAGTGCTCAAGAACTAGTTTTTCAGATTTTATTTCTTTATACGATAGAATATATATATATTTAAGTTTTTTTCACATAATATAATAATTATTGTAATTGTTTTGTATCCAGATCGCGTATACATATTTACTTCAAAGACAAAATTGAAAATAAATGTCGATTATTTTGTATATCATTTTATATACGGATAAATATACGATATATATAAAACAATCCATAGAATTATTTTTTATTAAATAATTTGCGGTTTCTATAAAAAATTTGCGATTAAAATGTTTTATATATGAACACAATTTTATATATAAAAACGTTGACATATTACTAATTGTATATACAAAATTTCTTTCTATAATCACGTATTATTTGATATTATTATCATAATAATTTGATATTATTATCATTATCAAATATAGTCATAAACCAGGGACGTCTCATGAAAAATTTTACCGAAATATGTCCAGAAGGATAGAATATTCCGAAAGAAATATATATAATTAGCTAATTAATGAGGAAAAAACTGGGAGCATTAAACTATTTCTTTTGAAACAATACAGCGATTTTCAAATTTTCTTCTGTCAAACATCCGAAATTGATTTTCAAATTATATGAAAAAATTAAAAATTGAATTCAAACCAAATTCGTAATTCAATTATTCAACGGATTTTCCGGAAAATTAACGCCCAGATTTTTTATTCCGTAAATTAACTAATTATAAATATGCCTTTCGGTATATTCTATCATTTTGGACATGGAAATTTTTCACGAAACGCCGCTGTTACAAGTATCTACTCTTCAAAAATATTATGATTCATCATCGCATATATATATACCAAATAAAAAAACTTCCTCATTTTTGCTTATAATACAAATAATTTTCATAAAACATATGTTATATTTTTATATACTATATAGCATGCAATTGCATATTATTTCCTATTAAATATATAATAATAATAGTATTTTTTTAAATAAACAAAATTTTAAATATAAACAAAACAGTAGTGCGTTATTATATTATTATTTTTTCCATATAAAATAATAATAAATAATATTTTAATTTAAAACAATTGTGATTTTTAAAATAAAAAAAAAAAAAAAATTTACTTTACTTTATTGAGTGCAACTTATTGGTGTAAATAAAATTGTTTTTTTTTCTATTAATTTTATATATAGCCCAACAAAATTAATAATTAATATATTATGTGAATGAATATAAAATAAATGCATATAATAAATATATATATCGTATCTCTATGGTAATAAATATATTTAACTATATACAACAGTAACTATAAACATATTTATTATTAGAATTAAAAAAAAAAACACGAAACAAAAAAAGAACTAAAATTTGTGAAAATCAGCAGATGCGAATAATGAAGATTATTACATAAATAGAGTAATATTTATATATATATTAAAAAAAAAACAATAATCTACGATCATATATTACAAAATTTAATTTACCTTCGTCATATATATATATATATATACAGATATAGATTTTTTAATTTATTGTATATATTGTAATATTCAAAATATAACAACAACAAAAAAAAAACATACAATGTCAGCTTATCGATATCACAAGTAAGTATATATATATCTAATTAGAAATCTTATTAAACATAACAATATACTTTTAGTTTTAATGAATTAATTAATAAAATAGCAAAAACCATATAGAGGGCAAAACAAAAAAAAAAATAAGTCAATATATATATCGCTTTATTTTGAAATAAAAAACGGCATAGATATTTCGAAAGACTAAAAGCAAATTCATTATTCTACAAAAAAAATAATTTTTTTCATAGAAAATTTTACGGAAAATTCAATTTTTCATTATATAATACATATCAGAAAATTGAAAATGCAGTAACATTTAGCAAGATACTCCAAAATAAAAAATTAGAAAAATCTATTTTCGGGAAAATTTAACTCAATCATCCGGCAGTTTGTTTTCATAAATATAGTCTCTATATTATAATACATATGTCTCTATATAGAACAGAATTGCAGTGAAACGAAATGTATGTTTTAATATCACTTTGAAATGCTGTTATATAGAGATATAAATTTGAATGAATATAATTTATTGAATATTATCAATATTATTTAGTATCATATTTGAATCTTAATATATTATTATTATTATTATTTAACAACTAATGATGTATGTAAAATGCCAACATTAGTTTTTAATAAGCACTATGGCTGCTAGGGCCTTTGGCTTTTACCGGAATTAGAAATCATTAATATTATAATTATTAATGTAATTTTAATAATGATGATGAGTATTTGTTATATACTTTCATATATAATTGCGAATATGTGTGTGTAGTAGACTTTGTAAATCTTTGGCTGCGTCCGACACAATATACCAAAGATATTCATTAATTTGATCCCAATGAATAAATGGTGACTTAGTTCATGAATTCAAATCATAAAAAGCACAGAAAAAATTTTCCGGCCAGGATTTGAACTCGTGACCACCCGCAATTGGGTTGGATGCTTTATCAACGGCACCACCAAGTCGTTGAATCTTAATATAGATTCGTACATATATGAAGTACTTGATTTGACGATTTGATTTTTTGCGGATCCATTAATCGTATATAAATACATATTGCTTATAATGGATAAATAATGTAAAATACCATATCAATATATTCGTCGTCATTATTTCTTTATTGATAAATAATGCTACAAACCTAAAAGTATATTTTTATAACCTATAGATTATATGATAAAAATTGTATTATCGCGGATTAAACTTTTAATGTTTGATTTGATAAATATCAAAAGTTTATTTAGCAGGAAATAAACGTCTCAACAATGCGAAAATATAATGAAATACAATCAGATTTATTGATATATAATTGGTGTTAAACTTACATATGTTTTTATATAATATACTAATAATAATAATTTAATATAACTAAAAGCTATTTTTCATTCATACATATATAGAGAAATTTTATTTTTCTATATATACATTATATCGCCTTATTTATTTTGATAACATTTATGTTTGGGCGTCGTGTATCAATAAATAAATGCGATATAGCTTTAAATAATAATAATATATATATATACAGATACGTTTCTTATCAACGGCAAGTATGTATATACGTATATATAAATATGTATAATTTCCAATATATAGTATAAACACATCACTCAATACAATATATGTCAATTAACAATAAATTGAAATATTTTATCAAATTAATGATTGCGTTTGTTGTTATTATTTTTATTATTATCATGATAGTAGGGTATATATAATATGTACATATATATTTATTTATCACAATACTAAAATGCTCATGATAGTATTTCATTGAAACTCGATAAGATTATTATATATATGTAAAATAATATAAGTTTAATATAACAAAAGAGACACAGGAATAAACTGAAATTTATTGTTAATAATAAACAATTATTAATAATTGATTCCACATAAAAATATTCATATTGGGATACTTGATGATTTCATTAACTAAAATATTACATCAACATTCAACACTATAGGTTTTAACACTCGCGTAACCCTGATGGTCACTTCCGTACGATAATTCTAAATTTTTGGCTTTCTTATATTGAAAGAATTGTTTTCTAATTAATTCATTATGCGAAGAAAAACGAAAAATTTAAGAAAAAATTTAAGGGTTGTAATTATAAAAATAAGAAAATTTAGTTCAGTTCCCGACCAAATTTTTTTATATAAATCAGCTAATTAGACATATGCCGTTCAGCGAATATCCTATCCTTTTGGAACAATTCAACAATTTCCCATCACTGCCTATATGATATTAAGATATCAAAACATCGTCGCATCATATATAATT
Source organism: Dilophus febrilis (assembly GCA_958336335.1). NCBI lineage: Eukaryota > Metazoa > Arthropoda > Insecta > Diptera > Bibionidae > Dilophus > Dilophus febrilis. The sequence continues at coordinate 26,745,946 of OY284469.1, read as the reverse complement.
AATGCAAATTAAATTAATTTTTGATTACTTTTATATATTCAAATTTTACTTTTATATATTCAAAATATCTAATTCGGCATTTTCCAATTCAAATTCATGTTTTAAAAAAAAAATTATGCTTGTATATGTATAAGATTAAAAAACGTTTTGGGAAAAATTATGGAATCAGAATCACAGTACATTTGGAATGTATTAAGCACACAACACTTGATATATTCTATATTGTTTAGTTACTATAATGTTCTGTGAATTTCAATAAAGATAATTAGATAATGCGGTTAATTTCTTTAACATCTTGTTATAAATATGTGTATATATTATTGTTTTTTGATCTTCTTTTCTTACCATACAAGAAAAAAAAGTCATTCAAAAGTAAAATTATAAAGTGAAAGCTCAATTACAAAATAAAAATAAATTTATTTCCCTACCCACGCTCTATATATGTATTGTATATCCACCATATATATATATTTAAGATTTAACTACTATATAATAAATGTTGTTTTTATTTATATTTATTAATTCTAAATTATATAAAAAAAATAAAACAATAATAATAAATATAAAATTATAAACCGGAGTACAAAAGCGATATAATGCGAGGTAGAGTGATCTACATTATAATTCATATAAGGTATAGTAGGTAAAATTGGTAGGTAAAATTGGTTAAAAAGATATTTATTTATATATAATGAAAATGGAAGTGTTCCAGCTCTTTAATTTTTGTATTATATTTTCTGTTTATAATCAAATTAATTGCAAATAAATATTTATTTTTATTGGTCATTTGGTGTATTGTTTAAAATTGGCTTGGAATATTTTTATATATTAATTTTTAAACAAATATATAATAATGAGATGAGACGGTTTAAATAACGTATTTAAATTGCATTTTTATAAAATATTTTTTGTAGAATTTCAATTTGAATTTTTGTTTGTTTAAAATTGATTTTTTTTGTATATGAAATATAATAATATACCAAAAACTGATAGTAATTCAAGTTTTAATTATTTTAATATAACTATAGTGTTCTAAAAAAATTTGTTATCAGACACAATAAATTTTTGTTTTATGTTATGTTATGAAAAATTCATTACTAATATATATTACGTGTTTTTTTAAACAAACACTATATTTCAATGTATATAAATATATTTACCATATACAAGTTATATGAATGTATATAATATACCTGTATAAATATATATATTTATAATATAAAGTGGTTCGTTGATCTCGTTAATGATCGCACATTCAACTACCTTATTGTTAAAATAAATTTTATATATATAAAATAGCAAATTATATTGTTATCATCTGTCTGTATGTTTAACATATATGTATATATATATATATATGAAAAGGTTACGGTCAAACGCATATATTGTATAAAAAAAATAGAAGCAAATCAACAACCAAAAACACATAAAATTGTAATTTCACTTATTATTCTGAATTCATTTGTACAATATAAAATAATTAATTTACAATTGAATAAATTATTACTATATATATATATATATATATATATATATAAATATAATTTTGAATTGATGGATATAAATTCAGAAAGTTGTATAAAATTTAAAAAAATAATAATTAACATCATAAGAAAATATTTTAACAATTTAATTTAATAAATAAAATCAATTTTAAAGAGTAAATAAATAAAATGAATTTGAATTTTAAATATTATAATAATAAATAATAATAATAATAATTGCGTTCAATGAAAGTTAATATTATATATGTATATTAATTAAATGACAATTAATTAAATTTATGATTAGAGAACAATGTATTTATATAAAATAAACAATATACATAATATATTCTTTAAATAAATTTCAGAGCCGCTAAAGATGGCCTATTGGATGTATTAAAAGAGGCAAATAGAAGTGAAGTGAATTCAAAAGATATTGATGGAATGACACCAGTTTTATGGGCTGCATTTGAAGGACGTCTAGATGCATTACGTTTATTAATTGGCCGAGGGTATGTCGTCTATATATATTAATAAAATAAATAATAATAATAATAATAATTAAAAATAAAAATTAATGGAATTTTAATAAATGTTTATATATATTTGATATTTTATTATTTGTTTTACATATATACACATACAAAGTGGTAATCCGGATAAATCGGATCAATTTGGTAATACAGCATTACATTTGGCCGCATCCAAAGGTCATATACAATGTGTTGATTTTCTCGTAAGATTTGGTGTTAATTTATATGCACTTGATATTGGTAGACATAGTGCTAAAGATTTAGCGGCCATAAATAATCGTGATGATATATTAAGATATTTAGATGCAGCTACTGCAAATTTAGAACAAACGGAAAAGTAACAAAAGTTCTTTACAATTACAATTCTATACATACTTTAATTTTAATTATCATTAATAACAACAACAATAATTAATTTTTGTTTATAGAAAAAAAGCGATTGCATTCAAACAGTTGGCGGAAAAGAATTGTGATAAACGTATAAAGGAATATACAAAACGTCAACGGGAAATCGATAGTGATATGCAGGCAATGCCACATCGGCCATCAACAACATTATTTGATTTTAAGCATATAATTAAATCGAAACATGGAAAACGTGATGCCCCCTTACCGCCATCACAAAATAAATTATCAACAACATCATCGGTCTCACCAAAATACAGTACACTTGTCGGTGGTACAATATCGGGTGCTCGCGGAGCCGTTCAACGTAAAGCCGATGCAATAAAAGCAAGACAAAATAATCGAACCATGAACAATAATGATTTTAAAATTGGTGAAATGGAAGAAAGTGGTAAACGTAGTATACGTTCATTGCAAGGTATAACTAGGGATTCTGAAGTGTTGTACGTGGGTACATTCAGTGCGGCCGCAACCGGTGACATTGGTAAACGTGGTAAAATTGCCGATGTATTTGATGTTGTAACAAATGATAGTTTTGCAACCGATTTAGATTTAGCCGTATCATTTAATAATCACAATATTAATAATAACACAAATAATATTAGTAATGGTAATGTTAATGATTCTCGTGGTCCACGTGGTACATATGGAACATTAGCACGTTCAATAAGTCAACCAGATTTTATCTATCAACAGTCAAATAATGGAATGGTCAATAATATCAATGAAGAAGCAAGTGAAGAAGTACAATTACAGAGACCATCAAGTATATTTAATCGACCACTATTGGGTACCCTATCGTTTACCCGTTCTGTACAGGCAGCCCTAAATGATTTACAACCGGATTCCTCATCGTTGGGATCCAGCAATACAACAACAACAACATCATCGTCAATACATAAAGCAAAATCTATTCAACCACGTTCACACTTAACTGTTTCCGATAGTGATACAGATAATGAATCGGACGACAGTGATAATGATGATGATAATGATAATGATGATGATGATGATGATAACGATAATAATAATTCAAATAACAAAAACGGTAATAATAATAATAACACCGGAACACAATCAGAAAATCGATATAAACCATTAAAACGATTTTTAGCGGCATGGAGTTTAGAGGAACAATATCATATGTAATTTATTCATAATTTTTTTTCTAAATTCAAATAAAATTATAAAATGTTATTCATTTAATTTTAAATTTGGTTTTCTATTGCAGTTTTGTTGAACAAGAAATTGATTTAGACACGCTTATATTATTAACTGAAAATGATTTAAAATCATTGCATTTACCATTGGGTCCATTTCGACGTTTAGTCATTGCGATACAAGAACGTAAAAATGCAATAACAAATCCAAATACAATACAAGATAGTCGATTATGAGGAAACGCATTACAAATATATATATATATATATATATATATGTATTTTTTAAAATGATAGAAAATATTTTTTACTGAAATTATGCGGAATTTATTTTTTTTGTAAATATGTAATATATATATTTAAATTTTTAAAATATAAAAATTATAAAAAAAAAAAAGTTTTGTTTTGTTTACCTGAGAAAATTTTCAATAAATGTAAGACAATGCGTATGATGACATATGCATATACACTTTCCCAAATCTTCTACAATTTTTGATTTATTTTTTTGTCATATACGTATTATATTATCATAGAATATATATACATATATATGTTGAACTTGAAGGTGACCTTTATCTGTGAATTAAACAAAATTTGGTTAAAAATTTGTTATTCTCCATAGATATATGTGTGTTAATAGCAGTTCATTATTATTATTATTCAAATATACATATATATATATATATATATATATATATATATATATATATATATAATATATAGGTTTGCATGTGATTCTATTTAATCATTATCATTAAATCATTATACATTTGTTCATTATATATTATACATATATATATCATATATAAAAAGAGATTTCATCAAAACGGTACCATATTGATTTGTAATAATATAAGTTTTTTTAGTTGGGATCAATTATATTTTACCGTTTGATTATACCTATACTGTGTGGCGTTTGTTGTGAAAATTTTTTTTTTTAATGTTATTGTGAAGATTAAATTAAGTATAAACGTGACAAATTAATTAATTCGAAAGAAAGTTTTTACTTATCCCAGTGTATAGTTTTTATTATATCATTTATAATAAAAATTAAATTAAAAAACAAAACGAACCATGATGCATTACTACTCCGAACATCCTACAAGTGTGCGAATACTTCCAGAAACTATATCAATAGCCGATAGAGGTGTCTACAATTCAGGCGTCACAATTATATTGAGTTTGCTGGTTTATGGATATATGGGTTTCATTGAATTAACTAAAAATGAATATTTAAACACCGATTCTCTACGACAAATGATACTTTTCACATCAATATTATATGTTTATTACCTTCTGATATGCTTTTGTTTAAAAACTGGAAGGATTACACTTCGTTTCTTTGATCAATTCAAATTCCTTGTGTTGGTATTATATTTAGGGATTAGTCATTTTATAATACTTTACGACAGGTTCAATTCAATATTATTATATCTTACTCCATGTGGTATAAATTTTTTATTATTTTTTTATAAATTTCCATATTTGTTTATATTATTAAAATAATCCCATTATTATATATAAAATTTTACTTTTTTATTAATTTTTATTTAGTTTTTCATATGGCTGCCAAAGTTATAATTAATTTGCATAAATTGGTAATTTCACGAATATCGCCGTGAAATGTTTAAAATTGCATCGTGATCATTAATACCATATATATATATAATACTATATATCATATTGATCATATATACATATATTGCAACGTTTGATGAATCGCATATAATATCGACATTTTATATTAAGTATAAATACAGATTTAGATATTTTAAATATTTTATGTTCATTTTCATTTTCCTTTTATTTTTTTTTCGGTGTTTTTTTTTTTAATCAAAATTTTAAAGTATTTTTATAGAATTGATATATCTCTATATTTTCATATGTATATATGAAAATAATTTAAAATTAAATTTTGTAATAATTTAATGTAATATAGCTTTTCATAATTAAAAATGTAAATAAAAAACGAATTATTTAATTAAAAGGGAAAATGATAATAAAAGTTTTGATTTTGTAAATAAATAAAAAAAAAATGTTTTTTAAAATTTTGAATAATTTATGAGGTATATTTATAGAATTCAAAAAAAAAATAATTGGAAACCGAACGAAATGTCTCTTATAATCCCTTGGATTTATATGCAAACTTCTGGATGGGAAGCCATCAGAAAAAAATTTCCGGGAATGTAATTGTTTGGCATTTGTTTTGTTATACCAAACTTTTATATCCTAAATTGCTGGTAAAATATCATCAAAACTCATTGACATATCCGACAAAATGTAAGGGCACACTTTTTAATTGATTTTTCATTATAGAACGGTTCCAAATTTAAAATTAGAATTCCAAATTGTATCATAAACTAAAGGTAAAAATAATATTAATATACATCAACACATAACATATTATTTGGAATAAATTTGATTTATTATGTATATAGTTATAATATAATTTATATAAATTAGTAATTTTTTGCTATTTGAATTAAAATCAATAAAGTTATTGTGGCACACTCAAAATATATATTCAATATTAATATGGTATAATATGCATTTTGAGAATAACCGAACATAACAGCTTCTCATCTGTTTTCATCTACATTTTTAAAACGGCAGCAGCTAGTGTTTCCGTTACCGCTTACTGCAAACTGAAGCGAAACTTCAATAAATTATAAATATTTTTGATAAAGTGAAAATTTGTCAAATTATTAAATTAAAATTTGTTTTTAGAATATTTCCTTTAGCTTATTGAAATTTATAATTGACAATGAGCTCAATATAAAAATATATAGAATAGATTTTAAAATTTCCTAATCTATTCTATATCTCTAAACGGGCATTATGACATTATGGGCAACAAAGTTAAAGGTTATATACATTAAATAAAGATTATGCATGTAGTGTCTTTTCGGGATCCTAGATTGCGGCTATATATAGCTATGAACAAATGACTGAATTTATATTTACACTTTTTCAACACCCTTGATCTCAAAAGGTGTTGAAGTTTTATCCCCTCTTCATACGATTTTTTGCCGACAATAGGATTGTGTGATATTCGGGTTGTGGGTGATCAAACGGCCCACCCTATGTATACATGGTAAATAGAATTAAAGTTACAAAATTATATAATATATAACGAGCTGTAAAATTCAAATTTAAATGCATTTTTATACCTATACACATATATTTAACTGATTGTTCCTTTGAATAATGTATTATATAATTTAATTAAATTAATTTATTATTGTATAGTTACAATTTATAAATTAGTAATTTGATGCCATTTGAATTAAAAGCAAGTAAAAATATTGTGCCTCTTGATTTATTTATAAAGTAATTATCAAAACGCATATAGGCAAACCTAATAAATAGTTAATATAGAACATTTATAAATAAAAAAAAAAAAACAAATACAAAATGATGATGGCAATGGATTGTGACAATAAAGGTATGTGCGAGCGGTTTGATGTATTTATAATTTTTTTTAAAAATAATTTAAAATATACTAATTGCGTTTAACCTTAAACAGTTTCCGATTGCGTTACAAAAACCGTGTATTTGGATTTGGAATCATATACTTTATTAATAATTAATTTATTTGGGTGTGCAGTTTATGCAGCAATAACTGGCTTAATAACACATACTTATGATAAAATCATGGTAAATGAATTTTATATATATAAGAATCGCAAATTTTGGTAATCTATTTGATTTTGATTTTTTTTTACCTAAAATAACATATATTTGCGTTTTCAAAAAGGATTACATATACATAAAACAGATTAATTATGTCAATACAATTGTATGCTGTGATTAACATCAAGATAAGAATGGTCTTAAACTATACAATTTTTTTTTTCATTATAATTATAAATATATTTAGTGGCAGATTCGACTTCAAGTATGTATGACGATATCATTGCGGATTGGAATAATGAAAATTGTTAAATATTTTTCATTTGCGATTTGGCAAGAGTCACACACATTTATTAACACCATTTATCAAGCCGTTGGTATGTCGTATTCGTATTTACATATATATATATATATATAGATTCTTATTTTTATAATCAATCGATATATATATAATTAAATTTTTTTTATATTTTTAATATAGTGCTTATTTACTTCCTGTGCATAACATTAAGAATTGTAGCTCTTGAATTTTCTAGGCATAAGTATCGACGTATTCATCGGAATCATCGTCATCATTTCCATCGCAGATAATTATATATAATTTATAGCTGTTGTATACATATACAAAATTATAATTTATGAACACTTGTAAAAGTTATACCTTTTAAAAAATAGTATTGATTTTTATTGTAATTTTTTTTTAAATTATTGGTATAAAATTTTTATCTTTTTAGTTTAATCAATTTTTACAACAAAATTGTTGTATTTTAATTTATATAATTTTAATTTTTTTTTATAACATTTTAATAATATTAAGTTTGTTTTAACATTCGCAATTTCTATATGTAATGTATCTATATATATATATAAGTGTATGTAATGTACATAAACGTTCTTTTTCTGTTAATTTTGTGTATATAATATAATATATCGAAAAACGAAAACGAAAAATAATGAAATACAAATTTTATAATTTTTTAATTATTTATTTCATATATAAATATAATATAATGCCTATATATATATATATATATATATAAAGAAGAAAAGAAACGTATAATGTTATATTAATGTTGTTAAATGTGTGTTTTGTAATAATATATGTATGTGTACCCAACTGCAATTTTATTGGGATCTTATTGCATATTGAGCTGCAAGTCTTCTGAATCATATATCGATCATATATGTAGAACCTACAATTGTGATTTTATCGTTTAACAGCAACCTTTTGTCCAACCGAACCGGACAAGACGGCGCAATATTTTCCGTTCGAACCGTCCAAGACACCGTTCGTTAGCCTATATATATGTCATGCAAAACGTAAGTGACAATCGGTCGAACGAGTGTTTGCGCTTATATCCTTACATTCAGTTTTTTTTTTCAATGTCTTCGAGAAGAACATAATTCGTAAATCCCAACTTCAAGCAATCCGAAATTGAACTTCATCAACAATATCATTTTCACGCAGTGTTCATCCGGCATCCAAGGTAAGTAAGTAAGTTATTATTATATACTTATATGGTTTTCTCCCCGTTTAGAAATGGATATCATCAACCATCAATATCTAGACACACCAGATTTCCACTTTACCGTCTCTATTACAACCGTCGTCGTCATACAATTACATAATTTATTCCACTTATCATTACACGTATTTTGTTGTTGATCCACACACATCAAAGTTCGAAGAATCCGGTGTTTTATTTTGTCAATTTATTAGAAAATTGTAGAATTTTCCAAATTGAATCCTCTCCCAAATTGAACGGTTTAATGATTTGTCCTAACAGTTCGCAGTCTGAACAGAAACAGCTCTAATGAGATAATGATACGAATCAATATTAGTATAGACCTCCCTAAAATGATTTATCGTTATATAATAATATTTTTGCTATAAAGTTTTACTATGCCTATATATATATTTTAAAGGGAAATTTTATATGCGTTTATATATTATGGACATTGCAGACTATAAAAATATAATTTAAAGTAAAATCAACAACATATTTATATTTATAAAAATACATATCTGTCACGAAACACACGAATAAATAACAATTGCATTCGAACTGCAAACAAAGAAAAAGTCATCACAATTACAATATTTATTTATATATATAATAAATATGTGTAACGGAAAATACTATATACTGTATATAGATGTAAAACAGAGAAACGAAAAAATATTTTTCAATTTTCAAATTATTGCTGACGACAAAACTTAAAAGAAAAATCAAATTAATATTATTATAGATTAAGGTAAACAAAAAATTAAAAAATATAATCAAATTCTATAAAAATCAAATATATTAATTTTCATTATATACCTAAGAAAAATTTCAGAAAAACGAAAAATATCCGCAAATAATTATGAATCTAAAGGTATTTCACGGAATTACTAACATTCTAAGTACATTATACGGAACTGTATTAAGCAACTTCATTTATACGGTTTTAAGTGTCAGCGAAGATCGGTACTTATTTCATGTCGGATATGAATTAAAAAGTGCTGGATTTACACTGGTTATGATATATTTAACAGTTTCATGTTTTAAATGTGTTTCATGGGGTTCGGTAAATATCCATATAATAATTTTACAATGTGAAATCAAATCTATATAAATATAATTTAATTTTGATTTTTCATAGGATCGTACATTTAGATGCATTGATTATGTGTTAGGAACCATGCTGAGCCTTTTAATATGGCATGCTTCCCATCATAAAGAGAATGCTTTTAATAATATATTCGCAATTACATTACCATTTAGTAAGTTCATATCAAATATATATTTATATAGGCATTATTTTGTTATAGTGTGGCTCTACGTGGATTTTGTTTTTATGGCATTAATTTTTTCTTTAATTATTTATTTATGTTTATTTTTTACAGTTTTTATAGCAGCAACCAGGATGATATTTAAGGCCATAGGAACATGTATAATACGATTATATAATGAAATATAACTATGTTCTTTATAACTCTGAACAAATCTTAACTACGTACATTATTTTCACTTATATTATCATATTATATATATATAATATATATCTATATATATTTTTAGTTTAGTTTTCATATAAATATTTTATAAAATTTTTTTCTATTTTTCATAATTCCTATATATATGAAATATGGACAAAATGTTTTATAAAATTTTCGTGTTCAGATCAATGGTTTTTTTTATTTTAATTTGTATATTTTTAATTATATATAAGATAATAGAAATATATAAAATAAATTTATTTAAAATATATACTATTGTAAAAAAAAAATGAAATAAATATACAATTCTATATAATATTTTAAAAATACATTTTAATAAAAGTAATATATATTTGTTTATTATTATAAATTATATAGTTTTAAGTATATAACAGAAGAATAGATTAAAAATTACAAGCCCGCGGGAAATATATACGTAGGGATATTTATAATTCAATGAAATTATGTTCTAAATGCACGACTAAAGAAAATTCAAATTCAACTACGATATATATTCTTCAAATTACATCAAATTTATATAAATTAATTATAAAATTTTCGAATAATCATTTGGCTTTATGAAAGTTAGGTATATGGGCAATGATTTAACTCTCAATAGAATACATATATTTTTTAATAATCTCGTTATGTATTACAAAATCTATAAAATGACGGAAATTTTCAACATAATTGTTTGTAGAGTTGGTTAATTTTGAAGATGGATTATGTCATCCCATCTCTTATTTTCTTATCCAATCTCCTGACACTTTTCCGAATTCTTTTTTTTTTGGTTCACGTATATCACAATGAGTTTTGAAGATATATTTGCTTGAATATTTCTAGAAGTTTGGCATCGAATGAAAAAAAATTAAATTCCCAGTCATTTTGACTAATTCCATCCCATCCAGTGTTTTTTTTTTTTTTGATGATATCAAATTATAAGGTCATATACATTTGATTTTATAGATGTCTGATATGTTATCAATCCATTTTTGATATATATTGATATCTGATCTGATATATTATATCAATACAGTTTTATCCCAAATATTTTTTTTTTTTTGTTTCTACTGCAAAATCGGTTTAGCGCTCGTAAAACCTCGGAATTCTATTGCCGTGAGCCGGTATAACAAAATCACGTATAATCAGGTGATGCAAACCTATATATGATGTGTTGAATATACATTTAAGTGTTTTTTTCGGTGATTAGTAAAGTATATTATATAATAATGGTATATTTACTAATAAATGTAAATATTGTGGATGTTTTCCATGTTGTCCCGTTAATTCTGGATTTGAATTATAACGTATAAAATTCAGGGGCGTCACAACAAACTGATTTATACCAATATTTAAATTCAATAAATCGTATGTCGTTAAATAACCATAACAAATGGAATCGCATACAATGAACAATATAAATGTTGGTAAACCGGCCATTAGAAATGTGAGTATACGTATATGAAAATCAATGATGTAACAACCGACGAGCCCATTTCACGATAAAACCAATAAAATAAAATTGGCATTGCTAATAATATAAATGTTGGACGATTAAATAAATCGAATACACATAAATTAGCCAATGAAATACAACCGCTTAACGAATGATTTGGTAATGCATTTTTTAATTTACGTATACGAATGGATTCCACAATATTTTCTGCTCGTAAAAATCGATGTTGTAACAATTCCATACGAAACAATACCATATTTGAATGTAACATACATTTAACAACCAGATACAACAACAGCGAACATAAACACATTTCAATTGTATTTGAAAATGTACGACAACCGTAAATTAGCATTACTACATATGAACTGGATAGGGCCAATAATCTCATATCATAACTTAAATCATGTAATTTACACATTTTATATAAACAATAATGGTTTACGAACGATAATAGACACATTATGTTTGATGTAAATCAATACCAATATACGTGCGTACACCCATTAATATGAATTGTAATGCCTTCAATGGTAATTTAATTAAAACATTTAAAATTGTTATACTATATATGGGAAATTTCGGATCAAATTCCCATATATGAACATGTTCTAAATCTAAAGTGTCACCTGCGAAAAAAAAACGGAAAAAAAAGGAAAAATATTAAATTTTTTCATCATTTATTATATCCTATTAGAAATTAATTCAAATCTAATGAATATTACCTAAAAAGGTAATATTTTTGGTATAATGTAAATAAATTGTAAAGAAAAGACTATTTATTAAGAAATCACCAGACTAATAAGTTATGGACAAATGTTATTTCTATAATGAATATTCCTAAAGCAGAATGCATACCTCATGATACACATTTGCTGCGAACCAAAAAATAATTTGGAAGGGACTTCTATCATCCAAAAATTGATGTGCTACGTAAACCCATCGAGATAATACTTCAAAATAGATATATGAAGCGAAGGAATAGTTGCTTTTATATACACAGTTATCATATATGAAAGAATACCCTTCAATAGGGTTATTATAGAAAACACAATGTAATGTAATTATTATGATTAAAACATAAAAAGAATGGCGTGGGAGCCCCATTGATTGATAACAATTTTTGGTTTTATAAATCAATTAAAATACAATATATAATAAAACATTTTGATATTATATTTGTTTGAAATATGAAATATATATTTGAGATGATGATTGAGGCGATTAATGAAATTTTCCAGTTGTTACAATCTTAACAATTATTAATTATTAATTATAATCATCAATTATAATTATTGTAATAACAAAACAAATTACAAAATTACCTGCCATTACTTCAACGGATTGGAAAAATTCATCGGGATGTATGTAACCGGATTGTGGTATTAACACCAAAACTATTCGTATAAATATAAATAGAAAATATAAACGTATTTCTGCACTGGTTTTATTTAATTCAAATGATTTAAAATATTTAATGATTGCCATTTTATTAATTATTAATTAAAATATTTGTATGCATTGAAAAAAGAATTTTTTTTTTTATTTTATTTATTTGTTTTGTTTATGTTTTTTTTTTTAGTTTTCGCAATATAAAAATTTTGTTTTGGATTTGTTTTGGTTTTTTTTTTTTTTTGATATTGTCAAAATATTGAGCAATAAAAATGTATTTTAGTAATGGGCACGCAATCTGTTGAATAGAAGTTATCAATTTTTTTTATGAGTGAAATTTTAAAAAAATAAATAAAATAATATTTTATAATTGCTTAATGTTTTTAATGATTTTTTTGCAATGAAATTTCCATTTATTTATTGTTTATGTTAAAAAGAATAATAAGAATTACTAATGTGAAATTCTGAAAACCTTTTTTTTTTATGTTGATAAAAAAATGCGATAAATATTATTTATATTATTATTTGTAGTTCAATTTTGTCTATTGGGTTTACAATTGCTCAATATTGATTTGATTTGTTTACTTTTTTTTTGCTCTGAATAAAGTTGTTTATTTTTTATAAATGAATTTAATTTAATTTGTTTAAATAAAATGTATCGCAGATAATGAAATGGTTTGCATTTTTTTTGAAGTTATTACACCTTAATTGGATTAAAAAATACCCAAAATCAGTTTTTTTATATATTAAAATATATGGATATTTTGAAGCACGAATCACTAAACCTGTATGGAATATATTATGAACATTGGAGACTATAAAAATATAATTTAAAGTAAAATCAACAACATATTTATATTTATAAAAATACATATCTGTCACGAAACAGCACGAAAATAACATAAAGAAAACGAAAATATCGGCAAATAATTATGGAACCAATGGTATTTCAAGGAATTACTAACATTCTAAGTACATTATATGGAACTGTAATAAGCAACTTCATTTTTACGGGCTTAGGTATCAGTGAAGATCGGTACTTATTGGCGGTACTGGCTATGATATATTTAACAGTTTCATGGTTTAAATGTCTTTCATGGGGTTCGGTAAATATGCATATAATAATTTTACCATGTGAAATCAAATCTATATAAATATAATTTAATTTTGATTTTTAGGATCGTACATTTAGATGCATTGATTATGTGTTAGGAACCATGCTGAGCCTTTTAATATGGCATGCTTCCCAACATAAAGAGAATGCTTTAAATAATATATTCGTAATTACATTACCATTTAGTAAGTTCATATCAAATATATATATATATATTTATATAGGCATTATTTTGTTATAGTGTGGCTCTACGTGGATTTTGTTTTTATGGCATTAATTTTTTCTTTAATTATTTATGTTTATTTTTTACAGTTACTATAGCAGCAACCAGGATGATATTTGAGGCAATAGGAACATGTATAATACGATTAAATAATGAAATATAACTATGTTCTTTATAACTCTGAACAAATCTTAACTACGTACATTATTTTCGCTTGTGTTATCATATCATCTATATATATTTTTAGTTTAATTTTCATATAAATATTTTATAAAATTTTTTTCTATTTTTCATAATTCCTATATATATGAAATATGGACAAAATGTTTTATAAAATTTTCGTGTTCAGATCAATGGTTTTTTTTATTTTAATTTGTATATTTTTAAAATATATAAGATAATAGAAATATATAAAATAAATTTATTTAAAATATATACTTGTAAAAAAAAAATGAAATAAATATACAATTCTATATAATATTAAGTAGATTAAAAGAAGAATAGATTAAAAATTACAAGCCCGCGGGAAATATATTCGTAGGGATATTTATAATGCAATGAAATTATGTTCTAAATGCACGATTAAAGAAAATTCAAATTTAACTACGATATATATTCTTCAAATTACATCAAATTTATATAAATTAATTATAAAATTTTCGAAAAATCATTTGGCTTTATATTGGCTTATATGAAAGTTAGGTATATGGGCAATGATTTAACTCTAAATAGAAAACATATATTTTTTAATAATCTCGTTATGTATTACAAAATCTATAAAATGACGGAAATTTTCAACATAATTGTTTGTAGAGTTGGTTAATTTTGAAGATGGATTATGTCATCCAATCTCTTATTTTCTTATCCAATCTCCTGACACTTTTCCGAATTCTTTTTTTTTGGTTCACGTATATCACAATGAGTTTTGAAGATATATTTACTTGAATTTTTCTAGGAGTTTGGCATCGAATGAAAAAAAATTAAATTCCCAGTCATTTTGACTAATTCCATCCCATCCAGTGTTTTTTTTTTTGATGATATCAAATTATAAGGTCATATACATTTGAATTTATAGATGACTGATATGTTATCAATCCATTTTTGATATATATTGATATCTGATCTGATATATATTATATCAATACAGTTTTATCCCAAATATTTTTTTTTGTTTGTTTCTACTGCAAAATCGGTTTAGCGCCCGTAAAACCTCGGAATTTTATTGCCATGAGCCGGTATAACAAAATCACTTATAATCAGGTGATACGAACCTCTATATGATGTGTTGAATATACATTTAAGTGATTTTTTCGGTGGCCAAACTGTATATAATAATATGTATGGATAAATTTATGAAAATAAAATCAAAGATAAAAGAAAAAAAAGAACTTACAAAACTGAAAATCAGTTAGAAAAAATAACTCGCATGAATGTTTTCAAACAATTGTCCATATTGCAATTGTTTTTTTAGGTGGATGTGTTTTTGGATAGGATGAAATGCTTAATTTAAATGTGTTTGATATAGTCATATAAGAAGATAGAAATCTTATAGCTCTGAGAGACTGCTCCATTATCTTGATATTTTTTGGAAAAAAAAATAATTTCCAAATCTGTTTGTTCGAAAAAAATTAATTAAACTGAGTTTGGATGTGGAATTTGTGAATTTATATATATGAATAATAAAATTCATCCACTAATAGAGAAAATTAATAATAGTTTTTATGCGATTACAAATAATTAAAACAAAAAACAGAAAACAGTTACATATTTTAAACCAAAAAAAATATATAATAGGTCGATTTTAACTGCAAATCGTACGTCGTTATATATGCTTTTGTTTAAACGAATAAACGAATAAAAAAATCTTTTTTTACTTTTTTTTTTTGTTTGTTTGAAAATTTTTATTTGAAAATTTAATATCCAATATTAAAATATATTAAGTTTTTATATAATCATCCGATCAGAACAACAAAAAAAATAAATTAATTTTTATGAAGAAATCATTTTGGTGTTTGATATATTTGAAATTTTGTTTTCTTTATATATAAATCTCTAATTTGTTTGCTTTATTTTTTATAATATTGATCGTGTATCAAAATTTCCATATATATATAATAAGTTATATTAAATATAGGAATATTACAGATTGGTGTGCCATAAAAAAAAAACAACACATTTTTATATTGTATATATATACAGTAACATTTATTGTGACCGTTTTTTTAATATTGAAAACAAATAAAAAAACAATTATGGGTAATCATTTAATAATAAATGATGAAAATCCTAATAATAACCCGAATGAAGTACATTTTAATCCAGTCGATGAAAACCGCGAAAATACACTTCGACGTTTTGTAAATCAAAATGTACATTTCAGATCATATATTAACCGTAATGTTCTGTATTCTAAAGAAAATATTTCACTATTTTCGATGGCAATTGGAATTCTGCAAACATTTAATGCCCTTTGGGGACCCACTATTATTATTGATCTAATGAAATGCTATTCGAATAACAAATTTCTAGAACATTTTGTGGGAACACCACTTGAAATGGAACATTTAATACCGAATGTTATTTTAATTTATATGATTTCAGTTTCTGTGATATTCTATTTACGTATTCCGGTATAAATTTTTGTTTTAATTCATTTTTTTTTCTCAGTATTTTTTTTTTATTTATTTTTTAATGTACTTATATATATTTTTTATTTAGGTACAAACGTTCGTAAGGTTGGAATATATGTTAATTATCATAACCTGGGCTATAATAGTCGAAATAATGCTAATCAATTATATTGAATCGTATAATGTTGCTTATGTAATTGATCTGTTGCGATTAGGTAATTTATTAAGTTCAATTGGCTTAACAAGACAATAAGGTTGCATATTTCCCAATGCGGTTGATAATATTATAGTACATAGACACCGCACAAAAAGACTGTTGTTGGACACTATATAACGCCAATTATTGTCGGTTGTAATGCGAAAATTTATATTTAATTATATAAATTTTAATTGCGTATACTTTCCGAAAAATTATTATATAATTTTTTTTTTTTTTATTTTTTTATAGGTGTTTTTGCACTTTTTGATGTACTCTACAGATCTTTAAAACAATTCAGTTTTCACAACTTTTTGTTGGTACACAAATTATATAGGAACAAAAAAAAAATAATAACAAGAACCCAAGAATTTTAACTTTTAACTTTTTTTTTTTTTAATTTTTTAGTATTCATGAAATATTATATCTATATGATAATATAAATATAAATAATTCATTTATATATAACTAAAAATATGTATATCCACCATATGATATATTTTAAATCAATTTATTGGAAAACTACATTTTAAATATATAAGTTAATATTTGAATATAGACATTTTTAATTAATCAAATTATATATTATTCTTTACCTTATTTATTTATATTTATTTTTGTTAAAAATATTTTTATATTTTTGAAAGTTAAATACACTCTAATTTGTCTAACAAAAAAAACCATTAGATGATCAGTCATGATTTTAAAAATGTGGGTTGAATCGTCAATAATTGCCGGTATGATAATTAACCAAACAAAAATAACTATTTAGACGAAGGCGCGTTTAAAGTTATTTTTAAAATTAGATTTAATAGAAAGACAATATATATATATATCATTTAAAAAGTTACGCATAAAAACGACCAACTAATAAATTCCCTGTGTCTTTCCAAAGTATATATATATTGGTATATTTAAAAATGTCCTATGTCTATGAAAATAATTATACTAAGTATAATAGAGTTTGATCCGCGTTCGGATGAAAGAAGTTAATTTATTTTTTTAGCTTTATGAATAATATAGAGTAGAAAAACCGCAATTTATTAAACAGACATCAATTTTGAAATGGGGCAAAAAAATCAAACTGAAGTAAATTCAAATCATCCTTAGTGTAAATTAATAATTTGTTTTACATCATAAAAAAATTAAACTTTTAAAATGGAATTATATTTTCTTATATTTATATATATATATATATATATATATATTAGTTAAGAATCAACTAAATCCTTATAAATAATATCCTTATAAACAAAAGAATAAAATAAAATTTTTGGTATTAAGCAAAAAAACCAAGCAATAATAGTAATTATTATAACGAAATTTGACTATAATAACATAAAATATACTATATCACTTTTTTAATACACTAAAAAATAAATGTATAATACGCTTTTATGATGGAGGGAGAGATACATTATAAATTTCACATTCTTTAATGCATTTCATCAATACGATATAAAACTAAACCAAATTGTTCGATAAATAAAAAACATTCATTTGCCAATCGATTAGCTAATTCCCATAGAATTTTAAAATATGATTTATGCCTATATCCGTGTCTATTTTCTTGCCATGTAATAAATATCTCATTTGTAATGCGTGACATGAATTCATTTACGTTTGGCATTGCTTCGGTTGATAAATGTGGATAAAATCGATTAACCATTTCAAATTTATTCATTGTTAAATTGAATTTCATTAGAAATTCCGGATTTAAACTCATTGGCATTGCCAAATAGATAGCGTATTTGCGTTTGTTCATTTGTGTTTTGTGTCGCAATTCATTGGTGTAATCGATTAATTTAATTTGTTTTATAAATTCATTCATATCATCGAAAGTACTACCATATTCATACGTATTTAAACGTAAACTAAGTCGATATTTTTGTCCAGTTCGTTTATGAATACGAATCGTTTTTGAATTTGGTAAATTGAATAAACTCATTGGAACTGTATATAGATGAGATGTTATTAAATGATAATTAATATTGGTGTTTTCAAGTGATTGACGATTGTTGAGTTGTTGAAAATGTTTTATTAATGGATAAACACCAGCTTGATGAATAAAACCATAAAATATTGTTAATGCAATGTTTATAATAAACCAACATTTACATAAAAATTGTTTACTAATTTTAATGTTGTTTAGTTTTCCATTAATGGCAGTAACAATTCGATTATTACCTGGTAATGGCTTATAAAATGTTATACCAATTTTTAAATATTTAGAATGTAATAAAATTATTGGTATCGTTAATGGTAATAAAAAACGTGGTTCTTGATGATTTATCAATGAAAATAATGCTAATGGTAGAAAAATTGATGCATTCAATAGTGCCACAATTGATTGGGCATGCGGCAAACTTGTATATTTTTCACAACAAAATCTGAAATTTAATTAAAAATTTTATTATATATTTATACACACATAAACTATATGAGAAATATTAAGAAAATTTGTATATTATTTATTTATAAAATTGTATTACAACTACCTTAAAGCCATTCCAATAAATGAACATATTGCAATAATACCAAGTATATTATATAATAATGGTATATTTACTAATAAATGTAAATATTGTGGATGTTTTCCATGTTGTCCCGTTAATTCTGGATTTGAATTATAACGTATGAAATTCAGGGGCGTCACAACAAATTGATTTATACCAATATTTAAATTCAATAAATCGTATGTCGTTAAATAACCATAATAAATGGAATCGCATACAATGAACAATATAAATGTTGGTAAACCGGCCATTAGAAATGTAAGTATACGTATATGAAAATCAATGATTGTAACAACCGACGAGCCCATTCCTCGATAAAACCAATAAAATAAAATTGGCATTGCAAATAATATAAATGTTGGACGATTAAATAAACCGAATACACATAAATTAGCCAATGAAATACAACCGCTTAACGAATGATTTGGTAATGCATTTTTTAATTTACGTATACGAATGGATTCAACAATATTTTCTGCTCGTAAAAATCGATGTTGTAACAATTCCATACGAAACAATACCATATTTGAATGTAACATACATTTAACAACCAGATACAACAACAGCGAACATAAACACATTTCAATTGTATTTGAAAATGTACGACAACCGTAAATTAGTATTACATATGAACTGGATAGGGCCAATAATCTCATATCATAACTTAAATCATGTAATTTACATATTTTATATAAACAATAATCGTTTACGAACGATAATAGACACATTATTAAACGTGGATACATTAATAATATGTATGTTTGATGTAAATCAATACCAATATAAGTGCGTACACCCATTAATATAAATTGTAATGCCTTCAATGGTAATTTAATTAAAACATTTAAAATTGTTATACTACGTATGGGAAATTTCGGATCAAATTCCCATGTACGAACATGTTCTAAATCTAAAGTGTCACCTGCGAAAAAAAAATGGGAAAAAAAGGAAAAATATTAAATTTTATAATTTATTATATCGTATTAGAAATAAATTCAAATTTAATGAATATTACCTAAAAAGGTAATATTTTTGGTATAATGTGAATAAATTGTAAAGAAAAGACTATTATAATCATGCACCATTAGACCAAGTTATAGATGAATGTTATTTCTCTAATGGATATTCCTAAAACAGACCGCATACCTCACGATACACATTTGCTGCGAACCAAAAAATAATTTGGAAGGGACTTCTATCATCCAAAAATTGATGTGCTACGTAAACCCATCGGAATAATACTTCAAAATAGATATATGAAGCGAAGGAATAGTTGCTTTTATATACACAGTTATCATATATGAAAGAATAACCTTCAATAGGGTTATAGAAAACACCACAATGTAATTATTATGATTAAAACATAAAACGGAAGGCGTGGGAGCCCCATTGATTGATAACAATTTTTGGTTTTATAAATCAATTAAAATACAATATATAATAAAACATTTTGATATTATATTTGTTTGAAATATGAAATATATATTTGAGATGAAGATGATGAATGAGGCGATTAATGAAATTTTCCAGTTGTTACAATCTTAACAATTACTAATTATTAATTATAATTATTAATTATAATCATCAATTATAATTATTGTAATAACAAAACAAATTATAATTACAAAATTACCTGCCATTACTTCAACGGATTGGAAAAATTCATCGGGATGGATGTAACCGGATTGTGGTATTAACACCAAAACTATTCGTATAAATACAAATAGAAAATATAAACGTATTTCTGAACTGGTTTTATTTAATTCAAATGATTTAAAATATTTAATTATTGCCATTTTATTAATTATTAATTAAAATATTTGTGTGCATTAGAAAAGAATTTTTTTTTATTTTATTTATTTGTTTTGTTTATGTTTTTTTAGTTTTCGCAATATAAAAATTTTGTTTTGGATTTGTTTTGGTTTTTTTTATTTTTTTTTTGATATTGTCAAAATATTGAGCAATTAAAATGTTTTTTAGTGATAGGCACGCAATCTGTTGAAGAGCAGTTTTCAATATTTTTGGTGAGTGAAATTTTAAAAGAATAAATAAAATGATAATATTTTATAATTGTTTAATGTTTTTAATGATTTTTTTGCCATGAAAGTTCAATTTATTTATTGTTTATGTTAAAAATAATAATAAAAATTACTAATGTGAAATTCTGAAAACCTTTTTTTTTTATGTTGATAAAAAAATGCGATAAAATTTTCATTTTGAATCCCTTATTATTTGTAGATCAATTTTGTCTATTGGGTTTACAATTGCTCAATATTGATTTGATTTGTTTACTGTTTTTTTTGTTTACATCTTTTTTTTGCTCTGAATAAAGTTGTTTATTTTTTATAAATGAATTTAATTTAATTTGTTTAAATAAAATTAATATATTTTTATATTAATAATGAAAATATAATAATATTTTTTAGTTTGTTTAATTAATGATAAATAATGGTCAAGAGTCTAATATAATCCAGTTTAAAGTTAAAAGTTTACACAGAAATAAAAGAAAATGATCAAAATTTTTATCGTTTTATGTTTTATAAATAATAATGTAATTAATTAAAATTGGGTTTCAAAATTTTCCAGATAATGAAGTGGTTTGCATTTTTTTTGAAGGTATTATACCTTAATTGGATTAAAAAATTCCTAAAATAAATATTTTATATATTAAAATATATATGGACTTTTTAAATGGTTTTGTTGGTGAACTGATCTTGATCCTGATGAATTATGTCCAATTTGTTATATGCTAATGTGTACTTTCCAAAAAGATTTTCTTTGCCCAACATTTTGCAGCATTTCAATAAAGGTTTATATTATGCAAACAATTTTCTAGTTATCCCTCAGGGTTTCTAAAAATAACAATTTTAAATCATTAAAAGAAAAACTATTTCTGTGTGTATATAATATATATATATAGATTTTTAATCAAAAAATAATTATTTATATTTAACAAAAGATTTAACAATTTTTGTTTTCACAATCGCAATTTCGCTTAAATTAATTTTAATTTGTTGCACAATTTTAATTGTGTTTATTTTTTATTTGATAAGTTATAAATTAAGATTAACTCACAATCCACATATAAATCCGTTATTTCCATTTGTTGTTCTAGAAATTCATTCATCATAAAAACATAAAAATATCTCTTAAATTTATATTTTCTATATTTAATTTAACTAATAAATTATATATTTTAATATTTAATACATTTAATTGTTATGTAGTTTTTCTTTCTATTTTTTTTTTGTTTCATAATTTGTAATATATATTTAAATAAAAATAAATATATTATAAAATACAGTTTTATATAATAATATAATTATTATTTTGCTCTGTTTTTTTTATTTTCCTTTCTCAAAAATCATTTATTAATTATTATAATATTAAAATAGAATAATTAGAATTATTTTTTTTAAATTATATTAAAAGAGATAGAAATATTATATAATAATTTTCTTTATATTGTTGTTTTTTTTTATTGACGAATTTATAACAAAAAAAAATAGTTTTTTTTTTTAATTTTCTGGAATGCCTTTTATTTTATTATTATCATTAAAAATCAAATAAAAATTATATAATATAGATTAAAAAAAAGAAAAAAATAGGATAAATAATTAATAATAGTAAAATAAAAAGAATTCATATATTAAATGCTTTTTTTTTCATTTAAATTATATAGTTAACAATTTTTTTTTTGTTTTAAAAAAAAAAAATTTATATTAATTATTACATAATGTGTTTAAGGACGATTTTTGATAAATATTATTGTGTTTTTAACATTATTATTCGGATGGGTAATTAACAGAAAGAAAACAAAAAACAACCCTCCAAATATTATTTACATTTTTTTGTTGTGGCTCGATTTTTTTTCTTTTTATTTATTTATAAATAATACGGCAATGATGAATTATTTTTGCTATTAATTACGTAATTATTATTATTATTATGATTTATAGTTAATTTTCTTCATCTTGCTGATGATATTGTTGATGGCATTTTTTCTAGAAAATCAGCCGCTAATATTGTTTCAATTTCATTTAAACAATTTACAACATCTTTTTCGGCACTATCAAAATTATGTGGTGGCCAAATTGCACCTAATGTTGAAAAAAATCCATATAGGTCTTGTAATGTTGTAATATGTTGACAGGTTAATGTTAAATAGGCTCCTTTATTTGCATTTATTTGGGTCTGTTTTTAAAAAAAAAAAAAGAGTAATATTTAAAGGAAAATGGTACAAAAATGAATAAAATAGTAATTACCGGTGAATGACATGTAAATTTTAAATCCATTAATCGTGCAATTCGTCGTACATGCGGTATAAATATTGCTGATGATGATGATGTTGTCGTTGAATGCATATCATCTGAATGTCCATTCATAATATCATAAATACCATCATATTGACTACCAACAAACGCCCATCGATACCTAAAAATGATTAGATATATTAATTATTTTGAATTAACCAAAATTAAATAAAATAAATAAATTACATTTGAAAATGTGGTAAATTTGTGGCCGGTAAAACACAACCTAATTCCAGTAATTTAGCCGTTTCCAATTGTACCATACGCCAATGTATTAAATGATTTTGTGTTCCACTATTCGCCCATGACACGTCCATTCCCGATATTAAACGCATTTGTTGACTGCATGAATGAATGAATGAATGATAGGGATAAGTATTATGTGAAAAAAGAATTTTTGTAGTATTGTAGAAATTACCTAAATTCTTCTGTATCACTTTTTAATTCTTGTTCAATGGCCAAAAATACTTGTACCATTTCGGCAATAATTGTTGGCCATAATGATGTTACATGATCGGGTAACATACGTAACAATAAAACGCGAAAACATAAAAATACAGCCGCTTGAACGGCTGGCACAACCGATGGCAATCGTAAACTATTTGCTAATTGTTCTAAAATAATATTACCAAAAACAAAAAAAAAAAACCCCCTCCGTTAATTAAATTCCTTGATTAAAACAAATAATTTTTTTTTATTTACCTTGTATTTCTGGCATATATTTATGATATTGATCCAATTCACTGCAAAATATAACGAATGCCAAACGTTTCAGTAACACCGCCCGTTGTTCATATTCTTGTTCACGTGATGTAAATATATTTAGGCTACCGGTTTGCGTAAGTGATACACGTCCCATTAGTTCACGAAACGTTGTATTGTCATAGGTCATTAGACTATCTAAAATTGCTTTCCAAAAGGGCAGACATGAAACGTCCATTTGGAAAAACGTTGGATCCAATAGTAAATCTAACATATCTTTACGCCATGCCTTTCGCGTATACTGATAACCACTTAAACTGGCCAATAAATGTGAACAGGCATAAAATGATGGTACATTACGAGTTGTATGATTTTTTAAATACGGTGTTATATTGTACATTAATGTTGTTACAATTGTAACGACTTTATCTTTTTCCTGTGATCCATAGGCAACGTCCAATAGATTGGCCAATACGGAAGCCATCACCGATTGTGCCTGTACGGAATACTGTTGATTACCCGTAAATTGTGTGTTACTATTAAATTGTGACGATATCATTGCCGGTATATCTTCTTTAACGGCTAAATTACGACGTAACCATGTGGTTTGTTCTAAACATGCACCGGCAACATTTGATAGTGCATCAACGAGACGTGACGTTACATCATGTAAATCACGTAAATCTTTTTTATCTTGAAATGGCATCTGTGGACATCGTTGTACAAATTCATTTAGTATTGCAAGTAATACAAATTGTGCAGGCGGTTGTAAATTTAGCCCGTCACGTAACAATGCCAATAGGGAACTCCAACAATCACCCAATTGCGGAACGGCTGCACTTTTCATATAAAAATAGAATAATTCTAATGCGCTCACCTCAATGCTTAAGCCAACCGGTGGATGATGTATATTCGGCGGTGATTTTACCACTTGATGTAATGTCTGCACAAATGAATCCATTGGCATAACCCTAATGCTCGACACTAATTTCACTAAATTCAATTGTTCTTGACACGCTTGCGGTAAATACTTACTGCTAACATCATTTTGTATAATTTTTTTCATATATAAATTTGTGGTTGTTGTCGGTATTGCATTGTTTGCGGCGGCGGCATTGGTTGTGGTGGTGGGAACACTATTATTATTGTTACCATTATTTTGATGTAATTTTTCATCTTCAACTGTTTTACGATGTTGTTCGCCACGTTCTTGCCAGGTTACCGATACAGCGGCCAAAAAATTAATACCATGATGTAATGATATTGGACTGAGAAATTCTAAAATTTGTTGTTTCACTTGTCGCAATTGTCCGACGTTCATATTATCCCATAATCGAGCAACACTTGCAACAATCACCGGTAAATGACTGAGAACGGCATTACGTGCGGCCATTATTTGTGCATTACGTGTTTGACTTTCTTGTGATTGACCTAATGCCGCAGAGGATGACGATAGAATTGCATGCACTAAACTATTTAATAATTGTCCGGTATTTGAACTTTGAGCGGTAGCATTTATCTGCGGGTACGCCTGATTGAATAGGTGCGATAGTGATGTCTGTTGGGTGGTATCCAATAGACAATAATGACATAGACATGTGATGGCTTCCAATTGTGATACAGAATAATCGGGTGGCGTTTGTGCTATTCGTATATTTCTAGCAATTTTATCAATATTACTACAAATCTGATGGATTACACTAATCACAATATTTGTTAAACTACCAAATGTAAAGCAATTCAACGATGATGTTATTAAATCGGTCCAATTACGATGTAAATGTCGTAAATGATCGGCTTGCAATGCCTTTAACACCGATGACAAAAACATTGGCTGTTGACTTATTAAACAATTTGGTAAATATTTAACATTTGTCGGTGTACTCGGTCCTAAACGTGTCGGTGAATTCGTTAGACTACCATCAATTAGTAAACCCGAATAGGATGAGGCATTTGTGGCGGCGGCGGCGGCGGCGGCCGCACCACCCACTTGACCATTTCCGGGTATTGTTGTCGTTGTTGTGGTTATTGTTGATGAACCACTACCGCCACCGACACTGCCACCGCCAGCACCATATGCCGTTGTTATCGTTGATGCTGTCGGTCTATTTGCTATGGAATTTATATTAGATGTACTGCCAATACCAGCACCACCAGTCATTGATGAATTACCACCAACACCACTTATTACCGAACTATTATGATTTGTATTATTTGTGCTATTACCATTTCCAATATCATCACCACCTTTTTGTACAATCACCTCATGCTCTAATTTGATAACACTCAATAGTAAACGTAATAATTGTATTTGAATTGATTCTGAATGTAATTTATTATCATTGATTGACGAATCGTTAAACGATAGAATTTGTTCGGTAAATGTTAAATCAATTTTTGTATTAAATGAATGCACCGATGATATTAAACAATGTAAAATGATTTTTTGTAATTTACATTTTGTCATTAAATCGGCAATATAACATGCCAATTGTTTTCCCATATCCTTAACAATTGCAATTAATTCTGTACAAATCAACGTTAATAATTCAATGCTGGCCAATTGTATTTTACAATTTCCCTGTATATCATCAACGGTTGGCACTTGATTCATTTCATCTAAATCCTTTTGAAAATAACTTCTGGCATAATACAAACATAATGTTATTAATACTTCCAGATGCATACATCCACGATATACATGACTGAATTCTGTATTTACAATTGTACCGGTGAATCCTTTACCCAATATACTTTTACGGTGTCTGTGTTTTTAAATTAGAAAATTAGATTAATAGAAATATACAAAATTTAAGTATATAAGGGAGATGTTTAATGTTAATTAAGTTATGGTAATTGTAAATATAAACTAAACTCACCTAACTAATAGTTGTTTTAATGGATTATTTGACAGTGATGTGGTTATTGATAAACATAAAAATGTACGACAATCACATGCAATTACATTTCGTAATGTTTGAAATGCATATAATACTTGTTTTGTATCATAAACTCCATAATACAAAAGCATATGCGTATGCAATGGATGTAATCGATCAAAATGACGTTTACGTTCATCCGATATTTTACGTTTATGTCCAAATTTTTGATTTTGACTACCAATTTGAGCTGACATTGTAGCCGCATTTTGTCTTAAAATTTCAATATTTTTTTTACTTATTTCAAATGTTTCATTTGTCCAATTTGTTTGTTGCTGCGCTGGTGTTTGTTGCGTGTTTGCGGTTGCGGTGACCGACGATCCTTGTATCGGTGCCGTTTCACTTGCGGTTGTTGTTGTTGTTGATGATGATCTTTTTATATTATTTCTATTATCATCATTGTTTTGTTGCTGTTGTTGGCCTTTATCACAATCATTTGTTTTAATTGAATTTAATAAAACTACGCCACTATCAACGCTATCACAATTATTATTCACATTGTTTGTATTATTATTAACATTATTATTATTATTATTATTATTATTAGTATTACTGTTTTGTTTTAAAATAGGATTATCATCAATGCATTCACTGTCATATCCACTATAGGAATCTGTATTACGTTCTACACTTTTATCACGACTAAAATTACTACTATTCGTACTATCACTTGATTGTTTTGATGTTGAACTAAAACGTTTATTATCATTTGTTGAAAATTGTTGTTGTTGTTGTTGTGCATCATCACATTTTCCCGATTGTCTTGATTTTGATGATTGAGATTTTACTTGTTGAGCTCCATTACTATTATGATCGTTATCATCATCGATAATCGATTGATCTATTAAATCATTCAATGAATTTTCAACTTTACCAATAACATTATCATTTTTAGCCTGAATGATATTGATGTTGGTGTTACTGATGACTGTCATTGTACTGTGACCCGTTGATGATGATCGATTAAAATATTCATCAGCCGGTGTTGATTCTTCTAAACATAAACCTTCAGTTATTTCAGTCATTGACATTTCTAATTTTTCAATAACTCGAACATTATTTGCACTTTTTGTTACATGATAAGTTTTTCGATTTTTTGTACGATCATGTTCTAATAAATCTTCAATGATTGAATCACAATCACCAGAAAAACGTTTCATTTCGGTACTGGTTAATAATAAAGATGAAGATGATGATGATGATGCTACTGCAGCTGCTTGTGGAATTGTTTGTGGTAATACGGGCGGTGGAGAAGATGATGTTGAGGAGGACGACGACGACGATGATGATGATACTGATGATTGTATTAACATATTTGAATGTTGTAATGTTGCGGCGGCGGCCGGTGCAGATGATGAAATTGTTGATGTTGTTGCTGCGGTAGCTAATGATGATTCTTCAATCATTGATGCACCCGTTGTAACAGTTATCGATTCTTTTTCACAACTTTCATCACGACGTTCTGATTCTGATTCGCTAAAACTTTCATCGGTTTCTTCTTCACACGATGAATAATATGATTCTTCACGTAATGATATCGATTGTTTATCAATATTTTTTGATTGGGTAATACTATTTAATGAACAACTTTCAGAATCACCACCACCACCATCAGTTACAATTGTTATTTTATTATTTACTGGCGTATTACTGGACATTCCCATTGTATCGGTATCCGAAGAATTATCAAATGGATTTATTATTAATGAAATGTTTTGTTGTTGTTGTTGCTGATGCAGCTGCTGTTGTTGATTTTGTTGTTGTTGCTGTTGCAGTAATTGTTGTTGGTGCTGTTGCAGTAATAGTAATTGTTGTTGTTGTTCACTATTTGGCGATATACATTTATCATTAATATAATTTGATGTTTTACTTTTATTACCAATTGTTACACCGAAAAATTTCTTTTGTAATGATCGTATTGGACTACGTTTTTTATTACGACTCATTTCCAAATGATATTTTATATTACCATCTTCGGAACTAATGGCATAAACATCTTTTTCTAAAATAATTTCACCACCATCAATGTTATCGGATCGATCTAAAAAAACATTATCGTTATTATTATTATTATTATTATTTGTATTACTGCCACCCATTGATATTTGTCCCAATTGATCATTATCTTTTTTTATTAAATGTGCATGTACAACACCGACACGTTTCGTTGTCGTACCAAACATAATTGTTAACAATGGATTGATTAAACGTGCTAAATCACCGCGTAACAATGATTCCTGTAACCATTTTGTTATAAATGTACGTATTGATAAATGATGTGGTAACGATAAATAATCGAATATTTTCAATAGGGTTTTATCAAAACCCTTAACATTTTGACCATCACGACCATGATCCCATAATAATTCAAATTTACGAAAACGTATTGCTTCATTTTCCGTTAACAATTCATTATAATCCAATATTGATTGTTGACTGTGTTGTTGTTGTTGTTGTTGATGTTGTGATCGTCGTTTTTCCATTGGTACACACATTATTCTCATATTCATTAATCGTTCATTTTTATACTTTGGTATACGTTGAAATTTATTATCATCTGTAGATGGACCGCTGTCCATTTTTCCTCTACCTTGATCACTATCTTGATTTGTCCATTCTATATGACTATTTGCTATTCGATGTCCAATTATCATTTCAATTAAACCACTATCAATACAGTTATGCAATTGATATAATAATGAACTAATTTGATTAACATCGACATTATTCGTATCATTCAAATAGTCCCATAGTGTTGATGTAATAATCTATTTAAAAAAAATAGAAAATAAAAATAATTATTAGTTTATTTTTAAAATACATTTTTTAATTATATTAATTACCTGTAATACTTTTGTTTTCAATTCTATAAAATGTACATGTCCAAATTTTAAAATTGGTAACATTACAACGTAAGTTACACCGGGATTTGTTCTATGTTCAATTTGAGTTTTTAATAAACTATTGGAAACATAAAAAAAAATAAAATTAAGTTATTACTTTATCAATATAAAATTAACAATTAACAATGGAGATTCATTGTAAAATACAATAGACTTTAGAAAACCAAACATAATTGGCCAAACAACCCAAATATTCATCTTATATTAGTTTTTAGAAAATCTTTAGAGTTTTCTATATCGATGCAACGTTTTGGTTTTATTAACTAAAGAAAAAGAAAAAAACATTTACAATAAAATTAAACAAAATGTTATTTACCTAATCAAATCGAATAATGTTGATATGACTGCAATTTGTAATTCTTTATCACTTTTTGTATAGCAAGCAATTAAAACCAATACTTTTAACCATGTTGGAATATCATTAACTGTAATAAAAAATTAATTTTTTTTATAAATAAAATGTATTTCGTAAATATTTTGATTTATTATTTTCATTACATACCATTTCGATCGATTATTAAATTTTGATTATAATTTGGAAATGTTGACATTTCAACGAGCAAATTTGATGCTAATTTTATTGACATTCGCAATGAATCACATAATTTTAAATGTATTAATTTTTGTATTGAATTATTAATTTCATGTTCATCCAAATTATTTGAATTCAAAGTATTCGTCGTATTATTTTTATTTGCATATTTTTCATTATCCGATGATGATGAATGACAATCTTTAAATTCTAATTCACTATTGTAATTACCACCACCACCACCACCACCACCACCACCACTATCGGTTGTTGTACTTGTTTTTGTTGACGATGACATCATTGTTTTATGTAATAAATTTTTTAATTGTATTGTACGACTAGTTTCATTTAATTTTAATGTATCAAACATTTTATTTATGTATTGTAAACGTTCCGGACAATTATCGGTAATTAAATTATCCGAAATAATGTGTGAATGTTCATCCAATATATTATTGTTATTATTATTGATTTTTTTATCATTACTATTATCACTATTATCTATAAATGATGGTTGTTGATGTTGTTGATCTTTTTGTATTAAATCAAATGTTATTGAACATTGTGATTTAAAATGTTTTAAACATAATATTTGTTGAGCTAAATATACTTGAAAAAATGTTTCATATTGTTTTATACATTTTTCTAATATTGAATATTCTTGTTCGGTTGTCTCTGTATATTGTTCCGATTTATTTGCGGATTGTGTTCTATTATTACCATTATCAGTAACTGATTTCCCATTCATATCGAATATATCATCATCACCAGCACCACCATCATTTATTATTAAATTCATATCATTTATACCTAATTTATCTTCATCAATTTTTAAATCTGTTGTACTTTTATGTTTTAAACCACGTAATTTCATACTTGGGGAAAATCGTTTGGATTTCGATTTTTTTGCACTTTGTTGCTGTTGCAATAGTAATTGTTGTTGTTGGGCTGCATCTAATTCCGGTGTTGATATTGCCGATGATTGTATTAATTGTTGTCCAGTATCGGGTGTAATCTATTTAAATAATGTAAAAATAAAAAAAATATACAATTAATTTTGAACTATCCTAATGTAATTCATTCCAAAAAAAAAAACTGTATGGTAAACATTCAATTGATTATTAGTTTTTAATTAATTGCTTATTAACCATATAAATATATATTATATAAATAAACATATCTAGCTGTATAATAATTTGCTTACATCTTTATCAAGTTCCAATAATTTTGAATATGATTTTGATTTTTTTGTTTTTTTAGGACTTTTTTTTATCATATTTTGATTTGAATTAGATCGTCGAATTGGTTCATCGTCAAGTGAAGTCTAATATGTATATATATATATTTACATATTTATATATATAATAAATAATAATAATAATAGTGTAAATAATTTATAGACAAATTTACATATTCATTAATCCTTAAAAAAGCATAAGCAAATTACAGCAAAAAAAAAACAAATAAAATATCAATAAACAAACATCAAAAAAAAAAAAAAACACAAATAAAAATACGGAGAATAAGCGCGCAAATAAACAATGCATATTCGATATACAAAAACCTACCTGATTTAATTTCGAATCAGATTTACTTTTTTCCAAAGCACCACTTTCCGGTGGCAATTGTTTTACAGAATCATCCATTGGCCAATTTGTTTGATTTGCATGTTTTGTTGGACTTCTATAAAAAAAAAAAAAAAAAACAAAAAAGGGAAATATTTTTTGTTATATAAATTTTAATTATGTTTTTTTTTTAAACATTCACTGCAGAAAATATTAAATACACTTACGTAATCATCGGTTGCACCCTTGATACAATTTTCATACATAATTTTAATGATGCAGTTACCTCATCAAATGTTAATTTATCCGAATAGGCTGTTAATAATTTAATGATTGATAAAAATACACGTGGTAAATAGACTCGAGTTGTTTCATTATACATTTCCAGTGATATTGTTTCCAATAGAAATTCGGTTAAATAACAAACTTCACATAAACTCGGTGCACCCGAATCAACTTCTGGTTCGATTTTCTTTTGCTGTTGCTGTTGTTGCTTTTGTGATATCGTTTTTAAATTCTTCACTAATTTTGATTTTACATTATTATTAATATCATCACTATTATTATTACTAGATTTTTCATATAAAAGTATTAAAAAATTCCATATATACGATGGATCAAATGTTGCAAATAATAAATTTGCTGATTTATATACTTCAATGTTACCATTTGATAATGACATTGTACGTATAACATCACATAAAACATGATCTAAAACAACGGGACCAATTTCGATTTTATCCAATAGTGATATTAAAATTTTATATGGTTTTAAATCGGCTGGCATTTGATGTATACTCATTTTTAATGTTAATTTTAGTGCTTTTATTAAAACATCTTTTGAATGCTGATCGAAATAGGTGATGGTTGGTAATAATGTTGATGGTTTTAAATTATTTGTTGTTGTTGTTAGTGATGGTGACGACGACGTTGATGAAGATGTTGTTGGTGATTGATCATCAATTGGATTGGTTTCCGTCGAAGTGGATGTAGATTGCTGTTGTTGCTGTTGCTGATGTTGTTGTTGCTGATGATGTTGCTGTTGTAGTTTTTGGGCGGCTGCATTTCGATTTGCTAATACTTCGGTGCCCAATAACCATGAATATAAACGACGATTTAATGACATATCACGACGTAATATTGTATTTAATGCATTTGTAACCAATTTTATTAAATCATCTTTTGTTAAATAATTTGTATGCATTGGAAATCCCAATAATAGAAATTCTAATGTATTTCGTTGTACCAAAATTACTGGATCATTTAAACATGCACATAAACCAGACATCTATAGAAATAAATAAATAAATAAAATAATTAATAATGTAAATAAATAGAATTATTATAAAATTATTTACCAAAACATCATGATTATTTCCCATTATCGATATTTGCTCTTGCATTCCCAATTTTTTATTATAATGATCTAATAGATATGAAACAGCAGGTAAACGTATAATCGCATTTGTCGCCACACATTCCCATAGACACGTATAAAAATATGTTGGATTAACGGCTGTACAAACTTGACATAACAATGAATTTGTGCGTTCATAATGATCTAATCCGGATTCGTAACCGGGTAGTACACCACTTAAAAAACCACTTAAAGCTGGTCGTAATTTTTCACCTAATGGTACAAAATATTTTTCATATATACCTAATAATGTTGGACGTACATTCATAGCCGCATAACCAAGTAATGGAAATAAACCAGCACTGTAAAAGATGCAAAAAAAAAATAAAATACAAATTATTAATTAAATAATTAATTTACAAAACTATTAGATTTAAAAAAAAGATTAGATTTTACCTATATATAAATAATTCAGTGGCTAATCGTTCCGGTCCAGTTTTACTAAATATAACATCATAACTTTCTAATGCTTTTAAGTGAACGCCCGACGGTAATGCTGGATGCATACATTGTGCTAATCTTTTTGATATTTTTATACGTCGTGGTATCACTTGATATTGTGTATTACTTGAAATTGCCTAATAGAAAATAAAAACAAAAAAATTAAAACAATTATTATTCGCATTTTGTTAAAATATATATATTTTTATAAATTCTTTTGGCTTTTATTGTATGATTTTTTTTATATACAATATTTTCGTTTTTTATTACACTCTATTTATTTTCCAAATTTATTACAAACGCAATATATATATATACACTATAATAGCGTGTATACCTAAAGTCAGTATATTGAACTGCATTATTATAGAATATAGAGTGTTGTTTTCTTTATACAAACATACAAACATATTATATATATTCATTTTTGTAGAGGCGTCAATTAATTATTAACAACTCTATAAGTATAAATATAAGGTATGTGATTGCAGTATAAATTATTTAACATTTATTTATTTATTATATAATTTAAATATTATTAACATAAAAATAATTTATGTATATACAATTTTCCTTATATTGTCGTGAAAATGAATATTATTATTGTTATTATTATGATTATGTGATTCCGTAGAGTTTCGATTATATTATTCAAGAAAATAATATAGATTTAAGTGTAAGGAAAATTGACGTCTGATCGTCTGATCAAACCTACGTGAAAACAGCTAAAGTATATTTAAATGAAATGATATAAAACTTGGATTCTTTCAAGATGAATCACATTTCATTTGGAAAGAACAAGAGATGTCTGAAATAATTGTAGCAAATACGATGAATTTTAATCAAAAAATATAATAAATTTTTGGTTTTCATTCAAAGGTTAGAGAGTTTTTAATAGAAAAATTAATTAATTAATGTATTATTTTCAAATAAAATGTTGTTTCGATTTCAAAAGAAGAAGATTTCTTAATTTATACAAAGCAAAGTTGAGTAAACAAAAACGTTTTACTTTTCTATCAGGCCTATATATATATATATATATATTCTTATTCTCTACTTTACAATTTAAAATTAAACACCTGATCTGCAGATTTTTCTAAGAAATTTCTAAAATAGTTCTATAATATATATAGATTGAAATGTATTTAAAAGTAACATATACGCAGTATAACATAAATATACACCAAAAAAAAGATGTATATTTATAATATTTATGCAAATCGTAATGTATTTTGTTGTGTATAATTGAATATAGATTTTATGATGTATGAATAAACAAAATAAAAAAAATTACACAAAAAATTGAACAAAAATATAGATCTAATTTTATTTTTTATTGAACTCGAACCTGTGATATATTTCAAAATGTTTATATTGAAAAAGAAAAAGAAGAAGAAGCAAAAAAAATCCATTTATTTACAAAAAATTAAAAAATAAAAAACAAGATAATTAAATTTAAAATAAGAAAATGTAATTTTTATTTTTTTGTGTATATTATAAATTGTATTAAAATGTTAATGCGAATACATTTGGATTTGTATATAGTGTATATGGTTTTTACATTATAATATTTATAGGAATCTTTATCCGAAGCAGTAATAATACCGACCGTTGTATTTTTGTGTTTTGTGTGTTAATTTTGATGATGTGATTTTGTAAAAAAAAAAAAGGTTTAAACATTTTTTTTTTATCATAAACATATTTTTTTTTTATATGTATTTTTTTGGACCTTGAAATGAATCATATATAAAATTGTATTTTGCAATCAATCGTGGTGTTATTTATTATGTTGGATAGGTGTGTATATGGAAAAATATATTGATTATTTTATAAGGATATTTTTAATCAATTTAAATCATATTATAGGATTTATAGATTCTGTTAACAAAAAATGTATATGGCCAACATATGCCATGAAAGGGACTTTAAAATAGCGGCTATATTACAGCTTTTCTTTGTAAAATGTAAGGGAATTATAGATTAAATTTATCTTCTATGGGTGGTATTTTTTCCCTCACCATATTTGACCCTTTCCCGGTCATTCAAAAGCATGACAAAAACTTGTTAAATTTTGGGATAGGTAAAAGGACATAACTTCCTCGAATGTCTTAAAATTGATTTGCCAAATGTCTTCAGTCTTATTCTATACCAATTGCTTCGCTTTCGCAAAGAATATGTTCACTTGTTTCTAACCTCTGTGTTGCAAAATCTATACATCTCGTCTTTAACGACGTGTAGATTCATTTTGTGTAGATGATTTTTACAATTATATAATAACGTCCGATGATCAAAGCCGTGATGTAACCATCCATAGTGACATTCAGTTCTCCATTTATACATTCTAATTAAAAATGTTGAAGCTCTTTGACGGAAAATTTAATTAAAATAATAATAAAACATTGAATATGCCCTTAAATTGTGGAATAAGAGTATTATTCATTATGATTGGATCAAAATTTATCGATCGTTTGTTTGAGAACAAAAATACATTTTATTTTAGATGGAATAAATTCCAAAATACAGGTTTATCCTTTCCCGCAACTATAGAGTTATTGATTCTAAATTGTTTTGTTAATTGAAGATAAGAAACAATTATATTATAGACAAACAATTATAATTATTTAATATTCTGAAGAAATATGTAGATTATTATATAATTTAAATGCCACTTAAAGTAATCAAAATGGTTTAGTTTATTAAATTGCATAACGCGTCAAAGAAAAAAACTATATTTTTTTATAAACTATAATAAGATAATTTGAAAATTAATCGAAACCCAGAATATTGAAAAGGTTGAACCAACAACAACCAGAGGAATTGCGTTCAGTTTTCAGTTTTTTTCGCATTGACTTTTCGCAAAACAGGTTGTAATATACACTGCACCTATAACTAATCTAAATCCATATATAAATAAAAATTATATTATATATTATGCACATATACGATAAATCTATATATATATATTTTATATTTATTATTAATAACTATATAAATAAACAGTTTGCTTATCGCAAAAAAAAAAAAAATTAATTAATTATTGTTTGTCACCGTAAATCGAATATGAATTTGTGATAAGAAGAAAAACAAATCGTTATATGTATAATTTTCCCTTACAACCAACGATTGATTTTAGAGTCTGACTTCTGTTGTTGGTTTTATAATTTGTTACTAATACGATATCGGTAATTAGCCAATCACCAATTACTGAATTACTGAGGAAATTACTTAGGCAGATCTGTGTGAAAACTCTCTAAAATAACCGAAAAAAAACCCCAAACATATTTTGTATGTCTTCAGTATAGGATTTGAACACCAAACGACCCCAAAATTTTTTAAGAATTTTATGTTGGCGTTTTTAATAAACTATACTGAATTACACATTTGTATGTACATATATTTGAATAATATGAGGGAATGTCGTAAATGTATGTAAATATATAACTATTTATATTATAAATTGAATTACGCGTATACAAAAATTGATAAGTATATAGATACGATATATAACAAAAAACAAATATATATATACGTATATAAAATTACACATTTCGCAATTCTATAATAATAATATATAAACAAAGTGTTGTGGTTAATCAATAATATATACTATTTTATTTACATTTATATTGGTCTAACTAAATAACAGGATGTGTTTAAATAAAAGTAAACGATTACTATATTTATGTATATTATTAATTGTGTTTCCCCTATATCATAAAACTTATTTATTTTTTTTTAATCATTAAATTGCAAAAAAAAATGCAACTATTGTTCTATGTAAAACATACGTTTATGAGGAGGAATTTATACCTTCACAGTTCACACAATATACATTTAAATTGTTTACATATTTTAATATACTTCTTTCTTATTGTAATTATTATTATAGTGATAAATGACAAATAATAATAAAAAAAAAGAAAGAAAAAAAGTCACCTATTCTAAAAAAAAAAAATAAAAATATATTTTAACATTGGATACAAAAAATGTATAGAAATTTTAATAAACAATTTTTCCTTTTTTTTGTCATTCCTTATCACTATTTGGCGCTTCTTTAATCGCATGATATCAGTCTTCTAAATATATATATATATAACTGATGTTTGTAGATAAAAAACGAAATCATATTAAATATATAGAACATTGTGAAATATTGAATACTGATTATTGATCTATATAGAGAATAACCTCGTATGAATTACAGTGAATTTACCTAATTTTTTATTTTTGTATATAAATTAATTTCCTATATATAATTTTATTAACCAAGGCAAATTTTTTTTTGTGAATCCAATGTGTGTTTGTATATATATGGAAAAAAAATCTATATATTTTCTATACACACATAAATTGATATCATAAACTTTATATTTGAATGTAGAAGAAGATACATAAAAATTAATAAATATAGATTTAAGATATGTGTGATAATTTATTTGTTGTTGATTTTCTATTTCTTTTTTTTTTTTCATTTTGTTATATTATTATTTATTATTATTAATATTAACTCTATTTAAAATGATTAAAAAAAATAAATAAATAATATATCAATGGTATAGTATACAATATATATATATAATAATTTCGTAATGTTTGTTGTGTATAAATGGATTGGATTTTGGATTTGTTTAATTTATACGCGAATCGTTTTTTTATTTGCTTGAATTATACAGGGTTCATTGTTTAGATCCCAAAAAACTTCAATAAAACGGAATCCTGGGGCTATTTCCACCAAAAAAAAATCGTATAGGGATAATTTAAACAAACATCTTTCTATTTAAATCTTTCTATACGACACAAAATCAAAATCAAGACAATTATTAACTTCAACCAATTTTCCGGATAAAAGTGATCTAAATAAGAAATACGTGATCGCAATGCTTACGATTATAGCAACTGTACGACAATTACAAAATTACACATTTTAAATCTATTGAAATAATTCAGCAAATGAGACACACCTTTTATTTATGTACATATGTAAACTAAACCGTAATCATAAAAAAAAATATCTGCGTATTTATAAAAAAATTAGTATGTGATATCACAAGGTAAAAAAACTTATAACTATCTATATAATTTTAAATGAATATATAAATGATTCATATACATACATACATAAATAATACAAAACAAAATTAATATTAATAATAAAATTAATATAATTTAATATATATCTCTTAAAATATCAATTTCTGAGTCACCACTTCAGCGATATGCGAATGTATGTATATAGTATATAAAATAATCAATGTATTTTTGTAATATTTTATTTTCCATTTAATTATATTACACAAATATTTATTTATTTTAATTATTTTATTCGGTTTGTTTTTTTTTTTTTAAGTTGAATGTGCTATAAACAAAATAAAATAAAACTCTTTGGGGAATTTTTTGTTTTGTTTTGATTTGGGTTAATATTCTGTTATTATCGCAGCATTATAAAAAGAGTTCGCATTGATAAGTTATTATATACATATATATTGAATGAAAAAAAAGGCAAGAAAATGTATTTCTTCAATTAATTGACATACAATTCAATTCAATATGTTCATATTTTAATCAATCACCATTCGTATTCAATATTTTTTTATATATATTCAATTCAATATTTATTTTATTTTAAAAATATCCAGTAATAATATATTACAATTAAATCTAAACAAAAGATTTGTTTTTCTTTATATATATATATATATATATATGTTTGTGTATGTGATTTAAAAATAAACATTATTTTAAAAATTTTGATTAAATAAATTATATAAAAATGATTTCATTCGTTTATTTTTTTTATATAATATATTTATCGCTACGGCATTTCATTAATTTTATAAAAAAAAACATCATTTTTGCTATATAATAATCATTAAACACATAACATATAAGAGTTAGAGTTACTTCAATAACAAAAACAAAAATTTTAATAATTCAAAAGGAATATTTTTCAATTACATTTCTTTTTTTTTAATATAATAATAATAATATGAATATTCAAAATACAACCACCCACCCATCATCATCATCACCATCATCATCGTCATAATCATACAATATATAAAAGGAATGTGTATATAACTTTGCGAAACATATATGAATATAATTATATATATATATATATATTAGGTTGTCGAAAAAGTATTGTTAATTTTTATAAATAGATGTCATTATAATTGAATATTTCAAGTAGTACTAATCTGATCAGGTAACACTAACATATGTTCGAAAGATGACATTTCGTAGATAAAAAAAAAAAAAAAATTAAATTTGCTTATAGCTTCTTTTCTACTACGCTTTTTAGTGTAGGCTACACAATTTAAAAATATAAAAGTGTATGAAGTTTTACGATATATTTCTATTGTAGTGTGATATGAAAAGATTACATTTTTACATTTGGTGTATTTTCTCAATATATATAAAAATACTCGCAGCACAAATGCGATAGAGAATATATATTTTTGTATTCGACAGAGACCAAAAATGGATAATATATGAAAATACATATATACAAATACTCAATATTACGAAATTACAAACAAGCAACCTCAAAATCGTATCTACACCATAAATATTCATTGTGTAGAATACCATTATATTTTGTACAACGTTGTGGTGACGGTGTCGTTTTGTTGTAGTAAAAAAGAATAAAAATTCAACACACCATTGTAGCATTCGATGAAAAAAAGAGATATTTGATATTTTTGGTGTATTGTACTCAAAAAAGCGTAGTAGAGAAGAAGTTATTAGTCATTTAAAAGTTGTAGTGCATTAAAGATGAGGGAAATTAGTGAAAAAATTCGATACATTTTTCAATTTTATTATGAAAAAGGTGAAAATGCAACGCAGGCACATGAACAAATTTGTGCAGTTTACGGTGAAGGAACTTTATCAAAATTAACAGCCTATAGATGGTTTGCTCGATTTCGTTCCGGTAATTTTGATGTCAAAGATGCACCTCGTTCTGGTCGACCAATCACTGAAAAAGTCGATGAAATCATATCAAAAATTGAAGAAATTCGACACGTAAGCAGACTTGATATCGCTAAAGAACTAAACATCCATCACCAAACAGTTTTAAACCATTTGACAAAGGCTGGATACAAGAAAAAGCTCGATGTTTGGGTACCACATGAATTAACACAAAACAATTTATTGAACCGAATTTCCATTTGCGAAAAGCTGTTTAAAAGGAACGAAATCGAGTCATTTTTAAAGCGAATGATTACAGGTGATGAAAAATGGATCACATACGATAATAATGTACGAAAAAGATCATGGTCCAAGAAGGGTGAAGCTCCTAAAACAGTAGCAAAACCTGGATTAACACCAAGAAAGGTAATGCTGTCTGTTTGGTGGGATTGGAAAGGAATCGTTCATTATGAATTACTAGCACCCGGTCAAACCATTGATTCCGATCTCTATTGTCAACAATTAACAAGATTGAAGCACGAGATTAAAAAAAAAACGGCCAGAATTAATCAATCGAAAGGGTGTTGTGTTCCATCATGACAACGCCAGACCACACACATCTTTGATGACTTGGCAGAAACTGAGAGAGTTTGGCTGGGAAGTTTTAATGCATCCACTATATAGCCCGGACCTTGCACCTTCAGATTATCATTTGTTCCGGTCTCTGCAGAACTCCCTTAATGGTTTAAAATTAATTTCTGCAGAGGACTGCAAAATGCACTTCGATCAGTTTTTTGCCCAGAAAACACAGAAGTTCTACAGTGATGGGATAATGTCTTTACCAAAAAATGGCAAAGGGTCATCGATCAAAACGGCGCATATTTGGTTTAATAAAGTTCATTTGAAATATATAAAAAAATCGTTTGAATTTTGTTAAAAAAATTAACAATACTTTTTAGACAACCCAATATATATATATATATGTTTATTATCGCAAATATTAAATAAAAAATACAGGGAATTACCATTTCAAATATGCAATTTTGTTATTTTACACAAGAACGCCGAAAAAAAAAATCAACATCATATAATAAATGTATATTAATTTAAATTATTGTATTTTTATGTAATTGCAAAAATAAAAAAAAAAAATTAATTTTATTTTTCTTTGACAAAAAAATATACGAAATTGTAAGTTCATTCTTGATTAAATAAACAAAAAAAAAAATTTGTTGACAATTTTTTTGGTGAAATTTTTATATTCAATAGATAAATAGATAACATTTTTTTTCTTTTTTGCATGTCTGTTCTGTTCTGCCTTATATTGACAAAAGTTTCTGAATTAATAATAAAAGGTACTATTCTAATAATTTGAATGTTCAGTTGTGAAAAATCATACTCTGTTGTTGATTTAAAACGTCAACTTAAAATTCTAACAAAACTTTTTTGGGGTCGTGAGTTTGTGGATCATATACTGAAGATATAAAAAAATATGTTTTGTATTTTACAGTTATTTTCGAATTTTAATTTTCATACAGAGTTGCATATTCTCCCTAAGTAATTCAGTAGTTGGTCGTACGACTAATTACCGACACCGTAAAAGCAATAAATTATATGAAACTAATAACATAAAAGTTGAACGATAAAAAAAACAATCGTCAGTTGTAAGCGAAAATCAGAATGAAAAATCACTATTATAAGAAAATTTCTATTGTTTTTAATTGAATTTTCCGAAACTTTTCAATTTTAAAATAATTTAATAAATCATTTTTTTTTGGTTTCACAACAGCAAAATAATTACAAAATACACCAATAAAATTGGTAATATATAAAAGTAATAATATTTTAATTACTATACATATGAATTCTTTTCAATTTTTTAAATTATTTCTCATATATATTTAAAATTGTTATTTCATAAGTCATACAATTTTTATCTACTTTTTATTACATATAGAGAAAATTATTCTGTATAGTGGGAAAACCGATAATTGTAAAATAACCACATTTTATACAATTATTATAGTGTCAATTTAAATAATTTCTATTATATTTCTTTTCAATTATAATTTTGTGTTCCGTTCGATATCAACAATATTAAAGTAAAGTAATTTTAAATAAGTATATATATATATCAATACAATATCAAAATAAACATATGATTCTAATTGAAATAGAATGAAAACAACACAAAAAAAAACATTCATAAACGCATTGATAACAATTCTCATTATTTTATAATATCTGTATAGATATTTTTCTTTTAAATTATATATGTAATGTAATGTATACATATGCAGTATGACCTAAATCATATATTAATATATATACAGAAAAATAAAACAATGCTATCTTATTATTTTATTTGATTGTATTTTATTTTATATTATATGTATATTATATAGTATATAGATAAAGGTATATATAAAAATATAGAAAAATAAAAATGTGTTATCATTATCATACTTATATACAATATGATAAACAAAACAAAAAACTATGTATATAAAATAGATAATCTTTAAATTAAAAACCAAAAAAAAAAAAATGGATTTAATCAAAAAACATTAAAACATACCTTATTTAATTTACCCAATGCTGATATTAAATCAGCCCATTCACTTGAATATTCAAAATTTTTTAATGCTTTATCAATATTCGCCATATAAACACGATATTTTTGTTCGCCCATAAATTTTTGTTCTTCAACAAGAACACCACCGGATGATTCCATTTCGGTTAATGATCTGTATATATAAATAAACCAAAAAAAAAATAATTACAATTAATCATAATTATATATGTAATTATAGAAAAATTAGAGTTTATCAAGTAATTTTTAAAGAAACATATAACACATCATATTTAAATTTTACAATTTTAAAATTATATATAGGATTATTTATTAAGATTTGTGTGCCTCGATCGTTAAAACAATTTTTTATATAATATATATTTTTGGTTCATATTCATTTATAATTTATATATATATATATTTAAACAGTTGACTCGTGATATAGGGAATCTTCGAAATTGAGACCAAAATTTTGTATAAGAGCCCTTATACAAAATCAGCAATCAGCATCATTCTAATCAGCAAAAAAACCTTAATATAAGGAACCATTGTTGAAATTATATATTCAACATATGACTATATTTCTCGATATGTCTCTGAATCGTTTGATTCACACAACATCCACGTTATGAATTGTACGATGGAGACATATAACATGGAATTTATTAGCATTAATCGTCAAATGATTTACTGGTGCAAAGGATTTGAACCTTACGATTTAATCATATATTTGGATTTCGGACCTCAGAAATGGTTTACTGTATATATATAAATGT
Organism: Dilophus febrilis; assembly: GCA_958336335.1. Lineage (NCBI taxonomy): Eukaryota > Metazoa > Arthropoda > Insecta > Diptera > Bibionidae > Dilophus > Dilophus febrilis. The sequence goes on along the minus strand of OY284469.1, from coordinate 26,701,149 downwards.
TTTTGATTTAAATATATAATTTATATTATTTATATTTAAATAAAAATGTCATAAAAATTACAGTTTTCTTATCAGTCGCGCGTGAATGCATAATAATATATATATATTATATATATATAATCGAATCAGTTCAGTTCATCAGTTTTCCATATATAGACATTCATAAATATATATATATATATCAATGTATAAGATTAATAAATTATAAATTAGATAATGAAACGATTTAATGAATGCAGAAATATTTATAAGATTCTCTTTGCGGTGAAATTCTAATTATATATGCAGATATAAGCATAAGGAATAGAAATACTACATCCTATGATCAATTTAACAGAATATTTTCACGTTTACGTTGATTATTTAATGGTTATTTTCCTGTAAAACATTTCAATTTATACTATAATATGAATTATTTTATTAATATAAGATCCGCATAGATTTCAATATGGGATATTTGGATGATTTTGATAAGTTAACATCCAAACAAATAAATTAAAAAAAAACCCAATTCTGGGCAAGCCATTTTATTTCAATCACCTTTGTCTACAATTTATGGAATCAAATTGTTTTTCCATCCAGTTAAGACAATGAAAATCTTAAATTTTGAGAATAAATCTTCTGGTGATTTTAAGTTTAATAATCGCATCAAACGAATGATGGAATGCGATAGAAATTTTCATACTAATTCAAATTTGATTAAAAGTAAAATTAAAAGTAAAATAATTTTATTGAAAATTAAATTTAATTTATTGTAAAAGATAAATAAATTGGGAAATTAAATTATAGTTAAAATCGAAATTTAACTTGAATAACAATGGAAATGCTTTGAATAATATTAATTGAATACGTGGTAAATAAGGACTCTGTTGAAAATGCTCGGGAGTTTTTTAGTGTTAATAACATTGAAAAATAAAAATAAAACTTGTGAAAGAAAACTATGGTACTCTATCTATCTATATGATAACAACAACAATCCGTATCGATCTTTATTTATAAAATAAAAAAAACCAAATTAAACCTTTGAACACAATTTGAATTCATTCACTTCACTATAATTATTGATCTCATTAAGAGGTAAAATTTGTATTCATATGACGATATGGTAGTATGACAATGAATAAATAATATTTATATATTCATCAATTTCTATATGTTTTTATTTCATAAACATTATTTTATATTTCATATTACAATAGATTTGAAAATCAACAAATGCACAAAAACACAAGAAATAAAACAAACATCAATATAGCAAAAATTGAACAAATAACAATTTTGAAATTTGGTCTAATTCCATTCTAATTCTAGAATTTGTTCCATTTAAACATTTTTTGTGATGGAATTAAAATATACAATATTCAATTTTTGGGTCATTAGAATAACAATTCTAGTGACCCAAAAATACTGGACGGTTTTAATCGGGGAAGAATCGTATATCAAGAAATTTGATCAAGATATTTTACCATAACAATAATCTTGAAATATTGCTATATATATAAGAAGATCATGGTTTTGTTTATTTTGTCTAATTTTTTTTTATTCTTTGCTTGAGAAGCATTCACTATTTATATTTTATTTAATTTACATATACATGTACAAAAAAAAAATGATGATCATTTTTTATATTAGTATTTATACAATATATGTGTATTTATTTAATTTAATTTTTTTGTTTTCTTGATGAAATAATACGCGAGGAGGTATAACAAAATAACAATAATAATAATAATAATAATAATACAGCTATAAATATATTATATTTGTGACTACGTAGCAGAATCATCATCACACACATTTTAAAAGTACAATGTACTACATTTTTTTCAGTGAATGAGAGTATAAATAATATAAACAATGCGGGAAGAATATGCAAATTTTTTTTACAAATTTCACTTCACAAAATTATATAAAATTATAATAATATTTTTCGTGTAACACCAATTTATTGAATATATTAACAATTAAAACACTTTGTTTTTTTTTTTTGGTTTTTTACCGAAAATACAGTATAACTGGTGGTGAATGAACAAACATTTTTTTGATTTGTATATATTATGATGATTGATAACAATAATAATATATATTTAATTATAATTTATTTGATCCTGCATATTATATAGACATTTTAAAACTATTTTTAAACTAAATTTCAAGTAAATATATTTTAATAATCTATATTTTGTTATATTGAAATGATTTTTCTATATTGAAAAAAAAAAAAAAGAAAAAATATTGAAAATGAATTGACAATGAATAACACACATCTAAACTAAACACATTCAGTATATTTATTTGTTTGTATACTTATTGTTAGTACGATATATTTAGAAAATGTGAGACAAAGACCATTTTTATAATTATAATTACACCATATTAATAAAATTATATATACACATATATGTATTTTGATAACAATAAAAGATTATAAAAGTGTAATCAAAACAATAATAACTTAAAACGTCATCATTTTGTTAATTGTATATGTAAATAATCTCATTTTTGTTTTTGTATATTTAATTTAAATTATCAATAATATTATTATAATTTGAGAATAAAAATTATTTATAAAATAATCATTATACAAAATGTGCAATACTGGATGTCCAATAGAATAATAATTGCCAGGCCTTTTTCTCCGAAAAACTTAGAGAGATAGAAAAAATGGTCCAGATAGAATCAAATCTATGGCAAAGTTGTTTTCTTGGGCGAGGCCGTGTAATATGACAAGTATTGTGAAAATTAAAATCCTTTGGACCTTATTAACGACCTAATTAATTTAGATTTGGTTTTGAGCTTTAAATTTCTTATATAGACATCAAATACCCTTGATCTTTATAAGGGGGTCTGAATTCATTTAAAAAATAGTAAATAGGTCAATATATGATGTATTTTTATTGTTCTCTAATGTTCAGCTATAACATAAGATTACTAATGCGCTCATATCACGTCTCCTAATAACCGGTAATTTAAAGTCGATTCGGATTCGACATCGGCCAACATCGATCATTGTTTTCCGTTGAAGATTAACGGCTAATCGCGGGCTGAAATTTAGGAAGGAGCGGCTTTTAAGAATCCAAAATCTAAATTGATGATTGATGATTAACCGTGAACTGACTTAATTTCATTGTGGTTAATAATGGCTAATTTATTTATTAAATTTCAAATCGTTAATCTGATAATGTATTCAAAATTAGGGCGTTCTATTAAAATATAAATGTTAATTTGGTCCTTAGCTTCTTACGTAAAGGATTTCAAGTTCCAAAAATTAAACGGCCCTAAGGAACGTTTATAATATCTCATTGGACGGCTAATGTTGATCTTTCGCCACTTTTTTAGTACAAACACAAATTTTAAGATATTAAAAAAAAATGCCAACCTCACTTAAAAACAATATAAGAATATTTACAGAAGACAGAAAAAAAATTACAAAAATTCATCGAAATTGAAATCCGAAATAAAAAAAAAACAAAAACAATAAGATTATATTTCATTATCGTTATGGATATTATATTTAATTATATCGCTAGAATATGATCGCCTTACAAAACAACATTAAACAAAAAAAATATCATTAATTTAACATTTAAATTAATACAATAATATTATTTACCACAAACGCAAAAATTATTGAAATGTGCGAATTCTATATCTATCTATATATAATGAAATATAAATATATATATAAAGATATAAAATAACCTTCAATATACGATTGATTTTTAACCAACCGGACTTTCTTATACGACGAAAAAAAAAATGTAAATCAGAAAATAAAAAAAACTTCTATATTTTATTTATTTTACAGATTTATTTATAAAGTCACAGACTAATATTTAAAATGTATATAACTATTTGAATTATATAAGAAATATAGTTAAATTGAAAATCGAATTGATGTAATGTAATAGCAGCACAATCAATTTTATTTTATTTTTATTTTTATTTTCATGCTTCTAAATAGTATAATAATGGAACTAATTTGATTAAAATAAAAAAAAATTATTATTCAATTAAAAATATTTAAAAAAAACGAATATAAAATAAAAATTGATTATTTTTTAAATAAAACATAAATTATTGCATTTCAACAAAATTAAAATATAAATTTAAATAAAAAAAAACGCATATCAACTTCCCGACATCGCATTTTCAAATATTTATGTTTTAGTTTATTTATAGATATACAAAAAAATTAATGAATATGATGCGAATTTGGCATATATATACACATAAAAATTATGCAGATTTCTTTGCTTTAATAATATAATTATATATAAATATGTAAAAAAAAATTTATAAAATATCCCAACATCATTCAATCGATCGCCGTCAATTGTATATTTTATGATTTTCGGACGAACCATATACAATGACGGACGGCGGACGACGACGATGATGATTATTGAATGATTCTAAATGTAGAAATGTTATATTTTATAGATAATTTGATAAGTAATTCTTTTTTTGTGAGTTAATAAATTTAGAATGGGATAACATTAAATAATAAAATGATGTTTAGTGTTTCGTAATCGACCGTTTTACAACAAAAAAACACACTGTCATTCAACCAATTTTTGGGTTGATTTAGAAATACAATTTTGAAATACGTGATCACTGCCAAAACAATAAAAAAAACATTGTTCATAATCAAATTAAATAAATCTATAAATTGACAGTTAATGTTTTCTATTTCACATTAACTATACAATTATACATACAAAGTACAAATGTACAATTGCATTGTAATTATTTATTATTATTATTATTATTATTAGAGATCAATAAGGCGATTTTTTTTTTATTTCCTTCAATGAAATATTGAGAATTTATTGAATTTTTCAATTATGAGAAGAAAAACGTAAAATAAAAATATAGAATATTTTGAAAAGTTCATTTTCCAGAAAATTAAGTAAGTAAGTAAGAAACACGCAACAATTTTTTTTTATAAATCCCATCCTCTTGGATAAATCCTATCCTCTTGGAAATACGGCTAACAATTTCCCATAAACTGTCTATGGAATACGCGTAGTTTGATTTTTAATGTAAATGAATAATTCTAAAAACAATTTTGGCAAATTTTGGCTCATTGCATAAATATATATTTGGTTTTCAATTAAATATTGTATTTAATTTTATTCTTGAAATAAAAAAATTTTAACTGGTAGTGTATTTTTGTATATATATTTATATCTTCATCATTACAATCGTCGTTGTCGTCATGATCATCAACCTCGTTGTGGATATAAAATCAAAATGTAAATCCAGACTTTATTTAAATTCATATATTTGTATGTTTAAATCTTTAAGTCTGTTTAAATATTAGTTTTTATTCGATTATTGTATTTTATATTATAGCAACAAGCAATCACATTTACAAGTTTATTCATCGATATATAATATATTAAAATAAACATTTATATTATTATAATATATATACGTACGTACACATTAGCAAGTATTATATTTTATCTTCTATAATCAAAATTAAAGTGTAAGAAAATATGTGGTACGAATAAATCGAGTTGTTGTGATTTTAAATGCTAAAAATAAAATTGGATAAGAAGAAAATTTCACTTATAATGTTGATTAAAGAAAATTGTGTGTGTTGATCAAGACACTTCTTTTTCTTTTTCTTTTTTACATTCTCTTCTTATATTTAAAGAATTTTCAGGACGAATTGAATAATGTTGGTAAAATTATTTTTAGCTATTAAACAATCCATAAATCATTGATCAATGACAAAGCTGAATATTTGATTAAAGATGATAATAATCTTTAGCTAAAGGCCAATACGAATAGAATGATATTAACCGGTTATTTCCAGAAATGTGAATTTGAATGCGAATTTAAATGTGCGAATAAAAAACAACATTTTCAACCACAAGCCAAGCAACTACAAAACAAATTTAAGGCAAATATAATCAACCAAATAACAAATGTATATTCTATCACAATTAATTAATAAAATATATATACGATTTTTAAATGACGATTTTTTTTTTTTTGGAAGTGGTGTGTATGTTTTTAATGACTCATTTTCCATATATAAAAACTAAAAACCATCCAAAAACAGTATATTTAATATAAAGTAAATATAATATATAATAATGTAAATATAATTGTTAATAAAATACATCATATAAAATATACCATTGTTTAAAAATACTTAATAATATGCCAATGTCAAAAATATATCTAAACATGTGTATTTAAAATTATTTAAAAATATATTTGTGTTTTTTTTTCACTAAAAGATTTTCCACGCACAAAATGAAATTTGTTTTTTTACATAAAAATAGTGTATTTAATTATTCAGAAAATTTGTAATTATCACTATATATAAGTATAGTATATTGATAATATTCCAATAATATGTACGTTCGTAAATTCAATTATCTCAATTCAATCGTCATCAAAAACACTATGGTTAATTTTTATAATTACTTAAATTAGGTATGCGTATTGGATATAGAAAAAACTTTTATTCAAGTGCGATTCGTTGTTTGTATTCAATTTGGTATGAATTTGGTTTAAGTTCTGGAGGTAATTAATGTTTTCATATTATTATACGTTATTGAATATAAAACCGGATTACCGATTCATTTAAATTTCAATCGGGAAGTCATTTTGTTTAACACTAATTGAGTCTCTATAACAGATAAATTGTTATTGCCGATTACGTCATTGTTTGGTGAAAGTAAAAGTTATTTTAATTGTTATATAGGTTTTTTTCTTTTTTTCAAATTATAAGATTAGACAACTTTCAACGTACAATAAATATACATACATAATTGCAATAAACTGCATAAAGGTTATATATTTATAGTTATGAAGAATAAGAATTTTTAATAAATGTTTTTACTAACGATTATTGAATTCTACGATTCTTGGACTATTGGAAATGCCATATAATAATCAATTAAGCGTTTTATTTTGTAGATCTAAATGCTGCATTTGACATTATAAACAGATGGGTTTTGTGATGGAAGTTATGCAAATGTAGGGTTTTTAAAGTTAGATGGTGAGAATGTTTAAAAACAATGTATGAGGACAATGTATGGCGTGTGTGTTAAGGGTAAATCGTATTATTTTAGGTGTAAGATATAATTTTAGCGTATAGTAGGAGTGAGATATGGGTGTTTTGTTTTAAGCCCAATGTGAAATTGCAGGAGCTGGATAGCAGGATAACATGTATGGATTTTGGTGTAGGATTATACAAGGAAACAGAGTGGCATTTTGTAAGAGTGTGTTCGGTGTTAGAAGGAGTGAGGTAGAAATGTTAGCATTTAGAACGTTGACAAGGGAAGGTGTGAAAGAGTTGTTGTCGGGAAGATGCGGAAATGATAATGGTGAAGTGTGTGGGTAATGTTGGCAATGGAAATATACAGGGAAAGTTTATGGTGATAGAATATAATGGGTAGATGAGGTAGGAAAAGAGTGGTGGAAGGAATTGTGTAGAATTTATGTTGTAGGTGGATAAAAATCGGGGGTACGGTCGATTGAACAAGCCTCTAAATCGAGGTCATTTAGTTTTTTTATTTGTTTTTGTATAATAGAATAAGTAAATGTGATGTATATGAAAATAAATGAATTAGATTTAGAAAATTTAAAAATATATAAATTAAACAATAAAATAAAAAATATCCACTTATTTTCGATTTGTTTGTTCAAACGTACACAATAGAAAAAAAAACCATATATTATTGTTATTATTATTATTTATTACGGTTGGTGTATGAAGGAATTGCAATATACTGAATTAGAAGAGTGTGGTGTGAAAAAAAAACTTGTGACTGTAAAATTGATTTGATAAATTAATAAATTTGTATATTAATAATAATAATAATATTAATATTTATATACACATTTTTCTCGTAAATTATATTATGATATTTTAAAATGTATCTTAAATATATAGAAGTGGACACAATACACAAATGCACACTCACACACAATAATATATATTATTAAACTAAAACCAGACAAAAGTGAATTCAAATGAAAACAAAAAACCACATTTTTTTTTTTGTTTAAATCAATACAATATATATGAATTAAATCTTATGAAATGCTTTTTGTTATCGTTGTAAAAATGTATTTGTTTCTTTTCTTTCCCCCATCGCATCCTCATCATTATTATTATCATCATCGAATCGTTGCCATTGTCGTCGTCGTTGTCAGAGTCTTGTAAATTACCCACAATACGGTTAAAATTGCAATATAGATATTGAAAAAAATTGCATTATGTCATTTTATGCATGCATTTTATATATTTGTAAATTGATGTTTTTATTGTTATGTGTGTTTTAAGACAAAGTTGATTTTTTGTATGAAATTAAAATAAATATTAACATTGTTATTGTACAAAATCTTTTTATATCTATTTTTCATTTTATTATATGCGATGATGATAAGGACGACGCAATATGGAGAACGTCGACGTTTATGTCTATATATATATATATATATATATATATATTATTTTATATAATATAAATCTATAAAGATAAAACTATATATATTTTATCATTTTATCTATTTTATAGAAACATTTCAATTCTTTATTCGTTGTCGTCGTCGTAGTTTTTATTAAATTCCATTGTGTAAAGTTGTTTTTGTTTTTGTTGTATAATAAATTTTCATTTTTCATATGTAAATAAGCAACAAAATCACCAAATTGGCATTTAAAATTTTATATTTATAATATTTAAAAAAAAAACGAAATTTTTACGACCTTGCAATTAATTAACATGATATATTAAAACAATAACAACAACAACTACAAACAATATGAATATTAAATATTAATATCTATATATTGGTATAATTAAGGCAAATAAATATAATTTAAAAACAAATTATGTGTATGTTTTCAATTTTTCCAAACAATTAAAAATATTTTAATCTATATATAAAAAATTACCTTAATTGTTATAACTTTGTTTGGAAGGTTCCTTCGTCCGTTTTTCTAATCACGTTGTCAAAATATCAATTTGTTTAATGTAATGGTTGTTGTCAAGACATTAAAACAAAAAAATAATTAATCTACAGATTCATTCACTATTTTTTTAACATTTAAATCAATGTGAGTAATGTGATTTTGCAACACACTATTTATAAAAAAATAAAAAAATATTGACCGAGGTGAGATGGTGATGGTCCACCACCACCAGCTAATAATATTATTTGATTTGTTAATTCAAAACCATTCGAAACTGATTTGGAATTTTCCACTATTCGTTTCTGTTAGCACTGTTTTTTTTTTTTTTGTTATTTAAATAATTTGCACAATTTTTTTTTTTTTTTCAATTGATTCCCCGTGATTAATATATATTTTTGTATAAATACATTTGTTGTAATACAAAAAAAAAAAACACTTCACATATTTCTTGTAATGTTGTTTTTTACACAATTTATTTAACAAAAAAAAACTATTTAATATATTAATTAATTTATTGTATTTACACGTTGCACTACATAAAACATATTACTAATATAAAAAACAAATTAAAAAAAATTAATTTTGGTTTTATTTTTTTATTTTTAATTATTTATTTCTTCATCAATTTACTTTTTTGTGCTTGCATGCACGACACAGAGAATAAAGAAAATGCAAAGAAAAAGAAAGAAAAATAATATCCATCAGCAGCAGTAAAAAAATTTTTGTTTTTTTTTTTTTATTTTGAATATTGAAGAAAAACAGCTGACGACATATTTGTCAGATTTGTTGTTGTTGTGGGTTATTTTTTTTTTTTTAATACAAACCGATGTTTTTTTTTTTCTTTATTCAAACTTTAATTTATACATAATTTTAACTAATCGCGAATATTTTAATGGAATTTATAACTTCATTATTGGTTAAAAATAAAAATAATTGTATTTTTTTTTTAACTATTTTATGAAATAAAAAGCATTTGGGACATAAAATTAATTTAATAAAATAAAACAAAAACAAAAATAACAATGAACTAAATTACGCAAAAAAAATTGATTGAATCATTTTTTTTTTGTTGGATGTCGATTTTAATGATGGCAAATAAAATGAAATAAAAAAACAAATATGTCGATTGTCACATTTTCTCTCAATATAGAAAAAAAATCCCACCTGTGCATTTGTAAAAGAGTGGGTGGGTGGTGTGGTGGGTGGATGAATGCATATTCGAATTGAAAATTATTCACCATCTTTTTACCATTGAAAATAAAAACGATGTTGCCGTATTATATTTATTATAGTTATATTTAATATTTAAATTATAATTTTTTACACACACATTTGACAAAAAATTTTTAAAACTAATAATTAAAAAAGACTCCGCAATATGTATTACATGCAATATCACCGAAGACTACAAACACATCCTCCTACACTGCCAACAATACAACCACACAAGTAGTAAATATAAAGCCTTAAGCAATAATGCATCAATTACAGAATTACTAAGGCCGTATTCCAAACCACAAAAATTTTGATACTTGCTAATGTAGTTGCTACGGTTTACTTTTATTTGCTAAATGAAAATATTCAAAAATTTCATTTAGCATTCATTTGTTTACAAAAAAATGCAAAAAAATGGCAACGCGCACATAAATACACAATAAACAAATGTCGATATTAATGTATTTAGGGTGCGTTCGTTTTTTATTTTTGGAATTTGACAGTTTTTTTTTTATATTTATATTTTTATTTATTTTTGATTTAAAATATTTATATGCATTTCATTAATTTAATTTCGGGTTTTTAATTAAATATTATATTCGTATCAAAAAGTATATTAATTAATTTCATTTAGTGATGTGGATCGACTTTAAAATCGTGCTAAACATTTTTTTTTTGGTATTTATATACATTAAATCTCGGCTCGGAATATCACTTTTATTATAACATAGAATTGCAAATTTTAATAAAAAAAAAGAAAAACAATTTTTAAGTGTTATATTTAAGAAAATATTAATTTTATTTATTTAAACATATATTTTTAAATACATATATATTTATTTTTGTTATTTTAATTATTTATTTAAAAAAAAATTAATATAATCTATATATATATATATATATATATATATAATAATATATTCTGTGAAGCTGCTTATATAATTATAATATTTATAGTGATATATATTATACAAAAAATTATAATCATGGTGATATAAATTTACAATTTAAATTAAAATAATAAAGCAATAATTTTAATTATAGTTTTTTCCAATATATATAATTTATTAGGTTTTTAAAATTTTTTAAAATTATTAATTTTATTGTGTTATACATACATTTTTTTTTAAAAAAATATTTTAATAATTCCCGATAAAAGGCACACCACACGCTGCTGAAACTTTCGAATCATCATCAATTTTGTTTCAAAATCAAAATCATCAAAATAATGCCTAAAAATTTAATTAATTATTCCGTGTATATAATAAATATAAGTTTATATTTTTTTTCTATTATTTGATAAAAATTTCATATAATTTTAATCATATATTAGAATATAATTTTGTATTTTGCCTTTTTTTTTTATTTATTTATAGTCGCGCGTATTATTAAAACGATTTTCATAATTTTGTGCATAAAAACGCGTGATTATTTATGTATATTTTAGATTTAAGTAAGGCAATTAAAATCAGTTCATATAATAATATATATATATAATTAAAATATAATTAAATAATGAAACAAAAAAAATAAATTTTTTATTGCACTTTATTCAGTTATATATCAGTTTATTTTTAAGTAAAAATACAAAAAAAAAAACGATGTTTGATTTTTTTTGTTTTATAAAATTGTACATATATTGAATATTTATATATTTATTTTTATTTTTTTGATTTGTCATATATAAAGAAGATAAATAAATCACGATATATTTCTTGTTTTTATTATTCAAAACCCCCAATTTTTTTTCTTTTTTGTTTTTACTGTACATAATAATCATTTTTTTTTTGTGTATTTTATGTTTTCAATTTAAAAATCAAATTATACTTTTGGATCAGTCTTAAATACACAATAAAAATAACAAAAAAAAAATAAAATAAAATTACTACTTTTTTCTCAAAAAAATGTTACTTTCAGTAAAACAGTAAATTGCTTTTTTCTTTTGAATTTTTTTTTTTCATTTAATTCTTTATCACACAAACAGCCTAAATATTTTTATTTTTTATTTTAATTTATCTATAATTTGCTTGATATACAACATAAAATAATTGAATATTTTGTTGGTTTTTTTTTTTTTTTTAAATATATATTATAGATTTTAATTAAAATAAATTAAAAACGCAGTCATCTTTTCTCATTTATCGCGTATTTATTTCTTTATTATTTTTTTTTTTTGTAGTTTCATTTAATAATATTATTTTATTAATATTTTATTACAATATACGTAAAATTGACTGAATTTTTATTTTATATTCTCAGTCATTATATTTATATTTCTTTTTTTTTTTTTTATAAAGAAAAAATAATAAAAATATAGCCATAAAAATTATAAAACAAATGATAATAAAAAATATATATATAATTAGCAAATATAATTATCAATTATCAAATAAAATAATTAATATTATATGTATAATAATAAAATGAAAACTAAAAAAAAAATTTGATTTATTTTTGAAATTTATGACAAAAAAAAGACCAAAAATAATGAAATTAATTAATTAATACTATAATTTATTTTTATTAATTGTAAATTCATTATTATTTTCGATATCAGCTTTTGTTGTTGTTGTTGTTGTTGTTGAGGTTGAGGTTGTTCTAAATGTATTTGTTTCGTCTGGTTCCTCATTTATCGTCGACGAATTCATTTGTGCAGGTGATGTTGTCAATTGATCGATATCTTTTAATCGTTCCAATTCATATTCAACAAAATCATCGAATAAACTGGGCCATGCTTCTGTATCATCATACGATGCTATATCACATGTTTCAGCAAAATTTAAAAACATATTCCATGTATCTTTCGTTACACCCCGAATCTGTGGATGTTGATCCAAAAAATGTAACCATTGATTTAGGATTTCCGGTGTTTTAACCGTATATACAAGACGCCATAAAATGATGGCCATATCTAGGGAAACGGTACGATGACCTTGTTCCAAACCGAAACGAAATGTAAATCGATATAATTGTTTAAACCATTCCGCATCCGTTTTTAATTTATCAATATATTGTTCTAAACGTAATCGAATCTCTTCGATTGTATCCGCATTCATTGTCTGCAGTCCTTGTATAAATTCCGATTTTGTAAAACGACACATTTGTGATGCATTCAAACGCCATGCCAGCACTAATATTGGAAATTCCTCTGGTTTATAACCGAGATCATTACATAAACGTTCAATGCCATCCGACAGTATGGCATCCTCTTCATCATCTTTATACTCTTCGAATAATGCATTTAATGTATTATCCGATACTTGATGTTCTTTTACTATATATTGAAAATATATATGTATATATATAATTTTTTTTTCATCAATCATTTTATAGCAATATGATTGTTTATCTATATATATACTTAATGAAATTAACAAAACTTACCAGCTGTTGTAATATCACTCATATTTTTTGCATTACCATTTAAAAAAACTATAGATTTTTTGGCATTAACATGATGATGTCGTAATGTATCTAACGGAATATCGTTAGTAATTCGTTGTGATGTTGAAACTGTTGTATGATTAGCATTTAAAAGTTCACGTACTTCTAAACAATAAACAAAAAATCCAATACATATATAAATAATTAGAGTATCAGTAAATATTAGCACTTCATATCACATAATAATAAACTATAATTAACCTTCTCTTTGGATTACAATATTAGAATTTCTATGATCCGATATTATATCAGCTGTATAACCACGTTCACCATTCACTCTGATTGAATCATTATTTGTTCTGTTTGTTTTAAAACAATTTAGGCAATTGCCCATTATTATAAATCGATTATAATTTATTTATGTATATATATATATAGATATATATAATGTTTATTTATATTTTGTTTCAACACTTTTTGTACTTTTGTATATATCGCTGTATGTATGTTTTTTTTTAATTTGAATATACATACATTTCTTTAACATAACAAGTTGTTGAAAAATTTTTCTAATTTTTTATTTTTTTTTTGTTATATTCTTCTTCTTCTAATGCTTTCTTTTACCACTATTTGATACATAATTATATTTAAATTTCAGATACTTATTACTTTTTATAATAATTATATTAAACTGTAAATAGAAAAAAAAAATTAAAAAAATAGACAACATACAAAACAAAACAAAACAATAAAAAAAAAAACACTTAAAAACAAAGCACAAAAAAAATATCAATAGAATTTTTGTTTTTTTTTTTTTTTTTAATTTTTTTCATTACAAACAATTGTGATGGTCATTAACCTTTTGAATTGTTTCCATTGATAACGTTTATGAGTGATAATTTTTATATTCCACTATGTATTATAATTTATTTAAAAATCTCTTAATCTTATATATTTAAAAAAAAAAAATAAGTAAATTATTTCATGTTTTTCAATTTTAATTCTTCTTTTTTTGTTCTTTTTTTATAACAAAAATGAAATGATTAAATAAAAAACAAAAAATAAAAACAAAAATAACACAAGAAAAAAAAATTCATTGTTCGTCGTCGGTTCATTCAAGTTTAATGAAATGTTGTTTTTGTTTTTAATTTCACAATCTTTTGTGGTATAATTTAATTTTCAAAGCACAACAATAACAATAACAACTAATAAAATTATTATTTTTTTTTTTAAATAAAAATAATTAAAATTATTTTTTTCTTGTTCATGTAAATTATTAAATAGAAACCATATTTTAATAATTTTTACTAGTATAAAATTCCAGACGAAATCAATTAACGAAACCAATTTATTGTGTCGACAATCATTAACACTATTTCGACGAAAGCGGTACGAAGTTCAGTAGAGATGTGAAGATCACCAAATAAACTTTAAATTATTAATTTTAATGAATTTTTTTTTATTTGTGTTTATTTATCATTATCATTAATTAAACATATGAAAACAAATGAAATAAAAATAAACATAAATTCTTTATAATAAACCAAAAAAATTGTATGGCTTTTAAAACATAAACACAACAACAGTGGACCAAAGAAGGTTAAAAAAAACTTTGAATATATGAAAAAGAGATAATTTAATATTGTGAGGTTATGTTTGTTGAAAACATAAAAAATATTGCACGAAAATTATTTATTTCATTTATTTTGTTAATTTATAACATTATTAATTAATTTAATTAACTTTATTTTATAATAATAATAATAATAATAATAATAAAAAACTATTTACAATATTAAATACATACATTTTTTAATAACATATTTATCGAGCTGTGTATATCGATTACGAATTGGTTTTTTCATTTGTGTTTTATTATCAAATATTTAATCAAAATAAATTCATCACCAAATTTTATTTCGACATTTATTAACATATGCTATTGTTTATAAAGAAACACCCAAGGAAAAACCCATAAAAAAACTCAAAATTAACTACATTTAAAGTAATTTATATTACTTAACTTGACTTGCAAGAAAATTGATCAAAATATCAATAACAAAAAATTCTATTGTAAACAATGGCATTTAAGATATCTGATAACACTTTAAAAATCTAAATAAAAAAACGATTTAATGTTTTAAAGTTCGATAAAAACAACCAATGTATTTATTAATTAAAACAATAATTATATTTTAATTTAATTAAAGAAATTAATTCTATTGTATAATTTGTCGTCCGTGTGTGTACGTATTTGTTGTTGTTTACTTTTACTGCAATTTTGTTTGAATTTTCTATAAATAAAGAAATGCAACCAACATAAAAATAATTGAATTTATCGATATTTCTACAGAAATTTCATAAAAATAATGAACATTTCACAATGTTAGCGGCATCTATAAATAAATGCAAATAAAAAACTCAAAATTCATTGAAATTTAAAAAAAAAGTAATCCGTCGATTGTGTGTCTTGTGTTGCGCTTGACGAAAAAAAAAACAAGTGCATGTAGAATAAAACGAGCTAAAAAAAATAAAATTATTTTCATACATAAATTAAAAATAAATATAATTATAAATATAATTAAATTTTTATAAAAATTTATAATTTAAATGTAATATAATTAATTCCAATAAAAATTATATGGTTTTTTTTTGTTTTATATTGATAATATGGATTAAAAATTTTTTTATTTTTCCCCATATAATTCCTATGTAAATTTGCCATATCAAAAATTACGGTAAATTATATAAATTTTTGTTGGAGTAGTTTTTTTTTAAATTTGCATTGGTGTTATGTTTTTTTTTTAGTTAAAACTATTAATTCCAATAGTTTTTTTTTTAATAAAACAAAGTAAAAAGTGTATTGACAAAAAAAAAAATATGAAAATTATTTAATAGAAAAAAAAAATGTTAATACTTTTCTTTCACAAAAACAAAAGTGTATCTGCGCAAAAGAAATTTGATTGAATTATGCCATTGTCTTTTTTTTTGTTGTTGTTGCTGTCAATTTGTCGTTTAGTTTTCGTTGTATGAATTTTTTTTATTAAAAAAAATTAATTCGCATTAATAAATTATAAATCAAATTAATTAAATTTGTATACACATTTATAATATAAATATCATTTAATTAATTGGAATAAAAAATGATACAGTTTTTTTGGTTTTACATTGGTAAATTGGATTATAATTTATTTTTTTTTCACCAATAAATCCCATGTATAAATTGGCCATATCAAAAATTGCTGTAAATAATAAGGTTACGGTAAATTTTTTTTATTTTTTATTTATTTGTTTTAAATTTGCATTGGCGTTATGTTTTTTTTTATGAAAACTATTAATTGGAATCGTTTTTTTTTTAATAAAACCAAGTAAAAAGTGTATATATAATAATTGATAAAAAAAAAGTATTCAATAGAAAAAAAAAAAAATTTTTTGTATAATGCGCAAAAAAAAAAACAAAATTTCATTGAATTGTGTTTTTTTGTTGTTGCTGTTGTTGTTAATGGCATTTGTCGTTCGATTTTCATTTGATGTATTTTTTTTATTAATATATAAAAATAAAAATATAAACAATTTTCTTTATTAAAATTTTAATCCATTAAAAAAATAGAATATAGTATATAATTTTACTAATAAAAAAAATTAATAACTAAATAAATTTATTCTTTAATATGTGCTATAAGAATGTAATGAATACAGTCAAATGTGGTGCTTATAAATATATGCATATATTTACAAAAAGTTGCAAAAAAAGTAAAGCATGCATTTGTATTTGCTTGCATATGCAAATTTATTTATTTGTGTTGTTTTTTTAAATAGTGATATTGTTTAATAGTGATTAAATACAAATAAATTAACAATATAGTTATGTAATGTTAACGCATAATTATGTATGGAGCGATCCAACCGAAATCTTCTAATTATCAAGAAGGTTAGTGGATTTATTTTTTGATCCTTTTTTTATATATTTTATATCTACCGACTGAAATTTACCATATAACGTGATACATCATTTCGTATATTAAAATTTAAGGTTTTATAATATTTTATGATGATTTAATTATAGTGATCTAAGGATATATAACCCCCTATACCCCCTCCAAACGTATAATAGGTAATTTTCATTTCAGTTGTTGAATTGCCCCATTTAATTTTTCGTTTTATTTGTTTTACCAGTTTTACCAGTATGCCAAAATGAATTTAAAAAAAAAATAATAATCGCATTAAGATCTTTATGGTTACTATTATACTGCGTAATATATATATACTATAAGACTATAATTGATAATTAATTTTTTAACATAATGTATAGCCTTAATAAAAAAATGTATTGACGCGATCGGTTTTATTTAAAAACAACTTATATATAATAACACGAAATATACTTTTCAAAAACTTCATTTGATTTTATTTCATTATTGAATGAATATTCCTAGAAATTGATTTAACTTATTTTTTCAATTCTATATTTTATATATGAATTTGTTATTGTTTGTAACGAAGGGTGGGCCTTCTCTATCTATACTATATATATAAAGGAAACATATATATGAAAAATTTTAATATTTAAAGAAGGATAAATAATTATTTATATATAATTCTATATATATAGATATACACACACAAAGTCATATATATACAAATTAAATTATAATAATTTTTTTTATCTACATATATGCATATAAAGATATCATTGTGTATATAAGTATATGCAGGAATTTCAATGATTAATGCATATTTTTATATCCTTATCTTACCATTAGTTTTATATATATATATATATATCATTTAATATACACAATTCAAGATTATAGTTTGGTCTGTTGATAGATCTATATAACTCCAGATATATTTTTAGAATCCTTTTTCCATTTTGAATTAATTGTTTTCAATAATATTATATCATTGAATGAATTTCAATCCCTATAGAGATATAGAGATATATTCTGTAAAAGTCTTTATTTAAAAAAAACTATTATAAACATGTATATAATTAAATTTTTTATAAATTTTGTTAAAACTCGAAACATTAAATGTGTATAGATATACATTTGAATGGTATATACGATAAATAACAAATTATTTTATTAAAATTTTTTTGTAAAACATTCAATAAATAAATCCGTATGTATATATATATGCATGTATATAATTCTGCATTTCTTAAATTCTTATAAAGGTCAATAAATTGTTAATATTGCTTCTTTTATTATATATTGTATTTATGCATGGTATTATGATATTTTATATATATATAAAATATGTATACAGAGATTTATATACTTATCACAATATGAAATTACGTCATTGGATTATTCTAAATAAATTTGAAATTCAGAAAACAACGTACGATATCAAAACAATACCAAGAAATATTTTTCAAAAATATTTGATTGTCGCATGTTATATTATTATTGTCTATGGTTTATATTTTATAATTAATATACATTTGTATATTTTGACTGTTGATTTGTTTTTTTTTTCTTTATCATCTTAAATTGAGTGTGTTTTATAAATACACGCATCATGTATAACACGATAATACATATATAAAAAAATGCTAACAGAAAAGCATGGATCAAGAAATTACAAATAAAAAATAATACTGTATGCTTATTGTATTTTTGATTTATATAAGGCTACCGATATATTTAAAGTTTTAGTCCAATTGTTTACCGATGTGTTTAAAGTTTTTGTGTTCGAGGGCGGGAAGAATTGAATACAAATTAGCATATAATACTTTCACTAGGATTTTTCTGACGATCTCCAATTATGTGGGTAAATTTATATATAGAAAAAGGTTCAAAAGGCACGCGGAAAACCATTTGAACGATCTTATGTATAATGATTTTTTACATTTATTTATTGTGGCATTGAATATAGTATTTATGCATTGCTTTAAATAGTAGGTATATAAAAAATATACCGTATATATATTTTATGATAATTGATAAAAGAATAATATACATTTTAAAATCGTATATGTGTATATAAGAAATATGAATTCTGTGCGAGATGAGTTTTATGGTTTAAAGAAGCTGAAAATCATGTTATAATTTTTCATAATATAAATAAATAAAACTACATATACAAAAAAAGAAAAACATTGATTCATTCGGACTAACGGATGGTAAAAATTATAAATAATATTGCACGTTTTTATTATAGTGAATTTTGGCTTTTTACAGGAATTACACATTTTTTAATATTATTAGTGCAATTTTAATAATGATGATTAGTATTCGTTATATTTTCTCGCTTATGTGTGTGTAGACTTTGTTAACCTTTGGATGCGTCCTACACAATTATATACCAAATATATTCATTAGTTTTATCCCAATGAATAAATGGTGACTTGATTCTTGAGGTCAAATCAGAAAAAGCACAGAAAAAATTTTCCGGCTAGGATTTCTAGGGAACTAGGGGCTAGGGAACTCTTGACCACCCGCAATTGGGTTGGATGATTTATTCATGACACCACCAAGTCGTTGTAAGATCAGTATTATCACGATATATATAGAGATGTGTATATAAATATATTGATAGATATATAAAGTGATATGCGATTAGGAGATTGCATTTTCGTATATCTATATATATATGCAAGAGAATGTATAATACATGTATATATATTTCTTTAAAACCAACACCACATAGAAAGAAATGATGATAAAATCGGAATTTTATTTGTGTGTACGTTAATATATATACGTATATAGAATGAATTATTGCTGTTTAATGTTTTTATATTATAAAGATATATAATTTGCAGTTTTTATTATATAAATAGTTGTTATTTATAAATGTTCGATGTGAGCTGTACGGTGCGGTTCTGTGTTTTTCATTCATTGATTTCATTATCATTATCGATTGAGTGCGAGTATATGCTGATGTGTATATACTTGTGTTTTAAAAGTGTAGTGTAATATAATAAGTGAGTTGCGTTGGTTGCGACTTTACATATATATATTTATATCTATTTAAATATAAAGTGGATTAATTTAATATATATTTAATTATTTTATCCGAGTTTTATTGACATTGATTTTGTCTTTGTTTTTTTTTTCGCATCTTTATATATGTGTATACATTATATATACTTAAATTAATATATAAAATTGAAATATAATTAACAAAAAATAATTTGTGTAAATTAAATTAAGAAAAATAATATACGTAAATAGCAGCGAAATCAAACAAAAATAATATAAAAACTTATATATAAAAATTTAAAAGAAATAGAAACAGCTACAAATAAATCATCAAAAAAAAAGAAAGAAAAAAAAAAGCAAAACAAAATAAATAGAAATCTAAAATATATATAATATATATTAACATAAAAAAATAATAACAGTAAAACATAAAATTAAAAAACAAAAATACATACATTTCGTTTGACAAAAAAGGTGAAAATTTAACTTAAATATGGTTTTGCAAAGAGCATTTTGTTGTTGTAAATTAGAGACGGGTGGCATGGCAATTGCAATATTAAGTGGTATCGCATCATTATTAAGTACAGTTTATTTTAGTTTATTATTGTGGTATGAAGTTTTAAAACATGAATATTATCTTGAAATTTTGGCTGGCATTTATGTTGGTCTTTCAATTATACACGCAATTTCAACGGTATTTGTTGTTATTGGATTAAAACAGGTAAATATAATGTTTTTGTATTTAAAACATATATATATCACTTTGCTTTTTACATTTTTCCTAATTTCCGTCAAATATGTACTTAAATATATATTATTATTATTGTTATATATACAAATTTTGCGCAAAATAAAAACGTTCCTACTATTTTTTCAATTTTAAACCAATATATCATTTATATATTTGTATTTAAATTTTCAAATATGACACGATATTTTTTATGTATATAATTTTTTCAAACATGTTCCTTTCATGCATTACATATATATATAGTTAGTTAGTTTTTAGTTATATATATATATCGGTTGGGGTCAAAAGTATATCGCAATCGTTTGTCATCGATTTTATTTTTTTATGTATATTATATTTATTGTAAATAATATATATGCGATTACAAGTTAAAAAAAAACTAATGGTATCGATTAAAAAAATAATTCTCGCGTAATGCAATATAAAGCAAAAAAATAATTAATTTATTAGAATGTGTTATATATATTTATAATTAAAAATTCACGATCAATTTAGTAGGATTTTATTTTATATAAAAATTAATATTTTTTATTAATTATTTTTTATATATACCTATATATATTTCGTTATCTGAAGTATATATTATTTATCCTTTACCTTTATGAAAATAAAAATGCATTCAAATGAAAATTGATATATATGTAATTATTTTATATGGATGCAATTTTTGCCATCATACTTAGTATTTATGATAATTTTTTAATAAAACTCTTCATATATAATTTTACTCTTGTCGTGTCTTTCAAAAAACTACTATATATATGCGCTTTATTTATATATAACGGATATAACATAAGTTAATCTATAAGAATTATAAACCTTATGTTCAATTTTAAGTATAAATGATTTCTTTATACTACTATATCATATATATATATATATATATATTCTGTATCTGTATATATATGCAATAAATAAATTGTTTATGTAAATATTATTAAAGAAAATAAAAAAAAAAAAATTGATTAAAATATTCCGATTCAATTTATTTAATATATTAGTCATATATTTTTCCGTAATGTGATATTATTAATATAAAAATAATATATTGTGATAATATAGCATTTTATTTTTTAATCATGATATTATTTTTATTTTATATTTTTCTTCATTTGTTTATAATTAATTTAATTTTGTTTCTTAAAAAAAAAAAAAGAAAGGAAATATAATAAGCAAAATGCATATGCAATAAAAACGTGCTAATCTTATAATATATATATAGTTGTATAGTTAGGGTGATCTGTTAATTTGATCTGAAGCGCAGTTTATAATTTTCTTTTTAAACATAAAATAATATATAAAATCATGATTTAATCAAAATGAATATTTATAATTTTTGTCAATTTAAATTCCTTATTCTTAAATTGAATAAAGTAATTTTCAAAGAATGTTCTTTTCATTTCAAACTCTTATTTTATATACGACGCGATATAAGATACGATGAAAAAAGCAATAATATAGATATATCATATAAATATAGTTTTTTTTGTTAAATTACATTAAATTTATTTTACAGAAAAATCGTAATTTAGTATTACCATGGTTGGTAATTACATTTATAGAATTAATACCATTGATACCGTTTGCATTATTTGTAACAATTTTAGCATTTCCATTTGGTAAGCACATTTTTTTTTTTTGTTTTTTGAATAATCATATATACATTTTGATTAATGTTTTTATTTTTATTTTTTAGTTTTTCCATATTATGTTTGGCATTGTATGTTTTCATTGTATCGGACAATGGATCCATTAAATGAAAAAGTTACCAGTATTGTCAAGTTTTTTTGTCCACAACAACCAGATGATCAAACGGCTCATCATATGTATAATAATTTGCAGGCATAATTATAGACAAAAGAAATAAATTATTTTCTATATATCCAATGAGGGCCAAAATATGTTTATGTATAGTTGCTGCCCACCCGCATTTACAAAATGTTATATAATTAAAAATTATATTCGAATTTTTTTTTGTAATTAAGTTGTTATATAAATTAAGTTAAATATAAGTTTTATATAATATTTACAGATATATATACTTATATATGGATATATATGGATATATATTAATTATTATCTCTAAAATATTTTAAAGTTGACATGAATAAGAAAACGAGTTAAATTGAAATGAAATTTGAAAAAATTGTCTGTATAAAGTTGAATTTAATTGCAATATGTTATTAAGTGCATATATATGTATGTATTTTTTGGTTTAGATGAAAGAAAAATTGAAATGCTTTTCATATGAAATAAAAATATCAAATTTGAAGCTCATAAACTATATATATATTGATCTCTTTTAAAAATGGGATACCTTTCATATAAAGATAAACCATATCAACGTTTGCTTTATTTTAATTTTATTAAACAATCCTTTTGCCTTTTATGTACATATCGAGTTTATTTTGTTGTTACCTTTTAAGAACCATAATAAATGTTAGTCTGAATACTGTTCACATTTCGATTTATTAATTTACATGTTTAAGATATTTTTTTTTTTTGGTTTTAAAAATGATCTTTTAATTTAATGTTTGACAAAATATTTAATTACATTTTTTTTTTCAAATCATAAGTATAAAGTGGAATATATACCATTGTCAATATTATACCATTGTCAAATATATCATATAATAATTGCTTTCCGCAGTTAAATCTATATATACATATACAGATAGATCTAAAGACTTGCTTATTTTACATATAACATATATAAAACAAAAACGCATATAATCTCTTTATTAACTTTTTGGTATATAAATAAAATTTATTAATCAGTCATCATCAGTCATAAATATAAAATATTTTAAATTTTACAAATATACACTTTTTTTTGGTAGTCATCTAAAAAAATAAATGAAAACTTTTTTCTTTTTTTTTAATTCTATAACAAAAACCAAAATAAATCTAAAATCATTGATATTTTTGATAAAAATTAAAAACCATAATATAGAATAATTATGTATTATTAGAAATCAAAGTATAATTTTGAGGCAAACGATGATATTGACCACGTCGATGACGATGATAATGTGGATGATGGGGATTTGAAATGCTATGATAAATTAATCCTGTTTCTTCATCCAATGTTGTTTCTTTTGACAATATTGATTTGTACACAGAATATATTGTCAACCAATTATATAAACTAAAAACTATAAATATAAATAAAAGATAAAAATAAAATATCCTCAGTTAAAAAAATATTATATTTATAAATGTTTAATTTAGCGGACACAATTATTTAAAATAAAAATAAATGTATATATACGTACTATAAAATAATGTTATAATAATTATTATGGCTGGCGTCAATGGTGTTAATAATTTTCCAATCAGTAAAATGTAATTCAATGAAAATACAAATGATATTGCATTTAATACAAGCCAAGGTATTAATAGTTTTTCATTATTCTAAATTTGTATATTTGTCATTTTAATATATAGTCAGATGAATTATTGATTTTTATATTTATATGGAAAATATTAAAAAAAAAAAAACAAATAAATAAAATTAAGAATTAATAAACTATTTAAAAAAATAACTAAAATAAAATTTTTAATTATATTTTCCATTTATTATTTTTATATATATATAGATTGTATTATATGCGCTAATATATTATTTTACTACTTGTAGGTACATATATATATTATATAATGATCCAATTTCTCTATATATAAATTAGCATATTTATATAAAACCTTATATGTAAATAAATATCGTTTTAATAATAATCGTGTTTTTTGTCTGTTTGAAAAATTTTCCAATGCGATTTTCCCCCTTATATCCTAGAATATATTTTTATAGCAAACGCAAAAACAAAATATTTATTATAATAAGAAAATAAAAATATTACCTTCTCTAAACCGTAAACAATTAAATATGACGGAATAATGTTAACCATACATAATGTTATACTTGTTGAAAATATACCAATTAATACTGTAATATATATATATTTAATATTACTATATATATATTGAAAAATTTTGCATATAAAAAGCGATTAAACAACAAAACTTATACCGTTTGAGAGTTCAACATAATTTGTTCATTTTATTTATTTATACTTACATCCTTTTGTAAAATCTTCATCCATTCCAAACGAATCCCCATTCAATTGGTTGATGTACTCTTGTAAATGACGTAATAACAAAAGACAAGTTGAAAGAACTGCACAAGAATTTAATATACAAAACCATCCAATGATTCTTGCTCCAGTTTTCAATGAAAAGCAAAAATAATTTTTCTGTTTCATATTGTATCATTAAAAATCTTCTATATATAGATACGTATGTTAAAACAATTAAAACAAATATAAAAATATATTTAATGTATCTGAATATTAGTTCAAAAAAAAAATATATAAAAAATAAAATGAATTTTTATATTAATATTAACATTAACTCGCAACAATATACGCAAAACGAATAATATTTTTTCACAGTTTTTCACGCGCAATATATATTCTTACAAAAAAAATGTTCACATACATCTAAAATACAATAATAAAAAAATACTTTGTTTTCTTGTTGATTGAAAAAGTTATTGAAAATTTTGTTTTTACTATATAGACAAACTATATATTCAATATGTAATAGAGCATTAAAACAAATGTCTTTAGTCTTTAAATATGTAACGCAATTTTCTTTAAATCAATCGAATATAATATTTCTATATATGTGAATAAAAACAATTGTTTGAAAATTTAAATAAAACTAACTAATTTCTGTTTCGCTTAATGTTATCTTTATCAATGCCGAACGTTTATCAATAATTCAATATTTATTTTCTTTAATAATAAAATGTATTTATTCATATATATATATATATATAAAATTATTCTTATCGTCTTATGCACTTTCTACTCTGGCTGTATATTTTCATATATTTCATATAGAAAAATATACGCAAGAAAAGAAGTGCAGTATGTATAAAACTACATATATATATATATATAGAAAATACAAAAATAAACAATAAATGTGTTCAGTAATATATCAATTATTATTATTATTATAAATATCTATATGGAATGGATGTATATTTTGTTTTCTTAACATGTCAATATAAAAATAGACGATCCCCTTTCAAATCATTAACACTTTTTGATAACATAATATTTATATATTCTATTTTACTTATTGATAAAATAAATATTTTAATACTATTTTGTATTGATCTTGTAATTTCTATTTACTATTGCATGTATTTAAGATAAATCTATAATTTTTCTATCTATATGTATATATATGCGTGAATTATTTTTAACTATATTGTGTATTTTAAATTTACATATTAATTATTTATCACTTGTTAATAAATTGTATCTCGCAATCAAATTAATTAATATAATATAATAATATTACTTTTTTTTATTTAAATATCATTGAACAACTTTTATAGTTTAATTTGTATATAGTAAAAGTTGTTGAAACAAAATTCTTTTATTTATACATTATTTTATACCTATACGCAGAGATTTAGGAGCAAAATTGCGATATCTATAAATTTTAATAATGATGTATACTGGTTCAAAAATGAATGATACACAGCCGGTTATTATATACCGAATACCGTATAACCTGTTTAATTTGACCACTCACCGAAATTGGTCAACTTACGCAGGTTTGTTTAGGTTATGGAGGTTTAATGTAATCATATTATTCAAAATGGTCCAAATAATCAGGTGATCAACTTAGCCCGTTTTACTGGATTTGAAAATAACTATGTGATATTTCTATATTAATTTAAATACAGATGTATATAAATGTTTTTAATGTGCTTATCGCACCTTTTTCATTATATACATAATCTTAAATGTGAAATAAATAAATGTAAAGTATATAATAATATATTGTTGAAAATAATCCATAAATAACATTTATCTAATTTCCGGTTAATGCTAGTTATTTATTGTCGATATTAGTTCTTTTATAACTAACAGAAATTTTCCATTGATTAGTTTCTATCATATATATACAAATCGCAATTGTATACCAAAAGAATTATAGTTTCCAAAAAATTCATGTATAGCGATCTTATAATTATCTACTATATTTAGAGGACGTACACTTTATTGTCACCTCGCATTGTGAAGTTTTAAAAATCTTCACAATATATCATCTTTAAATTTGACTATATATACAATAATATATTATAGTATAAAGAATGTAATTTGTTTCAGTCAGCAGAATGATAAATAAATAATGATTAATATGTAAATTATTATATTTTTATAGAAAGAAACATTTTTTTTGTAATTAAATTTTTTGTTCCATACAATAATTATCTTTTTATATTTCCAACAAATACGCATATGATAAATATAAATATTTTCAAGAAATGTTTTTATTTATATAAATAATATATTCATAATTGTATATATATATAAAGGGTAAATAAATTATAAGTATTCTTTCACTACCGCGTCGTACAGGAAAGTTTAAATATATACGTTTTATAAACTAAAGGGTTGCTATACCGCACCGCGTAGGACGTTGTATTTACTTCACGGATTCAAATTACACGGTCCATTGATCAAATTTCTATTTTTCAATTTGATGTGCTAAGAGTTAAACTGCGGTTATTAAAAAAGAAATTATAACACATAAACGGTACAGAAAAAAAGGGTTTTTTTTAACAGTCCGATTTAAAATTAATTGGGTACTTTCTTGTGAATACATTAGTTGTTAAAGCAAATTTTCAAATTCTAATTGTTTTTATATGTTATGGGGTTTACATCAATAAATTTATATCCTCACAACTGACTATTTTCCGGGTTCTGAAACGTTGAGGAAATGCGATAAGGAGGACTTTATATATATATTATTCACTCTAAATGTTTAACAAAATAAAATTTGAATAATAACAATAATATTATCTATCTATGTGTTTATACTTTGTAAACAAACTGTTAACTTGTTGAATGATTATGACAGGCTATATATATATTGAGACAAACACACAAGGTCATGTATCAAAGCAGTATTAACTGAGATTACATTTGCATATATTGAAATGAAACATACATATAATTTTATTATGTTAATTGCATTTTTAAAACTTTTAATATTCATATACAATAATTAAACATCATTTATGAAGTATATCATTTTTTTTTAGGATTGTAGGATTTTCTTCGCTTTTACACTTTTACCATATACACTTTTATCATTTTTCATTTCAAACACATTTAAAAACTTATATAGGAAATTTTTTTGCCTTCATATATATTTGATAGCTTTAATAAACACTGGTATTTTTACATTTTACATTTATTATATACTATGGTGAGTGGAAATTTTTAATGAATAATTACAATATAAACTACATTATATATGTAAAAACCCTTTTAAATAAAATGAATACATTTTTATATATTATATTATATAATAATTTATATAGCACAATTTTAATTCACCGTTTCATATATTTATCTGCACGCATTCAAGTTGAAATGAGCATGTTGACTATCATCAATGTTTATATGTAGAAAAACAACAAGTACTATATATAATAGTAATATATAATTATTATATCTAACATTAGATTCTTATCACACACTTATATCTATATTATATACATACTGATAATAAATTAGAATAATGTATATGCATGCATAATTACGTAAATTGGGATTTTTTTTTTCTATATGATCATAAATAATTGTATATTTACCTTTTTTGAAATTTAAACTTGTTTTTAATTTTTTATTATTGCTTAATTCTATTATTTTCTAATTGTTTTATTTTTATATACGGGATAATCACCGGTTTTATAATATTAAGAAATTATTTTTTTTATATGATGTTTTTTCTTTTTTTTATACTTGTTATCTTTGTTTTAAAAGATTTTTGCATACAAATAGAAAAGAATGCTCGTATATACGTCAATTAAATTATAATAAATATATATATATATATATTCTTAATAATTGATAATGTTAAACCCGGCATAAAAATATACAAAATATTTTGACAAATTGTCATCATTATAATAATTATTATGTAGGGTAACCAAAACAAAAGATTGTATGTAAGATGCAATGTAAAATATGAGTAATTTATTTTTTGTTCATTACTACGGCAGAATTTTTTCCTGCCCAACAATGCGTGAGATATCATTAGAAATCGAGACATAGGTATTTTTCTACTATAACCATCCTTTAAAGGTATTTGACTACATTTTCTCATTTTTAATATTATTGCAAAATATATATAACTATAATTAAAAAGATTATACAAAGGGTATTCGATAACGATTATTAACGCAATTTACAGTTTTATCTTTATTTATTTATATGCGATAAAGAATATATATTTTTGAAATTTTATATAAATGCACTCTTATATTTAAATTATATTTACGCGATTCGGCGATTGTGGTTTTTTCTAAAAAAAAATGGTTAAAAAACTTATTGTTATTAATACATATAAGATGTATAACATAAATCAAATAATATTATAAATTTCTCGCATAATTTTGTGTTTTAAAAAAGCGCATATAAATGTTTTACATGTATTATATATAATATTCTATGACTAATAATTCTTAAAATCCTAAAATGATGCAAAAAAAGAAGAATATAAAATCATATTATATTGTATTTATATATGTAAAACATGTATAAAATAAATGTTAAATATTTAGCTTTCGATAATCAATCTTATTTTAGTAATACTATTAATACTTCACGTGAACTATAACAATCATTATTTTCCAAATATCGCATACGCAATGAATACACTACCATCCAATGGTAACCTAAGAAAACTGCAAAAAAGAAAATTGTAATTATAATATATAATATTCATTTGAATTCACCGTATAGTTTTCATTTTATAAATACATGCGTATACTTACAATAAGCAAACAAAAACCAGTAAATTGAAGCAAATGGTATTGGTGATACCAAAAAATGATACATAGGGATTATAAAAATTCCCAAAACAAAAAAGAACATCATTATTACCAACCATGGTATTAAATATTTCCCATTATGCTGAAACGGAAAAACTATTAATACATTATAGATTATATATAGTATATAGTATACGAATATGGTTGTTAATCTTTTTGCACAAAATAATAATATATTTTCATTTTGCATATTGATATATATGCGTTTATAAGGATATATATTTACAAAAATATAAAAAAATTTACCTTACTCATCCCAATTATCAATAAAATATTTATTACCAAACAAATCAAGTTAAAAACAAGTGCTATACTATGGAATACATAATGTGGTGTATCTGTATACATACAAAATGTGAAACAATTATGTATGTGGAATTATTATATTACGTCTTGTTCATATATATTATATATTTACCGTTGTCCATTGTCCACAAAGCTTCTTGATCTCCTATAAATTTATCGGTTATGTATGTACTTTTACTCGTATGATGATGGGAATCTAGATATCTATCGTAATCAATCTGTGCTGCATGGTTCATTGCACACATTTCTGCTGTCAACGTTAAACTGTACACGCAATGTAGCATAGCCGTAATTGAACAAAAAATACCCAACCACCCTGTTAGTAATCCACCAAGGCGTAACGGTCGATAAAAAAAATAGTTATCTAATACGAATCGTGCCATAATTCTCTTCTGACCACTAGCCTTCAACACACCGGACAATCGATGCTGGAGAAAAATATAACTTTTATAATTTTATCCATTTAGAAAATAAATTTTCGTGCGTTTGTTTCTTTCAAGTTATAATTTAATTTTCAGAGTATTATTGAAATAAGAAAAACATTTATTTACTTACATTTGATTTTTTTCAATTTTGCTCTGCGTATATGAAAATTTAAACAAATTATTGCGAATAAATTGTATAAATAAATACTAACAATGTTCAATTTTTTCTTGTAATACAAAATTATATTTAAATTTAATATTTTTTTGGCAAACACTTTTTGATGAAAAAAAAAACACAATAATATCGATCGCAGATGCAAAAATTTACTGAAAATGTTGCATATTTGCTGATGAATTTTTCTTGCTGCTATATGTATAATTTTTTATATTTATACGGATGCAATTTTTTCCCTCATGTGTTTTAAAATCGGATAATGCGATTTTTTTACCACACATCTTCGTCGTGCATTTTTTGTTTATGGCAATAAATTCGTACATCTATTTATAAATTTAAAAAGAAATGAAAACAAAATATATAAATTTTACTTGGTGCGGCGGCAAACAAATTTAATAACAACACTTTTTGCATATAAGTTTTCCAATTAAGATAAACAATATGTATACATTGTATATGTACATTTTCATTTTCAAATATGCGTAATGATTAATAACAAAATACAGTATAGATATATTTCAATGCTAATGAAAATAATGAAAAATTTATTCAAAATAATTTATAAGTAAAACTTGTATTTAAAATAAATGTTAAAGATGAAATATTAATCCTTCATGTGGATCAGAACAATCATTGTTTTCCAAATATCGCATACGCAATGAATTCACTACCATCCAATGGTAACCTAAAGCAACTGCAAAGAAAAAAAATTTTTATATATAGAATATATATTTGATATATATTCAAATGAATTCGCACCGTATAGTTTTCATTTTTTATACATGTATTAATATGCACTTACAATAAGTAAATAAAAAAGAAAAAATTGAATTAAAAGGTATCGCTGATATCATAAAATAATACATTGGGATTATAATAATGCCCAAAATAAAAAACAATGCCATTAATATCAACCATGGTATCAAATATTTCCCATTATGCTGAAACGGAAAAAATATTAATAAATTATTTAAATATATATAGTATTGTTTATGAATAAGGTTGTTAATTTAAATGGGATATTGGACAGCCGGATTCTTGAAATGGAATATCAGTCTTTTGGTTTTGTTTCGTTCTGATGTTAAAAATGTTTTGTCAAGTCATCAGACTATAGCGACAAAAACCGAGTGATAATTCACTCCATTAATGCCGGTAATGCTTTTAATAATAATATTGGAATGTAAGCAAAATCGTTACGGCCACACGGAAATAGAATTCTAAGGTGTTCCGAGCGCTAAACCTATTCTGCCGTAGTAATGAACAAAAAAAAATAAATATGTATTCACAAAATAAAACAAGATATTGAATAAAAAATGTACCTTACTAATCCCAATTATCAATAATATATTTATTAACAAACAAATTAAGTCGGAAACAAGTGCTATACTGTGAAATACGTAATGTGTTGTATCTACAAAATGTGAAACAATTATATATATTTGATATTATTATATTATGTCCTTTTATATTTTTACCGTTGTTCATTTTCAACAAAGCCTCTTGATGATAAGAACCTAAATATGTATAGGAATGCACATCGGATGGATGTTTAAGTGCACACATTTCTGCCGTCAACGTTAAACTGTACACACTATGTATCATAGCTGTAATTGAACAAAAAATACCCAACCACCCTGCTAGTAGTCCACCAAAGCGTAACGGTTGATAACAAAAATAGTTATCTAATACGAATCGGGACATAGTTTGTTTTCTGGAAATATATAAACAATATTATATATATATATATTTGATACATCCGCACACACACACACATACTGGCTCTAACATTTATTTTCCCTCTGGAAAATAAATTTTCGTTGGTTTGTTTTTTAAGTTAATTTAATTTACAGAGTATGAATTGCAATAAGAAAAACATATGTTTTACTTACATATGATTTTTTTTAATAATCCTCGGCGTACGTATAAATATTAAACAAATTTTTCACAAAATTATATTTAAATTTAATGTTTTTTTAAACACTTTTGATGAAAAAAAAGCAATATATAATATCGATCGGCCGCGATCGCAGACATAAACATTTAATAAAATTGTTGGATATTTGCTGATTAATTTTTGTTACTGTAGTAGAATTTTTAAACGAATACTTGTAATCGTAATAAATCTTTTACCCTACGTCATCGTCAATGTCGTATATCTATTGTTTAACGCAATAAATTCGTACATCTATTTCTGAATTTAAAAAGAAAACAAAAACCAAAATATAAAAATTTTAGTTGGTGCGGCGGCAAATAAACTTATTATAATAACAACATTGTTTGCATATAAGTTTTTCTATTAACATAACATGTATGTTAATAGAAAACCATGCATTGTATATATATACATGATTTCTAAATATATGCGTAACCATTTATAACAAAACAAAGTGTTTTAGTATATCCAATGCTACTGAAAATAATAATAAAAAAAATCGATTTTTCCATTTGATGCATTCTGTTTTCGAATAAGTGATCAGAAAACATTTCTAATATATGTATAAGAATTTGTTTTTAAGACCAAAATATATTTTTTTTTCATTTTAATTCATCGTATATATATAGGCATTATTAACGCAGCACAAAAATATATCTGTGAAGTTTCGATATTTGAGGCGAAAATGATTTCAAATCTTTATTTTTTTACCCAAAAATTTATCATATATTTTCCGATATTAACAATATTATATTATATATGAAGCATTTTAATATTAATGCGATAAATGATAATAAAAAATAAAAACTAAATAAAATTATATTTCTAAATAACATATAATATAATAATTATAGTTACGTATATATAAGTGTAAATATTATAATATTATAAAAAAATGTTATATAGTAAAAAAATTGAATGTTAAATAAAAAAAAATACATTTTCTCCTTTTAGTTCTTACGAAAAAAAAACCATAATCCTTTGCCATACAATAAATTTATCAAATGTAAACAAGCTACAATTTTATTTAGTATATATTTTAGTTTTACTCTTTATTAATTTCTTGCATATACAAAAAAAATTAAACTTCCATTCTCTTGTGTAATGATACATGATTTAAATTATTTTGATCCTGGTTCATATACTTCACGCGTAATGAGAATACTACCAACCAATGATATCCAAAGAAAACTGTATAAATTAAAATATTATTATGTTTACATTTATATGCGACAATATTACAATATATATATGTAAATAAATATATACTTACAAAGTGACAGCGTCATAAAATAAGCTATCGAAAATGAAAGTGGTAGAAGATATCCATATATAATGACTGCGATAACTGTTTCTATCATCATAATTATTAACCATGGTATGAAATATTTACCATTCCGCTAAAAAAATTAGAAATATTACTTTTATTTAGAACTATTACTTGCGTTCAATTATTTTATCCATATATATATATATATATATATAGATATAAATTAATATAATTACCTTTTCAACTCCAATTATTAAGAAAATGTCAGGTATCACTTTAATGAGATTTACAACCAGTAGAATATATGGGGTATAAGACGCTATTGAATAAAAAGAAAAACAAGTATTCATTATATCATTTAAATAAGAAGGGTTGATCAATGATATTATTCAAATATTGATATATAAAATATTGATAATATATACTAGTAGTGGCGCTGGTAATGTAATTATGTGGGTTTGACTCTCTGAATCTTACTGACATTTCTGCATACAGTATAATCATACCAATCAAATATAATATACTGAATACTGATGCTATCGTACTAAACCATCCTATTATTAATACGCCAACATGTAATCGATTCCAGATTAAATAGTTATCTAACGTGTATTTGGTCATGATTTTGTTGTTTTAATTTCGATTTCTGTAAGTAAATTGTATATATATACATATAATAAAAAATTTATATATGAGTGATGATTAAGCCATTAAAAACCATATGTATATAGATGTAAGATACGAATAAGATAATTTATTCTGAATTATTTATTTATATGATTCCTATAATAAAATAAAATAATTATAATACAAATCATATAGTGATAAATGTTTTATAAATACCAATAATATCAATATAAATAAGAATACAATTTTATAATAAATTCTATTTAAAAAGAAAATAATTCAATTTGTTAATGTTCAACACGATTTAATATTAATGTGTTGAGTATGTGTGTGCCTATATGTGTATATATATTATACTTAAACATTTGCAAAATATAAATCCATTATTATACACCATTATTATACACGATGAAAATAATGATTTCTCGGGAAAACCAATTTCAAATAAATTTGAATGTTTTAATTTTATTCACATATTCAGATTGTATATACATATGTATAAATAAACATAAGCAAGAGTACTTCAGAATTATTTTGGTGTATTTCGTTAACTGCACATATAGTGTGTAAACCTCAA
The DNA here is from genome assembly GCA_958336335.1 of Dilophus febrilis. Taxonomy (NCBI): domain Eukaryota; kingdom Metazoa; phylum Arthropoda; class Insecta; order Diptera; family Bibionidae; genus Dilophus; species Dilophus febrilis. The sequence continues at coordinate 26,665,684 of OY284469.1, read as the reverse complement.
ATATAAATGTTTCGCTTTAAATAATATTTATATATATATATATAGCAAAAAATTTTATAATAAAAAAAAAGAAGCGAAAAATAGCAAATATCTTGCAAATTGGAAAAAATAATAAAGATGTTGCGTAAATTGGGGTTTATTGAGGAAAATTTATATAAATAATTATTGCTATGTTAATTATAGTTTTATACTGTGATGATCATATTTTAATCTGCCCAAATACGCATTAATTTTCATTGTTTGTTTTTTTTTTATTTGTCACCTTCGGTAAACCCATATCGAATAAAAATCTAACAAATATTATATATACGATTTGGTATAGATGCAAAATCAAATACAAACGTGTCAATTTCTATATATAATATAATATCTAAATAATGTTCATATTTATTTTCTAATGTTTGCTGAAAGTATTATTGTAAATATATATATTACGTTTATGTATATGGTATATCATTCGTGAACTTACATACATGTAAGTTTAATCGATATTGATATCACGATTTAGCCAGAACCATTGAAAATCGCGGTCAACATATATAAAATCACCTATATTATTCAGGTGGTCATAGCTTAGCACATTTTACTGTATATATACGAATATTTTATACCAAATATTGAAACGCAATAATTTAAAATGTTTCTATTAAAGAATTACAAGCAAAAAAAAAACAAAATATGTTGTACATCTTTTTATTGATGGTTTATATTAAGGTCAATTTTTTTATTAAGTTGCTACGGGTTTTCCCTATAGATTTAACATATTATATTTTTAGGTATATTCATAAAAATAATTTTTAAAATAATAATATAATCTTAATTAAAAACTACATTTAAACTTATTTCGTATATAACGATAAATATATATAAATTGTTTGGTTTAAAAATTATATAAATTATAATATTCTTTAGATATATATACGCATAACAAAATGCATACATAAATAATGTATCGCAAAATGCATACATTATTTATCCCACGGTTTTTATTTAATAATAAATTTCCTAACCAATGAAAATAAATAAAAAAATAATCATATAATTTACAAAACTTACTTCGTCGCTCTTAAATATTTTCTATAAAACTTTTCAGAATATAATTTAAAAAAAAAATAAAATAAAATTTCGATTTCTTTTTATTTTTATAAAAAATACGTTCTTTATTAAAAATTACTAAAATGTAAAAACAACTATCGCACAGCAATAAATAATATATCACTTATTCTAATGTTGTATATATTCAAAAATGTATATTATATATTAATAATTGAAGTCTGAACGTGAACTGATGGGCATCTAGTATTTTTCGGATAAATATACCAGTTGTTTCACGAGAGGCTGCATAACTATATGTATGTATCTATATATATATATATATATATATATATAGAGTTTATATTAATACAATTCAAACATCATGTACTCATACATTTAAATTTTAATGATATATAAATTACTTAAAAACGAATTAAATTTATATGAAATACAAAAAAAAAACCCCACGAATGTTATTAAAAATTAAAAAAAAAAAAAACAATGTATGTGTATTTCAAGAAGAAATTAATAAAATTTATTGAGAATTTTTTTAAAAACGCTGTATAAACAAAATTTTTTTATCTAATTTAATTATATATGTTGGTTTATTTTATATAGCTACTCGAAATGATATTATTTTTTACTTAAATTATTAAATTACATATATTGTTGTTGTATTTCATAAATTAAAATTTGCAAACTCATTTGAAATATATACATGCTATTGTATACATTTATTTTGTGATAATAGCAAGAATATATACACATATGCAAAATAATAAAATATTTGTTTCTTGTTTGTTTGGTGTCCGATATAATAACAAAAAAATAAAATATTTATTCATATAATCAACTCCATGTTATACTATAAATATATAAATATATACATGATATATAATTCAAATGCAAAATGATTATAATTTTGTTTTTCTATATCAATGAAAATCTAAATTCGATTTAAATAAATACAAAAAAAGTGTTTATCTTAACCATATAATTGTAACAATTATAACATTATGACCATGATAATTGGAAGTTATTGAAGGTTCATATGCGATGTTATATTTATAAAAAAAAAATTAATGTTTGGAGCGTACAAATTTTCAGGAAAATCGAATTTTCTTAATATTATTCCTCCTTTTAAATTACCTTAAATTATATTCAATACCTGTCTAATATTTCACAGAAAAAAATTTTGGAAATCGCTTCATTAGTTCAAAAGATATAGCCGATTTTTCAAAAAGTTTATCAGGAAATTGGTCCCCATATAATTTTGTGGTTTCTTTTACAGTACGCATAAATAATGGCACTGAGATTTATTATATTGGACACCCTGTGGTATATATATTTAATATTTCCAATTCTGCAAATATGACTATCGTGATGATGATTATGATGATGATGCTGATTTTAAATAATATTAACTCTTTTGAAAATGTCATTAAATTATTTTTATTTTTAATTGAAATTCCTTATGCAAATATGTTAGAGTTAAAAATTTTATAAAATACAGTATAAAATTTATAAAATAAAACTCTCCAATTAGTAATTCATTATCGTATAAGTAAAAACACAAATTTAAAATGTGTGTTTATTATTAAAAAGATACAATGATATAAAATATTTGTTTATATAATGAAATTTTGCGACATTATTTGTAGTTTGAGATATGATTTAATTATATATATATTGATTGTTTTTTTATGATACATAGATAAGCCATAAACGGAAAGATTTGTTGATTGTTTACCAATGGATTGATTTATTAAACATATAAAACGAATTTGAGATATAAAATGAATCATTTTTAATAATGCATTTAATATTTAATAAAAAAGCATATATATATGATATATAGATATAAATATATAATAAGTTTTATATAAAAAAATAACTCTTATTCTAAAAATATATGTATATGGTGAATGGTGATATATATAACCAATTTGAAATAAATTTAGTTCTTTCATAATTCTGAATCAAAAATCAAAAAATTGAATTGAAATAAAAATGCCTATTTATTACAAGAAATAAAAATAAAAACGTTATGTCAATGCTTTATATATATATACAAATGGCATAATATTCCGCATCATCCCCAATATATTCCATGATAATTTATTAATGAATATGATTTCTTTGGGGGTAAGTTTAATAATTTTTAATTTTAAAAATATATTAAATATAATAGTTATTTTGATAGCATAAATTAGGTCTATTTTTAATATTACAATATAAAAATAATTAATATAAAAATTGTAAACTGAAATTAATTTTGTATGGTATATTCTGTGTATTATATGTATTTTGTTATTAAAATTATTATTATTATTAATGTATAAAAGAGAGTTTCTTAACATCTAATATATTAAATAAAATCTATATATTTGTGTAAATCATAATCGGTACTTAACATCAAAAAATTAACTGGAATATAAATTGTATATGTGACATTGTACAAATGTTTAAACTTTCATGGCAACATTGTGATGTAACATATTTCCACTGTGATTGCCATTTTCCCAATATTGAACGCACAATGAATATACTACCATATAATGGTATACGAATAAAGCTATTTATATATAGAAAATATATTGATAATAAGAATATATTTGTATTTGGTTTAATTTTCAATTGTATAAATATTAAATATTCCTATACATACCAAATACAATTAAAGCGGCAATTGTAAAAGATATTGGAATCAAAAAAACAAAAAATGCCAGAATAATATATGCAATTAACATTAAGAATAATTGTATTCCAACAATCAATAACCATGGTATTAAATATTTTCCATTGTTCTAAAAAAACATTAATTTAAAATATTAATATATATTTTTTAAAATGGTCTCGATATACCAAACCATATCAGAATAAAATAACAATAATATGCAAATTATAATTACCTTTTTAACACCAACTATCATTAAAATGTTTGGTAGTAAACCCAATAGTCCAGTAATAATTGCAGAAATAATCAACGAATATCGATCTATAATGCCGTCATATGATTAAAAATTTATTAATAAATTTTTTATATTATATTTTTATATCATTTTTTAATAGTGTTAATTTAAAAATCTGCATTCCATCCTATTCATTTAAAATATGCTAATTAGATTTTAAGATATTGAAATTTTTCCAAATTTTGTTTTTTTTTTTTATTTTAACAGATCCATTACTCGCAAATTATCTTAAATGAATTGGATGGCATGGGATACATTGAATTTTAAATATGAAAAGTTCGAAATATATATAAAAATAAATGTACATTTTTCCATCAATTCCCTTTGATCTCTTTCTGCATCACTTATATGGTGACCCCAATCACGTTGAAATTCTTCCACATCTTGTTTCGTCGGATTGACTAAACTATGAATAGCCGATATTATTGATATTGTCGATAATATAATATCTATCCATGCTATTATTAATACACCAGTTCGTAATCGACAACAACAGCAGTATCTTTCCAATAAAAATCCCATATTTTTTTATATTTTATGATTGTTTTACACAAAAAATGTACAATATCTGAAATTATCAAATAATACAAAAATAAATTAATGAAAATATTTTTAAAATACACACAAATATCTGATTACTGCTTTATTGTAAATTAAAACTGTTTATTGTTAATTTTTTTTTTTATTTTATATATTATAAATACATACGTTAATATTTAAAATTTTTAAGAAACAATTTATATCTTATTCTTTTTTTTATGCAAATTATAGCCACTTTTTTTTTATATATATAATTATCAACTTTTAATTTTTTATATATTTTTAAAGATCAAGGATATTCGTTTGATTAATTATTAAAATTAAAAAGAACTTTAACATTTCAGTTAAAATTTTAATCATATTACAAATTTTACTATATGTATATAAATTCCAGACAGACAGAATAGAATAGAATCTCCTTATATCCAACTATATATATATATAAAATTTACGTTTTTCTTAAAAATATTTAAATGAAATAATTTAGCATGTTTAAGTGCTTCTTTCCAATAACGAAAAGTATAAAATCAAGAATTGAAACATATATAATATATATATAATCAACAAAATGCTAATATAGAAATATTGGTGTTTTTTTAACACCTATTCAAAAATTTCGCGTTTCATTTTTGTTTTGTTGATTTGGTTGAACGCCAATGTACGGTCGTTTTTCATTTATTTATTTTTTATTATAACAACTTTAATTAAATTTCCTCTTTTCGATATTGGCAATGTCAGATTATGTATATATATATATATAAATTATAAGATAAAATGTAAAATTAGAAAATTTTAATATTCTCATACTACACGAACAGTAAACAATTTAATGATATGGTGTATTCATGGCTTTGAAATTCAAAAAGGGTCCCTCGCTGTGAATAGTATGAAAACTTTAAAAAGATTTAGCTTTATTATTTTTTTAAATTTTTTAAAAAATGATAGTAATGATAGTAGTTCTAATCATTTTTATTATATGAAACCACAAATTTTATTGGTCTTTTGGTATCATCGGAAACTATATAAAAAAAAAACAAACCGCTTAATAAAACAAAAATATTCTACATATAATATATAATATAAAAAAACTGCGAAAAACTAAAAAAATTTGTTATAAATAAAGGAATGAAAGAAAATAACCAGAAATGTATATTTGGTTGTTGTTTTTGTTATTTTCAAATAAATTATTATAATGTTTTTTTTTATTACTTTTTTTCTGTTTTAATATATATTTGCATTGCATCATTCGCAGTATTTTTTTTATGTATTATATAAGTTAAGTGTATAGAAAAAAAAATATAAATTCGTATATTGTATGTTTTGGTATAATCTGATTTGTAGGATATCATTATTAAAATTAATTCTTCCAAAAGCAAAACAAAAAAAAAACACTGTCGGATTTTTTTTTTGTTTTTTGTCTGTTTGCTGATGTTAGTAAAAAACTTTGTATTGTTTTTTGTTTTATATACTTTAATTTTTTTTTTAATAAGATTTTTTATTCTATATTAACTTTTAGCATTTTGGGTGTAAATACTCTTTTTGTGTTTGTATATTTTTAACTTTTATCGTATATGGTATATGAATTTATAAAGGTATACATTTTGGTTTAATACTTTTGCATTTGTGTCTATATATATTTATGTATTATAATGCGACCGCACATAAATTAATTAATTAAAAATTAAAATAATATATATTATTGATAAGAAAAAAACATTGCAAATAATTTTCTTATTTGAATTTATTTTATATATGATATCGCATATGAGATATACAGAATGAATAAAATTATTTTTTATATTTTTTATATAGTGTATATAATAATTATATATATATGGTGATTTATTACCAAAAATATACTTAAAAGTCACTTCTACATCCATCCGCAATGTATATTCAATCAAACGTGATGTACATATACATTAGATGATTGGCGTCTTCCATCTCATGTATTGTATATGAATAAATATAATAACTAACAAAAATAATTATACAAATGCGAATGTATTTAAAATTTTAATGGTTTGTTATAAATAGAATAAGAATTCGTGAATTTACAGACTTTATCATTCATATATGTATCTAAAATATCCATATATAATATTATCGTATACCTTTTTTGTATTCTAAATTTATATTATTATTATTATTATTACTAATTAATTTCAATAGATCAATATATATCACCGTTTAAAAAAAAATATTGATTGTATTAAAAATTTAATTAACATTTTAAAAGTTTAAATTTCTATAAATTAAATTTTAAACAATTTTATGATTGAAACTGAACTTACTTTTTTAGCCCAACAAATTATAACTAAAATCTTCACAAACTATAAAATTTTATTCTTGATTTTAGAACTTTAAGAACTTTATTTTTGTAAATTTTTTGCAATGTGATGTAGGATATTTGCGATTTTAAACTGATTAAATTTTCGCTTAAATCTTATTCGTATAGTTATATATCGATTATTCAACAATATATAAAAAATATATTAAAAAGTAAAAAAAAACATATAAAATTGATTTTCAAAACAAAACGAACAGGTTTAAGCGTATAATTTTTTTTTTTTGAATTTTATATTACAAAAAATAAAAAAAAAGCACTTGTTGAAAATAAAAAAAAAAAAGGAGCGCTTCTTCACCGAAAAAATATTCGCTTTATTATATTTTTGTTATGGTTTTTATTATAATGTTTTATCACAATGAAATATAAAGAATATTTTGCTTTTTTATTTGTATGTTTGTTTTTTAATACAGAACAGCTAAAATTATATTGACAATTCTATATAATTTATATATATATTATATGAATTCTATATAGACAATTATATATTTATACATATATGCATACATATATAGTATTGCGAATATACTATATTTCTGTTTTAATTTGCTGAATTTTGCTAAATATATATACAAATATATACTATTTAGTTTCTTATTTAAATAATTATATATATATATATATATATATATATATAGAACCATATGCAATTGAAAAATATATTTTCATCTTAATAAAATAAACTATTATATATAAGAATGCATGAAGATTAATTATATATTATACACATATATATATATATTCCTATTGATTGATACTGGTCTGTGTAAAAATATTTTCAATATTTTAATTTGTTTCAATAAAATATATTCATAAATTTTATAAATATGGAAAACTTACAGAAACAAGATTATTAATTGTTATTTTTATTTAAAAACGAATAAATCTTCTTTTTTTTTTTTTAAAATTACGATTATTGGTTTTTTTTTCTTTTTATATTTCTATATGAAAAAACAATATATTTGAAATGCCTTATGTTTGACGAAATCGACGACACATCTTGATGGAACTCTTAAGGACTTATATACTTTACTTCCTCCGAGATCACCTTCTGCAATATACTTATTTCTTACTTGATCATAATTGTTTTTCTATATGGAATTCGATAAAATTGTTGTTTTTTTAGTCTAAACTGCGATTTCAATTTAGAATAACTTGCACTTATAAAGATAATGTAGTGATAAAGTTTATATAGACACAGACACATTTATAGTTGACCATATATATTATTTTCTGAGACGATCTACAAATAATATCAGCAACAAACAAGTAATGGCATATGGTTCACAAAATGTGCATATGAATTAATATATCGCATCTCGGCAACATTTTCAAATATTAAATTACAATTTATATATATAATATTTTATAATATATATGTATTAAAAAATATAATCTCTGCGTAAAAAATGTGTTCTGTTTATTACTTCGTTTTTTTTTATTTGTTTCAATTAATTTATATAAAAATTGATTATATATATAAATGTAAATATTGCGTTTTTGATATCAATTTCGCATTCTGGTGTATTGAAACGTATAAATTTAATATATATAAAAGTTCATAAATATATGAATAATCTGCGCTTTTAACAAACATTTCATTATTTATAAAATAAAAAAAAAACCAATATTATATAAATTTGTATATATTAATCAAATATTAAACGCCGATGATTCAAATATAAATATAGGGAGCGATAATTTTATTTGCATTTGTATACTGAACTGTAAATATTGAGCCAACATATATATACAATAAACAAATCAGTACCTAGAATTTAATCATATAATCAATGATCACAATCTTTAAGTTTTGAACAGTTTTTGTTTGAAGACTTTCTTATCTTATTTGATATTTCTTGCAAGCGTATTCTATATAAATATTTAATCAATATGTGTTTTAAGAAATAAGAATTTTATATAATAAATGTGTATGAATTAAATGATTATATGACGCCAATTTTACAGTCAATTATAACTATTTATGTTTATTTATTTGACATGTACATTATACATTTATATATATATAATATAGTTTTTGAATATATAGTACATATCTATATATATATATATATATATATATATATATGCTCTAATTAAAATTTGTTATTTATAGAAGAATATCATCTCACATAAATTTGTATTTTCTTTTAAAATTTTATATAAATACATTTTTATTTACGAGCACTGTTTATTTACATTTCTTACAAAGTTTACAATGTATATATATATATATATAATAATTGTGTAGTTGAGGACGCGTATAGTAAAATAGTGATAGGGCCAATTTTTATAATGAAACGATTTTGTTTATATAAAACATATTTAGATATAAGCTATATAAAAGATATACATTTATTTATAATTCAGGGTACATAAACAAAAAATATATATAATAATTATATTATTATATCGTTCATACAATAATTTTTTAACATTTTTTCACAAGTGTATCAATAAATATATAAATTAATATTATACTGTACACATACACAATGCATATTGATATGGCATTGTGGTTATAAGAGTATATAATATACGCATTATTATATAAATTTCATTGAATCACGCAATTAAATGAAATCATATTCCTAAAATATTTTTGGTAAAATCGATAATATAATTTTTATTTTATTTAACAATATAATATTATACGAAATTAAAAAATAATTTTTTATATTTTTTAAAGCATTTATAATGAAAGGTTTATTTTGGTCATATGCGGTGGAAGTTAATTTTTTGGGATTTTATAATTTTTAAAACAACAAAAGAATTGGAGAATTATTGCGAAGATTTCTGAATATTATATTCAATTAATTATAATTCTAAAAATATACATTTTCGCTCATCAGAAATGAAACTATAACTATATAATATATTCCATTAAATTATTGGATCGTAGACGTAGATTATTAGTAGCTTCATATACTATCCACATTTTATAAATACTAACACAAATACTCTAATATGCAATTCTCAAATTAATTTCTGGACCTATATATCAACTTCAAAAAATTCTAAAACTACACATCCATACTCTGCATATCTATAAACGGTTTTCGAACCAACAGATTTGGAAATTAATTTTTCCAAGAACATCAAGACTATGCAATATTCTTCCACAATCACCTCTAATTAAGTAATTTAGTTACGGGCCCACGGCAATAGAATTAGGTTTTATCGGTGCTAAACCGAGTCTTCCGTTGTAACATACAAAAAAAAAATTAATAATTTTATTATACATATGATATATTAAATTTCAATATTTAAATTATTTGACGAATTTTTTCCCTATTATTTTTATTTACTCACAGTTAATTCTTTAATTAAATATTATTTATTATTCATATATCTGTTTAAAATATTAATTTTAAATCACCATAATATATATATATATATTTAGATTTTATTTATAATTACTTGTATATTTATTTTGATTAATTAAAATTAAAAATTTCAATAAAAACCAATAGTTCAATATTTTAAATTTGAATTTCTTGATAATGCGGATAACACAATAATAATATATCAGATGGCTCTCTCTATACCACATCGATAAATGTAATTTTACATCAGACAACCCCAATATTGCAGGGAATTTTTTAAAAACGATATAATTCGAGGGTTAAAAACTTTTAATGTACATATTTAGTAATAGAAATTGTTTTTTTATGAATGAATATAAATAAATAAATAAATAAATAAATTATATTAAAAACATTTGTTATTTTAATCATTGCTAATCAGCTGTTAATAATTGTTTCTTTTTATATTTTAAAAAAATCAAATAAAAATCACCTTTTATAAATATTTAATCTTCTAATAAACATCATCGGGAACTTTTTGAAAACCTCTGATATTTTGTTATTGTCATTATTATTATTTTTCATTTGTTATATCCAAAAAAACATTAAAAAAAATTAAAAGTAAACAATCAACAATTATAAGTTTGTTAAATATATTAAAAATAGAAATTTTGATAAGAAAACAACAATTAAAACTAAGATAAAATTTAATTTGTGTCTTAATTAAATACAAATAATTATTAAAACTTCTTAAATATTATTTTTATATGTTATAATTACAATGAAACAATTCTGGTATGATTAAAAGATTTTTATTGTTATCAAACAACGGAAAATATCCAACCAAAATGTTCCGGTTAATGATGATCCCTCCGACAGAATCAAATATACGAATTTCTACATATTAATTAATACACAAAAAATTACTGACACATAATAAATATATTTTAATTGGAAAAAGGTATAATGAGAAATTGGAAACAAATGAAATATACAAATTAATTATAATAATAACAATATTTCTTATAATATTATTCTTAAGGAATTGTAGGTAATCTTAAGTAAAGCTTTTAGAAAAATATCAGAAAATATTCATTAAATTATAATACAATACACTATATATATATATAAATGGATAAATTTCAAGTTCGTGCGGTTATTCATTATCTTTACCTAAAAGATTTATCCGTTTCAAAGATTAAAGCCGATATGGATCAGGTATTAGATAGTTCATCGCCATCGTATGAGACAATACGATTTTGGGTGGCCGAATTTAAGCGGGGTCGTACAAATGTACGGGATGATGCACGAGCCGGACGACCAAATGCTGTTACAACTAAAAAAACAATAGAAACAATTCGTAAACTTGTATTGGATGATCGTTCATTGAAAGTACGTCAAATTGCAAGTATGGTAAATATTTCCAATGAACGTGCACATAATATATTAAATGAACATTTACATATGAAAAAAATAGCCGGAAAATGGATAGAAAAGGATCATGATAAAAAGAAGGATTCACCGAATAGTTAATTTTATTCAATCACAAACATTTTGTTGTTTTACTTATTATATTTTTATCATACATATATAATGATATTTACTTATACAATAAAAAATTAGTTTTTAATAAATATAGAGAGACAGAAATATACATAAATTTAACATATTTTACTATAATTTTTTAATTTCTTATATATGAAATATAATAAATATATTAATAATGTGTATAAATTTTGTATAATTAATTGTACATCGACTAAACCGAAGATTCGATAAAAAAAATTCTATACTATTACTAAAAGAATAGACAAAAAATAAATAAAAATATATTAAGTTGTAGCTGCAGCTGTTTGCCATGTTGTTGATGATTTTTTATAATGTTGATAAAGTGAAAAAACAATTAATAAATGGTAAATAATCCAAACTTTGTAACAAACAAAAAATTGAGAAAAATATAAATCATTTAATTAATAAACAATAAATAAATAAATATGATTATTTATATATATATAAAAGAGTAATTGAGTTCTAATAAAAAAAATACTTACCAGCTCCAACACTATATAAAATTATATCGAAGTTTTTCAATTGTACCCAATTGATTCCGGCAATCAGCATTAAGGAAACAAATAGTAATAATGTTAAAGCACGTAATATTACCCAATATAGTAAATATTTTTCTTTACGCTTGGTAACGCCAAAAATTAATATACAATCCAATATTATTGAGAATACAAAAATGGCAATAATACACCAACTTAAAAATGTTGTTACTTTTTTTTTTGTATAATTAAATCCCATCCAATGTTTTCATGATTACAATAAAATAAAAATATTTATTTAATAAAATAATTTCTTTACACAACCATACATTTTTCAATTAAATAAAATTTACATACCTCTTAGAATTTTCGATTCATCTTCAGTAATATCAGGTTTATTCGTTACCAAATTATCATAATTTGATTTTTTTATATCTTTACTTCGACGCCAAATAACGATTATTGAATGAATGATAGCCAAATACCCGGCAACTAATCCACCACTTTGTAATTCCCAATATCTAAAGTATTTTTGTAATATTGTCATATTGCGATAGATTTGCGATCGTTCTCTTTATATAGTTTGTATTTTAATTTTTGATTTTTTTCCAAAATCAATGATAATATTTTTAATGCAAGTTCCTTATTTTTATATACATATATTTTGTGAAAAATCGTATTTTTAATTTTTATTTTTTCACTTTTTAATCATATAATTCGCCGTACATACACACGCACGTATTTGTTTAAAATTTAATTAGTGAATGGTTTCTATATTTTTCTGTACAGAATTAATAAAATTTTAAAACGTAAAATATAATTTTCATTCGAATTACAAAAAAAAAAAAAAACAAAATTTAAAAGAAACAAAATATTAAAAAATACATAAGTTATATTTTTTTTTATTTAATTTTTTTTTTTACTTTCAATACATTTCATTTCAATTTAAGATTTGATGAAAACACTAAACAGAGAATTCATTCATTAGAATATGTATAAAAAGATTCTTTTTAAAAAGTAATGTTGAATATCGAAGAAAAAAATAACCATATTGCTAAATAATATGCTAATAATACAACGTATAAATACAATAATTATATACATATAGATAAAATTTGTACCTATATATATATATAAATATAGATATTTGGAAAAGAATTATATGGCAAACGCACAAAACCATTAAACCGGGAAATATACTTCAAATAATTTTTTAATTATTTTTTTTTTGTTCGGTAAATATAATTTTTATATTATATGTTTTGAAATGTTGTTTTTTTTTTTTTATTATTATTCGTATGTTTTTATTTTTATTTTTGTTGTAAAAAATTTTTCATTGGATTCTCAATTGTATACTATATATATATGATGTTTTTTTGTTGTATACTTAAGATAAATCCAAAAAAAAACTGCTATTCCTATTAGGATTTCTAATATAAGGTAGCTCAAGAAATTCATTAAAAATTTAAAATATAATGATTTTGACTCATCAATTAACTTGAGATATTACTGAGGGAATTAATTCTACAAATATTTATTTATAGAAATGTTATGTTATCTTTTATGATATAGGTATATATATAGTACATTTTATTTATACATTTTCGTGTATAAGGGAAATTTCATTAGTTGTACCAAAAATACAAAATTGAATACATACAAATTTATAAGATTAGTTTGTCCGCGCATAAGGTTAGCCCTTAAACAAAAATCACAAGGAATTCTTAGAACCGGGAATTTAAAAACCGCAAAACTTTATAGTGTATTGATAAATGATAAACTTTTTCCAATAACCATTTTACAAATTAAAAAAAAAAAATCCAACTGAATATACACACCACAATAACTGAATATAAAACACATACGATTTATGCAATCGACTATTCGCATTTTCATATGAAGAAATTAAAAATAAATACTATATATTTATTAACTGATAAATGTTTTAAAGAAAACATTCGATTTTTTTTTTTAATTTTTATTTTTTGAAAAACCAGATGAACTATCAGTCGAATGTAAATTAATAAATAATTACATATGTTCAATATACATATATATATAAATATTTAGTATATCTATAATATATATCTATAGGTATTTTTGGTATAAGAAAAAGCGTGTTATTTAAAGACATTATACCTCTATAGATACTATATATACATATATTATATTTGAATAGACTATACGATTTTAAATTAGAATTTTTGTTATTTTTTAAATTTTTTTTCTTCTTTTATTTATATATATATATATACATATAATTTTTTTTTTCTTATAAACATATTATCTACATTTATAACTAATGGAAAACAAATCGAAAATTTTTATTGAAAATATTATTGTTTATGTCTTTTGTCTCCTTGCGATTCTGTTTATATTTGAAAAAAAAAAAAAAAACAAGAAAGAAAAATATTCTGAATATTTAAAAGAAAAACAATGATTTTATTTTTAAATTTAATTAATTGGTGGATTTGTGATTTATTCAAAAATAGTTTTTAAATATAAAATTTTCGTTTGAAAAAAACGAGTATTGTACATAAAAAAAAAAATATATAACTCTTTATATTTTTTTTTAATCAAAATTATAAACAGTAGTAATATATATACTTGCAATTTCCAATGCATGTGCAAAATAAAATTTATTTTGAAAAATTTCCAAATTTGTTAATTTAAACTATAAACAAAAAGTTTTTATTAATATATGTTTATTATATTTACACGTCAATATATATATATATATATATATAATATATAATATTTATTATATGTACATAATAATTTTATATGTTTATTTAAATTATTATATATGATTTTATTGCGATTTATAATTTTGTTTTAAAAAATTCAACTTAAACCATATAAATTTTATTTTACTATATTCTCTATCCAAAATTATGTCTTTTCTACATATATTTTAATATAAATCCATATATATATCAAATAGCCATATTAACTCCTCCATCCGTTGGTAGTTTCTTATTCTTCATTAATTGATACATTCTAGCAATAATTAACCAATTATACATTGAAAAAACTATTAAAAAAATTAAAAAATAAATAAATATACAACCTCAATATATGTTAATATATTTTTATTTATATTAATATAATTACCAACAAATACTCCAAATAATATAATATACCAGGTATAATATGAAATCCATATTATTTCAGCAACAATAAAAATAATAACCGATATAATTGGATAAATTAAATGAAATACAAGCCATGGTATTAAAAGTTTTTCATTTTCCTATATATTGATATAGATAAACAAAATAAAATATCACTTTCTGTCTGATCAGAATCAACAAAAACATATATATTTTCAATTGGGATATATACCTTTTCAATACCACCAAGCATCATTGTATCAACAATTAAAATAATTATAGTTGCCACAAAACTATACCATAATGGATAAATTGTACGTTCTGTTTTTTTGTCAAGTTATGTAAAATTAATTATATAATATATTAATTATTTCGCTTTAATTTAAACACAACCAAAATTATAAAAAATAATTAAACATAGTGGAAATTACCTTCTATAATCGAAACATCTTCATATTCTGAAAAATATATTCGATTTAAATCCATTGTTACCAATATATTTAACATTATCGAACATGATATATAAACAATACCAATTGTAATAGCACCTGTACGTAATTTAATACATCCAAAATAATTATTTATATAATTTAATAACATTTTTTTAGTGTTTATTTTTTCAATCAATATTAATAAACTTAATAAAACTATTATGCATTTTTATAATTTTAATTTTAATCAATATATATATTAAAGAGTTTCTCAACCAAAAAAAAAATAAATAATAATATATTTTTATTATTTATGTATGCTCACACTTGGAAGACAAATTTAATATTAATATTAATAATAAATATTTATTATTATTTTTTGTTACTTGCGATTTATTACATTTTATTATATATTTATTTAAAAAATTATTATACTGATTTGTGATATACACGCATATAGAGATTGTATTTGTTTTCTAAATTATAGGTGTATAAAAAACTATAAACTTTTATTATAATTTTAAAGAAACACGCGTTCGTTTTAAGAAAAATAGAAAAATGTTCATCTTATAATCTCATTCATATTATAATCCTTATCATAGATATACATTACAAATATATTCCATTTTACTTTATAGGTTGAATTTTATGATCGATATTATAGTATATGAACTTATGTTCTTTTGATTATAGTTTGTATAGTTTTTGGATAAGATCAAATGTGAAGAAGAACTCACGTGAATACGATTTAAAATAATTTTAGTAAATTTTTTAATGGATTCTGGTTGTTTTTTCCCTGATGATCTGAATGATCTTTATAAGTTTACAATATGGTTATTATTTTGAAATTTCGAATACTACCAGACCAGTAATTTGTGAAGTTCATTTGATATACAAAAAAAAACAAGTATATACAATCTACTAAATCTCTCCATATATAAACAATAAATTCATATTCATAATTTATTATTTTGGATTTTGGACTATTTACGCATTCTATTTTCCTATCATAAATTATGTATTACATGATGAATGATTTATTATATATTTGGATTGTATTCCAAAAGAAAAAATAAAAGAATATAAATAAAAACAAAAAAAAATTTCAAGGTGTTACTGCAAAAAATACACAAATATATAATTTGGTTCAATATAAGAATGTTCGTGCTTAATTATAAAGTATCGTAAACATAACATAAATTAATTATTTATAGTTGATCTGTTGATGGGTTAATATATATATTTTAAACAATTTTATGCACCTATATGTCGTCAGTTATTTATTTTTTTGTGGGTCAACATTTTTAAAAACAAATAATTTATATTTATTTATAAATCAAATATTACCTTTGATTTTCGATTTGCATTTAGAAAATTGTATATACCTCGCAATGATTCACAAAAAAATCAGATTATTTCATCACACAATTCAAATTTATATGTAGAGTTCAAATTTATATGTCACTAATAATTTATTAATGTTGTATTTATCACATCTATTATGGAGGGGTAGAATTAAAAAAAAAATTTAATGTCATTATAACCAAAGAATCTGAAATTTTCGTTACTCTGGTAGGATACCGATCGAGTATATTATTTCAGAAGGTCGCCGCAATACGCTATAATAAATATTCATCCTAATAACTTCCGATGTTCCATTGAAGTATCAATTTTAAAGTTAAAATTAACTCACACAAAGTTTTTCTAGATGTAATCAATATAGAAAATGACTTAAATATAAATTAAAATAAAACTTTTAATTAATATATTGCGAATATATAGATTTATTATTTAATTCAATAATACATATGATAGTTTTTTTTTATGATACGTGATCTTATATGTTGATCATTTAGTTATTCATATATTTTCATATAAATGTTATACGTACATGAAAATGTGTTTTGTTTTTATGTAAATTGAAAAGATATTATAAAATTGTATAATAAAATATATAATTTATCGTCGTATAGTCTTCTTTCTTTGGAAGAAAATATAAAGCTATATATAGAGTAGATACCAACCAAAAAAAAACAATTCTAATATTTAGAAGATCATAAAATGTAATAGGAATACAGGGAAATACTTTTTAACTTTCTTTTTCTTTTTAATATGGGTTTATAATAATTTTGATAATAGACGAATATTTTAGTTTATGCTTATAATATTCTGGTGTATGTACGAGTATCGACGTTTCCCAATAGTCTTTGTTGTTCCGGAATAGAAGCACGTAATAATCGATAAAATGAATAAATTGCCATCCATGTATAGAAAGCAAACGCTATAACAAAAAAAATAAACATTTTAATTGTTTATATAAATAGATTATTCAAGACGAGAATAAAATTGTACTTACTTATGAATAATGATCCAATTGCTAAAACAATAATTCCCACGGCAATTGTGTCCTTATAAAATATTAATACAACACCGGCAATTATAATAGCCATTGAACCGAATAATATTGAAAGTCCAGTGTTCAATAACCATGGGATTAATAATAATGCTTTTCTCTGTAATTTTTTAAAATAGAAAAGATGAAAAATGTATTTCAAAAACATATTTACAAAACAGATGTGTGATTTGGAATATTGATTTGATTCAATATTTCTCTATAGTTCTTTTTAAGACTGATAATAGTAATCATTTTCTATAAATTTAGATAGAATTCTCTATATAATTGGTAAGGATATTGAAGGAACTCTATTTCTATTTCATATATTAAACAATTATTTATCTTATTAATGAATTTCATAACAATTAGGATAGAAATTTATTAAATAAAAGGTCTGTATTCGTATTTTATTATATCCGATATGTGATCTTGAAATGTATAATTAACAAATTTGTTCATATTGTCTAAACAAAATTATTATGAAGTTTAAGTTAATATATAGCAATAAAAGTGATAATATTTCTAAATATTTTGATGAAAATCTATACAAAATAAAATATTTAATCCATATCAAATATTCAAATAACATACCTGTGCTGATCCCATAATAAGTAAAACAGATGATAATATATCAATGATATTTAAAGCAAGAGATGTTGCTGTTAGTGTAATAAAGGCTGCAAGATATAATGAAACAAAAGTACATACATTATTATAGTAACATGATATTTCTGTATATTATCGCATA
This sequence comes from Dilophus febrilis, assembly GCA_958336335.1. Classification (NCBI taxonomy): domain Eukaryota; kingdom Metazoa; phylum Arthropoda; class Insecta; order Diptera; family Bibionidae; genus Dilophus; species Dilophus febrilis. Next base: position 26,646,753 of record OY284469.1, on the reverse strand, counting down.
AAGCAAAAAAAAAATTAATATATTACTGTGTCTTGCCGTTTCGATGTCCATATCATTTGGAAGCATCCCATTGTTTATATAATAATCCACATTGACCAGCATTAATATACAAGATGTAACTGATATAATTGATTGCACCAAACAGAACCATCCGATAATCAATCCAGTTGTTGGTAATTCAAAACAGAAATATTTTCTTAGTACCATTTTCGAAGAGTTATTAAATATTCTCACAAAAAATGAACTGCAAAAATAAAAAAATTGTGAAATACACACACGGACTTTAAAATTACACTATAAAATATTTTTTTTTTAATTATGAAGTTATGAATCAGTATAACAACAACGTAATTTAATATTTCAATAGATTGAACAGATATAGATCAATTTATATACGCAATAATATAATGAAAGAAAAAAAAATTATGGTTGATAAAATTAATAATATATAATAATAATAATAATATGGAAAAAGTACCTTTTTTTTATTATATGTTTTGTTATGTTTTGTGAACTTAAAAGTTTAATAATCTTCTTCTATACTGTGTATTCCGTTTGTTATTGTTTTATTTAACTCAATTATACACTTATTTTCTCTATCACTTGAAATTTCTGGATAGATGAATTTTTTCGTTGGGAAATTTATTCTTTTCAGAATTACTATTATTTTTTTTTCTTTTTTAGCAATGATTTGAATATATATTATGATATTATTGAGTACAAAGGAATATATACGAATGACTAATAAAATATATATAAAAAAAAATAAATAAAATAAATGATTCCCAAACAACACTCAACCACATCAATTCATATTCAAAACAAAAACAAAAAATTGATATTGTATTTTTTATTACATGTCTGTAATATGAAACATATTGTAATGTTGTTCTATATGTTTACGATTTATAAAATTCTTTTAATTTATCAGATATCTTTATGTCCTAAACAAGTTATTTTAAAAAAAAAATATAGATGTTATACATCGAATACTGTTTAACTTGTATTATATTACTGCAAAAATAGAAACAAATGACAATGATTCCATTATAAAAGTTAATATCATTTTAGTATTAATAGTTAAGTGATATCAACTCGACTTTTTCTACTAGGTCAGCAAAACATTTTCTCTTATCTTCAAATAGAATAAAATCATTTATATACATTTTAAAGATAAACAAAAAAAAACCCATACATTTTTCAGAATCGGCTCTATTTTTATTTACATTTATTTACTCTTTTCCATTGTAGTAAAATGAATTTATTTAGAAGTTTTTACATTATTTTTTCAACGTTTTTACATAAAAAATGCATTCATGTTCTTTATTTGTATCCATAAGTGCATTTTTATTTTTAATAATATCATCAATTTAAAAAGATCATATACATTTTTCAGAATTTTCAATAATATTCGTCATATATTTCTTTTCAATTTTCAGGTTATTTTACTTTGCCAGTTTTCCATATACAATTTATTTTCATTGTAAACATTTAGGCGAATATTTTTGCCTTTAGAATAACCGACGCCGTCGTCGACACATCAAGCACAATATATACAAAATGTTATGCCAATTGTCCAAAAGATAAAATAAAATATAAAAAAAAAAAAAATAGATAGTTAAATTTTATATTTTAATTTATATTTGTTGGTTAAAAAATTCATCAAAATAATTAAAATTTAATATTAAATTAATTAAAAAAAAAACGGATTAACAAAAATATCAAATTGAACATAATTTAATTTGATTTTGAAAATTTAAATTATTTAAATGAAAAAATGTTATTGAATAATTATACATGAAAATGAAAATTATGAATTTATTAAAAATTCAATTGAATGTTTTGAATTTCGAAAATGAACATTTTTATTGCCTATGTAAGGATATGTTTTCAACTTTTATACAGGTAAAAAATAATAATCATACAGAATCCTTAATATTACAAAAAACCTTTATTTAATGTCCTTCTGCCGTATGGGAATTTTAAATGATATGAACTTCTCTAATACTTCTTTTGATATTTAAATGAATATTTTACTTATCTTATATTTTTATTATGTATTATAGGATTGCAAATTTAGATATTTAGACATAAAGGTATAGTTTAAATTAATAACATAATGCAATAATATATGCAATTTTGAAATGCAATAGAAAATGTATATAATAATATCGCATGTATGATGTATGAATGATTCACAATCTGATTTATATTTATATGGCAGTAAAGATATATGGAAATGCATATATTCAAATAAATGTATAATTCATATTTATTATGTATATGAATGATGGTATGAATTGTATATATATATATATATATATATATATATTTTAAATGTTTTGTATTTGAATGCTGTCATATTTACCTTCATTCATTCATTCATTTCATCATATATATTACAACTTGTGTATATATAAATTTTATAATGTATACATATCTATCCATATGTGAAGATTAACAATATGGATAAACAATATAACAATAAAATTACTAAACAGAGTTATTTTACATATATTAACTATATCATATATCTGTTTTAAAGTTATTTGTATATATATATATATATGTGATATGGCAATTCAACTCTGATTTATTGTGTTAAATTGAAAGTTAAATCGCAAATAGGGATGTAAAATATTAACTTATAGTATACCTATATCATATATCTATATATATATATTGCATTGTATTCCAATTATAGATGTATACAAGTGAATTTTGCTTTAATATCTATCTGTATTGATTGTCTGACTAAGGAGGACAATACCAAAAACATTTTAAAAAATTGGACACACAAATAAATCTGAATTATTTTTAACAATAAAATTGAAGTTATTTACTCATAGTAATGAATCAAAAAAAAAATACATATTAGTATATTGAAAAAATTGTAAATAAAACTTATATAAAATTTTAAATATTTAAACGGTATATAAATTATTACAATACCATATTATATTCTATTAATTAAAAAAAATGAAATCATGGTTTGAAAATTCATATAATTATCCATATAGTATAGTCTTTTTGTACAATTTTATAAATTAATTTGAATATTAAACCAATATTATACGATTATATAATGATTGTGTCAAGTTCTAGTAAAATTCATTACATTTTACCGGACTATAGGTAGAGGTTTACAGTATAGAATAATATATAGTTATCTTAATATCCTGTAAAATGTCTCATTGTTATTTTCATGATTTTAAATAGAAATTTAGTGATATCTATACATGCACATTTTATGTATAATATTATATTTTATATACATTACATTAGATAAGAGAAGTGTACTTTATGGGATGCATAATAATTGTATTATCTACAAAAAGGTAGATCCTCTACTCCATATATGTACCTATATATAGATATACCCATCCATGCCTATATAGTCATATTCATATATACATATATATATATATATATATATATATATATACAATTAATACACGTTTATGTATACATTTTACCATATAAAATACATATTTGAGATATGAGTTATTATTATTAATATACCTATGTAAATATATATACATATATCATTTTCAAATCCAATTTTATATATAGATAATAAATTAAGAAAATAACATATATATTTTTTGGCTCAAATCTATATATATATATATATGTATATCAACTACACACACCACACCAAATATTTCTTTTCTTTTTTGTTTAAATAGAAAAAAAAACAAAAATGTTTTGTTATAATAACAATATAAAATTTATACAATATGACATTATAATTGTTTGTGAAAAACTGCAAAAAAAAAAAATAGTAGGAAAAGCATTTGACTTTTTTCCTATATATATATAAACCATATATATAAAAAGAAAATAAAAATTACGCAAATTTTATTGTATTTATTTTGCTATTCATAACATTTGTAAATGCTAAAATTATGAATAATAAATTAACAATTTTTTTTTGTTTTTGGTAAACGACCAAAAAATAAAATAAATACAAAACTGCGAACAAAATCTCTTTAATACAATAAAAATAAAAAAATAAAATATGGCTTTCACTATATATAAATGTTTTTATATGGAAGAGCTTATTTAGCCAGGATCTATATATACGTTAATATATATATACGTCACAGTGAATACGGTTGAGAAAAAATTTTGAATACACGACGAATATATAAAAAAAAAAAAAACAAAAACTCCTTCAAAATTTATGATACTTTTATTCAATGTACATTTTGGTTATTTTTTTTTTTTACCTACTTTTAAATTATTATTATTATTATTATTATTATTATATGCTTAATCTTGCATATCAAAAAACGATGCCACAAAAGCATTACACAGATGATAAATGTTAGATAATACTCCATCCGTATATATATATATATATATATATATGCATATATAAATGTGGATCTTTTATTATATAAAATATCTCTATGGTACTGTTTTGGTTTGGTTTACACTATAAAAATACCGACACATATAGAACCATTATCATCGCGCGTATGATATATATATACAATATACATTTATATAGGAACAAATGTTTTATATACATATATATATAGTTATAATGTTATATATTTGAAAATCTAGATACTGATTATAGCTCTATATACAGCTATGTTTTGCGGTATAAATGCAATATAGTAAGTATATAAAATAACACTTTAGTTCATCTAAAGTTGATCATAAACAATAATTCTGTGCATTCAAATATTTCGTTAACAATCAACGACTAATCGGAACAGTCTCCCAGGCATTTTCCCCCTTTTTTATGATTAATTAAACATTTCTTAACATCTAAAGACGATTTAATGATGAATTACAATTTTTCTTCTGAAAAATGTATCGAATTATATATGCGCTTATAGTTTTAAAAATATATTATAAGATAATAATTTACAGAACTGCAGAAATTATTCTGAATTTCAGTGTACTTTTTTCAATATATATATATAGATGAATGTAGAAAATATAGTTATATACACTATATGTATATAATATATAAATTTTGTTATATGATAATGGTTACAGAAGAATGTAAATTTATCTTCCAAAATTTTAACCAAAACGAATGTAAAAAAAAAAACAAAAAAAATTTCACATCGTTTTTGTTTGTCTACAATATTTTATACATATTTGAATATATACTATATAATATCATAATATGCAAACAACACATGCATTTCTATATGGTTATTCTGATTATTATATACGTGCGGTTACGGTTTTATATATATTATATATATATATATATATATATATAGCAATATTTATTATTTGGGGATCATCCAGAGAATTTTTTTCTATGCCATACACATAAATGGATATACATATTATAATATAATGTCTTTTATATTGTAAACATAATCTATATATATATATGAAAATTATTGAATTAAATGAATATAATATATCTTATATGCCTCATATAAAAAAAATATTTCAACGAACGTATTTATATTTTCGCAGGAAATACCTATATTATATATATATATTTTGTTTACCTCCCCCATCATATAATACATATACACATAACATATAATAATAATAATAACAATAATAATTAATATATGGCCATAAAATTTAAATTAATATAAAAGTATATGTAGCTAACATTTCTTTGTATATAGGTAAATTCTAAACGTAAATTTGTATTTTAAATTTACCTTATATATCTATATAAGATTCAATTTCAAAATATATTTTAAGCACCCGCACAGTGATTGAATCAAAAAAGTACTATAAATATTTATTAAAGAAAAAGAAAAGAAAGCAAAAAATTGTATATAATTAATAAATAATGTATTCAAAAGAACTCGGAAATTGTATTTCTTTAAAAAGAAGATGATTTCACTATACACATTTATATGCATACATCTACGATAAATATAAATCACAACAATACAATACAATATATACATTGCATTACAATATAAGCGTTTGCATACTATATAAGTGACATATGAGTTTATAGTTTATATGAAATCGTTTTTTTAACATCAGTTTTATTCGTTTGGAAAATATGGATCTTTTGAATAATAATTCATTTAAATTAAATTTCTGTAAAATTGACGTTGATCTGGAGGTTTGATGAAAAATATTTTACGGTAAAATTGTACTTGCTTAAGCTTGGTGATAAATTTAACTCCTTTCTACGCATTTGGCATTATAAAAATGTTTTCTGTTCCAGGAGTGTTGGCCCAGTAGAATGTTTTTATTTACAATTTACCTATATAAAAAGGATATGTGTATGTGTATATAAATATATTGAATTAAACGTTACATTTATATAGATATAACATTAATATAACAATATATTACGAACTCATTCAAATATAACCGATATATTTGGGCTGTATTTGGATATAAATACAAATACATCTATATATATCTATATAAAAGGAAAACGGAAACGTAAAAGAATTGAATGTCATACCATAAATAAAAATGTATTTATTGCTAAAATTGAATGTGCTCCTTTATTTTTGTATATTGTATATATCATTTGTACAACAGGAGCATATACAGAAGTAACGTATTTTCCCTTATTACTTGCGAGTATGCAAGAAAATATATACATATATACTATACTGCTAATATGTTCGTTTTGGGGATAAGAAATTCAATTTACACATTTTCACTTCTTATAAAGACATTTCTTCTATATATATATATACGGGTGGATATAAATTAGATTAAAAAAGATATTGTTTTGTATATATACATATATATATGTATAGTATATTTATTGTATTGGAATTTTTATTCTATTTATAATCATTAATCACATCGTATATTTGGTAATTGTTAGATATTAACAGGGTGATTGAGCTGCATATATATTTAGTGTTTTTTTAAGTCAAAATCACTATAAATAGTAAAGGATATTCAGTGTTATATAATGATATAGTTGAGAATAAGGAAAACAGCCATATTTAACTTTCTATATATATATCTATTTTAGATTTGATTTAAATTATTATAAATCATTTATTTTATATGGATATTTTCACATAATTTTATTTTATATTTTAGTAGAGAATCCTATAATAATAATAATTGAAGTTTAACACCCCAATTAAATGTTGAGCTGAACTATATATTAATATACGATCAATTCTGAAATTTTTGTAAATCCAAAGGTTTTTTTACAGATTCATATTTTCAAAAACCATCATCAGTTTGACGTAAATTATGGATATTCTTGTATTTTTAACTATTTATATACCAGTTTTTTTTTTGCATAACATTTTCATTCGTATAGATTTAGAAATCTATATATAAAAGCACAAAATAAATGTTATTATAAAATGATTATATATATTTATTTTTTTTTTCCTTTTATCCATATCCCATATGTGTTATACATTTGATAATGCTGCGACATTGACATGTATAGTACAATTATATATAGTAAAAAATAGTAAAAAAAAAAAACTTGGGATAAAAAAAGAAACATGTATATAGTTGAATAATTCTATAAAATATAATTGAAATTATAATATACACACAAAGGTCATCAATTATTTTATACAGATATATTCTCGTTTTTGTTTTTTTTTTAAGAATGACTTTTAAAGAAATAGTTTTTACTATTTCAACATTTTTAGAAAATAACAATATATTGCGAAATTTATCGTATTCGTTTGACAGAGTTGCGTTTGACAATATATTGATTATAAATTTTGGAATCAGGAAGTTTGATGAAAAATGGTACAATTTTTATATTGATTATGAAAAATCTTAAGTTTATGATATAAACATTTTTACATTTCTGTTTTCAGCCCTGCAAAACAAAAAGACCAGCTTTTAATCATAATTTCTTTCAAAAATCAGTGGATTATAAAAAAATTAATATTGTATTAAAATTCCTGAGAATTATCTATCCGTTTTATATTATTCTTTTCTATAAAATTCATCATTTAACTTTTTTTTATTTGATTATATCTTCATTACAGCAGGTATATTAAAGGGATATTATTATTAATAAAAGGACTATTTTATGAAAAAAATATAGATATTTTATTTTTCATCTAAATCAGTAAATTTAATATTCTTTTATATATATATTTATACCATTTAAATATTTACATTATTATATATATAACCAATATAACACATGTATAATTATATAGAAACTGCATGTTATATAGATTACATTCATTCATAATATATGTATATATAATATAGTATTTAGTTACATTTAAAGTTCAAACAAAATTTTTTTCAGCGTTTTGTTTTACAACTTTTTGATAATATATGTACTTTTATGATTTTCATTGTTACAAAATAGAGACGGTATTTTTTTTTGTACTTCTTTTATATCAGATATATTCAATTCAGGAAAATATTATATCTGTATTTCTATAGAAAAGTTATAATAAGCATGTCGTCATATATTATATATTTATATAGCAAAAGAGAAATAAAAAAAAATTTCTTTTTGTTTCTGTATACATATCTGTATTATGGCTTATTTCATATATATATATATTATATAGAATCCTGTAATTAAAGATTATAATACACTCTGTATATTTTTCTTTTAGCTTTTTTCCTTTTATATATACGATTTTTTTTTATATAATTCTATATATGACTATATCATATATATATATGTATGATAATGTATATATAGAATTCATTTCACAAATAAATGTTTTCTATATACATATCGCTATATATATAATATAGTATATATATATGACTGTCTGTGCTATAGAACATATAGAGATTATAGTTTAAAAGACACATGTCACAAAATGTCTCGGTTATTAAATATATGTATTTATATGTATATTTTATAGATACTGATACACCTAACATTATGTTTATAGAACATTGTTGTTTACGACAATAATAATTGTTATTAGTAATGCATATATACTTTATAATAATAATAATAATAATCAGCCAGGATATCAAAATATGATTTCTTATATATTTTGTCATATTTCTTATATATATTTTATATATTTATTATTAACCATTAATATTTACAAGGTTTAAATATACACGATTTAATATTATTTTATATATACCCATATATGGAAAAGAAATAAAAAAATAAAATAAATGGCAAACGAATGGAATAAATATAATTGACATTTGAAAAATTAATAATTTAATAGACTTATAAATTCGAAAAAAACCAGGGTTATAACCCTAAAAAATAGAAAATTTAGAAAAATAGTTTTTTCAGCAAATTTAATAAGCTGCACACAAATTGCATGCACCAAATATCCTTACGAACTTACGGTTCGTAAGTCCTATCTTTTTGGTAAATATTCAGAAATTTCAGCATCACCCTTGATTGATATAGACACATATGTGGTATAACAATCATACATTTATATTTACATTGTACCGGATGTCAAATTTGTGATCATTCAATGAACGCCAACAAAGAGAATGTATATTGTAATGGTATATATATTGTTAAATGTTGCTAATTTCCTTGAATATCCTATTTTTATGCAAGAATATTTATGAATACTGTATAGCTAGACTGTGACAATATCATCTAAGTAAATCTTTATTATAACAATGTTTTTAAATGCATAATAAAAAAATATTTGAATAAAATTTTTCTTTTAAAAAATATAAATAATCCATACATAAATAATAAAAAAAATGATGGAAAGAACGGACGGATTTGAAGCTAAATACAATGATTATCTCGTAATTATTTATTATATAATTATACAAATATAGGGTTTTTAATTGCAATGTAAAATTATTGTTTATGAACGACTTTACAAGAAAGTTTAATAAAAAAAAATTGATTAACTACAAAAGGTACTGCAAAATTTTATTTACTAAAAATTTTTTGGTGGTGAGATTAATTTTAACAAACTTTTTTATATAAGAAATGAAAATCAATAGAATCCTTTAAAATTTTCCAGGATTCTTATAAAGTTATATCTACAAAGTAATATATATTACCCGATGATAATGAGAAACATATTCAACAAAAGTAGGAACATATATATATATATATGTATATTGTATGTATAATTGGTATAATCGTATAATGTATTTAAAAATAATTGAATAAAAATTTTCATTTGAAGTTTGTTCAATTAAAATTCGATATTTTTATTTGTCAATGATATTACAATAATAATATTGGATTATCCAATATGCATAAAAGATTAACCCATTCGGACATAAACCCATCGTGAACTTAACATAACAAAACGACGTTGTGGATTGGCAATCATTCGGATGAATTGTTGTAATAAACCATTATTTTCCAAGTTATTATATGGTATTAGTTGTAACGATAGTCCACCGTATATACTATTATATATACAAAGATAAAATAATAAGAAAATTATATATTGTAATTATATAATAATATTTATAAAACATATAAATAATTAAATATTTTACTTTCTCCAACCGTTGATTAATAAAGAAAAAATCTCATTGATGTTAATCGAGAATCTTTTCAAAAACCATATCAAAATATTGATATATTCAATTTTAAACCTAATTTTAAGTTTATTGACAATCAGACTATTTCCATCTCGATGAGCATATTGATCAGTATTATTTATTAATAACACAATACAATTAAAATTATGTATGTTTATTTCAAAAAAAATTGGAATATATCGGTTTACAGCAGCAGTAGTATTAGTTGTTGTTGTTGTTGTTGTATTGATAAATTTCGGTGCTGTTTTGCATGCTGTATATTTATGACCGCCAATGTACGTCCATCTTTTATCATTGATTATTAAATGTTTCCGATTAAACATTAAATTGTATACCAAATAGTGTTCGTTTTTTTTTAAATTTATATATATTCTGATAATATTATTATGATAAGATAAACACACAACATTTAAATATAGAAGAAATTCGTTTTTATGTAAATGATGAACATCAATTTTACTCATATTTTTTATCATTATTACTTTTAATATTATTATTATTCTTATTATTCTTATATTATTGTCAATCACAAAAAAAAAAAACAAAACTAAAATAATACAATAATACAATAATACAATAATAAAATACAAATTTGATTTAAAATTAATATTATGCAAATTTTATATTTTTTTATTAATATATAATTACATATATAATTTAAGTATGGATAAAAGTTTCCACTTTTATATATGGCGTGTATCAGTACCACACCGATAAACTTAATAAAATATGTATGAAAAAAATATGAATTATTTATATTAAGTTTTTGTTTTTAATATATATAATTATTTGAATTGTAAAATTTTACGGTAATTATTAGAATTAAAATTAAGTTATTATATAGTACATATTATCATATACGATTATTTAGATTAGTAGGAAAATCTCTTTCATTTAATAACCATTTTATTTATATGATTTGTAATTTTGCATATATTTAACTCACTTAAATATATTAATTGTTTCCATATAAAAGCGGATCAGTTCACAATAACATTGTCATTTTATTCTTCATGTAAAGCATCAATATATATTCAGTTTTAATGCAATAGACATGTAATATACATAAATATAATTACAAGAAAAAAGTTCTTTTGAAATTCACTCAATTATTATCAATTGATTAACCGTATGATAGAAACAATTGTGATATAAATTAAAATTTACTGTATATAATCATGAATTATTTCACCATTTTTGTATATCTAAATTATACCGCAGGCGTTTGGCTCTTCATTTTTGATCATATTCATCTATTTTTATTTCGTTGTTTATACATTTCACAATTTATATATTTGAATAAATATGATTTATATATAAATTTATATACATATTAAAAAACCTGAAGCAAAAAAAAGCATTGGATGACATAAAATGAAATGCGCAAGCAAAAATCTATCAATATTTTTCGATAAATTTTAAGCCAAAATTTAGATTTTCTATAATAATAAAATCAGCCCAGAATATATGAAATTATTGGTATATTCCTCCGACTTGAAAATATTGAATATCTTCACAGAAATCATAATCGGAGAAACTCCGGTATTTATTGATGAAAATACATAAACTGTTAAGATTTTCCAGGGTGTTGTATTTCTAGCAATATTATTTTTTTTTTTAATTTCATAATCAATATTATATATATATACTAATTGCATACAAGTAAATTATATGGAAAACTAAAACCCCAACAAATAATTTATAATTAATTGCAAATATATTTTATGTATGCAAAGGCACACACAGAATATATATGATAGCGATTTCAGATATAGATGTGTATGAATTTGTATAACTTTTATTTATTTTTTTTTCTTGCTTTTTACCATCACCAATCATATTTTATATATCGCATCACATATATATAAAACTAACATCAAAGTAATAAATTATTATACAATTTTCTCCCTATATATACATATGTCCGTATTCTTATATGGGGATATATAAATACTTTTGGATATAATGTACAATATAAGTGTTTATCTATTTATAATATAAGTGATTTATAAATTCCATAAAATTGAGGGTGCCAGATATAAAAGTAGATATTGTTTTTGGTATGTAGGCGCGGGAAGAATTCCATATATAAAAATTTTTGGACCATTAAAAAGTATATATGTTGAAAAATTTAGTAGAAATTTATCATAATTATATGACTCAGATTTTTGTAATTTTTAAATGGTTTTTGTTTTTTTTTATATCTCTATCTAAATAAATTAATTTTTGTTTAACTTTGACCCTTTTGAGAAATTGCATAACATATAGTTTTATATACAGAATATGCATGATATTTTTTTTAAATAATTATATTATTGTTTTTTTTTTTTGATACATTTATATTATTAATTTTTCCAGAATGAAACATTTTAATCAACTTAATGGTTATTTTTATATAAAAATTAATATTTATTGTTTATCTCTAAATTATTGATAGATTTATATAGCTGTTCTAAAGTTCATAATATCAAAATTGACAAAAAGTTGGAAAATTTTGCAAGGGAGGATGTAGAAGGGACCTTTGAACTTAACCAGCATTACATGAAAAAGTTTATGTTGAAAATTTCACATCTGAGCGAAAGTAAACACGATAAAAAATTTCAATTTGTTTAGAAGAGTTCCAAACAATCACCATAATGCACTGGACTCAAAGTACGTGCTTAAATCTATACAAAATAATGACCATATATATAGAAAAGAATTATATATAAAAAAAAACGATAACAATTTTAAAGCAATTATATTCATATAAATAATATCCTTTTACATTTGTTTTTATATTATCGATATATTATAGATATATATATATACATATTTATTATTATATAACTGTATAATGTATGAAAATAATAAATATTTGTCACGTTTTTAGGATTAAATTTTCAATTATACAACTGTTATGAATGTGATTTAAAATATATGTATATATAATACATATTATTATCATATTATTCTTGAAACATATGACATATTTTATACATTATAAACCTTTATCTATTATTATGTATATATGCGGTATTTCTTTATAATTGGTATACAAGTATATTTATAATTATAATGATATAATAACTATTTCCTAGATTTAAATCGTATATATGCGATATATATATAGAGAGAGATATATATACATATGTTGAAGAAATATTTTGAACTTTCATGTTGTTTTTCGGTTTTGCTAACATTATTGAATAACTTAAACGCTTATAAATATCTATAAGTATATATATGTTGTATATATATAAATTATTTTTATTAAAAAGGGTAGGTTTTATTCAATGCATTTAAGATGAAATTTATGAAGGGAGATCATCGAACTTTATACAACACCGAAAATAATCTTAAATAAACAATTATTTGTAAATGGATGCTTACAAACAAACATTCATTGTCAATCTTTCCAAATTTCTATTATTATTATTATAATACATACATATCAATTATATGGTTATTTATAACTAGAGTGTATATATATAGTATCGTATCGCATTGAATATATATATATATATATTTAGTTATAAATAAAGAGGGTGCAAAATATCCTAAATATCATTAAACTAAATTTTTTGGTGATTTATCACTTGTATTTGTATATATATTTTTATATTTTAAAAAGATCTTTTCAATATATTATTATGTCACATCATCCGTATCTCTCTATATATTTGACATATTATATTCTGTATATATATCATTTAATTAATACATTTTATCAATGTTATTATTTTGTTTAATAACAAACAAATAAATTCGAAAAATCTTTTTCCATAAAATAAAAAATTAATATTAAAATATTTAAATGGCTATATTTTGTAAAAATATTATTATATTAACAGAAAAATAATTGAAAAAAAAAACAAAACAAATACAAATAAATCTCATTTATTCGTATCATAATATGACAATGACAGATTAAAATATATAACTGGAATTAATACAATATATAATACATATAATTTTTTATTTCTCATAGACAGACTACAAATAATTGAAAAGTCATTATAAGCAGGATATAAATGGAGGCAAAAAAAAAAAATTGTTAACAATATAATCTATACAAACTCATGAATATCAAATGCATATATAATAATATTTTAATGATTTTAAAAAAATTACAAACAAAAGATTTCAAAAAACATTTGTTAATGAAATATTAAACAAAAAAAAAAATAAATAGAAATATTATAAGCATTTTTTCTATATCCTTTTATTTATATGTCCTTAACATGTAATTTTCTTTTTTTATTATATTATATTATGTATATTTTCATCTGGAAATGTATATTGTTAATTATATAAACTCATCATTCGTATATTTTTATATTATTAAAATGTGCTTGACATTAAAAATGATGTGCGATAAATACATAATTATTAATTGGAAAATGTTTTCTGATATTTTTTTTTTAGTTTTTATTTAAAAAACGTAATATAATATAATAATTATTTTTCATTTATTTTTACAGATTATAATTCGTTTTGTTATCAATGAATAAAATTGATCAAAAATAAAATACGAAACAATTAAATAACTCTTTTGCATGATCGAGATTATATATGGAATGATAAATGGTAAGTGCTGATATTTACTAATTATTTTTATTATATTTTATTGTATTATATATTAAATTATATGAAAAATCTTTATCATTATTTGTATTATGCAATTATGCTATCACTATTAAAAATGCATTTTAAATATAATTAAAATCGGAAGGGTTTTGCTATTTAGGAAGGAATAGTTCGATTAAATTATTCTATATGTAATTGATATACTAATGTTTAAATATGAGATTGTCTGTATAATATGTGCTTTAGTAACCTGATCAGTTGTTAAATGGATAATGTATAATTGAAAGTAAAATGATAAAATGATCATGTACAAGGTTGTCCCCAAGATATTTTACTTATAGTATATAAATAGATAAATATTCATACTAGTATAAAAGATTATATTAGAAAATATGAGATTTTTTTGTAAACATAAAAAACTTACAACATAAATTACAATAACAAATAAAATAAATAAAATAATTTTAAAATTAGATTAATATTTATTATAAAATTAAATTACATTTTCACATAATAATAATACCTTATATAATAAATAATAAATAGTTTCCTTATGGCATTTATTTAAATAAATATTCTATAATTTTAATAACGTAATAAAAGTTAATAATATATTTCAAATTTGAATGGTACATATATTGTAAAACTTATTATAAATTATGTCATATTTTATTCGATTATTTGCAGAAAAAAATATAAAAAAAAAATAATAATACAAATATCATTTAATATTTATTAATTTTTTATTAGTTATATTCAAGAATTACGTGCATACATAAAATAAATTTAATAAATATAATAAAAATTTTAATTTATGTGGCTGCTATTTCATAATCATATTGTATTCTATATATATGTATATCGTTACAAGTATTTTATACAATAAAATTAAATAAATTTGCTCAAATTAATTTGAAAAAAAAAAAAAATCTTTTACAAAAATATATGTATATAATATATTTGTATATGCCTTTATTTTATACTTTTATCTAAATGTTTTATCTTAACTTATATATGAATTAAATACCAATAATAATAATAATAATAATATGATATTATACTGACCAATTCAATTTATATTATATTATTATGTGAATATATTTATATATAATATATTGTTAATATAATACAAAAAACCATGAATAAATAATTTTAACCCATTACATGCATATATTGTAAGCGATATTATTTTCAACAATTTTATATTCATGCAATAATTTGTTTACAATATCTTTTGAAACTATATTACATTTTTATTAATGTCTTTAAAATACCATTTTAATTAACGAAACACAGTTATTATATGAAGAGCATACCTATAAAGTTCAAAAAATCTATAGAGTTTTCTTTGTAAAAATAATTTTGTATAATTTGTTACCTTTATAATATATAACTTTTTTTCCCAATTAAAATTTTATGGCTTTGAATGGATTAATAAACTATAAAATGTTTATAGTCCGATTATATATTTTTTATATTGATTTTTTTTATTATTAATAATACATAAAAATTCTTGTTAAATATTAAAATTAAAATATTATTGTTTTACAATATTCATAAACTATATATAATAAAAATAAACTTTTCGGTCATCATCAAATATGTAAATTATATGCAGGTAAAAATTATATATGCAAATTTTTATATATCACACATTTTTTTTAATTTATATTCAAACTTCTCCATAAAGGAATACTCTCCGCATTAATTAAACATTCTGCTATTTTGCAAAAAAAAAAACAAAAATCCAATTTTAATGTTACATTTCAAGTAAATTGATAATTAAATTGTATTTTTTTTAATATTATTATTTAATATACAAAATGATTTTATATTGCATTTAGCATATAATAAAAATCACAATATAAAAATTATATAATTGTTTATTTGCCTTTCTATTCTATTCTTTAAGATCTATAATAAAGAATCTATATATTTAATGTTCATAACAAAAAAAAAGAAGTATATTAAAAAAAAAATATTAAATAAATACGTTATTATACATTTTGAAAGGTTTTTTTTTTCAGTTTTTTATATTCGTTTTTATTTACATAAACATTTTTAAAATACATTTACCCATAGTTGCGAAATATTTTTAACCAGCATACAAAGGCAGCAATAAAAGTAAAGTATATTTTTTTTTTTTTTTAATTTCTTTTATATCCGAATAAAAAAATAACTAAAGAATAAAAATTTCTTGTAATATATAAAATGTTTATTAACAATAATATATTTGTTGTGTTTCTTGAACGAAAGCGATAACTAATAATATATATATGAATATTGAAATTCTATAATACATTCAATTTGTGTGTTGATTTTTCTTTTACAATTTCGTACTGTATACATACTAAAAAAAAAAAAAAAAAAAAAAAGAAAAGTTGTTAAACAAACAATCAATCCATTGATAAATAAATCACCTCCCCAATTTTAAAGTGCTGATGCATCGGTATTATGCTCCTATATACTTTTTATAAGTAATGTACGTACATATTCGAAGTATATTACAAATTCAATACAGGATGTCATTTCGACATAGATTGACTAAAATTTTCATTTTCATTTTATTGATATATTATCATTTTGAAGTTAAAGGAAATTTCAATTGTTTCCATTCCATATGAACGTCTTATTCCGCGAATTTAGCAGGTTAATATGCGTGGGTGTCACATAATAATGGGACATCCGATGTATAAATGTTATATGGATATAGGCACTCTTTTTACAATATTTTTTTGTCTATTTATTTAAGGGATAAGTAAATAAGGGTGGTTAATATCGCTTCGCTAATGACAAGGAATAATTCAATTGCATTTTTCAAATGTATATTTTAAATCAAATATGTACACAGACGATATATGGTCTCTATATGATGGTATATATATAACATATATACACGATATACAATTCATATATGATGGTTTATCAAGTATTATAAAATTTAATGTTTTTGTTATAATATATAATAGTGGTTGTTGTTGTTGTTGCCTGTTATTGGATATCCATATATACTTTATGTATTTATGAATAAGAGTTGTTAATGGTTGCTTATTGCTATAAATATATCTATAAATAAATTGAATTAATTTTAAATTAAGAGTTTTATATATAAACATTTATATATACAAATATAAATATGTATATAAATAGAGGTTATGCTGTATGAGATTTTAATATACATATATATTATACGGTCGTTGTTAAATGAATCATCCCTTTGTTTATGATTAAACATTTAAATACAAACAATATATATATATACATAAAATGAATAGAATAAAAATGAAAACCGTAAATAAATTGAGATAAATTAGAAATCATTTATAGATAATTTATATATGCGGTATCGTAATGCGAATTAATATATATACGTGCCGCTTATTTATATATATTTATTTATATACTGATATTCGAATGTATCCTTATATATTTAATTTACGAAAATTATATATATATATACATTTCAATTAAATTTTTAATTATCATAATTGATCCACTTCAAATATTTTGTTATAATAAAATGTTCATTATATTTATTTGAACATATTTTTTTGGGCTCTTTACTACGGCAGAATCTATTGCCGTGAACTCGCGTAACTAAACACATATTTCGGTGACGAATCTATATGATGCATTGAATACCTTTAAGCAATTAACTTTTGATCACCATTTCTCTGGACATCCCAATAGTTTATTTAATAAAATAATAAAAATCTTTAACGAAATGTTAAATAAAAATATTAGCATTTGATGTGTATTTAGTAATTAAAATAACAATTGAATCATTCAAATATATATATATATATTTATTTTTATAATGTCACAATTTTTTTCGTCTGTCCAAATTTATATATCATTAAAAACATATTTATTCTAATATATGGATATCTACCAAATTGTTTGTGCTTAATTTAAAAGTTTACATATTTTTTTTTTTATTTGATTTTATGTTTCATATTTATGCATTTGTAAATACACATTTGAACTTATCATATATCTGCGATATACCTGAATCGTATATCATCACGCACGTATATCCAACAAACTTTTATTTTTTTATTTTTTAACAATCAAAAAATTTACATTTATATTAAAAAACTATATATATTTGAAATTCTATATATGATCCTTTCATAAATGTAGATATATTTTATATATAAATCGGTCGGTATCTACATAAAGTGCATATTTTCATATATACTAACATTAATATATATTTATAAAAAAAAATTACAGAATTTTTTTTGTCGTTTCGTTGTTATGCAGAAAAAATTGTCAATTTTCTCTCAACATGACACAAGTGAAAACCAAAAAAAAAGCGTAAATTGTTCAAATGGAAAAATGTTTCATGATGTAACAACAATGAACTTTTATTTTTATTTTTTTTTTTCTTTCAACGTAGATTAATATATACTTTTTATATAACAATACAATTCATCCCATACATAAGCGTTTTCCCCTTTAGAAGAGAAAAACAAAAAAAAAAAAACCACAAAAAAAAATTGTTAAAACTTACTTGAACAATTTCAAGTATGCACTTTTATACAAAATCCTGAACATGAAGAGTAATTTATTTAATTCAAGAGTAATGTGCACCGCCATTATATTTTTTTTTATAAATGTATATATATTTAGATATTTTATATTCTGTGAAAAGAAAGGTGAATATTTTAGAAAATGCGAATCCGTAAATGATAAAATAATTTTCAACTTATAATATCTATAAAATATTATATAGAATCTAATATTATAGAATTTATCACATAAATATGGTTTTAATGCATTTGAAAAATCGTTTGTCCTTAATGTTTTATAATATTTTATTATTTTTAATAATGTTATTAACGATTGATTTTTTTTTAAAAGATAGTGTTTAATAGTATATTTTCACTTTATTGTATGTATTTGTTCGATCTATATATTTATAAATAAAATCTGATAATCACTGATATGCACTTTATAACTTTATAGAATTTATTATGTGTTTGTTAAACGTTTTATTTTTTCATATAATATCTATGTCGAGAAAACACTATTTGAATATTGAACAGTATATTTTCTTTAGTAAATATTATAAATTTATTCCTAAAGACATTTTATCGATAAATCTTTTAAAAATTTCATAATATTATATAGCTAAACTGTTGAAAATTATGTTAACAAATTTGATTTTCCAAATTGAAATGCAGATTTTATCTTTAAAAAAAATCGTATATGCGAATTGTACATTAACAATATATGAATTTTAAAAAAATTTGCTTATTTTTTTTGTCTTTTAAATTCGGTATGTTTATATATCGGATCGGATTTTTTTCGAATTCTTTTGTACATGTGCAAAATTCCAATGTCCTTATATAATATATTTGACTATAATGTCATATTCTCATCGCTATACGTATACAAAAATCCAATAAAATATTTATCATTTAATATATGCATCATATATATATACTATACGTGGATGGATATCTTTAAATTTGTATGGATATATTATAGAAAATTTTGTCACGTATCTATATATGATATATATACGCATATAAAAGAAATTGATATAAAAAAAAAATATAATATTGAATTTTCAATATTTATATTATTTACAAAATTTTTTCAATTTTATGTTTTATAAACATCAACATATAAAATTCATCGATTACAAAATATAAATTGATTTGTATACAAATATTGGTTTTTTTATAGAAATTAAACTTTTCTGATTTATATGGATCGGGAAAATGATAATTATATTTTTTGACATCCACCGGTTCTCCTATGAACAAATATTAAAATCCTTTTTATATATTTTTTGTCTATATATAAAAATGGAAATTTTAAAGTATAACAACATTGATATTTTATATAACACTAAAGGAGTTTTTGAATAATATTTATAAATATAAAGTAGAGTAATTTTAAACTGATTATATAAGTATAAGATAACATTGCAATTGCAAATATGATATCGCATATAATAAGATGATGCAGCTGTACATTTCTCACATATCTTATGTTGATTTGAAAATAGTGTATCTTACATTTTAAAAGGATTTATATTTATTTTGTTATTTCAATATATATATAAATAAATGTAGGTATTATAAAATGTTATTATAATTTGTTGTGTTATATTTAAAATCGATATATATATAAAATTCAATAGTTTTAAAATGTTTGTTTATATAAATATTGAAAAGTTTATGTTGAATATTTGTTTAGCGATTATTTGGTATGATTTTTTTATTTTTTTTATTATAAATGTGTATATATATTTCAATTCAGGACATTGCTCCTAAATATAAACAATTATCATTTTTGAGGTAATTTACAAATTTGTACCTTAAATTTTTAGCATTCAACCATTCATTAATCAAAAACAAATTTTTATTAAAAAAAAAATAACAAATGAATTATTGTAAAAAAAATGTTTACGAACATTTTTGGGAAAATTCAATTTTCCAATTTCGAATTGCACCCTTAGTTTTGTTTTCTAATTTTCATTTTCTTTGCAGAATTTGAAAATTCAATTTCTGATTTTTCATAAAAGAAAATTTTGAAATTGAATTTTCCGAAAAATTTTGTTAGAATAAGATGTTTTTTTGTAGAAAAATTAATTTGTGCGTATGCACGTACGTTTCAGAATATCCTATTAGTTGGGTCATCAGGACAAACGTTTTCCCGCCCGATTACTAAGTTTTAATAATCTAAAAAGTTGTGTTGGGATATCTGCAATTATTTTATATATAAATAAATATGCATAATAGTAAGAATACTTAAAAAACCATATTATTTACAAAATTCTATATAAAGATAAAAAAAAATTTCATTAAATTTTGTTTAAGTGTTTGCGGTTTATGCAATTATGGAGTAGTAATATATATATTTAGCATTCTTAACTCTATACTCCATATGTATTTTTCTTTCAATATTTCAATGTTTGGGGTTTTTTTTTTGTTCGTATCTTTTCCTGCTTCTTATGATTATTATTTGTTTTTGCATAATTCCTTATCCTATATGAAAGCTAAAATGTAAATATTCTAAATATAATATAAGAATCGTTATTTTTTTTGCCTATAAATGTATATATTTTTATGCAAAATTTCTTTGTGTATATTATATACAGATGGAAAATCTATCTATACATAAAAAATGTATAAATAAAGTAAAACTATAAAATATTGTAAAACATTCTTTTGTATATCTCCCTTAATAATTATTTAGAAGACATTTTAATGATCATTTCTTTCGTTTATTATTCGGGTATCTTCCCTATATATGGTATATTCTGTCAAACATATACAATATACAATGTATATAAAATTAATTCATTTCGTTATATCCTGGTTATATTAAAATTTTCATTATCATATGCGTATATAGGGATATTTTATAACTTTATTTTGTTGTGTATATATACTGGATAAAAGTTCTATATAGTTCTTTTTTATAGATATTTGTACGTATTTATGACGACGAGTAATATGTAAATGTTTGTTAGTATCATTTGTACAGAGTGTGTTTTACAGCGATTAATATTGTTTGGAAAATCTTTTTTATTAATGTCTTGTTTGTATATTAAGTTTCAAATACAGCAGTATAGTTTTGGTTATAATTTTTCTAACCCAATATTCTTCTGAACTAACTTTAAATTATTGAAATCAACTGTTGTGTGTTTTCTTGTTGCTTGCACTCTGTAAATTTATAACATGAAAAAAAAAGTAAATATTTTATGAAAATCTATATATTGTTTATAATGTTTACTATTAAGTATTAACTCAAGGAGGGTTTTATACTTTTTTTTTATGTTATTCAGGAATTTTTGTGACTTATATAAAATGATGAGTCATGTCATCATATAATTTTTATGTATATATATATATTTATAAGTATAATGTATATATTTGCAATTGAATGCGGAATATTAAGTATATAGAAACATAATTTTTTTTTGTATATTTAATGGATTAAAATTTTAATTATTTTATATAAGAAATTTTATTCTATATGTTCTATAACAATATATAAATGGGCCTTTTGATATTGTATATACAAATTCAAAAAATATAGAAATAATTAATTTTATCAAAAAATATATATGAACCAATTTTTTAAAGAAATGCCATTTCTTTTGAAAAAGTAAACCAATATCCAAATTTTCTTTTACAAAAATTTTCTTTTACAAGAATTTACTTGGAGTTTCCAATGATCTATAAAGAAAATCATAATTGGAGAAAAACTATGACTGTGATACAAAAATAAAATTGAATTTTCCGGAAAATTTTAATATATTATACACGTTTTTCACTCCCTGCCGCTTAATACAACTATATAATAATTATTTTAACATCTTAAAAAAACCGATCCATTGTTTCGTCGGTTTAATGACGATAAATCGCAACAGAAACTATATAGATTCTATAAACAACCTCGCATACAATAAATTTCAAACTATCTATAACCATAATATATTCACGAGGGTTACGTTTTATGGTTTTATATAGACATTTTATGTTTTATATCGAAAAATTTCAAATAAAAAATCACTGATATAAAAATAATGCAATAAAATTTACGTAATATATATATTGTATATAAATAAAACCATTTTAGAAGGGCATCCCAAAAAACTATATATTCATGTATTTGACATTATAATAATTTTGAAATTTTCATAAATTTGGAAATTACGTTTTCTAATATGGTGTTCTCCTATCATATATAAGAATACAATCCTCACACGATATATGTATTTATAATGTATATACAACAAATAATGTTGCGAGTTTTTTTTTTGTTTTTTTATCGTTTTTCGATTTTTCTATATAATGCACATATAAAGACATTTAAAAAAGGATAACTGTTGTATAAATATGCGTATATATACATCGTATATTTTATAATATGTATATTATTATAATGTTTTATGAAACATTTCCATAAACAAAATTATACTATACATATATATATATTGCATGTCATAATTGATTGTTTACCCTGAATATGTTCAGTGATGCGTCATGTCATGTCTCTTTATAAATATAATGATAGGATAATAATGAATATATTTTTCATATGCACATAATTTATCAGCATATATATATATATATAGTTATATATAGATACAATAAATATAGAATGGCATCCTTCTTCATATATATTTATGTATTATATATTATTTTATATATGAATATCACCAGATGAGCTATAATTTTTCAAATTCACCCTCTTAAATTATTTATAAAAGCTTATATTTTTATATATATGTATATATAATATATTTTGTTTTGTTGACATTTAAAGCTTTGTCAACTCATGCGATTATATATATATATAATGTTAAAGTTAAAATTTTTATTTGGTTCAAAAAACATTTTCAACACATTATAGATTTTAAAATGATTTATATAATCAGTATATGTTATCAAATATATATATATATATATAATTATATATATATATTTATTAATAACATTTATATATTAATAACATTTATAAACTCTTAATATTTCAATATAATATTATTTTTCTATAAAAAAAGATTTAATTTCCTTAACATCATCAAATTCAAATATTATTAAATATTTAGATTTTTTTTTTCTGAAACAATCAACAAATTTTGTTCAAAATAATATATTAATATAAATAAATATCTAATGTAATTTAATTCAACCGGTGCGTCATGATTGAATTTCGACAGAATTTGATCTGTTGATTATAAGTAAATAATAATAATATTTATACATTTCTCGCAATATACAATTTATAAATGAAATATTTCTATTTCTCTAATAAAATTAATCTACAATTTTAATGAAATCATTATATAGTGTTCCTTTAATATCCTTTTTCTTATACATAATATATATTTAGACATATAAACTGTGTCTATATTAAATTATTCTAATTATATACATATTTATAAATAAGTTAAATAATATTATTATTATTATTATACCATTCGAAACTGCTGTATAAATTATATATTTATGTATAGGTTATTTAATATTTCATTACATGGTCGATTTCATTTGATTAACATTCATTAATTTAATTATATATATTATAAATATTTTTCATTGTGTTACAGCTAAATGTGAGCAAAGTATCAATTTCATTATATATAGAATAGAGTTAATTTTATTTTCATTATTATTTGATTGTTTGGCACAATGACTCGTGTGATAAAGACTTTATTCATGTGGATATAAAAAAATATTTCTTATAGAATGTATATATGAGTATACAATTTGGTTGATTGATATGATAATTAGATCCATATCATTAGGTTTATATTTGCAAATTGTTTTTGTGATTTTGTTCTTAAAGAATTATATATATTAAAGTTATGTACATTTTGTTTTAATTTGTTATTTAAATTATTTGATAAATATATATCTAGATTAGAATATTAGAAATATGATAACAATATATCGATGGAAATTGTTTTTGAGTGATGTAAAGAGTTTTTAATTGTAAAATAAAATAATACTATTGATATATATCAGTTTGTAAATGAGGCATTGATGCTATTAACATCAAATTTTTCCATAAACTAATCAAATTTGTCATTTTTGTGATTAAAGTCTCCTCTATATAGTAATATAATAATATCAGCAAATACATATAAATTTATATTAATTTAAACAACCATAAATTATAACAAATTCGAAAAATCTTGTATTATATAACAATATCTTTAATAAAAAAAAACGAAAAATTGTGGAAGATCAAAAAAAAAATCGAAATTTGACAAAAAAAAGTAAAAGCATAAAAAAAAAAGTATATTACAAAGAATAAAAAAACCTTTGAATCAAAATTTATATAAAAGAAAAAATCCAATAATATTAAAAATGTTAATACAATTTTTCATAACGCATAGCTTTCAGAAATATGTCTTTGATTTCATTCATCCGAATTTTTTTTTTTTTACTACTAAATATATATGGCAAATGTATATTATAATCTATATTTTCAACAAATTATATATGGATGGATGTATGTATATGTATATAAAAAAATGTATAAAGAATAAATAAATTATATAGAAATGACAAAAAGAATAATTCAAGAAATAAAAAAAAAATTGAGAATTCTTAAGAGGATTTCATTTGTTCAGTTCTATCATTATTATTATCAGTTTATATATACATTTTCATTTTTCATCATTCCTATATATATGTAATATCATATATATATAAATGCAAATATATATATGATACTAAAAATTATTTTATTTTAAATTTCCATTTTATCAACTGTTTTGTAATTTAAATCTTTTTGTGTATTTTCCAACAATATAAAATCTTATATGTATAAAAATATAATTTTCATATTCCTGTACAATTACAGGAGATACAAAAAAAAATGTTAACTAATTTTTTTTTTTTTCGGTTTATTTATCATTCAAAAATCCTTATATAGACGACGTATTTACGATATATATATTATTTTATAATATAGATATATATATATAATATTATCTATAATTTGCATCTCTCTATATCAAATCATCAAATGTATATTCATATATATTATATATATGTATATTGTATATGTATGAAAATAACATAAATTTATATATAATAAAATGAAAAGTTTGTCGGTTTATATAATATGTTACATATTCATGGAAATATATATGTATAGATTTTATAAAAGAGATTATACTTAAAATATGTTTGTTGTGTAAAAAAACATATATTTCTATATATGATGAATTTTCTATACGTTATATCGTTATATATAAATACTTTAGGGAAAACTTAAAATATATCAATATATATACCCAAATTGCTTCATTAATCTCCATTCAGTTTAAATATAGTGATTGTTGAAAAGTACTTAAAATATGGCAAACGATCCTATACAGAACGCACATATAAATATTTATAGTCAAGTCATATATACATTGTATATGTGGACAAAAAACGTCTTTATACTATAAATGTATATATATTCATAAATTACTGCTTTTATATATGTATATGAAATATGTATATGATAGCATATTGGACGTCGTCGTAAACGTGTAATACATAAGATTTTGTTTGCATACATTTATATAATATTATAATTTGCATATAAATAAAGCAAATTTGTTTTTATCATCTTTCTATACATAAATATATAAGTAATTTATAAATAATTTGCAAAATTGTCCATTTATGTAAAATTTATGATTTTTTCTTCTTCTTTATATATAAATACTTAACCGAATCATAACCGCATATATTATATTATATATTACAGATGATGTGATTGCAATTACAATTATTTCAAAACTATATAATAAATTGTATATCAAATATACAATTGTATAATTAAGTCATTTGTATTATTTGATCTGAATGTTTTTCATATAAGAATCTTATGAAACTTTCTATATTATAGTTATACGATTAGAAATGCATATATGTAATAGCGTAATAGAGTGAAATAATAACCATAATCATCAAATATATTCGATAATTCATTTATTAAAAGAAAATTAACATTCAAATAGTTTTTATGCCAATAAAATAAATCGTCATAATTCCAAATATATTAGTTGTGTGAAATTTCGTGCGATTTTATAATATCCGTTGGAAGTTGGAAAGATTTCGCGTCTTTTTTTTTTGTTCATGTTTTTTTGTTTTGTTAAAGCGTAAACAACAATATTCAACTGAAAATGTCAAATGAAAATTAACAAATAAAAATTCTTTAGCATTTGTATTCCAAACCATTCCATTACCATTTGTATAAATGTATAACAGCGGAAATAAGCTATTAATTGACAATTAGTTTCAGAAATATATATATATTCGTTTATAAAATCATTTATGGTGAGGTTTTTATATGGTAAAATTATTTTTATCCCAAAAATATAAAATTTTTTCCGCATTGAATAATTAAAAAAATATATATAATATTTTGGTGTAATTTGTTACACTTTTTGACCTTATTCTTTTTTTTTTGTTTGTTGTAAAATAAAAAATAGCTTTTAATTAAATTTAATTAAACCATTTATTAAAATTCTTAGAAGAAAATTATAATCAAAATGGTTTATATATTTTCATTTGTTTTTATTTGGTTTATAGTTATTAAACTCTTTCCACAACATTAACACACATTCAAGAATATATTATATGGAAAAAAATATACAAAAATAAAAAAAAAAATTTATATTTTAAATTAACCCTCATTATAATTATAATAAATTAGTATTAATAATGTGTTAAACATTAATTTTACCATTACATTTCATTACCGCACAACAAATAAATAAAATAAAACATATTAATATATATTTGTTATATATGCAAATATGTGTTTATATATTTATATGGGATAAATAAATGCAAATGTGGAAATATCTGTTATAGAGATCTAACAACAAGATAAATGCATTTGCATTCATAAATCAAGTATGCAATAGTCCATTGAGGATTTATTTGCTACAGTATCTATCCATACACATTCACACATATGGATATAGACAACCTTCTTCCTATATAACCATATATAACCTATGGATGGATACATATACGAATATATATTTATATATTGTAAAAGTTATTTGAATATATACGATACTGAAAAACGTGTATAGTTTTTTGAATTTGTTTATGCATTTGTATATATATATATAGATTGAATACAAATATATATACATAAAGATTTATTTATGGATATTCTTTGCATAATCCGTAACAAATTTATGAAAATAAAAAAAAATATTATTATTATGCCTATATTGTATTCATATATATATTTTATTTTAATAAACGCACTATATCTATATTCTATACAAGCATATTTATCTGTTGAAAAAAAATATGTAAATTTTAATTTATATACAGTATATTCTTTGATTTATTCAAATTTATTATAAATACAATTTCTTAAAATATATGTGTAAAATTGTTTAAAACACATATGGATGTGGATGAAAAAAAAAATCTTTGTTTGGAATTAAATATCGAATTAATTATTTAAAATTATAAACATTAAAGAAATGTATATCTATATGTATATTAATATATTGTCTACAAAATCATTAATTTAAAAAAAAAAAATTTAAATTAAAACGCATCTAATTGAATTACTTTGTATTTTTTTCAAATAAAAAACATTTATCTTATTCTCATATGTTTTGATATAATATATTTGGATCACCTCCCACTTTGAATAATTTTTTTCTTTCTATAATGAAATTTAAATATTTTCTGATTTACACATTTAGTAATTATTTATAAAAAATATTTATAGGAATTTATAGTTAAATATAATAAGCATATATAATTTTTATATCAGATCGAGAAAAAATTATTCTATAATATAAATCATCAATGCATTATTTGTAAACAATTTTCAGTTTGTATTAAATGTCATTGATCATCTAATATGTTAATATTTTGCTTTTAATCTATCATATATACACGTACTACCACATGTAAAATATATACAAAAAATATATCAAAAATATTTATCTTAATAACATCCGTCATTTGGTCGCGATCGTGACATATATATATATATAACAGTTGGTTACGTTTTGAATAAACAACAAATGTATAAATTGTATTAAAATATGGTTTTATAAAAAAAAACATATCGTATATATATACCTTTATTCGAATGGTTCCGAATTATTTTTTTTTTATCTAAATTAATTAATTAAACATACCCAACTTAATGTGCCTGTGCGAATTCAACTACATATAAATATAATATTTATAATATTAAATTGAAAACAAAGTTTTATAACAATTTTAATATTCATTTAGAGATATATTTTGTTAATAAAACTATATATACATTTATTTTTTTTTATTGGTTAGTTTTGCAAAAGTACAAGTGCATCATAAAATTTGATATTAAATACAATATATAATAATATAAATACATTCATATGCAAACTATTTTAAATACAAATAAATATCCATATGGAAAACATTTCTATTTAAATCTGTTGAAATTATTTCATTCATCTCCATATTTATTTATATATAACTTTATTCAGTATATAAATCCGCATATAGTTGTGTATAAATGGAAGCATACATACTCGAACAATATATCCTTCGTTCATGCAATATATTTGAAAAATATTTATAAATATCTATATTCATTTCATTTCATATATATAGATGATGAATAATAATCCTCTTCGGGGACCACTTCATATACAAAATGAAAAATTTTAATCCAAAATGATGTTTTTGTATATCCATATATATTTTTCATATATATTTTTGTATAAAATTATATGTATATTTTTAATATTTAGCATGAATAGGCAATATCATATTTAAATTTTACATTTATGTATATATAATATATATAGTCTATATTTAATATATATTTATCATCATGATATTGATGCGATGAAATGAAAATTGTTAGTTGCAGTTTTTTTTCTTCTTTAGAATACGATATATATATTTTCTTGTTGCATAAATCTTTCCATCAATGTATTATTTGGATTTATATACAGATAGATATAAAAGGTGTCTCGATGAAGCTGTCCTTTTTAGCTGGAATTTTTAGATGTCAATATAAAAGGTTCATAATTTATTATTCAAGATTTGTTTTAGGTTAAATACTAATGTTATTAAAAATTACTCATATCAAATTACTCATTCAAATCGATCCTTGTTTATTAGACTTCTAAGCGCTAAAATGGTAATCAAATTTCCTGTTTGTGATTCAATTGAATACTACTGGTAATGAAAGTTCTGATAAATCTATCATCTTTAATTTATTTATATGTTCTTTATAGATATATTATCCCCTGTATAGCATCTTGTAATAGAGTAAACAAAAAAAATCACTACACAATTATATATTTTATATACATCGTTTAACAACAAAAGAAAGTCATCTCTACTATACGATATTTTGATATTTACGAATATGATGATTATAATAAATATCTATAACCAATTCGTATATATATTTTTTTTTTAGATTTCCTATATAAATAAAATTATTTATAGTTCCTTAAAAGAATATTGTAAAAGATTTTATGAGCGCATTTTGATGATATATTTTATACATTTTATACAATCACTTTTTTTTTGTAAAATTTATATATAAATAGAGATATTCAATCATATTGTAAATAATAAACAAAAAAAAAAGAAAGATTTTTTTAAATTTCTTATATTTTAAGATGAAGCGTGAGCGTTATTTAAAAGTATACATTATTATTTTTAAAGCAAATAATACATACATTCTATAGCATATGCGAAAAAATTATATATTCATTTTATTTGAAATATTTATTATCTTATTCTTCTTCTATCTATCTATATATCTATCTATACATATATAAATAATTCAATTAATTTTATTTTAACAAAAAATATATAAAAAGAGATACAAATTTTTAAATTCATATGAAAAATAAAATATTTTTAATAAAAAGAATTTTAATTGAATCAAAGTAAAAACGCATATAAGAAAATTTATCATCGTTTCACACATATAGACTTAAATATATAATATATAATAAATAATTTATATATAAAATAAAAAATGTTAATGGTGTCTTTTATTTATTGTTTTTTTTGTGCATAATTCATTTGAATATTTATGAATGTATTAGCATAGCTGCATAGCGAAAAAAATAAATGTATATTTGTATATATTTATAATATATATATATATATATCAAACAAATGCTTATGGATGAAGTTAAAAATCATAAAACAAATTACGTTCATTAAAAAATGTTTATTAGGAAATTATTAATTTTATAAATCTCCGCCTCATTTCTATGCAAGTATTTTATTATTAATTTATTTTGTGTAATATGCATTTTGATTTTATATATATTCATATGTGGTTATATGCGATATATGTAAATAAATATATTATTATTACATATGTTTAGTAAAATATAATAAGAACAAAAAAAAATTCAAATAATTTGATCATTAATCAAAACCCAAACAGTTTATGTATGTATGTATGTATATATTGCAAACATTTTAAGTATTTAAGTAAAATAAAATAACTGACGTAAATATACTATGGGTCATATAATATAAATACTTGATCATGTATATATGTTAATATATATGTATAGCACCATATCACATATTTTATATGAAAGAAACACTATACAATAAAAAATACCACCGAATAGATATAAACATACTCGATTATGTGTGACGGTTAACAATTTATACAGCAATGTACGACAATAATACAAAAAATTATTTATGTTATTTTGCAATTTGTATGTCATGTATACTGGTATACTGGCAATTTGGTAAGTTAACATTATGTATGAATTCCTAATAATAACGTATACTTTCTTTGTTTTTGTTGAGCAAAAAACCAAAAATATTTTTTTTTCTCAAATACACTTACTGAATCAAAATGAATAATGTAGTTCTGGGTAAATTTTTTTAGGTAGTCCCATAACATACTGAAAATATGTGAACTAGTTACTATATTTGTGACAATTTTACTTTATACTTTTAAATCGAAAGTTGGTATAGATTATATCAGATAAATATCTTTATACACTGATACACTTTTAAATCGGATATTTTTTAAATAATAAAAATATTGTTTTAGTCTCGAAATATAAATATATGATGAAGAACAATCCGGATACATTTATATGTAATTATATGAAAGATTTTTATCAGAAAAATGCATTCATTTAAAACAGTTTCATCTAAATTTAATACAAATTAATCCACTATGTACACTATTTACTAGATCTAGATTATATAAATTATTATCTAAAAATCCCGCATATGTCAAATGGAATGCGTCTAAATGAAAATATAACCTATACGATTACATTAAAATTGTGAAAAATAAAAGAAAATATAAATAATAAATAAAAGAAAATTTACACTAATATTTATATACCTATATGTAATAATATTATTATTATATTTTATAAAGATGCGAAGTTATGTTGGCTCTTCACACATCTTTTAACTATATACATAGCATTTATATGCATCGTGTATAATAAATAATGAATGTTAAATTAAGAAAAAAATGACAACAAAATAAAAAAAAAGAACCCAAGAAGATGTAATAATATAAAAACAGACATACAAATATATCATAATTTTTGTCACAACAATCATACCGCAAAATGTTATTATTATTATTATTATAATATATATAATTGTATTCCGCAAATATACCATTCATATAAGTGGTTTTTTTTTTCGTTTTTGTAACTAATATATGGCGACCACATATATATAGTGGTGGTTCTGTCACTCACAAAGATTGTCTACAAAAAACATCTTTTTTTTAATATTACATATGTACAAATATACAATTACATATATATACATATTTCATCCTACAAGCACTTTTGTAGTATAACAAGCAAACAAAAAAACAGAAATATGGAATGTATAATAATATATTTTTTGCTTCATATATCTATTAAAACATTTATATTGCGAAAATATTATATTAAATTTTCTCGGTTTTGAAGAATATACTATTTATATGTTTGTAGATGTTTTATTATAATTTTCTATCATGACCAGAATTTTTACAAACACCCTGCAAGCGGTTTAAAGTAAAATTTTATTATATTAAGTGATTAATTTTAATTCATTTATATAATATTCAATTATTTTTTATATGAATAACATTATCAAATATACGGACTATTTTTCTTTTGTTTATTCACATTTCGAATTATTTCTATATATCATTTTGGTTATAGTTTTGTTCCAAATTAATTGGATAATAATTCATAACCATCATACCATATGTATAAATATAATAAAAATAAAATATAATATAATATAGGATGAAATAAAATACGTTTAAGATAGCAATGTATATTATTAAAAATATAAATAAGCTAAAAGAATTAATGCATTAGCTTTTAGAATATACATATTTTACAAGGTATTTATGTGTGAATATAAAAATTTGTTCATATAATATCTTAAATTATAAATTTTATCGTCAAATATATTTTTTTTATTCGAATGATTTTGATCATTTCCTTGGTCATTAGATTTGTTATCTATGCACATGTTAAATCAGATACAATACAAGATACAAGACAATTGAGTTTTATAATTTTTATTCTACTAAACACCCTAAAACCCCATATTAGAAAAACATCATAATTCTATAACATTGTTTTATATTTATTTATAGATATAGAATAAATTCTGTTAGTTTGATGAAATATTTTCATTCGTCTTTAAAATAGAAATAAAAATAGTTTTTTTTAGAATAATCATAATCATCATCACGATATATACGATATACTATATGTAATCATAATAATATATAAATCGTAGTTTTATTACATATGGCGATATCTTCAAATGATAAATGATAAATGAATGAATATCACGCAATGTTGTACCATATATATTACTTTTTGATTATATGATTATGTTGTTTATTGATTTTTTTTTACTATATTTTTAACCTGATTTCTAAGCATTAATCAGCACATCAGAATGCGTTTGTTTCCATACAGATAAAATAGAAAAAAACATTGCCAAGCAAACACGTGATTCAGGAAGTACCTATATAATCCCTTAAATTTGTATGAGAGCTATTGGATGGAATGCGATCCGAATGTGATTTCCAGGAATGTCTAAAATGGAAGTCTTTAAGCACGAAAACGGAAAATCTTTTAATTGATTTTTCAAGATGAAAAGTTCTATTTTTTTAGCAATGCAAAAGATTTGTTTAATAAATGAAATCCTTAAATTTGGAAAATTCCTTTTAGGTATAAAAAAGGAAAAGAGGTGATTCGTATAAATGAAAGAACACATTAAAAAATTTCGACAGATGTATATATATTAAAATTAATCATATATATATTATAATATAGTTAAATAATTATCTGATTATTATAATTAATACTATCACTTTATTTATATATTGATAAAATTATATTGATAACTTTATTATTATAAATATTATAAACTCTTCGCGTATATAAAATAATATTTAAATTGTTTGTTATAATTCCATTCCATAATAAATTTGTATATAGTTTTTACAAATATATACAGAATAAAGTTTTATGATATAATAAACCAATAATATATATTATAGTTGAATGCAGTATAATATTGAAATGCATTTCTAAATATATGTATATATAAAGATAAGTAGTTTAGATATTATGATATGATATATATATATATATTATAAAATCAATATTGCTCTATATATATATATATGTATATTTTTATAGATATATATCGATGATAAACAATAATATTAATATAAATATATGAACATTTCTGCAATAAAAACTTTTATCATTAAAGTAAATATATACATATTTAATTATAGTTTTGCATATATAGAATTTAATTATATATATATGCAGTGCTATAAAATCAATATCTATATACAAAAATAAAACATATTATAAGGTAACTAATTAAAACTTTTCTATATTTCTGAAAAAATAAAAAATTATTTTATGTTTTCAACCATATATTTACAGAATATAGCACATGATCGATATATACATATATATTTTATTCTACAATCTGATGTGTATTATAACTAAAAATTTATTGATTGTATTTTGAATAAAAAATTAATCCTATTTATTCTCGATATGTTTACGGAAATATATAAATACACGAGTATATTTTCATATAAATATATGTGCGTATATATTTTACATGTTTTCATATGTCTGTTTATTTTTTATTATTTTTTTTTTGTTCGGTTGTTTTTCACAATTTTAACAATCTATTGTCGATTAAATTTTCAATAGGATTATAGGATTTAATTAAATCAAAATTGATACAGATAGAATGTATATTATTTGGTTTTTGAAACATATATTAAATATATAAATATAGTATGTGTATATGTTTTATACGGTTCTATAGAATATACAGTTTTTATATGGTGGTGAATCGCCCAATTGGATTTCAAAAAAAAAAAATGCGTTTATATATATATATAAAACATACATGCATGCTGAATAAAAATTTCATTTTCTCTAATAGATGTGAATAAATATTTTTAAAAACCATTTTTTTATGTTATTTATGTTATTTTTAGAATTTTTAAATTTTATTTCCAAGATTTTCATTTGAATGAATATATTTTGTATATACCCTTCAGAATAATATAATAATAATTTCAATCATTTTTTTTTTTGGTATTTTATTATATCATTTTGCGATATATAATATTATGAATAATTTTTCAAAAAATCATAAACTTTATAATATTATTATTTTAAATTACTATACAATTAAAATTAAAAAATAAAATAATAAAAACTTTTTTCGTTTAAAAAACTGAAACTTTGAAAAATAATTAAAATATGAAAAAAATGCTATTTTAAGTTTCACCACTGCAATTTTTTAATAAAATTTCTATTTTGTTTTTTTTATATTTTTATATATTATTTCAATTAGTTATATATTTTTTCATTTAAATTAAATGCAAACGATGTATATATGGTATTTTCTTTAAAAACAAAACTATTAATGATTTTTTTCCATCATCATCCGATTTCATATTATTCTTTATATAAAAATGTTTATTTAATAATATTAAAAAAAAATATATAACGCAGTTCGCTCATTTATAGTCAATCAATGGTTATTTATGAATTTTATTTAAATATATTTATATATTATATATGGATTCATTTAAATTATAAAAAAAATTTGAAAGTTTAAAATAACTTTATCAAAATATAAAGCTTCTCTATATATATATAACAAAAAAAAAAGTAAAAATAATATCTTCCATATAGTTATATGGAACGAATAAAATTTAACACATAATTATATATTTTATAGTTAAAATGTTATTCTGTTTATTAATTGATCGTTTTCAAATAAAATGATAAAAAGGATGATGATTTTCCTTTGAAAAATTATTTTCAGAGAATAATCAATTTAATTGTTATTATTATAGGTATAATAAAACATGTAATATAGAAACCATTATGTTAAATGTTGTGCATTAAGCATCAATATAAGAAATTATACATGTATGAAACCGACAAATTCAGTAATAAATTTTATTTATATATATTTTCTTTTTGTTTCACTACAAATACGGTTGTACATTTAAATACGTATATATATGTATTTTTTATGTATAAGCCACACACATTTATTTAACGTGTATATAAAAAAATATATAGGAATGGGATATATCATCAAATAGATAGATAGATGAATATATAGACCTAATGACCAATTCTATAAATTGAATATCTAACCATATAAAATTTAACCCACATATGTATTTATGGTATATAAATTCTCATGTATATGCACACATGATGATTGTTATATACCGAAAATAAAAAGATACAATCTTTTACATAATATATCCTCTTGTATTCACGTATATATTCTATTTTATATACATACATTTGTATATATAAAAACGATTCGATATTTGTAGTACATAAATCCTAATATACCATTTGTATGTATATCTATTATATATATAACATATCGTGTTCAATATATAAATGCTGTACGTAAAATATCAATAATTTATAAATCTATACACAATCTATATATATATATATATATATATATAACGAAAAATGTAAGTTGTACGTGAAAATGCTACTTAATTGTCAGATTTATTGAACAATCAAATAAAAAGAGACATGGAATTAATTGAATTTTTGTTGGTCTTACCACATTGTTCATATGTGATATAATAAAAAAAAAAAAGTTTTTTTTATTTGATTGAACTATTAGATTTATATGGGGTATGGTGTGTATGTCAGCTCTAAATAAGAGTATTATTATTGTTTTAATCCGATCAATATTTTAGTATATATATGTTATGTTAGAAGGCTGGCAAAGTCATACAATAAAAGGATATTGTATAGGTTGTTTTTTTACTTTAAAATTACTATCTTGTTCTTTACTTTTAATGTTTGTAATATACCTATATATACATATAATAATACCACACCGCGCGCCTATTCACTTAACATAGTCACATAATATATAACAAAGTTTTATTATGTGTTTCTTAAATTATATATAACAGAAATTCGTACATATATAAGAAAATATATATTTTACATAAAATATCTATTACATAAATCACTGATACCATATTCTTATATAATAATAGAAAACTTTTTTATTTTATTTTGAATTTGTTGTACAATAATAAATATATACTGTATATATATAAGCCCATCCATGTATGCATTTACAATTTATATAAAGAGAATGTAAATGCATATATATATATAAATAGAAAAAAGTACTTTACAAAAAAAAAAGAAGAAAAATAATATAAATTTTCACTTAAGACAATATGAAATGATGATGGGGAATCGCATACATACATTTTCTTTTATATATTATACACGTTTGTATATATATGAAAATTTCACTTGATATATTATATTACGGTTATTATATGATATTTAATGTAAACAATATATGGATTCGGAAATAATCGTATATCTGTATATGGAGGGAAATTTTGGTAATGAAATATTTTGTTTTTCTTTTCTTTTTTTTTTTTTTTTTGGGCCCACGTATTTATATGCGTCCCTTAATCCTCAGAATATGCTTAAGAAATGTGATATTACAAAACAACAAAAAAAAATAAAAATAAAATGTGTAGGATGCGTAAATACAAATCTATTTATATGATATTATATATAGATTCATTTCTGTATATACAAGCATTTATATATATAAAATCATCGTTTCTATTAGATCACGTACCGAATTGAGTTATAACAGTATATATACTTTTAAATATGTTTTGTGGATATAACATAATCTTGTTATTATATACATATATCGTTATGGAACTTCTGAATTTGATTTGTTCATAAATCTTATAATTGATTTGGAATGATTAAAGAAAATGTTTTATTATTTTATTACAAAATAACAATTAATTAATCTGTAGTATTTATAATAGTCATATCAATCTATGTTATTGTAATCAGGTATCTTTTATGCTGGAGGTGCAGGTATATTGAGTATTTTATTATCGATAAGTGGGATGATAATTGGTGCATTGAACAAATAAATATTTAGGTTTATGAAATTTTTGAATTTTAAAGTAAATTGAACTTTTTTTTTGTCAACTATTGTTTTTTTCTATATCTTTGAGCCATAAAAATCCATAAGCCATGATATATAAAGATAAAATATATTATTTATATACAGATTTTTAAATAAGATTATACCAATTAAAAATCAACTACTATTAAATATATACGTATTAAATATAGATAATCTCAACATTCTCTATAACATAATATTTTGAATTGATTTTTAAATATCTTGCTTGTATATATACATTTGCTTTTTTATTGTATATATTATAAATATCTGATGTTCCAAACAATTATACCAAAATTGAAATGATAAGATATAATAACATATATACAATATATTAAATATAACAACGAAAAATACCACAGAAACCCCATTAAATTAGCTTGGTTGAAAACTGTTATATACTGTTTATTATATTGTATATAAATGTTCAATGTTGGTATATATATATATATAAAATAAATACATACATTATATAAACTTTACAAATATTATATACCGTATACAAATATATATATTAATGTTTATGAATGCTTATAAAAGGCTTCACAAAATAATATTATATATTGTATATAGATTTTGGTAGATATGTATATGTTTCTGTATTATAAACAACACAATACAAAAGTTTTGTAAAATGTGTGGAACCGATCGATTTTTCAGAGACCGATCCTTTTCGTCCTTTCTAACGATATATGATGATAAATGATTTAAAAAAAAATATTATTATGCCTTACAATTTAGCTATTTTATTTCAAGACTTTCTATCAACTAAATGGAATTTATACAAACCAACCTGATCTTTACGATTTGAAAATAATTGAACTAAAATGTATAATAAACACAAATATCAAAGTAAACCATTCCCGTGCCGATCCCATAGTTTTTCAAAGATTGTATATTTTGCATATATATTATACAAAATATATTTTTCGCGTATGTTGTTATGTATGGTTATAAATATATGAACGAACATTTATATATAGGTAAATTAAATGTATATAAGCTCCATATATACAAATAACTATATATATTATTGTTGTATGCATACATAAAATATATATAAATAATAATGTTGTATATACAAAACCCGGCATTCAAAATGCACATTTTCTGTGTATATGTGGTTTGAATTTCAACAGGCCACAAGTAAATTAATTATGAGTACTTTATGAGTCATTGTTTTGTGTATATATAGTATGCAGATATAGATTTAACCTTTTTTTTGTTATTATATAAACCCACATTTTATTTTACAATTTCTCCTGTAAAAGGTTTGTATATAGTACATTTAAAGAACAATATTACCATTTAAAGCATCATAATATTAATAAAATGAAATTAATAAAAAAAAATATATAAAATTGAAACATGCAGAATTAATTTATCGTATATACTATACAAAAAAAAAATTAAAAAAATATTGCATGTTTTCTTTATAATACTATCTCAAACACGAATATAATTTGTTACATATATTCTGTATATTTGCTCTTATGTATATGCGACGACACTCTCGCGGCGATTGCATGCTACCTGAAATCACGTTAAATAACAATAGTTTTTATGTATCATTTTTATATGTGTATATTATGTTGTATGAATTATATAATATTCATGAATGAAATTATTATTATTTGTATTATTTGTATTATTGAATTATATTTATTTATTTTTTTTTTGCTATAAATACCAATTGTTAATCAAGATAACTAATAAATGTGTATATAAATTTACCTGTATTTTACAAAAGCTTTTATAATTTGAATATAATTGTGTATTTAATTTTATTTATATATACGTACAGTACACCTATATTAAATTTATGACATTCAATATTGTTTTGTTATATATAAATTAAATATACTCATACACACGTATATATATATAATAATTTTAATCTTGATATTTCATCATATAAATATATACCTTTATATATTGTTATTGTATGTATATAATATATGCATAAATGACTATTTGCACTTAAACAATTTATGTAATACAATATAATTTCTATCCGTTTTGATTACAAAAGATTATATATGTTTTTGTATACATATTTATATATATATAAAATGAAAATGAATGTGTTAAATTTAATTATATATGATTTATTGTTTTATATAATTCAAACCGTAATTAATTAATATGTTGAGTAATCGCATTCATATATATATAAATATGTAAATAAATTACATGTAAAATGTCTTTATTTAAAATAATAATCATTTTATGTTATTAATTATTAATTAATAAATATTAAAATATACAAATATAATTTGTGGAATTACATATGTCGAAATTTGTCAAAAGTATTTTCAATTAATATTTGAAATTATAATTTTTGCATTTAATAAATTATTAAATAATTTCAAGTAATTTTAATGTGGTTTTTTCGATCGCGTTATTTTTGCTGTTATATTTAGGAACCTCACCATATCAAATATTATATATATAAAATAAAATGAAATCATTAAATGTATAATTATAAAATTCGTTGTCAAAACTTAAAACCCAATATAGAAACATTTAAAAATAAAATTTATATAAACATTAAAGAGTTTGCATTTTAATTCTATGCGCGTATTTATTAGTCATATGGTCATTACTATTTATTACCCTATAGTTTTTTCACAATCATGATTTCTTGATTATAACACAATTATAATATAAAGAAATAATCCCTTTTTTAAATGTATGTATAGAATATAAATGTTCAAATGTTAAAAACAAACCTTCGCACGAAAAGCATGTTATTTTTTTCTAGGTCATTTAACCTGCCACTCATTATTAAAGCTTTATTTTTCCATTTAACTAAATTTCATGTTTTATTATTATGCATTAGAGTATTTTCATTTATGCCAAAAAAAAAAATTTCATCTTTATGCAAATTTTTCCGATTTTTTTTCCCATCTATTTTTCAATGTTCATATGCTATATTATTATTATTATCATTTACTCTATCGTTTTGTGGCACTATTTTATTTTTTATATCATATATATATATATATATGTTTGTAAAGGTATATAGTGCTATATTGCTGAAAATATGATGTGGTATAAATAGAAGAAGTATCACAAAACGTTTGCTTCTGTTTTTCGGTTATTTAATATAATATATCCATCCGCATTTATAGCATGTTTTATATACATTATTTACTAAAAATTGTATGTATATAGATAGATATATAGAAGTATAACTTTTGTGATGATTTTAAGAGGAGTATATGAGTATTTTCGGTATATTTTGATGTTCATACATCGACACCATATTCGACACGTACAACATCTAAAGCAAAAAAAAATAAATAAAAGGGAATATATAACGAATGGTTATACAGATTTCTATATTATATAATATTTTCATAATGGGACTTTATATACAGAAAATATGGATATCAAAATATATATACCATAACGCATAAAATAAAAGGGAAGTGTTATTGCATTTAAATCTGTTGTTTAATATGTATATTTGTAAATAAATATATATAGAAAAATATATAGATATAATTTATTTAACTTAAAGTTATAATAGAATATAAATTTATTTATATATATACCTTAAAAATATCATAATTTTAAGATGAATTTTAACTTCAAGATGTTCCTTTATTATATATATATATATATATAACATAAAGATCTATATAGATAAATTTAAATATATATACGACATACGTTCATAATATCATAATATATACATGTATACAGATATGCAAATGAATGATGCCGATGTTGAATTTGTGTTTATGCATATATATATATATTTATATAAAATTGTATAAATATTTTTTGAATATCTCTCTTGAAAATGTTTGGAAAATTTTTTTATATATAAACATTTATTTATTTTTTATTTCATTTATAAATAATATACCATAAGTATATGTATTATTTATCCCATTTTAATTTAATTAAAATTAATATGCATTATTTAAAGTAAATTAAATATTTAATATATGTATTATTCGTTTGGTTTTATTTGTTTTGGTATATATACGCAC
Organism: Dilophus febrilis; assembly: GCA_958336335.1. Classification (NCBI taxonomy): domain Eukaryota; kingdom Metazoa; phylum Arthropoda; class Insecta; order Diptera; family Bibionidae; genus Dilophus; species Dilophus febrilis. Next base: position 26,603,711 of record OY284469.1, on the reverse strand, counting down.
ATTTGTATTTAAAATTAACGAAAATCTAAAAATATTGTCCCTTGCGTAAATTTCTATATATTTGAATGCTTAATTTATCAAAATTATATTTAATTTTATGAATACAAAAGTAATTTACATTTACGTTTATGAATGAATAAAGATTTTTATAGTATTTTTATTTGTATATTTGAATTGTAAATTATAATTATGTAATCGCGAATACCTGCGAATTTTAAGTTCAATAAAATTACAAAAATTCGCTTTTGATATACATTTAGCTTCAATATCTATAAAAATAAAATATTTCTATCAAATGTATATCAAGGGTTTAAATTATGTTGTTATTATCATTGTTGTGAATTATATAATTATCATATCGCATATTTATTTTTTTCCATCAAATGCACAGATGACTAAACATATCCAATTAAAGATAACATGTTCGTTAAATAAACAAATCAATTATACTTAAGGGGGTTACTTTCATTATTGTAATATATATTCATATATATTTTAAATTTTCGTGTATTTCATATATCGTATATGTAGGTATCACAGATTGTTATATTATCATAGTGTTGTATCATCACATATTTATATACCTATATATATTAAATATATTTGTGAATGCATATATATATTTGTATAATAAATTTATGTACTTTGTACAATTTGTACATTATAATTTTTTAGGGGATACATTTTTGAGAAATATTATTTATATATATGCATAAGATATGATACATTATTAGTTTAATTCTATATGCGTGCGTATATATCTATATTTTTGGATGATACTAAGTAAACAATATCTATATATGGATTTTGTATATTTACATATATATATATATATATATATATTAATAATCGTTCATAATTCAATGTATCTCTATATATTTACTATATTTATGTATTTTATACATCCAATTCATATAAATGAATATGTAAATATTTGTGAATTTATGCGTTTCTTCATATATATAAATATATATATCCGAATTATAAGGATATATATTGCTGTATTAATATAGGATTAGAACTGTATATAGATATTCACGTTTCTATATATATAGTTAAATTATATCATTATATCTATGTGCCTATATGTTCGGCAGATACACATAATATAAATCAGATAATGGATTTTTTGTTATGGATTGAATGAATTTTATTGTGAAATAGAATATATTTTTCAATAAAATCATTTGAAAAGGGAAAAATAATGGTAACATTTGAACCATAATTAACGGATCTGATCGTTTCGCGGTTTTCATTTATTTTCGAATCTGAATTTTCACTCAGAGTTGCATATTTTCCCATGCAGCTGTTCTCCGTTTTCGAAACCGTAAAAGAAAAAATAATTTATGAAACCGACAACAGAATGCTATTGTCGCACTCTAAAATCAATCGTCGTTTGTAGGCGAAATATAGATTGGTATACAATCTAAACCTTAATATACTTCAGTGTATTTTTGTAAACTGCCTTGTCTATACTTACCTGATTATGTAAATCAAATAATCAAACTAAATCATTTATTCACTTATTAAACTCTAGTTCTATTTCTATATATTCCTGTATATGAATGAGATATATATGAGTGTATTAAAAAGGATATGTGCAAATCAATATTTATAAATATGTATTTAAAATTTGAAAATTTGAATTATTCAATGTATGATACAGCAAAAATATGCACATTGTGATTAAATAAACATAATAAGATATAAGTTGTAAAAAGTTGTTGATTTCAAAGAGTGTTTAATTCTCTATGAATATATAGATTCCTTATGCATCCAAATTTCATCAATAAAAAATAAAACTAAAAGGAATAGAATACTTTTGGTATTGATCCGAAATTCATAGATTTTTGTTTTCAAATTTCTTATCTAATAAAATTCCTTCATTGTAAAAATCAGAACCGAAAATTGCTTTAATTGAAGATTGAAGAACTGCATAGTTATCGAAATAACTAATGTTCGCAGTTTTCAAATGAAAATGAATGACTTGCTTGTATCTCATATAAATTCACCCTGTATATACATTTATATTAGATATACATATACTATATGCATAAACATTTAAATATATATCGTAACCCCATAAGCGATTTATGACTGTATATTTCCTGAGGGTATATTATTAATAGTCCAATTAAATTTTCAACGAACAATATTGTGTGTAAAATATGTTGTTAACTAAATATATATATAGCTATGTGAAATGAAGTTATATATAGTAGAGTAGATACATATTTATATATCTATATTAGTAAATATATCGATTTTAAAATCTATACATATATATAGTAAAATCACATAAATTTGAATTTTGATTTTCACTAAATAATTTGGTTGAATATTAGCTGTATAGATATTATATTTATCATTTGTATATTTATCTTACTTGCGTTGTTTTTGTGATAAATTATAAATCGATATAGAATGAATGAATGTTAATTTTTATTCATATATTTTTATATATCATTCCGAAAAATTCACAGAATATTAATGATTTTTTTTTTTTGATAATTTTTAAACGATATTCATCTGTGTCTCATTAATAATTTCGATTAGTTATTTGTGTTCCTTCATTATACAAACGAAATTTTTATCATAATTTTGAAGACTCTAATGAAAAATAAAAAAAAAATATTTACATTTAATTTTTTATTGACGAATGGAAGGAAGGGGTTTGTATATAAGTAAATGTATAACCAATAAACATTCTAGTAAAAAGAATGAAACATCTTAAAAATATTTATTATTTTAGGAATTCAATTTGTAGTACAATATTCCATTGATCTATATTTATAAATTTGGTTATATCGATTATTTTCATATTCATCTACAATGTAATTTATTCAATTGAATACATTTCGATATTATATTGTATGTATGTATTACTATAATATAACTCTTTGATATAAGAAAAATATAACGTTTTTGTAATATAATTTAAATATTTTCTTTCCGTTTATATGTGTGAAATAAATTAATTCGGAATAAGGAAATCATTTGTTCTATATCTATACACATATTTATATGTCAATTATAATAATATTTATATTATTTTTTGATCTTTGCTATCAAATGTTATAAATATATAAAAGCCATAATAAACAAATAATATGTAGGTCTTCGCGCATAAAGAAAACACTTTAAATATATTATAATGTAAAATAAAATAAATTTTTCACCTAATAAATGTCATTTATATTCACATATACAGAGTATATAGCCAAATTGCACATTTAAAAATACATAAACGCAATTCAAAATGAAAATAAGAATAAATATAAGTTTAGTTATATACATATATATATATATATATATTTAAGAATTTTAATTAACATATCGTTCTTATTAAAATGAACATTTTAAGATTTAGAGCGAGTGACATACTATAAAATTATACATTTTATTTGTCATTTGTATATATGAAAATAATTTAATTTATTTTATCACGACGCTCTGTATCTATAAAGTATAAAGTCTATAAAATATATGTATATACATACTCTTGAATACATTACCTTTTGCATCTTATATATAGAACTATAAATTAGCTTTACATATGTGTGTATGAATGTTATTTATAGATTATTATTATTAACTTACTTTTATCATATATATTAAAATTTTATTAAGTGGGTGCAAAAACGATGTACAAATAATAAAAAACAAAAATAACATACAATACGAAATTGTTTATAAAATAATATATTAAATAAATTGTTTAAATTAAAATTAACTTCAAAGGAAAATATATAAATGCACATAAGTGATGTGTATTATTTGTATTTTGTTTGTATATAAATTACTTATAAAATATATTATTTTTCAATTAATATATGCGAAACTCAAATAAAAAAATATTTAGACATTTTTTTTTTAATTTATCATATCCGCGGTAAATATAGATGATGAACAACGTATATGAAATGATTTATATACATGTATCAATTATTTTTAAAATAATAATTTTTTTAAATATTAGTATGAGTATTCCAAAAAATCCGTACATTCATATTATGGTAAAGAATAAGATTTTATATATTCAAAAAAATAACCTAATGTTTTACTAGACTCACCCTGTGTATGTATATATATAAATACGATGAACCTTTTCCACTTTTACTTTAACCATATCAAATAAATTTAGAATTGAAACATTATCAGATTAACTCTGTCTATATATATATATATATATAAAATATAAATACGTATAAATGGAAAAATGTGTTGGCATATTCTATATAATATTTATTTATATACCACACAAGTACTAAATAAAATTGTATTATTGGTCACCATATATATATATATATATATATGCAAGTATTTATCATTACTTAAATCCTAAAATGTTTGTAGTAATTTATTCTATCCATATATATATATCCCTGATAATAGCTATATAGTTATACAAAATTAGCTTTTAACGTTAAAAATCGATAAATATTTTCCCATATATAGTATGTATGTATTGTATATAGAAATAAAAGGTATACAAGTGCGAGGATCCATTAAATACAAAAAAGAAATCTATATATAAATGAACAAAAAAAAAGGAAAAATTTTGTTATTTTTACTATATCTATATAACAAATATTAATTCGAACAAGAAAATTCTTTTATATTCCCGCATAAAATATACAAAATATATAAACGATATACATTCGTATATTCTTTCTCTAAAATACACAATAACACATTGATTTATATTTACTTTTTTTTTATATATATTTTTCACTAAATATATATATATATATATATAATAAAATATACTATTACGATTACCATTTTCATTGTTTTGTTTAAAGCTTACCTTGATACGTGTATAAAATAACAGCGCGCATATATATGCATATATAGAATAAACAGGACAAACATTTTATGTATATACATACATACACATAATACGAATGCTTTTAAATATATCTAAACACCTTTTTTGTAAAACTATGTATTTTACATAGATAAATTCCACATATATAAATATGTAAATATATGTTTGTATATCAAACTATATATTATATATATATTATGCATATAACGATATGTATGAACAATTCTAAACTAAATATATGTATCTATCTATCTATATACATATATATGAATGCTATAGCTACTTATATACTATGTATATTGATACAAACATACCTTTCACGTATAAACAATTGGAATTTATATACATATATGAGAAAATAACAGCTGTCTAATAAAAGTAAAATTCCATTTGGATTTTCATCTTGTCAAAAACAAAAAAAAAACATCCATTATGTCAATTTGATTTGAATGCGCTTTTGGTTTTGTATTCATATGTATAATATAGTATATTCATTTCATACTGTTCACGTATATATATATATATATATAATATAATAAGTGTGAATATTGGTTTTTATTTGACTAAATTTTTGTAATTTATTTTGAAATTTATATATATACATTCTATATGGTATTGTATTGCATTATAACACAGATGTTTCTTACTATACAAGTATAACTAAATATAATAATAGGTATATATACTGTATATATAGGTATACATTGAATTTATTTCTAAATTGATTGCAAATAACCATATAATATAGAATGATATTTATTTGTATCATCATTATTCTAATGTAATTTTATTATTATTTTACATGCGATACAAAACTTATCTTCATCGTCATCTCAGAAGTGATATGTTATTTGAATTACTTGTTTGTAATATCGCATATTTAAATTATATAGTATATTATATGGTATATTATATGATATTATAACTTACTTAATGTATACAATTTGTAAAGAGCTTGTCTCATGTATACAGTATTAAATGAATAAATAAATAAATAAATAAATATGTTTAAGAATTTTCTGCACTTTAAATGTATATACATCACGGTCCCTCAATAAATACATTTTTAGATATATTTTTTTTGATAAGAATCTAACACTTTTTAATATCACCTAAAAGTCATTATCATTATATATTTTATATGTATAGAATTATTTATAAATCATGAATCGTGTTTCAATTTACAAACATCCTAATCTAAAATTTATCCTGATGTGTAAGGTTTCAAGTATCGAATTAATTTAAGTATCCTTTATCACTATGTTAGTGATGATATCTTCGCATATTAATCTTATATATATATTGCCATATAACATAAATCATATTAAATTATTCATCTTATAAAATGATTGATTTTGAAAGACATTTAGAAAAGTTGTTTGTTTACATAACAAAAAAAAAGGTCCGGAAAAGTGTTGAAAATACAAATACAAATATATCTAGAAACTATTATATTAAATATAAAACATGTAGATTTTTTATAAACTTATATATATTATTTACAAATATATATTTATTGAAAATTTCAAAAATTATATTCAAATAAATATAATTTCAAATTGAAAATATATACATATAGTTTATACTACAGCACACATCTTCAATAATAATAATAATAATAATATTATTCAATTTATTTATGTAAATATTAAGGATATTACACGTAAATGCGTAAATATAAAATATATATTAGCATAAATATTTGTATATATATATATACAATTTACTTATATAAATTCTATATATATGTATATTCGGATATTTGAAATAACGACTATATTCAGATACCATAAGAAAAGCGCTGCCAGCTAAACAACTGAAACAGGAAGCATCTTCTGATGGACTTATCAACAAACAATTACTCATAAAATTTTAATATTAAATGATGTGCCATACTAATATTTTCAAATTCATTCACAAGAACACCATTGGATCTGTATGGAAGCTCCTATACTAGCTCTACATAAAAAAAATTAATGTTGAAAATTTCACCCGAATCACTCGACCGATTTCCCGAATAAAAATTGAAGAAAATTGATAAAAAAGGTAACCAATACCAATTTTCCAAAACGATAACTATAATGTGCTTTACTAAAAGTATGTGCTTAATATTTGAAGAACTTTATATATATCTTATGCCAGTATATATATATACGCATAGTTAAGGGTATATAGGTTCAATAATAAAAAGCTTATTTAACCGATTTCAAAGTCAAATATAACATTGTTATTTAGTAAAACCACAGATATTAACCATATATGGATATATATATTATAAATCTAAACTTGAAGAAATATCAGATTCTTAAATAAACATTTACATATATATAATACATATATAGTTTACATATTCCTGTCCAAACAATTCCAATTTATATATCATTATGTATATTTAAATAAATCATTATGTACGATTTGATAATACATCAATATGTATATGTATATATATATGAATATGGATAAGGTTTGAACGAAAATGAATTTGAAAATTTCAAATGGGATATGTATTCTATTATATAACATATATTTGTATATTATTATTTACACTATATATGCGGTTATTTATACAAATATTTATTGAAGCAGTATAAGTTATCTTTATATAGATATTAAAATATATATATTTTACATACCGATACATACCATTACATATTGTTGTTGAAAATTATTATGGTTATATATAAATGTGGATATATAATATAGATGTACAAGTATATGTATATAGGGATATATCCTTAAGAAAAATAATAATAACAAATCATCCCACACATTGATGAAATTAAATTTAAAATTATATGCGTTGCGTTAGTATATATGTATATATGAAAAGGATTTAATGAAGATTTTCCAAATGAATAGAATTGTATTTATAGATGCGTCGTCGTATATGTATATATATATAATATACTTACAAATAACTTTTGGTGAAAGCTTTTCAATTAACTTGAAGTGATAAATATACAGCTAGATATATCCAAATATAATCATATTCTCGGTAAATTGTTACGTCGTATACAATATAATTATTTGTAGATAATTATATACTGAATGGATAAACAACTATATTTAACAATTATCATATAAGCAAATCTTTATAATTGTTATAAATTTTGCAATAATAATTTGAATAATTTTAACAACAAATATCTATACCTATTTTTGTATAATATATAACATTTGTTTTACAATTGATTGTTTATAATTTTTATAAATATAATTATATTCAGTTTGTACATATTGAAATTCTGAGATGAATTGAACATATATAGCGTAAATAACATCACAATCGTATATGATTTTTTTTATCATATCTTACGTGTATGATATTTATTTATTTATTCGTTGAATATAACATGCGTCCTTTAAAAATGATATATAATCATGTGTAAAATGCCTATATATGTATTATGTGGTATTATATTAACTTTTCTACGCATATATAAACATATATATACCTTCATTGAATAATTAATGTTTTTATTATCGATTTTCAATTTTCGATATAATTTATATACGTTTGCTCAAAATGTTATACATATAAAATATAGATATATAAATTATTATGATAAGATTTAGTTTGAATAGAACTTTTGCAACTTGAAAACTAATACACAAAAATACTTTTTAAAGCGGAAAAGTTAAAAACAAATTCATCCCCTATTTTATTTATTCTTACGTATACTATATATATAGATATCTAATAATACGCATATACAGTTTATGTATACCAAATAACGCATTCTCTAAATATTGATATTCACTTTAGTAAATGGATGAAAAATAAATTGAAATCAAAAGTAGTAAAAATAATACATATATGTTTATTACGTATAAAATATAAGCAACAATGTTTTATTTCATTTTTTGTTGTTGATTTATAGTAATTTTCGCCATATTTCAAATGCTTATCTATATTTATAAAGAAAATTTCGAACAAGACGATTTCAAAATTACTCGAAAATGTTTTTTCCTATATTTTCCAAAAAATGATCTTTATACAGATAATATTAATAAAAATATACAATAAAAAGTGTTTCCTTATCCAATCTGTTAATAGAGCTAGTTTTACTTTATACAGTGTGTCCCGCATTATAATATAGCCCAACCTAACCGCATACCACGTAATATCGAACGTAATACGTAATATAGAAAAGATCGTGTTCATAGTAAAATATACATTCAATTACTATGTGATAATTCCTAATCAATTCAAGTTAGATGAATTGTGTGAATAGCCAAATGAATTACCTTTAATGTTGCTCTAAAAAACATTTATGTCTATCTACATGTCGTTTGAAGATATTTATGCTGAAAGTGAAAAAAATATTTTGGTGTTTTTCTCCCGTTTCACAGATTTTTTGCTGGAAATATTCCTCGGATTACAAGGCATTCCACTTTGTACGGTGGTATACTGCGATAAACTGTGTTTAATATTTTATATAGATAGATTTTTTTCAGATATATTACATAAAGTGAATTTTTTTTTTTTTAAATACAGTTCATTGAATTCAATGTATGTTCTTAAAAAGTATTTTCATACATTGATATATTGAAAAATACAGTAAAAAAAAGAAAATATATATATGTATATATATATATAGCGATACAAACATGGATTTGTTAAATCGGTATATATATACATACATATATACTGCACTTCTATTCTTATAAATATAATCTATATATTATATAAAATATATTTGTTCATGATCATGATATGGTGAAAATACATATAATGTATATAACATAAATATGTTCTATTATGTACATATAAATTGAAAAATGCATTATAACGAGCATATTTTTAAATTTGATTGAAATTCCAACGCATTTTCTATATATGGTACAGATAAGCATTTAATTAAATTATTAGCTTTATATATGTATGTATATATTTATATGTATGTATATATATTATTATGTGTTCAATAAAAGCACTGATTTTTATTATAAGAATTTTATGTTTGATTTATATATGGATAAATATACAGTATATTATATACATTTCTATACTAAATGATGTGGCATATTGATGTGATTATTGCTAAAACGTGTCAGATTTGAACATTTTCTATTTTTAAAAATCATTCATCTGTATGTTGGATTATATATTCGATTAAAATAAAATATAAATACTATATATATATATAGAAAATTATGTTTTAATGTATATAACTGAAAGAACATAAAAGAAATGAGGGTAAAATAGATTGTATTAATTATTGTTGTTAAATGTTCGGAAATATCGATTAAAATAATTTATCTATTATATAATATAGACCAATATTATGATCAATGTTTATAGCATCGGATTTGATCTGTAAAGAAAAAATATTTCAGTAGTTTACTTAAAAAAAAACCAAAACTTTCATAAAATATTGTGAGTATATATATGCAGTATGCGAAACATTAAGATGTTTATCATTTGTATATGGTCTTTCTATGCGTATTGTGAGTAAATTTTAAATTTTAAAGTATCATTTATATTTATATAGTATCATTATATTGTCTAACTGCATTAATATTTGTACAAAAGATATATAGGTATATATATCATACTATATATGTCAAAATTTCCTGTTCTGTTTTAAATATATATGTATATAAGCCAAATGCAACAATCTTACAAATTATTCACAGTGTGAATACTAATAAGGACTGTATCTTCTTGTATACATATATATATATACATGCGTTTAATGAAACAAATATAAAATAATAATAACAAATATATAAAATGTGTTCAGAAAATATAATTTATAATTGTATTATTATAATATATTATTTTTGTATAAATTAAATAAAAAATAGATATATAAATATACATATACAAAAAAAAAAAAGAAGATATTTTATAAATGTAAATACATATACTATATATATTATATATAACTGATCTGATATTCGTAAACAGTTCAGTTCCCTTGTAAAACAAATTTTATCATTTTTTGCTATATCAAAAGTATTTTAAATAAGTTGTATATACGAAATTTATTCCATACTATTATTAATTTATTCTATATTTATGAGTATAGGACATATAGGTTTCCAGTTGATTTTATTACCCAAATTGTCTGTAAACAACCCAAATCTTTTTAATTTATAATTTTTAATTCTATTTTTTTGGCTGGAGAGAATGCAAATGATTTGTAAAAAAGGTATTTTTATGTAGAATATTCTCATAGCGGATCTGTACTGCATATTCAGCTAACTAAATAATATATATATATATTGTATAGAAATTTGTATTCTTATACCTTTGGATATGCGAATACCTATACAATTATCCATATACATATATATGATATATGATGATATTTTAATTTATTGAAACAAAATAACAATATAAAATAAATAATGGAAAAAATAGTATATATGACATATGCAACAACATGAATCATATCACCCACAACATTAAATGAATATATATATAAATATATATATATATATATATATTTATGAACGATTTATAGGTTTCGTGCATTTAATTTTTTTTTGTGTACTAAATAATACAAAATTATTTATACAAATACATATATTTTTCCATTAATATAGTGATAAAATTGTATATGAAAATTGTGTAAAAAAATGAGTATGTATATATAAAGCATTAACCTTGAATCACCTCTAATTTTCTTTATGGAATTCTATCGAAAAACGAAGGTATCCGATTTAGTGTGTTTAATAAAATACATCTCTGTATGCTATTTATATTTATTAATATACAATATAGAACAATGGATTCTCTTATATTAAAAAACAAAAAATAAAATTACTGTTATATTGTCGTTTGCGATACGGATTTGATTGAAATTGTTTTTTTTTAATCAATGTTTAATCATTCGACAGCATTTCATACATATATATAATAATTTATTAGTTTTGTAGTTAAAAATTTAAAGTATATAAATATTTATCAATAATATAATTATATAGTTTGTTTTATTTCAATTTCGCATTATATACAATATTATTTAATTGTATTTTTTACGACACCAAAATGCCCGATAATCCTACGCACGTATTGTTAGCAACGAAGAAAATAAAAGCAATTTCAACGAAAAAAAGAAGAAAGATTTTCAAAAATGAGTCTATAGCCAATGTTAATTTGCTGTCACGGCAAGCATCAACACCAATATACTTCATTTTCCAATGCATAATTATATTAGTAGACAATGTGTTCATGTATCATATATATGAAACGATTGATATTCCAATAATTCAGCTGGATCCAACAAATCTATGGATACCCATTGGTTTTTGGTTTGTGTTTGTCTTACATCTATTACATTACATATAAAGAAGGTTCGATAAAGGTAATTGCATTTAGATAATTATTTTAAATTTGGGTTTTTTTAATGAAAATGTAATAATTATTGAAATTGTTTGCAGCCCAAAACCCGTCTAAACGGTCAACGAAATTGCTAACCAATTGTTATTGATCCACATACATACATATCTTTTTTATTACATTATTTCTTTCCTCACAATATGTAAGTATATGATAAGCAATTCATGAAAGTTATTATTTTTATATATGCATTAATCATTGATTCATCAATTAATACATAAATCAATTCTATGTATACAAACACAGTTGTGATAACTAAACTTTCCTATATACGCAAAAATTCAACAATCAATTGGTATTGTATATAAATATGTTCCGAGAGAGAAGAAACAAATTGATTGAAAATATTTAATATAGCCGTATATATTTTTTTACAATATGGATTTAGTTATAGAATTGATTATCGATTTTATTATTTGTAATAGTTTTTTAATTATATTATTATTTATTATTTATTTCTCATATAAATTATATATTATGACTGTATGTTATATGTATTCAGTATTGTTCAAGCAGCAAGTAGAAATTATTTAAAATGATTAAATATATTTTATTTTAAAATTTTTAAATGTGTTATGCAAAATAATGTACACACATAATTGTTTTTTTTTTTTTTGCTTTAACATATGCATACATTGAAAATGAAAATTGCATGACAAAATTAGCATATATATAAGATAACCGTTGAATCACCTCTATATACCCGTTTTCTAACAGAATCGATAAAAACCCATTTTTCTATTAAATTTATTTGTAATTACTTGAGAAAACTTAGTCTTTATATGTCCTTGTAAATTCTTTTCTATACCATAACTATGAGTTCTAGAATTGAAAAACAAAACGAATGCAAACAAATTCTGCTCTATTACAATAAAAGCATAAAAGAATGTATCCGATTTACATGAGCGATTGGAAATTGAAAATCTAAAATCAGAAACCTGTACTGTCATTTTAAAAAAAAAAATCCAAATGAAAATTCCATAAAATAATACCTTTGTTGTATGATTGCTGATTTGTTTTAACATAAATTGTTCTTTATTATATTGAAACGTAGATATTTAAATAAGCACTGTTATTTGATAATAAAATTTATTTGTTTTTGCTATATAGACATTTAGTAATATAGTGTAATTAGTTGTTGATAGTGCGTTTTTAATTTAATCAAATACATTTCAAATTACGTGATAGTTTAAAATTTTTTAGAATCATACTTTCAACTATGTATGCACGAATAAAACCAACATTTTACAAAGATGAGTTCATAAATTATTTTGCAATTTTGGAATTCGTTTCCGAATTATTCGGTGCATTATCTATTGTGTTCGTCTTTTTTGTTCCGATGTTTAATCAATTTTTCTACACCGAATACTATGGTTTAGAATACTGGAGCGTACGTCAGGTGCCTTTAATGTTGATTGCCGCCGACGTTATCTTAAATTATACACATTCCAAGCATGTATTACCGGTAATATACTTATTATATTAATTAAAAAAAGAATATTTTTAAAAATAAAAGTTAATCGATATTTTATTATTGCAATTTCCAGTTTAGTATGATGGGAGCGTTCTATATATTCTTGTTATGCATTTCTTGTACTATGATTGTATATTTCGTTTGTGTTAATGAATATCATAATTTAATTGTGTGTCTGGCACCATTGAGTGAGTTGATCAAAAGTTATTTTAATAGATTTTGATAATATAATTCAGTTGTATTTCATTATTAATATTTCTTTTAATATTCTGTCTATCCAAAAAAGTATCACAATTGATTGTTTCCAAAACATTTAACAAAATTTAAGCCAAACGTGCTAGTTGGTGGATTTTCGGAAAATGTACTACATAGGTATATATTATTAGAACACCGATATTTATGTGTAGAAGAAAATCCACGGATTGATTAATTTTTAATTTTAATTTTAATTTTAATTTGATTTTTAAGATTGAAGAAAATGTTGTACAATTAAAAATTATACCTTTCTATAATTTTTTGTATATGTATACGGAAGAATTGATTTTTTTTTATTATATTGTTTTTGTATAAATTACACTTACATAAAATGTTTGAATATTCTTTATTTTTACAATTTTTAAATGTGTTGTTTTATTTTTAAATTACTTTTAATTATAAATAACCTTATTTTATCGAATGTAGTTCAATTTGTATGTTTAGTTAAATAATAAATCCTAAATATATCCAAAATTGATAACAAAACATGCATGTTATATATAATTATATGTAAATGCATTTATAAGTAATTTTAATTATATATGGTTATGTTGTGTATTCTAAATGAAAATATAAATTACAACATTGTTAAATTGGTGTTAATAAAATACAAATCGCGCGGTGTATGTAATGAAATACATAATTTATAAATCAAATGCGAAATGAAATGATGAAAAAAAGACGAATTTTAAAAAAAAATCACAATATTTACTCATTCTCATACATATTTTATACTGTGATTTTTAGAAGGGACAATAGATCAGTCTATATTTTACAGGAAACCCATATTTTTATCACTTTTATAAATCAATTCATTTTTAGCTAATTTCAATTTTGTTCCTGAAGGGTATTTTATTTGTTTTTCTTTGTTCTATTATAATAAACCCACACCATAAAAGCATAAAAGAATGTATCTGATTTACATGAGCGATTGGAAATTGAAAATCTAAAATCAGAAATCTGTACTCTCATTTTAAAAAAAAAAATCCAAATGAAAATTCCATAAAATAATACCTTTGTTGTATGATTGCTGATTTGTTTTAACATAAATTGTTCTTTATTATATTGAAACGTAGATATTTAAATAAGCACTGTTATTTGATAATAAAATTTATTTGTTTTTTCTATATAGACATTTAGTAATATAGTGTAATTAGTTGTTGATAGTGCGTTTTTATTTTTAATCAAATACGTTTCAAATTACGTGGTAGTTTAAAATTTTTTAGAATCATACTTTCAACTATGTATGCACGGATAAAATCAATATTTTACAAAGATGCGTTCATAAATTATTTTGCATTTTTTAAATTCGTTTCCGAATTATTCGGTGCATTATCTATTGTGACCATCTTTTTTGGTCCGATGTTTAATCAATTTTTCTACACCGAATACTATGGTTTAGAATACTATAGCGTACGTCAGGTGCCTTTAATGTTGATTGCCGCCGACGTTATCTTTAATTATACACATTCCAAGCATGTATTACCGGTAATATACTTATTATATTAATTAAAATAAGAATATTTTTAAAAGTTAAAGTTAATCGATATTTTATTATTGCAATTTCCAGTTTAGTATGATGGGAGCGTTCTATATATTCTTGATATGCATTTCTTGTACTATGATTGTATATTTCGTTTGTGTTAATGAATATCATAATTTAATTGTGTGTCTGGCACCATTGAGTGAGTTGATCAAAAGTTATTTTAATAGATTTTGATAATATAATTCAGTTGTATTTTATTATTAATATTTCTTTTAATATTCTGTCTATCCAAAAAAGTATCACAATTGATTGTTTCGAAAACATATAACAAAATTTAAGCCAAACGTGCTAGTTGGTGGATTTTCGGAAAATGTACTACATAACTACATTACATAGGTATATATTATTAGAACGCCGATATTTTATGTGTAGAAGAAAATCCACGGATTGATTAATAATTTTTATTTTAATTTTTAAGATTGAAGAAAATGTTGTACAATTAAAAATTATAACGTTTTATAATTTTTTGTATATGTATACTGAAGAATTGATTTTTTTTTATTATATTGTTTTTGTATAAATTACACTTACATAAAATGTTTGAATATTCTTTATTCTTACAATTTTTAAATGTGTTGTTTTATTTTTAAATTACTTTTAATTATAAATAACCTTATTTTATCGAATGTAGTTCAATTTGTATGTTTAGTTAAATAATAATAAATTTTAAATATATCCGAAATTGATAACAAAACATGCATGTTATATATAATTATATGTAAATGCATAAGTAATTTTAATTATATATGGATATTTTGTGTATTCTAAATGAAAATATAAATTACAACATTGTTAAAGTGGTGTTAATAAAATACAAATCGCGTGGTGTATGTAATGAAATACATGATTTATAAATCAAATGCGAAATGAAATGATGAAAAAAAGACGAATTTAAAAAAAAAATCACAATATTTACTCATTCTCATACATATTTTATACTGTGATTTTTAGAAGGCACAATAGATCAGTCTATATTTTACAGGAAACCCATTTTTTTACCACTTTTATAAATCAATTCATTTTTAGCTATAATTTCAATTTTGTTCCTGAAGGGTATTTCTTTTTTTGTTTTTCTTTGTTCTATTTTAATAAACCCGCACCATAAAAACATAAAAGAAATGTATCTGATTTTTATTGTCGATTGGAAATTGAAAATTTAAAATCAGAAATCTGTACTCTCATTTTAATAAAAGTGTAAAATTACATAATATAATCTCTTTGTTGTATAATTGCTGACTTGTTTAACATAAATTGGTATTTACTATATTGAAACGTAGATATTTAAATAAGCACTGTTATTTGATAATAAAATGTATTTGTTTTTTTCTATATAGACATTTAGTAATACAGAGTAATTAGTTGTTGATAGTGCGTTTTTATTTTTAATCAAAAACATTTCAAATTACGTGATAGTTTAAATTTTTTTAGAATCATGCTTTCAATTATGTATGCACAACAACGAATACACCAAACTAGCAATCATGTGATCACAGATTTAATTCAATATTTTCAAATCGTTTTGCAATTACTTGGCTTATTATTTGTGGTGTCCACCTTTTTTGCTCCGATGTTTATTCAATTTGTTTACACCGAATACCATGGTATGGAATTCTTGATCGTACGTTTGGTGCCTTTAATGTTGATTGCCGCCGACGTTATCGTAAATTATGTACATGCCATTCGTGTTGTACCGGTAATATACTTATTATATTAATTAAAAAAAGAATATTTTTAAAAATAAAAGTTAATCGATATTTTATTATTGCGATCTCCAGTTTAGTGTTGTGGAAGCGTTCTATCTATACGCGGTATGCATTTCTTGTGCTTTGATTATATATTTCTTTTGTGTTAATGAACAACATAATTTTATTGTGTGTCTGACACCATTGGGTGAGTTAATCAAAAACTATTTTATTAGATTTTGATAATATAATTCATTTGTAATTTACTATTAATATTTCTATTAATATTCTGTCTATCCAAAAAAGTTTCACAATTGATTGTTTCGGAAGTATATAACAAAATTTAAGACGAACGTTTATGGATTTTCGGAAAATGTACTACATAGGTATATATATTATTAGAACACCGATATTTATGTGTAGAAGAAAATCCACGGATTGATAAATAATTTTTAATTTAATTTTTAAGATTGAAAAAAATGTTGTACAATTAAAAATTATACCGTTTTATAATTTTTTGTATATGTATACTGAAGAATTGATTTTTTTTTATTTTTTTTTATTATATTGTTTCATTTATTATAACATGTTTTTATGTGTCATTCCAATCAATACAAAATGTTAACTGTGTTGTCTGTGATGAATTGTAAATTAAAAATATAATAAATAATTATATATATATATGTATATGTATATAAGTAAAAATAAAAAAAATGGTTTTGACTCAATTTTCTATATCTGTGTATGAATATTCCTTTAATTGAATTCAATATTTTATTTTATGTATTCATATTCATTATATATTGCGTTTTATTTTATAATAATATAAAAAAAATGTAATAACGCAACTATAACAATTCCTCACATAGATGTAATATTCTTAAATTAAAAAGATACAATATATATATAATTATCGTACATTTCGTTAAAACTTTAAATGTTTATTATTTTCATATGGGAAACTATTCAATTTATGTTTATATTTTAATAAATGTTATCATAAAATCTGTAAGTCATTTACCACAGACAACATTATAATATATAGATTTATGGACGATTAAACAACTTGATCACTGATGTAAAATAAATTACACATGTAAAATAATTAAAAAAAAGATTTTTTGTAATATTTTCATTAGAAAAGTATGTTTTTTATGGGTGTATATCTTTTCCTTAATAAATAAATTAACGATTGGGTAGAATATATCAAGTTTATTAATATATGCAATAATATGATAGATTTTGATATTCAGAGAAATGCACAGTAATAAAATGAATGACTGGTATATAGTAAAGTTAAAGATTTTATCGTATTGAAAATATTATTTAATTGATTTTCAATTTTCAATTATGAATGCGATGCATACAGAATGTCACAATGGTATAATCATTCAATGATTTAAAATTAAATATTTTCGGTTGGTTATACAGTTGTAATGAAGGGTTTTTTTTAATCACAAATAACTAATCGACTTTTATTTATCCGATTAATAGGATTTTTTTTTATTTTGCATTGCTTAAAACAAAAACAAATCGTAACATTGAACTTACAAATAACGATTATAAAATTAGAATGTTGCTCTAATTGTTAATAGCAAATGGGTAAAATGAAACTATATTTAGGTTTAATTTCGTTTAATAAATAAAATGAATATAGAAAATTTAAACGAAATTATTATAAGGAAAGATGAAATTGTGTGGCCACCTGTTTTTTACTCATTTAAACTGATTTAAACTATATCCATAAGAGCTTAATGAATTATTATATATATTAAAAGATAAATCTCCGATTTATTTATATATTGCGGTAAATTACGAAAAATTAATTAATTATTCAAACCATAACCATTTATAATAAAAATTTAAAAAAAATGTATAACTATATACATATAATTGTATATGTATATGTTGTTCATACATACAAAAAATTAAAATCAAAATAAAACTTACATTTTATTATATTCGATTTAACTTAAATAAAATTATATTTACAATCATTAACAGCCTATAAATCATAGAATACAATTTGTTTTTATTTTCTTTCATATGATACATAAAAGCTGAAGAATATAATATACAATTTAATATACGAATATACCTGTAATATGCGTTTAAAATAAATAAATAAATTTATAAAGTACATATAATGTGTACTATAATTTATTTAACCTTATATTTACGGCGTACAGTATAGCGTAGGTTTTTTTCTTTATTATTATTATTATTATTATATTGAAGATACAAAGAACAATTTCTCTAATACATTTTTACTTATAAAAGTTTTATAAAAAAATATATATAGCCGCCAGGTAAGTAGGTTGCATTTTGTTATAATTTATTATACATTTTTGTTTTTATCATCTATATGAATTGCAATAATATATGCTTATAAAATGATTTTTAATATGGTTAAAATCTTATATATTTAAATTGCATAGGAATAAATTAAATGTATTTATATATGCAGTTTTCTTCTGGATTACTCTTATTTCATTGTATAAATTAAAATCCAATCAACATTAACCTTAACGTAAGGGTTATTCAGAAATATATAGGTGTTATTCCATAGAAGAACTGTTATTTTCTATAGTAGGAATATCGCGGAATATCAGAAACAAATCCATATATGGGATCCGATTGAAAACCCTGATTCATATTCCATTAATATTTATATTGACTTATTAAGATGTATTTTAATATTTGTAAAATACCTTTTGTGTATATATCGCATATATTGATAAAAAAATTTATTGAATAATTATATTGCTACCGGAAAAAAATGAATAATTGATAACAAATTTTTTGAATTTATTTTTCATATAATAAACTTCATAATGTCTGGTATAAATTAAACAAATATTATTTATTAGTATAAATTAATTAATTAGAAGCACATAAACGCACAGATACTTATATGTAGGTGAAAATTCAAAAAAATGTAATATATAATATATATATGTATATATAAATAAATATTTTCTTATGAGTGAAAGGGTTTCCTTTAATGATTGAATTTTTCTTTACCATGATTTTCTTTTCATCTTATTTTCCATTTCTATACGGTGTTAATAAACTAAATAAAATAAATATAACTATACATACATATATTTAATAATTAATTATTGTAATTCATTTTCATTGAAATTTTCTTTTTGGTTTGCCTTTATATACATATAACAGAGAACGAATGTGTAATATTAATTTTATTTGTGTATACAATCAACAAATTATAATAGCATAGATTTGTTATGCACGTATATATAGTATATATAGTACGTGTTTTTTTTCTTTTTTTTTTATCTCGCTTATTCTATATATATATATATATATATATATATATATATATATATATACATATAACCAATATATAATAAGATACATATTAGCAGAAAAACTAAAATTAACAACAAAATGTAAAATGAATTTAATATGTATCTATAATAAACTTATTTGTATATATTTTATATAGTTGAAGAAGTACTATATGCAAGAAAAAAAAATAATAATATGTTTGATGTTAATGCGACATGTTTTACAACAGAAATTTTCTAAAAATAATTAATTACATATGTTAGATATTTCAATATATGAATGCATATTTTAAACTAAAGAAAATAAAGAAATACTATATAGAATATATATAAGAACAATTTTAATTAGATTCACTGCGAGAATTCATTTTTGAATTTCTCACATTTTATTGACTGTGAAAGTTATTTTTGAAAATTTTTTATTATACTATTTTGAATTTTTTTGGTTGATGTTTTATTTTTCTTCATTCTCAAATTGTTTTTTTTTCTTATTTATTTTATTTTACAATCATTTTTGTTTCATGAACATTTTTTTTTATATATGCTGGCACTATTTTAATTGTTGTTTTTTATTATCATTTTTAATGTTTGAATTATATATACTTTTCTAAAATAATATTTTCGTTTTCTTTTAAACATATATAATTTTGTAAATTAACTTGTATCACTCACATGCGGTTTTAAAAAAAAAATTTTATTTCTGCAAAAAACTATTAAAAAATAGTTAACCAATTTTTATTGTTATATATGGAAGAAATAAATGTTTTTACCACAAAATTTTAAAAATTTGATGATTTTTAGCTTTGTGGCCAATTATTGTGATACAGAAAAATATACATAGTTTTTTTATTTTTTTATACTAAACAAATTTGCCATTTTATAGTTTTTTTATATTCTTATTTTTATGTACTATACTTTAAAGCGGATTTGATATTTCCATTGACATTCATTATAGACTCTATATATAATCAAAAACATATTATATATATACCAATTTGTTATAAAATTTATACTTATAAGTATATTTATTGTTACATTTATATATTTAGGATATTGTACATATACATACGACATATAAACAAAATATAGATAAACATATAATTTAACTTAATTTATAAATTTAACTAAAAATTATATTATATAATTTATCGGGGTTTCCCTGGGGATAATCATCAATTGGTAACATTATTTTAATTATAATTATCTCTTATTAAATCCTTCCTGATACGTTAACGAACGTTTAATTAAAAATCTATTTACCGAACTTTACGATAAAATATGTCAGAATATACAATTACAATTCCAAACCACGCACAATACCAAACCATAACAATAAAACACAATACGCATGAAACACAACACGCACAATACCAAACCATAACAATAAATAAATAACAAACAATTTATCATTTAAATTGGAAAATCGTTTCAATGTTAATCACATAATATAAAAGCAAAAGAAGGACATTTGTTTTTTTATTTAATGTTTTAATCATCATTTATCTTAATTTATGTATATACATATATGATTTGATTTTCTATTTCTATATATAATTTTATTTTAGCACATTTTATTATATAAATAAAATATTTTTAATATATGTATGTATACATTATTAAGAATATGTGACACCTAAATTAAATCTATATATAAATATTTTTTGTTGAACAAAAAAATAAAAATGAATGTTGTTTTGGTTAAAACAAAATATATTTATATATAACATAACAAAATAAAAATATACCAAAAATAAAATAATTAATTACAATTTAAATGATTTGTATCCAAATTCATTAATTTTCATTCATATATACATTTGTATTTGAAATTTGAATATATAATAAAGCAATTTATTTGTTATTCGGTGTTAAAGATGTATTTTCAGTTGTTCAAAGCGACGTACGTTTCTTAGAGATATTATTATATTATTTCTTCTTCTTCTACATTTTACATATAAATAAAAAATTAAGCGCAAATATTTGCAGACAAATTATTCTATATATAATATTACTAGTGTTTTTATTTTTATTATTATTTATATAGAAATATATTTTGATCTATTTTCAGGTTAATTATAAATATCCTTTTTATAATTACTCGTATAGTCATCGTGTGGTATAATACTACAAAAAAGAAGTACAAACAACAAATATAAATACATATTTAGTTAAAAAGAATAAATATATAGTTAAGAAAACCCGTCGGTGCTTTTGTAATAATAATAACAATTTTCTGAAGATATATAAACATAGAAAATTCAAGTAAGTACCAAAAATAATATATTTTTTTTTAATGTTATTTTTGTTTTTCCAAAAATGTATATATACGAAGACAAATAATGAATAGGAAAGGTAAAAAAAAAATATTTTTATTGAAATATATTTGTAAAAAGATATATATTATAATTATAAAAACGGATTTTTTTTTTATTTATATAAAAGAAAAATATATTGAAATAAGAAAATTCTTATTTTTTTTTTTATGAAAAAAGATAATTTTCTTAATACATTTTTTAATTTTGTATTTCTATATATATTATTGCTATATACTGAGTATTTTTCTTATTATGTAGTACATGGTTCTAGATATATTCTTCTATAATGTTTCATTGATACAAAAAATAATATCTTCCATACAGTAGAATTACCACAGAAAATTACACAGAATTTCCTATACAGAAAATTATACAGAATTTCCTTATAAAACTATTCAATAAGAATTTAATATCCATATACCATGGTATAAAATTATTGCTATTCAAAACTGCGTTTTTAAATGGTTGATTTTTTTTATAGATAAATTGCATGCTACTTTCATGAAACAAATTTGAATTGACTAAAAAATTATTATATGAATATTTTTTTAATATAAAAATATAATATTATTTTTGTATATCCCAGAGTATGATGCTGATATACATAATTTTATACCATCAGGGATATGGATATATGTATATATAGTAGATAAAATGTCGATTTGTATATATATAGAAATAATCACAAAATTTCAATTTAATTTCTATTTGAAACTCATATATTTTTTCTTATGCATTTATATTATTTGTTTTTCAATGTATAATAGAAAATACAGTGCAAAGAATAAAAACTATGTTATTATTGTATATAAAGGAAAATAAAATAAGAATATTTATAAAAAGATTTTCCATATAGAATCCATATGAAAATATATAATCTTTAATTTTTATACAATTGTTATATACATATATATAATATAAAAACTGGTATATATAAAAAAAGCTACTTATATTTCTGTCCTATAAATGACGATTTTTTTTTATATCTCATCAGCACGAATATTTCTTAAACCTGTGCTTTTTTTCTAATTATGTTTTGTTGATTTATTTTTTTTTTTTCGTATTTATTTTATAATTTATCTTATACAAGGTATAATTTATACGTAAAATATTCACGTATTCGTAAAACGTTAATTCCAAATTATATGTTCTTTAAAAGAGGCTTTATATATATTTATTAATCATAAACGTTATGTTTATTTTTATTTATCTATATCAAAATTTATAACGGCCATATACATATATATAGATTTTTTTGTTTGTAAATAAAATCTATGTAGTCGGCAAAATCTTTAATATAAATATACACTTATACAGATACAAAAAATTCATGCGGATAATTTATAACAATAAGTATTATATGTCCGCATCGCATGTTATAAATATATGTCATGTAATCATTTTTTTGTATACTTAATAGTTTATAGTAGACTATAGATAATGGATTGATCAGTGATTGATTAATTCTAAGAATGTATTCCTGTCTATTCTCATAAAACCAATGAGATTTAAAAAAAAAATATAAAAAATATATACATTTCCCGGCTATAATTTTAACAGGAATAAGAGTATATCACAACGTATATAATTATATATTTATGTCTATATGCATATATGAGATACATTATTAAGAAATTATTACTTTTTCATCATCAATGTAATTCTATCCTGAATTGGATTTTAATAAATTAAAATTGTCAATGAGGAAATAATAATACAAAAAAAAAAGTAATCATGAAACATTACTGAAAATATACTCTATGTAATAAACGGCGGTGTTTCTAAAAATATAGTTTTTCAAAAATAATGATAGAAAATTCAATTCATTTTACTTTAATTTTTTTTTTTTAATTTTTCTTATAAAGTTAAACAATATATTTTGTTTTAAATTATGTACAAATTTCTATACAAATTTAAAATAATTCTACCTAATATAAGCATCAGCAAAAATATTATATACACATTATAAAGTATTTTTGTCTGTAAGTATATGTATACAGATTATTTAGATAATAATTGATGGTATGTACGTATATATACATAATTGGATCATTTGTATATATTTTATTTATAAAAATTAAAGATATACGATATGTGTAACATCAAACATTCTTATATACATATATATGTATATGTTATTAAATTAAAATGAAAAATCTTTAGTAATTTAATATGTTTTTATTAGAATAAATACTATAATGATAAATTTTCCCTCGAAAAAAAATGCTTTTTCTTTTCTTGAAAACATACTATATAGATGATTTTTTTATATTATTGTGCAGATGATCTCATAAAATTCTCATATATTTCTTATTACAAATATATATCATTTTGTATAATTCTTAAAGTAAAAATTGTATATATGATAAATAAAAAAAAATATATAGATAGATATATACATATTTATATATTTTATTTTTTTTGAGAAAATGATTGTATTTTTCTTGTGTAAAGTGTCACAATCATTTACAAGCAATTAATCTTCGTTTTCTGCGTTTACAAATATATTAGATACATATATATTGTATATATTTTCACGGAAAATACAATTTTTGTTGTGATGATTTGATATTATATACATATTTATAAATGAAAATATGTAACATATAATCGTATATAAGAGGAAAATAGTTAAAGTAAATGTCATTCATATAATATATAAATATATATCTGAATGTAGTGCAGGCAATAAGGAAAAAAACACAAAAAAAAATATAAATATATATCTTTCTATAATGTTGTGCAATTCATTTTTCACAGTATCTATACAATATACAAAAATTTAACTTATACAATATGTTTATTTTGTAAATATTTTTTAATGAATGTGATTTTACTTTTTTGTTGGTTTACCATATTGAATTTTTATATATGGATGTGTACAACATTTGAAAATTTTTTTTTTAAATTCTTTTAAAAATATTTTTGGCACATATTTTGATTGCACTTTGTTATGTAAAGCTGTATATTCTATTATTTTATATGTATATATCACATACAAAACATTTACATATATACATGAGTATTTTGATCTTTGCATATAGAGGTTATATGCAGATTTAAAGTAATTTTTCAAAATGTTATTTATGTACTAATACACTTTTAACATTTTTTTTTTTTAATTTATCTGTTTCTTATAAAATTTTTTAATTATTTAGATTGATTGATGAAAATTTTATTTTTTTCCCATTATACTTTGTTTTATAACATGAATAAATGAAAAATTGATTTCAATTTACATTTGAAAAAAAAAATTCATCGATTTTTACTCTCATGTATAATTTTGGGTTTACTAATTCAATAATTTTAACAGTTTTTGGTTCATTCAAGTTGAACATTGAACGTATCTTCAGCAGAATATATAACTTTGTTATTTATGGAAATAAATTTCATAAATGTTACATAACCGCATTTTAGTCAATAAATGGGTACTAAATGTGAATAGATATTTTAATTATATAGATTTATCTTAATTATTGTGAAAAAAAAAATGTTATTTTATGAATTATCTTTAAAATCTTTAAATAAATCTTTAAATAAATTTTACGTTTTACGTTTTTTGAATTATGATTACTTATATTTGAAACTTTATTGTTTTATACAATGCTCATAATTTTATTTTATAGTTTGTTTTGTGTAAAAACTATATATTCACAATATACAAATAAAATTCTATTTTTGATATATAGATGCTTTCTTGCTTTAATGGTTTAATATGCTATATATTATATATGTGTGAATCCTTTCGGTAAAATATTCGCTATATCTTTGAATTTGTCTATTATGTATATGCCAACATAAACATTTTTCTTTTAAAACGATAATATTTTAAAGTTTATATATATGCGGAGGCTTATATCGCATATATAATAAATAATATACTTTTATAAAAGTTTTACTTGAATCTTGTTTCGATGTGTGTTGTTACTTATTATTTATAAATTTATGTAACACATTTATGATGAATTTTTTGTGTGTTATCATTGGGTATAAATATATATGAACGCGTTTGCTGTATCATATCAAAGTCGAAATTTATTAAATATTTATTTGCATAAAGAGTTAAAATTTTGACATAAATGTATAACAAACATATGACAACATATTTTAAAGATATATTAATATTATGTAATATATGTATATGTATTATATTTATTTTTCCTTTTGATATATGTATTATTATAAATAATAATATTTATTTATTTATATATATATATATATTGTATATACCTTTAAGATCATTTTTCTTTCAACACATTTTGGATTCTATTATACTTACGCACCGCTTACGTGTATGCATATATTTGATATCTTTATTGTATTGTTATAGTGTGTATCTTACGTGTAGACAGAAAAGTACATAACTGAATAATATATATAAAATGAAATTGACAAATAATTTTGCATAAATTTTAAAGTATATCTATGGAGAGGTTATATAAAATGTTTCATATATACAGTTAATGGAAAAATTATCACTCTGATTATCTGTGAAGTTCCACAGTTCCGCGCTGCAGAAGTTTTCGTCTGCAATTTAGTTCCATAATAAATTTTACCATATGAATAATGCCACTTGAAATTCAACTATGATTTACTCATTATTGTAATGAAAATCGTGTCTATTATATGCTAGACTATTTCTAATCTATCATTTCAAAAAATTATTTTAAAATTGTTTAATCCAAATATGAATATATTTACCATAAAATATTTCCCCTATCTGAAATGATCTTACTGTATATACTGTTTTTGGATTTATTAATATCAAAAATATATTCAGAAGAGTTATTGAATATTTTAAATATAGTAATAAGAACAGTATATTTCTGTATGCATGGAGGTATCAACATTTTATCTATATTTTCACGTATTTTAATAATTTATGCATATATTATATATGAATATATATAATTTAAATAATAGAATACTCTTAGATTGTTATCATAGTAAAAAAAACAAAATAGAAAATATTTATAAAGGATTGCATATTATATATTTCTACGTATAGATAGATTATATCTATATATATATACATTTATTTATATTATATAGAAATGATAAATAGGTATAGTGTATATACAAATATATAGAAATTCTTTGTATATTCTTAAAATATATATATATATATAAGAATCTTTATAATTTTTAATATTTTTTGTTTAACGTATATATGAAATATATAAATTAAATTTCCTTTCAAATTTAAATGAGACATTAAACATACATACGCAAATATAATATTCATGATAATATGATTTAATTTATCAAAATAAATATATGTATTTGGAATTGGAAAATTCTTAAAGAAATGCTAGCATATTTTAATCATTACTCAAATATATATACAAATATACATATCTTTAGTTTTCTTTGAATCCTTCTCATATAACATTTAACCAGTTTTAAAATGAAAGGAATTAAGTATTTATATATACAATACTATATACATATATAAGTATATGCATAGTAATTTGAGAATCTTCCATATGTTACATATCTTTTTTTATTTTCTAAAATTACATATTTATTATATACACGATTATGTATATATAATTATATATATATTATATGAAAATTCTATAAGAAATATGAATATAAAAAAAAGACAACATCAATTTCCTATTTATATATATTTATACGTTTTGTATATTAAAGAAAATATTTAATGGAACCACAACATTTTCATTTCATCAACTTCATTTTCTTTTTTAATATTTTATATCCATATATATATATATAATATATATATTGACTCTGCAATACGTACATATAAAAAGAAAAAGATAAATATAAGAAAAACAAAAAAAGATCAAAGTTTATGGATATTTATTGCTGCTTATATATGTAGAGAAAAAAAAATACAAA
The DNA here is from genome assembly GCA_958336335.1 of Dilophus febrilis. Lineage (NCBI taxonomy): Eukaryota > Metazoa > Arthropoda > Insecta > Diptera > Bibionidae > Dilophus > Dilophus febrilis. The sequence goes on along the minus strand of OY284469.1, from coordinate 26,575,081 downwards.
ATATTATTCATAATATAATTTGTTGTTGAAAATATAAATAATAAATATGTCAATACCTTTTCTATAATATATCATATATCCATATATGTATATATATATATATATATTTATTATATATACCTGAAAAAAATTATTACATATATTTAACTATATACATTAATTTACAGAGTGTTGAAAAAATGTTTGTACCTTAAACGAATATATCGAATATTATTATAAATATATGAGAATTACAAAAACCTACATTTTTTCATATATATAATAACTTAAATTACTTTTGTATTACTGAAATTCTTTTGATATAATTTTTTATTATGTATTGGAACTTTCACAATTGTAACTTATACTTTGTATCCAAGTTTTAATATCAACCCCCTTTTTTATATATTATAATTTATTCTTGATCTCCCAAGGGATGAATAACGCATATATGTTTCTCTATATATATGGGAAATTTAGAAAAATAATCTCTTAAATAAATGATTTCAACATTTTTGATGTTTAATAGATATAGTTTTCATATCCCATATTTAATTGAATATTAGATATTATTCGAGCATATGTAGTAATTATAAATTCTTAATTAATGAATTTGTTTTTCTTTTTTCATCTCATAAATATATAACTAAAGTATATAGAAATATTCATTGAAAATTCATATAATTTTAATGGTTAAATTCATCCCAAAATTTCCATATATACATTTATAAATTATTCAGTAAAATTTTATAGAATGAATTTAAATTTTTGCGTAAATGAATATAAATAAAATAAAAAATAATTGTACAAAATACTTTAATTTTGTATTTAAATATATATACACATTTACACAACATACATCATAAATATTAAATCAATCAATCAATCAATTAATTAAAGTGTATATAAAACTTTACCGCATTTTGTCTGTATATATATACAATTAGCCAACAACAAAACAATAATAAATAAATAATTAAAAGTACTCTAAATAACACCATCAAACATATTCAATTTCATATATATAACTATATATATAATATAGTATACATTTTTACACATATTCATTATTTATATCTGAGCGTTAATTTTATATATTTGCATTCGAATCAAATATCTGTAGATAATTTACACAATTTCATATATATATATATATATACATATAGATCTGTATGTTGTATATATTCTATCAATATGGTAATGGTATATATAAATTATAGATATGTTATTAACACTCTGCACATTAATTTATATTATGAAAAGGGGTTTATTTCGAAAGGTCCGAAAAAAATGGTTTTCTTAAATGAATAAACTAAAATGATATAATTCACTTAAGTTCGGAATTGGGTTGGGTCCAGACACATCAAAAAAATTTCGTAAGATTTAATCATCAAAATAAATGTTTTATAGAAATTTTAAACATATGCCAAATTTGTATGGCATTGTAAAAATCTATATCATTTATTTCATAATGATTTTTCCTAATATTCTTGACTTGAGTTTAACATTTATTAAAATTTATGATTATAATTGTAAGAGATGTATAAATTCTGATTAATTCGCTTACTGTGTACTTATATATATAAATAAAAAGCATTAACGCACATACATTTTATAATACTATATAATATATAGAGAGATAGAACTATATATAATTATTCATATATGTATAAATTATAACAAATCAATAAAGTGTCATTTGCATTGCTGTGTGACTATAATAATAATAATAATAATCATAATATGCATCATATAAAATGAAATAAATGTGAGTAAATGAATGACTCTGCGTATATGTATATATACTGTGTATATATGAATGAATGGAATAAGCGGCAATGTACTCTTTATACTAATGCCAATTAATTTATTTGCATTACTTGCTTATATTATTGCTTATATATGCTCGTATATAAATAAATATATACAGAATATTATATATCGCATACAATGCATTAACTTATAACGAGTATATTCATTTGGGATTACATATATATTTATAAATAACACACAGTTGAATTCATAGTCACCGTATTATAATTTTTTTTGTAAGATTGGTTAAATATATAGAGTTAAGTTTTCTATATAACTTTATTTTTCATTTCTTTATGCAATTTTATATAATATATGCGCGATTATCCAAAATTCCGCAACGATAGAAAATTCCTTTGAATATAGCGTATACATTTAGTTGTTCGTATACAAACCTAACTTCAGAGATCTATATAAAATGTGTAAATATAAACTTGTTATATGTATTATTAATGTTTATATATAATTTATTCATAAAATGATATTTAAATATTAAATTTATATTAAATATATAAAACGTTTAAGTTATATGGTGCGCGGTTGTGTAAATAAAATTAATAATCGAAAATTTATGTACTATTGCTTGATAAATAAATTAAAAAAAAATAAAAATAAAAATTGTTTTAGAAAGTTTATTATATAAATAAATAAATAAATAAATTGACAAATAGCAAATAATTGCGAATTAAATCAAATGATTAACTTTAAGCTTTTATATATATAAAAATAGATAATTCTTTTTTCATGCTATTATTAACTTATATAAATATTATAAATTTGCATTTAATTTTTTATTTTTTTTCCAATTTACTTTAATTATAATATATTACGTTGTCAATTTCTCAATAATATATAATTGCTTTCGAATGAATCATTCATTCATTTTACTTATATATATTTAAATATATACTTAATTTGTTGAAATAAAAAGATATATTATTATATATATCTTTTAATCGATAATAATTTATCAATAATTTATTGTATATACAAAATTTTTAAATAAATGAAATATGGCATACATTTTATTATATAAAAAAAATATGTATAATAAAATGAAATTGAAGGTGTAAGACATGCAAAAAAGTATAGGAATTTGATATAAAAATAGAAAATATAGAAAAAATTTTTTCGATTCTCAGAATAATTTTCAATATATGTAATTTACGTTTTTTTTTTAATAATAAAAATTTATAACCAATTGTTTTATTATGGTTTTTTATCGATTATATTTATTATATTTATAAATATGCAATAATCATTTGATTTAGCATATTGAACAAAATTTATTTATGTTTAGAACTATTAAATCAAAATTATAATTATAGCTTTTTTATATAAAAATTAAAAGGGTTTACTTATAGATATCTTGTGTTTTCGTAATATAGATAGACATTTAATTTCATGTTTTAAAAAATATATGAAAATTTCTTTTTTTTTGTTTTGCAGAATTTTTTTTACAATATTTATTTTTTTTTGTGTTAAAAGAAAATCGATAAATGAAATTGAAGGGAAAAACTACTACTACGCTATATATTTTCAAATAAAACTATATATAAAAAAAAACCCTACATCCTGAAACACTTAAATTTTATCTTATTTATAAATATATAATACAGTATATGTATTCAAGTTTAATCAGAGCCAAACAGTATTTTCGTTATATGTCGTTAATTTAGTGAATTTCGATTTTCAGAAGAGAAAATAATTACATAATAAAATAAATAATATTGATTTATTTAAAAAAATTGTCTTTGTGTTTACTATTTATAGTTACAATTCTTTGGTCCAAATCCTATTAAAGTTGAATATTAATTTTTTAAACATCATTTGTGGTGTTCATTTTAAAATATTTTGTATCCCTGAATGTTCAGTGTCTATACTTTCCAATAGAAATATAAATATGATTTCACACATATCTGTTTATGCACATAAACATCTCACCAAAAAAAATATATATAATAAGAGTTTTCCTTCCTAAAAGTAATCGTCACATATTGTGTGTATGTATAACTTGTACAAGATATATAATATTATTATTATTATTATATTTATAGTTTATAAAAAAAAAAAATCATATATTTTTTTTTTATAAATTTGTTGGCACGCATTTGATTTTAGATAAGTGGGCAATTTATGTAAACCCGCATGTCATTTAAAAGTATAATATTCCATATATACAATGCAATTCACATCACATCACATATTATATATAGAGGAGGATACATGCAACTTGCATTATATTTAATTTCAATATATAATATATATATAGATAAATGCATTCTATATGCATATATCTATATTATGTATATATGAAATTAATTTAGAGTGCGTTGTTTTAGTTTTTTTTTATTTATAAACAATGTAAATTAATTTTTATATCCTCTGCATATTTTTTATACATATATATATATAGTTATAGGATTCTGGATGCATCCGTTTACTATATTATTTTTAAGTGGGATACTCACTTGTTATAGTATTTTTACATTTTTATGTATAAGAAAAACGTTTTGTTTAATGAAAATACGATTGTATATTTTGTTCAAAATGCAGAAAAGAACTGTATATATATATTTTTTAAATTTCAATAAATATTCACCCACTGTAAAGTATAATGTGTAGTATTTTATCTATTTTGTATATAATGTGCTGGCGATTATAATTTTTAATTAAAATGTATTATACAACAATATATATATAAATTTATTTGTTTATCGTATTTACATTTTCATTGGATGTGAATAAATATATAGGGATAATTTTTTAACCAAATATAAATATTGTCTATATATTATTGTTTTCAAAGTCATCTTATATAGATACTATATATATTATATAGAAAATTATATTAAATTTAAATTAATTGTTTTTTTTTGTATAATTCGAACCAATTGCTTTGAAATTTTGAATCTGTAGGTTTGATGAAAGATGTAAAACGTTTATATCGGGGAATTTTTTCTTATCCTCTGATCCCATTCAGCCGTTTCCCTGTGGTTTTATTGAATAATGAATTTGAATATATTAATTGTAATTAAATTAACGATTTAATTCATATTTCATCTATTTATAAATGAAAATATATCACCATGAATATATTCTTTTATATATTGTAGTTTATTTCATTGTAAACATGTGATAAGATTAAAAAAAAAAGATCAACATAAATTCAAACTATTTGTATAAATTAATATGGGTCACTGACCGATAGCCTATATATACATTCCAAATGCATGTATTAATATAATACAAAATGCAAATACTAGATTTTTCATAAATACAAATTGTGATGCATTTGATTAAAGAAGGATTATATTGTATTTTATATTTGTATTAAACAAACGTAAATATACACATTTTTTTTTAATTATTTACATATTTGCATTTTACTGTACAAGAGCTCCAAAGAGCTTTTTGTTTTAAATATATATTTATTTACAGTAAAATAAAAAAATTTCTTATACTATTTGAATTTGTTGTTATCTTATACAAATTATTTATTTAATTTACATATATGTACGTATTGTTTTTATCATATTGTTATAGAAATATATACATTTCTATATATAGAAAAGATAATAAAATTTACATATTTTAAAATTATTGTTAATCTATTATTTAAACATCAATTTACTATATATATACCATACAATATAAAAATCATACATACTTGTTGAATTGTATACCGAAGAAATGCAATCAAATTCATTTGCTTATTGAAACAAAAAGAACAAAAATACGGAGTTTCCATAATACATAATAAAGTTAATTAAATTAAATCTTTTTTAAAACAAAAACAAAACAAAAAAACTAAATGTTTATCATATTTTATATGGATTTTCTTTCTCATTTGTTTTATTTATTTTATTTTATTACATTCGCTTACATATGAATTGAAAATAATGTATAAATAAAGGTATTTGTATTTTTTTTATTTTTAAGATAAAAACAATTATATGATTCAGATAATTAAATAAATAAAATCGTACAAATTCTATTAATAGAGCTGTAATTTTTTTCAGTTTCTAAACAATTCTTTTAAAATATATACTCTATCTACATGTTATATGGGTATATATAATTCATATTCTTAAGAATATTAATATAATAATAAAAAAGAATGCTATTAAATATATATAAAAATACAAAATAATACTGCACTTATGCTATATCATATCATTATACATGTATATAAGATTTAAAAGAAACAAGATACGATTATAATGATATACGAATCACTTTACTTCCGTTAATTCGTTCGAAATTGGGCATCCCATTTTATTTAACAATAGAATGAATAAATGACTAGATTTTATAATAAAATACTGTTCCTATATATATTATTGCTGTATAATATATATGACTTTTGTTGAATTCTATGAATTAAGTGTATTGAAAAATTTATATATATTGAATAGAAAAAAAAATCAAAATGCGTATCAAAGTGTAGGGGACGTCAAATATTAGAGTATTTTTTTACTATACATAACCGTATATATATTCTAGATAATATAAATATATATATATGTATGATTGTATGTATATAGATGCATGTATAGAATAGGGTATAAAATATAAACTGTTTTTGTCACCCATAACAAGAATGACGTGATTTAAAATGAAATGTTAAATCACAATGATGTGAACTGTGAATAAAGGCATTTTACATATATATATATATTATATACATATATATAAAATTGTATGAGACCATATTAAAATATGAACTTTTTTCTATGTGTATAAACGATACAAAATGAAATGTGATTTGTGATTCCGTCGTTATATAGGGTAATATAATATTGTATATATATATATTGAAAAGAAAAATTTTCTATGAAAATCTTTGAATTCATTTCTTCTTTTTTTTTATTTCGTTGTTATTTCATATATATGAAAACTATATTGTGAACATAACAATGAAATTTGTCTGTTAAAAAGTTTAAAATATTATGCTATATATACGTACATATATACAATTTATTTTTCAATATATATATATATAGATAGAGAAGAGGTATATATGTTCATAGTTTAACGATATTACATTTAAAATGTAATATAAATGAAGTATACCATATATACTCTTTTTTAATTTGATATTATAATTATATATATATAAACTATATTGGAATTGGTATATTTGGCAGGTAGTTTAAGTATTAAATTGATATAAGAAAAATGGACCGCTTTATTCTATAAATATTATATTACATTTTGAAAAACCCTAAACTATTATGCCATTTCAAATGCCCCACGTATTAGATACACAGCAAGAAGTGTTTATAATTTTCTCTAGAAATATTTTCGGTTTTTCGAACTTTTGTTTGCATTTATTCCAGCACCTACCCAAAAAATTCAATACTGCAAATTAAATTGATGCAAATTAAATGGAATAACTAATGAATTGAATATAAATTCACGCTTTTCATTTTGATCCTTCAAATATAAAAATGGTAATATTCGTATTTCTATTTAATATTTTTTTGTAATATAATATTTTGAATGGCAATAATAAAATTGCTTTATAATGAAAATCTTAACAAAACACACGCCAATTAAGAAAAACAAACTATATAAAAAGTCTATATATATTTATATATTTTATTATTATTTTAAATGATAACCGCACGTATATATCTATAGATAGCTTTGTACATTTATACAATACAGCGCTGCTAAAAAAGAAATATCTAAAAAGAAAATAAAATATAAGAAAAATATAAATAAACTTTTTCTATAAATAAATCAATATAGAAAATCCTTAAAATGTTGTTGTTGAGAGCCTATGAATAATGTACTTTATATACTATATATACATATAATACAAATATTATACAATATTATATGTTATATATACATATATAATCAATTTATCATTCATTTATTCATCCTGAAAAAACCATAAAACTCAGTCACTAGAAACTTTTTTCTTCTTTTTTTTTTTTTTACAACATAAACAAGAAATAAATTCCCCACTGTTCGCGATTTATATATAAGTTTTGCTGTAATAAATGCTTATACAAACCATATATAGATATATAATTTTTTGTTTAATATCCATGTTTTTCACTCCATGTTATATATATAATATACCAATATTCGTATAGAATATAGGAAAATTGTTGAAGATCACCAGAAAAAATCTTTATACAAGGAATAATATATATGTATATATACACGAAAATATGTATATGATATTCAAAAGGAGGGTGAAACAACCAGTCATAAATAGATGCTGATGATTCATAATCTTTCTTTGTTCAATGTCATAAATGCCAACACAGAGAAAACGGAAAATATCTATAAATGTCTATGAATTGTTTTCCAACATCGTATCTATATCTATATATATAAATATGGTATTTTTATATATTGTATTGTATATGTTAAATATAAATATAAATATACTTTTATGTAATAAATATATATATAGGAAATATTATTGTTCGATATATACTATATATGTTGGAAAATGCAGGAAAAATGGATAAATAGTAAATAAATACATAAAATGACTTTTATTTTCACATTTCTTTATATAATATGATAATTTTATTACCATTTAAAACATTCTTTTATATATACCTATATTCATAATGATTTATATTCCATTTATAAACATTAATAAAAAGTATTGATATATACAGTTTAAATCTGCTTACTTTTTCATATCCATCATTTATATTCATCGTTATTATCATTTGATTCTAATGGATAATTAGCGTGCCATGAAAATGCTCCTTTAGGTCCGGTTAATGCACCAAAATCCACATAATCATCGCCATATGAATCAACTTCATAAAATTTCCGAGGATTATTATCTATATGTGTATATATAGATAAAATATATATTTTGAAAGAAAAAAATAACACTTTTAATTAATTTCTTTATTAAGCACAACACAACAAAAAAAATCTAACATTTACCATTTTCATTATTATTTGCGGGAAAACTCATTACATTTTCATATAATAAACCAATTAATAGAATAATAAAAACACTATGAAGTTTCATTATATTCTTTTTCTTTAACGTCGATTTATTTATAAATGGATCAATTTAAAAAAATACAAAAATTAAATAAAAATGTAAATATAAACTTTTGAAAACAAATCACATATATCAGTACTATACGAACATTGTAATGACAAAACTGAAATGTTTGTGTAATTTATACAAAATAAAATAAAAAAATTTGTTCAACATAGAAATTTTTTTTAAATATCTCAATGGCAAAGGGAATGGGTTAAAAAAGTAAAAAATTTGTTTTTGTATTGCATTTGTATAAACATTTAAAATATATGCACAAAAATTTCTCTGGTGTTTTTTTTTTAAATAAATATAATTTTTTACACTTTCTTTACATTACATTACTGTATTTTTAATCGGTGTCCCGCAGCGATTTTCATAATAATTATTCGGATTTGTAAATTTAATTATCGACATTATAAACGTTTGTTTGTCATTCGGTCACCAAAGTTATATATCTAGAAATTACTATAATTTTCGTCGATTTGCATTCCTATAATTTTTCGGTTTTATTTATATGATAATGACAAAATGATAAAATTGATTTTACAAATAATTTTATTCAAACAATCAGCAATGTCAGAAATGTATGCCTTCTGTGCGATATTCTGTATTAAAAAGTTATATATGTATATGTAAATAATAAAAATATAGACAAATAATATTGAATTGAATTTGAAGGAAAAACTGTTAAATAATTAAAACGAGAATGTTATACTGGCAACGTGCAGTGGAAGACTGACGAAAACGTTTATTACATTTTATGGCATAAGTGACAATTCATACTTAACCTAGCCTACCGACATCTCTATTATATATTGTTAAACTATTACATTCAACACCTTCTCTTAATTGTTTAACCCAAATATAATATAGAATGTCTTACAAACTTATTTTAACTAAATATTAAATTATTAAATTATTAAATTATTAACCTATGTAATTAATGTTAGTTTTGTTCTCTTGAATATAGGTTCTGGATACCAGCTGATCCCTGAATCCTTCAAATTTATTTACGTTCAGTGCCTTTGTAAAGATATCTGCCAGTTGAAATTCCGTTGGACAGTATTTGACTTTAATCAACCCAGCCGCAACCTGCTCATTTATGAAATGATGCTTAACCTCAATATGTTTACTCCTACGATTAAATACGTTGGTTGTTATTAATTTTATGGCACTCTGATTGTCCACGTTGAGATGAACAACAATATTTACGCCAATGATTTCTTCGATCAGCCTTTTCAAATAAATTAATTCGCGACAGCAATCTGCCGCTGCTATGTATTCTGCTTCTGTGCTTGATAGCGCCACCGTCGGCTGCTTCCTTGAGCCCCAACTTATTGGTCCATTACAGAACATGATTACATATCCCGTAGTGCTTTTTCTGGTGGTTTTATCCCCGGCAAAATCCGAGTCGCAATATGCATTTAAATCAAAATTACCTGCCGTTGAATATGTTATCCCCACATCCGTTGTTTCCTTTAAATATCTTAACATATTCTTCACATTTCCCACATCATTGACATTTGGCTTTTCAATCGATCTGCTGCCGTAATTTACTGCAAATGCCAAATCTGGACGCGTTTTTGTGGTCAAATACAATAAACCCCCTATTGCTTCGCGATATGGAAATAATCCACTTGAGTTCAAAACATCGGCGTTCGAATTATCAATTGTCATAGGTATTCTCGAACCCTTTGCATCCGTCATTCTAAATTTTTCAATTATTTTCTCAGCATACGTCTTCTGATGTAACCCCATATTACCCTTGTTTCTTTTTATTTCCATTCCGACAAATGTTGTTACATTTTCATCTCGTGTCATTTCAAATTCCTTACCAAGATCGTCCATCAGCTCACATATCCTCTTTCTATCACTTCCCATTATTAAACCATCATCCACATAAATTGCAAGTAACATTGCATAATCGTCAGTGCGAAATATACACCGGTCATATTTCGACGCAATCAAACCCTTTTCCTTCAAAAAACTTGTGAACCTTTGATTCCACTTCAGCGGAGCCTGCTTTAAACCATACATGGCCCGCGTTAATTTGCACACCCTATCATCCTCAACGGTGTATCCCTCTGGTATCAACATGAAAATATCTTCATTCAATTCACCATACAAAAATGCAGCCTTGATATCGAACTTCATGATAATCCAATTTTTCTCTGCAGCAATTGCAAACATTATTCGTAATGAACTATTTTCCACCACTGGACTATATGTCTCACCAAAATCTATACCACATTTCTGTTCACAACCTCTTACTACCAATCTCGCTCTATATCTTCCATCGTCCTTTATTTTGAACACCCACCTGTTGCTTAACAACCTTGTACCATTTGCTTCCTCCTTTTTAACATATTTCCATACTTCATTTTTCATTAACGCTTCCTTTTCTTCTTTTATTGCCTTTTTCCAGTTTTCCCCTTCATTTCCGGTTATTGCCTCTTGATAGGTTAACATTACGTAATCTTCTAATCTTTTTGGTAATCTTCTGTTTCTTTTATTTAATTCAAGATGTTCATTCTCATTACACACATCATTATTGTCATTTACATCATTTTCATCTTCACACTTGTTGATCTCGTCTTCATTTTCACCCTCTTCTATTATTACTGAATCATATTTCTTTTCCAATTTTTCTATGACTTCCAACTTTTTTACTTCCTTAAATATCACATCTCTAGCAACAGTCATTTTTCTTTTTATCGGATCCCATAATTTATATCCATTAGGCGTGTATCCGACATGAACCAATTTCTTGCTTCTCTCTTCCATTTTTCCAATTGATCCCAGATTCTTTGCAAATGCTTCACATCCAAATAGTCTGATGTTTCTTAAATCCGGAATTTTTCCAAACCATCTTTCATACGGTGTTTCATCCTGAATAGATGTTGGACTACGGTTGTGTAGATATGCAGCCGCCTGAATTGCCTCGCCCCACATATCCCTTGATAAATTTGAGTCCATAATAATTGCTCTAGACCTTTCCATTAATGTCCGGTTTAATCTTTCTGCCCGACCATTTAATTGCGGTGAATACGGAATCGTATAATCAATCACTATTCCCTTTCTTTTGCAATTTTCCTTGAAAAAATTACTAACATATTCGCCTCCATTGTCGCACCTGATCTTGCTGACCCTTAGATTCCATTTTGCTTCTACTTCTTCTATGTAGTTACCAATAATATCCGCCACTTCAAATTTATTCTTTATCGGATACACCATCGCAAAATGCGTAAAATCATCCAGCAATGTCACATAGAACCTTTTTCCGTTCCACGTATTTATATCAATTGGACCCCCCACATCACTGTGTATGATTTCAAGTGGTCTTGTCGCCCTTGTTCTTGTTGTTTTAAATGGTAACCTTGTCTGTCCTGCCTTCAAGCAGACCTCACATATTTGATCGATACCCTTGAAATTTCCTTCTCTCAAATTCATTCCGCTTGATTTATTAATTAACCGCTTGACATTTTCATAACCAAGATGACCGAGTCTTCTATGCCAATTTATTACGTTGTCCTGCATTTCCTGCGTGAACAAAGCAGTATTATCATTTCCTTGAATTGTGTACAGACCGTTCTCACTTTTCTTTCCATTCAACACCATTTTACCGTTATATATTATTTCCGCTTCTTCGTTTTTAAAATTTACTGTACCATTATTTCTTGTTATGGCGTTTACCGACAACAAATTTTTGCTTAGGCTAGGAACATATCGTACGTCTTTTAATTGTACCCCTTTTATTATTGCCGTTCCCATTGCCCTACATTGCATTGTCTCATTCTTTTTTGCAACTCCTATTGTTTCATTCACCATTTTAATTTCTTTTAATAAATTCAGCTCATTAACCATGTGCGATGTACATCCTGAGTCTAGAATCCATTCGATGCCATCTGTTTCGTTTGAAACCATAAACGACACATTATCGTTCGTCCTCTTTTTCCGAAAGTAACAGTCATTTTCAAGATGTCCCTTTCGTTTACATACCCTACAGAATTTTTCATTTGGTCCATTTTTATTTTTACAGTACTTTGCAATATGTCCAAAACAATTGCATTTATAACATTTTAGTGACGAGTTTATTTTTACGCCCGTTTTAAGTGGTCCACGGTAATTTCCACCATCTGCCCTGAATGCGACACTATCATTTTCTTTATTTGTGAATCTGGCCTCTTCTGAAATCAACCTACCCGTTAAATTGGTTAACGTTTTATCGTCCACCGGTGTTGATTCCCATGCGCTCATAAAGTACCTATATCTTTCTGGTAATGTAGATAAAATTTTTGACATTAACATTGCATCGTCAATCTCCTTGTTATGTGCTTTTAAATTGTGTACTATATTTTCAAGTCTACTTATATGTGATGCCATATCAGTCGACTTGTCATACTCATAGTTAAAAAAATCTTGCATTAACACCCATTTGCGCTGCTCACCATTACGATCAAAAATTGAACTTAACTTGTCGAACATTTCTTTTGAGGTTTTTGCGCTTAGTATATGCATTAGCGAACCCTTATCTATTGATGACATTATCATCCTTTGAGCTCTTGCGTCTCTTTTATTCCATTCACTTAATTCGGCCGGTCTATCTTCCGGAGCAACCACATCACCCGATACGACGCCATATACGTCAATGGACTTAAATAAAATTGTAATTTGAAATTTCCATACCTGATAATTGTTGCAGTCCTTTAATTTTTCTATATGAATTTCCTCGTTCATCATGATGATAGAAAAAAAACTCTGATGATTCTCGTTGTTTTATTTTTTTACTTTTTAATTTTTTTAGTATGAAAAATACCGATGATTTTTTTTTTTTTTTTTTTTTTTATTATGATAAAATGCTGATGATGATTTTAATATGCAACGATGCTGATGATTTTTTAATTATGAAAATGCTGATGATTTTTTTAGTATACAACTATGCTGATGATTTTTTTAATCTTAAAATGCTGATGATCTTTTTTTTTAAGCTAAAAAAATGCTGATGATCCTTGTTGTTTTTTTTTTTATTTTTTTTCTTTTTTACTTTTTTTCAATATTTATTTTAATTATTTTTTTAATTATTTTCTTTTACCGGTTTTCCTTTTACTTTTGGTTTTTAGTTTTTTTCTTTTATTTTAACCGATTGTTCTTTATTTTAAATGATTTTACCAGATTTTCTTTTACGTTTTTCTTTACTTTTTTTAATTTTTTTTTTACTGGGCCCATAACCTGTTAAATAATTAAAACGAGAATGTTATACTGGCAACGTGCAGTGGAAGACTGACGAAAACGTTTATTACATTTTATGGCATAAGTGACAATTCATACTTAACCTAGCCTACCGACATCTCTATTATATATTGTTAAACTATTACATTCAACAAAAACTTTGTTCCAAATGATTTGTTTTAAAAATATAATATTATTTTTTCGTTATGCTTTTCATTTTAAATTTATGGTTTTTATTTTATCTATATTTATATACGTATATGTACAAATATCTATACCTAAATAAATATGTATAATGTGTAAATTTGCTTATGAAAGTTTTCTTTTACCGCAAATATAATTTGTTATCGTCGCATTTGGTTTTTTTTTCTTGGTGTGAAAAAAAAAAGAAATAGAATATATTTATTTGAACAAAAAAAAAATTTTTGAATATGTATAAATATTTATCAATTTGTGTTTTTTGTGAGCTCTATAAATGGTGTATTTACATATATAAACACATATATATGTTATTGAAAATTAATGATTTGTTAAATTGGTTCAATTTGTTTGATTGATTATAAGAGTTTTTTTTCTTTTTTGTTTGTCTATGATTTAATTTGTAAAGAGTTAGGAAGTTATTTAGAATGATGTTTTTTTTAATATTTATTTATTGGTTTTGTTTTTTAATTAAAATTACTATTTTTTGCGTGAAAATAATGAGTTCATTAAAATGATATGTCTCGATCAGTCAATTGTTTCGGTGATTTAGTACCCAATCTAATAATCCAATAATATAAAATCATATGTATTTTAGAAAAAGTATGAAGTAAATCTTTTTCAATTCACTATTTTGTGATTTTTTTTGAAAACATCAAATCGTTTCAAATTGAATTTACATATAGACAAATAAGGATGAATGATATAGGATAGAGTTCGCCTATATATTTAAAATCACACTAAAATAAATTCAATCATTTTTATTATTAAATGAATTAAAAAATACTCATCATTGAATCTATATCTACCAATTATAAATTGCATTGCACTCTGTATTTCAATTACAAATGGATTTTTTTTTGTATCACACCAATGTTTTTGTTACAATTTTTTTTTGATGTGATAATTTTTTATTCAATTAAAAATAATACCAAATGTGATAATACATTATAAAAACACATATTATTTAATTTAATGAAATCAATTATCTATATATGTATTTAATTCGCATAAATTATATATTATAATAAATATTAATAAATTGAACTTTATATATACTTGTAATGGATACGTATATATGTGTATAATTGAAAACCCCTACCAATTTTTAATTAATAATTCAATTATTTTATTTTAAAATTTTTCAATATTAAATATATAAAAAAAAATGACATCAATGTATTATCTATATGTAGACTGTATTGGATAGTGATGATGGTGATAAAACACATTACATTATATGTATATATGATAAAATAATAATAGAGGGGTTACAAAAATTGTTTTCATTAAATATTTAAAAATATATTAAATGAACTTCAAATATACATTGGAAGTCATATATACTATAATACATTCACTAAATATAAATGAATATAAAAATAAATTATAAAGGGTTTCAATAAATTTGCATATTTTATAAATAAAACTATTAAAAAATTTTAACTCTATATAACATAAATTTTTTAGGTATACGCATCACGTACTTGTAATTAAAATTTAATAAAAACAAAAATATAATTGAAACTTTTATAGCCTAATGGTAGTATATAGATTGTTATGAATATTTACTGATTTAAATATGTTAAAGGTATATTATAAATATATGGTGTGTTTATAAACCGGCAAATATATTTGTAATTATATATATTTCAATGTGCCTTTTTATCTTTTTATTTTTGTAACAAAATTAAATCTGTTTCTATTTATAATAATAATAATTATGCTATGCAGTGATTTGAAAAATTTGTTAAAATGTATATCAAAAATATCAAAGTATAATCAACATCACTTAAATTTTATATATGAACATCTTAAATGAAACAAATCTTGATTATTCCGGATATTTAGGTTTTGATTGTACGTATATTATATCCATTATTTATTTGTCTATATATACAGAAGTAGATAACATTGAATAGGAAAAAAAGCCATGGGTATAGTTCATTTACACAGGTAAATATATAGAATATCTTTTTGCTCTATGTTTTATATCAGTTATATACAGATGAGAAATCTACTGTATTATATATATATACAATTAAAATGAAAATAATATAAAACATGAATGAAGCGGTTTAATTGTTTAAATTGCACCAACCATTAAAATATACAGACATATATATACATATGAAATGAAGATGAACGAACGTCTATGTGGTTAAAGAATAAAAAAAAATTTTCTCCTCTTTATTTATACACGCAGAGATATACCATACCATACAGATGTAACAAACAACAATTTTATACCTTTTTGTTTAAATATTATATTATTTATATATACTCATTGGTTGAATGAAATGAACTCACAAGCAATTATATTATAAATGTTTTATAAAAGATACTTACAAAAATAATTATATATATATAGAATTGTTTGCAGCTATATATCCACATTGTGTTTAAGATATGCGATGTACAATTAGTTTGTATATTTATATGGTGTGTAGTGAAACAGTTGAGGCCGTAGATATACATTTACAATCAGAAATATAAAAAGAATTTATGTGATATATTTTATTTGAAATTTCAATTGGCATTTTGATAGACATTTGATGATAGACTTATTAATCTATGTATGGTTCTTCTTATAGATTAAGTAAAATATAATCTGGATTAATTATGTCGAAATTATCCTTTATAATACACTGCAAATGAGGAGATATAAGTAATGAAAAATGGTTAGTATATTTATTAAATCGTATACCTTATTATCAAAAACAATTTTGTAATTCCTATATTAACATTTTCAATTCCATATAATTATCGTGGAAACGACTTTAAGAAAATTAATATAGGTATTTGAAAGCATGTATTTACATTTTCGCTAAATTCTATATACAAAATACTTCTTTATTTTGTAAAGAAACAAAGCCACTAAAAAACCGCATATTATAATAAGATACAAATGAACTTATATATACCGTATTTATATGGTTATTCAAAGTGTTATTTTCCTTAAGCGATTAAATGCTTTTGGCTGAATTTTAACGATTTATATTACATATATGTATTATACTACACAATTCCATTTCCCGCACGTTTCCTTCACTTATCAATTTATTACATACATATATATATATATGGAATAAACGCGTGTAGCATTTCCTTCATATATACAATTAAATATATACGTAGGATTGTATATATATAAAAGACCCTGTATTTATCGTACATATCACCGTAAATACTATATATAAAATAAGTTTAAATACGCGCTGGTAATATTATTTCAAGTATATATTTTGATATTTAATTATAATTTGCGGTTTTCAAAAATAAATTAGTTATTTCTTATTATTTTTATTATTGTTATTTATTTAAATAGTTTTTTTTTATTACAAATTAAAATTATATTTGCAATATAGTCTTAATAAAAAAAATTTATATATAATAGTTTTTTATGAACTATTTCATAAAATAAAAAAGAAAACATTAAAATCATGACTATTAATAATATTATTTAATTATATAGATGCGAGATTTGCATAGTTGCAATTGAGATAATATAAATGTATAATGTATACTTATATATTCATAATGGATATACAGGTTATAAATACAGTGAAATCTATGTATAATAAGTTGACCACTCGTGGGACCAACCAAATATGATCAATTGCTTATCTGTGCTAAAATTGAATTATTTTAATTTATAGAAAAGGAACTAAAATTGAATTTTGAGTAATAAATACTATATTCAACCATTTATCAACATTTATATGTTATATCTAAAAGACCTCGAATGAAAATTGCTGTATGGTATTCCATTTAAATAACCATAATTTCAACAGAAATATATACTTTATAATTTATATGTTATAATAAAAATGAACTACCGCTTAAAGAACGAAATACTCGACCGCAAAATTTTCTTTGTATATTCATAAAATAAACCACAAAACATATGTAATGACATCTTTGTAATTATATATATATATATATATATATAAATTATCGTTCATCTTTTGCATATAGTGGATATACACATTTTTAACAAATGTCGTTTTTTTAATTTTATATATTATATATTATTTTTTTACACTGATAAATAATATAAAGACTGCCCATCGCACGCTAATAATATTATATAATAAATATTTATAAAATTATACTATTTTTTTCATATCCATTATAATATATCGACTTAAAAAATTATATAAAAATACGATAATTTAATAGTCATACATATATATATATTTTAAACTACCCTCAATTATATAATTTGTAATGCAACCACACAAACAATAAAAAGAACACAATATATAAAAAATAAAAACCTATATGGGGGGTAAACAAAATTATATAAAAAAACAAATACTCCATCATCAAAACGCAATTTTTATAATATATAATTATTTTCAATATTATAAATATTAATATTAAAAAAAAATTGTGGTGAATTTCATGCATGTTTTCAAAAAAAAATTTTTTTTTTAAATTCATTTTCAATATTATTTTGTTCAGAATAATAAGAACTAACAAAACAATATACAATAAAAAAAACAGTATAGAAATATAAAGAATAACAGCAGCTGGTATACTTTTTAAAATTAAAAATAAATCCACTTTGTATATACATTCATACATATAATGAACGGCGGATAGGGTTGATAATATTTCTATAGATATTCATCGTCGTCTATTTAAAATGTCATTTTTCTTAAAGGGTTTCTTTACTTTAATATAATATATATAAAAAAACAATAATAAATATTTGAAATAAATAAAATTGTGTAGTTGTTTTACTCACTACCACCATCCATCACCCAGCTTAATAAATACCCCACGTCGTCCTAAGTTTCATTGGTTTATTTTTTAAAAACAATCAGACACAAATCAAATCGATTTATTTTAACTTTTTTTCTGTGTAATGAATGTAATATTAGTTGTAAAAAATAAATTCTGAGTTTTTAATATCTCAATAAAAATATATTGATATTTCATTTGAATTAAAACAAACTATACTTTCTTTAACGATTGTGTATTAAATGTATTTGTAAAATTCCATAAAGAACACCATTATTATAATAAGAAATGTTATTTATAAAATTTTTGGAGTAAACATTTAATATATAAATAAAATAAAATTTCCCATGTTTGTCCTTATTTTATACCATCAAAATAAAATTTTAAATTAAAACAAATTATTTAGTATGTGATGAAAGAGATATTTTTAAAGTAAATTAAAATATTTTAAATATTTATAATATTTTATTTATTTAAAATTCAAATGTGGTTTAAAATATTCGTTTATTCAAAATTTCAAACATATGGCGGTTTTTCATTGATGGCATTTTGTAATTTTTTTTTTATGTCTTTTATTTTTGACTTTAAAATTCATTTTTATAAATATATATCGTATATTGAATTATTATTATTTTGATAATACCAATAATATACCTAGGGAATTTAAGGAATTTGTTATCAAAAATACTGTAATCAAATATATATACATACATAAAGGTATATATGTTAGAATGAAATATATACATCAAATAAATTGAAATATATTTATATAAAAAAAAAAAATCCCCAAAAATATGACGAAAATGATGCTATTACGATGATCATGATGGTTATAAATAAATATATAAATATATTTTTGTGGGATCCCCAAAGGGAAATCTAAAAGGATTTCTTCTTATTCCTTTTTTTGGTTTGATATTAAATTCAAAATAAGAAACCGTATAATAAATATTTTACATTATTTGTATCTATAGGTATATATAAAATATTAATTTTTTTTTCTAATTTTTATGTGAATAATTTGGATTATTATTATATATAAACGTGTTCGTTCAATATATGATGAGATGGGCTTAAATCTGAAATTATATCTTTTTTGTTACTGTTCATTATATAGAAAATTTGAAAATATGAAATATTACAACAGAGTAATTTTCCAAAATTTACAATTTGACGGTTTTCAATATATACATATATATATTGTCTACTTTTATCATTGTCCTTTTTCCAGAAAATATTGAACATTATTTATTATATATATGATTTACATTCACCACAACATATATTTTATGTTCTATATAAATTTATATACGTTTTAATAAATATTTCTGTATTAATAATATACATTTATAGTAATATTTATTATTTTGTATTATATACATATAAAATGAATGAAACCCTCTAAAAGTAAACAGGAAATAGAAATGCAGCAGATACAATGGAAATATATTTGAATAATCAACAATAACATCGTATATTTATATATATATATGCATTCATATTGGTATATATATGCATATTTATTGACATCATAATATTATATATATACATGTAGGGTTTATCCCAAATGAAAAACTAAGATTAATGAATCAGATATGCAAAGATTTTTGAATATCTTTTGTTTTTGTAGTAAAATCGGTTTAAATTTTATCATTCAATCCTATATGATATATGTTCTATAAAATTATTGTATATTCCAGTAATATTTTACCCTTTTTTAGCACAAATATTATTGGAATTTAAATTGTTTTGCAGAACATATTATCCTTAAATTTTTTTTTTAAAGATTGTTTAAACACGATTATTATAGTGTATTAAAAGAATACAGTTGACCAAAATTACATAGATATCTAAAGATCAATCAACCGCAACTTGGACAATTGTTTGAAGTCATATTAGTTATTTTTTCTTAATGCTTTTCAATTTAAATTTTGTTTCTCTCATATGTTTGATTTAATTTGTATAATTTCGTAAATTAATCCACTTATTATAATAGATTCACCACCCAAAATCACTTAAATGTATATTTACAATTTAGCATCATAAAGTCATCACCTAATTAAGTGATTTCGTTACGGGCTCACGGCAACAGAATTTCCGAGGTATTTAGCCCCGGAAAACTTTTCATTATATATTTTACTGTAAAAAAACCCTGTATATATCTATATATATCAATATATATGTAACGTTAAAACCACCATTATTTATGTATACAATATGCAGAAACCTAAAAATGTATGGTGTATGGATATAGAAAAACTATATATATATATATAATAGATGGTACATATTTGAGGATATTTACATATATTTATTTATTATAATATACACAATATATAATAATATATAAATGATTGCTTATATTTTTGAATTCACTGAATATGAAAAGCATTAATTGTAATAAATACATGTATGTATGAATGATTGTTGTGTGTTATATGTATACCGATAAATGCAGTACAATATGTATATATGGAAGGATAATATATAGGGGAAAATGGGAATATATATCCAAATGATAAAAACACTTATGTTATATTTGTAAAATCATATAAAATTGTAAATGTTCTCAATTGTTATTTTCGCGTATGCATTTCAATTTATGCATATTTCTGCTGTCTATCACACTGTATATAAATTTATGTTATATGGTTAGTATCCATATTTTCTTTACTTGGAACGACTATTCTCTAAATATAAGTTAGTATTTATGATGATTATTATTATGATTGTTCATATACTAAAATATATATATATATATATATATGTTTTATTATACATCATATAATATATTATATAATGATGAATACAAAAAAAAAAGACAACATCATTACTCTTATATTCTTTAGAATTTGTGAATTTTTTTTATTTATAGTAAAAATTACAATGATAATAAGAAAATTTTAATGTTAGACGAGCCATAAAATATATATATTTATGTATATGTATAATGTATATATATATAATATATGATTTTGACTGAATAAATAAATAAATAAAAAATAAAGAAATGTTTGATAATTGATTACAATATAATTTAGTGTGCATTTTTATTTTATATATACGCTGACTATTTGCTTTTATATTTATTATAAAAATACTTCAATTGCATTATATCATTAATAATATCTTTATATATTATTATATAAAATAAACCTAAATCGTAAAATATTACATTTAGGCATAATAATAATAATAATTTTGGACATCTAATAAAAATCATATTACTCTGTATAATGTCATTAATTTTCGTTAACAACTTTTACTATTTTTCTTCGTATATGTTTATAAATGTTATTACTAAAAGACTTGTTATATAAATATATTTATTTATACTCGAGTATAAATATAAAAATTATTTTTATATGTATGTATGCAGTGATGATTGGTGCATATTAAATGAAAAATAATATTCATATGCAAGATGTAATAAAATATAAATATATATAAAACTTTCTTCTTATATATACACAAACATACGCACAATAAATCCCTTGCACTTGTCCATATAACATTAAATTTTATTTTATATATTTATAAAATGAAAATTAAATCATAATCGTAGAAATATATAACTTAATTACCATAAATTTATCTCCATATATTTACAAAATAAAATTTTATGATATGTTATATTAAACAAAAATGCATTATTAAATACGAAAAATAAAAAATAATTAAATGAGCACACAATTTCAATTGTGTTTATAATAAATAAAATAGATTTAATTTACTCAGTATATATACGAATAATACATTTACAAATAATATTCTAATAAACCTATACATATTTATTAATTTGAAATATCATTTTTGACAAATCTTTAAAATTAATTAATTTTTGTCCACTTTTGTATAAGAAACATAGTTATTTTAGTAAAATCGTCTATCATTAAATGATTAAACTTTTAATTATTTTTTGTACCCGTACGTTATATATAATAAATATACCCTGTTAAACCCTTTTTTACTCTTTAATTTTAAACATTTGTTAAAATGTATACTTTATATGTTTTATGCTTTTACGATTTTTAACATACGTTATCCTTAAACACAGAATGAACAAAAATAGTTAAAACACAGAAAAAAATGACATGCCAATTTTTCATTTTCATTACTATAGTACAATTTTTATTTTTTTTATTTTTCAATCTTTGCGTTTTTCAACTTGTTAATACATATATAGCAAATATATTGTTGTATATAAGCTAAATGCAAATGTGTATATAAATTCTATAATATATTTTTAGTATATATTGTATCAAATATATATTATATGATTATATACAATTTTTGCCAAGCACGTTTTATAATCCTGAATTAAAGGATTTGCCTTATATATGTATATAGAAAAAGGCTATTAAGTCAACAAAAGAAAATCTATATATAAATATACAAAAAAAAAAAAAATTACAAAACATGCACATTTATATGTCACCATATACACATAATATATAGAAATGTGATGCTGATTATAAGTAACTCGTCGTTAGAGACACAATAAAAGACAAATCTAAATGTATGTACATATATATAATACAATAAAGACAAAATTTGAATGTTGAATTGTTATATAAATATATATGGGATTAGATGAATTGCAAATATATATATTATATTTTGTTGATTTTTTTTATAATGTACATATATTATATTGATGATGCACTTAAACATTGCATTTTATAGAGATGCTTTTTTTATATAAACATTTCTATCATTGTCTTTGATACATACAAACTTTTAATAAGACTATATATACAGAAATATTTGTATCAAATAAATAAAAAAAATATAAAGATTAAAATATATGTGCGGTAGTGGATGGAAAAAGAATCTATATAATAATATATAGTGAATTTTCAAAACAAATATAAATATAATAGATTGTTTAGCACCATAATGTAAAGTGGCTTTAGCGAATACTTATGAAAAATCTATATAGATGTATAACAATGCAATATATATAGGTATAGATAAATATACATAAATTGTATTACCCATCATCATATAAGTATGTATATATATAGTAACATATAGTACAGCATCCATGTATTTTTGTGTGTATAGAATAATGTTTTATGAGTATATTCGTATAAGAAGATTTTATGGAAAAGTTTTTAATGTTATGCTAATCGTTGTGAACAAAGTATTTGTTGAACATGTACTAATACTACAAAGTGAATACTTGAGAATGTTAACAGTTGGTAAAAGTGGTATTATAAATATTCAATATTATATATATATCTATACGACATGTATTTGGACTATTTGAACTTTGTATATATTTTATTTTTCAACTGCGAATATCTGAATTTTATGTTCTTCTTATATATAGAGTTAGTTATATAGCAATGTATAGCTTACTTATAATATATATGTATATATATATAGAAAATATAAGTAAAGTATAAATCTTTTGTTTATTATGATGTTGATGTAGAAATTTTGACTTAAATATATATACAGATACTTCTTATAACATCTATACACTTTTTAAAATCAATAATATTCAAAAAGTTTAAATATTTCAAAAATGAGGGTTACTTTTATTTTATATACCCATCATCATCATCTGTGAGAATTTCATTGAATTTATGGTAAAACAAATATAATTATAATATTTGTAGTATAGTATATATATAATTTTGTGCTGGAATGTTAGTTGGAATGTTGGTTATCTTATATGTAAATATGAGATATTGTTTATATATATATATATGAATTTTGTTTGAACCATATACAAAAAAAATTTATTTAAAATTCTTCTTTAGATAGTTAATGAAATTATATGTATAAAATTATATTAGTATAATATTAAATTTCATTCATCTATTTATAGTTTGAAATATATGTATGTATATGTATATATAGAATATATTTTAGAATCTATATATAAATTGAAAAATACTTGTAGATTTACTTCAATCCATATAAAATATCCAAGTTTATATCTTTAAAAAACTTCTATTCAATTGTGTGTATTTTTCTGAACAAAAACACTGGCTCCCTTTGTAACAAACAACTTATTATATACTTATTGAATGCGATGAGTGTTTTATTAATATGCAAAATTATACCTTGTTAAAGTTTATATATCCTTAATCAAAAATAAAAAGAAAAAAAAAATTATAAAGAAAATTTTCTATTATTTTCAATTAAAAAACGCTCAACTATTTCGCTCAACCTTAATGAATTAAATCAAAGGTTTTTGTAAAGGTTATACACCGGGATACAATTATATACATACAATAAATCAATGTACAACTTAACAAATTAATTTTAATTCTTTATATCATTTTTCTTCATATTTTTAATTTTTCTGAATAAAAAAAAAAGTGTCAGAAAACCTTTATTATATACAAAAATAAAATTATTGCATAAAAGACTTTTTTTAATATTATATGTAAAAAATGATGAAAATTAAATTTTCATTTTTATGATTTTTCATTGTTAATTTGTTTTATTTTTATTTTTTTATAAATGTGTTTTTTTCTACTATATATTATTTTTTTATTCTAGTTTTCCATCCATAAATAGAAATTTATATAATATAATTATAATGGGACAATAATTTAAAGGAAATATATAATCGTTTTATTTCTTTCTTTGAAAACATTTTTTTTTTCTGTGAAAATAATTTATGGAGCTAAATATAGAAAAAAAGGTGTATATAAAAAGAATGAAAATAAATTAGCATATTTTCAGCAAAGTATTTTTTATTATATAGTGAAATGATGTGATGTAAAAGTCATAATCATAAAAAAAAATTTTTAAATTCATTCACATATATGGTTGGTATGAAATAAAAGTATATATAATTTGCATACGCAAAAATGTGTACGATAATAATAATAATAATAATAATAATAGTTGTAGTAAAATTTGCAGTGATATTATTCTGATTATTATTTGCAGACAATTCAACTTTTTTGAATTATTTTTTATAAGTTACATTTTGGCGCCAATCACTTTAATGTTTTCATCATATGTATATAAAATAAATATATAAAATAAAGCTATAAAATTCTATATATATTTATATATTTAAAAATGAAAAAGTTTAAAAAGAATGAGGGCGACATAATTCAAAGATTATCCGTAATATATAAAAAATATAACAGATAAGTTTATATATAAATGAAAAACAAAACGAGTTGAGGAATGAAATAAATTTCACAGAAATTTACTGAAAGTCAGTCATAGAAATATGTATATTTCTAACTCGCTGAAATAAATCAAAACATGAAGTTAATTCTTATTGAAAATAATTTAAAACAAAATTCCTCACCAAGTCATGTTAATCAATATTCGATATTTTCATAAAATATTCCTTATATAATTTGATATTTCATATTTCGAATAATTTGATATTTCAATTAAGTTAGAGAAAATGTAATATTTTCATTTTCTTTGTTTACATTTACAGGATATACATGCCTGGCTTACGTTCATTATCGAGGTTTACAAATGAAAAATTTATCTGGATTTATATTCGAGAATCTATATATAGTTATCATCGTCATATATTTTTACTTCTGTATATTTTTTTGTTGAGCACAAAAAAAAATGTGTATTATATAGTGAAAACTAAAAAGAAATTTTCCTTTTACTATATACAGATATATATATATAAAGTAAGGATACGTTTTTTTATATATATTCTATATATAGATTTGATGACAGCCTTGTAATTTTAACAAGGAGATATAATTTTAAAACGGATGTGATAAATCCACATAGATATTATATATATATAATTTGTTTTATTATACTGCTATTTTTTTTTTTTTTACATTTTAATTTTATCTCGTTGTTCTCCTTAAATTAAATTAAACTTTGTCTTTTGCCTTGATACAATCTTTTATTTTTCTTTTCAACTCATTTACTGAATTTTTTTTTGTTTATTTTCAAATATCTATATATACTATATATGTATATGTAACATTTATTTTTCTATCTGACTTTTATAAGAACATTCCATTTATTGTTGTTTGTTTGCTATTTGCTTTTTTTTTTTAATTTCACAATTTTAATTAACTCATATATATATATATATATATATATATATATCAAAAGGAATATAAAATATATAAATACCACCATAAAATAAAATTCTTTTGATATATAAATAAAATAATTATTAACTTGTTTGGTTATACGCCAAATAAATATAATAAAATATATAAAGTCAGTCACAGCATGTGTATTCATTTCATTTGTAATTACATTTATTTGTGAGTATATGTAATAAACACCTTTTCTTTATTTTGAATTCCATTGAAATGAAATTGTCAATATTTATACGTTTATTTATGCATCTAGTATATATATATATATATATATATAAACGGTTCCGGTTCGTTTGTTATATATTCATTATATATATATGGTCATTTTTGTAATATAAATAAATGTAAATATTATATATAAGTTTTGAAGTACAAATTAATTTGTAAAACAAAACCTGAATTGAAAAGTTCCGATTTATTTAATGAGATATAATATATTTGATACCCAATTTTTTCATTGGTTCACTAGAAATTTTACGAATGTATCAAGATAGAAATTATAAAAAATTTCAAAGTTCTTATTGTGTGATTTAATTCTTAAAATCTGTCTGAAAAAGAAATCACAACAATTTTCCCACATTCATGTTAAAATTGCATGTGAATTTAATTACGTCGTCTGCTTACTTTGAAATGAGGTTTGAATATAAAATTTCTATCATTCTATAACCGAAATTAATATTTTTAACTAATCATTTTATTAATTTCAATACAATTTATTTATCGTTATTATTAATATTATTTATGATTTTCTTATTGAAGAAAAAAAAGGTTTAGTCCATCTTATATATTTTTTTTAATATTGATATAGAAATTTTTATTTAGAAATACTTCAAACAAATAATAAATAAATAATTATAATCAATATTAATCATCATTCGATATACGATATCTATATACATGTTTATAATGTTTTTGATTGAACCCTTATCAATAATTGATATATATACATATAAAATATAACATTATGGGTTTCAATCGTTTATATTCCTATATATAGATGAAATACAGTAGTATAATCTATCAATGAGAATCTATTATATGAAATTCAATATTTATCCGAATAAAATAAACATTTTATAACTCTTATATTTACGTATAATAAATGTTATTATATATTTTGTATATAAATACAGAAAATATATCTGAAATTAATCAAAAATTTAAACAATTTTTTAATTAACCTTTTATTTTAATATAATATAGTATTTCTATATTAAATGAAACATGTATCAATAAATTACATATGATGATGATGAAGTTTTAAATATTATTAATATGTGTTATGGTAAAATATATCTAAAATAAATGTATATTCAGATATGTATATGTATAGATATAATATTATATCATTATTTGATACAATTTCTATATGTATAAAATATGTTGACATATCTCCATATAAAACACTTTATGAGTTATTATTATATATACTATTCTATATTCTATTCTATATATTTATTATACATGATGATATTTTAAATTCAATGGAAATTATTTGGTTATACAAAATGTCAATTTTATACTTGTAATATTTATTGTTTGTTCAAAATGTCAGATCAATTTCACACATTTTCATTAATTTCAATATACATATATAAATATGTATATATGGATTTATTAAGCGTTTCAGTATAACATTATCAATATACATGATATTTTATATATATATATATATATATATATACATTCATTTATAGATACATATTTAAAAGACCTTTTCCTCTCCATAAATATATATTGTCAAACATTTTCAAAGTGTTTACATATATCTTTACATAAATATATAGATTGATAATATTTTAGCCATTATATTGAATTGATATATAGGATATATAATATGAAATATAATCATAAGCATTTATTTGAATAGAAAATTGTGGAAAATTTCATATAATATATAAATGTATACGACGTATACATAGTATATTTCTAATAAATTATATTCCATATATATTTTGAAATATGAAACATATTTGGAATAAACCTGAATGTAATATTTCTTATATATATGGATTTCCATTTCATACATATACGTATATATACTTCCTCCTATTCATATACAAAAGTCTATAATATTTTGCATATAAAATGAATATATTTTTGGATATTTGAATAAAATATAACATCGTATTATTAACCATTTATAAACGGTGTAATCTAAAAGTAATACCAGTCGCTTAAAAGGATAATAACTTCTTTCAATTACCCAGAAAGTGAACATATTCTTCAGTCTTTTATTAACAAATTTGTCTTTACTGTGGACATTTGAAATATTATAAAATTCTGCCTTTTTCAAAGCTGGAGTCAGAGTCCGAGGAGATGGAAAATTGTGATTTATTTATTTATGTTTCCTTTATTTCAAAGTTAGGGCCAATTTTTTTGGTAAGAATATACACATAACTCTGATTCCAGTGGAAATATCTGTAAAATGGGTTAAAACAAACAAAAATTCGTAGAGTAATTGCAACTTAGGATTCATTACCGGCTCTACGGTTCCTGAATATATGAAATTTATTTGAGATTATATAATATTTATTACATATATTATATATATATAGTAGGTATCTGGTATATATATTATTGAGTACATTGAAATCATTTTAATTGAAGTTGCATTCATTTTTATTTATAAAAATATTTATATAGAATTTACATACATATATAGTTATATTTTGTATCGATTATAGGAGTTTTGCATTCCATTGGATATTATAAATAAATATCATGAATTTTGTTCGTTAAAGTTTACAGTTTTACACACACAATGTAATATAAATTCCCATTTAAGTTTTTGACATTATTCAATTGAATATATATTGTATATCGGTCGTTGTGTATAAAATAAGTATATCTGCATATATGATTTACAAATGATATATATATTTGTTGCATATTTGTTATATTTACCATATATCTATACAGATCCAGTTAACTATTTATATATATATTTATTTGCGTTAGAATGTATCGTTTCAATTAGGATATATAATGTGTATAATTTATGAAAATTCAAATACATTTTTGCTGTATATGTTTAAAATATCCTGTTTATAATTCGTATGTACAATTATTGAAGGACGTTTCTGATTTTATTCGTGTGGGGTATTTCGATATCTTATAAGTGTCAATTGTAATTTATCGGTATAAACAAAAACAAATAAATGTTTGGCTTGAATGTGAATGTATCATATATCATATGAAAAAATTAAAAAAATGATATTTTACTGTGGTCATATCTTATACAAAATATTTTTTGTAAAGAAAATTTATCTTCTTTATCTTATATATTTTTTTTTTTTTTTAAACATTACCTTATTCTATTACATATATAAAAAACTTAAATATATATGAATTTGATAATCCTTTGAAATAGTGAAAAGTAAAACACTTTACAATGCGAAAACAACAAAATTTTTCCTGGAATTTGAAAATGAATATGTGTATATAGCGTTTGTTCATGCATAATAAATGATTTTATATATTTCAATAACAAATTTTGTTGAATATATTATGTATTATTATATAAGTAAAAAATATATAAGTGTGTTTGTGAGTGTCCATTCATATATTATAATTGCAATCTAAATAAATCCAGAATGGATTAAAATGTTTTATAATACTATATGTAATTTAATATTTTATATTGTATATAATAGTAATACATTTTTAGATAAACCTTCAGATGAAAACTAAAACGGTTATATACCAACATTATAACAAATTATATTTCAATTTTTATCTCATATCTTTTGTTTTTAAACCCATTGAGAATATCCTTTAATATGATAATGAATTAAAATAAAACAATTAAACAAAAAATTGTTTTCACTCATATGCAATTTTAAAAATAATTCAATATTTTTAAATCCAGATTCTAGATATATATAATAGAAAAGATTCAATTCTATATATTTTTAATATTGAAGAATAATCTTTGTTTTTGAATTTATTGAAAAATACTTACAAACCCACCCAATATAGATTTGATTTCAAAATACTGTATTTAATAAAATTGAATATATATAAAAAGTCTGCTAATTAGTATAGGTATAAAAACATGTAAGAATTCTGTTTGCATATATATAGCTACAAGATAAGTTATAAAACGTTTAATGTGTATGCAAGTAAAAGAGATTCATTTTTTTATATATGCAGAGTATCAATAGTATAATGAATAAAAATATATCAGAAAATTATTTATATGATCTTCTGTTTAATAACTAATTATAAGAACATATATAATCTTATCCCTATATATAATTTCGCTTAATAATTAATAATCTTCAGATGGTTGTTTTTATAAATAATTAAATTTTTATATATTGCTTTTTCTATATATGTATATATGAACATGAATTATAGGTATAAAAATTAATATTTAAATCAAGATATCATTACATACATTGAAGAATATACGTATACATTTTTTTAATAAAGTAATTATTAACATTTAATTATCGCTGACTACGTAAAACAAAATAATCTATATATAGTTATTGTTATTATTTTACATATGTAATTAAAAGATACAAATCTTTTCATATATATGTATATAATATATATGTATTTGCTTTAATTATTATTTTTATAGTTAATCGCATATATGTATAGAGTGAAAATATTCAATTACCTTCCTTTATTTAATGATATTAAGAACAACGATTATTGTATAGGATTAAAAAATGGTAACGAGATAAATGTTTTTATTCATATACATATACAATTGTGCATGTTTACATTGAATTAATGTCCAAAAGTAATATAAATTGTTTACAATAATTAACAATCTTAACATCTTGTTTATTTTACAGTAAATATAAATACGTGAATTGTACACATCATGTTTGGTATTATTATTATTATGATATTATTATTATCATTATTAATACGTACATGAAGAGTATACCTATTCAAAGTACATTGGATAGATAAAATATGTATACATTTTGATGTTTTAAAACCAAGATACACGATTATACATATAGATAATAAATATATATTCATCTGTAATAAATGTATAAAATAATATGATATCTCTCTCTGTATATATATGATAAATGTTTTGTACTTAAAAATTTTAGTTTATGTGAAAAATATAATAAATAATTGCAATACAAGTAGTAACATTTATAATAGATATTCAATTACGAAGGATTCATTTTCTATATCCACATATATTATTATAGTTAGTATATATTTGAATAAATAATGATCTGGTACATTTGATAAATTATTATACATTAAAAAAAAAAACAAATGTATAAGAATACGAGTATATGCAAAAAAAAACACTTTTTTATTTATCTTATAAATGATCGCATCATCCTAAGAGTATCAAAAAATAAGAAAAAATAATAATAAAAGCAGATACACATCTCTTGATGTATTAAATATTATTTATTTATGTAAATGAAATAATAAATATACATGAATAAAGAACCAAATAAATAAAAAAAAAATTCGCGGATGTGAATGCCACACGACATGTTAATAATAAGTGACACTTAACACAATTCTGTCACCGAAAACAAAAAATTTGTATATATACTTTAGCGCTCTATAGAATTACATATAATAAATATATATTTACATACATATATTTCAAATATATATTTTTACTATACATATTTATAAGAAATGAGAATCAAAGTGCATGACAAATTGCACGGTAGCTTTTATCACTTGTATATACAATAATATTCTTATTATTAAGGCTTCCGTTTTTATGTTAACATTCAATGTTCATATTAAGAATTGTTCTTTTTTTTTTTTTGAAAACAAATTCTATATGTACTCTCAAAGTAATATACACATATTATGATTCTATATAGAAAATAACAAAAAAAAAAATTATTTATATATTTGTACATACAAATATAAAATAAAATTAATTTCAATTCGTTTCGTATATAGATATACTTATTATAATATACAGGGGGTCCCAGTACAGGGTGCCAACCCGAAACAGGCAGGTTCTACACCTCATTTCCAATCAAAAAATGTATGGCGACCCCATGTGTATCTCGCTTGGTTTTCGAGCTAGCCCGAAAAAACGATTTCGTTGAAGTTCAAGGTAGTACGTAGATGTTATTTACCATATCTCAGCAACCACTTATCGGAATCCAATAATTATAACCTTGTTGGAAAGGTATTTTAACTATCTTTAACTCTTTTGAATAACACAAACTTCGGCGACAACCCGTTTTCATGCTATAGCTGGTCAAACACAAGAAATTTCAACGGCCTCAAATATTTTTGTTATTTTGCAAGCCGAGAACTATAGAACTTTTATGTTTATCAACTGTCGGTTTTTAGAAAAACTTCTTTGATGTTTTAGCTTTAATTTGATGTACAAACTTTTAAATTATGTCATCGCGTTCTAGAGATATAACGAAAATAATATTGAAATATGACCAAAATAATGCAAATTTTTCAAAAATTTAACACACATTTATTACATTGCAAAGTTCAATGTTCTGTTGTTATCGCGTTATCTAGGTAACATAACTTCCAGGGATTGCAATTAATTTAATGGTTACTTAGAAATAAAAACAGTTAAGCCTATTACCGTCATAAATTCATTCAATTCTTTTGTTTTTTGTGCTACATCTCTTCGGCATTTGTACGTATCATTGTTTTAGGTTTAATATTCATTAGAAAATTAAGTTTGTTTTATAAAGAATAATTCGGAAGTTTGAAACGGTAAAAAGCAGTAAAAAATAAATTTCAAAAGCAGCCATCCAAATTGGTGTAAGTAAAAACTAAAAAAAAAAACTGCTTGGCGTGCAATGAAGGCTGCTGGTTTACATCCTTATCATTTGCAAAAAATTCAAGCACTTAAAGAAATAAACTACGTCCCCCGAATAACTTTTTGTGATTGGGTGATTCGTTGTTATGAACAAGATCCCAGGATATTAAATCAAATTTTATATACGGATGAAGCAATGTTCACACGTGAAGGGATATTTAATACTTAAAATAATCAACATTGGTTAAAGGAAAACCGGCATTCAGTTCGACAACAAGCATTTCAGGAACGAATAGCAGTCAATGTATGGGCAGGAATGATTGCAAATCAATTAATTGGTCCATACTTTCTACCTGGGCGGCTGCATTCAGATTCATATTTAGTTTTTTTGCAAAATAGGTTATTCGATTTACTCGATGATGTTAATTTAGCTGATTTGCGATTCATTCATTTTCAACATGACGGTGCACCCCCACATTTTGCACGAAGTGTAAGAGAACACTTAAATGACACATTCGGCCAAAGATGGATTGGAAGAAATGGGCCCATTAAATGACCACCACGGTCGCCAGACCTCACACCATTAGATTTTTATCTATAAGGGTTTGTAAAGACATGGTTTATAAAACACCAGTTCATACCAGGGAAGATTTAATGAATGGCATTAATAATGCGTTTGAAGTTTTAAAAAATAATCCGAATCAAATTCGATCGGCTACTAGGGCAGTATTAAAACGGTGTCGAATATGTCGATCACATAATGGACACCATTTTGAACAATTTTTGTAGTAAAAATTTAAATTTAATTTAATAAATGTGTTTTAAATTTTTGAAAAATTTGCATTATTTTCGTCATATTTTAATATTATTTTCGTCATATCTCTAAGACGAGTTGACATATATTTTAAAAGTTTGTACATCAAATTAAAGCTAAAACATCAAAGAAGTTTTTCTAAAAACCGACAGTTGATAAACATAAAAGTTCTATAGTTCTCGGCTTGCAAAATAACAAAAATATTTGAGGTCGTTGAAATTTCTTGTGTTTGACCAGCTATAGCATGAAAACGGGTCGTCGCCGATTTTTGTGTTATTAGAAAGAGTTAAAGATAGTTAAAATACCTTTCCAACAAGGTTATAATTATTGGATTCCGATAAGTGGTTGCTGAGATATGGTAAATAACATCTACGTACTACCATGAACTTCAACGAAATCGTTTTTTCGGGCTAGCTCGAAAACCAAGCGAGATAGACATGGGGTCGCCATACATTTTCTGATTGGAAATGAGGTGTAGAACCTGCCTGTTTCGGGTTGGCACCCTGTACTGGGACACCCTGTATATATGTATTAATAATAAATACAGTATTAATAATATATTTGACACAAATAAATTTATGTATTATGAATCTTCTTTCAAATTTTTGTCAACATACAAATCCCATTTGATTATCAATTTTATTATTATTATTGTTATCATCAATGTTTTATATTATAAAATGAATGGGTAAATAATTTATTTTAAGATATGTACATACGCATATATCATTGATATAGGTCTTTATGATGAAGATAACAATCAAACATATTTTGTTAGGATTTTTGAAATAATGTTAAAAAAAACTTCTTATATACTTTTCATACATAAACATTATATTAAGTTATTTTTTACAATTTTTTTTTATCAGACATGAAATTATTAAATTATTATGATAATGAATAAAATCTGTCTAAATTAAGATTGTCAATGGAAAAAAATTGAAGATTGAAAAATTTGGAACTTAAAAATAACTTTCATATTGTAATATTGAAAAAGTCTTCCTAATGAAACCAATTTTTTACACATTTGCACATATCTAATTTTTATTTTAAAAATATATTTTATAATATTTTATTTTAAATAATTCGAATATTTTTATTTTAATTTTCTTCTTTGCATGAAGTCTGTGTGTTCTATATATTTTTAATTTTATGTATTCATCATAATCATCATCATCATCATCATATACATTTATTATTTATTCATATTATTTTATAATATATACGACAAAATATTCCATATATATATATGAATTATAAAACATATGAATTGACTCTTAATGTTTTATGATTCATTAATTTATAAAAGGCACTTTGTCCTTCTGTGTTCATTTTTCAATTTCAAAGAAACCCTTTTATATTTTATTTTTTTTCACATTTCATTTTGTATATTTATAATTAATATTTTTTTTTTTTTATTTTCATTATAATTTTTGCATATACTAAAAACCACACATGTGTTTGTTTTAATTTAAAATAAAACAAGAAGAAACACAACAAAATAAAAAAAATCATAATAGTTATATGTACTATATATATATATATATAAAAGGTTTTTCATTTTTATAATATATACATATATAATATATAAATGATTTATATATTCAATATTGTATTTATAATAAAATATATATATATATATATATATAAAGTGAAAACAAGAATATATATTTTGATATATCAAATGTTCATGTGTGGATTTTAATTTCCTATATCAATCAGCACATATAAATCCAATTAATACTCCATTTATATATAAAAATATTGTACATACATGTATATATATATATATATATAGGAAATATTAAAACAACAGTATATAGTAACAATGAGTGTTGCACAAAAAAAATATTTAAAATATAGTGAAAACACCTTTTTTATAAAAAAAAAAACCGAATAAATTGTTATGTACGCATAAATAACTCGTTGATTCGTTTCATTTTTTTTATATATATTGCCCATCCCCCGAAATTTGATTTTTGTGAGAGATGAATCTGTTTGTTTAACATTTGGGTTTTTGTTGCATATATATGGTACATTTACTTTTGATTATTGTGTAAGCATATTATTCATTCATTAATTGTTTATATATATACCAATTTTAAATAGAATTGAAAACAAAAACCAATTATAAATATGCCATATTGATGGATTTTATCTGTTCTCTGAATATATAAAATTATAAGGTTCAAATAAATGTATTTAAAATGAAAATGAAAAAAAAAGATGATATATATTTTATTTATTGTTAAAAGTATTATTGAATGCATCATCATATGATGAAACAAAAAATGAAATATCATTTTGTAAAACCTATAATTTTTCTTTTAACCATTCGTAAATTTTTTTTTATAGACATAAACATATTTATAAAATGCGGTTAAATAATATAAATATCTAGAAATGGTATATTTTTAATGATTTATTATTATTGTTTATTTTTTTTTATTTCTGGTAGGTTTATTATTAATTAAAATAAAAATATTATTTAATGATATAGTTTTAATTTATTTTATAATCCATATAGAGATACCAATTATGCTTATTATATAAATGTAATTATAACAGATGAGTTTAATATAGTAAAAATTATCATTAGAAATTATTTCATTTTATATATTGTGTTTCTTTGTATTTAGTGGTTTAAAAACATTACGTGTGTGTGCATGTAACTTTGGTCGCGCATAAATTACCATCATATGGGGTATAATTTATCTGCCTCCTAGCGATTTCTTATTCAGATATAATTATATCCATATTCATGTAATGAATATATATGCGTTTTTCTTCTAATTTTTTAAATATATATAATTCATTCTTCAAATATATACTATACTACACGATCATTATCATATTATTTCTGATTAGATCTATTCAGAATATTTTTATGAATGCATACATATGAGTTTAGATATACAAAATGTATATGCATTTAAATAATCTGCGTATATAATTGATAGGTATATCCTCAATCGCAAGAACCATAATCCAGCATTATGTTACATTATGATGCTCATGATGATAATGA
The DNA here is from genome assembly GCA_958336335.1 of Dilophus febrilis. Classification (NCBI taxonomy): domain Eukaryota; kingdom Metazoa; phylum Arthropoda; class Insecta; order Diptera; family Bibionidae; genus Dilophus; species Dilophus febrilis. The sequence continues at coordinate 26,537,419 of OY284469.1, read as the reverse complement.
TAATGATAAAAGATTATATGTCTACTTATTTTTATGTATTAATATATAATCAATGTAAATAATGAAACTATATAAATGTAAAATAATATTTACTATTTGGATACATATTGTATATAGAAATAATTGTACACTACAGTATATATGTGCATTTGCACAATTGAATACATTTGAGTATAAAACTAAACAATATTATAATTGGACTCCAGGGGGGTCGGTCATACTATATACATATATGTATATAAAGAAAAATACAATTCATTTCTGATTTGTTGCAATTACTATACAAAATATATATATATATATATATATCAGCACACATGAGTTTTAAACGAAATTTACATAAAATTGCATGAGAGATTATGCAGTCAAAATGATTACAAATTAGAAGTCTTGTCAATTATGGCACGTGTCATACAATACAATTTGATGTCAATTATATATATGTATATAGTATATCTAAAACATGAAAATGAAAGCACCCTTTTGTATATATTATATACCATATATATATTCGAATGGAAATAAAAAGTAGATTACATTCATTTATTTATTTATTAGATGTGTATAAAATTTTAAAGAATCTATATGATTATATATAAAAAATTTTATGTGCGTGTCACAAGTATTGTTTTACATATTATGTATCAAATAAAAAAAAATATTAATGTGGGTCATTAATTTAACAATTTTTTTTGTTTTCTCTTTCTAAATACATATTTTATATTTATCGTTAGTGTTTAACTATATATATATATTTAATAAATATATGTTTTTGTTAAAACAATTTTTATAATAAATTTTATTTATATATATGTAATAAAATCAAGAAAAAAGGGGGTTGTTAAATACGCAGGCATATAACATTTAAATACATTTTCGAGTGTTTTTCAAGTTGAAATCATAAAAAAATCATACGTGATGCACTTTAAAAAGAATTTATATTTATTTTAAATTATTAAAACGCTTTGATATTTTAAAAAATAATTGTAAAAATACATTATACATATATAAAAATTAAAATAAAACGACACATTTTCCTTAATTCTTTTTTTTTTCTTTATTGAAGTAACAACATTTTTTATTTTATGAATATTACGTTTTTTATTTTGTTTTGTAAAAAGTATATACCTATATATGCTGTGTTGAAGAATAAATAATAAAAAATATAAAATTATGATTTTATTTAACGATTATAAACAAATAATTTTTATTAATAAAAAATTAAAAATGAAAACAGTTTTGAAGTTTTAAAGCGTATATAATTTAATTAATTTAAATGTTGAATATATTTATGTGCGTTTTCTTATTATACAACTTCACAAGCATATGAAATCTTTCCTATGTATATATATATAATTGATATATGGACCAAAATGTATAATAGATCCCTTCCATATTGTATATATACATATAATAATGGAAAACGTATATAAAGACTTCAAAGTGAATTATAAATTCAATTATTATATATAATATATATATATTTTTATCTAATATAATTTAGTTACATTTATATATTTTTAAGCAAAAAATATCTATATATTATGAACAACGCGCTATTCACTAAAATCTCTAATGCGAATGATTGGGATGAGATGAATATATTTTACGAGTTATATATAGATTCAATAAAAGTATTATCAAATATAAAACTATCCTTTATCTTTTGTTATATATATATTTCATTATTCTGCAAATTATGCAATTTAATGTATATATGAAATAAATTTCATCTACGTATATACTATACAATCCGTTTTCATATATAAATCCATATGCATATAAGTAATATTGTAATTTTCCTTTGATAACATTTTATATAACTCCAATTTCCGTAAACCGAAAATTCGATAAATATAATAAAAAGAGTAGGTATATACAGAGAGAGTTTATAAATTCACTTTTGAAATCGTTGAACATAACAATGCAATTAAATTAGGTAATTATATATTGTTATAGAATAGACGTTTATATATACCATATGTACTCTTTATTATTGTGTGTATATAATATTTAAATGTAAGGTGCTATAAAATCTACAAGTTATAGAGTCAGTAGTGATTATATGATGGATTTTTCATTTTTATATGATGTTTGTATGCCTTTAATTTTGCACTATGGCTTCTTTTAATTGGTGTCTGACTATATAATAGACTCCTTTATTTTGAAATTCTAAGATATTGAATGAATCATAAAATCACACCCGAATCTTTGACTGGTACCTTTTACAGCACCCTTTTTACAAAACATATTTTTAAAATTATTCTTCGCAGCACATTCGTAATATACAGATGTATATATATTTAATCGACAAAACTATGGGTTGGCAATTAAAATAAAAAAAAAATTTCCCTTTTATAATATGTGTATTGTTTTATGGATTCAAAAATATGCCAAGACAACTCATTTAATCCATAATTTTCCATAAATATTTTATGAAATTGTTAAAATATTAAATTTCTAAATAAAGTAGTTTTTCCAAATACTTATTAACATAATTTTAAAATGAAATTATAGTTTTGAAATAAAACTATACACAGAAGGATATTTTGTGATCATTTGGCTTTCAACTTAACTTTCTATATATGTTTTTTCTATATATCAATACACTCTATAGAATTCTGAACAGTTCTATCAAGTGGATATGTATAAATACAATATTCATTACATAATATGATAATATACACAATTTTACATATACCGAATATGTCAATTCATTTATTTGCAGATGTGAGGGTAAATAGTTAAAATTAAAATGTAGTTTTAATGATGAAATGAGTTTTTGAATTAAATTGTATTAAAATGTGTATATATAGAAATATTATACGTAATAATCCTTATATATGTATAAATAATATTTTATCTATCTATATATCTTTTATACCTTTAAATTATATAAAATTATATATAATATGTGTAAGAAAGTAATTATAAGAAAAGTTTGATTTATATAGTATACAACATTTAATATATGATGTGTATTAAAATGGAAATATTTATAAATTGTATAATTAAGTTAATATTATGAATGAATAAACTTAATTTATATCTATCTCTAAATATGGTTGTTAAATAAATGTATATATAAGAAATTTTAATTTAAAAGATATCATATAAAATGAAAATATTTTAAATATATTTACTTTTGATGATATATCAATTATACATATATGCCATTTTAACTTGAATATACGAGTGCATAATTACATTATTAAATATGCAGGAAATATTTATTTTAAAGTTTGATATTTAAAATACATCAAACACACACTTGAAATCGTGATTATGCATAAAAACTTTTTTATTATATGCTAAATACAGAAGGGGTTTCAATTTTTTTACTTTTTTTTTTTGCTTTCAACACGAAAATCCAATATGTTCTTGATATTTTAAGATTTATCAGAATTTTATATTTAAATTTAAACGTATTTTGATTGCATTGAATATGAATATATAATATATAAATAAATCATAGTTGAAAATCGTTGTGGTAATGAATTTTATCAGAATCAGTAACAAACAATTTTGTTTCTAATATATAATCCAATTCAAAAATTTAGTATTAAGTCTCAAATGTATCACTAACCTACTGAATATATAGTTCAAAATTAATTATAATTTCAAATTGGATCTTCAAAATAGTTTTCATTTCATTTGTATAATGTATATTTATTAATAATACTAATATATACAATACAATTATATCTAATTTTTAATATAACAAACAAATAAAATATAATATTTTAATTTATCATATTTGCTTTTATTATTATGTGATTTTTTATATAATAATCAATATTGATTTATTCTATTTGTACACACAGATATATGCAACCACACAAGGTAGCTGTAATGAAACCGGATAATTTTAAAACAAAATATTCCATATGTAATATTCGAGTATTTTGCTTAAAATTATTTGCCACGTCTAAATCATGTCTAAAATTTACAGAAATAATTTACTACCGAATTTTGCAGTTTAACAGGTTAGTGAATTTTTTTTTCAAATTTAATTTCTTATATTTAAAATGTATTTAGAACAAATAACTCTATTCTATTCTAAATAACTATTTGTTATTTTTGGTTTGATTAAGAAACTTTAAATCCATATGTATACATATATACCTATACGAATAGAAATAATAACCAATTTTTCATATACCTATATATAAATAAAAAAAATGGTATCGAACTATTTTTCAATCATAAAATTACTAGAATTTAAAGCTTTTAGGTTTATTAAAAAATATATTTGTATATATATTCAGATTCAGCCATAGAAATGCATTTTGAAATTCAATATTTATTTTCTATATGATGAGTATTCAAATGATATTAGTAATTTCATTCGTTTATATATCGGAAATTGTTTAGGAAAATTCGAATTTTTTATTAATATATTATAAAATAGTCGATTTTTTTTTATAAATGCTCATAATGCTATATCAAAAATACTGTCCGATTTCTTTTGATGCTTTTTAATAATAATTAAAACCATGTAAAAAAAATTATTTATCTTTAGGTTATATGCATTTAATAAATGTCTTTTGTTTGGAAAAATTTCGTAAATAAAAACAAAAAACAACCAAACAATTTTTTTAGTTGATTACTTGAACAACCCCACATATATATCACTTCTATGGCACTTTAATATAAGTAAACAATTTTCTTTTTGGTTTTCTTTTTAATTTTCTTTATTTGTAATTTCGATATATGTATATAGGCATATAAGAAAAAAATTAATGAAAACAAAAACCAAAAAATAAACAAACTTTTCAATGTCATAAATAATTTATTTTTATTTTTCTCTCCCAATCGCCCATATTTTCTCCCTACACATTAACATTATCTTTTTATTTTATTTTTTATATCACCCTCCCTTAAAACTTCTAAAACAATATTTTATATATGAAGAAGAACAATAAAATCTTATATATTTTTAGTATATATTCTTTCTTATACAATATTTCGTATATAAATAATATTAAAATATATATGGTATAAAGAAAATTATTTAAATGTATAAGACTGGAAGAAAAATAGGATCAAATATAATAGGAATTTGTAAGTTTTAAATTCTAAAAAAATAACACTTCACTTTCTTATCGGCAATTTTTAATCTTTGACAATGATTTTTTGGGTAACTTAAAACGTTTTAAAAATATCAATTTATAAAGATTATAGACCTTGCGAAAGTATGAATCATATTAATAATTCATATTGAATCATACTTTTAAATACAATTCATGGTAATATAGAATTTATCTAATAAATAAATGAAATCCATAAACACCCTTGTGCTTTATAGATTGATAAAAAGACAAATTTTCATACATATATATTTACTATATATGAAAGGAAAATACTTTATTCTTGTTTTTGTTATATACATATATTATTATATTTTTTGTATATGCATTATACATATCCTTGTTATATGTTTTATTTGGTTACTTTTCGGTTTATATACTATGTTATATATTGCAAATATATACACAATTATTGTTTGTAAATAAATTTTTGTTATATATATATATATGTATATAGTATATATTTGGTTGGCGGTAAGTTGCTCGCGGGCAACATGCCAACAGAACAGAATAATAAAAAAAACAACAGAAAACTGATTGTGGTAAATTTCATTTAGACTATATATACATAGAACTGAATTGTTTTTTTTCTTTTTCTAAATAAAAGACTTTCACTTCAATGAATTTTTGTTGTGGTTTTATGGTTAAAAATACTATATATTTCAGTTATTATACAATATGTATATAGATATATTTGTATTGTGTGTGTGCGGTAAACTTTCATAATTTAACATAATAAAATAAATGTGTAAAGTTAAATAAAATTTTGTGTACATCGTTTTTAATGCCCAAATAAACTCTATATATTAATATTTTTAACAATTGATTATATTTATTCGTAAAAAAATGGTATTTGGTAAAAAAAACCATTTTATTTATGTTTATTTAATGAATAAATCTAATTTTCATTTCATAAATGTTTTATTAATATATACAATATAAAAATTATTGTATTTGTATAAATTTTTTTTATACAGATATTTTTAATATATTGTTATTTTCAGACAGACAAAAAAAAATATCTATATCGTTCACGTAAATTCTACTTATAGAACAATATTATTAATATACATATAAATCTATAACTTTTTTTTTGATTTAAAATAAATAACAAACTTTAAATAAACATTTTCCAACAATATAGTATAATAATATTCATTTAAACATTTGTTTGTATATATATTTTCATTTTTAATAATATGCACATTTTATGCGTGTATATCATGATCAAATGGTGACAAATTCCACATATATCAAATAACCATGCAAATATCCCATCAAATATTTATATATATATAAAATAATTTGCAATTGAACATGCTTTTAATATACATTTTCTCTATATATATATAACAAATAATATAAAACACATTTTATTTGATTTATAAATTCAAATACAAAAAAATAAAAATACAAAAATGTAAATAATAAATATTGCACTTTTCACAATATAATAAAAAAGGAAACAAAAAAAATGTCTCCCCTCTGCAATAAGAAACGTGACATAATGCATTTTTCGCAGCTTTTATAAAATAATTATATATATTGAAAATTATATACAGTGAAAAACAAAACAAAACAAAAAAAAAACGAAAACGAACGAAAAATACAAAAATGGAAAAGCGGAAAAATACAAGCACGAATTTACTATATTGTATATTTTATATATAAAAAAAAACAGAAGCACTTGATATATCTGCAAAAAAAAATGTGTTTTATTTATATATGATTGAATATTTTATTTATCTCTTTTATATTACATATATACATATATATAAAAGAGGATTTATAAAATATGCAGTGTGAAGGAAATTTTTTTATTTTTGGGATTTACAAATCATAATCATATACTATATAATGAAATTGTGCAAGGGGAAAAATTGCCTCAATTTTATATATATATTTCTATATCCGTATATTACATTATATTAAAGTAAGACGTAGTATAATATTTATAGTTATAGATATAATATAAAGGTTGTTGTTTTCTTCTGCTTCAGTTCAGTCAGTTCTGCTTCCACTTCAAATACAAAATACTTTTGTATAATAGATTTTTTTTCTTTCTATTTTATATTATCTTACAATTATTTTGACACAATTGAAAATTGTCTGTACAAAGTCAATATCAAATTATATCTATTTTTTACATCAAGTTTCAATATAATATATAAAATAGAAGAATTTAATAATAACATTGTATATGCATATATATAGAAATAGGTACAGGTTTTCGTTGTCACAGCATCATCTAATATATTATATATAGTAAATTCAATGAATTTAATTTGGATGATTTGTTACAACTTACAACTTCTAATAATATGAATGTAAGAAAAGAAAAAAAAATATGTAATTTTATATCTATCCGCGTATATAATATATAAATATAAAAGCGAGCAATTATTTTCAATTTCACTTTATGTCATTCTTGATGAAAGTCACGTTTTAAATTTGTAAATTATGTTATAAATATATTTCTTTTATAATGTACATAAATTGTAATTAAAAATAAAATTTAATTTTAAACGAATTGAATTTGTTACTAATCAATATGGTTAATATATATACTATACATTTAAAATAAATCATTTTCAAAAATAGACGTAAAAGTTATGCTTCAATAAATTTACTTTTATTTATTCGTTTAATTTCATTACAAATTAACTATCATTAAAATTATCGATGATTTATTTTGGTAGATCCTATTTATGTATATATATTTTCAAATTTTAATTGGAAGTATATATAATAAATGTTTTATCTATACACAATATATTCGGTTAAATTATTTAACTATAAAATATTGTTGGCCAAAAATGTTTATTGTAAAAATGTATTATAATACATAAAGTCAAGTATTTTAAGAGTTAAGCAAGTATTTTCAGTAATACGAATTATATAGTTATCGTTTTGGAAAAAAATGGGGTACGTCACACCATCCGTTATACACCTTCCCCACGCATTTTTTTCCGAATTTTTCGACTTTTTTGTTTATTTATTACTTGAATAATTTTTACATAAAGATGTTTATATGATTTATGGATATGATCGATTCCAACAAACGTTTTTTTGTTTGTTTCATTTAAACATTTAAACATGTACGAGAGTGGCCCTGCCTATATTAAACATCTGTATGTAGATTAAAAAATAAAAACTATTGTATATTCTGTATAAAAAGAAATAAACAGCTAGGCCAATTTTACCGTTAGGTCAAATGAACATCATATTTTATAAAGGCGATAATAAACGCATATCATATTTGATACATTTTTATAGATTTGTAATATTCATAATCTATTATACGACATTTTCATGGTCATTCGTCTATAGTTGGCTTAATTAATGTGAATTGCATGAATTGTTTTTTGTCTGGTTCATATACAAGTAATATATTTGTTGTAATATTTTTATTCTTCATTTTGTAAATTGATTTTTTTTTATTTAATAGTTTGATTTGCATTTATCATACGAGTGGTATATATTTATAAATGTGTGCGAGTGTGCATTGCACCAACAAGTTTATTAATATATATATTCAATCTATGATAACATTTCAATTATATATTATATTTTTAGTAAATTATTGGCACACAGTTAAATTTATCATATAATATTAATAGTGCGATATTTTTCATAAATGTGCAATTTAAAATAATATTTACGTAACCAAATTTATAATTAGTTGAACTTATAAAAGTTTTCGTATTAAAATATATTTATGGATTAAAAATTAAATAAAAATACAACAAAAAAAAGTATCTTAAGGGAAATGATATGAAGATTTTACTTTTATGAAGATTTGAAAAACCGCAATTATATAAGGAATGATGCATTTTTCCATAAAAGGTATAAATAAATAATTTCATTATTATTATTTTTTTACATTTCGTATTGTTAATATGAATGTATGCTTTTTTTCGCGATTTCATTACCTCAGGATAATTTCAAATAATTTGTACATATGAAAATGTTTTAGTGTTAGCATTAAAAAAAGTGTAAACACATTGGGTGTATTATCTTTTATAGTATGGCCATATAATAATGTTTATCAAATAATAATTTAGCAAATGTGTATTAGAAAATCTTTCATTTGTATCTGCTGTACAAATTTTATTATATAGACATTTTTTTACTAATCGGAAATTCTATCAAGAATTTATCGTGAACATTTTTCCATAAATTAAAACATTGCTGATCATTGAAAATCTTACAAAATTTCCCACTAAATATTTCTTATTAGGTTGTAATTTACAATTTGATACATGCGTAAAAATATCAAATTTTGGATACGGTAATTTTATAAAATAAATTTTATATTTGATTAGGTTTTGTTGGTATATTTTATAATAATTTATTTGTCAATGATGAAACCTTGTCGTTCTTGTTTTTGTGTGTATGCACAGCACACATTTATTTTATATTAAAAGTTGATTGTAAATTTATTGATGGTGCGATTATTGGAATAAAATTTATTTATTATTTTTATTTGTGAATTTTGTGAACAGAAATGTATAAAGAAAACCAAAGATTGTGATAAATTTAATCAATCAACCATTCTAACGTGAAAAACAATAAACGATATCGAAATGAAAATATTTATAAGATCCAAATGATTAATTAATAATTCATATTACGAATTGATAAAATGAAAAAGTGATCTTTTTTGTGTATATGAAATGAAATAAATCTGGTAAATTATTTGTTGTTGTTAATATTTCAATTCATTCTAATAAGAAACACACACTCCCTTTGTTTTAATAACGTCGTAATACAATTTCTTATAAATAGTCGTAAATGAACCGTGGACAAAATCTATTTATTATATTTTTTAAATAATTAATGTTTTTTAATTAAATAATTCTTTCTTTTTGTTAATAATATTAATAAATTATATTAAAATATTTATTTTATTTTTATTTTCAGCTTTATAATCAACAATATAGTATCTACATCAATCGATCAATTTCGAATTATTTTTAAAATTATGAACAGAAAATATATATACGATTTTCCTGGAAATTCTTATTCGTTTATTATTTACAAAATAAATCATCAGAAAAATAACAGCACCATCATAGAAATATTCCAGTATATAACATCATCAGATGATCGAAATCAAATTGGTGAGTTCAATATAATTGTTTTTAATAAAATATATACCCCTTTTTTTTTATCTAAAATGTCAATTGCGTTATTGAGATTTAAAAATTTTTTCGAATTAAATTAATTGTTTTTTCTATATTCATTTTAATTAAATTCTTTGTGTTGCTTTAGAATATATGGAATTTAATTTTTAATTATATAAAGTTTTAATTTATACGTTAATTATATATTTTTTAAGAGAAACAAAACACGTAACTTAAAACCTTTGGACAAATTTTACTAACAAACTAACATAAATTTTTACTATATTAGATAAAGATAAAATCAAAATATAATTTATATTTATAAGATTTGCAATCATAAGCTACATATTTTATTAAAGTTTATTGCCCATAAATCTTTCTAACAGACAAATTGGTAGGATTATTACTTTCATATGAATTTTCCACTTCAGATTTTACACTTTAAATAAAAATAAATCGTATTTTTTTTAATATGAAATTATTGAAAATATAAAATATATTAAAATTATTGTAAATTCCGAACCAGTTAGCCAATCTGAGGGTTAATAAAAACCAGCTCTTCAAAAGAAATTATCGGATCGTATTCGTCCAGACAATGTTTTTCTATCGTTGAAACTTATTAAGATAAAAAAAAAAAAGAAGAAAAAATATATTAGGAAAATTTGGCAGAAACGCCAGCGCGGTCCGTGTATATATATACTTTCGGGGGAACACCATCGAATGATATGCATCGGCGAACCAACTCGCGTTGGTTAGTGTAGCCCTACAAGAGCGCACAGCAATGCAAATCGAACAACCATGCCCCCCCCCCTAATTAAAAGCAAATCTCACATGTAAATTTACATGTGAGATTTTTATTTGAAAATCGGCGGCTTCGCTAACAACTCGACCATCCTTTCTTCTTAAGAAATATACGCATAATTTTGTTCACATTAAATTTTCAATACGAACAATTTGTATACGGAAAAATGTGTTGCATGAATGAAAATTAATTAAATATTTTAACATTTACTAAGAGGTATTTAAATTTATATAATGAAACATAAAAAAAAAATAGGAATAAATAACATTATTATATCCTTCAGGATTTGAACCACTATATATTCTAGTCATATATAAGGCATACAATATAAAATAGATTTTCGATGGTTCAATCAAAGAAAATTTCATATTATCTCTATTACAAATTACGTATACATTTACAAATTTCAATTTACCATTTGAATTAAAAATCATCACTTTAAACAACCTTCGCACAAAAGCAATCAAAACATAATCCAATACATCATTTTCTGAATATATATGACATTGTGATAAGAATGTGTGAAAAATATATTTTGAATTAATAAATTCCATTCAAAATTTGCCTTTATTGGAACAATAGATATCACTTCATCAAACAAAATACTCGCATATCATTGCATTTTTCTATAGAATATTGTGTTATATGAATTATTCTATTTTATATAAAATTAATTGCGGTAAATTTACCGTATTTTATTTTTTTGTCTGATTGATGCATTTCAAAATATTTTTTTGGTAAAATTTCTATCAATTTTAGTTGTAATAAATATTTGTCGATTTTAAAATGGTTATTTTTTTTTAAGTTTATTATTTTGTGTATTCCTTAAGAAAATGTTCAGTGTTATTAAAACGATTGCGATTAGGACATTTCCAATAAGAAATAGGTAAATTCTATATAATTTTATTCATATATACTTTTATGCAAAAATGAAATGATTTTTGACGAGTGTTTCAATAATATATTTTATAAATGTTTCAATATAAAAGTTTCTGATTTATTTTATACACATTCATTCCCATAAAAATATATATCGTAGGACGTGTATATTTTTTTCCTTTAATCAGTTAATCAGATTTATGGAAAATTACGTTAGTATTTTGGAGATTTCAATTGGGCCTATGATTTGTATAAACAAAAATCACATCTTTTATCATGAATTCATTGAATTACCTTAAAAACTCTAGTCAAAATACATAAATTTTTTTGTATACCTCAATAACTTCTGCACGACATTGTAATGGAGTTAACCAATGAATCCCAATATATATTTGTATATCTATATATAAATAAATTTTGAACAAAACTTATATAGATTGTTAAAAAATTAATGGGTTGTTTAATTTTATTATAATAAATTATGTTTTTATATATGTACGAACATATAATAAAATACAAATGTTTATGTATTTTTTTTTTATTTTGGTATATTATTTTCATTAAATATGCACATACATAATAATAATGATAATAATAATAATAATCACTAAACTGAATACTTTATAATACATATATAGATACTAATATGATCAGACTCATGTTTACATAAAATGTATCAATAAATTTTAGTTAATTTTAAATTAAAACTATATATGGGGGTTTTTATATTATTTATTTTTCGGTATTATATTATACGATTATATAAAAAAAACATAAAATAGGTATATATACATAATAATTTATAAATACATTATATTATATTTTGATATATGAATAATGTATATATATATATATTATTACTTCAATCTTTTTCAATTGAATTCGGTTTGTTTGTATGAATATACATGAATTTCTGTCGATATATATAACGAAAATATTATACATATTTAATGTAACGAACATATCTCTGCGGGAATCAGTCAAATAATTGTGCAGACTTTCCATATACGGATATATAAATATATATACGGAATACTCCACAGGATATATTATGTTTCCGTCGTTATATTGTATTTTTTCAAATACATATATACGAAAATATATTCAATGCAGGAGAATTACATATATACGTAGTATAAATATGTGCATATATAGACAAAAGAATGAGAAGGATTTTTCTGTTTTATATGTTTAGAAATATAATGCATATGTATATATGAAAACGTGTGCTGGGAAATATTGTATATTACTATATATAGATGTCGGAAATGGATGATACAAAAAAAAATTTATTCTTTCATATATTGATATGTATCCAAAAATATATATAATACGAATAGATGTAAATATACATATATTTGGTTAAATTTTTATATAAATATTATAGTGGTTAAATTAAAGTGCGGTGTATATATCCATCGCAGAAGCTCAAAATGAAATATATAGTATTGCTTATATAATAATAATAAGAACAAATATAATAACAAACCGGTAATAACAACGATTCCATTTTCATATATGTATACACATTACATAAAATCTATAACTATATAAATTGAATGAAAACTATATATTCGAATAAGGTTCCCCACTGTATTTATTATTATACTTCAGATATAGTCGTCGACTTTATACGAAAATATAGCATATATTTGTTCATGAAAATATGCAATATAATACATATATATATAATTATTTGGATTTTATCCTGATCATTGAGCTTAAAATGTTAAAATATATCGCGTTTGGAATAAAATATATAGAATTAGTATAAATTAAAATTATAATTCATATTGAGATCATTAAATCAATTTAAAAATTTTATATCAAAAATAAATGTTAAGGGATTTGTATTTAAAATGTTGTGTAATATTCATTTACAAAGTAAATTAAATTTTTCTTGATTCCTTCCAATACGTTTACAATTTTTTACCTAAAAAATAAACTAAAATTTAATAACAATTCTTCGGCAATTTATCAATACATAAATATATTTAATGTAGAAAGGATAATCTGCTATAAATATCCTGATACATATATACGGTCATAAAATAAGGACTATTTAAAAGTTTCAATTTGAAATAGCTATATATAAGTATATGCGGACATATACCTCATCAGTCAGGATTAGCAAGGCCCAGGAAAGCGGGTCAGAAAATTGACAAGATTACGGAATTGCATTTGTAAAACCATATCTAATGTATCATTATGTTTTTGTTTCAAATTAAAGGCATTTTTTATAGTCTTTATTTGATGCTTCATTATAGATATAACTTTCGTATTTAATGCATTTATGAAACGTAAGCTTTTTATTGAATACAAATCCGTAATGTATAATATCTATAATACTATCCTATAATAACTATAGTATACTATATATATATATATGTTTCTATTGAATGGAAATATTACATTATATGGATTGGATTGAGGTGATAAGTCAGTGACAATTCAATGCAATGCATCTTTTTTTCTTATATGCACTTTTTCATTAAATTATATATACTATAATAACAGATTTTATGAAAAAATAAAGTTTTCATATACGTATATTGAGTTTTTGGAAGCAAAAGTAATAAATTATATATTATATCTACTCGAAATATATATAAAAAGAGAAATGAAATTAATTAAATTGTTATCAATGATATATTTATGGGTATATATAATGAATATAGGATATATTGCATATATGTTTTATGTATAAAATATATTAAGCTTCTTATAAATTCAATTTGATTCTTGATTTAGTTATTATATTATTATTATTATAAATCCTCTATATAAACTATCACACACACAAAATATAAATATCAAAATTTTTTCTAATTCTATAAGTTGAAATGTATATATTAAAATTATTATATTTTCTTATCAATTTTATTAAATTAAAATCCAGAAAAAATACTCTTATATTATACAATTTATAATAATTTTAATTAAAAATTTAATTTTAAAAAGTTTTTCCATCATATTTAATTCGTTTTCTTTTGTAATATCTATTTATTTTTTTGTGTATTAATACCTTATATAATAATAATGTTATATATTAAGATGAAAATCTTTTACAAAATAAAATAAAAAATTTGCAAGTTTTATAAATTATAATTGAAATTCATAAATAAATATATATGTGTATTTTGTTTTATCTTATATGGAGTGAATTCAATTGGAAATTATTCTTATATTCATATAGATATTACATTCAAAAAGAAATATTTATATTTATTATAAATTGTATATATGTATGTATATATATGATTAAGTAAATGTATCTAAATGTTTCTCTATATAATATAAATAAATGTATTTCTCTTTTGTATATCGTTATTTATATGTAGATATTTAATATATTTTATGCCAGTTTGTCTACCGCCGCAAATGTATAATGTATAATATCATAATATCGATATTATATTCCATATACATATTTGAACGTATTATTTATATGTTTATAGATATATATACATCACATAAATAAATATATAACTTTGTATTTCCAATATTATTTATGTTACTCGAATGCACATATCCATATCTATATTTTTTTTATGTATATTGCTGACATATATTCAATAAAATAAATCTATTATTCGATTTTGGTGATTCAATTTGGATAAGCTTCGGATTTGACATGTGTTTGATGTTCAATATATATTTTTATATAAACCATGGAATGTTATTGCATATTTAAACATTTTCATATATATATATAGACATATGTAAGTTCTTCTCTATTAGTATAAAATGAATATATTTTCCTTAATTTCTTTGGTTTTTAATTAAATATAAACAATTCATATATATATATATATATATATATATAGAATATAGAATATTTTTTGAAAGAACATATTTCATTAAAAATTACAAACGTGAATATAATTAAAAATGAATATTATATAAATATTAAAATAATTCCTCATACTCTATATATGTACAATAGTATATATACAAAATATCATAATAAAGTGCTCTTTAAACTTGATATAATAAATTTTAAATATATAATCCGTTTTAAGCTACTTGTTTTTAAATATATTAATCCTATCCGTTATAAAACATCTTATATATACTACGACGTGTATATACTTTCATTATAACAACACCTTCAATTTTTAATGGGGTTTTATTTTTATTGTTTATTTGTAAGCGTTTGCTGTTTAAATTATTTATTATATATTCGATGACAACTAAAATGACACATGTATTATTTTCCTTTTTTTTGCTTTTATATAAATTATTAAAATGTGTATATTATAATACAATTTTTATTCAAAATATTTGCAGGCATCACTTCATATATTGTATATATATAGTGAAAACAAAAGCAAAGTATATACATTAAAATCGTGTTGTGTATATATACATATATAATGAATACATTTTATATTGCGTATAAGCGTATAAGGTAAATTTGTATATTTACAAAAAAAAATAAAACAAATATAAATATATTTACAACTTCTGAAAATATATATATAATATAACTTAATAAAATGTCTTTATCTTATTTATATCCGTATATAATACTCGTTATGTAAATGAGACATATCAAATATATATATATATATATATATATATTTATATATATATATATATATATATATTTATATATATATATAACACTTCGTTCAATAATGTGTGTGACTAATTAATTAAAACACATTTTTTTGCCAAAATTCGTTTTTATTCATCAAGATAGTCCCCTTTTAGGGAGATACAATCATTCCAACGCTTTTCCAATCTTTCGATACCGCCTTTGTAAAACGATTTTTCTTTGCCTTCAAAATAGGCGTTAGTTTCGGCGATTACTTCATCATTTGAGCCAAATCTCTTACCACGGAGCATCCTTTTGAGGTCTGCGAAGAGCCAGTAGTCGCTGGGGGCTAAATCTGGAGAATACGGTGGATGGGGAAGCAATTCAAATCCCAATTCGTTCAATTTTGCCATCGTTTTCATTGATTTGTGACACGGTGCATTGTCTTGGTGGAACAACACTTTTTTCTTCGCCATATGAGGCCGTTTCTTTGCGATTTCGACTTTCAAACGCTCCAATAACGCTATATAATAGTCGCTGTTGATGGTCTGCCCCTTCTGGAGATAGTCGATGAATATTATTCCATGCGCATCCCAAAATACAGACGCCATAACCTTGCCAGCCAACTGCTGCGTCTTTGGTCGCTTTGGGCGGCTTTCGCCGGCTGCATGCCACTCAGCAGACTGCCGATTTGACTCTGGAGTGAAATGGTGGATCCATGTTTCATCCATTGTGATGTACCGTCGCAAAAACTCCGACTTATTGCGCGTAAACATGTCCAAACAGCTCTTTGAATCATCGGTTCGTTGTTGTTTTTGCTCCGGTGTGAGCAAACGCGGCACCCATTTGGAACACACCTTTTTCATACCCAAATGTTCGTGTATTATGGTTTGTACACTGCCTGCTGATATCTCCAGAATGTCAGCAATCTCCCTCACTTTCACTTTACGGTTGGACATAATGATTTTCAGTGTTTTTTCAACGTTTTCCGGAATAACAGCGTCATTTGGCCTTCCAGTAGATGGAATGTCATCGGTGTCTGTACGACCACGTTTGAATTCGGCATACCAATAACAAATGCTTCTTTTTGATGGAGCAGAGTCCCAGTAATGTTTTTCAAGCCATTCCTGGCATTGAACAGTATTTTTTTTCATTAAAAAACAATGATAAATCAGCACACGGAATTGCTTTGAATTCATTTTTTTTTAAAACACAAAAATAGCGTCACTTATAGCACTGTAACTTGTAAACAAATGATCTGATTAACATATGATGTTGACAGTAAGCCTAAAAAGGTTGCCAAATGCGAAAAAAAATATTGATTTAGTTCTAGGGACGCCATCTATGTGTCAGTCACACACATTATTGAACGAAGTGTTATATATATATTGTATATAAACAGCGTATAGATGAACATGATAAGAACAAATAATAAACTTCCATAACGTTGCGCTAAATGGTTTAAATGTGTTTTTAAAAGATATATAACTCGTTCAAATATAACATAATAATATATATCTAAATATATTTTGAATATATGTACAGGATGATCTAAAAGGTATCAGTCAATGTGAGGCTAAACTATATTCTGTTACTTGTATATTTACGCCTTTAAATACAAGATAAGGCCTCTGAATATTGGAGGTAGTTTTATATATTTATCTTTGAAATTCAAAAAAATATAATAAATTAGTTTTATTCAGCAAATTCCAGTTTTAAATCATTTTAACAAAAAATGTATCTAAGGGATCATTATCTTTTCAGTAAAAATAGTGTAATTCATTGCTGTTTATGCACAATTTTGTAAAATACCACACCACGTTCCAATTAATTATTTAGAATTTTTAAAACAATTTATATGGAAAAAATGAACTTATTTAAATGAAATTCAAAAGCAATTTGTATTATTATTTAAAGCACCCTTTATCCAATTTTAAACTTTAATAAAATTAAGAATTATTGCGGCAGTTAAACCAGACCAGTTTACATTATAAGATATTCATACACGGTTGTTGTCGCTTAAGCGTTAGGAGAGGTATATATTTATATGTTAATATACAATATTCATAATATATTATATTATGTATATAATATGATTATTTATTTCCAGACGATTGCAACTAGATTAAAGATTATTATTTTATATGTTTTATATATCGCTTATTATGTTATAAACGCATATATTTGTTTAATATTTTTATCATATATACATTCATATATAGTGGAATAATGCCAAATTTATTGAAATTGTATATTTAAATACTATATGAGATCACTTTGTTATTATTATGTTCAATTTTTAATGTATTTATATATTTATGTATTTGAATATTTATATTTGTTATATACCTGAATATGTTTGCATTGAAAAGTCTTTCAATATTGGAAAAAACAATGAATTGTACTATAATGTAACACGGTTTTTATGTTTGTTTGTTTAAATTTTGATTTTGAAAACATCTCATTAAAATTGTTTATAATAAAAAAATTAATTTGTATATTAGACTTCTAGAAAAATATCAAAATCATCCCATAATAACAATAAATTATATTATATCTATATATAATAAATTATATATAGATATTCAATAGAATTCAACTAAATAAATATAGTTTTTAAATAAATAAAAAATTAAAATAGTAAAGTAGAATTTTTTTATTTTGTTTTAATTTTAAATTCATGCTTTTTAATATTCTGTAATAATATATTTATATATTACATTTCATCAATCATCATCTTTTTCATATACATTCATCTAACATAAAAACATATAAATTTTTTCCCACAGTATAGTATTATTATTATGTATATTACGTTATAAAGTTATATATCTGAAGAAAATGAGAAGAAAAAAATGTATATGTATAAATAAATATCATTTCCTTATTCAAAAATTATTTTATTTTTTTTTTTTAGAAAATATGCTATTGAAATAAATTGAATTAAAAAAAGAACTTTTAACTATAATTTTATATAACATGATTATTATTGCATTTTGTATATAAATATTTAATTTTACAACATCTTTATAATTTTATTTTATGTACATATAGTCGAGTTTATTGTATTATAACTATTATTTTATTATGTTAATTTTATTATATGTTAAAAATTATTCATATATACATAGCAAATCTATATATTTATTTATTTATTCATTGTATATTTTAAAATTCATATATATATATATATATTGTACAATCTGCATTAAAATTGTGGATATAGTATGAAGAGTTGTTGTTTTTTTTTTTAAATATTTTGAATATATATGAACAAAAAGTTATGATGGAACAATTTAATCTCTTTTATTTTATATATTATTACATCAAAGGCAATTATGTCGTTAATATATTATGTATATATTATATATATTTGTACATAAATGAAATATGAATCAAACATTAATGAGGATGAATTCAATTAAAATTATAAAAAATAAAAACTTCGTTTGCTAAATTATCATAAAGTCAATTGAGGGAAATTGTATATAAAAAAAACTATATATATAGTATATATATTGCATACACGTTATTCACTGCTTATAACCATACATATTTTTGATATAAAATAAACATTATGATTAATTTAAAAAAAAATAATGTTTTACTTTAAATCTAATATATACACATTCACTAATATTTTATTATTTCTTTCTTTATGTATATATTTATCAAAATGGTCATTTTATTTTAATGTATGTACAGTATGAATGTGTACAGATTATATAGATATTTTACTGAAAATGTTTATTACAAAAAAAAATTATGTAGGTTTATAGACATTATAGTCTATTAAATTTTTATGGTATACATTATACATAAGATAAGATTTCTCTTAAATTGATTACGCTTAAAAACAAAACATCAATTTGTGAATCTTTATTTCCACATATATGTTTTTGAAAGTGCATTTTCTGCACCCACACACGTACAATTAATGAAGATATCATTTACCAAAAACACACAATGTTATATGATATAGATTCTATAATATAGAATTCATATCAAAACAAAGATGAAAATCCACAGGTTCCATTATAATTATATAAATTGAATTATATAAAAAAAACTGTTGATAGCCGCCACCTTTAAAAATAAAAAAAAATATTTGATGTTTTTAAGATAAACTAAAACATATCTTTAATTGAATTACAAATATTAATCGCATATAATTCATTTCACACAATATCATAACCATATATATACAATCTTGATCAAAACACTTAAATTGTTTTGCTTTTTAATTCCCTTTATTTTCAACAAGTAACATTTTAAAGTAACCAAAAAGTCCCAATAATAAACTGTAATATAAAAAACAAAAAAAAAAGGTTATATTTACTTTAAACATATATAATCACATTAATTTTCCTTTTTTTTTGTGGAAAATAATGAGGGAAATTTTTTACCTGTAGCATCGTTAAAATGTTTGTGTGTGAATGTTTGTATATAAATATATCCTCCTTCACATTTACATCAGCACATAATTGACATGAAATAAAAGTAGACCTGGTATGTGGATAGAAATGAATTAATTTTTTTTTATTTTTTTTTTAATAAAATATCATGTGACATTGTTTTACCTAATGTATTCTAATTTTTAAATGTCAACAATTAAAAGTATCCCCTTATTCAATGGGGATATCCCCATTGATAAATTGATAAATGTGATGTTGATTTGATTACATAAAATATACTTATGCTACCCCAATTCCTATAAATATACAATTAACCCTTATCATCAAATATAATATATATTTAGGTTTAAATGAAATTTAACACATCCATTTACCTTTATTAAGTGAGGCTAACCTTTTTTTTTAGTTTGACAGCTAATACACTTGTGAAACAATTCAAAGGTAAAAAATTAAATATTATTAAAAAAAAAAAAAAAATTAATATTCATAAATAAAGTATATTTTCAAATGAAAAATTGATATGGTGCGGTCTTTAAAATGTTTAAATGAAAGATCAATTACAAAAATATTATTTTCAAAATTATACAAATTTAATATTTATATATATAGTTTTTCTGTTGTGTTTAGTCATATCAATTCAAAAAAATAAAATAATGTTTTATAAATAATTAATTAAAATCTTTTCATCATTAAAAAATAAAATTAATAATAAAAATAAAACAGAAGCAAAACACAATTTATATACAAGATTTCTATCGTTTAAAATTAACATTATATACTTGTATTTGTATAGTTATATAAAATACTGAACGTACTAATAATAAAATTAAATCAGATTAAAGGTATATATATATACATATATAAATGATTATAAGTAAAAATAATTAAAAGAATAAAATTAAAAAACAAAAAAAAAGCAAAAACATCACATTTCCATTTTATTCATCTTATAATCTTTGTATAAAAACTATTTAATACTTGTTTCAATTTGATGTAAATATAAAAACCAAACGATAATTTTTTTTTTGTAAATGCATTAAATGAGTATTTAGCAAAATAAAAATAAAAAGCTAAAAATAAAACGATATACAGAAAAAAAAATCAAGTTCTTTTTCGCTTCATCTGCCTTCATATCAATGTTGGCTCATCTGAAACCGAACCGAATAAACAATTTTTTTTTCCATTCACATTTATTTATATATATTTTTATAATTTAATGAATTTAATTTATACTATATATATAATAATATCGGTTTTCTTTTTTATTTGTAAAGGTTTACTTATTTTTAATATACAGGCAGAATCGCAGTTTAATTTTCAGTTTGAAAAAATTTATAAACTTTCTGCCTTTATTCTATAATTAATTAATTAAATAAATGTAACTACTTCATCTAGAAGAAACCCCATAAGTCAGATATATTCTGTACATATTCGAAGAAAAAAAAATCACTAACAAAAATACAAATCGAAATTAATTAATTCATGTATGCGAGATGAGTTGAATATATGTAGGAATACATATTTTTTTTTACACAAATAGGTACTCAATATGTATAATAAATAATGAATGACAATTTTAAAATTTCTATTTCACTATATATATATGAAGTCATTCGATTTCTATACAATATATTTCTATATATAATACAAATAGAAATATTTATTGATAGATAATTGAATAGAGAAATTAACAATAAAATAATGAAAAATATATGTATATTTTCATCCATCCATATACAATATACATATATATATATATATATATATATATCAATATCGCTATCACGCAGATAAACAACTATCTAAAATCACAAAATTCTTTAATTCAATTGTTTAATACATATATTAAGGATAACAAACATGCATCGAGAAAAAAAAATCAACTATACAGTTGTTTAAAGTTTTATTTTAACTTTAATTTGATGTGATAGTTTTTGATATATATAAGAACAGAATTCTTGTATTTTGTAATTTAAATTCTTTATATATTTAATACATAGTTACTGTTGCCTTTTTCATGTTTAAACTCTATCGGTATAAATTTAAGCAAATATTTATAACATATCTTATAGCTAAAAAGATATAACTCTGTGCGGTATATATACACTATAATGTATAAAACATTCTTATACTTTGTTTGTTATTTAACGAAATACTTATTATATACTCTATAAACTATATATATTGGTACTTTACATATATATGTACATATATAACATCATTTACCATTGTTACGTATTTCCTTCAAATGTTACATCTATAATATATGAAAATAAAAAAAAAAACCTCGTTCAAAATGTTTAAAATTTCTAAATTTGTCAATGTGCATTACTAATTTACTATTATTATTAGTATAGTATGTATATTGTTATGTGTTAAACCATCAAACAACAAATTCTATAATGCATGTGATCTATCTGTTGTTTTATTTAATTTATGCCATATATATTTAAATTATCAACAAACAATTTTGCCAGATTTTTTTTTAATACCACATATAAGATATTTAACCATATACGATAAAAAGAGAATTAAGTTCATATTACCGATTTAAAAAAAAAAATTACATCTTGAAATACCAAAAATATAGTTCAAACGAAAAAAAAAACTATACATTTTTTCTAAAGTTTATTCTATATGAGAATTTATAAATGATACAAAAAAGAAAAGAGTTGAACGAATTTGTAAAAGAACCAAATTAAATAAAGATGAATCAAAAATAAGATATGTTTTAGAATCCGAAATGTACTATATATTTATTTGTATAATAAACTTTTGTTATGACATTTCTTAAAACAGAAATTCTATTTATATATATGTGGATATACTCGGTATATAATGTTCGTTTACTATACTATATTCATATAGACAACTGTATATTATAATGTCTTACTTGAGAGATGTATGCACATAGATATTTTATATACTATAAATGATTTTTTGTACTGTGTATAAAAGATAAATTGGTTGTCAAATCGAATTAAAACAGATGATAAAGAATTAACAAAATATATGTTTTAAAAAAATCCTCTCTCCACATATACATAATAAATAAAATGAAATCACAATATATATATATTTATAAATATATCCATATGTTTATAATATATATATATAAATTCATGTGAATTAAATTAATTATAAAAAAAAATCTTTTAGATATATATGTAAAAAGAAAAAAAAATCAAATCTAAATATATATATATATAGGATTTATATTTACATATAAATATATTAAATCTTATTATATAATTTATATATTACATCTTATTTTGTTAAGATTATGGTTAGTTAAATGTTTATATATTTATACATAATTAATGAACAAAAGCATATACATTTTATTTGATTTAAATATTGTTGTTATTCATTAAATATAATTACCATGTATTTAATGGATTTTAAATCTGATATTTAAAAAAATGTATTTAAATGTTTCAAAAATATTACCATATCGGGAAAATATTTGAAAAAAAAAACTATCGGTACGAATAGACCAAATAAAATTTTTTAGAATTCTATAAAAATAAGTATACCTACATTGAATAGGAGATCTAAAGAAAAAATTATTAATTCTCTAAATTCTCTATTCTTTCTCTATTTATTAAGATCATGAAAAATTACTGTTGCTCAATAAAATCGCAATTTTTATATATCACTTTTATGGCCTTTTAACAAATTTTCGAAAAAGATCCGTTTTTAATAATATACTAATTTTTCTATAGCTTTTCATTTTTATATACGGATAATGGATATATTCTGTTGCTTAATGGATCATTCAAAAGGGAATTAAAAAAATTAGTTTAAATTTATTAAAAAAACATCATCAAGAATATATTTTACAATTTAAATTACTTCCTAATATTTTACTACATCAAATAAAGAAAAATATGACATAATTTTTTAATGTGAAATATATTTCTATATATAGCAATAAAATATTAAATAATTTTCTATATCCGCACACTACAAATAATAATGTGATTATATATAGAAAAAGAAAATCATAATTTTAACAACATATATTTATACAGTTATATGCAGGAAATGCATATACCTTCTTATTATTTATATACCTCTATATGTTTATATGAACAAATTATATTTGACACATACACAAAAAAGGACTCATCAGCAGCTTGATTTAATGGTATATTACACTTGAATTAAATAAATTGCTCTTCAAGTTCAGGCTTTTATTTTATTTTTATTTTTTTGTTATTGTTGAAGTACACTTGAGACAAACAACGACTTTTACAATAATTTTGTATAGTAAAATCAGAAATGTGCACATTTATATTTATATAAATTTGTAATGAAACAGTGTGTATTAATTTGTAATTTTAAATAGATTCAGTTTATTTTACATAAATTTTTAATATGGATGTAAACATTTTTATAAAGGAAAATCTTAATTGTATATTAATATCGAAATGCATTAAAATCGATTTTGATTTTTCCAGATGAATCACAATTTTGAATTCTAAATATTTCTCAATCGGAATGTTGTTTATGCGTGTTCTTCGAAACGAATTGAATCTCATCGTGCATCAGGAATCAAACAAAAATTTTTTTTCAACTTTACTGTACAATGTATATACACTTAAATGTAAATGTTACATGCCGAAGACCGTATATATAAATGCATTAAATTGAAATAAAATTTCACACATATAATGTATAAATATCCTTGTAATTTCAACCACATATATAGACATTTTCATTTTGTTAAGTTAAACAAAAGTTGACTGAGTGCTTTTCAAAAAAAAAAAAAAAAAAATTAAAATAGAATAAAACCATTTTAAAATAAAATCTCTGTTATTGAAAGGGAATATTTTAATACACATAAATCTATTTTTTTCTGCAAATATCCATATATGCCTTTACTTTTGAATATTACATGTATGATATGTTAATTTTTTTTATATACTCAATTACAGTTTTATTTTAAAATACATACATGCAATAAATTAAATATATTTGCTTTTATGATAAATTAAAAGTAATAAATGAATTCTTTGTTATAAAATAAAACTATAATTTTATTCAGATTAATTATGCAGTCAGTATATAACTTTGATATGTTGTAATTTAACCCTATTATAATTTTTAGTGTTAATTATCACGTTACTTCACTATATATTTATACCAGTTATACCTAATAATAATGTTGTGATCCTTGAATATAATGTATAATGCAAAAATTAACATAGAAATTAAAGAACAGAAATTATTTCAAACCATTAAAAATGGTTTTAAATACTTTCTAGTAAAAATTATCCATACAATTACAGAATTATTAATTAAATATTATGGACTGATGTCTGTGATCATGGATATTTACATATAGGGATTGGGTTTTGGGGAAAAAAAACACACGCATAGATTAAAATTAAATATTTACATAAATTAAAATAATATACCAATGATTTATTTATTTTTTCGTGATGTTATATTAGTGGACAGAATTAAATTTGTATATGTAAAATTTTTTTTAGTACATGTACAATTGTATACATATAATATATATATATATTATAATTCTATTAATTTACTTTTATGTTATTTTTATCAATTAAAATTTATTACATTAAATTACTCTATATATATGTAAATTTATAACTTTTAAATATATATGTGTATCTGTTTAATGATATTTATATAAATAAACATGTTGTTATGTAATAATAAAAATAATAATAATATAATAATTAATCAGAAAAATAAATTTTCTCAATTACAAAATTTACATAATATTTTATGTAATAATCTGGCTTTCAGTTTGTTTTTTTTTTTTGTGAATGTATATAAAATTTATATTTGTTGATATTCAAAGGATGTATGGAAAGTTTATATATTATATAATGGTTTAAAATGAATATAATGCAGATTTAATATATAGTTTCTGAATAGTTTCATCCACCTATGCACTTATACATATTATTTGAAAATCCACACAATTCCGAAATGAGACGGTTTTCAATTTGAGTTTGTTTAGAAAATTGTTGCTACAGAATTTAATTTGAACTGGAGTGCTTTTTACAGTATGTCTTATAAATAGTTAGATTTCCGGTTACCACAAAATAATTTAAATTCATATTGTATATAGCTATTCCAATTAATCCAAAACTTTTGGATAGAGTCAATTTGTTATAATAATAATGCATTTATATATAATATAGACGTAAATAACATATCAGCAGGTATAATGCACATTATAATACGTACATATATGTATATTATAAAATTGGTAAAAATTGTTTATTTTATCATGAAAATTAATTATTTAAATTAGCATATATTATTATTATCTAAACATTTGGACTCTGACATGCACATGTATTTATTTATATTTATTCGTACTCTATTTATATATGTATATATATTGTATATTTAAAACATGCGTTTATTGAATTTTTTTTATATATATAAATAAATAAATATTATATTTATTGATAAAATAATAATAATTTTTACACGTTTTATATTGAATATAATTGACACTGATTATGTAATATATATTATTTTAAATTTATGTATTAATTATTATATTATATGTATAAAATTATATATAGTTATACAATAATATGCATAATATATAAATATTTTCGCACTGTTATTATATTCGAATAAATTGCTGTGTCTATACAAAATGTATTCAGTGAAAAATTCATTAATCAAACATTAACGTTCAAATAAAAATTCGTTATATTGTACACATGTAATTCAATTTTGTGCATTTGTTCAATGCTATAAAAGTGTTCATGAAATATACTTTAACAAAGTTTTACCAGAAAAAGAAAAATAAATTTTTAATACTTAATGATGTATATAAAAATTAAATTGAATTATTACCATTAAATGATGGAGCGGTATCCAAAAAGGACTATAAATATCTTTATTTTATAATAATAACCAAACGGTGTCAGATTTCAATGAAAATTTTTTAATTTGTAAATGTAAACAAAATTTTCGTATTTAATATAATGCAAAATCTGACATACAAAGATGCAATCATTAATAATGGATAAAAAAATGGTTTTTCATATGGTTTTTTGGGTGTTTATTTTTATTTTATTTCAAATCAAAAATCTATATAGAGTCCTTATTTGATGTTCCATTATATTATCACCATAACCTCATGCGAGATGAATTATGACTAGACAAAATATTTTACAAATATACTTGAGCAAATACTTTATATATATGTATATGCATTGTATGTTTTCCGTTGACAAATGTGTGGTAATTGTAAAAGTTTTAATATAAGTAGAAAAGTTTTTAATATTTTTGATTTTATAAAGGGTTTCGTATATATATATATATAGAACAATATACATACACTTCTATGGTTTTATGAAATTATGATTATAATCAGTATCATAAATACATAAATTTTGATCTTAAAACTATTTCTATATATATATACTTTTAGTAATAAATTCATATAAGTATAGCTTCAAGTAGTAATCATAATTTTATTCTATATTAACGATAACTTGAAACAATGTTTATAAAATAAATGTTGTATGATAAACAATATATTCCTTTTATTTTTTGTTTTTAAATTAACATAATAATTTATTTTTTATTCATTTATGGATATATTCAAATTTGTTTAATGTTGATTTACAATTTATTTTTACAATATATTATAATTATTATATTTTTGATTATGCAATATAAATCTTATTGTATTGAAAAACTGTTTATAATTTTATATATACATTATTAGATATATGAACAAAAAAAAATAATAAAGAATATATATGTGCTGCTTTAGGAAAATTAATAATGCTTTTTATGAATGTTATAAGCAATTAAAATGTTTTATCCTGAAAATAATTTTCTATATAGTAAAATTGTATTTCAATTCTAAAATTTTTTCATTTATTAAGTGATTTCTGATTTCGAAAAAGTAATTTCACATTTTTAAATAGAATTTATTTCTTATGTATTGTAAACAATTATTTTGAAATGCATGAAAAATCAGACTTAAAAATTGAAATTTACCGAATAAATTTACTAGACACCATATAAAAATTAATTAACCACTTAACATTAACTTTTTTTCTTTTATAATCAATATATGGTATATGCAGTAAATTTATTTTATTGCATTTTTTTATGTATTAAACATAACTAAATAAATATTTGATTTGTAAAAATTATTATTATATTATTATTATTATTATTATACAACAATTTTATAATAATATTATACAAATATAAATATATACACATATAATATAAAAAGGAAAAATTAACGTGTTCATAAAAATTTCATTGTTTTTATTATATTATAGTTATGTATTTTGTTAAGATCATAAAATTAAAAAAAAATGTTCACTATCTGTTTGTATATAGTTTTACTTTTTTTTTGTTCTTTTATTTATTTATTTTATTTTTCTTTAAAAACTAACATATAGTTATAAAGATTTAGTATGTTTTATAAAAGAAAATTGTAATAAAAATCAACTTTACATAATGGCGCCATATAATTATATTATTTCTTATTATGTACATATACTTACTTACATACATACAAAACATATATTTTTGTATATAGTTATTTTGAGTAAAAGTGCATATATTATATTATATATTATTTTTACAAATGTAATATAAAAGTGCATATTTTTTACATGAATGAAGATATATATCTCTCCATAGAAGAGAAATGCACATTGATGGTAATTTGTATATAAAAATAAATATCAATATCTTTAATTCTTTATAATAATATAAACATTAAATTTTACTTTTAATTTAAATATATACATTTAAGAAAATAAACATAAAAATAATATATATAAATACAATTTTCCCTCAATATAAAATTTTCTTAGATTTTTCTTATATACATTTGATGGAAAACTCTTTTTTTTAAACATATTCTATACATATATATATTTTTTTTTATTCAAATGTGTAATAAGTAAATGCATGAATATAAAATATATTATAAAGAGTTCTTATATTATATTGAATATATAAAAATATACGAAAACAACATTATCATATTATAATATATAGTTTAATGTTATTTATTTTATTATTGAAAAATTTTTCCAATATTGGTTTATATTATTTCACACCGTTATAAATACTTTGAAATTTGAAAGCATATAGTATACCTATTTATATGGGATATATGGGTATATATATTTAAAAGATATATTTTAGCATACATGAATATATAAAAGATCTTTTTATACTAAATATATATTATTACAGATAGACGATCAAATGTATATATAAAAAAACCATACCTTATAGATAAATTTGAATATAGTAACAAAAAAATAGGAGATAATCAGTACCAAAATATATATTTTTGAGTTTTTAAATGATCTATTTAAATGATTTTGCAATTATTACTAAAATAAAACTATTTTTCATAATCCTTCTTATAACCATTAAAATTTCAAGTGAGCCAAATGAAATATATTTTGAAATCAATACTCCCCTATATACATAAAAGTATATTCAAATCATACACATAAATATATATGTACGAATAAATTTAAGTATATATAAATGTATAGTAAAAGTTGTTGAAATTTAAATATACATAATTGTATATAAGATATATAGTAAGTATATTATACATTTTTGTTACATACAGATGAAAAGAAAAAAAATAAATAAATTTCTATGGCAGAATAGTAAATCTTAAAATGCAACTGACATATTCCAATATAAACTGCTATAAATTTATCAATTCAAATTTTCCTTATGTAAAATATTATACCATATAATATATAATACTTGGATATATGGTTAATGTATATATAAAAAAAACAAACATTCACCTATATATTATTACTTCGTTATATTCATATATACAGAAATATAGTTAGTCAAGTGATATAAATGAATTTTCTACTAGATACTTTTAATATCGCTCTATATATTTTGTATAATATAATATATTTGTATCGATACATTTGAATATACCGAAATTTTTTAAGTAATAACACAATAAATTATTTTTAATTTTAATAAAAAAGTCCAGTATTACATATACAAAACATAGTACATACAAAAAAAAGTGTTATGATTCCCTGTTATAAACCTTAACAACTGTCGAACTAAATTTTCCTTCTTCGTCAGCTTTTTCTTTTCGAAAGATAATCGAAAAATTCGATTCATTTTAAATGATGAATGAAATAAAAAGGAAATATAAGTTGGATTTTATACTCTTGGTTGGTTACGGGTCATGCAATTCATACCGCGCATACTGTATATGGAATTGTGTTTAGAGAATATATTTTATATAGCTCGTGGGAAATGTTTATCATATTTATGTATATAGGCATTAACTGGTATAGAATAATTCAATAAAATAAAAACCCTTAATTTTTCTGTTCAAATAGTTGTAGTGTACGCAGTTTGCTTTAATATACTTTGCCACACAAGAATATCGTTCATAAAAAATTACTTCATGTAGATATATCATACGCAAATATACATAATAAAGCTAAAAAAATGTATATTGATATACGTCGGTCATCTTCAGTATATCAAGCACTATATTGTTTATTGTTTGCGAATATAGATAGACATAATTATATTGATTGATATTTTCAATTGCGAATTAATCAATATATATATTACATGATAGATATAAGTACATACATACATCAATAGGATAAGTGTTAATCTCTCAAACTATATATTTCAAACATTCGAAAAATATGTATTATAATATAGGCGTATACGTATACATACCATACAATATCGAGATAGAATGTATATACAATGCTAATATATATTGGTATACATTTCAATGTTATATAATTGAACTATAGATATACTTATATAATTTACATAATGTGATAAAGGATGTATATATGCAATTATATACTCAAATGTTTGATATCAATATGATACATGTATATATTTTCCGTTTCTATTCAATATTCTAAAGTATATCTAAAGTAGATATATATATATATCTAAACCACTTGTTAATTAATTAATGGAAGTTACAATTTCTTGATATACAAAATCACTTCAACTCATGAATTGCTATAGCTGTACATCATATAGCAGAATATATATTTTCCATTTTAAATGTATATATGTAGAAAAATTATTAAAAAAAGTGATAGATTACCTAAAACTATATATATAAAGTAATGAATTTTCCATTATAATGGCTTTTTATTTTTATGTTTACGTTTTAAATTTTCTTTTCTTTTTTTTTTTTTTCTTTTTGGTTCCACCATAATTTTTGTTTATTTGTTTTTATTTGTGTATCTATATAAATAAATAATAAATACAAATTATATTTATTTTTTCTCTCATATTTCTTATCTATATACACTATATATATAAATAATATCCATTATATTTCCTTTCAAACATTCCATATTTCATTTTCTTTTTTATACATTATTTATTTATACATATACTATATACATTTTATATATCATATATATACACATTTATGTGTACTATACGGATTGACTTCTAACTACAGCAATATAAATACATATTTGGTATAATAGATATATAAAAGGAAATCTTTGATAATAATTCAAAGTCATATATGGGAAGTTAACTATATATATATATAGAGGTTATATATGTGTATATGCACATATAACAATTATATATATTTCACTTTGTAAAATAAGTAAGTGTGTATGAGCCAAAAAAAAAAAAAGAAAAGAAAAATAAAATAAACAAAAGAAAAACAAAGCACAGCAAAGACGATTTATTTTATTTCATATAGATACTCATACATTATTACACAACAAAATTTCTAAATCTTTGGTGTATTATAAATAATATAAATATATTGTGAATTATACTCTGAATCTATGATAGCATAATTGCACAAATCTCTCAAGCATTATACACCAGTATGTAATAAACATTTTACTATAATAAATTTCGGTATAGTTTCAATAAAATATTTATTTTTCTTTTTAAATCCAGGTATTTTAACAAATTATTTTCGACAAATTTCCAACGAATGTGTTACTTATCTATTTCATAAAATACTTTTAGAAATATATTACCAAAATAAATAGTTTTATAAGCACTGCGACGATATACCTGTAAATGTTCCATAAAGAAAAATATTTGTTATATACATGGTTTATGATATAGGGGGGAAAAAAATGAAAATATAAATTATTATCTATTTTTTCCTATATATATAGATATTTACTTATAAATAGATACTTTTTGGTATATTTATAGATATATTTAATTAATAAATTGTTTGTAAACAATTATGTATTTATTTTATATGTGTAATAAAAATGAAAAAGATAAGCAATTTGTTTACGTTTACAAAACTATATTTCTTGTATACATACAGACAGATAAATAATTATTTTTTTTTCAAATTTTATATATAACACTTCGTTCAATAATGTGTGTGACTGACACATAGATGGCGTCCCTAGAACTAAATCAATATTTTTTTTCGCATTTGGCAACCTTTTTAGGCTTACTGTCAACATCATATGTTAATCAGATCATTTGTTTACAAGTTACAGTGCTATAAGTGACGCTATTTTTGTGTTTTAAAAAAAAATGAATTCAAAGCAATTCCGTGTGCTGATTTATCATTGTTTTTTAATGAAAAAAAATACTGTTCAATGCCAGGAATGGCTTGAAAAACATTACTCGGACTCTGCTCCATCAAAAAGAAGCATTTGTTATTGGTATGCCGAATTCAAACGTGGTCGTACAGACACCGATGACATTCCATCTACTGGAAGGCCAAATGACGCTGTTATTCCGGAAAACGTTGAAAAAACACTGAAAATCATTATGTCCAACCGTAAAGTGAAAGTGAGGGAGATTGCTGACATTCTGAAGATATCAGCAGGCAGTGTACAAACCATAATACACGAACATTTGGGTATGAAAAAGGTGTGTTCCAAATGGGTGCCGCGTTTGCTCACACCGGAGCAAAAACAACAACGAACCGATGATTCAAAGAGCTGTTTGGACATGTTTACGCGCAATAAGTCGGAGTTTTTGCGACGGTACATCACAATGGATGAAACATGGATCCACCATTTCACTCCAGAGTCAAATCGGCAGTCTGCTGAGTGGCATGCAGCCGGCGAAAGCCGCCCAAAGCGACCAAAGACGCAGCAGTTGGCTGGCAAGGTTATGGCGTCTGTATTTTGGGATGCGCATGGAATAATATTCATCGACTATCTCCAGAAGGGGCAGACCATCAACAGCGACTATTATATAGCGTTATTGGAGCGTTTGAAAGTCGAAATCGCAAAGAAACGGCCTCATATGGCGAAGAAAAAAGTGTTGTTCCACCAAGACAATGCACCGTGTCACAAATCAATGAAAACGATGGCAAAATTGAACGAATTGGGCTTTGAATTGCTTCCCCATCCACCGTATTCTCCAGATTTAGCCCCCAGCGACTACTGGCTCTTCGCAGACCTCAAAAGGATGCTCCGTGGTAAGAGATTTGGCTCAAATGATGAAGTAATCGCCGAAACTAACGCCTATTTTGAAGGCAAAGAAAAATCGTTTTACAAAGGCGGTATCGAAAGATTGGAAAAGCGTTGGAATGATTGTATCTCCCTAAAAGGGGACTATCTTGATGAATAAAAACGAATTTTGGCAAAAAAATGTGTTTTAATTAATTAGTCACACACATTATTGAACGAAGTGTTATAACATTTTTTGTCCTATAATAAATGGTTAAGCTAAGTTTATTTATAAAAACGAAAAGTTTGCAGAATTTATTTTCCCTTATAAGAAATGCATTGTGATATTTCTATAGGAAAACTTCAAGAAAAAATATTAATTTTTCGTTTATATAGTATTTATGAAATGATGACGAAAAAAATTGAATTATATACCTTATTTGAATGAAATGATGAAATGTTTGAATGAAATGAAAAATGATCTAGATCTGTTGCTGAGTTCATTGATTTTTGTTATTACATTATTTAATTAATTTGTATTTGAATTTAGAAATATTTATTAAAATATCTAAACTAACGTTAATTCGCAGAGTACGTATGTGAAATATAAGAAATAATTAATATCTATATGCGTTTTATATAATTGAACTTGATTGTGAATTTGAATCTTAATGAAAATTGTTCAAACATTTTCTTCTATCCTATTAAAATTAAAATATAGTGAAAAAACCGAAAATAAATTCAACAATTTTATTTTTGCTATAATCTCATAATACTGCAATCACAAAAAATAAAAAAAATAAAACCTATTCAAGTATTGTTAAGTGAATGGAAGTATTTTATAATTATATTAAATCAATTCATATACATAATTTTTAATTAAAATATAAACACAATAAGGGAAAAATCATCAAGAAGTAAAAATATAAATATTTAACATTTTCATTTCTTAAATTACATATTCATAAAATATATAATGTTTTACTAAGTAAGTTGTGTTCCTCGCAGAGTTTGCATTGTAAAATATTAATAATAAAAAAAAATAATAATAAAGAAAAACTGAAAATTATTTTAAACAACTTTCACGTATATATACATATAATATAATAAAATATCTATATAGATTCTTTATTGCATATATGACTTCCTTTTTATGCAAATGACTACACATAATCTAATAATTTCCTCTAGAATGCGTTTATACATGTCTTTATTGTAAGTTTATTGCGTATACAATATAATACAATGCATATATATATATATAAGAAAAAGGGAGAATGTGCATACAACTATAAATAAATATTCATATACTTATATTTGCTAAAGTATGCACATAGTCATACTAATATAGAAACACCATCAACCGAGTATATCTTTAGGTTATAGGTTTTTTTTTGTATTATCAAGTATACTCCTTTTTTTTCTTTCGTATTATAATTTAGTGTTTATAAATTGCCAAAAGCTAAAATTTAACTTCAACTTCATGTTTTTAAATATAGATATATAGTACGAGTAATAATGTAATATAATATTAACAATTATATGTATAGCGATATATGTACAATATAATTATTAATAAAATAAACTTTCCTTTGTCTAACAACTCTGTGGTGTAAATGTTAAAAATGCCAACCTAAAAATTCTAACGAAATTTTGGGGTCGTGGGTTCGAATCCTACTGAATGCATAAAATATGTTTTGTGTTTTCGGTTATTTTTCGAATCTGAATTTTAACACAGAGTTGTATATTCCGCTTGCGGTTGGTCGTACGGCTAATTACCGACACCGTAAAAGCCACAAATTAAGTAACTAATAACAGAAGGCTGTTGTTGGACGCTAAAACCAGATTGTTGGTTGTATAGCGAAAAATTTATTTATTTTTTTTTTTTTGTCTATTTATATATGGAGCACATATATAATAATAAATGAACAACAATGAATTAAGATATGAGGTTTTAATTATTTTATATTCGCTAGATATATAACTAAGATATTATATTATATATTTAAAATATATTTTATAATATACATTCAAGACATTTTTCATAATTTAATATATATCTGTATGTGCATTATGCATATTTATTTAATAGATGCATTCAAAGTTGAAATTATAATTATATATATATATATATAAAATAAAATATGTAGTAAGTATTTATAAAAAAGTTTATCGTTTTATAAAACGAAATAAAAATAAAAATAGTTTGAATGTTTTTCTTTTTTTCCTATATGCAATATTTTTTTTTAAATAAGAAAAAGTAAATCTAAAAGTAATATTTCATGTGGAATTAATTTTTATTAAAAATATATGAAAATTTACATAATAAATTTAGATATGGTCAGAAAATTAGGAAATCAAATTTTATATACGATTCATAATTCACTTAAATTTTATTTTTTACTTTCATTGTTATGACTTGTAATAAATCCTTAACTTAAAAGGTCCTTTCGAATACAAAACACTTAAAGTTTTGTTTATTTAACATTTCAATTGACTATTGAACTGTCTTCTGTTTTGTCTTACAGGAAAATTTCTTATAACTGTGATTTTCTTTTAATTTTATCCAATTTTCACTTACAATTTTAGCGGAAAAATAATAGAAAATAATTTGGACATTTTATAGAAAACTATACATGAAAATTTCATCTATAATTGAAATGTTCATCGAGATTATCTGTATATATCAAATAAAAAAATCTTATTGATCCCATCCGTCTTTATATATACGAAATAAATATATATTAGCATCCGTAAAAGAATAATTGATGTAATAAGATGAATAAAAAGAAATAAAATTAAAATAATAATACAACAATATACAAAAAAAAAAGAAATATTTATTTACGATTCAATAAATCTAACTTAATCAATCATGCATTCATAATTGATATGCATGATTATGTCCATTCTATATGAAAGTATTATTATTTTTTCTTCTTTATATATATTGTATAGTAAAATTAAAGAAAATACTATATAGAAAATGATCTGTGCTTTAATATGAGTATATATATTTTTTGTATTAAAATTGTGAGAATATCATAAAAAAAATCAATATTAAATGCGATTAAGAAGAATACAAAAAACAAAAACTACCGGAAATAAATATATTGCACGAATTTTAATACTTTTTAACAAATTCTTATATATATAAATAGATTATACTGTAAAATAATTATTTAATTACATAAATATTTCTTTCTTTGTATATATATTTCCATGTAAGACTTACCTTTATTTTTCATATTTTTACTTTGTAATGTATTAATTTATAAACTATATTATATAAATACAGAAACTATCTGTTATATATATATTTGCAATTTATAACATATATGGTATATACAAAATAATAAATTACTTCTTATAGGTGGTCTACTATATGTATATTATTTATTTTTTTCTAATAAATTCTATATTGAAATTAACAAATACCTTTGTGAGATATTTGTATATATATATATATATCGTAAAATGTATAATGAAGAAAGGTAATAAAATAATACTTTTTAGATATATGTTTATAAAATACATTCATATTTTATGTAATAATTATAAATAAATAAAAGTCGGTATATATATGCATAAATGAATACATTCGACCATTGCATAATATATAGCTATAATATCCTATGAGATGAAAATATAATTTATGATAATCACTGAATTTGACATATTCATTTGTGCTGCTAAATTTTATTGTTTCCATTATACATATATATTGTTTATTTACATGACTATATATATAATAAATAGGAAATTAGTTATATATGTGAATTGGATTTATATATATGGATCGGTGGATATACCATAAACGAGTATATGAATATATTCGAATTATATCATATATGCAACTATATATGTATTTATTTATACGTATAAATATAAATTGAAGAAGTGAAAATGTGCGAAAATTAATTGTTCAATTTCGTAAAGTTTCTATACAATGTTTTTTAGAATATTTATGTATTTTGTATATAGAAATAAATTGAAAGAGAATATATGTATATAATGGCTATTTTAGGTATTTATCCCATTAAGTTTGTCTATACTGCAGTGCAGTATATACCATATATATATTTGATGTGCGATATATATATACAGTTTTTGTTATTATTATTATTATTATTGTATCCTCATATAAACATATATATGGTAATTATACGATACGCTTCTATATGTATAGAACATAAAGTGTTTTAGAACTACAATTTATCTATATACAAAATGGTATAAAAAAACAAACCATTTTCTATACACATATATGAACGTATGACCGACAGACCGACCAACATACATGTTATCAAATATGTTATTTTCACAATATTTATACTATATAGATACACATGCCTTTATTGGTTTATATTTTTCGTGTGAATAAAACAAAACGATGTGAATGTAATCCACTATACAATAGATGTACCAAAAACGATGGCAAATTGAAATTC
Source organism: Dilophus febrilis (assembly GCA_958336335.1). Taxonomy (NCBI): domain Eukaryota; kingdom Metazoa; phylum Arthropoda; class Insecta; order Diptera; family Bibionidae; genus Dilophus; species Dilophus febrilis. Next base: position 26,498,692 of record OY284469.1, on the reverse strand, counting down.
AAAAACTAAAATATACACCTTACGTTTATACTAAAGCTAAAACTACATATATAATATATGGTTTTTATGTACGACTATAACAATAATATTTGTTATGGAAAAACTCTGAATGAAATCTATCTATATTTATATCTTATTATTTATAAGTTACAAAAACATTAAATGCTCTATATATAAGAATAATCAAAAATAATATTCGATTACATTCACGTATCGACAATGAATTCATTTATATATATCATATATATGAATGTATGATTTTATTTGTTTTTATACATATAATATTACAAAATTCAAATATACTGACAGATATGAAAAGAAAAGAATTGTACATTTATGTTAAATGAAAATGTATAATAATGTCATAAAATAATGATTGTTTTCCACAAATGTTATTGTTATATATACTACATATATATAAAAGAAAAACAGATAAAATCATTTCTGTATGAAAGAATAGTTTTTGTTATATTCATATATTGTATATATAAATCTGAGCTTAACATGAAATATAATAGTTTTTAGAATATAATTGCGCATCTATATATATATATATGTTAAATAAATATTTAGATAAAATTATTATATAATATTTATTTTATGATATTTGTATTACTATATGTGCTTTTTTGGATATTATATTTGCGATACATGTAATTTTAAAAGGAAATGAGAAAAGTTTTAATATATACGTATATAGATAAATAATCCTTGTATTTTTATGTTTAGAATATTTATGTATATTTATGAAACTAAAACCAATTTGTTGAAATAAATTTAAATTGAATTTATAGAAATAATGATAGATTTATTTCAATAATACACTGCACGTTTCTCTGTTCATAATTTGTTTATAGTTTTATATCTTTAATTTGAAGTTTTTATATTTTTTTCACAAATTATATAAAGTTGTTATATCAAAAGAAGTTTATTTTATTGAGGATTATTAATAGAAAAAATAAAATTATTAAAATATAAATAAATTGCTCATTATATGAATCGATTTTGTATAGATATATAAATTTAGTTTGTCTGAATGCAGATAATGTTACTGAGTCCAAGGTTTAATTTCATATATTGAAAGCAAACATCTTGGATATCTTCCACATTTTTGTTTATCAAAATTGAATGGAATCTAATATTAACCTAATTCTAACATTTAACACTAATGTTCTTAACGGAATTTTTATCCAAACTCTTATTATATATATGGAAAAAAATTAATCGATATTCTATTCTGTTATTATATGATCATATATATTCGATATTAATTTATTATCATGAGATACTAATGATATGATTATGCGAAAAAAACCCATAATAAGAAATATAAATATACATTTGTCAATTATCTATTATGGAAAAAATTTTTTATATGCTTTGCCAACCCAAATGATAAAAAAGAAAACAAAGAAATTTGTAAGATATTTATGAAGAGCTAACAATATTATATATATTACGAAACAATATAGCTTTATTGTATAATATTCGTTGACAAGCAAAAAAAAATAGAAAAACCAAAAGAAAACCATATAAAGTTAAACAATCGACAATGTATTATTATTATTTACAATTTCATATAGATATACATATATTATTATGTATGGTAAAAAAAAATTCTTATACTTAAACTTTCGTTTGACATATTATATACGATGCGATGATATATACTTATATATAAATATATAATATTAGAAGGCATGATATAATAAGGAATTAAAGGAAGAAAAAAAACATTCTATATATAGTTCTTTATACTAATTCAATGGATATATGCGATATGAAATGACAAAAAAAATATTTAGACGTTGTATAAAGCAAAAAAAAAACCATAAAACATAAAAATCACTTTTCTATAAAATTTGCCAAATTTTCAAAATTTATACACATGATATAATAGCGCATCATAATATATCAATAAAAAAATGAGAAAATGGATAGCACTTGAATGTCACTGCCGCTAAAAAAAAAAATATTATTAATAAAAAAAAAGAAAATTTGTCAAAAATATGAAAATCTAGGAGAAAAAAAAATTGTTATATGAGGAAAGTCAAAGTTTATAGAAAACGAATTCATATAACAATGTAATAAAATTTATTATATGTATAACTATTATATAAAAGAAATTATATATTGTATATGGATAGTATTAAAGATAATCGGAAGGGAAATATAGATCATGTTAAAAGGGGATAATACATCATGTATGTTATATGAATTATTTTATTTTTGCTGTATAGATATGTTTGTCATAAAATGACATACATGCGATATGAGATAAAAAAAAATTATTGAATGATATATGAATTTGTATACGTATATAGATTACTCCATATATAGATATATAGATGCATTTAAATTGTGTTTTATATTTGCACTGCAAACAAAAAAAAATCGAATGTTTCACAATAAAATGAATTGCTTAAAAAATATATGAAAAAGTTAATGTATTATTATTTTTTTTTATTACTATCATTCTTTTGACTTCATAGTATACAATATAGGATCATTTTTTAAGTATAGAATAGTAAAATAAAACTATATATACAATACTTTACATACGAAAAACATAATAAACCAATGTAATTTTAGATATACCTATATTAATAATTCAAAATTTATAATAAGGATTTTAAATTTGAATTTGTTTTGAATTTTTTCATTGCACTCGCGACAAACAGTATAGCCTATATGTTCAGTGAATTACTATATATTTTTATTTTTTTCAAAGAAAATCTATTTATATATTTGAATGTTTAAGAAATACATTATCATTTTTTTTTACCTTAGATATGAAATTTTGATAACTATATAGAAAAAATATACCGCATATTGATTCAATAATATACCTTTTCATTTTTCTTTTGCTTTATATTTACATTATCAATATATTATTTGGATATAGATATATGAACAAATGTAAAAAGCAAGTGCATTTGAAGTAAAAATAACAATATATTTAATTTAATATTATATAGAATATGTCAAAAACAGATAATTTTATATACATTAAAATAATATATAAACAATAAATTATTTGCACTCTGCACTCTATTTCTATATTGGTATATTTATATATATACTGACTGTATATGCAGATATTTGAGGTATATCATATTATCGATATGTGTTGTGGTTTATGATGTAATGCACATTTATATATTATATTGTATTGTATTGTCTATTATTTCAATATCATATATATATATACTTTAATAAATCTATAGTTTCATGTGTATATATACTATCATAATATACCCAACGTGTAATGGATGGAAGAGTAACTCATCGCATTCAAATAAATTTTTATGACCAAAAAAAAAAAAAATAAATATATAAAATAAAAATAAATATATTAATAGATCCGACACGTGGCAGTTAAAATAAATTGAAAGCAAAACTCCACCTAAAATTTTATTAATGTGTGTGGTTTTATGTATGGCAATAAACCAAATATATATATAATATCCACAAAAAATAAAATTATTTACATAACTATATTTATGAATAGGTCTGTCTATATTCTATATAGCAATACATTATTTTGTGCATCATAATATATATAAAAAAAAATTATACCTTTTTGTGTATAAGGATAATATTTACAATGAAAAATATTAAAATGCATATTTCATTTTTTTTTGTATTATTTATGTTTGTATAGTATGTTCATCTCAATTTACAATACAATACATACAATACATACAATAAACAATAAACAAACCATTATCATTTTATATATAGAAAAATTATAATTGGTAGGTATATATAATTTTTTGGTGGCATTTATATATAAATATAGAGATATCATCGTCATTGACATATTTGCTAAAATTTTATTGAATGTATAATAATTAAAATAATCAATTTTTATATGGAAAACATTTTCTTTTATTTAGTTTTGTGGTAAAATCTTTTTAGAAATTGATTTCTAAATAAGGTTGATTAAAGAAAAATCAAAGCCCATTTGTTTTCTGTTTAATACAGAAATGATAAATATGAAAATTTAGGAAAATTATAATACTTTTTAAAAATACATACATGAATTCGACGTTAGCGTTTTTCACTACAGAATAGAAAATATATCAAACAAATACTATCGAACACATTGATGATAGGATGATTTACATTGATTGTGGATTGTATAAACAGATATTTCGAATCGTATAAATTTCAGAATTAAGTAATTTATTGGATATTTTCTTAAAAAGCTAACGCGACTCACCACCATTTCGAATTTTTCGACAAAAATATTCTCAAATTTTAATAGGTCCTTAGATTGGTGGAATAAGAGTATTCATCATAATGATTGGATCAACATTTATGGATGGTTTGTTTGAGATCAACCATGCCATTTTTTTAACACACAATAAAAAGCATTACTATTTATTACTATAGAGAGATCAAGTGCGAAATGCAAATTTCCTAATTCAAAAGTTGTATTCTCTAATTCATACCTCTTCGATTTTGAAAGATATCTATTAATTTTATTCACTATAATCTATAAAACTACTTTAAAACTGCTTCGATTTATAATAGCGTAATAATTCATATAAACATTTTATGCATATAATGAACGATTCTAAATTTTAATTTTCACTATATTAATTATAATATAATATGTATATCACTATATTTAAAATTAACTATAAATAAATAAAATAGACAGGTTTGGTTTAAAAAAAAATAAATAAAAGCAATTCTAATATATGTTAATGAAAACAACAATTTCAACATTTCGCGTATATATGATTTATATCGCGCATATAAGATAAATTTAATTTGCTGCACTATAATAATAGTTAAAATTAAATTAAAATTGACATGAATATGTTTAATAATAATAATAATAATATATAAATAAAATGTTTACTATACTATAAATATTAGATTTATTATCGTATAGTTTAAAGCATAAAATAAAAACAAGATAATATAAAAATGGGCAGCGATAAAATAAATATATATGGCAAAACAACGGTATATATACGCAAGCAATGCATATATAAGTATATAAACTAGATCAGTACAAAATCGCTGCTTCAAACCAGATCAATATCTCTTGGTAGCTTTTTATTATTAATATATAATATAAAACATTTTTTTCTAAAATTACATTATACATATACATAAAATATATCTCCTGTAGCTACAAAAAATCTAAACAAATTAATTTATATATTGTATATAAATATATTTTATATAAAATAATATATTTGCATATATAATTTTTGTCTATATATGAACATATAATATGCGTGACATTATTTAATATTTTACCTATTTTAAATATGTAATATTTTTTTTCAATTTTTACTTCGCATAATTTAATACACACAATAGATGTATATATTTGGAAAATCACATATATGGAAAATGTATATATATATAGTACATGATTTTGTATATACATGCAAAATATACAAAGTTTAAGTCTTAACGAATATAAAATAACTTTTTTCGATATATGCGTTTATTCATAACAAAATTAAAACACAAAAAAAATCTGATAAAATGATTCCGCATGTATATAGTACCTACTATATGGTTATGTTTTAAAACTATGTATATATGAACGAAATAAATGCATTTTAATTTAATGTTTGTATTGTTTATTAAAACATATACAATCTATGTATCAAATTTTCAGTATACAAGGATTTAATTTTGTATACTGATATATTATATAAATAATATGATTAGTAAAATATTTTGCATATGCGTGCATAGATTGCATAGTATATTTTGCGTACATTCATCATATAGCTATATATATTATAATATCTGGATTGAATTCATTTGCAAAAAAACAAATATGCATATATATAATATTACGCGGTTTATCAATTGAAAGTCGAAAGAGGAAATTAATTTACATTGTTTTATTTCTCTGTATATATAAACATGTAATATAAATGTATATTTACAAAAAAAAACATATCTATCCACATATATTTATATATATATTATAATAAATATCTGCGAATATATATTTATATAAAACATTTTATGTTTAAATTGATGTTCAACCAACATTACATCAAACTTTAAAATCAATATACTATTTATTTATTCTTTTTTATTATATATTCATGTTCAAATATTTATATGTTTATATATATAAATGTACACAGTCTTGTTTCCTAGGTTGTTAAAGGGAAAAGCTTATCTTAAATCGAATGCGTGCCAAACCAATTTAAATTGGTTTTTATTATCGAAATATCTAAATATAATTTTATATGTATATATAACAATAATATATAGAGATAGATAGATATATATAATATATTTAGATGTGTTCACTATATAGATTGAAAAGCAAATATATATATATATATATATATATATATATATATATATATATTTATAAATGGTATATAGATATGCAAATATACATAATATAGATTATATTCGTTATTTTTATAATCCAAAGCTATAATATTGCAAGTTCTCTATACATATCCGCATATCTATATATTTTATACGGAAATGTAATAGGGTAAATATTTACATATTTCGCGTACGGTATGGGTGGTTTTTTTTTCAAAAAATTTGAATATTTATTTAAAATAAAATAATCTATTCAATATACAGTATATATATTTACGCAGTTACATGTAAAAAAAATTTTACTACAAATAAATAAATGTTTATATTTATCACTTCCGAAACTTATTTTGTTAAAATTATTATTATTATTATTATAATTGTATATTGATTATTTTTTTTTGTAATTTATTTCAAACCAAATATAGAATATAACATATATTACATTCAGAAATCCGCGAATTGTTTTATTATTTATAATTAAATATATATGATCATAATCGCGTGCAGGAAAAAGCATATATTCAATTGAATATCAATATTATATTTATTACCATATATATTATGTTAATATATTTATACCAATAAATATATAATATGAAATTAATTATAATATAAAACATTTTATATTTATTATAATTTATAATAATATATTTATTATAGTATCTATGATTTAATTTTTTATTATATATATAATTAAAATTTATTATCATTTTGTGAATGAAACAGATAATTAAACTAAATTCGATATAATTAAGAGAAAATTATATTTAAATGAATCCAAAATTTTTTATATTATTTATTTTGTATATATATGTATATACCGCTGTTTGTGGTTTCTACAAAATAAAAAAACAGTCAATAAATTGGGTAAGGTAATAAAATTAGCATAAACGTGTATTTACGTTTCATATATAACAATAAATATAAAATATTAAAATATAGTATTTTTTATTAAAAAATAAATATACAGGTATCCTAAATTCAACGAAGTAATTAATTTTTTTTATTGTTTTAATTAATTTTTTTTTTATATTCATAAATAATATAATAATTTGCATGAGAATTCAAATAATTAAAATATATATAATAAAATGATTTTATTGTATATTATATATAAATTTTATAAAATGAAATTAAAATCTATATATATAGTTAATAAATTTTAATGATTTTTTTGATTTTTATTGATTCTTGAAATTATCGTTAACTGTATCATATTTTATATTGTTTTAATTAAATATATATTGTATTGTTTTAATCAATATTATTTCTTTATTAAAGAGATTAAAATATTTTTAATGATATAAGAACGTTGAACAAAAACTTTGAATCTGTATTAATTGAACTTTTATCTATAATTATTTCTTTATATAGGAATTATAAATTAGGTGAATTAGCGATTATGGGAATGCATTAATTTTTTTTTTTTTACTTTTATAAAATGCATAGTAATGTTTTCTGAAATAAATTTTTTTTAGCGGATATACCTTTTATATAGAATAATATCCATAATATAATTATATATATTTATTACAAGAATCTGAATTAATACACATTTATACAACAGATTTGAATATTAAATTACCTGAATCTTCATCGTATATAACAGTTTAATGAATCACATTATAGAAATAATTTGTAAATAATTAATTATACAAATAAAATAGATATCAATTGGATAAATTTTCGATATTGCATACCAATATGATTTGATATACACAAATTGAATATTTAAGGGTTATTACCATAATTTCTTTTGAATTTTGCATAAGCATATCTTTGCTATAAAAATATATATATTAAGATTCTGTATATAATATTCAGCTTATATATTTTGTGAATCCCAAAATGGAAAAATATTTATGAAATTAATTATATATGTACATAAATAACATATATATATACCTCTTAATACAACAAAAAATAGAGTCTGATATATATTATATTGACAATAAGCATATTCTATATAGATATGTATATATTCAAAACCCAAAAAATAATATATTGAACATTGTATTAGAAGTATATATAATAAAGACGAAGGATATACTATTCAAAATATATGTAGGCATTGTGAAAAATATCCTTATGTCATTTAGTATTATTATATTATTTTTATTCTTTCCCAAATATATATGTACGTTCACATTAACCAGATATGACCCAGATTATTTATATATATATATTTGAATTTATATTTACAATACATCCCATATATATTTATTATACATATGATTTACTTATAAATAACCTCATATTTATACACAATTTGAGTTTGTACAAAACGAAATAAATATAAGCATATAAGATGATTTCTGATATGAATAAACGAGTATATTATGTATATATAACTTCGTTTATATATCCACTATTTTTTATATGAAAGAAAAATAAATTATATTAAAGCATTTTCTATAACAGCAAAAAAAAACGTAAAGCATAAATTGTAAGAAAATCTTTATAGTATTCCGAAAAAGAAAATGAATTCCGTATATATCTTTATACATATAAATAAATCTCTTATACATGTCGTTAAATTGATAGTTTGTAATTTTCTTTGATGCGAATATTTTATTGAAATAAATTTGTCTCTAAAAAAAATGTTATGTATGACTAATGCAAGAATATATGATACTCTCTGCGAGACATACAATTTAAATTGATATGGTAAAATGTATCTTATACATATTTTATAATAAATAAAACAATGGAAATTGCCAATCATTATGATGGGTATTCATTCTTTGAATGTATATATAATATATATATTGCATAATCAAAACAACTATACAATGTTCATTTAAATCATTTTATTGAAGTTAAAGCAAAATATTGTATGTAAATCGTTTATTTTACAATATTTATTTTAAGTTTTATAATTATCAGATAAATTATTGTATAATAATAACATTTATATTAAACTCTTTATATATAGTTTGTTAGAAATATGCTTCATTTGATAAATTTTAATTACACATTAATTTTCAATAAAAATGTATATCGGTAAATTCTAAAATGGCATAATCTACGGACTAATAAAGTTAGAATGAAATAGATATCCGATTTTCTTCTGTAAATTACCAAAAGATAGTTGAAATATTTTGATAGGAATAGTTTTTTTTATCATATATAGCCGGATCAGATATTGGCTCGACAAATTTATAATATCTTTATTCTGGTCTTTATATCAGGAATAAATGAACCATGTAAATTAATTAAAAAAAATGTTAAAATAATATTATTATTCTATCAAGTAAAAAAAAATCACTTTGTTAATATTGAAATATTATTTTACCATTTAAAAAGAGTGCATACTATTATACATGCAAAAAAAAAGACATATAAAATGGTTTTATTATTATTGCATATAAATATATCTAATTGTTGCATTTGATATTTTATTTAAACTTTTGCTATATATGTATATTATTATCATCAATCTACATATTTTACATGGATATATACATATTTTATTATATTATATTTACATATAACAACGATTTTATTTTGTTAATTAAAATATAAATTTTAATTATTTAATTTAATGCAATGCAAATACCTATATGTAAAATGTATTTATAACTATGTATATGGAATACATATATATATATATATTTTAGATGTTATATATATATGCCATATATAATAATTTATATCTACATTGCACTGTACTCTAAATAATAAAATATACATGAGAATTAATACATCTGTCTGTATGTATATAGCTGATTATGTATATTATACGTGTATAAATATATATATTATAGAAATCTTTTGCAAAATGTGTGATTATATGTATAAATATAAGAACACAATTTTCGTATAACGAACGATAGAGATATAGTTGCATATATTATAGGTCATTTATTATATATACATATAAATATAAATGTATTTTGTACATTCACTGTATATATATTTCTATCTTGTTGTCATTCAAATTAAAGTATCAAATTGTATATTTTATATACATAGTTTCCATAAACTTTAGAATACAAATTTAACATGTTTTATTTATATAGTTATATTTGATATATCTACATTATTATATTACAGAAATTGTTAATGCGGAAATCAATTAGTATGTTAAACTAACTTACATCATAAAATATACAAAATGTATATATACAAATTTTATTCATCTATATATATTAAAAATCATAAATATTTATATAACATGTGTTGTAGATAAATAAAGTTTATTTAAATATTATAAGTTATGCTCAGCTATAATGTATTTATATCTGTATATATAGATTATACCTGACTATATATTAAACTGTATATATACGTATCCAAATTGAAAATATACACACATTATATTTTCAATTTGGATTTCCTTTTATTTTCGGTAAATTTACATTATTAATTAAATAAATATATATATTTATTGAATTAAAAGCTTTCAACTTAAGCTTCCACCACTCTATATATATATATATATATATGATGTATATCTAAACTTTTAAACGTAAATATATATTGTGTCACACAATATCTCAATTTAATTCCAATATAATCGAATCAATTGAATATTCCAAATGGATTTTTGTTATTATAGATTTTAGAACCAATGGATTTCCAATATATATATATATACATATTTATGGAAAAACAGATGTCCCATCTGTTAAATTTTAGTAATATGCATTTGATATATCTATATATGTATCTGCAGACAATATTATATAGTTTGATACACAATTTACTTATCTATATATGTATATGATTATATAACTGTATAAAATAATAATAATAATAAGGGTATGTGCATACACTGTATATGTGACAAAAACATTGAAATTATTTCAATTTGATAGAGAATTCAACATATCTCTCCGTCTGTATTCAAATATGTCTATACTATATACAGGGTGATTTTAATATGTAACACCCATTTAAGTTTTTTTGGGATAAGATAATTTTGAAGAATTTGACATAAAAATAAAATCAATGGAAATTCCTAAAAACGTAATGAAGTTATCAGGATGTATAGAATTTCATCAAAAATGTGCTGTCAATTGACGAACATTTCATAAAATATTTAAATATAATGAAACATAAATTTTTTCAGGACCTGACTATAGATAGATTTGTATTCCTGTACAGATTTATTTCAATTTTCTTTCGAAAAGAAACCCCCAGAGTGTTTACTTACATATTCGAATTCAAATATATATATATATTGTAAGATAACACTTGATATACATAGTACATTCAATTTACATATATTGGAATACATCTTTGATTGAAAAGAAATATCCTCCTCCCTGCTATACCATATTATAACAATACACTACTTGTTTTTCTTACTTTATTTTCTTTTTTAGTTTTCAAATAATAAAAAAAAAATTGCATTCATATTAATTTTTACCCTAAAATCAAAAATAACATAATGAAAAAAAAAATTGCTTGTACAATTTAATATATGTTGATGTGCATAAAATGCCGGTTATATATTTTTTTTTCTTTACACATAAATCTACATCAAGAGAAAAGTGAATATTATAACATTCATATAAAGTTTATAATTTTTTTTTACGCTTTTTATTTTATATAAATATATATATAATAATATAAATACAAATTGTTTATATATGACAAAGCTTGTCAAAAAAGACACATGTCATTTGATCAGTCGACTTGCAGTATTATTATATATATACATCTCATAATCATAAATATAAACAATAGCCTTACAAACATTGTTATGTATATATACATATATATGCAATATTTTATGGTACGTATATATATTTCTCTAAATGGCTTCTATTCATTGCATTTTTTTTTTCATAATTCCTTTTTGTTTTCATATTTATATGTATTATATCTATGCAAAAAATTGATATGTAGATGAAGGTATACTCAGTAGAACTATACTCGTTTATATAAACGTTTGTTAACAGGATATAATACATTTTATACATATACGACGTAAATGCGAATCCTTTATGCATTATTTGTTCTTTTCATTATATAAAATATTGTAATAAATTAAAAATAAAAAAATGAAATGTAAATACTAACATATATGTTGTTGTACATATACTTTTTACTATACACAAGGAGGATATTTTACAAATAGCAAATAGCAAGTATTGAAGATGTATAAAAAAAAATTTACTTGTTCTTAAAAAATGTTTTCATTTCTAATTTTTGTTGAGTGACAATGATTAAATGCAAATTTTAATTACTTCTAAATGTGTGTATATGTCAATTTGTAAAATTGTATATAGATTTATTAAAAAAAACACAGAAATTTAAAATTGTGAAAATAAATGCATTTTATGACCATTTTAATTAAATAAGTATATTTTTAGTTGATTGAAATATCAAAATTATATGATTTCCATTTAATTTAAATATTTTAACAATTGCAGACTATATAGCATAATATAACTTTGGTTTTGGTTCGTTACAACGGCAGAATCGAATTAGTCCTCGTTTTTTTTTGGGTGGCGACTCTATCATAATAAGTGGATTAATTGTATTGTGTATTGGGTTTCTGTTATTGATAGAAGATCGTTAATAAAAATTAAAAAGAAGGTGGGTGATAAAGCATATCAATATTTTATAGTATTACCGAAAACGTTTTTTCTAAATAAAAAATTAATATAATTTAACATTTTCTTTAAAACAAACCGCATATTACGCGTATATAATGCTTATGAATTTATGATTAAATTAATTAATTTTAAATAATTTGTCACGAATAACAAACATTTTATATATATTCAAATATACATGTAATTTTATAATTAATTTAGTCCAATTAAAAACAATTATATAATTAAATCTTATTATTTATTTATACAAATACATAAATTCAATATACGATTTCTATATATATATATACACTTAACTTAACTTAATTCATCATTTTGGTATATAAAAATCATTTGTATATATACATATAATCATATAATAAATAAATGAATGTGTATATACCTTCAAAAAACATTTCAAATTAATTTTATATAATTTATATATACGTATATATTTATTTATAATATAAAAAACTTTTGTATATACACATATTATTATAATAAAATTTATATTTACCTATATAAATATATACATTTATAAAATAATTTTCATATATATATAATATTTTCACACCGATAATATTAATCAAAAATGACGATGACATATTTAATGCTTCTTTTGAAGCTGACTAACTTTATCATATTGTATTTCATATATTTCAACATCATATATCTCTCGATCTGTATTTATACATATATATATATAAAATAAATGAAAGATACATTTATAAATATACCTATATAAATATGTATACTTTTTAAAGAAAATGTAAATTTATTTACAAATATAAGACATCTATATACATTGTACATTCGAATACATAGAAAATTTTATGATTTATTAATATCGCAAAAATAAATGGTGCACCACACTTAAAAGACAAATAGAAATTAATTAAAATTACCACACACAATTTTATTTATATATATTGTATACAATTTTTGTATATTGTATATGCGTTTATAATTATTTTTTGTCACATTTTATTATATATAAATATTTATTTATATTTATATTTCTTTAAAAACTAAAAAAACAATCAACAAAAAAATATTTATAAACAAAATAATGAAAATATATATATATATTTATTGCATATAGCTTAACTTTCTCTTTTTTTTTTTTGGAAATTTTCCAGATATAAATGCAGTTATGTATATTATTATCAATATATATATGGTGCAACATATGGATTCTTAGTTGTATGTACGATTCGACTACAAAATCACAAAAAAAAAAACAGTATTTTTTGTTAATATTTGACATGCTGTTGATATAAATGAAGAAAAATATCTTATTTATAGTGAAAAAATTTCTTTGAATTTGTTAAAAAACAGACAAAATCAAAGGTAAGTTTTATTTTTTTATAATAATTATATTTTTTTTTCTTTTTGTTTACCATTATATAATTTCGAAAATAATCATTATTATAGATATATAAATACGTTTTTTGTTTGTATATTATTCGTAAAATGTTTGCAATTAACATTTTATTTTTCTTTGGCGTTTACAAAAGAAACATTTCTTACATATATTCATATATACAACATTCAATATAGTATAGAAAAATTCTTTATTTTTAACATAGTCATTCAACTTTATTATATTGTTTTTATTATCTGACTATATATTATATGTTTGTATATATGTTTTGTATATAAACGCCGGTATTTGTCCGTATATACAAAACTTGATCATTATAAAAATATATATTATGTACAATATATAATCGCATCATCTCACAGAAAAAAAAACCTAAATCATATTATGTATTATTATTTTTTCTATATATATACACACGGAACACTAATCTATGATAATAATAATAATAATAAAATATAATAATAATAGAGAATTTTATCAATTTATATATATATATATATATATATATATATATATATATATATACTTTTATGAGATATGACTAGACAAATTTTGTAGATATGCGAGTATCCATCCTTTTTCCCTCATTATATATATATATATATATATAAAATGAATGATGTTTATGGTTGGTAAAATTGATCCATACGCAATGAAATTAATAGTTTTTTTTCCTAAATATATAATTTTTTTTTCGGTATTATAACCAACCGCAATATATACATATATAAATAATAAAACATATATGTGTATTTAGAAAACGTAATAATATATAGAACTAACAATATTGATTGGTCATCAAATCAATTTATATTATGTTGATGGTACATGGTCACATCTAATAGATATAATGATATATGTAAAAGAATGTTTATGGTTTTTTATATGTTTTGTTGTATCTTAGATATAAATATAAAATTACTATTACCATAATAAAGAAATGGTTAACGAATCAGTGGATGATTTTTATATATGTGTGTGATGAATATCGATAAACCAAAAAATATACAATAATATACCAACTAATATAATTTAAATATTAAATTCTGTTGTACACCAAATCAATGTTCTTCAATCTCTTTTTGTCAGACATTAACTATATATTTAAAGATTCTCAAAATTTTACAAAGTACAAACCTAGTACAACCCGGTACAATTTTCAAAATTGAAAAATTCGAAAAATCGTGGGCTAACTTCCTGTACGTCAAAATTTACAAATTGTGTTCGAAAAATCCCAACCATTTAAAATTACCACTTTATTAAACCATATATTTTCACAAATAATTTAATTGAAATTGGAAAAATTTAATTTAACTTCGGGAACAACAATCCTTTTAAAATGTTCAGTTCATGATATATATTTTACAACAAAAAAACACTTTTAAGCTTAACATTTTATTACCTCTTTATCCTTTCAAAACAAAAGGTTTAAAAAAAATTAAGGTTCAATTTTTACGATGTTACGTGTATTTGTAGAATAATAAAAAAAAGGTGAAAAAAATCATTAAAATTTATATTGTTTATTGTTTACATTGATCCTAAAAAAAAATTCACATCATTTTGTTGATAATGAATATACAAAATATAATAAAACTATTTTAAATGCTACTTTATAAACAGACAGCCAGTTTAGATCAATCATATACATATGTATATGCTGTATGTATCAATCAACCAGAAAATTGAGTTGTTTTGAGAGTTTTCATTGTTGCATAATATTTTTTTTAAGACTCTAATTTTTCAGTTCATTTTAATATAATAGAATACAAATATATAATTTGAATTTTTATATAACTTGGGGTCATCAAAGAAAAATTATGTATATAGAATTTGTTTTTTTTTTAGAATTTAGAAATTTAAGCATGAAGTGGAACTAAATAAAGTTATAATATACATTATTTTATGGATTCATAAAGTTATTAGTTATCTTATATATAAATCGCTATATATCAAACATTTTTCTTTAAAATTATTATATAGAATATATATACTTAACGAACTGACCAATATTTTGTAATTGTTTTCCATAACACAAATAAAATGTATACATTTTTAACGATCATTATTATATTTGTATATATAATGATAAAAAATAAATACATCTATAAATGATCATAAAACACTATATAGCAATAAAATAGATTTTATTATATAAGACATTTTAGATATAACTTAAATTCAGCAGATATTATACATTTCTTTATATACAAATATACAGTAAAAATTTATACATATAATCTGATATAAATCTAAACATCAATTAACTTTTGTATTTAATTATAAAAAAAATACAATTTTAATCGATTCATGCG